>JAVQMF010000039.1:6110000-7412500 GCA_032878935.1 Erythrophleum fordii | reverse complement strand
TTTATATTTCTATCAATTCGATGTGAATGTGTCTTCTTCCGAAAAAAGGAAGCCCTTTCATTATTATTCATTGTTAATAAAGATAATAAATGCATTTTTTTTTTCGCTTCTTTTTCTTTACCCCATAAAGATATTGAATGGCATGAGCTATTTTTTTTTCCATTGTAATTTTTAAAATTAACGTTTAAATATCCTTCAAAAACAAGTAAATAGATTCGAAACATATAAAATGCGGTTAATCCTGCTGTGGAACAAGCTATTATTGCGAAAATTGGTGAATACAACCAACTATCATTAAGAATTTCATCTTTGGACCAAAAACAGGCAAAGGGTGGAATACCACAAAGAGAAAGTGTACCCACTAAAAAAGCAGTTTTTGTAATTGGCACATGTTTTGTTAAACCGCCCATAAGAACCATATTTTGACTTTTATCTGGAGAATATCCAACAATAGCTTCCATTGAATGAATAATGGATCCGGATCCTAAAAACAACAATGCTTTTGAATAAGCATGAGTAATCAAATGAAATAAAGCGGCTCGATAAGAGCCCATACCTAGAGCTAACATCATATAACCCAATTGAGACATTGTAGAATAGGCCAAACTTCTCTTAATATCCTTTTGAGCAAGAGCTAAAGTAGCTCCTAATACTACTGTTATTATCCCTATGAAAGATATTCCATTCATTATGGAAGGTATAACTATGAAAAGAGGAAGAAGCCGGGCTACAAGAAAAATTCCCGCCGCTACCATAGTAGCAGCATGGATAAGAGCGGAAATAGGGGTAGGCCCTTCCATAGCATCCGGTAACCATACATGAAGGGGGAATTGGGCGGATTTAGCAACTGAACCGCCAAATAACAGGAAGGCACACAAAGTAACTAATAAAAGATTAACCTCATTATTAGAAATCAAGTTATTGAATATTTCAAACAAATCCCGAAATTCCAAACTACCCGTTATCCAATAAAGACCTAAAATTCCCAATAATAAACAAAAATCCCCTACCCGATTAGTTACAAACGCTTTTTGACAAGCATTTGCCGCAATAGGGCGTGTGAACCAAAAACCTATTAATAGATAAGAACACATTCCAACCAATTCCCAAAAAATATAAATTTGTATCAAATTCGAACTAGTAACCAATCCCAACATTGAAGTATTAAAAAAACTCATATAAGCAAAAAATCTCAAATATCCTTCATCATGAGACATATAATTGTCACTATAAATAAGAACCAGAATTCCAACAGTAGTGATCAATATTGACATAATAGAGGTAAGTGAATCGATCAAGTAGCCAAACTCTAAAGAAAGATCATTATTTATAGTCCAAGACCCTACATATTGATAGATAGAATTGTTATTGATTTGATGAATAGACAGATACACCGAAAAAATCATAACTATACTTAATAATAAAACACTAGGAAAAGCCCACATACGGCGAATATTTTTTGTTGCCGTGGGAAAAAGGAGAAGTCCCACTCCTATTAACATAGGAACTGGAAGTGGAATGAAAGGTATGATCCATGAATATTGATGTGTATATTCCATACAAAAAAAAAAAAGAAAAAAAAATGGATTCTTAATTCTTAATGAGTTTTGTTTCTTATTCGCCAATTTTATCTCTTTTGAAAGGGTTCAGTTAATAAAAAAATTAAGATTAAGATAGAAATAGAATTTTCTATTGTTAATTATTCTGAATTTTTGTGCAATATTTCCAATAGTTGAAAGTACGAAGTGAAAATGGGTCAAATGATATGACCAAATTACTAGTGAAAAAGAAACTTTTTTTTAGTTAGTAATATTAAGAAAATCGAAATTCTAAATTCTTATTATACAAGAATTTATTTATACAAAAATTTATATCCAGAAAGTTTTATATCCAGAAAGTGAGGATAAATAATTACACCAAAACTAAAAACATTAGTTTATTTTGATATGAATCATAAAAAACAATCCATATGACTCAAAAAAATAATAATTTTTTTGTAGTTTTTGATTCCGAATCAGTAATTCGTTTTGGCACTAATTTTTGATTTTCCATTCCAATAAAAAGACATATATCTTTGGAAAAAGAAAAAAGGTTATGATATTCAACAGTTTACTTTAGTTAGATAGAAAAAAGGAATTAAGATACATGATTTTAAAAATCATGTATCGTTTAAACGACCAAGTAAGCAGGATAAAGATAAGGGGTTGGGTTCTTAAACTTTTTCGATGTATTTTATTCCATGTATAAATGCAACAATACGACGAAAATAGACCGAGATATAAAAGGATAGTTTTTTTTGTAAGAATTACATAAAAGATTACTAGGAACAAAAAAAAAGACTATGTGATTTTTACATATCCACATTTTTTATGAAAGGGAGTAAAATAGTATAATTTAGAAAAACAAATAGATAAGATAGATATATGTCTAATTAAAGAACAATTCATTTTGAACAATAGATGTCTTTCACATCCAACTATAGCAATGAATAAACTAGTATAATTTTTGAATGGCAGCTCCAAAAAAACGCACTTCTATATCAAAAAAAAGGATTCGGAAAACAATTTGGAAGGAGAAGGGATATTGGGCAGCATTGAAAGCTTTTTCGTTAGCGAAATCTCTTTCTACGGGGAACTCAAAAAGTTTTTTTGTGCAACAAATACAAACATTGGAATAATCTGAATTAGCTGGACTCAAAGAATAGTCTAATTTCAAAGAATAGTTTCGTATATATATTGAAATTTGTTTATGATTTTTGGTTTTTTGCTCTTTTATATTTATATTCTTTTTGATAGTTTTTTGATTTGTAGTTTCTATATTTTATAGATATTTTTATACAAACTAAAAATCAAAATGAGATATAAGTAAGAATTTCTATTTGCTAATGTTTTGAACTGTTCAATAGAAAATTGACCCCATTTTGGAATTGGCTTTTTTTAATTAAAATTCTTTAATGTTTCTGTTTCTCAAATGCAATATTTGTTTCCTAAATTGAATATTTAGGAAACAAATATTGCATTTGAATCGACTCTTTCAATCTCGACGATTGACTAAAAATCGTTTATTATGATTTCGAGCAAGCCGCTATGGTGAAATCGGTAGACACGCTGCTCTTAGGAAGCAGTGCTAGAGCATCTCGGTTCGAGTCCGAGTGGCGGCATGGCATCTTATTTTCTAAAAGAGTAAGTCCTATAATGAATTCAATTCCCGATTTCCATTCATATAATTAGGAGATCCTTTTTTTTTTCATTTTTGTATATGATATTTTCAACTTTAGAGCATATATTAACTCATATATCGTTTTCGGTCGTATCAATTGTAATTGCAATTCGTTTGATAACCTTATTAGTCAATGAAATCGTAGTACTATATGATTCGTCCGAAAAAGGCATGATAGTAATTTTTTTCTGTATAACAGGATTATTAGTTACTCGTTGGATTTTTTCGGGCCATTTACCATTAAGTGATTTATATGAATCAGTAATCTTTCTTTCATGGGGTTTTTCCATTTTTCATATAGTTCCAGGTTTTGGTTTTAAAAAGCTTAAAAACTATTTAAGCACAATAATAGCACCAAGTGTTATTTTTACCCAAGGCTTTGCTACTTCGGGTCTTTTAACCGAAATGCATGAATCCGTAATATTAGTACCCGCTCTACAATCGCATTGGTTAATGATGCACGTAAGTATGATGGTATTGGGCTATGCAGCTCTTTTATGTGGATCATTATTATCAGTAGCTCTTTTAGTCATTACATTTCGAAAAGTCATAATAAGAAATATTGGTAAGAACAAGAATTTTATTTTTAATGAGTCATTTTCTTTTGCTGAGATCAAATACATGAACGAAAGAAACAATGTTTTACGAAACACTTCTTTTCCTTCTTATAGAAATTATTACAGGTCTCAATTTATTCAACAATTGGATCGTTGGAGTTATCGTATTATTAGTCTAGGTTTTATCTTTTTAACCATAGGTATTCTTTCGGGAGCAGTATGGGCTAATGAGGCCTGGGGATCATATTGGAATTGGGATCCAAAGGAAACTTGGGCGTTTATTACTTGGACCATATTCGCGATTTATTTACATACTAGAAAAAATAAAAGATTGGAAGGTGTAAATTCTTCAATAGTGGCCTCTATGGGCTTTCTTATAATTTGGATATGTTATTTTGGGATCAATCTATTAGGAATAGGACTACATAGTTATGGTTCATTTACATCTAATTGAATTAAAGTGAGTAAAGGGCCTGACAAATACAAACATAATAAGCATATTAAGCATATATAATATAAGTATAAGAAAGTATAAGAAAACTTCGCATAAACCGTCGAGAACCCTTTAAATCAAGTAATGTAGTGATTCAAGGGGTTCTCACAAACACCAAACAGATCCGGTTACAATTCCAATTCATTTTTTTTAAGTTAATCCAGAGAAGAAAAAAGATTTTTTTTCATTGTACAATGAAAACTATTAAAAAGAAATAGGATTTCTTGCTCTCTTTGATTTTTTGGTTTTAGTCATTTATTCATGAAAACTATCTATAAAAAATTAGATAGAATAGCTTCGACCTTGTCAACTGATAATGAGAAAATGAAATCCGGATAAATACCAATACCTATTACAGGTATAAGGATAGAAATCGAAATAAATAACTCTCGCGGCCCATAATCAAAAAAAAAAGAGTTTGGTGTATTAAAAAACTTGTATCCATAGAACATCTGGCGTAACATAGATAATGAATAAATAGGAGTTAATATCATTCCAATTGCCATTACAAAAGTAATTAGTATTTTTGTCATTAAAAGATATTTTTGACTGGTAATTATTCCAAAAAAAACTATCAATTCCGCAACAAAACCGCTCATGCCCGGCAATGCAAGAGAAGCCATCGATAAGATACTGAAAATCGTGAATATTTTTGGCATTGGAATAGCCATTCCGCCCATTTCGTCGAGATAAAAAAGACGTATTCTATCATAACTCGTTCCTGCCAAGAAAAAAAGCGCAGCACCAATAAATCCATGAGAAATTATTTGTAAAATGGCTCCGTTGAGTCCCGTATCGCTTATAGAACCAATTCCTATAATTATGAAACCCATATGAGATACGGAGGAATAAGCTATTCTCTTTTTTAAATTACGTTGACCAAGAGATGTTGAAGCTGCATAGATTATTTGAATTGCGCCTAATAGAATTAACCAGGGTGAAAATAGAGAATGAGCGTGGGGTAATAATTCCATATTAATTCGAACCAATCCATACGCTCCCATTTTTAATAAGATTCCGGCTAAAAGCATACAAGTACTGTAATGTGCCTCTCCGTGGGTGTCTGGTAACCATGTATGTAAGGGTATAATCGGCGATTTGACAGCAAAAGCAATAAGAAATCCAATATAGAATATTATTTCCAGTGCCACAGGATACGATTGATTAGCTGATGTTTCAAAATTTAATGTTGGTTCATTGGAACCATATAAACCGATACCGAGAACTCCCATTAATAAAAAAATGGAACTTCCTGCAGTATACAAAATAAACTTTGTAGCTGAATACAAACGTTTCTTTCCCCCCCACATGGATAAAAGTAGATAAACAGGAATTAATTCTAATTCCCACATGATGAAAAAAAGTAAAATGTCTCGAGAAGAAAATGATCCTATTTGACCGCTATACATTGCTAACATCAGGAAATGGAATAATCGGGATTCCCGAGTAACCGGTTGAGCCGCTAAAGTAGCTAAAGTGGTGATAAATCCCGTCAGTAAAATAGGTCCTATAGAGAGTCCATCTATTCCGAATCTCCAGTAAAAATCAAAAAATTGGATCCATTTATAATTCTCCGTCAATTGGATTAATGGATCGTCCAATTGGAAATGATAACAGAATGCATAGGTTGTTAGTGGAAATGAAATGTCGAAGATTATTCCTTCCTTCTATATTTTTCTCTATGTTCTTTTTTTCTCATTTCAATCTCATATGTAGTATGTTGTCTTGGGCTTTAATTAATTAAAAAAGATGCAATTAAAGAAAATCAAGTGAAAAAGAAACGTAAATCTGAAACATACAAGAATAAGCATGTTGTCAATATATATAGCATGTTTTCATTCTTCTACTAATTGTTTTCAAAGCAAAATTATTTGTTATTCAATTTCTTGCTTGTTGTGAGATGGAAATATGCAGGGGACAAGTATGCTCCTAGCAGTAGTAATGCAATGTGAAGCAAGTGTGTAAGTTACTTTACGGTTGAGAAGACAAGCCTTCGGATGGAGCCACAGACACTATCCCTATTCAATTCTAGGAGTGTTGTTTATTATTGATTTTGAACTCTCATAAGAATTCCTATACGGTAGGAATTCAATAACAATAAATAGAGGAAGCTACTTTTGTATATATAGTAATCCACAATACATAGAAGTGCAAATGTTTTGGCAGAAATATATTCTGAGCAGGGGAAAAATTTTATAACTACAAATTTTTTTTGGATGGTTACAAATTTTTTTTTGGATGGTTTAGCGGTGGTTTCAAATGCTGCTAAAACCTCTATAATATTTATCTATAACCCACTTAACCGCAATTAAACTACAGTTATCCTTGCGACTAACAAAACCACAGTTAAATCATCCTCGATGAGGGTTCAACTATGATTTTGGAAATTGCTGTTAAATCTTTTAGCAATGGTTTGATACATAACTAAAAAATAAAATAAAATAATTTTTTTTGGGTAGCGTCATTAAATAATAATCATATTGCATGTAAACTTTAGTGTCCTTCTCCTCTCTCCCATTGTTTATTGAAATCAGGTGCAGAGTGAAGTTGAATCATTTAGGCCTCGTTTGGTAGATGGGAGACAGCATTCATGGAATGGGAAAGGGAATGGGAGAGCAGGGAAAATATGTTTGGTATGCAGGGTGGCTTTTTACCTGTGAGAGTTGAAACCTTCAAACATGAGAGAGTGCAATCCTTCGTATCTTTGATGGAAAGTAGTATATTTCGAGGGAAAGTAAATTTTTGGACTATCTTACCTTATGTGTTTGAATTTCTGGTAGTAGAAATAATTAAAATTAAATTTTTTAAAATTAAAATATTATTATTATTTTATTATTATTAAAAATAAAAAATAATTATTTTTCATTTTTATTAATAATAAAAAATAATTATTTTATTATATTTTATAATTATTAACAATAAAAAATAATTAAGGATATTTTGGCCTTTCAATCTCTCTTTTATTCTATTTTAATATTAAAAAGTAAAAACATTTATATTTTTTTTTTCATAATACAAAACATAACTATGGGATACAAGATTTCTTTCTATTCCTATTTCATTTCCCATTCTCATTCTATCATAAACCACTCCCATGTACCAAACGAGGCCTTAGGGGGCAACCATCTCGTAAAATTTTTTTTATATGTATTATATATATATATATATATATATAAAATTATTTTTACTTTAAAAATTTTAGATTTGCCACCTTGGAGTTTTTTTTCTGTCCCCTTTAATGTTTTGAAATTGATTATAAAAGTAAATTTTATAAAATAAATAAAATATATTAAAAACTTTTCAAAAATTTTTTTATCTTCATTCTCTAAAAATGACGGATAATATATTCTTCACCCTCTAATTTTCACCTTTTTACAAAATTCCTTCACTTTTTATTTTTTTAACCCATATTTTCTATCCACAAACACAGAGCTTTGTAATAAAATGAAAAATCACTTTCTTATAGATAATTTGGTTATATTTATTCAGAAGATTACAAATAATTTCACTATAAAAAAATTATAAATGAATTTTATTCAATTAAAAACTAAAGAATATGATCCTAATAGATAATACATATTTATTTTGATGTATTAAGAGTATGAATTTTACTTCTAGTATATACTTCCTTTGTATTAAGACAGTTTATATTTATTTTAATGTTATTAATTTCTTTGATTTATTTATTATTAGATGTTTTTAGTTTTTAATTTTAATAAATATTATTATATTAATTTAGTAGATACTTACAGTTATATTTTTAATAATTATTAGTATTTGTATTGAATATAAATTTTCACTCCCTTACAATTTTGTTGGTTTTGGTTCCTGATTAAAATTTCTTTTAAGTTACTAAAATTGAATCTCCTTTGATTAGACACTAGTAGTAATCCTTGTAAATCTAGCGGTTTTAAAAAAAATGTAGGCCCCGCACCAAAAAGAAAAAAAGAAAAGAAAAAAGCATTAATAAACTGTGTTAAACAGTGAAAAAACAGTACATAAACAGTACCCCCGATGATACGGCATTATAAATAATACAAAGAACAATGCAAATAAATAGTGAAAAGGCCATGACTTTTTATATTTTAAAGATGATTGGGGGGAAGTATATAGAATTATCTTTTATTGTTTGGCAAATTTGATATTGATGAATCCAAAAAAAATGCTTTGTTATATCATGCGTTTATATTTAATATTAGTCCACAAATAATTCACCTTATCAGCTTTCTCACAAACAAATAGCTAATACATAATTACCACAGTTGGGGTTCCCCTAGATGGTACGGTGTTCCCAAAGCTTTATTTATAAATGAATATACATATATATTTATATGTATATGTTGTATATATACCCAAAGAAACAAAAGCAAAAACAAATTAGAAAAAGAAAAGGATATAGAAGCCAAATAATGAAGTCCAGGTCCGCTTTCGCAGGGCTCTATGTGTTATCGTAAATTTGCTATTGGGTCAAAGTTTATTTTTTGTTTCTTGAATCTTATATCAGATCTTAATTTTGTTCCTTATTTATTTTTTGTTTCAAATTTTTTCTCTAATTTTCTTAACTAATTCTAGAGTGCAACTGGACAAATTTCTTCAGCGTTTTTTCATGGTAATGGCTCTGCGTTTTCAATTTGATTGGGCTAAGCAAAAGGGAGCGTTTAGCCTCCTAATCTAGTAGGACAATGTTTTACTATACACTTCTGTAACAGCTTATAGGATGCCATTGTACATTTGAAATGCACATAAATCTGCCGTCACAGAGTTTAGCAAAAAGGAAAACTTTAAATCAGTTAAGAAAGATATAAGCCAAATCAAAACAAAAAAAGATAAAAGACAAAATTTAAAGAAAAATTTTTTATATAAAGTTAGGAGACAAAAAGTGGACTTTGGTCAATTTTTTTCTCCCTCAGATTTTTTTAGTTATAATAAGTAGTTCAGGGGCAAAATACAAAATATGAATTTCTGCTTGAAAACCCAAACCAAATGACACGTATAGCTTAAATACTGTAATTATTTTTATATTTCCCTTGGTTTCTTTCACGCGCCTTAATACCAAAAAATAAGGTTTGCAAATATATGGTAAGTTTTATCAAATAATTTCGACCAAAATTTTTTTTTAGCAAATCAAGGAATCTAATGAAGCTGAAAGAATTATCTGCACAATAAACGAATAAGGATTTAATAAACCAAAGGAGTCTGAAATTTTGCCGAAGACAATAATAATAATAATAATAATAATAATAATAATAATAATAATAATAATAATAATAATAATAATAATAATAATAATAATAATGTGAAAGGAATGAAGGCTCTACATCAGTTACAGCAAGGAATGTTTGGTTCATTTGGGGAAAGATAATTTACTTTCATCAATTATATATAATGTTTATTATATTTTTATAATTATTATTTAGTAATTTTCATTTTTTTTAAAGTAGAGGCACAGAGGACTTTTTTATCTTCAAAATCTTTTTTTTTTAATTTTATTCTCTATTATATTTCTCTTCATTTTATGTAGCAAAGGCGTTAGCATTTCTGTGCATGAACTTCATCAGTTATTTACATTACAAGAGACAGCATTTATTTAATTACATATAACTAAGCAAAGTTCACAGTCGCCATATTTTTAGCTTGATAAATATATTAATAAACACATCTTAATTAATCTTTTGCTAATTATTATTCTCACTACATGGTTCCTAAAGCCGATGTTTTTCAAATTTTCATAGACAGGAAAACTATGCACTCCAAAATACATGGGATTGGGTACCACCATTTTCTTCTCGGTGTGTGGTTGTAATGAGCACAAGCCCAAAGAGAGAACCCATTCCAAAAGACTAGCCTATTAGAAGGGAGAGCCCCTTAAACTTATAAACCCCACTTTATTTGTGAGGCTTCCCGATGTGGGACTCATAACAATGCCACCCCCTCGAGAGCCGACGTCCCCGGCGGCTTCACTCTGTGATGCTTCACTCAGCAGCGCTTCACTCGGCCTTCTTTCGATCAGTCCCTCCGTTGGTCAGCCCCTCCACAGGTAGCCCTTTTCCGTGACCATCGGTCTCTCAATGAAAGCATCAATGTAATGAGCACAAGCCCAAAGGGAGAACCCATTCCAAAAGACTAGCCTATTAGAAGGGAGAGCCCCTTAAGCTTATGAACCCCACTTTATTTGTGAGGCTTCCCGATGTGGGACTCATAACAGTGGTTCAGAATTATTCCTAGGATTTGAATTATAAAATGTCATTTCAGAGCGATATAGGGGTCTATTAAAGTGGCTATTTCCAATCCTCACCCAAAAAAAAGGGGTTATCGCCAATGGTTCCTTATCTCTTTTTTTAGTTCTCAGATTTTCCGGCTGTTAGGGATTATCTATAGTAAATTGTAACGAAGAAAAAAAATAATTTGCAATAATTACAAGGAGACTACGTGGGCAAATCTCACATAAAATATAATTAAGGTCCTCTTAATTTTCATAAAGAAGGGACCCACGTCGTGTTAAACGCCTTCTGAAAGATAATTCGAGGAACGAAGAACCGACAAACCACGAAAGATGATGTACATGTGCAAGGAAAATGAGCCAGCCATGTTGTAATCTGTAAAGCAGAATCTTAATATTTATTAAGCTCAGTACATAGATTAAGATTGATCAAATTTTATTATACTTTCCAATAGAAGGGATTTTTACGTTGAGAGATTTTACGAAAAGTTAGTCTACTAACACCAAGCCAACAGGGAAAAAAAAAAAAGGAGAGACTTGTAATCTACATTGTCGTCCAAAAATATGAGTTCATGTTGATTAAAAGATAGTATATTTTCCTTTTGATTTGGATTCCATTCTGGAGCATTTTAAAAATAAATTCTTACATGTAAATTGATAGGACATGCACCCTCACAATAGTTTAAGGAAGAAATTGTATTAGAAAGAGGAGATTCTCAAATTCTCAAATAAAAAAAAATAAATAAATAAAAGAACACAAAAAAGGAAAAAAAGGACAAATAAATAATCTAATCTCGAGAAACACTCCTAACTGTAATAACAAAAAAAGTATATTTACATATTTAATTTGTCGTTAATTTGATCTACCCATATGAAAATTCTCTTTTACTTAGATCTTTACCTACCTAACCAATGAAGCTAATCTCATTTTGGCTCAATGTAGCAGCGCCATTTCGATTCCACTTATGCAACATAATTCCATTCATTAAAGCTTAAGCAAACAAGTCGTGACCTCTATATACACTAATTAAGCATATCCAAAATCATAGAAAAGCTTCTAAAGTATTTGCAATATCCAGTACTATATAAACCCAATAATTTTCTAAATCCAATATGATATTCAGTTCACATTATCAAGACTAACAATATTAAAATAACTCTATATAATCCTAAGATAGATAGAAATAGCTAGCACAGAATCTCCAGCCAAATCAAGTAATCCCTAAACAAAACAAGCATTCATCATCTTTCTGAAAAAATTATTGTATTTGATGGTTATAAATAATTTCCTTTTTCTTAATTCATAGAGGAATTTGTACCCAACATTCTAAGCAATACCTCATTTGTTTTTTGTTGGACTAAGCTACCTTCTTATTTAGCCATGTTGAAACATTCAATGTCCAAAAGACACAATATTCTCAAACATGTTTATTTACCAGAGTTGAGTCCACCACGACCGTCTAGATGAAATGAATATTGATATTTATCGTTCTAGGAACGAGGCTTCAATTTAATTGCCTGGAAACTCCCATCGGAAATTGTAACCTCTTTTGTTATGGCTTCTGCACCTTTTGGAATTGTAGTCTTACATCTGATAACAATGGCATTATTGAGCAATAACATTAATACACTTTCTCTTCTATGCATATTTCTGGTGTGGGCAACTTGGGAAATGAAGAATATATACTCGTATATATTGCCTTTCATTTTCTCTCTAACTTGGGAACCAAGAAAATGAATTGCGGGGTCCTACTCCCTTTCCCCTCTTTTCTTAGATACTCCGGCCCCACTCTCCATCCCCTGCCTCCTGCAAATTTTCTTCCCATTTAAACATAGAGTTGCTTTATTTTTCTGGTATCAACGTTTTAAAAGTTAAATTGAATTGATATAGTTGACTGGTTGAATCGAGAAAACCAAGCATATGGTTTGGATAACTTTTAAAAGTCATTTTAATGGTTGGACCTTTTTGAATTGGTAAAAATTGGTGTGAACAAAACAAACCAGAGTTGGATCAAAACTTGATGAAAAAAAAAAGAAAATCGGTCAGGTCTATAATGAGGAAGAAAACCTTTTTATGAGGCTTTCTTTAACATTAAGTCACCTTATAAGCCTTGGACCGCTACTCTTTACATTACTAACAATGATATATAAAGAGGCTAAACAACATCAACAACAATAATAAAATATTTTTCCATTATATGGATCAATTGACACTATAAAATTCTATCTTAAATCATATTTTTAGATAAACCATTTAAATCTAAATTTTTTTTAATAATTTTTCCTTGATCTCCCTTTACTTCACTACAAAAAAATATGAAATTTGTGGCGACAAAAGTCGTTTTTAAAATGTCAAAAGTCGTTGCTAAAACTATTTAGCAACGATTAAGTTGCTGCAATTACAGCCGTTGCTAAAAAAATTTAATGGCAAAAAAATTGTTGTTGCTAAAAAGACTTTTTGCGACGACAAAAAATATTTTTAAAGGTAAAAAAAATCGTCACTAAATATATGATTTTAGTAGCAACAAATATCTTTTGACACTAAAAACTTTTAGCGACGACTTTTGCCAATAGTTGTGGTCACTAAATACATACTTTTAGCGATGACCTTTTCGTCGTAAAAATCTTTTTATTTGGTTGGGATCTTTAGCGACAACATGTACCTTAACGCTAAATGTTATTTTAGTAGCGACATTAGTAGTTGCCGAAATTCCTTTTAATGGGTATTTAGAGGAATTAGCAGCGAGTAAGACATTCATCTGTCAAATATCCTTCGGCTATTAAACCTTTTGGTCAAGCCTTATTGCGAACATATGTTTTTAATGTCCGCAAGTACCTAAATACATAAGAGGATTTGAATAAAGAATTTAGCATAGAGTATTAATAAAATTTATAAAAGGCATATCTAGTGTAGTAAGTTACCTCTCGATAGGGTACATCCACCTATATTGTATGGGCCCTCCGAGCTTTGCCTCTTTTGCCAAATGGATAGGTAAATGGATCGTGATATCAAAGAAGGCTGGTGGGAAAATCATTTCCAATTTGCATAATGTGCTTGCAATTTGGGATTCAAGATGATCAAGAGCTTTGGTTGTTAGGCACTTGGAACATAAATTTTTAAAGAATTTACCCAACTCTAATATAGGTTTAGATACCTCATTAGGCAATAAGCCACGTAATGCTATAGGAAATATATCTTGTAACAAAACATGGTGGTCATGGTACTTCAATCCATAGATTTTTCTGTCACGAACATTAATACATCGTGAAATTTTTGAAGAGAAGGCATCAGACACTTTCAAAGTAGCTAGGAAGTTACAAACTTTTAACTTCTCTTGTGGGGACAATGCATAGCAAGCAACTGGAATCAGAACTTTGTTTCCTTCTTTTATCGGGTATAATTCATATCTAATTCCCATGTCAACCAAGTCATACCGACTCTTTACTGTATCTTTTGTCTTTCCAGCTAATCTCATAACAGTTGACACGATGTTATCCGAAACATTTCTCTCAATGTGCATAACATCAAGGTTGTGTCAGATCAATAATGTTTTCTAATAAGGTAAGCAGAAAAAGATACTATTTTTTCTCCAATTAAATGCGTTAGTGACATGGCCACACTTTCGCTTTTGACCTTTCCCCAGAGTTACATTACCTAGTGCTCGTAATTGACAAAGTGCCTCATCACCGGTTAAAGGAGAAGATGGAACTCTATGCTCGACTTTCCCATTAAATGCCCTTCGATTTCGCCTCCATGGATGATGGGTTGGCAGGAAGCGACGATGGCCCAAGTAGCACAACTTATTTCGTAACAAAATAGAATATGTGTCTTTATGGCAACAGGGGCAAGCAAGTTTTCCTTTTGTAGACCATCTTGATAGGTTCCCATATGCTGGGAAGTCATTAATTGTCCACAATAATGCTGTATGTAACTTGAAATTAGACTTCGTATGGGCATCATATGTCTCTACTCCTTGCTCCTATAATTCAAGTAACTCCTTAATCATTGGTTGGAGGTACACATCTATGTCATCACCTAGACTTCTGGGGCCTGGAATTAAAAGAGTCATCATAAAATACGGGTGCTTCATGCATTGCCATGGTGGCAAATTATATGGAATTAATATAACTGGCCAAATACTATGATTAGTACTCATATTTCCCTAAGGCTGAAACTCGTCACTTGCTAGGCCCAACCGAACATTTCTTAGATCACTACAAAATTCTAGATGCTGCTGGTTAAATGATTTCCATGCAACAGAGTCAGCTGGATGCCGCAAAACACCATTATTAATGCGTTCCTCATTATGCCACCTCATCTCCTTAGCTGTATGGTGAGACATGTATAGCCTTTGTAGCCTAGGCTTTATAGGAAAATATCATAACACTTTATGAGGAATTTTCTTTCCTTTATGACTGTTTAACCTCTATCGAGGCATATTGCACTTAGGACATGACTGAGCATTGGCGTGCTCTTGCCAATACAAGATGCAGTCATTCTCACATGCGTCAATCTTGGTATAATCCATTCCTAACTCTTGAATAACTTTCTTTGCTTCGTAGTAGGAGTTAGGTATTAATACCCCCTCTGGAAGAACATCCTTAAATAAACTTAACAATGAATCCATGGATTTGTTGCTCCAATGGTTAAGGCACTTAAGGTGGAGTAGCCTAACTATGAAAGAGAGTTTCGAAACTTTGTCACAACCGGGATAGAGGTCAGCCTGAGCAACTTGCAACAAGTTAAAAAATTGTTTTGCCTGCCCATTAGGTGGCTCATGGTTCTCTGACTCACGGTTCCCTTCATTTGAATCTGTGTGACCATATGCATCATGAAGTATCCCAATAATATCATCTTCTTCATCAGTTTCATCAACTATATCATCAGCTACCTCACCACTATTATTTTGATGTAATGAACTGTAAGCACCAAGATGAACTTCTCCATGTGAGTCCCACACTTCATAACTTAGGCTGAAACCTTTCCTTAATAGATCTGCCCTTATGTCAATGCGACTCTTCCATTCTGTATTTCTACACCCCTTGCATGGGCATCGAATCATATCTGTCACCCTTGGCTGATTAAAGGCCCATTGTAAAAACTCATTAACTCCTCGTCTATATGCTGGATTAGCTCTATTATTGATCTTTATCCAACTTTTATCCATCTCTATTACTTCCTACATTTTAATCAACATCATTGCAAGTTAAACTGTGGACAAGGCAAATCTTTTTACATGTAAAGAATTATATACTTACGTTAAGTCTATGCCGTCACTTCTTGACTTTGTTCTAGTTACATGTAAAGACTTACATGTAAAGAATTATATACTTATGTTTTGGTTCAGATCTCCAAGTTTTAGATCTAAACTAAAACCAAATTTGTTTTAGTACAAAACATAATGAGGGATTCATTATGTCACACTTTCCTTTTTATTACTTTACCTATGGAAAGGTTGTGAAACCAAGGCTAAAAAATGATTGCATTTTGATGATGGAAAGGTTAGAATGAATATGGAGAACAAATCATCCTTTTTCTAGAGGTAGTAATAAGATGCTGTTAACAAGGCAAACAATATTATTGATAAGTTATAAGATGTTGTTAATAGGGTAACAGATCTTGTCGACTAGATAAGACCTTGTTGACAGGATCTCAAATTTGGCAAAGGAAAATTGAAGACCTTGTTAACTAGATAAGACCTTGTCGACAGGATCTCAAATTTAGCAAAGGGAAATTGAAGACCTTGTTGACTAGATAAGACCTTGTCGACAGGATCTCAAATTTAGCAAAAGGAAATTGAAAACCTTGTCGATAGGATAAAACCTTGTCAACAGGATCTTCTACCTCATGACAAAATAATCTATAATTGAGAAGCTTTGAAAAAACTCAAGGTTGGGCAAAATCTTCTCAATAAGGTATGATGGTATGACACACATAGGTATGGAAATAGGACAAAATGTAATTTGAACACTAAGTTTACAGTACTTTACAGCCTTAAGCACCATACTTCATCCTCCAAAAAAAAAAAAAAAATAACAGCAGTCCTTAGTAATATCAAGGTAACAGAATTGGACCAAATCTCTAAACCACATATCAAAACTTAAAGGCATATATCAAAGCTTAGGCACATATCAGAAGTAACACCAGTCTTCAGCAATATCAAAGCAAACTATCAAGCTAACAGAATTGGATCAAATCTCTAAATGCATATATCAGCGCTTAGGCATATATCAAAATTAACACCAAACTTTAGCAGTATCACAGCAAACTATCAAGGCAACAGAATTGGACCAAATCTCTAAAGCACATATAAGAACTTAAAGGCACATTTTAGAACTTAAAAGCACTAAATCTACAGCACTTATAAGCACCAAACCTACAGAACTTATGGGCATATATCAGAGTATAGGCACCAAATTTACAGCACTTAAAAATAACCATTCCACCCTCAAAAGACTTAGCCACATATCAGAATTTATGTAGGTACACACACAGGTAGAATTATTGGACCAAAGCTTATTTAGACACCAAAACTTCAGCACTTAACAGAACCATTCTACCCTCAAAAGGCTTAGCCACATATCAGAATTTATGTAGGTACACACACAGGTAGAATTATTGGACCAAAGCTTATTTAGACACCAAAATGTCAGCACTTAATAGAACCATTCCACCCTCAAAAGGTTTAGGCACACATCAGAACTTAAAATCATTTTATCAGTATCACAGCAAACTATCAAGACAACAACAGAATTGATGACTAATGTCATAGCAAAACATCACAATTCCCAAGCTTGATAGTTCATTAAAAAGAAAAATAATACCTTTATGCTATAGCAGCTACAATTCAGGGAGCCACAGTTGATATTGTTTGAGGAGCTAGCACTTGAGAATCTGTGTTGTATGAAGTAAAATTGGAATATAAGAAATTATTTTTAGATGTTTAGTAAAATGTACTATAAATTTACATATCAGAAATAAGAAATTCAACAAATTCACAAAGGCTAGAAGTAGCCATCGAAGAAGAAGAAACCAACACAAAAAAGAAGAAATTCTAAAAAAAAAAGAAAGTAAATTCGATTCAAAATGGGGGCATTATTCAGTTTTGCTAGCCACAGCTACAGCCACAGCCACAGCCACAGCACTCAACACAAAATCAATTGTACAAAGAAGGAGCAAACAATGAACCAGAGAAGGAGCAAATAATGGACCAGAGAAGGAGCAAATAATAGACCAGAGAAGGAGCAAACAATAGACCAGAGAAGGAACAAACAATAGACCAGATTACCATGTACATAGCTTCCTTCCTCTTCAATTTTTGTGTTCTCCCCTTCCACAGCGAACTCAGCTCCTAGGGATACTCTGTTTTTTGTGCGTGAAATGTTTTTGTTAGAATAGCTTCACTCACAACGAAATCGACCAGAAGGATGTATTAGAATGAAGATTGAGAAGGATTTGCGATATTCTTTGCCAGCAGATACGAAGAAGGTTTGAAAATGGGAAAGGGGGAAAGGGGAAAGACGAGGAAAACAAAGAGGCAGGGAATGAAAACTGACCTTAGGTTTTACTGTTGATGTGTTGGTAGAATTTTATGTGTAATGATATAATATTAATTATTCTAAATATATTGATAATTTAATAATTGATATATAAATGAAAAAAATAGTTTGAGTGATAAAAAATAAAAATATAGGTTAGGTTTAGAATATAAATTATGAAGAAAATACAAGATTGGAGGATAAAACTTCAAAATGCCATAACTTTGTGTACCGTACTCCGTTTGAGGTGATCTTTTTTTTGATTTTGGATATTTTTTTGAGATCTACGCGTGGCGAATGCCGTAGGCGATTCGGTCACTTATTTTCTCAAAAAAGTTTGTTTAGGCCTTTAATTTTGTGATTTTTGTTTTTCACTACCTTTCACTAACATTAAAATAAGTTTATAATTATATAATGCTTTTTATAATTTACTTAAGCTTTATTCTATTTAAGTTCTGAATTTAAGTACTTGATTAACAATAAAGAGGGTAAAAATTAAGAAATATATAACTGAACTCAAAAATTAATTAAGAATTTAGAATTTTTATTCTTTAATAGCCTAATGTATCTTTTTCTATGATTTACTCATTATATTTTTGTTCTAACTAAAACATTTGAAGTTCTTAATCCTAAATATAAGTCATCCTCCAACTTATCTCTCTAAAATTTATATATGTTGCTATCTCAATAAGAAATGCATGCTAAATCATTACACTAGGGCTTATTACATTAGGACTTATTACATTACATTGGGGCTCATCTTTATAAAAAAAAATCATTTAAGGTCTCTCCAAGTTTCAAGTATAAAGAGTGAAGTTCTAAATTCATGTTCATGGCTGCCCCGTCACCAAAAAATCCATAAAAATCATTATATTTTTGCTGAAATTATAAAGTATCAAGTTTAAAGCCATGGAACATAAAGAAGAAGAAGACATTAATGGATGAAGAAGAAGATATAATAGGAATTTAAAAGGGTTACCCAACTAAAATTAATGTTGCAATGATAAGAGATTAAGGCGGAATTCAATCTTTGATCCATTCCTTTTTTTTCTCTTTTATTTTTTTCTTTCTTTCTACCTCTTTGTTGTTTACGTTGCCTCAAAAGTTGAAAAGGACTCATTAATAAAATGAATCATAGAAATGGAAGTTGAAAATTTAAATATATGGATTCTTCAACATATGAAATGTTAGACATATTAATTTCATGAATTTAAAAAATTTAACTTCTTAAATCTATTAAATCTACTAGGTTTTTTAAACTTAGTAAAAATTCTAGTTTTATTTTTTTAATTAATGATTAGTCTTATATATTTGCATATATTAATTATTAACTTTAAAAATATTTTAATTTATTTTTTGTCCTGTATATTCGTATATATTAATTAATACGTATAATTTATTTTTTTAATTAAAAAATTTTTAATTTCAAATATTTTTATTTAAAAATAAGTTACAAAAATATTTCATGCAAAAATTTTTAATAAGTAAAAAATTTTGCGTTAAAACTTTTAGCGATGACTAAAATAGTCGCCGCTAAAAGCTAACTTTTAGTGACGAATACAATCAGTCGTCGCTAAAAGATTTGGCGCAAAATTTTTTCATTTAACCAAAATTTTGGCACCAGAACTTTTAGTGACGACTAAAAAAAGGTCGCTGCTACAAGATATCTTTTAATATTTGAACAAAAATTTGACACTAGACCTTTTAGTGACGACTAAAGTTAGTGATCGCTAAAAGTTGTGTTTTAATGGCGACTAAAGCTTGTGGTCGCTAAAAGTTTTTTCAGACTTTTAGTGACGACAAGTTATGTCGTCGCTAAATGTTATGCTTTAGTGACGACTAAAATTTGTCGTCGCTAAAAATTATCTTTTAGTGACGACTAAAGTTATTGGTCGCTAAAAGTTGTATTTTAGTGACGACTAAAGCTGGTCGTCGCTAAAAGTTGTATTTTAGTGACGACTAAAGCTAGTGGTCGCTAAAAGTTTTTTCAATAATATTTTTAATAGGCAAAAATTTGGCATTTGGACTTTTAGTGACGACAAGTTACGTCGTCGCTAAATGTTATATTTTAGTGACGACTAAAGATTGTCGTCGCTAAAAGTTGTATTTTAGTGATGACTAAAGCTATTGGTCACTAAAAGTTATATTTTAGTGACGACTGAAGCTTGTGGTCGCTAAAATTTTTGTCAGTAATATTTTTAATTGGCAAAAATTTGGCATTTGGACTTTTAGTGACGACTAATTACGTTGTCGCTAAATGTTATGCTTTAGTGACGATTAAAGATTGTCGTCGCTAAAAGTTATTTTTTAGTGACGACTAAAGCTGGTCGTTGCTAAAAGTTGTATTTTAGTGACGACTGAAGTTTGTAGTCACTAAAAGTTTTGTCAGTAATATTTTTAATTGGCAAAAATTTGGCATTTAGATTTTTAGTGATGACCAGTTACATCGTCGCTAAAAGTTATGCTTTAGTGATGACTAAAGTTAGTGGTTGCTAAAAGTTATGTTTTGAAATATATTTTCTTGTGGTGACTATGTCGATGTCGCCGGAAAAAATTTTTAGCGGCGAATTTTTTGTTGTTACTAAATAGTTTTAGTGACTATTTTTTTCTGTCACCGCTAAAAATATTTTCAGAATTAAGAATAGTTTTTTAGCGACAATTGAATAAAAGTCATTGCTAAAAATATTTTTCAGTGACTACTTTTTTAAGTCACCACTAAAAGTCGTTACTAAAAGTCTATTTTTTTTGTAGTGCTTCTGATTATTGAATTACTTTTTATCTGATCTACTTTCTTTACTAAATCTTCTATAGGTCTCCTTCACATATCCATAAATAATTTAAGTTACGATTTTACAATTTTTTCCATAATACGTGCGACCTTCATTTTTTTTCTAATGCATTTGTTTACAATTTTTTCTTGTTTGATGTATCGACTCATCTAATACAATATTCTTATCTTTGTAATATTGAATTTATTCTCTTGTTGGTTTTTTATTGCCTAATACTTAGTTCTATATAACATTGCAGATCTTATAGTTGCACAGCAGAATTTATTTTTAAGTTTGAGTGGTACTCTTTTATCACAAATAACACTGGAAACACTCCTCCATTTTATTCACCTCCACTTGAATCATAAACTTACATTCCATATGCTTTGTTTTACTTCTATTTAAATGAAATCCATGTGCTTCCAAAACTAGTATCTATATTTTTAACTTTTTATTCATTTCCTCTCTCGATTCTCCAATTAGGACTATATCATTTGTAAAAAGTATGCATTCTGGCATCAGCTCTTAAATATATTTAGTGAGTACATCTAATATTAAAGTAAAAAGATAAGAATCCAAAGTTGACTCTTGATATAGATCAATAGTTAACAAAAAATCTTTTGTGGGTCTACCTATTGTTCTTACACTAGTTACAATCTTATCATACATATTTTGAATTGTTTGAATATAAGTAATATAAACTCCTTTTTTTTTTAGAGCTTTTTATAAAATTTCTCTCTGCATCTTATCATGTACTTTATCTAAATTAATAAATGCTATGTGTAAATCTTTTTGATTTTTTTTATATCTCTTTATCAATTTTCACTGCAAATATATCATTTTCACTTTTTTGTAACTTGAGTTTCTCGCATTAATTTTCGTTCAGTTACCTTCTTTCATAACTTCATAGTGTGGCTCATGAGGTTAATTCCCCCATAATTTGCATAGTTTTGTATGTTTTCCTTGTTCTTATAAATAAGGATTAAAATACTTCTTCTCCATTCATATGATATTTTCTTAAACCTCATAATTTTGTTAAATAATTTTGTGAGCCAACTTATGCATTTTACTCCTAAACCCTTCCATATCTCAATAGGTATATTATTCGATCCAACTGCTCTGTTATTTTCTATTCACTTTAATGCTTTTTTTTACCTCTGACTCTCAAATCCTATAAAAAGAGATATAATTTTAGTCTTCAGCTTTAGTATGTAGCCTATCCGAGTAAAATAAAATCTCATGTCATTTATTAAATAGTTTATAAAAATAACTCTTCTACATTTTCTTAATATTTTGTTTCATGATTAAGACTTTCTTTTCTTCATTCTTAATGCATTTCACTTGGTCTATATCTTTTGTCTCTCTTTTCCTTCTTTTAGTTAACTTATAAATATTTCTGTCTCCAACTTTAATACCTAAAAATTGGTATAACCCAATAAGTGCTCTAATTCTAGCTTCGCTCATTGCCTTCTTAGTGTCTTTTTTAGCTATCTTATATTTTTTTTTTCAATTTTCATCACTCTTACACAAAGATTACACTTTATAACACTCCCCTTTAAACTTAACCTTATTTTGCATGCTTATATCCCATCACCAAGATTCTTTATCCCTAGATCTAAAGTTTTTTGATTCACAGTGTATCTTTTTTGCTACTTTCCTATTCTCTTTAGTCATATTGTCTCACACATCGTTAGCATTTCCTTGTGTTTCCCAAGATCCTTCTTCTAAAATCCATCTCTATAAGTTTTTTTTTTAATCCCTTTTCAATTGCTACCACTTGATCTTTAATACCCTATATTGGCTTTTGCTTTTTATTCTCCTCTTATTTTGAACATCCATAACCAAGACTCTATACTAGGCAGTCAAGTTCTTTTCAGATGTAACTTTGTAATCCATATAGAGTTTTCTATTTGCTTTCCTTATTAGAGAAAAATCAATTTGAGAGCATGTCTCTCCACTTTTGTACATGATAAGATACTTCTTACACTTCCTAAAACAAGTGTCGGCTAATGTAAGGTCAAATACTAATAAAAAATCTAGAATAGTTTTATCCTTTGGATTTGCTTCCCTTAATTCTTATATATTGGCATTTGCCTTTTATTCTCCTTTTAATTTGAACATCCATAGCCAAGACTCTATACTAGGTAGTCAAACTCTCTTCAGGTGTAATTTTGCAATTCATGTAAAGTTTTTTATCTGCTTTTTTTATTAGAAAAAAATCAATTTGAGAGTATATTCTTCCACTTTTGTACTTGATAAGGTACTCATCATATTTCTTAAAACAAGTATCAGCTAATGTAAGGTCGAATACTAATAAAAAGTCTATAATAGTTTTATCCTTTGTATTTGCTTCCCTTAATCCTTATCCCCCATGCGTACCCTTGTAAGCTCTAGATGCATACTTATATATTAAATTTTGTATGTGAAAATAGACTAGATCTTTAAGAATGCATCATTTTTCATAACCTTTCCCAAATTTAGAAAAAAAAGGAGAGTTATGCTAGGTAGTTAATAGCTAATGTAAAATTTGGTTGAATCTTTATGACATTGATCATCAATGTACTAGAAGTAATATCAGTTCATTGGCCAGAAGCAACGTACTATATAGGTCGCATATAGTGTCAAATAAGTAAGAGTTACTACATTGACGCTTAGGTGTAATGAAAAATAAGTAAGAATTCTTACATTTTCAAGAACAAATGTGAGTAAAGAAACTAGTTTACGAGAATAAAATTCGTTTTAGAACTTGAAATATAAGTATTCTTACGGGTAAATAAATGAAAATAGTAAATATTATAATTAGAAGGAGGATTAATTTTATGTGCCTACAAGAAACCAAATGTGTAGAAGAAAAAGTGAAAAAATTAGACACTTCAAGTTTTAAATTTTAGTACACTAGCAAGACTAAATTTAGAAACAGGGTAGATATAATTGTAGATAAAGTTTAAAAAAATATTATAGTTGATGTAAAAATGTTAAGAGAGAGAATTATTACGTTAAAGTTTGTAATAGAAGAAAAACCTTTTAATGTTATTAGTTTTTATGCACCATAAATAGGGTTAGAAGTACAACCTATGGTAGAGTTATAGATAAAGAGGCTAAAATGAACTTAAAATTTATAGATGCTGAAACAAATACAAAGTGGAGACGGAAGAAAAACCTTGAGCACCCTCATTTCTCATTTTGCAATTGCTACTCTCCATTTTTGAGGCGGCAGTGCATGGCAGCAAAGAAGAGTATGACGAGTGAACTGAAGCATTTCCATTCTGCCCAATATGATCACGCATTCCCAAGTTTGCTGATAAATGTTTAAATTAGACAAAGACATGTAAACAAAATTTGGGAAGAAACAAGATTATGGGAACTGTCATTTGTATGTTAATGAACTATGAACCAGTTTGGATACAGGGCTACTCAGTTTAATGGCGCATTTTTTATTTGTTAATCAGTCTTATGTAGTTTAAACATAACTCCTATAATATATATACATATATATATATATATATATACACACACATATGACCCCACAGCCTGCCCAATGTAACGTCTAGTCCAGTTTTTAAAATACTATGTTCTGCACCATTAATTAATCATTATGAAGAATGTGCATGCATATATATATATATAAAAAATAGGTGCAAGACCAATAACTACGAGTCATATATTTAAGCCTTTGGCCAAAGAAAATTAGTTATCCTGACCATTTGTAGTTTTGACTTAAAATGGTTAGGGCAAAATTAATTTCGCTGCTAAATTCTTCAAATGTTCCCTGAGAAGAAGCAGATAGCGTTATCTTCTTCCAGCGAATGGTTGACCGTGCTTCGTAGAGGTGAAGGAACAGAAATCTATATGAAGAATGCTTTCTTTGGACATCAACTATAAGGGTTAATTAGACAGTAAGATAATTTCTTCATATACACATGATGTGCATGCATATATATATAAAAAAAATAGGTGCAAGACAACAGTCATATATTTAAGCCTTTTGTTGTATAAGGAAAATGAGATCGATGAGTGAAAAAAAAAAAGGAAAAAAAGCTAAACAATACCTATATTATGATAAATTTTAATTTCGTTTGTTGTCTTGTATTTTTTGATTTTAATAAGAAAGGACAATAATATGTAGCTAAGATTTCATATAATTAATAATTTCTTAATTCAGGATATTTCAAACTGCGGCTGCCGTTTAGGCAACTACTGCATTGTGGTTGATTGCTATCATGATAACAGATTTTTGTTTTTAACTACAGTTTTATTTGTTTGAATGATCGCACATGAAGTGAAGTTAGGTGATATCAACAATTATAATTTTTCTAACTTGTAAGAACCAAACGTATCAAGAAGGATGTTCATCAAATGAGCCAAGTATCTCGTTTTAAACGGTTGGTTTTGGTTTTCGAAAATATTTTTTATTCTTTATATCTATTTCTTAAAGTGTAATTTCATTTTCAAGTTTTCAATATATAAAAATTATGTTTTTTGCAAAAATTAAAAATTTGTTTATCTTTATTTTCAAATTAATTTGGCCAAATAACCATAAATTTTGGATTATTTTTTAGTTTGACCATTAATAAATGATGATATTCGCATGATAGGAGTATTTATTTTTTGTAAAATTACAAAAATACCATTATTTATTAATTTAAAATACTGAAAATGTGTTTAAGATGTTTTCCTTTTTCAAACTTACTTAAAAAAAAAAAGTTTTCAAAACGCATTATATCTGTCAAACACTATTCATATTTTCCGGTCATTAAAAATTTGGAGCAGACAAGTCAAGAACTGCATGGTTTTACCTGAGAAGAACGAACTAGACTTTCTAGAAGGCCCCGATAAAGGCGGTAAGACTTTGTAAAAGACGTTTTACAAGATCGCATACCCTATACACGCAGGCTGATCTAAATCGTTTGATTGGACTCGCGTGAACATTCCATGAAAGTCCCTATCGCAGGCCTCATCAGTTATGGCTGCCGGACCATTTGAAAGTTCACCTTTCACAACAATCCATTCATTCCCAAAATTTATTTGCCTATCATCCGTTACTTGTATTCTGCCATCTGACATACAAGAATAAAAAAAAAAAAATTGGTTTAATGTTTAAACATTTATTATTAGATTTTTCAATTAAACAGTTAGCTTTGATGGTATATTTTAATTTCCGCAATCTGCATGCCATCTTTAATTTTAATGCATTGATTATTACTCCTGTAACTGTAAGAGGGAAAAGAAGAAAAAAGGAGCATACTCATGAACAACACATGCATTTTACTGGTAATTAACGAACACATCTTTTCTCCAAAACCAGTTTCCAGGTACAAGGGTAAGCTATGGCTGCTATGCTTTCCACATATGTGTTTGGGTTGAAGAAAATGGAGAAAAAGGAAATGTTTGATTTAGATCTAAATAAGAGAAATGTCTAAATTAAGCATTCCTTCTCTTTTCTTCCTTTCTCTTCAACCCAAATTCACCTTAAAATTCAGGATATAATCACTCATTATGAAACACATCAAAAGAAACATAAGGAAGAATTACCATTTGCTTATATATCCCTTTCAGGATCTTTTGGCAATTCTTGCATCACTTGGCACAAAAACTCAGCATTATCAAAGAAGTATGAAGGATATTCGTCCATTTCTACTTCATTTGCTGCATAGTTGGGACTATTATAGTTATCCTGACCATATGTATTTTCTGGGATAAATGGTTGGGTCCAAAAATCGCCGAATTCTTCAAATATTTCCCATGAAGCATTCGCATCGCATGCTTCTCTGAAGGTGAAGGTGGAAGATGAATTGCAGATGGGCTGTGAGCTTTCTAAGATATTGCAGGAGGAAGCACCAGCAACACCAAGCATAGGGTTTTCAGACTCTGAATACTGAGTTCTTTCTCCTTCACGAGTATCACTAAGCTCCCTTTTGAACTCCGATGTCTTCCTATGATTGCATTCTAAGCGCTTCTTTAGGTGGCTGTGCCAATGGTTCTTAACCTCGTTGTCAGTTCTCCCTGGTAATCTTTCAGCAATCAGAGACCATCTGCGACAAGAAAGATTAAATATGTAGGTATATACATACATACATACATACATACATATATTTATATATATATGTTAGGCGTATAAATGAAGTCATCTTGGACCTTACTTGATATTTTAAGCATTTAAGCTTTGAAGTTAATTGGTTCCTTCACATATAATTAAAGATTGCATTTTTCCCATCGTAACTCTTTTCATCCCAATGATGAAATTTACAATATCAAGAATTTTAAGAAAACAATATTTAATCATCCAACTTAATTTTCACATGTTAATTAAGCAAGCATTTTCAAGTGAAAATCAAAACCTCTTCATCCTTTAACCTTTACTCTTCCCAAGTTTTCTTACCATATTTAGGGAATGAGAAAGCGTAATATAGATACATATATACAAACTATTTTTTTTAATTATTATTTTTTGACAGCCAGCTTAAAATCTCAGTTTTGAACGCCTCATTCAATTTCGATGGTAATGAAACTTATTAAACTTATTTATTAAGCTAGCTAGCTTTGAAGTTGATACTTGTGTATAATCGATCAACGCTCGCTTGATATTTGATTATGAAGATGTAGCAAACTAATTAACAAATAAAATACGAAGAAATCCAAGAACGTTGTGTTCCAAGACTTGTAAGTATATCTTAAGAAAAAATCATTGATGGATAAAAAAAGCAAAACATATAGATCTGAAGTGCATATGTCAGAAGTAAAAAATGCTTACTTATTTCCATGTTGTTCATGTAATTTGATGATTAGTTCGTCTTCTTCTTGGGTGTAATTTCCACGTTTTATATTTGACCGCAGGTAATTTACCCAGCGAAGTCTGCAACTTTTTCCGCACCTTGATAAACCTGTAATTAACAGAGAAACTCCATGAAAATCCATCCCCACTAACATAATCACCAATAGTTAAGTACTTAAGTAAATTTCACTAATTCTATTTCTTTAATCAGAAATTAAAGATCGAAGGTTGATCCAAGACGTTGCTTCACGTTAACCATAGATAACAACACATCGAAGTGAGAATTACAAGGGATCATCGCCATCACAGTGTACATAATCAAAATTTGCTTCAAGTTTGGTTAAGAAATTCAATTATACCTGCATATTTGGGGAGTTGACGCCAATTGGTATGGCCATATCTCTCAACATATGCTCTTAACCTTTCATCCTCTTCCTTACTCCACGCACCTCTCTTCACTCCATTTTTGTCATAGTAAGGACCTCTCACCATCTCTAATTACTTAACTTGTTATGTTCTCTCAGACAAGACTTCAAGAATGCAAACATATACACACAAAAGGCAGCATACATATATTTATAAGAACTTAGTGCTTACGTACCATGTACGCTTGGCTCCCCCTCTATAATGCTGGATCCCTAATAAGATGGGACAAATTCAATTTTTTTTCTTTAAATTATTATTATTATTATATATGGCCCTTGCACCAAGCTGTGAGGCACACATAAAAAAGGAAATGTGGATTCAATTTAAAAAAAAAAGAAATATGGGCCTGTTTTCTGATTTCATGGAAAATTCTCTAAACAATAAATTATAGGTGTATGATTTTGAACAAGAAGAAGCATTGTTACCTTTATTTTTGGTCGTTCTTTTTCTGTGGGGTAATGGGAGAGCAAAGTGTTGTATAGAATGGATCCGGATTGGCCGCTTGACAAATAAAGTCGATTACTGTTGGGTCGTTGTCTTTAATCAAAAGATATCCGATTCAGTATAATTAGTCATTTTAGAAATATATTTTATATAGAACTTTTTGACTACGAGGTTTAATCAAAAACTTTCTTTACATTCACACGATCTGTTGGACGTTGTCACTGACTCCTTCCTCTGTGGAATTAGGATAGACTTGAGGTTGACAAAGTAGTTAGGACTTGGGAAGTTTTCAGGTAACTGAATTCATATGGGGGGTAATTAAATAGGAGAAAAATCAACTGAAATTTTTATGTGATAAGATTTTTTAAATAAAAAATATGATATGTGAATAGTTTTATAACTGAACACATTACATGAAACAATCTTCTAAAAAAACTCTTTTTTTGTATGTTATTATGTGTTTATTAAAAAAAATTTTTAACTTTTGTTATCCGGAAAAAAGGAACTTGTAACTTTTTTATTTAAATTTAAACTAATATTTTTTAAAACATGTGTATATTGAAAAGAATGAATGATAAGTACAAAAAAAAATCAAATAAATCCAAATTTGAAAAGTCAAAATAAAAATTTCACTTTCCTCTCCTCCCTTTCTATTCTTCTTCATCCAAACTAGGAGAGTCTCCCTATGCAAATGCATGGACAATACAGCCAACGACACAATAGCACAATTTTTATAAAAGAAAATTACATAGAAACAAAAAATAAAACAGAAAAATTAGCTCAAAGCTCGAGAGAAGGCGAGTCAATACTATTCTGAAGCTGATATATAATATCAACTACTCACAGATTTAAAATATATATAGATATCAGATCCAAATAAATCCTAATAAACCATATACAGCCATTCATTTGTTCAGACCTCCTCCTTTTTCATAAATTCTTATATATGACATTTAAATCTTGGATATACTTGCGAACTCTACATATGAAATTAATTTCAGCCGTTAAATATGTCCTAAATAAACAAAAGTCTCTGTTCTACTTGAGGAATTAGATTAAGCCTCACTTTAACTTTTGAATAATTATACTTTTAAACCACTTTAATTAGCAAAGGGAGAAAATCAATAACAAATTAAGACCATTTCTGGACATGAGGTCGGAGCGCGGAAATTGAAATATTGCTGTTCTAAGGTGGTAACTGATAAGATCCATTGGAACCCTCATTGCCCAGAACATTACCGGCCCCAGGAGCATTGTCCATTTTCTTTTAATATCAAACTTTGTTGCGTGGATCCCTATTTGGGCTTAAGGCTATAAGACTGTTTCTTTTAGAAGCTTTTAGTAAGTAGTTTTTACTGTGTAAAATTATTCAATAAACATTTTTATTAATACCATCATATTTAATAAATCTTTTAAAAGAAGTTATTTTTATTGTTAAATTATTTAAAAGACATGTATTTAATAAGATAGGTAAAAAAAGTAAAAGATAATTAATAATTTTAAATGGGGTGCTTTTGTCTTAGTAATCTTTTGCTTATGTTTTTGCTTTCCTTCAATTTTCTGCTTTTTTTTTTCTACAATAAAGAAAATTCTTTTTGCTACCACTTAAAAATATTTTATTTGAGTAAATTATATAAATTTCTCTTGAATTTTACTAAAATTATGTAGTTTTTTTAATCTATTTTCAAAATATATATAGACATTCCCTTAAACAAAAGGTTATATTGCATTTTAATTTAATTTTAAATTTTTTTGAGTAAAATACTTTTTATTAACCTATATACATATTTTTTATATTGAATTTAATAAAAACCAATTTTTTTTTTAAATTTTTATTTGTATATATTTGAAAACAAAATCTATACACTTTATTTTTATTTATGTATATTTGGATATAATATATATTTATATATTTAGGTTAATGGATTGTATTTTAGTAAAAAAATTTAAAATTATAATAAAGGCATATTTTAGAAATAGATGAAAATTATGTAACTTTAGTAAAACTTAGGGAAATTCTACGTAATTTACTCTATTTTTCACAAAATCTGGCTAAACACCTGGTTCAAAATAAGTTTTATTTTATTTTTTTAAAGCAGCTTTTATTTTCCTAGAAGCGAAGTCAAACAGGCCATAGATCGGAATTCCAATTTTACATTATATAAAATTTGTTCAAATTGAAAATTTGATTTCTTTGAAAAAAATGTTGAAAATAAAATTTTGTGATCAGTGGGCTCGCTATTGAGTATATTCTTTTAAAAATATAAATTACAAATATGAAAATATAAACTTCAAAATTTTTTACAAATTACTTAAATTTGTATCATCAGGTCACACTTAATATTCGAGTATTTAGTTAAAGTAATTGGGCCATTCATTGTTCTGGACCATTTCTTTTAGTTATTAAATCTAATTAGCTTGACAAGCTTTCAAAATGCCATATCTAGCTTAAAATTATTTGCCGAACCTGTTCCTCGTGAATATGAAATTTGATAAAATAAAGTTTTGTGATCTGTGGGCTGGTTCTTACTTGAGTAATCTTTTTCAATACAAATGACAATAAGAGAATTTGAAGTTAATTTTTTTTAATGAAATACTCACACTTTATATTTGAATTTTAGCTTAAAATAATTGGGCCCTGTCTTAGTTTTGAACCTCTTATTCGTAGTTATTAAATCTAAATGGCTTAATTACACTTGAAAAGGTTGATTTAATGATTAAAGAGGTACACCCTTTTTACCTTAATTACTCTGGTTATCTTGAGACAACACAAGAAAATTTATTCTCCCGAATACATTAGATTGATGTCCGAGATGCATTCTTAAATTCATTTAATGAACACTTAAGCTATGCTTGTTTTGGAGTTTACCAGAATAGAATAGAATAGAATGATAAATAGTAAAATAAAATAGAATGACAATAAGTGAAATGCCAACTCATGCAGCACTACATTGTTTGTAGGTTTAACAAGGACAATGAGAAAGTCATTAATAAAATAAAATAATTTATAAATTATTTTTTAAATATAACCTTTATAATTAAGATATGATTCTAACAAGTTTTAGTCAATAAAGATATAATTGTAAACTACCTATCTATTTCATTTCATCCTTGAGTCTCCCATTTGAAAAAACACAAAACTGGAGTGATATTAAAGGTCATCTCTTATCATTCCATTCTATTATTTTTTTTTTAAAAAACTCTTAAACAATGCCTAGACTTATTTTATCCATGTCATTTCATCTCTTAATATCCATCCAAACACATCTTTAATATTTAATTTAAAATTATTACATGTGATTTTGGGACATAGGATTTGAATTTATCTGTTATGTAATAACCAAAAAAAAACCTAAAATAAACTTGAACTCTTTAAAATTTTGATAAATAAAAGACTGACAACTCTGCCCATTATCGATTGTTGCCTAAATGCTCCCTGAATGACAGTTTGGAAAAACAGAAAACAGGTCGCTGGTTAAAGCTAGAGATTTCCCACCAAAACATCCAATTACATTCATTGAGCTCAGATTTCCCGAATCGACATTGGGTGTGAAAATCAAGTAGTAAACAAATTAAAATCCATACTTATTTCCATGTTGTTCGTGTAGTTTGAGGATGATTTCCTTCTCTTGTGGAGTAGTTCCCATGTTTGAGATTTGGTCACACGTTGTTCATCCAGCGAAGTCTGCAACTCTTTCCCCATCTTGCCAAGCCTGTGATCACACACAAGTCATATATATCAAATTATAAATCCAATCGTAATTAGAATGAATTAAGATCATAGCTCATAAATTTAATATATACCTGCAAACTTAGGGAGTTGATGCCAATTAGCATAGGTCTGAATATAAGCCTCTCGTCCTCTTTTTCACTCCATGCACCTTTCTTAACTCCATTTCCCTTGAATACCTCTTACCATCTCCGATATACTTGTACAGTGGTATTATGTAGGTAGCTATGTTATTCTGATCCCAAATTATTTTACGATCCCTCCAGATCAGCCCAAAATGAAAAAATGTGAATTGCCTGAATCTGATCAGTATAAATAGCATCCTACTGGGGTTTAAAACATGTACCATGACCTCGCGACTTCAATATCCTGAACAAAACTATGGGCCTTGACACCTCAAGGTTGCCTCTATAGTGCTAGTGGTGGCAAAATTGGCTGGAAGGAATTTCTTCTAAACCTTTTAATTTTAGTATAAACGATTTATTATTAGATTAGGAAGATAAATTAATTGAGATGCAAACAAATGAACTCAGATGCTATCTAAAAAATCCGTAATTTTTGTTACATAAAAGATCTATGACATGAGGAGGAGGTGTAAGAGATGAATAAAAGATAAGAATTGGACCCAAATATAAAAGGTTTAATACCATGTAAATTATCAATTCGTTGAAATATTTTTAATAAATGATAGACTAATTTAAACCAAATGCGAAATGATTGATTACTACTGAGTAAAAACAAAAGTTAAAAAATACGAGAAAAAGTGGTTGGGAGTTCATTTGATAATGTAACAAAAGATGTTTTTACGTCATATAATACAACATCGTGAGTCTGAACCAAAAAAAAAAAAAAAAAAAAAAAAAAAAAGACATGGTTTAATTGTTCAAGTTACAATTTATTAGTCTTTTTTGTTTTTTTTTTTAATTTTTTGCTTAAAAAATGTAAAGTAGCACGTGAAACTGGTTAAAGATAACTTCGTGATACATGGCAATGGCAAATAAGTGTTGAATGATTGAATTAGTTGTTTTACTTTCTAGATTTCCTATTTCTGATAGTTGATATTCTGTTATCGATATTAGTTAGTTAATGAATCGATTGATTAGTTGGCCTCTAAACCTCTTGAGTAGTGAGAAAAGAATATCTTCCCTTATCAGTTATAAATAAGAGAAGGGAAATTAGATGTCGAGGAATCTTTTGGAAATAAGAAATAATATAGTATTGAGTATCAGGAGTTGGCTTGGCTCAGGTCTTACCTTAGTCCTTACCAAATTGGTATTAGAGACCAGGTTCCTTGGCTTTGACAAAAGAAACGAGATTGATGGGCCAGTTACGTGAAATTGAACAAGAGATGTAGCAGACATGAATTGACGTGAATGATCTTCGATCATCGATATCTTTGTCCACGACCTAGGCGGACGCTTAGATAACGAGACTCGAAACTAGGATGGATTCCTCGGTTGCAAGGTTCAACAGCATGTTTTTGGTAGTTTTGGTGATGCTATCAATGACGACGATGGCTATTACGCAAGATGGCAACAAATGAACGGGGGCCACTGTGCGACAAGTACGTTCAGAGGACAAAAATGAGTGACGGTCCTCAATTTGGATCCTAGAATGGTAACTAGTTGACTATGGCGAGTAGTTATCAATTCCCTACCAGATTTTTGAGAGTGGACTTCCCAAGATTCAATGGAATTGACTTCAAGGGGTGGCTGTTCTGTTGTAAGCAATTCTTTGAAGTGGATGAGACTCTAGCGGACCAATGGTTTTGACTAATTACGATGCACTTAAAAGGAAATGCATTACTTAGTGAAGAAGAATGAATTGAGTGAGATTGGATGGTCAGAATATATTGAAGCGTTAAAGACAAGATTTGATGACATTTTCAAGGTAGACCCAATGTTAGAGCTCAAGAACTTAAGGCAAAAAGGTCTTGTTAATAATTATCAAGGGAAATTTAAAGAAGTTTTGGCAAACATTGAGTTGCCTAAGAAGCATGTTATTAGCTATTTCCTGGGAGGGCTTAAACCAGAGATAGAAGCTCAAGTTAAGATGTTTAATGTCACAACCCACACGATTTAGTATGTTGGAACAAAAGATAACAAATCCCCTTACCATTACCAAGAGTATTATCTTTGACTTTTGTAGAAATTTTGGCAGAGTCCCCTCTATAACCTGGACCTCTCGATATTTCTACAACCAGTCAATTTAACAATACATCCCAAAATATATCAAAATATAGACATCTAGGGAGTGGGGATATCCTAACTATGATTTAGTGGAGCCACATTCTATATTGTTTAGAACAAAACAAATTCATAACACAAAATACACCCACATGAACAATTGTGGGCTTGCCAAAAGAATTTGCAGGAGATCTACAACTAGTCGGCAGCTCAGGGTAGGCTAGGGTCTTCAACGCTCTTTGAAAAATAAATTTAAGAAAGAGTGAGTTTGAAACTCAGTGAATAAATAATGCCGACCCTTAAAATCTTAAGGGCAAGGCCCGTAAAATATCTATATGTATACATATGTATATATTCATCATGCGCAAAACAAGCCTCAAGCAGGTCGTTTTCAGAAGTATCTAAGCAGAACTGAATTAAAACAGATGCAGAGCACACGGCTCGCGGGAAGAATAACTACAGATGCAAAGCACTTGGCTTGCGAAATAAATAACTCCACGTGTGGTAGCTACCCACACGGGGCTAGCAAAACCCCTGCTAGCTGAGGTCCAGATCATGGTGCACCAAGGCTAACAACTACTGCTGTTAGCTACAGAGTTCTGAGTAGATAACCTCTTAAATTTAATACAAATTCTCAAATCACATTTCAGATTTAATACGTTTCTCAAATCACATTTCAGACAGAGTACCTTCCATATCAGTTTAATATCAAAGTTGCCAAATTACTCCACAGGCATCAATTTGCAAAATTTCATGTTTAAATCATTTTTTCAGTAATATGCATATAACAAAACATTTATCCAAACGTGAGAACACTGCAAGAAAACTTAGTAATAAAATGAGAAATAGGGTTCACTCACAGTCCGCATTACTTACTCACCTCCTAGGATGATATCGATATTCCCTGCCTAGTCCTCAGCTCTAACTCAATCTCCCAAGTACCCTACAATACCCATCACCAGATTTTTGAGTGTGAATAACTAGCAAAATTGTCTCATTAACTTAGCCTATCTAACATTAATGTCTATTCTTCATTATATGTAACAACCGGGAAAAGGGAAAAGGAAAAGAAAGTGAAAGTTGGAAATTTCGAAGTCCAGAAATTTTGCCAAGTCCTCTCGCAACAGCGAGAAACGGTCTCGCTATAGCGAGAGAGCTAGTTCGCTACAGCGAAGGCAAATTCTAGCTATAGTGAGTGTTGGCAGCAGCCCATACAAAAACCAGGGAGTTGCTCGCCGTAGCGTGCGCCATAGCGAAAGTGAAGTCTGGAACTAACGCGATCTCGCCATAGCGAGTGGTAAATCCCGCTATAGCGAAGGGTACTGACGCGATCTCGCCGTAGCGAAGGCTGCACCTCGCCATAGCGAGGGATGAGAGAGGGATGAGAGAGAGAGAGCATAATCTAAAAGAAGGAAGGTGGTAATACTTTGAAGCTTAAGGGGAATCCTTTTGCTCTAACCAACTAATCTCCTTGCACCCTTTTTCTTTTCTTTCTGCTCACCCTCCATATCAGTTTGTCATACACATAGAAACACCTTACAGAACAGCAAAACAGGGGAGGGGGACTCTGTGAAGTGGAACCAGCAGAAACAATACTTACAGCAACAAACTCTAGACCTGGAACAAGAAACTGGTTTCTGGCGTTAAATCCCCCAACCAACAGCAGCAAAATTCGAACCAGAAAACAGTAGAACAAACGAACCCAGCAATAGCAGAAATGGCGAGAATAGAGGAGAGAAGATGAAGCTTTGTTTCAGCAGAGTTTTGCTTCCTTTTTCTCTGACCGAATAGACAGGAATTCAGTGCTGCAGAAGGCAAGAAGTAATTTACGTTAAAGACCAGCTAAAAGTGGATGAGAAGGGGCATTTCAGAATTTTCAGATGGAAGCAGAGAACTTCTACGTGGCAGCTCAAATAATGCTTTGAAAAGTCAACTTCCATGTATATTAAGGCATGCACGTCGGGTTTTACAATCTCTCCCCCTAAAAGAAATTCGGTCCCCGAATTTTATTTATACATATATAGATACTAACCTTAGTTCTCAAATAGATAGGGGTACTTTGCACGGATTTCAGTCTCTACCTCCCACGTAGCCTCCTCTGGTGTGTGGTGACACCATAGAACTTTCACTGATGAAATCTCTTTAGAACGTAATTTCTTTGTTTGTCTATCCAAGATTGCCACAGAAGTTTCTTCATAAGTCAAACCTTCACCCAAAGAAACATCTTGATGCTGTAACACATGAGAAGGATCATGTAGATACTTTCTTAACATGGAAACGTGAAATACTGGGTGAATATTAGATAACTCAGGCGGCAACGCCAGCCTATAGGCCACAGTCCCAACTCGCTCTAGGATCTCATATGGCCCTATATATCTCGGGGTCAACTTCCCTTTCTTTTCGAATCTCATCACACCTTTCATGGGGGACACTCTGAGAAACACATAATCTCCAATCATGAATTCCAAATCACGTCGTCGGTGATCCACATATGCTTTCTGCCTGCTCTGAGCTGCTATCAACCTCTCCTTGATTACTTTCACCTTTTCTACGGCGTCTTGTACTAACTCAGGCCCTAATGCTTTAACTTCTCCAGTTTCAAACCATCCAATGGGAGATCTACACCGTCTCCCATATAATGCCTCGAAAGGTGCCATCTGTATGCTCGCTTGATAACTATTATTATAAGCAAATTCCACCAATGATAAGTAGTTATCCCAGCTACCACCAAAATCCATAACACACAACCTTAACATATCCTCTAGTGTTTGTATAGTCCTCTCAGATTGCCCATCAGTTTGAGGATGAAAGGCAGTGCTAAGATCCAATCAGGTACCCATAGCTTCTTGAAAGGCTCTCCAAAACTTAGAAGTAAATTGGGGTCCTCGATCAGAAATTATAGACATCGGTATACCGTGAAATTTCACTATTTCATTTATGTAGAGCTGTGCATACTTCGCAACATTATACGTCATCTTTACCGGGAGGAAATGAGCTGTTTTAGTAAATCTATCCACAATCACCCAGATAGAATCATAACCCTTTACTGTTCGAGGTAGTCCCGTTACAAAGTCCATAATGATCCTTTCCCACTTCCACTCAGGTATCTCCAACCGTTGATGTAATCCTGCAGGTTTCTGGTGTTCTGCTTTAACCTGCTGACATGCCAGACAATGCAAAGTAAAATTCGCTATATCTCTCTTCATGCCCTCCCACCAGTATACTTGCTTTAAGTCTTGATATATCTTTGTAGAACCGGGATGGATTGTATACTAGGAACAATGGGCTTCTTCCAAAAGTTCTCTCCTCAACTCTTCCACATTTGGCACACACAATCGAGTACCGAACCATAGAATGCCATTTGAATCTACAATAAATTCATTTTTCTTTCCACTCTTAACGTCATCCACCAATTTACATATCTGCGCATCCGTGGCTTGGGCAATTTTCAACCATTCAAATAAGGATGAATGAAGCTATACATGAGCCAAAAACATTCCTGGCTCTTTAATCTCAAACTGGATTCTTGAACGCTCAACCTTATGGAGTTCTGAAATTAGCGGTCTCCTCACTTCCGCAATGTGGCTCAAGCTTCCCATGGATTTCCTACTCAGGGCATCAGCTACTATATTAGCCTTACCCGGATGATATAAAATAGTACAATCATAATCTTTGAGCAATTCCATCCACCTCCTTTGCCTTAGATTCAGATCCCGCTGTTGGAAAATATATTTAAGGCTTTTATGGTCTGTGTAGATCTCACATGTCTCACCATATAAATAATGTCTCCAAATTTTTAGAGCAAAGACCACTGCTGCCATTTCTAAGTCATGCGTTGGGTAATTTTGCTCATGCTTCTTAAGTTGCCTGGAGGCATAAGCAATCACGTGACCATGCTGCATCAATACACATCCCAAGCCAATCCCAGAAGCATCGCAGTACACAACATAACCTCCAGACCCCGAAGGTAATGTCAAAATTGGCGCAGAAGTTAGACAATCTTTCAATTTCTGAAAACTCTCTTCACACATATCAGACCACTGAAATTTCACATTTTTCTGAGTTAATTTAGTTAACGGCGCAGCTATTTTGGAAAAGTCTTTAACAAACCACCGATAATAGCCCGCCAAACCCAAAAAACTACGAATCTCTGTAGCTGTAGTGGGTCTTGGCCATTTTTGAACCGCTTCTACTTTACTTGGATCTACCTGCACCCCATCTTTCGAAATTACATGGCCTAAAAAGGCAATTCTTTCTAGCCAAAACTGGCATTTAGAAAATTTAGCATATAATTGGTGTTCCCTTAACACCTGTAGTGCTATTCTCAGGTGCTGTTCATGCTCTCCATAACTCTTGGAATAAATCAAAATATCATCGATGAACACGATAATAAATCGATCTAGAAATGGCTTGAACACTCGATTCATTAGATCCATGAATGCAGCTGGAGCATTGGTTAACCCAAATGGCATTACTAAAAATTCATAATGACCATATCGGGTTCTGAAAGCAGTTTTAGGGATGTCTTCCCTTCTTATTCACAGCTGATGATAACCCGATCTTAAGTCAATTTTTGAGAAATATTGAGCTCCCTGCAACTGGTCAAATAGGTCATCTATGCGAGGCAAGGGATACCTATTCTTCACAGTCACTTTATTCAGCTGTCTGTAATCTACACATAAGCGGAGAGAACCATCCTTCTTCTTAACAAAAAGTACAGGTGCGCCCCAAGGGGATGTACTAGGGCGAATAAAACCCTTGTCCAATAAGTCTTGCAATTGATTCTTTAATTCATTAAGCTCCAGGGGTGCCATTCGATAAGGAGGAATAGAGATCGGTTGAGTACCTGATAATACATCAATACAAAATTCAATTTCCCTTTCAGGAGGTAACTCTGGTAATTCTTCAGGGAAAATGTCAGGGAATTCTTTTGCTATTGGAACCTGTTCTAGTACTGGGACTTGTAGTTCTGTATCTCGAACCATCGCTAAATATCCTTGACACCCCTTTTTCAAGAGTCTCTGAGCTTCTATCATTGATATTAAATTGTTTGGTGCTTCACTTCGATCACCTTAAATGACAAGGGGAGATTTACCAGGAAAGTTACATCTCACTAACTTAAAATGACAATCCACCACTGCATAACAGGACGCTAACCAATCCATTCCGAGTATTACATCAAACTCAGCTATCGCAAGCACTATCAAGTCAACTAATGTCTCACAGTTGGCCAGAGTAATCACACATGCCCTATACACCCATTCAACTAGCACAGATTCCCCCACTGGGGTTGCAACAAGTAACGGGCACTCTAATTTTTTAGAGTCCTTACCAATCTTCTTTGCAAAAGAGAGAGATATATAGGACTGTGAGTGTAAGCAGAATGTGAACAAACTGTAAGTGTACCTATTACCACAGCATTAGATGCTTGGGCATCCTGCCTATTTAGTGCAAAAACCCGAGCCTGACCCCGTCCTGCAGTCGCCTGGCCTCTGCCTACTACTGTCCCACTGCTGCTACCTCGGCCGCTCTGAACTGTAATTGCACCAGCACCGGTAGATGGAGTCCCTGTTGAGAATTGCCTAGTGGGTCGAACTGATCCCTGACTAGAATCAAGGTAACGCTGCGGACAATCTCTCACCAAATGTCCAACTTGCCCACAACGAAAACATGCTCCCGTCTCTCTATGGCAAGTGCCTGAATGTATCTTCCCACAAATGGAACAGGGACCTCTAGATGGACGAGATGGGGTAGAAACTGGGGTGGACACCATACTAGCCCCTCGGAACGATCCTCTGTGCCTGTCAGTACCAGTAGAAAATGAAGTCGGATGTCCCGTGAAGGATGAAGTAAATTTCTGATAACCCTGTGGTCTAAGACCATAGGAAGGTCCAGCCACAAAAGAACTACCTCCCTGTCTCCCATCACTGTCACACTTCCTCTTTCTCTGGAAAGTGTCCTCCTCCTTATCTCTCATTTCTATCATGCGCACACAATCCACTGCAACTGAATATGAGGGAAAAAGGTTCATTTGTGGAGCGATCACCCTATACAACATACGGGGTAGCCCATTCACAAATCGCTTGATCCTGTCCCTTTCAGTAGGGACTAAATGTGGGGCATAGCGAGATAACTGTGTGAACCGAATATCGTAATCAGAAACACTCATGCCCGAAACCAATTTCAAACCTTCAAATTCTCTGACCCTAGCATCCCGAACACTCTATGGAAAAAAGTGATCCATAAAGAGCCCCTTAAATTCCTCCCATAGCATTGGAGGAGATCCGATTGGCCTCTCCCCCAGTAAGGTCTGATACCATATGTAAGCCGCATCTTGTAACTGAAACCCAGCAAACTCTGATGATTTTGCACTCGAACAACTCAGAGCTCTACATATTTTCTCAATACCATCAATGAATTGCTGGGGATCCTCCTGGCTTTCCGTTCCGGAATAAGTGGGAGGCCTCAATTTTAAGAACTGGGAAAGGGTTACTGGAACCTCCCTCTCCTCCCTCATCGCCTGAAGCCCTATCGGTCTTAGCTGTACTGGTGGTGCTACTTCCTCCACGGGGTGTGGAGGCTCTAGTGGAGGCTCTACCCTATCTGCAGGTGAGGCCTGCCTAGGGGGTCGGTTAGTTCCTCGACCCCTACCCCGACCTCGACCACGGCCTCTGATAGGTGGGGTAGTTTGTTGGGCTGATGCACTCGCAGAAGCCTCATCTACAGCAGCTAGTCTATTAACTGAACGAATTCTGGGAGGCATATCTACACTACAACAAAAGAACAAATATTTAAATCAATTTCTAGATTGGAAGTAAGATATGATCACATTCAATAAGACAGCACACTTGAAGGAATAACTCAGGACACCCTATAAGGCTTTCAGTGGCACCTCAAGTATAGTTACGCCCGGGTTCATAACCATAATTGAGATCCTACCAAAAACTCTTGCTCCACAGGACCACAGAAAGACCTAAGCTCTGATACCAACTGTCACAACCCACACGATTTAGTATGTTGGAACAAAAGATAACAAATCCCCTTACCATTACCAAGAGTATTATCTCTGACTTTTGTAGAAATTTCGGCAGAGTCCCCTCTATAACCTGGACCTCCCGATATTTCTACAACCAGTCAATTCAACAATACATCCCAAAATATATCAAAATATAGACATCTAGGGAGTGGAGATATCCTAACTATGATTTAGTGGAGCCACATTCTATATTGTTTAGAACAAAACAAATTCATAACACAAAATACACCCACATGAACAATTGTGGGCTTGCCAAAAGAATTTGCAGGAGATCTACAACTAGTCGGCAGCTCAGGGTAGGCTAGGGTCTTCAACGCTCTCTGAAAAATAAATTTAAGAAAGAGTGAGTTTGAAACTCAGTTAATAAATAATGCCGACCCTTAAAATCTTAAGGGCAAGGCCCGTAAAATATCTATATGTATACATATGTATATATTCATCATGCGCAAAACAAGCCTCAAGCAGGTCATTTTCAGAAGTATCTAAGCAGAACTGAATTAAAACAGATGCAGAGCACACGGCTCGCGGGAAGAATAACTACAGATGCAAAGCACTTGGCTTGCGAAATAAATAACTCCACGTGTGGTAGCTACCCACACGGGGCTAGCAAAACCCCTGCTAGCTGAGGTCCAGATCATGGTGCACCAAGGCTAACAACTACTGCTGTTAGCTACAGAGTTCTGAGTAGATAACCTCTTAAATTTAATACAAATTCTCAAATCACATTTCAGATTTAATACGTTTCTCAAATCACATTTCAGACAGAGTACCTTCCATATCAGTTTAATATCAAAGTTGCCAAATTACTCCACAGGCATCAATTTGCAAAATTTCATGTTTAAATCAGTTTTTCAGTAATATGCATATAACAAAACATTTATCCAAACGTGAGAACACTGCAAGAAAACTTAGTAATAAAATGAGAAATAGGGTTCACTCACAGTCCGCATTACTTACTCACCTCCTAGGATGATATCGATATTCCCTGCCTAGTCCTCAGCTCTAACTCAATCTCCCGAGTACCCTACAATACCCATCACCAGATTTTTGAGTGTGAATAACTAGCAAAATTGTCTCATTAACTTAGCCTATCTAACATTAATGTCTATTCTTCATTATATGTAACAACCGGGAAAAGGGAAAAGGAAAAGAAAGTGAAAGCTGGAAATTTCGAAGTCCAGAAATTTTGCCAAGTCCTCTCGCAACAGCGAGAAACGGTCTCGCTACAGCGAGAGAGCTAGTTCGCTACAACGAAGGCAAATTCTAGCTATAGCGAGTGCTGGCAGCAGCCCATACAAAAACCAGGGAGTTGCTCGCTGTAGCGTGCGCCATAGCGAAAGTGAAGTCTGGAACTAACGCGATCTCGCCATAGCGAGTGGTAAATCCCGCCATAGCGAAGGGTACTGACGCGATCTCGCCGTAGCGAAGGCTGCACCTCGCCATAGCGAGGGATGAGAGAGGGATGAGAGAGAGAGAGCATAATCTAAAAGAAGGAAGGTGGTAATACTTTGAAGCTTAAGGGGAATCCTTTTGCTCTAACCAACTCATCTCCTTGCACCCTTTTTCTTTTCTTTCTGCTCACCCTCCATATCAGTTTGTCATACACATAGAAACACCTTACAGAACAGCAAAACAGGGGAGGGGGACTCTGTGAAGTGGAACCAGCAGAAACAATACTTACAGCAACAAACTCTAGACCTGGAACAAGAAACTGGTTTCTGGCGTTAAATCCCCCAACCAACAGCAGCAAAATTCGAACCAGAAAACAGCAGAACAAACGAACCCAGCAACAGCAGAAATGGCGAGAACAGAGGAGAGAAGATGAAGCTTTGTTCCAGCAGAGTTTTGCTTCCTTTTTCTCTGACCGAATAGACAGGAATTCAGTGCTGCAGAAGGCAAGAAGTAATTTACGTTAAAGACCAGCTAAAAGTGGATGAGAAGGGGCATTTCAGAATTTTCAGATGGAAGCAGAGAACTTCTACGTGGCAGCTCAAATAATGCTTTGAAAAGTCAACTTCCATGTATATTAAGGCATGCACGTCGGGTTTTACATTTAAACTTATTTCCCTCTCTCATACAATATACCTCGCTCCGTTGTAGGAAGCCTCAGTACTTGCCATTGACAATCAATATTCAGCATTTCCCAAAAGACCTCAATCCACCTCTAGTTATACCACTAGCATACAGAATCACAAACCTTACTCTAGTCCGAGCAAACATGCATATATATATATATATATATATTATAAAAACAAACACACACTGAGGTAGCGTACAGACTTCAAACTTGGACCTTGCTTTATTTTTTTTAATTTATTCTTTTGCCACTTCATTGTTTCTATTATCCCCATAATGCCCCTTACTTAATTGTATTGAAGGTTGGGTTTTCTTAGTCATTTCTCTCTCTAATCTCCGCTGCACTTCCCCAACAGCCTAGCCATCTCATCAAATCAGTAGAGTTGGGAGATTGGACAATCAGAAGCGTCGTTCACTTCCTCTGTTTCTGCTGAACTTAGTTCTTTCCTCTTGCTTCGATTGTTTGCACCATTCTCTCCCTGCTTAAGTCGAGTCTTGTTGCTAATCTTTTGGGCAGTATACTTCGTGCAGAATGGTCTCCTTCTTGGGCTAAAACTCTACCTTCTTGATGGTTGGTAAGGCATACTCATCTTCTCCCTCAAGCTCCCTTATTTTTGGTTCATCGAGCTCCCTCTTGTTGCTTAAAAAAAAAAATAATTCTTCCTGCCCTTCCTTCCTCTCATGATTCTTGGTTAAATGGTGCAGAATCAGTATTTTTTTTTTGGGCTACCTTGTGAGTGCTATTGTGTTGGTTGTGAAGCTAAGGAAATGAGCCATATTTTGGGTCCGAAACCAAGCTCTGCACATGTATGTATTTTTCCCTTGAATTGTTATTTCATTCCCTCCAATACGTGATGCTTTGCTGCCATGTGCTTCTTGTGTGTGTGTGTTACTGTAGCGTGAGATTAAGGGTGTAGCATCAGCCATTAATATATATATATACACAATAAAAAAAAAATTCAAACAGGTGAGATGCTAAATTTGTGTAGTATGAGGCTTACTATTATCAATTGAGATTTACATTAATTCTGTATATTTGGGGAAGCCAAGTTTTAAGGCATTTGGGGACTATAGGATTATTAAAGAGTGTGATAAATTTCTTAAATGATAAATGGAATTAGTCCTAAGCCACATTTAAGATATACCTTGCTTTTGCCCATTGTCTTATATTCATTCATTTTATGTAAGTATGTGATAAATTCAAAAATCATTGGAAAACATTAGTGATAAATAAAGACAAAATTTATAATGTAAGTATATACGGGTTAGAAGTGGTTAGGAGAAAAAGATAAGATATGGCAATTAGAAAGGAGAGTTAATGCATGAAGTATATTCAGATTGGTAGTGGGTAAAGGATAGACAGAATATGGAGTATCAACACAAATAAATAAATAAATTGTGCAACTAGAACAAATTGGTTATGTCAATAGGATGAAAAGGGAATAATTGGTTATCATATTTGAAGAGACTTGTTAAACTTAGATGTTTGGAGGAAGGAGAGAAAATTTATTATGAGATAATTTAAGGTCATTTTAATACTAAAACTTGTGAACTGGTGTTATAGGGCAATTGGGAGAAGTAGTCACAGCTAAGGAATTAATAGAGGATACGATAGGAAAGTCTTATGCCATCCTAAAAGGTGAGTAAGTAATGCTGACTATAAGCATCATATAGTTTCTGCTTCCTTTCTTTGTTTTCAAAGTTAATTATACATTTACGTGTTTAGCATTATTTATTTGTTTGTTATCCATTAAATTATTTAAATATCTATATAAATTTTACTGTATCATAAGGACAAGCCATTCCTTGATCCTATTTCTATTTGGATGTAAAGACTTTGGCGAGTATATTCTGATTTTCTATACATTAGACATCTAATGAATTTTTTGGATCTCATTCTTCTATTGAAAGTGAGCATAATTATGAGTTTTGATATTTTTAAAGGTATATTTTGAAAACATTTTATAGGAACTATTTACTATGGAACCCTATAGTTAATAGCAATAAGTGTTAGCATGGTGCACCATCATATGTACTTCAGCTAATAGGGGTGTTATTAGCCCTGTGTGGTTGGCCACTATATGTGGATCTATTTTGATTTCTTGCAAGCATATTGCTCAGCATTTGTGTGATTTACTCTCACGGGCTGTGTGCTCTGTGTTTGATTTATTGGTACTGACTAGACGTTCCTATTATAATTCAAAATGATTTTTAGGAAAAATTATTGATTTCGATGTTAAATATTCCAATTGTTGAATTATAAATTCAATGGAACTCTTATGTGAAGTTGTGTTTATACTTTATAGTTAGCCCTGTTTACTCATTGAGTGTTTACCTTATTCATTTTATTTTCAATTTGTTTCAGATAATAGGTTTGATCTTGATCTCTTTTAACAGCTTAGGATGGGCACCTTCTTGCATTCTTGGTTAGCCCTGCATCTGTTCACGTGGTCATGTTTTATTAATGTATTTAGAGGTTATATTGTATTATATAATATTGTATGTGGCTCTATTGAATCACAGATAGGGTCCTTCGGCCTTAGAAACCGACTTATTCTGATCTGGATTGATAATTGAATCTCCTTTTGATGTTTTTAAACTAGTTGGATGATTTGTAAAATTTCGAAAAGTCTAATTTATAGGGAAGGCTCTGCTGAAATTTCTACGAAAGTCCATTGAAACTAAAATTATGTAATGCATATATGATTTGCAATTGTTCTATTTGGTTCTAATATTTGGTATTGAATCTTAGGGATATTTATTAATGTTTGATAGGATTTCAGTTTGATTTTGGCTTACAGAGGAAAATTTGACTATCTTCTGAAAATGGTCAGATGACATATTGCAGTATTTGGAGCTTGATTGAACTACTTGTAATCTCACATGTACTTAGATCTGTTTGGTGACATATGCCTCTGATCATCTACTTGTACTATGGGGAACAATTCATTATCAAGTTTTGAGCTTGATAACTATTAAATATCAAGTATGAAGTATCTCCTTGATAAAGACATCAAGTTAGCTTGAACCAACATGAAATTATCATCGTGCATATTACAACAGTGAAAATGTGTAGCTTTAGTCTCTTTTTCTACCTTTTATTTTTTGCCATCAAAGGACATTGTTATAATGTATTAGGTGAGAAAGATTGCAATTGGTTTATTGCAGTCAATACTTGGGTTTGTGATGACTCTCTAATTTTGGTATTATCTGATATAATTTATGGTGGAATAAGAAGTCATCTAGTTATTTTCTTATGATTTTTGCATCTTAGTATAGATTTTGCCTCAATTAGTAAAAATAAATAAAATGTAGTTTTGTGGTTAATTTTAATAGTTTTTCATTTCATTATATGTTATCTAAATTTTAAAAGAGAGATAGAGGTCTATTAAAAGGAAATGAAGAGAAGTAGAAGGTTAGAAAATCAAGAAAAATTAGCAAGTATCCTTGCAACAGTGAGGATACCAGTTCGTAATGCGCAAGTGCATGGTTTATTGCAACTTGGGAAATGAAGAATATATACTCGTATATATTGCCTTTCGCTTTCTCTCTAACTTGGGAACCGAGAAAATGAATTGCTGGGTCCTACACTTCTTCTTTTCCTTTCCTCTCCTTTCCTAGATACTCCGCGCCCTCTCTCCACCCACCTCCAATTTTTTTTCCCATTTAAACATAGAGTTTTTTTTTTTTGTATACCAGCATTTTAAAAATTAAATTGAATTGATATGTTTAACTGGTTGAATCTAGAATTAACCAAGCATACGGTTTGGATAACTTCTAAAAGTCATTTTAATGGTTGGACCTTTCTGAATTGGTAAAAATTGGTGTGAACAAAACAAACGGGAGTTGGGTCAAGACCTGAAGAAAAAAATTAGAAAATCGGTCGGGTCTATAACGAGGAAGAAACTTTTTTTGTAAGGCTTTCTTTAGCATTAAGCCACCTATCCCGGTAGTTTTACTTAAAATGGTTAGGCAAAATAATTTTCGCTGCTAAATTCTTCAAATATTCCCTGAGAAGAAGCAGATAGCGTTATCTTCTTCCAGCGCATGGTTGACTGTGCTTCGTAGAGGTGAAGGAACAGAAGTTTATATGAAGAATGCTTTCTTTGGACATGAACTATAACTAGAGTTAATTAGGCAGTATGATAATTTCTTCATATACGCATAATGTGTATGCATATATATATATATATATATATATATATAAAAGGTACAAGACCAATAACTAACAGTCATATATTTAAGCCTTTGTGTGTTACAAAATAAGAGAAAAGGAAAATGAGATCGATGAGTAAAAAAAAAAAAAAAAACCAAACAGTACCTATACTATTATAAATTTTATTTTAATTTCGTTTGTTGTCTTGTATTTTTTGATTTTAATAAGCAAGGAGAATAATATGTAGCTAAGATTTCATATAATTAATAATTTATTAATTCAGGATATTTCAAACTGCGGCTGCCGTTTGGGCAACTATTGCATTGTGGTTGATTGCCTTCATGATAACAGATTTTTGTTTTTAACTACAGTTTTATTTGTTTGAATGATCGCACATGAAGTGAAGTTAGGTGATAGCAACTATTATAATTTTTCTAACTCGTAAGAACCAAACGTATCAAGAAGGATGTTTCATCAAATGAGCCAAGCATCTCGTCTTAAACAGGTGCTTTTCGTTTTCGAAAATATTTTTTATTGTTTATATCTATTTTTTAAAATGTAATTTCAATTGCAATTTTTCAATATATAAAAACTATGTTTTTTGTTAAATTAAAAATTTTTTCATTTTTATTTTCATATTAATTTGGCCAAATATCCATAAATTTTAGTATTTTTTTTTAGTTTGACCATAAATAAATGATGATATTCGCAAGATTAGAGTATTTATTTTTTATAAAATTACAAAAATGCCATTTTTTATTAATTAAAAATACTGAAAATGTGTTTAAGATGTTTTCTTTTTTCAAACTTACTTTTAAAAAAAGTTTTCAAAACGCATTATATCTATCAAACAGTATTCATATTTTCCGGTCATTAAAAATTTGGAGCAGACAAGCCATGAACTGCACGGTTTTGCCTGAAAAGAACGAACTAGACTTTTTTACAAGGCCCCAACAAAAGGTGGTAAACCTTTGTAAAAGACGTTTTACAAGATCGCATACCCTATAAACACAGGCTGATCTAAATCGTTTGATTGGATTCGACTAAACATTCCACGGAAGTCCCTGTTGCAGGCCTCTTCAGTTATGGCTGCGGGACCATTTGAAAGTTCACCTTTCACAACAATCCATTCATTCCAAAAATATACTCGCCATATCATCCGTTACTTGTATTCTGCATCTGACAAACAAGAATAAAAAAGAAAAAAAATTTTGGTTCAATATTTAGACATTTATTATTAGATTTTTCAATTAAACATTTAGCTTTGATGGTATGTTTAATTTCCGCAATCTGCATGCCATGTTCAATTTTAATGCATTGATTAATACTCTAATAACCGTAAAAGAGAAAAGAAGAAAAAAGGAGCACAATCACGAGCAACACATGCATTTTACTGGTAATTAACGAACAGATCTTCTCTCCAAAACCAGTTTCCAGGTACAAGGGTAAGCTATACTCGCCACAGATATGTCTGGATTGAGGAAAATGGAGAGAAAGGAAATGTTTGATTTAGATCTAAATAAGAGAAATGTCTAAATTAAGCATTCCTTCTCTTTTCTTCCTTTCTCTTCAATCCAAATCTATCTTAAAATTCAGGATATAGTCACTCATTATGAAACACATCAAAAGAAACATAAGGAAGAATTACCATTTGCTTATATATCCCTTTGAGGATCTTTTGGCAATTCTTGCATCACTTGGCACAAAAACTCAGCGTTATCAAAGAAGTGTGAAAGATATTCGTCCATTTCTACTTCATCTGCTGCATAGTTGGGACAATTATAGTTATCCTGACCGTATGTATTTTCTGGGATAAATGGTTGGGTCCAAAAATCGCCGAATTCTGCAAATATTTCCCATGCAGCATTAGCATCGCATGCTTCTCTGAAGGTGAAGGTGAAAGATGAATTGTAGATGGGCTGTGACCTTTCTAAGATATTGGAGGAGGGAGCACCAGCAACACCAAGCATGGGATTTTCAGACGCTGAATACTGAATTGTTTCTCCTTCACGAGTATTACCAGGCTCTATTTTGAACTCAGATGTCTTCCTATGATTGCATTCCGCGCGCTTCTTAAGGTGGCTATGCCAATGGTTCTTAACCTCGTTGTCAGTTCTCCCTGGTAATCTTTCAGCAATCAGAGACCATCTGCGACAAGTAATATTAAATATGTAGGTGTATAAATATATATATTAGGTGTATAAATGAAGTCACCTTGGACCTTACTTGATGTTTTAAGCATTTAAGCTTTGAAGTCAATTGGTTCCTTCACATATAATTAAAGATTGCATTTTTCCCATCGTAATTCTTTTCAACCCAATGATGAAATTACAATATCAAGAATTTTAAGAAAACAATATTTGATCATCCAACTTAATTTTCACATTTTAAGCAAGCATTTTCAAGTGAAAATCAAAACCTCTTCATCCGTTAACCTTTACTATTCCAAAGTTTTCTTATATTTAGGGAATGAGAAAGCGTATTATAGATACATATATACAAACTATTTATTATTATTATTTTTTGACCGCCAGCTTAAAATCTCAAAGTTTTGAACGCTTCATTCAATTTCCATGGTAATGAAACTTATTAAACTTAATTATTAAGCTAGCTAGCTTTGAAGTTGATGCTTGTGTATGATCGATCAACGGTCATTGGATTATGAAGATGTAGCTAAGTAATTAACAAATAAAATACGAAGAAATCCAAGAACGTTGTGTTCCAAGACTTGTAAGTATATCTTAAGAAAAAATCATTGATGGATGGAAAAACAAAACACATAGATCCGAAGTGCATATGTCAGAAGTAACAAAGGCTTACTTATTTCCATGTTGTTCATGTAATTTGATGATTATTTCGTCTTCTTCTTGGGTGTAATTTCCACGTTTTACATTTGACCGCAGGTAATTTACCCAGCGAAGTCTGCAACTTTTTCCACACCTTGATAAACCTGTAATTAACAGAAAAACTCCATGAAAATCCATCCCCACAAACATAATCACCAATAGTTTAGTACTGAAGTACATTTCACTAATTCTATTTCTTTAATCAGAAATTAAAGACCGAAGGTTGATCCAAGAAGTTGCCTCATGTTAACCATAGATAACGACACATCGAAGTGAGAATTACAAGAAGAGATCATCGCCATCACAGTGTGCATAATCAAAATTTGCTTCAAGTTTGGTTAAGAAATTCAGTTACACCTGCATATTTGGGGAGTTGACGCCAATTGGTGTGGCCATATCTCTCAACATATGCTCTTAACCTTTCATCCTCTTCCTTACTCCACGCACCTCTCTTTACTCCATTTTTGTCGTAGTAAGGACCTCTCACCATCTCTAATTATTGAACTTGCTAAGTTCTCTCAGATAAGACTTCAAGAATGCAAACATATACACATAAAAGGCAACATACATATATTTATAAGAACTTAATGCTTACGTACCATGTACGCTCGGCTCCCCCACAATAACACCGGATCCCTAATAAGATGGGACAAATTTAATTTTTTTCTTTAAATTATTATTATTATATATATATGGCCCTTGCACCAAGCTGTGAGGGACACAAAAAATAGAAATATGGGCCTGTTTCTAATTTCATGGAAAATTCTCTAAACAATAAACTATGGGTGTATGATTTTGAACGAGAAGAAGCATTGTCACCTTTATTTTTGGTCGTTCTTTTTCTGCGGGGTAATGGGAGCGCAAGTATTGTGTGGAATGGATCAGGATTGGCCGCTTGACAAATAAAGTTCGTTACTGTTTGGTCGTTGTCTTTAATCAAAAGATATCCGATTCAGTATAATTAGTCATTTTAAAAATATATTTTATATAAAACTTTTTGACTTCGAGGTTGAATAAAAAACTTGGTTACTGTTTGGTCGTTGTCTTTAATCAAAAGATATCCGATTCAGTATAATTAGTCATTTTAAAAATATATTTTATATAAAACTTTTTGACTTCGAGGTTTAATAAAAAACTTTCTTTACATTCACACGATTCGTTGGACCGTTGTCACTGACTCCTTCCTTTGTGGAATTAGTATAGACTTGAGGTTGACAAAGTAGTTATAAAATTACGTAGAAACGAAAAAAAAAAAAAGAGAAAGATTAGCTCAAAGCTCGAGAGAAGGCGAGTCAATACTATTCTGAAGTTGATAAATAATATCGACTTTTTACAGATTTATAATATATATAGATATCAAATCCAAATAAATGATAATAAACCATATACAGCCATTCATTTGTTCATACCTCCTCCTTTTTCATAAATTCTCGTGTATGACATATTCAAATCTTGGATATACTTGCGAACTCTACATATGAAATTAATTTCAGCCGTTAAATATGTCCTAAATGAAAAAAATAAATCCTTGTTCTACTTAAAGAATTAGAGTAAGCCTCACTTCATCTCTTAAACCACTTTAGCAAAGGGAGAAAATCAATAACAAATAAGACCATTTCTGGACATGAGGTCGGAGCGCAGAAATTGAAATATTGCTGTTCTGAGTAGGGGTGTTCAAAGGTTTGTTTGGTTTGGTTTTGAGCAAAAATCAAACCGAACCAACTGAATCGGTTTAGCATTTTGTTGAACTTTGTTAGTTTTAAATTTTAATCGGTTTGGTCCGGTTTGGTTCATGTTTTTTTTTTGTCCAAAAGTAATTTTTTTAAAAAAAATTTGTTCCTTATAATATGTAAAATTTAACTTCTAATATTTTACATATCTTAAAATTTTGACTAATAATAACTTTGGAATAATTTACTATTTATATATATATATATATTTTACCTAAAAAAATTTCATACATTCACAAATAAGCTTTAAAAAGTGAGAAAAAAATAAAAGTAATATCTTATAATAAAATAGTATAAATAATTTGTATATTTCTTGAGCCACATAAATAATGTAGTTTTGATATAAATTTAATTGACAAAAGTTTCTATTAATCTAAAAAAAAATAAAATATTAAATTTTAATTAATTGCAATTTTAATAGTTCGGTTAACCGAATCAAATATGAAGAAAACCGATAACCGAACCGATTTAATCGGTTTTACAATCACAAAAACCAAACCAAACCAATCTTTAATCAGTTTTATTCAGTTTTTGACAGTTTAGTTCAGTTTGATTTAGTTTAATTAGTTTGGTTCGGTTTTGTTCACCCTTAGTTCTGAGGTGGTAACTGATAAGATCCCTTGGACACCCTCACCGTCAGCCAGAAAATTACCGGACCCAAGAGCATTGTCCATTTTCTTTTAATTTCAAACTTTGTTGCGTGGCTTGGTGGGCTTAAGGTTATAAAACTGTTTCTTTTAGAAGCTTTTAGAAAGAAGTAGTTATTGGGTAAAGTTAATTAATAATTATTTTTATTAATACTATTATATTTAATAAATCTTTTAAAAGAAGTGCTTTTTGTTGTTAAACTATTTAAAAGGACATGTATTTAATAAGATAGATTAAAAAAAAGCAAAAGATAATTAATAATTTTAAATGGGGTATTTTTATCTTAAAAAACTTTTGCTTATGTTTTTGCTTTCCTTCAATTTTCTGCTTCTTTTCTACAATAAAAAAATGCTTTTCCTACCATTTAAATATATATTATTTGAGTAAATTATATAGACTCTTCTTAAATTTTGTTAAAATTATATAGATCTCTTATTTATTTTTAAAATATATACAGACATCTTTAAAACAAAAAATTACACTGTATTTTAGTTTAATTTTAGATTTTTTTGACTTAAATAATTTTCATTAACCTATATATATATTTTTGTTGTTAAATTTAATGAAAACCAAATTTTATTCTTTTTAATTTTTATTTATATATATTTGAAAACAAAACCTGTTCTTTTTATTTTTATTTATGCATATTTGGATCTAATATATATTTATATATTTCGGTTAATAGAGGGTATTTTAGTAAAAAAATTTAAAATTATAATAATGTGTATATTTTGAAAATAGATGAAAAGTTTATGTAATTTTAACAAAATTCAGGGAAATTTCAAATAATTTACTCTATTTTTCTACAAAAGTTTAGCTAAACACCTCGGTTTCAAAATAAATATTACTAAAAGAAAATAAGCAGCTTTTATTTTACTAGAAACTAAGCCAAATAGGCCATGAATTGGAATTCTAATTTTACATTACATAAAATTTGTTCAAGTTGAAAATTTAATTTCTTTGAAAAAATTGCGGAAATAAAATTTTGTGATCTGTGGGCTAACTATTGAGTATATTCTTTTAAAAAATATAAATTACAAATACGAAAAACATAAACTTCAAAATTGTTTACAAATTACCCGAACTTTTTATTATCAGATCACACTTAATATTCGAGTATTTAGTTAAAGTAATTGAGCCATTCATTGTTCTGGACCATTTCTTTTAGTTATTAAATCTAATTAGCTTGACAGGCTTTCAAAAAGCCATATGTAGTTTAAAATTATTTGCCGAGCCTGTTCCTCATGAATATGAAATTTGTTAAAATTTAATTTATTTGAAAATTTGATAAAATAAAGTTTTGTGATCTGTGGGCCAGCTCGTTACTTGAGTAATCTTTTTCAATAAAAATGACAACACGAGAATTTAAAGTTATTTTTGTTTAATGAAATACCCACACTTTATCTCAGATCACACATTATATTTGAATGTTAGCTTAAAATAATTGGGCCCTGTCTTAGTTTTGAACCTCTTATTTTTAGTTATTAAATCTAAATGGCTTAATTATACTTTAAAAGGTTGATTTAAGGATTAGAGAGGTAGATCCTTTTTACCTTGATCACTCTGGTTATCTTGAGACAACACAAGAAAATTTATCCTCCTAAATGCATTAGATTGATGTAGAAGATGCATTCTTAAATTCATTTAATAAACACTTCATAAATCAATATTTTGGAGTTTACCATAATAGAATAGCATGATAAATAATAAAATAAAATAAAATAAAATGACAAAGAGTGAAATGCTATGTCATACATCACTACATTATTTGGAGGTTTAATAAGAAAAAGAAAAAATTATTAATAAAATGAAATGACTTATAAATTATTTTTTAAATATTACCATTATAATTAAGAGGTGATTCTAACGGGTTTTAGTCGATAAAGATATGATTGTAATTATACGACGTATCTTTTTCATGTCATTCTTCACTCCCCAATTTGGAAAAATACAAAAATAGAGTGGTATCATTGCCGTTCTATCCTTACGAAAACTCTTAAATGATGCCTAAACCTATTTTAACCATGCCATTTCATCCCGTAATACCTAGTTTAAAATTATTACATGTGATTTAGGGACGTAGGATTTGAATTTATCTGTTATGTAACAACACAAAAAATAAATAAATAAAATAAACTTGAACTCTTTAAAATTTTGATAAATATTAGACTCACGACTCGGCCCATTAATGATTGTTGCCTAAATGCTTTCTGAATGACATTTTGGAAGAACAGAAAACAAGTCGCTGGCTAAAGCCACAGATTTCCCACCAAAACATCCAATTACAATCATTAAACTTAAGTTTCCCGAATCGACATGGGGTGTGAAAATCAAGTAATAAACAAATTAAAATCCATACTTATTTCCATGTTGTTCGTGTAGTTTGAGGATGATTTCCTCCCCTTGTGGAGGAGTAGTTCCCATGTTTGAGATTTGGTCGTAAGTCGTTCATCCAATGACGTCTGAAACTCTTTCCCCATCTTGCCAAGCCTGTGATCACACACATATATCAAATTATAAATCCAATCGTAATTAGAATGAATTAAGATCACAGCTCATGAATTTAATATATAGCTGCAAACTTAGGGAGTTAGCGCCAATGAGGATGGCCATAGGTCTGAATTAAGATATAAGCCTCTCGTCCTCTTCTTCACTCCATGCACCTTTCTTAACTCCATTTCCATCGAAGAAAGGACCTCTCACCATCTCCTATATAGTAGTACAGTGGTACTATGCAGGTAGCTATGTTATTCTGATCCCAAATTATTTTATGACCCCTCCAGATCAGCCCAAAATGAAAAAAATGTAAATTGCCTGAATCTGATCAGTATATAAATAGCATCCTACTGGGGCTTACATGTACCATGACCTCGCAACTTCAATAATCAGAACATGTAAACAGTGTGTATCATTAAATATCCAGGTTTATAGAGCAATCAAGAAAGTTGAATCAAAATTCTCACAGTCAAACAAAGATGATTTTTAGTGGTTGAATCAAAATTCTCACAGTCAAACAAAGATGATTTCTAATATCAATGTATATTCCCAAAGTTCGAAAATACTTAAATAAATATTTAGATAATTAAATAATCTAAAACACAATTAGCAAAATAAATACAATTAAATTAGAAATGTTTAGTCACAAGCCCTGAAACGAGTTGCATTGTGCGTGTGTGTATATATATATATAGGCATATAGTTGGCATTATTTACTCACCTATTAAAATGATATAAAGAAGTTTCTTATTGTATTCTTTGCTAATTCCTCAGCTACGACTAATTCTCCCAAATATTTTATAACATCAATTTACAAAATCTTAGTATTTAGATGACTTCAATTGTTTAATCATGAAATTTACCATATTTTCCAAATACCTAATCTTGACCAATCTCTTTGGATATGGTAATAATTGTACCCCTTTTCAACACCAAAATAAATATATTGATTCAAGTTATAATATCAATAGACAACATCTTATCTAATCCTTCTAACCATTACTAATCCATATATGCTCCAATTATGAACTCCTTGAAAATTCCTAAGAGTTACAAGTTGAGATAAAAGGACCTTAAAAGTATCCACAAGCATGACAATCAAACCATGAGTTGAACATTAAAGGGAAGCAAGATTAAGAATCTCATTTGAAATAAGTGTTTTGGCTTTTATTTCTCCCAATTCATTTGACAAAGTGGCACTAGGGGGCAAAAGTAGAGAACTAAACTAATTGATAAATGTGACAATCAAAAAGAATTTTGTAGCCTACTAAAATCAACAAAAAAGAACATACACCTAAACAAAAGTTTGGTGTTTATAATTGCCTAAAAAGAAAATCATGTTTGCCTAGGAAATGAGGGATAATCCTTTAACATATTGACTTCTTTTTTTTTTCTTTTTATATTAATGGTCCTTTGCATCCTAAAATCATGCTGCAATTGACTCACACACACAAAAACACATTGTAGTAGGGACACCCATGGGTTAAGGCCAATTTAAAAGTGTATGTTCTTTTGGATAATCATCATCTTCTTTAACAAATGATTCTACTAAATCTAGAGGATGTGAAGTTGCCATATAGAGAGCAAAGATGTGGATAATATTGTTAGAATTTTGTGGGCTCATATCAAGGTTAATATTTTCAATATCTTCAAAAGAGGTCTCATTAGAGGTATAATGTGACTTGTTTTAGGCAAGAGCAATAGTTTTTAGGTTTGTTTAGTCTGCTGGGTTGACTGGCTCTTTGTCTAGTTCTTTGCCCCTATTATCAAACTCAAAGATTATGTTTTTGGGAGTGAAGTTGGATGAGTTTATATCTTCAAGGGTTTTGAGGATAGTTTTTAGAAGGTTTGGTTCATCAAGGTGGTGCTCCAAAATGTGTTGGTCTAGTTGGTGGTCTTAGGGCTCTTGGCGATAGAGTTTTTGGTGTATATTGGAATTAGGCTTCAATATTTTCTTTTCTCATAACTTCATGTGTCATTTTGAAACATTTCTAGTAATCTACTTCAAGTGGGTATAATGAGTATAGAGAGTTAACATAGGTAATTTGGAGTGAAGTGCAAGGGATGGAATAGGAATGGTAAATATTTTTTCTTTGGTTTCTTGCGATGTTTGCCTTAAATTGGTTGAGTTGAGATTTTAACTCTCGAATCTCTTGTTTTTTATTGGAAAATGCTAGGTCAACTTATCCTATTGCAATAAATATTCATAATTCTGCATCTAGTTCAATTATTTGATTGTGAAGTCTATGGTACAATTGTTGAACTTGTGTGGAAAGACCATCTATATGTACATGTACTTATGTAGTCTGACCTATCAAATTTCTAAGCCTAGAATCAATTCTATGAAGAACATGATTTTGGTAATTTCATTTTAAGTCTACCAGTTGAACATTTCTTTTGCTTGAAAGACTTGTTTCATGATTTCGCGTAGGAGAAATCTTTAATAGATCAAAGAATGACCTCATAGACACGTGTGTTCTGTATTTGTCTTTCTTTCTATAAGAGGGAAATTTGCATCGTATGATTATAAGGTTAAAGAAAACATCATGCAAGGAATTGGCTTAACCAATGTCTTCAGCTTAATAACTAGTTTAAGCTTTACTTAGGCAAGTAAGTCTTCATGCTTGAGTTTTTTAACTGAGTAACTCAAGCAAAAACCTTGGCTTTGGCTTTAAGTCTCTAATTCCTAGCTATGGTTTAGGACTTGGTCCTTCATCATCATCATGGCCATTCTTCTTGTTATAGGAGCAAATGGAAGAGAAATAGCAATGTTTCTTTTTCTCCTAGTTGGCTATCACTAGTGGATTTTGTAATGTCCCGTTTTCAGTAAACGATGGAAATGGACACGTTTTCAAAGCAAGTCCCCTGAGATGAGTATGGTGTTACAGATTTCTGGGCCGGTACTCATGATCCTAGGACTTTCCCATTCTTCATACTTTTAGCATCCGTAGTCTAGATCACACATGGAGAGATCACAATCTCATATAAAGTGTCCATTGATTTTAGATACATAACTGTATCTACCATCATTATGGAAATTGTGAATAAGAATTGTTCCTTTCTTTTGCTTTTGTTACACACAATTAGGGTGATCATCAAGGATTAATTTATAATAGGGTGTTTAGAAATAGCAGAAAAAACTTTTCCTTCAATTCCTGGCCTTTTAAAGATGGATTTGACTATTCTATCATTTTATTTGTAAAGTTTTAAAGGGGTAGTGGTATGAATTGGCTTTGTATGTGCATGAAAGCCTTTTCATAATTGGTGATCCATTCTAAAGGAATGAGCTACAAAAGATCCTCTCAAGGAATTTACTTGAGAATCTAAATCATTATGGGAGTGTTTGAATTGTTAGATATCATGTAAAGGGCATTATTAATGGAGTTAGAAAACTATGTATCTAAGGCATGATTCTAGAGTTTATAGATTTTCTAGTGATGCAAAGTAGCAGGAATTGCTTTAGGAAGTTGTTTAGTTCTAATTCTCTATACTTGTACTTTAAGTCTAGTAGGCAAGGTCAAATCTTGGAGCTTGATGTTGAAATTAGGTACAATAATCAATATTATGCTTCCTTCATTTAAAGTGACAAGTATAGTTCCAATCTAACATTTTGAAATAAAGTGTAGTTGGTGTTTAAGAGAGACACTCTTACTACTATAATAATCTATTTTCGATCATGAAAAGCAAGTACTAATCTAATGGCACCTACATGGAGATGAGTGTATCCTTGGCAAATCCAGTTTAAAATCAAATCTATGAATATTTCAAGGGTAACATACTGTTCAACTATGGTGGACTATATTCTACATTGATCAATTTAGTATCTTGGATGATTCCTCTACTAGAAGCTTTTCGAGGAAGACGAGTCGTCTAATGAATTGTGTGATAGATCTATTTAGATCATATACTTCACCTGGATTAAGAATGGGCATAATATTTTGTTCTAGATGGGATTCATTAGAAATATGAATTAATAAATTATCTATCTTTTTAGCTACAAGGGATATATAAGAAGGGAGAATACATCTAGGTAAGGATAAGGAGAAAGATAAACAAATAGGTTCTACAGGTGGATTTTTTTGAAGAAACAGACATTATTAAGGAGGATTCTTCTTACTCTCATTCCTACTTTCTTTCTTCCCGATTATCATGAGCAAGCAAGCTCTAATAACATAATTGAATTTTCAAATTTTGTTTGAATTAATTTATTTTAATTATCTTAAAAGTACAATTTTGTTTGTAAACTTTTACATTTAAAATTTTATTTTTATAGTACTTTGAAAAATAGTTAAAACTAGGTAAAGTTAATTTTTATCATGAGATTTTTTTTTTTATAGAAAAAGTATAGGAGCTTGAAAATATAAGGCTGTATAAGACCTTAAACTAGTCCATTATATAATATCATATTTTAGTCTAAAACATCACTTTATAAGTAACTAAAAGGAGACTAATAATTAAGGGTTTTGAATCAAATGACACATCTTTTTGAAAAGATCGATGTACATGTATTTAATCTCTATCCTACTTTATATTTTCAAGGTCTCATAGAAAAAAGCTCAATAAGAATTAAATTTCCTAATTATTCTTCAAAATACTATAAAAATAAAATTTTAAATGTAAAAGTTTATGAAGAAAAGTGTACTTTTAAGATAATTACAATAAATTAATTTGAAGAAAATTTAAAAATTCAACTATGCCATCTTTATGTTGTACAAGTTCAAGAGATAATATTAATTATTAATAACTTAAAAGCAACCAACATCTCATATCTAATTTCCATGGACACTTATAGTGTTGTCACTATCATCAAGCCCTTATTCTTAAAAAGCCTTTTAAAACACAGTTTTTTTTTCCCTTTTTCACATATTTCACAGTACACACTTTCTATGAGAAACTCTTAACTACTCTTAAAATGCCATGTTATTTATATTCTACCTGATAAAAAAAGTACGAATCAAACAAAATAGATCGATGCACCTACTAATAAACTAAAATTTTTCATAGTGAGTAATAGAGTGTGAATCTTATACAACATTTCATTTATATGATAATAGAGTAGTGATTAATTGAATATGGAACCAAATTATATTACTTGACATTATTTTATTAGTAGATAGGTCCATTTTGTTTTATTTGTATTTTTTTAATTGGAAAGAGTATAAATGATGTGGTACTCCAAAAGCACTTAAGAATTTCTCCATTTTCTATGCCTTATAAAATCCAATCCTTCACACATCTCATGACACCTCATCTTCTACAATGAGATTACATAGAACTCAATGGCATTGAGTTCCATGGAATTCAATGGTACTACCATTAAAGTCTTTATGATTTAAAAAAAGCATTGGAGAATTCAGTGACAATCTCACTAATATGGCTATACATCTTAAATAGCCCAATGCTCAATATAGGTTTACATCTAGACCTTGGTTTACTTTTGATAATGTTCTTCTAGATAAATGGTGAGATAGGTTACATGAATTTGGATCTTGGATTGATTTACCAATGACTAAATTGGAAGCAACTTTGCATGATGTCTTAACAAAGTTTGTTTTAAGGATGACAGGAACTCTTTAAGAATGGTTTCAAAGCTTAGGAGAGTATAGACAGATACAAGCTATTCAAGTCCCCATGGATATGGAATTCTTGGTATGATTGATAAAGAATTCACTGGTGACTTTCACCTCATTCATAGAAAGAAAAGGCAAGAGTACTTTGAGATGAAGTTTTGTTCTACCAACAAAAAGACCCTAATTTACATTTTTAAATGATGTCTGAAAGTCTAAAAGGTATTACATGCTAAATGGATTCAATGACATCAATCTCAAAAATACCTTTATAGCTTTGCTGGCTGATGAACTATAGCCAAAACTTTAAAGGTTTATCCACTCTTTCCACAAAGAAATGTAAAAAATCTCTCCAAAATAAATTTATCAATTAGCTTTGTTAACCCTCAACAAGTTTTTGTGCAACAAAATATGCTTAGTTGAATGTTGGATGGAAAAATCACTCTCCAAAAAATTTGGAAAAAACCATATCTCTCAATCAAATGTAAAGACAAGGATAAATGTTTGTGTCATGCAAAAAGAAGTCTCATTTCCATAAAGCATACTTTAAAGAATGTAATAATTATACAAGATGAAGATACAAAAACCTATCGGATTCATTAGATGAAGAACATCCAAGTTTAGAAAGAAAGATACTTGTTGCATTTGTGGAAAGAAAGGCAACTTTATCAAGCAATGTCTCAACAAGTCTAAGAAAGCCATCAAGCTTATGTAGCAGCTTGAGGCTAGCATCCTTCTTCAAGGAGATGATGAAATATAGAAGTCTTGTTCTTAAAACAAGATGTTGATCAAGATATAGTTTTTGCCATGCCAACAATAGAAGAAGGAGAAACATCTGACCCTAGCTCAGATAGTTTTAATAGCATAAAAAGTTACTTCTCAAACTAGCACAGTTATCTAGTTCAACCATGCCACCGAATGGAAATAGACAAAGGTTCCCATTCCATGTATTACAAAGTAAATACCATAGGCCAACCCCTGTAATTGCCTATATGGACACAAGAGCTTCAATCTAATAAAGGATATCAATCTAGTTACCATGCTGAGCCATTATGGAAAAATGAAGAATTCTACATCTAGTTACCTTTAAAGAAAAATACAGATATCAACCTAACAAAGGCCTCACATCTTAGAGTGAACTTAGAAGATTTAGTCCTAACAAGATAAGAATATGCAACACTACTAAAATAAGGTCTTGTTGAACTAGCTAAGTCCAATTCAGCATGCCAAGTCTTTTATGTCAAAAAGATATTTGAGTTAAAGAGAGGAAAAAAGAGGTTGGTGATTGATTACAAGCCTCTTAATATGTTCTTATAAGATGATAAGTTTTCTCTTCCCAAGATCAATTCTTAGATAGCGCTTTTGATAACCTCCTAATTTAGGATTCAAAAGGACTATATTTGACACTAAATTAGGGAGGTAAAATACTTTTCTCTTGATTAATATGGTTAAAAGTGTACTCAATCAAACAAAACAAAGAAAGTATGGTAATTGTAATATTTTTATCAGTTTAAGCCTCACTTTACGTTTGATTTCAATTTCAGGGAAAAGTAGCAAAATGTAGAAAGAGTTGAACATAAGAGAGGGAAGCTGAAAATGGCAAAAGCAGATTGAACAAGTCATCTCGCTACAGCGAGACTGCAGTTCGCTATAGCGAGATGGCACTTTCGTCATAGCGAAGGGGACGCTTCGCAATAGCGAAGTCGTGTTGCATAAAAATTTCAGAGAAAAACTCGCTATAGCGTGGAGGTAGCGAGCGCAGCGGAAACCTGAGAACTTATGAGACATCGCTATAGCGAGAGTCGTTCCTCGCCATAGCGAGGTCAGACCTGAAACGTACAGTTTTAATTTTCAAGATAAAAAAGAAGGAGGAGGAGTTAGGGTTTATTCATTCTGTGGCAGAGAAAAGTCTGGACTTCCAGGGAGGCGATTTTGGGTGATCTTTGAGGCTATCCAAGCTTGGAAGGGTGAAGGAAGAGGAAGAATCAAAGGGAAAACTTCACTTTCTGCATCTCTTTCACCTCTTTTGTTTGCTTTCTTTATTTCTCTTCATCTTCTCTATGTATTTGACTGGATTCACTGTAAATTTAGCTATGTGTAGCTAAATTCTTATTTACCTAGAGTACTATGAACTTGATGCAAATTGAATCTTTATTTTCTTGTTGATTGTGATGATTAGAACCTTGTGTATCCTTCTCTTGCTTATTGCTTTCTTTGAGATTGGCCACCTCTTGGAATTGAATTGGGTAATTGGAATTAACCTTGAAAAAGGGATTTTGATTGGACCTAAGAGTTGGATAAATTAAGTTTAGAATTATCTAATTTGTAATTTGGATAGAAATATACCTAATTTCCTTAATTGGTTTGTAGAGGGTTATAGTACTTAATGCACTCGAACCTAAATCTAAGGACACTTAGATTTTAGGGGAGAGTAGGGTTATAATTACATCGACGGACGGTTATAACTTTTGAATCCCTTAACCCACAAGGTGAAAATTAATTGCAATTAAACAAGAAATTAAGTTTAGTAAGCATCAAGGGAATAGTGACTCTAGGTAATTTTAAAACCTTGGATTTTACCAAACTTTTCTTTGCCAACTAAGTTTTCTTTCAATTTGCTTTATTTTAAAATTAGTTCTAAAGTCAAGAATTTCATAATTGGTTGTTTAACGTGGATAAAAGTAGGTTGTGCACTGCCTAATTACATTCAAGTCATTCTTCGTGGGAACAATACTTTTACTTATCACTGAACTACTTGATCCGACCCGTGCACTTGCGGACACACATAAAATTTTTCGTAGTCAGCTTCTTACAAAAGCTTTTTTTTTTTTTTTTTACAAAGTTCAATTTAAAAAGTGGATTATGATAGCTAGGCATTAATCCTTAAGAAATATATAAAATGACATTTTTCATCCCAAATGGTTATATCAATGGATCATAATGATATTTGGATTAAAGGTAACTCCATCCTTATTCCAAAAAGCAATGACTATAATCTATAAGCTTATCTTCCACAGCATACTCATCTTTATTGGTGACATAATCCTTTTTTTAAAAAATGAGGAAGATCATAAAAGGGTCCTGCAATAGTTTTTAGACATCATAAAGAATTATGGGATTAAGTTTTCAACCTAAAAAAAACCAATTAGGCCAAGCTTAAATAGAGTTCCTTAGTATGTAGATTTTAAATGGACATTACCAACCAAGCCTATATATAACTCTAGAGCTATTAAAGTTCCTCAATGAAAATCTCACAACCAAGCAAATTCAACAATCCTTCAAGATTATTAATTTCATCAAATCTTTCACTCCACATATTTCAAATCATATAAACTAATTGTCCAAACTTCCAAAAATGAAGAACTCGCCTTTATAGGGACAAGATCAAATAGTAGCTGTTAAGCATCTCAAGAAGATAACTCATAATCTTTTACCCATCAAAATATTGGACAAAGGAAAAAGAATATTGTAGGTAGATGCTAGTGATAATTACTGCAAAGTAGTCCCTATTAAAAAGATAAGTAGGAAATGTTACTATTAAAAACATATTAGTGAACAGTTTGAATATTAAGAAAAAGCACTACCTATCTACAAGGGCATCCTTGCTATAAAAAAAAAAAAGGATTAAGATATTCAGTTTTCATCTTAACCTTTACCATTTTGTAGTACAAATGGATAACTCTTCATTTCCAAAAATGTTAAAATCTAAGAAGAAAATCCTTTCGGATAAATAATTGCTTAAATGAAAAGATTAATTCTCATGCTATAAATTCATTGTCCAACACATTAAAGATTATAAGAATATCATTGTAAACTTACTTTCTAGACTTAGGACTGTTAACCTTATTACACCCTATAATCTTATCACCGTTATCTTTATGGTTCATTATGTCCCAGGACACCATTCTCTACCTATCTACCCTTATGGCTCACTAGGAAAAAGAATTCAAAAGCCTCACAGAAAAATCCTTATTGCAGTACCTCCATCTTTACCTCAGGAGATCATCCTTTTTGGATTATCCATCCTATTTCAATACCAAAACCCTTTTCCTCATCCTTTTTAGAATACGGACTTCAATAATTGAAGATGCATTTTGGTACTTATGGGTTTTTACTATATATCCTCTACTCGGGAGCCATTGAACTTTGACCACTCATGGCTTATAATTTCCTCTGCTAGGAAAAAGCATATTTTAATTTATAGACCTTGTAAGAATGGTCCTTACCTCTCACTTGTTGGCATAATACACTTTAAAAGGTTATCCTTGACCATCATCTATGGGAGACCTCTCTAAAAGACTAAAAGGTTGTCTAAATTTTCATTTCACAAAAGCCATATTGCATAGGAAGTAATAACCTACTCTACACTCAAAACAAAGTTTATTTCTAGCACACTTTCATTGATTGCCTAGTGCAGCAAGCTCAAGCATTAAAAGATTTGAAAATATTCTTCGTAATTTGAACAATTACTATATCCATGCTTATATAATTTTTAACAACTCACTCAGATCACATCCTTAGGAGTTCATACTAGGAAAACCAAGGATGCCAGTAACAGACTTGCCCAATGAAGTCACTTGGACTAGGCCTAACAAACCTAATATTCTCCAAAGATCCAATTCCACAGCTTAAGCCCAAGACATCCTAATGCAAAAATTTCAAGACCTATATGACTATGATTTAGACAAAGTGGACTAGTGGCTTGAAAAGAATTTTGGCAAAAATGAATCCTATGCTAATGGCTCAAACAAATATCCTAACTTATCTCCTTTTTATGAACCAATAAAGAAGGGATAAGCTTTATCCCACAACTAGCTATATTACCATATTATTCTCACATGTGTTTGTACTATGTTAAGCATTTGCTAGTGTATCTCAACTTTGTAAAAGTTGCTTTAGTATAGTAGCTTGTTTGTCTATTTGTTTCAGCCTTTGGCTATAAATGTAGGGCTCCTTTTAGTTTGGAGGTAATCTTTGAACAATCTATAAAAATTCTAGTGTATTTTCTCATGAGTCTTCTATACACTCTCCCTTTCTTCTAAAATCTTTCTTTACTTCTTTTCTCACAATTATCTATCAAGATATTAATATGCTCTGTACTTGTCTTTTTTGAGGATTCTGTACATTAGAAAGTATTGGTTTGAATGATCAATTCCTCATGATGTGTAGCATTAACGCAATAAGATCGTATATGAGAATTTGAGTTTTACAATATTCCTGGCATGGATGAGTTCATAAAGGTTTGTAAGAAAATCAAAGAGTTCTTTAATTCTAAGAGGCCTAAAGACCCTCATTACTTAAAGTTGAGGCTATTGAATATCTAGGCAAACCAAGATGAAGAAAATTCTCTTGAGATTCCTAAGAACATAACTGTACTCTATAGTTTGTGTAAAAAGCATGATAGTTTTTCTATGCCAATAGATTTGAATTTCCCTAAATTTATTTATGCTCGAGGTCTTTATTGTCTTTGTGGTGCTCGTCCACCGATTATTGTTAACAGTAACCTTGTGTTTTACTTTATTTAAAGTTGTTTGTCTGTTTGTTTTGGTCCTTGGCTATAAATCCAAAGATCCTTTTAGTTTGTAAGCAAACTTTGAACAATTTATAAGTTGGAGAGAAAATATTAATTATTAGTAACTAAAAACTAGCCAATATCTCATATCTAATTTCAATGGACACTTACAATGTTGTCACCATCGCTATGCCCCTATTCTCAGAAAGCCATTTTTTCCCACACATCTTGTAGCACACACTTTCCCAATCCTTTACACATCTCATAACATCTTGTCTTCCATAACAAAGTTACATGAAACTTGGTAGCAATGATTTCTTTTTTAAAATATTTTAAGAAAATTCATAGCATTTGAATCAAATACTTTTCACTATTATAGATTTGACTCAAAATTTTTTTGTTATCTAGTATTTAGCTCAAAAAGTCAATGAAGGCTCTTTCTAGAGGTTTAGTGATGTAAGACTTCATGATGTTGTAAGTCGGGTGGGACTATAGAGTAAGGGAGTGGAAATGTCTTGTAGGCCTTGTAATGACCATAGTCATTTTGTGATACTTGCATTTTTCTTTTCTTTCTTTTCCTTTACTTTGAAAAAAGTTAACTACTAGATTGACATTATTTGTATGAATTGGAAAATGTTCATATTTCAAAGGAGGTTCGGCTAGATTTTTGGCAACCTCTCTAAATGACTTAGTAAAGTAAAATGTGTGTTTATTGTGGCATGACTATTATGATTTTTAGTCTTTATCATGGTTAAATGATTGTGTTTCTCTAGGTTAAGCATATCTAAAATGGTTTAGTTTATGCATTGATCACATTCATAAATTAGATCTTAACCATATATTATTGAAACACACAATCAACATAACTTGAAATTGTCTCAACATTCTCAAATTGGTTCTAAGATTGCAATCTTTAAGACATATATACACACATGACAAGTCTAAAGTGGGATATGTCTAGACCCACTTTTTGTTCTCATACCTGAACTTAAATGCGTAAATTTTATGGATACTTATAGGGCATGAGTATTTTGTGAAGAATATGCTTAGAGTGGAGTGAATAGGTATTTGTACACAAAATGCTATTTTCAAAACAATGAAAACTTGATTTATAGAAAAACATATTTGACTGAGATTTTAAGGTAGCAGCTAATGTATGCAACAACTAAACTAGCCAAGATAATAAGAATTTTTTCACAAGCAAGTTAACAAATGTACTATAACAATGTTGAGCACAATCACAGTGTCAGTTAACTATAAATAAATCTAAACATAGGCTTGTTTGGTACATAAAAAATTAGTTATAGAAATAGAAATGGAAAAGAAAAAAATATTTTTATTAATAAAAAAACAACTTTAAAATAATTAGATAATAATTAATAGATAGTGTTAAATAATGATTATAAGGGTAAAATAGATATTACAAAAAAAAAAAAATTTCTCCCTCTCCCTCTCCATGAAGCTACCAAATAGAATTGATGTTATGCATCAATGAATAATGTAATAGCTTAAAGAGAAGAAAGGAGCGCACAATACTACGAGATTATCTTTAGTTCAATCAATGTAATTACATCCAATCCTCTTATTTCGTAAGAGATTTTTCAATTCAATCACAATTCAACTTGTATAAGATGATTTTTTTACGTTTATCACCAATGCTTTAGGTATATCGCTCACCTACAATGATTACAACACCAAATTTTTTTTTTTTTTTTCAATTCACTCACAACTAGTTCTCTTAGATTTTACCATCTAAGAAAAAATCACATGACAATAAATTAAAAATATAAAGTATCTAAGAATAATTAATTTAATTTCTTGGTCCTTATCAATAATTCGTCCAAAAAAAAGAAAAATTGAAAACGCATCATATCAGTCACATGATTTCATATTTTCCGGTCATTAAAAATTTGGAGCAGACAAGTCCTGAACTGCATCGGTTTACCTGAACAGAACGAACTAGACTCTCTAGAAGGCCCCAACAAAGGTGCTAAAACTTTGTAAACGGCCTTTTACAAGATCGCATACCGTATATTCTTCTTAAACTGTTTATTATGGAAGAGTCAATAACTGGTTCAGTTAAAAATAAATGTTCATAAATTATGTTTTCGTTTTTTAGGATCTCAAGTAATGCTTAAGGGACTAAGTCTTCTCCAAATGAAAACTAAACGAAAAGCAGGCAGTTTCGTTCTGTTGCCAGGCAAAATTGTGGGGGATTAAAAAGAGAGCTTGCAAACACACACACACACACACACATAGGCATCACAAATTCTTATGCATATTATCGACACAGATTCACAAACTTCGGTTAATTAACAAGCAAGATGGTGGAGCGCACTATGTACAAGAGTAAGGCTGGAGCATACATATTAGTAGGCTAATTTGTGCTGACGAATTTCCAAAGCTGGTACACGAAATAGAAAGGAATTTTGGTCTTTTTGTGGCACTGTGCTCCAACTATCCATAGCTAGCCATCTGAAAGCTTTGATATGTTTTCCGCAATCTGCATGCCATCTTTAATTTTAACGCATTAATTAGAACTCCTATAGGCTATAACCATAAGAGGGGAAAGAAGAAGAAGAAGAAGAAGAACAAAAGAGCATAAACATGAACGCATGCAGAATTTTGTTCGTAAATAACGAATACACCAACTCTTCAAAACCAGTTTCCAGGTACAAAGGGTGAGCTGTACCCTCCATGGACATATTTGGATTGAAGAGAATAGAGAAGAAGAAAAGTGAAGGAAATGTTTGATTTAGATCTAGATAAGAGAAAATGTCTAAATCAAACATCCCTTTCTCTTTTATTCCTTTCTACTCAATCCAATCATATCTTAAAATTCAGGATATAATCACTCGCTATAAAACACACATCAAAAGAAACATAAGGAAGTATCACCATTTGCTTATATATCCCCTTTAGGATCTTTTGGAAATTCTTGCGTCCCTTGGCAAAAAAACTCAGCATTATCAAAGAAGTATGAAGGATATTGGTCCATGTCTACTAGATTTGCTGCATAGTTGGGACTATAATAGTTATCCTGAGTATATATATTTTCTGGGATAAATGGTTGGGTCCAAAAATCGTCGAATTCTTCAAACATTTTCCATGCAGCATTAGCATCGCATTCTTCTCTGAAGGTGAAGGTTGAAGATGAATTATAGATAGGCGGTGAGCTTTCTAAGATATTGCAGGAGGGAGCACCAGCAACACCAAGCATAGGGTTTTCAGATTCTGAATACTGAGTTGTTTCTCTTTCACAATTATCACTGGGCTCCATTTTGAACTCTATCTTCTCATGATTGCATTCTAAGAGCTTCTTTAGGTGGCTGTGCCAATAATTCTTAACCTCGTTATCTGTTCTCTCTGGTAATCTTTCAGCAATCAGAGACCATCTGCGCCAAGAAATACTAAAAGAAATCATCCTGGACCTTTACTTAATGTTTTATAAACACTTAAGCTTTGAAGTCAATTGATTCTTTCACATAATATAAAGATTGCATTCTTTCCTCCGTAACTCTTTTCATCCCAACTTGCGATGAAATTACAATATCAAGAATTTTAAGAAAACAATATTTGATCATCCAACTCAATTTTCATATTTTAAGCAAGCATCCACAAGTGAAAATCAAGAGTTCAAGACCTCTTCATCCTTTAATCTTTACTATTTCTCAAGTTTTCGTAGCCATATTAAGGGAATGAGAAGGCGTGATATAGATACATATATACGAACCACTTTTAGATATATTTTTTTTCAAAAGCCAGCTTAAACTTCAGCGTTCTGAACACTTCGTTCAATTTTGATGGTAATGAAACCTATCAAACTTAATTATTAGAGCTAGATATTGGATTCTGGAGATGTAAAAGTAACTAACAAATGAAATACGAAGAAATCCAGGAACGTTTGTGTTCCTAGACTTGCAAATATATCTTAAGGAAAAACCATTGATGGATTAAAAAGGACACGTATAGATCTAGAAGTGCAGATGTCGGAAGTAACAAATGCTTACTTATTTCCATGTTGTTCATGTAATTTGATGATTATTTCATCTTCTTCTTGGGTGTAATTTCCACGTTTTAAATTTGGTCGAAGGTAATTTACCCAGCGAAGTCTGCAACTTTTTCCACACCTTGATAAACCTGTAATTACAGAGAAGCCCCATGAAAATCCTACCCCACTAACATAATCACCATCACCATTAGTAAAGTACATTACTAATTCTATTTCTTTAATTAGAAATTAATGATTGAAGGTTGATCCAGGAAGTTGCTTCATTTTAACCATAGATAACACATCGAAGTGAGAATTACAAGAAGAGATCATCGCCATCGCAGTGTGCGTTATCAAAATTTGCTTCAAGGTTGGTTGAGAAATTCAATTATATACCTGCATATTTGGGGACTTGACGCCAATTGGAATGGCCATTTCTCTCAACATATGCTCTTAACGTTTCATCCTCATCCTTACTCCACGCACCTCTCTTCACTCCATGTTTGTCATAGTAAGGACCTCTCACCATGTCTTTTGTTTTGTTCTCTCAGAGAAGACTTCAATTATATATGCAAACCTATACGCATAAAAGGCAACATATTTATATGAAATTAATGCTTACCACGTACGCTCGGCTCAATTCATTATTACTGAAGCCCTAGTGATAAGATGCGACAAATTTAAGTTTTATTTTTCCCTTAAATATATATGGATCTTGCACTAAGTTATGAGGCACATACAAAAAAGAATGGGGGCCTGTTTTCAAATTTCATGGAAAACTCTCTCAATAATAAACTATGGGTGTATCATTTTGAACGCGAAGAATTAGTGTCAACTTTTTTTCTTTTTTCTGGTTGTTCTTTTTTCTGTGGGCTAATGGGAGAGCAAAGTGCTGTGTGGAATGGATCAGCATTGGCCGCTTGACAAATAAAGTGAGTCAACCAAAAAAGAAAATGCAAAGGAAACTTGATACTGTTGGGTCGTTGTCTTTAATATCAGGAGTTATTCGATTCGGTATAGTAGGTCATTTTATAAATATATTTTATAGAAAGCTTTTTGACTTCGTGGTTGACTCAAAAACTTTCTTTACGTTCACACGATCCGTGGCCCATTGTCACTGACTCCTTCCTTGGTGGAATTAGGATAGACTTAAGATGGATAAATTTACTCGGATTTGGGAAGTTTTCAGGTAAGTGATGAGTTCATATGGGGGAGAAAAATGAAATGTAATTTTAAAATTGTTTGTTATAAGGTTTTTTTAAATAAAATTTAATATATGAATATTTTTATAGTTGAGCATTATATGATTATGAGTTTGAATCCTTTACTGCACCCTATGTAATTAAAGAGAGAAAAATTGAAACTTCAAATATTAGAGGGTGTTGTTTCTAACATTGGAAGCTAACAATTTTTTTTTTCTCCAACTAACGTCCAATTTTTTCCCCTCCAATTTCACTTATTAATTTTTCACTCAAGCTGCAAAGGATCTGGACAGTATGATTATGCCAAGCCTATTTTTTCTCTCTCCATCCCCTTTTATTTTCTCTATCTTTCTTCAATTGCGCACTGTATATTTACTTGTTATAAATGCAAAAGATTAGATACATAAGATTAGATCTTGAAAAAAATACAAAATTCTGCATCTTATGTGTTTAACTTTTACATTTTTATTTGAATTTAAATTTAATATTTTTTTAGAATATGTTTAGATTGAAAAGAATGAATGAGAAGTGAATATGTATATATATTTAAATTCAAATAAAAAAAATCAAAATAAAAATTTGACTTGGCTGCCCATCCTTTTTATTTTTCTTCGTTCAGATAAATAATGTACCATATATATAGCCGTTCATTTGTTGAGACCTCCTTTCTTTGGATAAATTTGTGTATGACATATTCAAATGTTGGATGTACATGCGAACTCTACATATCAAAATAATTTCAGCCATTAAATATGTCCTTTTGTTTTTTTTTAAATCTATGTTCTACTTAAAGAGTTAGTCTAAACCTATTGTCTTTTGAATAATTATACTTTTACACCACTTTAGCACAGGGGAAAAAAGGGGAAAAATTAATATCACGTTCTTATATCTTTATTATCTAGCTTTTTTAATTAAAATATAAATATATGATTCTTCAATAAAATTATGATAAGTATATAAATTTTTTAAATAATTGTATAATTTTTTAATTAAATTATATACTGATATATTATTAAAAAATTATATACTTATTATATTTTAATTAAAAATTTTAATAATAACAATATAAGAAACTATATTTATGTAAGTGTAATTCAAAAAAATATATATCAATAACAAATAAGACCTTCCTGGACATGAGGTCGGGCCAGAGAAACTAAAATACTGCCGTTCTATGGTGGCAACTCTGCTAGATCCACTGGACACCCTCATCGCCCAGAAACTTACCGCGGACTCGAGCTTTGTCTGTTTTCTTTTAATTTCAAACTTTGTTGCGTAGCTTGGGTATTTGGGCTTAAGGTTTTAAAACCGTTTCTTTTGAAATGAAGCCTGCAGAAAGAAGTAAATTGTATTCGGTAAACTTATTTAATAAATATTTTTATATAGTACTACTATATTAAATTTTTTTTTAAAGAAGTGCTTCTTAATTTTGAGTTGTTTAAAAGATATATGTTTAATTGAGAGGATAGGTTAAAAAAAAGTAAAAAATAATTATGATAATTAATAATTTTAAGTGAAGGTGCTTTTGTCATAATAAATTTCTTGTTTATGCTTTTGCCTTCCTAAAAAAAAAAGTTTAAACTTTTTGCTGCCTTTTGGCAACAAAAAAAAAACCTTTGTTACTACTTAAAAATATTTTATTTCATTTTTTACAAAAATCTAGCTAAACACCAAAGTTCTCAAAATAAGTACTTTTTTTAATTAAAAAAGTGCAGCTTTTATTTTTCTATAACTATGCCAAACAGGCCATAAATTGGAATTCCAATTTTACATTATATGAAAAATGTTCAAATTTAGAATTCAATTTTCTTTGAAAATATGGAGAAAATAAAATTTTGTGATCTGTGAGCTCGCTACTTGAGTATTTCTTTTTTTAGAAAATATACATCACAACACGAAAATATTACTTCAAATTTTTTTTTGCAAATTACCCAAACTTTTTATTATCACACCACATATAATATTTAAATATTTAGTTAAAGTAATTGGGTCATTTCATTGTTCAGGACCACTTGTTTAAATTTAGTTATTAATTCTAATCAGCTTGACATGCTTTCAATAAGCCATATCTCGTTATTGTTTGCCGAGCCTGTTCCTCGTGAATTTTACATTAAATGAAATTTATTGAAATTAATTTCTTTGAAAATTTGATAAAATAAAATTTTGTGATCTGTGGGCAGTGGGCTACCTCGTTACTTTATTAATCTGTCTCAATATAAATGACAACACAATAATTTAACTTAAAAATTATTTTTAATGAAATACCCAAACTTTATATCAGATCACACATAATATATTTGAATTTTAGCTTAAAATAATTGGGCCCTAATTGACCTCTTATTTTTTATTAAATCTAAAGGATGGGTTCCGTACAAATACATGGGACCTAAAATGTGGTGGGAATTTGAAAAAATTACAAAAGAAGAAGATTTTTTTTTTCTTCTTAAAAGTGGATCCCATGAACAAGTTAATTATAGTGTCTGAACATTCAACTTTATATATATATATATATATAGATATATATTTATATATATGGCTTAATTACATTTTAAAAAGGTTAATTTAATGATTAAAGAGATATATGCTTTTTACCTTGATTACTCTAATTACCCTGCGACAATACGTACGAAAATTTATTCTCTTCAATACCTTAGATTGGTGTAAGGGATGCATTCTTAAAATCCCGTAAGAAAATTATTAGATGTGATTTTGGGATATGGGATTTGAATTTATCTGTCATGTAATAACAAAAACAATAAAATCAAATAAACTTGAACTGTTTAAAATTTTGATAAATATTGGACTCACAAGTTCAGAGCCCGGCCCCTTATCGATTGTTACCTAAATGCTCTCTGAGTGGCATTTTGGAAAAACAGAAAACAAGTTGCCGGCTAAAACTCACAACTTGCACAAATATTAATTTGTGGCTGATTAAAAATGCACCGAGACGCGAATCATCAACGAAAGACAAAACGGAAAAAGAGAGGAAAAAAAAAACTTCAATCTGTTTGGTATATCTCACTAAATATTTTGGCAATTCTTAACACGACTCAGTAAAATAACTGTGTACCATCATATGAAAAAATGTCTCCGCCAATATTGGGATAGCAATATTCACTGTAAGTATTTTCTGATATAAATGGTTCAGTCCAAAAATCGCCACTGAATTCTTGGAATTTATTAGTTTCCCATGAAGCCTCGCTATTATCTTCTTCTGTGGAACCGTGCATGGGTGATTCTATATCAATAGATGCCAAGGAGGCAGAGTTGTCATGATCCGCTGGGGTCGACGATGTTTCGGCACACTTCAACGATGAGCTTTCTAATATATTGTTGAACTCATCAACAACTTTCATAATGTCAGATTCTGAATGCTGGGTACTGTTACGACTTGACTTCTTGGCTCCCAACTCAGAATTATTCCTCCCCTTCTCCTTTGATTGCCTCTTGAGTTGGCTATGCCAATGGTTCTTTACATGGTTGTCGGTTCTTCCAGGTAGATATTTAGCAATCAGCGACCATCTGTGACCACAGATTTCACATCAAAACATCCAATTACAATCACTAAATTCAAATTTCCCGAATTGGGGTGTGAAAATCAAGTAATAGACAAATTAAAATCCATACTTATTTCCATGTTGTTCGTGCAGTTTGAGGATGATTTCCTCCTCTTGTGGAGTATAGTTTCCACGTTTGAGATTTGGTCGCAGGTAGTTCATCCAACGAAGCCTGCAACTCTTTCCACATCTTGCCAAGCCTGTGATCACACACAAGTCATATATATATATATATATATATAAAATTATAAATCCAAGCGTAATTAGAATGAACTAAGATCATAGCTCATGAACTTAATATATACCTGCAAACTTAGGGAGTTGACGCCAATTAGGATGGCCATAGGTCTGAATATAAGATATAAGCCTCTCGTCCTCTTCTTCACTCCATGCACCTTTCTTAACTCCATTTTCGTCGAAGAAAGGACCTCTCACCATCTCCTATATACTAGTACAGTGGTACTATGCAGGTAGCTAAGTTATTCTGATCCTAAATCGATTAGCTTTCGATCCCCCCCCATATCAGCCCAAAATGAAAATATATAGATTGCCTGAATCTAATCAGTATATGAATAGCATCCTATTGAGGCTTAAAACGTGTACTATGACCTCAACTTCAATATCATGAATAAAACTATGGGCCTTGTAGCCTCAACTACGTTGGCAGTGCTAGTGATGGTAAAGTTGGCTAGAAGGAATTTCTTGTAAACCTTCTAATTTCGGTATAAATGATTTATTATTATATTAAGAAGATAAATTAATTAAAATGAAAACAAATAAACTTAGATGCTATCTAAGTAATCCTTAATTTTTGCTACACAATAGATCTATGACACGAGGAGGAGAAATAAGAAAAGGATAGAAGATAAGAATCAAACCCAAATATAAAAATATTAATACCATGTAAATTATCAATTCGTTGAAATATCTTTAATAGATGATAAACTAATTTAATCCCAATGCAGAATGATTGATTACTACAAAGTAAAAACACAAATTAAAAAATACGAGAAAAAGTGGTTGGGAGCTCATTTGTAATGTACTGAAAGCTGCTTTTACGTAATATAATATAATATCGTGAATTTGAACCAAAAAAAAAACAAAGGAAAAAATATATGGTTTACTTGTTCAAGTTACATTTTATTAGTCCTTTTTATTTTCCTTTTTTTAATTATTATTTTGTGCTTAAGAAATGCAAAGTATCACGTGAAACCGGTTGAAGATGACTCATTCATAGATAATTGGCTTCTTTCAGAAAAGTAAATGTCGCTCAATTAATATTCTTCTCTCTGGTATTCATGATTGGTTTCATTGTCGGTTTTCTCGACTTTGTTGGTAAAGAATTGCCATTAGTACTGTAACTAATAATTTATTGTTGTTTAAAATATAGTTGTCGGATCAATTGAACAAACTTTTAATTTTTTTATATATAATATTTCACTTTGGCAAGGTACACGCTCTCCATTTCTACTATGTTTTGGCATCTTTGAGTAATTTCAAAGTGCTTCAATAATTGCAAATATTATGCAGTATCTTTTGAGTCCTATGCTCTCACTACAAGTTTAACTTAAATGGAAAATTAATTTGAGAGAAATGAAACTAAGGCCTTTAATTTCCCAGATTAAAGAATAGCTATATTCCTCTTAATTTTCAAGTTCTCCGTTTCATGGTTTTAACTGTTTGGATTCAATGAATTGAGTAAGTTTCTGACAGAATTTGAAGATTTAGATCCTTTACCATGTTCTTTCCCTTGTTCTCTTCAATGTTAGATTTAGACTGTCCAAATTTAATTTAGATGGTCTAGATCTTATTTTTTTTTATTTTTTAAAAAATTATTTTTTTAAAGAGAATAAAATATAAAATAAAATTATTTTTTTAATTATAAAATTTTAAAAAAAATGTTTAAGTTTAAAAGTACTAAAAAAATTTTGAATCCTTCGTATTAAGACCTGAACGATTAAGATCTTGTGAGAAAGATAAAAAAGAGAGAGTAATGGGAGAGGATCTTTTTTCATAATTTGAACTCATTCAGGGCTGGCTCCGCGTGGAACGGTCCATTTTAATTAATTTATTCTGCGAGCATTTTTATCCGTATTATTTTATTGTCCCACGACAACTACAGGAAAAGCTGTGGGGAACTTCGATGACGCTGCCAAGTAAAGTTCGCAAAGACGTCACACGTAATGACGTCATCGCCTTGGAGAAAATATTTCTCATCATTAAACACGTTATCAATTAAAAATAATATAATATAACCTATCAAAAGAAAAAGCCTTATTAATATGGCAGAATTATAATAAAAAAAAATATTTTTAAAAATTTATTACCATTTATTTTGATTACTATTAAATTTAGTAACAATCAATTAAACTTAATAATAAAGATCTTTAAAAATAATTTTTTTTACTTTTTAGTCGTTAAATGTAATTTTTGCTATTAATATCATAGATTAATCATGTGAATGTTTGAACCATTATTTTAAAAATTGGATTAGACTGATCAGTTCCAGTTAAATAAGATATTAATCTTTGGTCTGATTAGGTTGATTTTTAAAATTAAATTGTTTCAAAACTACTTAAGAATTAGTGAAAAATGTTTGAACACATGACTCTTAACCTAGTACTAAGTTTTTTGGCTATTTAAATTGCAATCTCTTTTAATAATATTACACAATTTATATTATATATAAATATCTCGATGAAATAATATAATAAATAATTATATATCATATATAATATATAAGGACATCTAAATTAATATATATATATATATATATATATATACTATTTGTAACTATATTTTTAATTTGGTTAAATTTTTTTATTTGATAAATTATTTTTTTTTCTTTTTAATTTTTAATGATAAATGGAATCTTAATATAATTTGGGAATTTCAAAACATAAAACTAAATGCTTTTAAATTTTGATTATGAGTAATTTCTATTTTTTAATTAAAAAATAACTTTTTAAATATTATAAAAGGTGTAAAATTAGTAATTAAATATTTAAAATTTATTAATATTTATTTGTTATATTAAAATTTAATATATAATATGTAAAATATATAGTTAAGTGTCATTGTTTTAACTATAATTCAACTATAATTAAATCATTAAACTGTAAATCAACACTTCCATTGGTTAGTCATTGATTTTAAAAATATTAGTTTGAACTTATGTGTTATAAGTTTACTTTATGCATTTAATCTTTTTTCTTTTTTTGGGGGGGGGGGGGGGGGGGGGGGGGGGGCGGTGTGGTTCTCTGAAGTAGGAGTAGGAAATTGAACGCTTGGCATAAACTACATAATAGTTTTTACTACTCAATCGTGAGCCATTGATTGAATTAAAATTTAGAACTGTAATAATTAGTAACACATCAGATCTCACATCCATTGTTAAATAGCCTTGATGATTAAAGATAAATAAACTTATCCTCAGTTGTACGCGATCGTTGACTTGGAATTAGGGATTCTTCAGCGTAATGATTCTGTCATATTTGAAGCTGTTAAAGCTTAAATAATTTACATGTGATAATTCTGGTGGGCCATAATCCGTTTGATGGTACAGGCAATACTACAGTTACAACAAAGAAAACCAGAAGGCGGTGGACCTCCGATGGGAGATAGTTTTCGTTTATTAGGCTCTATTAAACTAATCAGACAATCAGGTCAACAAATACATAGGTTATGGGGCCGCCGCCTCTTCTTTTCAATCAGCAATAGCTTATACGGCGGCGGGTAGTGATCATATGCAACGGCCTCTCACGATTCTCTTCTCCTTATTACATGTTTTTTCAGATTAATCTTTCAAGATTTTAGACCTTGTTACGATTTGATCAATTATGACCTGAGACTTAATCTTACGTTTTAGAAGTATTAGATTGTAACGTGAAACTTATGATTTTAGATTCTCTAATTCATAAACTAGTTATCGAAGTACATAGCGCTTTCAACGGTTTATATCAATAAAAATTGGGGGTTGCAAGGCCGCTGAGGCTTTGGACTATGGTGAAATGTTATAACAATCAAATTGAAATTTTTGTAGTCATTTTCTTCGTTGATTCATACTTTTTGTGTAAACTATAATTGGATTTGATATATTGAGCGTGCTGTTACATCATACGTGATGACGATCTCTGATATAAAAGATTTAGGCCTTGTTTGGTATAATGGAATAAGGGAAAGAGAATGGGAAGGGAGATGGAATCTAATAATTGGATTGTTTGGTATACAAGCTTCTTTTCATAAAATTGGTCATTCCTATATTTGTGGAAATCTCCTCTCCTCTCTTCATGTAAGAGATTGGGCTTTACATAAAATAAAAAATAAAAAAAATAATTTCTTATTAAAGATAATCAAAAATAAAATTTTAAATTAAAATATTATTTTATTATTATTAGTAATTAAAAATGATTATTTTATTATTTATTATTATTAGTAATTTAAAATAAAATATTTCATTACATTTTATAATTATTAATAATAATTAGAGGTATTTTGATCTTTTAATTCTCTTCTCATTTTATTTTTATATTATTTCTATCCAACCAAATATAAAAAAGTAAAAATATTCATATTTTTTTTCATCATACCAAAAATAACTATGAGGTATAAGATTCCTTTCCATTCTCATTTCATTTCTCATTTCCATTCTATCAAAAATTAATCATCTGTACCAAACAAGACTTTAGAGTGTGCTATATTGAGTATTCATTTAATTGAGATTTTGTGAAAAGTTTTATTTTTCTGATAAATTAGTTATTCACAAATTTAATTGACTTACTTTTAAATATTATATGAGATTTTAGACTTATCTCATTTCCAGGTTCATCTTTTTTACATAAGCCAAAATACCCTTCTCACAAGTTAAAAATTTTGATTAAACTAAACACATTCTTTAGTATTTTTTAGAAAGATGAAACTTAGGTATAAGTTGTTTGAGTAACTAATTCTACATGATAAATTAAAATCTCTGTACCAAACACACTCTTAAACATTTTGTTCATTCTATTATCAGTATAGCCTAATTAAGGTGATCTATATCTTCGCTGAAGTAGTAAAACTTCTATAAGTTTTTAGTATATTCTATATTGTTAAATGTGCACGTGCGTGTGTCTCTCTCTATATATAGTTTAATTAAGGTGATGTATATCTTCGCTCAAGTAGTAAAACTTCTATAAGTCTTTAGTATATTCTATATTGTTAAATGTGCGTGTGTGTGCGTGTATATATATATATATAGAAAGATTATCTGACACTTGTATCAATCAAAATTAATTTTGTACCATTGGTTAACATTTTATAGGAACATTTTTTTAACAAAATCCACCAATTGTACATATATATTTTTTATCATGAAGATCATTCTTATAAAATTCTCATTTAAATTTTTTCTATATTCTACCACTTCATCTAAAAATTAATGTATAATATATAATATCACAATGTGTTAACCTCAACTAATCTTCACCTAAACTTGATTCCATGAAATTCTAAAGAAAAAGAGTAAAATTGTGGTAATTTATTACGTTACATCGGGGGTTTAGACATCCAGACTTCGTCCTGTGGGTCCTATGAATCCATTAATCACATCTTTCACTCAAACTCCATTCATACAACTCATACATATCATGAAACAATTCATGAATCACGGATATGAGGTCAAAAACTAGAAAAATGCAAATTCTCCCATGGGTCCAAAAGTCAGATTTTTTGCTCTAATTTTAGAAAATCATAATTAATTTTAAGAAAATAGGAATCAAGCAAACCATAGCTTTTTGGAAATATTTGGATATTAAATTTATATTAAAAATAATTCCAAACCACAATCTCAATATTTGGACTATGTTTGACAATAGAAAAGCTCAAAAGGTCAGACTCCTAGTGTTTTTGATACAAATTTCTGATATAAATTGCAAAAATTCATAACTAATTCCATAAAAATTCAATTTGGGAAAAATATAACAATTTGAAAAGCCAAAGATATTAACTAGAGGAAAAAAATAATTCCAAACCAGTTTAGTAGCCTTTGGACCTCAAAAACTGATGGAACAATAGCCAAGGTCAACTAGCGACCCTGATACTAACACAGAACTTCAGAAGATTATTTCTCACTTTACAAACCTCCAATTGAGGTGCTTCTAATTGGCATAAGTTTTTTTGAATTTCTATTTTTTCTCTATAAAATTTCATAGCCATTGGACACCGTTTGGCCCATGAGTGATAGAGGTAAAGTTTCTGACCCTATGAATAGTGCCACTATCAAATTTAGAAATTTTGCCAATTTTGAAAATTCACCAAAAATTCGCTAGAGATCCAAATATTATAAACTTTAGCTTCTCAAAAAGTTCTAAACAATACCTATAAACATGCCAAGTTTCAGACCAAGAAGAGGTCATTTGGTCAAATCTTGACATAACTCTTGAATTTGCCAAATTTAGCACCTTATATGGTTCAAAGTAGGTTCAAATAGCCTCATGCATATTCTAGCATACCTTAGGTAAGTTTGAAAGCACTAATACATCGCATGTCAATTGCCCAAGTGGTCCAAACCATCATACATCCCAAACTCACTGTGTCACATGCCACAATACATAACTAAGAGGGAGCTACCAAGTGGAAAAATCATACATTCTCATTGCTTTGGCTCTAATATTGATATATACAATGTATTCACATTCTTTTACATTTGCTTCAAGATTTACATATAAAAAATAATATGTACATATGAACATTGATATCTCTTTACATTAAAGGCCATGCAAGACTATATAAAGTGTCAAGAAATGGCCATTTATGCTTCATGACCTCCAATATTTGGTTCTTGAGCTCCACCTGGACCATATGAGATGGGAGAGGAAAGGGGGGGTGAGATTTGTGGAATCTCAATAACTTATACACTCATTCAAGAAAGCAATCAAGGCATATAAATATGTCAAAGCATGCAAGTAGGCATTCAACCATTAAAAATTATACAACACATGATTTACATACCATGAAAATCATATCAATGCCAAGAATAAGCTTTGAGGACTTTTGGTCTATCCTCACCCTATTTTGGGACTTTTGGATTGGCCTCACCTTTGGTTTAGGGACTTTTGACTTGGCCTCACTCATCCATGAGACTTTTGGCTTTGTCTCCATTCCTAGGGACTTTTGGCTCCACCTCACCTATCACAAGGGACTTTTGGCACCACCTCACCCTTTAAGAGCAATTTTCACAACCCAAAATATAAACATATTGGTACCAATACATCAAGGCAACATCAAATGACATGTCTCAACATATAAATGCATATACAAGTATATAATGACATTTACATATCCAAGAATACAAATAAGAAGGAGTGAAGAGCTACCTTACAAGCCAACACAAGTCTTCCCTTTTGATTTCTTCTTTTTCCTTCTTGGTTTCATAACCACAACTAGATGGAGCTTGAGTTCTTTGGCCTTAACATAACAAATAACACTCAATTACTCTCTTGGAACAAGCCAAAGCATTAACCACATATTTAAGAAGCATACATTATCTATGCTTCCATAAAAGGTCTAATGAAACTTTTAAATTTTCCTTGAAGGGAAAGGCACTTGGGGAAGTTTCCTAAGGGTCTTGGAAACTAAAACAAATACTCATAAAAGCTAAGAAATTCTTAGATAAAATCAAATCGTACAAAATGTTCAAGAACCCCTATGTTTCCTATCATAAAGTTTAATGGTTTTTCCTCTACTTACTTTGCATTTTCTAGGTTCCCATATATTAATTCATGAGTTTCATGCTTGTTCAAGGTCAGAACTTCCTCCCTCTCTCAAGCTCTCAAGTTGGTAGAACCAACATACACAAGAAGCAAAGATACATAAATATCTACCTTGAATTCAAGCATTCTTCAAAAGTATTTCCCTTTGCCTTAGCCTTCCCTTTGAATTTCTACTCTCCTTCCTCTGAACCAAGCTCAAAACAGAGCCAATTTAATAATCAAAACCATAGAAAAAAAGGACAAAGAGAGAAGAACAAGATTTTAAGAAGGAAAGTTATGAAAATCTCAAGTTTCTCTCACCTTTCTTTGGTTTCCTTCCTTTTCCCGTCCTCCTCTTTTGTGTCCTTCTTAGATGAGCTCTCCCTTAGTCTTAAGTAAAAGAGACATCAGTTAGAAGAAAAGAGAGGCTTCTATGGTTTTTAAGAAGTAAAAATTCACTTTTTTACGCTTTTTCTGGATCAATTCTTGCTATTACAGAAAATACCCCTCGCTATGGCGTGCACTTATCAATCCCAGGTCCCCTGTTCTTGCTACGGTGTGCTATTGCAAGAAACCCCCTAAATTTTGTATGGGACGCACGAATTCACTATAGCGGGTTGCATTTTCACAATGGCAAATTGGTACATTTGCTATAGCTAACTGAAAACTCGATATAGCGAATGTGTACATTTACTATAGCCAATAAGGGTTTTGGCTATAGCCAGCAAACTTAAAAAATTTTTAAAAATTTTGGATGTTACATAATATACATTTTAAATAAAAAATTTATATGTAATTATTTATATTGTTGTTGTTAGATTCTCTAATAAAAATATAAAAAGTGTATAATTATTCTTTAATAATAGTATGACATGTATATAGTTCTTGTAAATAATTGTATGATATTCTAATTAAACCATACACCTATTACATTATTATTAGATTATTAGAAAACTATAAGCTTGTCATTTTTTTTTATTGAAAAATCTAATGTTAAAGATATAAGAAATTTTATATAAAAGTATTTTAAGAAAAAGAAACTTTTAACTATTTGATTACATACTTATAGATATTTAATTTTATAAAATTTAAAATAAAGGATTATTATAATAATGACTTCTAATTCAATTATTATATTAAGGAAAATTATATCTGTAATAACCATAATTTTTTTATAATTCAAAAAGGTCCTTGAAAATTTCAAATTTAATTAGGAAAATTAGAAGTAATTCAGTAATATGAAGTAAATTATTTATCTTGAGGTAGACAATAATAAATAATTAATTTTAATTAGATTTTGGAGCTTAATAATTATCTTATAAAGCCTCTTACATATCTATTTTGTACTCAATAAGATTCCTTTATACCTCATAACTTTCAAATAAATCATTTTTATTAGACCTAAATATTTTTTAGACTTTTATTTCACTTCTTGAGCCTCAAAATGATTTGTTTTATTCGAAGCCTATAATAGGAAAGCCGACTTCCTTTTATTTTTTCCTCTTCACTTTTTGTATTCTTGCTCTTCTCCATGACTGTAACATCTCTTCACCAAAACATTGTAGCATATTTTTTCTTCTTCCATCAATGTTCTTCTTCCTTCGATGTTTTCCTCCCTCATGCAACTACCGTCCATGCCATTGCTACCATCTGCTCCAACTGCCAACCACACTTCTTTGTCCTCTCATCGTGAACCACTATGGATAGTCATGAAGGAAGCCATAAGTGTGGGAAGCTTCATTTTTTTGTTCTCATTTTTTCTACCATTTTTAATCTTAAATGCTTCTCTCCCTCTTTATTCTTGTATCTTAGGTTCAATGTGATGTCTTGAATTTTCCAATTTCTTCTTTTTTCAAGTTGGCCATTGCTGAATCTTAAAATTTTAGGGGGTTTTTGGTTTGAAGCTTTCAAATGTTAAATTAACACTTCTTTAATTCCCTACTCCGTAAGATAATTTCTAAGTTCAATTTAAATTTAAAAAGCTTAATTTGAAAAATCTAAATCTAGGGTTAGTGGTGATAATAGAGATTTTAGATTAAAATTAAGGCTTTAGCTAATATAAGTTATATTTAGTCAAATTAATATTATAAGGTATTAATTAGCTAACTAGTTGTTAATTTGATACTCAATATGATTTTAGGCAACACAAAAAATATTTCATCAACTAAGGTTATGCTTTGAATTTGTAAGAGAGACCTGTACTATTAGTTTTTAATGTTAAGTATATAGATAGTATGATAACATTTTTTGTTTATACATTGCTTATATTTTTCTTGCTTCAAGTATCATTTTAAAAACTTTTATTTTGCTATGGTATGGGGAAGCAAATATTATCCTTTGAAAATCTTTAATTACAAAATATATTGTAAATAATGGTGATATTCATGTATGTGTGAGATGAGAATAATAATATTCTCATATGTGCAAAGTGTGGATGGCAGTAAAACCTCTAATATGTTGTCTCCTTGCTTTCTTTTTCCCCTCATGAAACTATATTTAAATTTTTTCTTTTATTTATTTTATAAATTATTGTCCCTACTTTAAATTTTCTTATATAATTTTCTTAAAATTGATTTCTTTTTAATTAATTGATAATTATCTAAAATCATAATTATATCTTTGAATTTTATTTTCATTTTTTGTTTTATTTACATTATTTAAATATAGTTTGAACTTATAGTTGTTAGCGAGGCTAACAACTTGGCGTTAACTCCTTTCTATTTTTGTTATTTTGCACATTGTTTCATTAGGAAATAGGAATTTAAATTGTTAATATATAAATAAAATACCTGACTTTGGAAAAAAAAAGTGCATTGTATTGTAATGAGTTCCATATTTAAATTTTGACATCATAAATGACATGTTTTGGCTAAATTTTGTTTTGAATAGGAATTGATTATGCTTTGACCATTTTTATCAATGGAAAACACAAGAAATTATAAACCAAAGTCATATTAGAGCTAAAACCAGGAAAGCTTAGAGTTAAGATGCTAAAAATAAGACATTCTAAAAAAATGTTGCACAAAAGCATTGCTATAAAAAAATTCAGAGCCATAATGATGGATTTAAGCATTATGGTGCCAAAATAGGATTTTGCATAGAACAAATAGCACCATAGCACTAAGTTTAGAGTCACGACACTCGTATCTATTATAGAAGAAATATAGCATCATTGCAACAACTCAAGAGTGTTACCATAGTGCTAGTTGCAAAATTGACCAAACATAATGTTTTTATTTGCATTGTTTGAGAGTTTTAAGGAGGGCCTCACCATTTCTTGGAGGGGCCCACCACTTTGAGGTTTTGGGGGAGTAAAAAAAGGGCTTGGAGCTCTATTTTGCCATGAGAGAAGATTAGGTTTGATATAGATTCACTGATTAAATCAAATTTTCTCTTCTTTCCTTACTTTTTCTTGTATTTCTTTGCATATTTAATGTATGCTCTATTTTTGACATTGATTTATCTTATAATGTTAAGCTAAATTTGTTGACCTAGGATTGTGATATGATGCTCACCAAAATAATGACACCGCAAGTATACGGGTCATAAAAGTAGTACGTGATAAATCAAGGTTGTTCCCTCAGAAAATCATTACGATTGGTGATTAGGCATTAGAGTTCTTATGTTCATTTTAGTTAAATGAATCAACTTATAATTGGGTTTTTATGAAAATTAATTCAAATGCAATTAGAAATATTGAAAGATGGATTTTATCGAAATTAAGCAATTAAAGACATCCTAGGAATTCTAATCCCCTTTTTACACAATGTCAATCATCCCCTTTTATATTAGTTGGCTTATTGTTAATTTTAGAGTCAAGAGTCTAATTGGGTATAAATATATTTCGATTCATTTAACCTCTATGTCAACTTGACTCTTTGATGTCCCAAAAGAGTAGTTAATATTCAGTTATGCTCATCCCTTATCTAGACTACCTATGGCCCCTGAGTATATTTCTATCTCAAGTGCAAATTAGACTATATCTAATCCTAAGTTATTTAATCAATAGTCTATAAGTAATTCCCTTCTTTCAAAGATTAATTACTACATCCACAATCAAACTAAAGGAGGCCAATCAATAGAATGAAACTATAATTCGGATTAAACACTAAAATCCTCAATAATCCAACATAATATCAAGGAAGACAATCTCCAAAGGTTAAATATTTATAGAATCCCTAAAGGTTACAAAATTTAGCCACTCATGACTTGAAATTCACAATCAATCTTAGCAAACATATTAAGACTCATCAACTAGAAGGGAAGATGGAGTAGAAACACCTAATCGGCAGAATAAATGATAGAATCAATGATTTCCCGATCAGAATGCAGCTTTCCTAACACCTCTTGTGCGTTTTTCTCCTCTCTTAGTCGGCCAGAACTCCTCCTTCTTGCTGAATGCCGAAGCCCTAACTTCCTCTCCTCTTTTTTTAGCTTGTAAATCAAAGCTGTGCGTTTCAGAGGCCGATCTTGCTATGGTGAGGAGTGATTCTCGCTATAGCGAGAGCTTATAAGTTCTCAGATTTCTACTGCTTTCGCTACTTCCACGCTATAGCAAATTGCTCCCTGGAATTTCTATGCAACGTGACTTCGCTATTGCGAAGTGTCCCCTTTACTACGGCGAAAGTGCAATCTCGCTACTGCGAACTGTGTTCTCGCTGTGGCGAGAAGACTTGTTCTATCTGTATTTTCACTTTTCAGCTTCCCTCTCTTATTTTCAACTCTTTCTACAATCTGTTACTTTTCCTTGAAATTGAAATCAATCATAAAATGAGGCTCAAATTAATAAAAATGTTACAATTGAAATATTTTCTTTATTTTGTTTGATTGAATACACTTTTAACCATGTTAATCAAGAGAAAAGTACTTTGCCTCCCTAATTTAGTGTCAAATATATTCCTTTTTAATCCTAAATTGGGGAGTTATCAAACTCCCCCACACTTACATCCTTGCTTGCCCTCAAGCAAGTCTTAGAAAGAATCAAGTAATGTGATTATTAATTACTTCTTTTTCACAATAAACACCCAATCAATCAGAATTTTAAATCCCCCCCACACTTATAATAAACCTAATTTCAGAAGCAAAAGCTCAGCAAAACTCAAATTGAATTTGAAAACAATGTACTCATAGTAACACCCTGATTTCTAAAGTGTGTGTGTGTTCCACAAGAGATGTTTAAGAAGCAATCAGGTAATCTTCAATAAATCCTCACTGCATTTTCAAGACCTAATCCAACTATCTGTGCTAACTTCAATCATCAAAGTTCATTAAAAAGGGGTCTTTATTGTTTAATGTAGAACTATTTTCAGTACAATCATTTGTTTTTTGTTTTTTGTTTTTTTTGTTTTTTTTCTCTCCTCCTTAATTCACTTAATCCTTTTGACGTGAATGACAACATTGGTTATGAAACCACCCAGTTACTCAAATTAAGGAAATCCTCAGAGGGCTACTAGCATACTCTTAGTTTTACTACTGTTTGATGCGAAAGTCCATACTTTTTGGTGCAAACCCCCGGTTACTAAGTGATTTCAACCATTGGAGTAGAGAATTTTTTTTTTCAGCACTAGATATCCCTTTCAAATGACAGTCAAGTATCCATCAAGAATAGATAAATTGGGGAGATCTAAAATAACTGGAGGCTCATTAGAAGAAAAACTTGAATCACTTCAAAAATCATCTTGTTGAGAAGTGCTCCTATTGTGGGTGCACACTACAACTACATTACTTACTTTGTTCATTTCAAGTTTGCTTAACCGCCACATTCATTGATTAGTATTCATCTAAAGTAAGGGGGGATGAATCTGGTTTAAAATTTGGGCATTATGATGGATTGAAATGGTGGATTGAATATTATTATTAAAAATATTTCCCTTTATTGTTAAAATGTTTATATCCGCCTATACCCACCTAGCCTATGTTTACCTATGTTTACCTTCCCCCACACTTAAAGGTTACATTGTCTGCAATGTGTAAAATGGAGGAAACAAGAAGTAGAAAAATAGAAGCAGATGGGGGTAGAGGGAAGGGATGTAAGGAGGTAGAAAGAGACGAGACTCCCCTGATAAGAAGAGATAAGGAAACGAGGGATGTGTGCGAACAACTCCTGCATTTGAGTGACTAAAACTAGACAAAGAACACGCAGCAAACTGTAAGTTAGCGTTAGAAATAATAGAACAAATATGGGAATAGCCAATTCAGGATTCAAAAGCACAATAATATACAGTTATCCAAAATTTAAAGTAAGGAAAAACAAAATAGAAATGGGCAACGGGACAGAGAGGTCTTAAGAGTCAGAAGGCCCGAGTCTATCCTGAGGTGTAGGATCCTGAGGGAGAATGATGACCGAGGGCTAAGGAGCCTCAAGAGGTGGAGGTGGAGGTGGAGGTGGAGGTGCAGGCATCAAATAGTCCATAAGTATCTACAGCTGATCTTTCATTGACAGGACATGCTCTTCTAGCTTATCAATGGACTTTCTCACCCAACCCTCAAATTCTGTGTGAGTTGGTGTATCGTGTCTCATCGATTATGGAGTACCCAATTGCTGCTATGAGGGAGGAGGTGGAGATGCCTCAAGCTATGCCTGTGCAGGTGCTCGGTGTCTGCGGGGATGTCCCGGTGCATCCTTCATACTGTCATATTTAAAGGGCCCCTTTTTCTTGAACTGAACATTATTTTTGGATACGCGACTACCCCCTATTGTAAGTAACTCTGTAAGCATGTGAAGGTAAGCCAAGCTGACCCTGTCAAACCTCGCCACTTGTTTGAAATTTAGGTACATGAGACGAGGGATATTCACTCGCTGCCTAGTCATGAAACACCAAGTCAGTGTGGCCCGTTCTTGGATCATGTCAGATCCATGAGAGCTCGTCAGAATGTTGCTGGTGATGAATTGCAACCAAAATCGAGCAGGTTTGTTGAGTTGATTAACGGGATAGACTTTATTGACCAGTCGTGCTCGTCCTTCAATTGCAATAGTAGTTTCCACCTCTTCCCAAGGAATAGACTGTGAATTCTCCATGTAGGACTGGAATGCACATTCTGGGACGTCGGGTAGTTCATAAAAGTCTTGAAAGACTTTCTCATTGATGCGTACCTAGGCTGAACGGTAATAATATTTGTCTTCCTCCTCCTCTGTGTCCTCAAAGTTGGCATACAGTTGTTGGATCATCAGTGGAATCCGATGCACCGGCTTTTTGGTGAAGCCTTGCAACCCATGCCACTCAAAATCAGGGAAAGTGAGATCCAAGACATGGGGCGCATAGTAGTGATCTTCAACTATCCCTCTGTTAGAGAAAAGTCTCTCGAAACGAAATTCTGCTCCGGTTGATGCAAACCGATCCTTATCATAAGATTTCTTCTTTTGCTTCAAGGAGGAAGCTTCAGCAGTCTTGGTTTGCTTTTTGGGAGCCATAACTGTGAAATTCAAATAAGAAAGAGAGAAAGAAATCAGTGGCAGCATTAATAGGAAACCACAGAAAAGCAGAGGAATGGGTGCTGACATGTAGAATGAGGAAAAAGAGAAAGGAGAAAGGAGTGAATCAGATGAATGCGGCATGCTTATAATAGGGGAAAGACACTACTAAAAGCATACAAGGGACTAGGGGGCAAGGAACATGGAAGTAAACCAAGCAAAATGGTCCAAAAAAGAGCAGTATTTGGAAAGCTCTCGAACTCGCTATAGTGAGTTGGATCTCGCTATAGCAAGTTCGAACAGGGTTTTGGACAATCTGATTTAAACAAAAGAAAAACCAAATTAAAGATATCTTCCTGAACAGAAACAATCAACCAACAGAAATCATCCAAAAAAACTAACCAATTGACCCCTAAGTACACAGATATATGCAAAATGAATCCAGCCCTAATATAGTCAGAAACAACGAAAACAACCAGTGATTCAGGGGAAAAAAGAGTCAATCAACTTACCTGATGCAAGGAATGCGATGGATGAGGGGAATGGGAGCGTAGGAAGTGTGAGATGCAACAAAAGAAAGAAGAGAATAGATTGGGATGCTCCGTCGCAGTGGCGAGAATGAGAACGACGTAGTGGGAAAAATTTTGGTTTGTTTTATTAGATTTTTTTTTATTTTTTTATTTTTTATTTAGAATGTTATATAGAGCCTTGCTATTGCCAGGCAATAGTGAAGGCTTCTCTGGGATTATTACCAAAAGCAGAGCTGCTGTCCTCGCAATAGCGAAATTTTCTCTCATCATTGGAGAAAACTCGGATAATTATTGGTAATTGACGAATCTTGCTATAGCTAGGCTATATCGAGGAGCTCTCTGGTGTTTCTACTGAGCCATGGAAATGCTGCATTCGCTGTAGTGAATGAGTTATCTCGCAATAGCAAGAAAACTTTGTAAAAATTTATGCAACACTTCACTCCACATATCCAGGCTACAGCGAGATACTCTTTGGTTTATATACCCGAAGTGTGACAAGCAGACTCGCCATAGCGAGATAGACTCCTTGCTGTAGCGAATAAATTTTTTTTTTAATTTCCCCCACTTAAAATGCTTATTAAAATAATCTCTAACTCTATTTATACTTCTTATCAACTTAACCTATTGCCCTCAAATGTAACCAGATATAACAGATGATCAATAATATTAGAATAATGAATTGCAGTTCAAAGCATGGTTAGAGACTCCCTGAAAATTACATCTAGCGTCGCCCCGTCCTGCCAACCATTTATTCCTTAATATCAAACATTTCAACACCAACATTCAACCTACACAACACATAAAGAAAAAAAGGAAATATCAAACCCAAAAATAAAAAGAACTTTAAACTTAAACATAAAAACAAGAAGAAAACTTGGGTTGCCTCCCAAGGAGCACTTGGTTTATAGTCCCTAGCTAGACTTTGTCAACCAATCACGGAGGTTAAGCCAAGTTATGGATTATTGTCTGCCGGTCTATTTCGCCACCCAAATAATGCTTAAGCCTTTGACTATTTACTTTAAATTGATCTCCTGACTTTTCATCTTGAACTTCAACAGCTCCATAAGATGTCACAGAGATTACCTTGAATGGACCAGACCACCTTGATTTTAACTTACCTAGAAACAACTTTAAACGAGAATTATAAAGTAACACAAGGTTTCCAGGTTTAAATGTCTTTGGTAAGATATGTTTATCATGAATTCTTTTGGTCCTTTCTTTGTAAATCCTAGAGCTCTCAAAAGCTTGTAATCTAAACTCATCTAACTCATTTAGTTGCATTAGTTTATTTTCACCCACTTTAGCCATATCAAAGTTCAATTTCTTTATAGCCCAAAAGGCCTTATCCTCTAACTCAATGGGCAAATGACAAGTTTTGCCAAAAACTAATTGATAAGGGGACATACCTATTGGAGATTTAAAAGTAGTCCTATATGCCCATAAAGCATCATCAAGCTTATCCGCCCAATCCTTTCTAGTGGGACTCACAGTTTTTTCCAAAATTCTTTTTATCTCCCTATTAGATACTTCACAAAGGCCGTTGGTTTGAGGATGGTAAGCTAAAGCCATTTTGTGGTGAACTCCATATTTTGCCAGTAAAGCTTTAAACAAGCGGTTATTAAAATGAGTTCCACCATCACTAATAATAGCTCTAGGGGTGCCAAAACGAGAAAAAATATTTTTCTTTACAAATCGCATCACTATTTGAGCATCATTATGTTGGTAAGCTACTACCTCAACCCACTTACTTATATATTCAATTGCCACTAAGATATATTATTGGCCTCTAGAAGAAACAAAGGGACCCATAAAATCAATTCCCCACAAATTAAATAACTCAACTTCAAAGATGCCGGTTTGAGGAAGTTCATGTCTTTTAGAAATATTATCGGATCATTGACACGCATCACAATGAAAAACAAAAAAATGAGAATCCTTAAACAATGACGGTCAATAATATCCAGATTGCAAAACTTTATATACAGTACGTTGGCCACTAAAATGACCACCATAAGGAGCAGCATGACAAGCATGTAAAATGTCATTTTGTTCAATTTGAGGCACACACTTTCACAAAATTTGGTCAGCACACTTCTTATACAGAAAAGGTTCATCCTACACAAACCATTTCACATCATGCAACAATTTTTTCTTTTGATAATATTTTAATTCATTAGGCACAATGCCACTGACCAAATAGTTAGCATAATCAGCATACCAAGGCACAAACACACAATTCATAGCAAATACAGACTCATTAGGAAAATTTTCATTAATCAATAAATCATCCACATACTCAGAACTATTCACAAGTCTAGACAAGTGATCAGCAACTTGGTTTTCAGTTCCTTTCCTATCAGCAATTTGCACATCAAATTCTTGCAATAATAGAACCCACCTAATCAACCTAGGTTTAGATTCTTTCTTACACAACAGATATCTAATTGCAGCATGATCAGTATGAACTATAACTCTAGTGCCCATCAAATACACCCTAAATTTCTTAAAGGCAAAGACAACAACAAGCATTTCTTTTTCAGTAGTTGAGTAATTTACCTGTGCTCCAGCTAGAGTTTTGCTTGCATAGTAGATAGGATGAAAGATCTTACCATGTCTCTGCCCTTGTACGGTTCCAATCGTATAATCGCTCGCATCGCACATGACTTCAAAGGGTAGTGACCAGCCAGGGGCCACTATGATTGGCGCGATGATAAGCTTTTACTTAAGCTCTTCAAAAGCTTTCTAGCAATTTGTATCTAATTTAAAAGAAGCATCCTTTTCAAGTAGTTAAGATAGAGGCTTCACTATCTTTGAGAAATCTTTGATGAATCTCCAATAGAACCCAGCGTGCCCTAAGAAGCTTCTAATAGCTTTCACATTGGTAAGGGGCGATAATTGCTCAATCACTGAAACCTTAGCTTGATCCACCTCTAATCCTCTTTTTGACACCTTATGCCTAAGCATTATACCTTCACAAACCATGTAATGACAATTTTCCCAATTTAAGACTAAATTGGTATCTTCACATCTTTGCAAAACTCGTGTCAAATTATCCAGACATTCTTCAAAAGTAATGCCAAATATTGAGAAGTCATCCATAAAGACTTTCATGATATGCTCGATCATGTCAGAGAAAATCGACATCATACATCTTTGAAATGTGGCAGGGGCATTACACAATCCAAAGGGCATACGTCTAAATACGAAAGTTCCATATGGACATGTGAAAGTGGCTTTTTCTTGATCTTTAGGGGCAATGACAATTTGATTGTACCCAGAATAACTATCCAAGAAACAAAAAAATTCTTTTCCAGCTAACTGATCTAACATCTGATCGATGAATGGAAGAGGGAAATGATCATTTCTTGTTACCGTGTTCAACTTCCTATAGTCCATACAAACTCTCCAACCTGTAACTGTTCTTATGGCAATCATTTCATCTTTCTCATTGTTTACCACTGTCATTCCTCCCTTCTTAGGGACATATTGCACTGGACTTCCAGTCACTATCCGAGATGGGATAGATAATTCCGGCATCAAGCCACTTGATAATCTCTTTCTAGATCACTTCTTTCATTATAGGATTTAATTGCCTTTGATTCTCCACTGATTTCTTATGGTCATCGTCTAAGAGAATTTTGTGCATGCAGATGGCTGGACTAATCCCTTTATATCAGCTATAGTCCAACCGATGGCTCTTTTATGCTCTTTTAACACTTTTAACAGTTGTTTTTCTTGAGGAAGAGTTAGTGCAGATGAAACGGTGATTGGTAATGTCTCTCTTTCCCCCAAATAAGCATATTTTAGATGTGGTGGGAGAGGTTTCAACTCCAACATGGGAGGCTGCTCGATGGATGGTGGGAGGACATGAGCTTTTCGTGAAGTCAGCTCTAGTGATTCAAACTGGCCATTTTGCTTGGCCATAGGTCTAAATGCATTCAGTTTGTACTCAACCTCCATTCTCAACACCTCTCCTATATTTGGTTTACCAACAAATACTACTTCCAGAGGATCTGTGAAAGCGAAAGAATTTAATTCTTCTTGAATTACCTCCTTAACAATAGACACCCTTGAGCATTCTTCCACACTATCTAGGTACTTCATAGCTTTCTCCACACTAAAGGTAACTTGCTCATCTCTAAGTCTCATTATAATTTCTCTTTTTTTCACATCAACTAATGCTTTACCGGTAGCCAGAAATGGCCTCCCCACTATTAAAGGGATATCTCTGTCCTCTTCAATATCAAGCACAATGAAATCAGCAGGATAAATGAATGGGCCAACCTTCACTAGCACATCTTCAATGATTCCATGTGGATAAGAAAAGCTTCTGTCAGCCAGTTGCAGTGTGATACTTGTTGGGTTGGCTTCACCCATCTGTAGCTTTCGAAAGACAGATAGTGGCATGAGATTCACCGCAGATCCTAAATCACAAAGTGCTCGACCCTCAAATTTATCCCCAATCATGCAAGGGATAGAGAAAGAACCAAGGTCTTTGCACTTAGTTGGAAGATTGGATTTGAGGATATTAGTGGTCTCTTTTGTTAAAGCCACTGTTGCAAATTCAGTGAACCGCTTCTTCTTGCTAAGTATGTCCTTAAGGAACTTAGCATATTTAGGCATTTTTTCTAAAGCCTCAGAAAAGGGGATATTGATGTGAAATTGTTTAAACATGTCCAAAAACTTCTTATACTGTTCATCAAGGACCTTCTTTTGCAATCTCTGAGGAAATAGAGGTAATGACACTATTTTAGGATGCACCACTGTCTTTTCTTCAAACTTTTTCACTTTAGATTGCCCCTCCTTGACCTCTTCTTTTCCTTTAAACTAGTAATCTTTCGCTCTTTTTCTTGTTGAAGTTCTTCATCTTCAATCTGAGTGACGCCTGATGGACCCTTAGAATTCATCTTGTTTGGCTCCTTCACTTGAACTTGTACTTCAGGGAGCTCTTTACCACTTCTCAAAGTGACAATTTTACATTCTTCCTTACCATCTCTCCTCGGATTAGGGATTGTATCACTTGGCAAACCTTTTTGATGCAGTGCATTCACAGCAGAAGCTAACTACCCCATCTGCATTTCTATATTCTTGAGAGAAGAATCCACCCTTGCATTAATGCTAGCTTGCTCTTTATTATTCTTGATTTGAGTGGTCATGAATTTAGCCAAAACTTCCTCTAAATTCATTTTGGGTTCCTGAATAGGCACATTTTGCCTTGACACTTGAGAGAACCCAGGAGGTTGAGTTGGCCTTGTTCCAGAGGATGATGGTTGATTGAGTAATGGGTCATTCTTCTAAGAGAAATTCGGGTGATTACGCCATGCAAGATTGTAGGTATTTGAATATGGATTCTGATTCTTCAGAAAATTTCCCACATAGTTCACGGATTCTGTAGATGTAAAAGGGCAATAATCCGTTGAGTGTAAATCCCCACAATTTTCACAGGTAGTTGGGGCCACTTGAGTAGAACAGGCACTCATATGCTGACTTCGTTGCACTTGACATTCTAACATGTCAAATCTCTTGTTCAGAGTGGAGAGAATGGTTACAAGTGGAATGGATGAATCTTCTTGAGTATGAGCAACATTAGCACTCACCCTTCTGTCACCCCGTCTTTGCACATAACTTTTAGATAGTGTGTCCAATGCCAGAATAACATCATCTATGGGCATTTCATCCCAATGCCCATTTAAAATAGCATCCAACATCGTATTGGTTTGTGGGGTTAGACGTGTGCAAAAGTTCTGAACAATGGCACAGTTATCCATCCCATGACTCGGGCACTAGCGGAACAAATGTTTGTACCTTTGCCATGCAGCATACAAATGCTCATCTGAAACTTGCTTGAAGTTAATAAGCTCAAGACAGGCATTGGCTATTCTATTGTTTGGAATGAAGCGAGCTCTGAATCTTGCTTCCAACTTGTCCCAAGTGTCAATTGAACCCTCCAGCAGAGTCAATAACCATTCCTTAGCTTTTCCTTGTAGAGAAAGTGGGAACAGTCTAAGTCTCAGAACATCCCTTGGTACCCCATTCTGCTTGAATGAATCACACACTCCCAAGAATGATAGGATATGACAGTTGGGATCTTCATCAGACTTTTCTCCAGTAAACTGTCCATTGAGCTACAACATGGAGATCATCACAGGTTTTAACTCAAAATTAGCAGCTTGAAAGTCTGGTACTATGATGCTAGGCTGAGTAGTTCTCATGGTTCTTCCCACATCCCACAAAATCCTTAATAGTGCGATTTTGATTATCTTCGTTTGCCATATTTGTGGTAGGAACGTTTGTCTCATCACATTGAGCTACAACATGGAGATCATCATAGGTTTTAGCTCAAAATTAGCAGCTTGAAAGTCTGGTACTATGATGCTAGGCTGAGTAGTTCTCGTGGTTCTTCCCACATCCCACAAAATCCTTGATAGTATGATTCTGATTATCATCGTTTGCCATATTTATGGTAAGAACGTTTATCTCACCCTCAGGTTGGATTAGCTCAGACCCTTCAGCCAAAATATCCATCAAACTCCTTGTCTTTCTAGGTGTTTTCGTGGATTTGGATTTAGGTGGCATAAACTATGTACCTATGAAAACAAAGGAGTGCAGATCAAGAGTCTCACTAAATCAAGGAAACCAAAAGGTAATTACTAAAGAAGTATTAATAAAATTACTAAAACTAACAAATGAAAACGTAAATTAACAAGAGAACAAATAAAAAGAAACTAAGTGTTTAAGCTAAAATTACTTAAAGCCCTCTAATTCTCTTCACCAATTGCCTTGATTCCCGGCAACGGCACCAAAAACTTGATGCTCACCAGAATAATGACACCGTAAGTGTACGGGTCGTAAAAGTAGTACGTGATAAATCAAGGTCGTTCCCTCAGAGAATCATTACGATTGGTGATTAGGCATTAGAATTCTTATATTCATTTTAGTTAAATGAATCAACTTGTAATTGGGTTTTTATGAAAATTAATTCAAATGCAATTAGAAATATTGAAAGGTGGATTTTATCGAAATTAAGCAATTAAAGACATTCTAAGAATTCTGATCCCCTTTTTACACAATGTCAATCATCCCTTTTGTATTACTTAGCTTATTGTTAATTTTAGAGTCGAGGGTCTAATTGGGTATAAATGTCTTTTGATTCATTTAACCTCTATGTCAACTTGACTCTTTGATGTCTCAAAAGAGTAGTTAATATTCAGTTATGCTCATCCCTTATCTAGACTACCTAGGGCCCCCGAGTATATTTCTATCTCAAGTGCAAATTAGACTATATCTAATCCTAAGTTATTTAATCAATGGTCTATAAGTAATTCCCTTCTTTCAAAGATTAATTACTACATCCACAATCAAACCAAAGGAGGCCAATTAATAGAATGAAACTATAATTCGGATTAAACACTAAAATCCTCAATAATCCAACATAATATTAAGAGAGACAATTTCCAAAGGTTAAAGGTTTATAGAATCTCTAAGGGTTACAAAATTTAGCTACTCATGGCTTGAAATTCACAATCAATCTCAGCAAACATATCAAGACTCATCAACTAGAAGGAAAGATGGAGTAGAAACACCTAATCGATAAAATAAATGACAGAATCAATGATTTCCCGATCAGAATGCAGCTTTCCCAACACCTCTTGTGCATTTTTCTCCTCTCCTAGTCATCCAGAACTCCCCCTTCTTGCTGAATGCCAAAGCCCTAACTTCCTCTCCTCTTTTTTTAGCTTGTAAATCAAAGCTGTGCGTTTCAGAGGCCGATCTCGCTATGGCGAGGAGTGACTCTCGCTATAGCGAGAGCTCATAAGTTCTCAGATTTCTGCTACTTTCGCTACTTTCACACTATAGCGAATTGCTCCCTAGAATTTCTATGCAACGTGACTTCGCTATTGCGAAATGTCCCCTTTGCTACGGCGAAAGTGCAATCTCGCTATAGCGAACTGTGTTCTCGCTGTGGTGAGAAAATTTGTTCCATCTGCATTTTCACTTTTCAGCTTTCCTCTCTTATTTTCAACTCTTTCTATAATCTGCTACTTTTCCCTGAAATTGAAATCAATTATAAAATGAGGCTCAAACTGATAAAAATGTTACAATTGAAATATTTTCTTTATTTTGTTTGATTGAATACATTTTTAACCATGTTAATCAAGAAAAAAGTACTTTGCCTCCCTAATTTAGTGTCAAAGCTTATAAATGGCATCAAATGAGCTAGAAGTTATGGTATTACAGTTATCATGATAAACTTTAGTATGTAGTATATTGTAATTACTCTCTTTACTTGCAATTAATATTATAATTTGTTTACTCAATCTTTGTCTTCCATGCTTCTAATTGTGTGGGAACCATTAGATGAGTTGGATAACCAAAATAAACTTGTAAGAGAGAGGTTTTAAGATTAGATCATGGATTGAATAGCGTGAGTTCATGAAACTTACAATATTGAGTGAATTAATTTGTTTGTAGGATATGAATATACCTACTAGTCTCACATTAAAACCTTTTATTGATTAAGTCTTTCAACCAATTGCATAAGGAATGATGAATTGGTTAGAAGAATGCTTGTAGCTAATTTGAAAGAAACTTGTAGGTAAATTAAAGACTTAGGTTAGCAAAGATTAACATTAAGAGCAAGGTGAAGATAGAAAATTAATTTTAAATTAATTTTATGTGAAATGTCAAAAGGAATCATAATCCTAAAATTTTTACTTTCCAGTTTAATCTAAAATGGTGTGTCCTTTTCATTTTATCAATTTATATATCTTTAGTTTAGTTTAATTTCTTATCACCTTGTGTTATTAGCTTGATTTAGATTAAAGTACATACTTTTAGTTTTTAACAATTATCTTAGTAATAGATCTTTGTAAGAATGATATTTTATTCATCATTAAATTACTTGTTATATATATATATATATATATACTTGCATGTACGCTGTAGTGCAACACTTGGGTACATCTTGCTGAATTGAAATGTGACAAAAAGCATGGTGGTCTAATGTGATGTGTTTAAAAGCATAGTGGCACTATGTGATGTAATAAAAAGTGTAAAGTACTATGAGATGTGATTAAAAGCCAAGGAAACTATGATATTGTGAAATAAAAGTATGATGCCACTAAGATGTAAAATAAGTAAAATATGGTGGCACAGTGAACAGTAGCAGCAATATGGTCCTCTTACACAATACCCATTCAATGATTTTTTATTTCTTTATCTTTAAAAATCATATCTTCTAGAATTGGCTATCACATGAATGAATATGTTTAACTTTCTAAATATTTATGAGTTGATATTTTGTCTTATCTTATTTTCTTGTTTAATGTGACTCAATTGCGAAAACTTATATGCATGCTCAGTTTCCCTTTTCATATACTTTGTTATCTATGTACTTGCTAAGTTAGTAAAATTACCTTTCAACATTACATTTTTTTTTAAAGATTAGTAGGTAGTTGAGTGAAGTACTTTTAGACTACCATACCTATTAGATGTATTGAATAGGCTTTTTACCAAATGTTTGGAAATGTATAACTCCATGACGTTATGACTACTAAGTGTCATGTCAAATATATAATGTGGGAGTTAAGATGTCTTGCAAGTCTTATAATGACCTAGTTATTTTAAGTTGCTTATTTGATTTTTCTCTTTTTCTTTTCTTTCTTTTTATTTAGAAAAAATATTAATGATTGGATTTAGATTGTTGTGTGAATTAGGAAACATTCATATTTCAAGGGAGATTTTGCTAGATTTTTGGTAACCTTTAAATGATTTCTTTATGGAATAAAATATGTAATTGGAAAATGTGGTATTCTGAAAGTGTGGTATGATTTTTTGGCAACCCTTATGTCTTAGTGCATGACAAACTCAATCTCCATCCTATTGAATCCTTAAATCCCTATACTCAACCCATTTACTAGAAGAGATCGTAAAATTAGAAATATTTTCTCAAGTTTGGACTCTTTTTACGTGAAATTTATGCATGTGTGTGTGTATATATGTATAATCCCAGAGAAAAAAAGTCTTAACCATTGTTTCATATTATTAAAACACAATCAACATAACTTGAAATTGTTTAGTCTTAACATTTTCAAGCTAATTCCAAAATTGCAACATCTAAGGCATGCATGCACTCTCGTATACACACACACAAAGTTAATGACTCAACATATCAAGAAGATATGTGGTTTACCTATGGAGAAAAAGAATTTCAATAATATTATATGAAAATAATGTAACATGTATAGATCAGCTAAAAGGAAAATACATAAAAAAGATTGAAAGAAACATATTTTTTCAAAATTCTTTCTGATTCATAATCTTTGAAAGAATAATGAATAGATGTTTAATAGATTCCTTCATGTGATATTATAGCAATTAGTTATAATAATTATTACTCAAAATTAAAGGGGTATATATAGTTTTTTCTTATTAGTTGGTGCTAAAATGATGAATATATTTATAAAAAGGAAATAGGTTATATTTTTGTTAATATGCATACATGCATATATGTAGGTATATATAATTTAAAATTGTAAACTATATATTTATTTATTTATCTCCAATGTATGAAAGAAAAACTTCTTATATACTTGCATCTTTACGAGTCCCAAGCACAATAATAAGGTAACATAAAGGAAACGGGAACAAACTATTGATTTCCCAAACACACGGACTCCGTTATTAGAATAAGCCAACATTTATAATACTGATAATCACATATTCATACTATTTTGATTCCAACATTCTGCAACATACACTGCACCAAAATATTCTGGTTCAGTGCATGTAGGGTACTTTGAGTGTTTCATATGGACCATTGGACATGTCAACCAAGTATATATGGTTGTGTCAAAAACTTTTCAGGTGTTGGCTGTTTCTGTGGATCCGCAGTAAAAGCCAAGTGGTCGTCCACAGCCAAACTTCCGCTCTACCATGTTTCTGATTCTGATCCAAATCCAATATTATCATTGGTTGGCTGCCTGGCATTATTTCACTAAATGCCTAGGAATCGTTAGTCCAAAAGTTTTCAGTCGAGTATGCATCAAGAAAAGCAAAGTCAACTTCCTGAAACAAATTTTCATTATTCACAGGTGTGGTTATGCCCGAGATTTCACCTGACGATGACTGTGAAGTATCTGGAATATCTTGAGAATCAACTGGCTTGTCATCCTTTGGTTTGGAAACTCAAGATTTTCCATTAGTGACTGAATTCGGTTGTACTCGTTTCTTAACGGTGTTGTTTCAGTGGTTCTTTATTTCGTTATCTGTCCTTCCCGGTAATTGAGCTGCTATCGCAGACCATATGCAAGGGAATTGCGAAAACATCATATATTAATGTTAATTAGGGAATATTTATAGTCCTTAATTGTCGCAAAATCGATTATGATTAAATTCCTAGCTTCTGATGCTGTGCCTAAAAAATTCTCGGATACTGACACATACACGGGACACACGCAGGCAAAGTCGTGGAGACTGAAGCGGTGAGGAGTCATACCTATTACCGAGCTTTTGATGCAGTCTGATAACACAGTGTCTTCTTCATCTTGAGTGTAGTTCCCCCTTTTAATGTTTGGCCTTTGTTAGTTCAACCACCTCAGCCTGCAACTCTGTCCACACCTAGCCAGTCCTGAAATAATACAACACTGAAATTTATACTGTTTACTGATAATTAATTGTCATTAATTATATAGAACAACTATATATTGACATAATATATGTTGAAAATATATACCTGCAAACCTGGGAATAAGGCGCCAGTTCAAGCAGCCGTACCTAGTACCGTAGGCAATTAACTTGCTGTCTTCCTCTGGAGTCCCATAACCTTTCTTGAGTCCATTTTTGTCATAGGAAATGGTTCTTCCCATCTTTGTCTGACTTGATTGTCAGTGGAAGGGAGACGGGGAGACTGTGAGCTGGAAGTATCATATATATATATATATATATAATTGCGGCTTATAATTTTATTACTCTTGAATTTCTAGTAAGGGTCCTTCTCAGAAGATTCACTCTACTCAGATGTTGCAATAACAAAAGTAAAGCTATAGTTGCCTCTGCAGCTGCTAATTAATTGCATTAGAAATTACAACAAATTAGCACGTGATCAGGCACCCCACCCTACCATAGATATGACGTAGGATTCCCTTTTTACAATTAGAAATTCAAATTAATTTAGACTTTAGATACACTAATTGTGCCCTATTATTGATTAATTCATTGGAAATCTCTCTTGTCATCTTAATTTGGCAATTATCAAATAGGCTCGTCTAAATTTAGGAAGGGTTATCTATGGTCGTATCAATGATTATGTGTAGCAACAACTTTGATAGGTAATATTGTCGAAAAATGTTGGAAGCAGTAGCCGCATTATTGGAAAATAAACTAAGCAATGTCCTTTGCAACTGCATAGGTTGCCGTATTCCTGACCCTCCTGAGAGTTTGGGACAAAGGAACGGGAAATGAGGTCAACCTGTTCCATTTTCTTTCTTTCAAGGTGATCCCCTGGGTCCATGGCTTGATCACCTTAATTGACCGAGCGATCTAGGCCTTTGTCCCATCCGACAATTTGCCTATGCTCTCATTCTCCCACTCATAACCCGTGATAGTCTATAAGGATCCCAGAAGGCTGTTAAATTAAGTCTTTTAAAATTATTTTTGTTTTTTTAAAAAAATTTTCACAAACTAGGAACAAATCAAGAACCTCAAGTTCCTAATTTTTACAATTGACCTTTTCTAAAAATTTTAAATACTTGAAAACAAGTTTTCCACTTAAAATAACTAGAATTCAGGGAACTTTAACATTTAAGACCAAGTTTTCTTAGATTCTTACTGTTTCAAAAAGTTCTTTGAAAGAGTAAGAGTGTAGCTTTTCTTTAGTTTTTATAATTGATAAACTTTCTTGGATGAAAAAGAGTTTAGCTTGTCAATCAATGCTTGAAATATTTTGAATTTGAATATGATGGTAAATGTATAGTTAAGTTTCACCTGCTATTAGTATACGTCCAAAAGTGTACAGATTTTGATTACATTGTTTGGCAAGAACTTTAAGATTCTTGGTACAAAATTGGAATAGTGAAAGTCCCAAGATTTTATTGTTGATTATTTATATAAAAAATCTTAATCATTATGAGATGGAATAGGATAATTTCTTGAGTGAAAAAATGAGAGAGTTTTTAAAAGAATTAATCTTTTTATTATACAAATGTAGAATTATTATATTTATTAGAGCAGAATTTGTTGAGGGTGATATTATGATAGATGATTAAGAATTTGTTGAGGGTGATATAATTAAGCGTTGACTCACTCCTTTTATTTTTATTTTTATTTATTTTCATATAGTAGATCTAAACCTGACCCTTTTTCCATGGCATAAAAGTAGTAGTATTTCCTTGGTTGGGTGAGCCTCGAGTAAATTTGGGTGAGGGTGATATAATTGAGCGTTGACTCACTCCTTTTATTTTTATTTATTTTCATATAGTAGTTTCAAACCTAACCCTTTTTCCATGCCATAAAAGTAGTAGTATTTCCTTGGTTGGGTGAGCCTCGAGTAAATTTGGGTGAGGCAATATTTTGGGTTGTTTCTATGTAATTGGTTTCATTTTGCAAAAGGCGTGTAGCTCCATTGAACCATAGATAAGGTCCCCCACTCTTAGAAATTGATGTATATTGATTTAGATTGATAGTATGGCTCTCTTTTATTGTAATTATATTAGCTGGACTAATTGTAGAAATATTGAAAGATCCAAATTACAAGGGAAAATCTATCAAAATTTCTACAAAAGTCACATACAATTAAACATATTTAATGCAAGTATGATTCGTAATTGTTTTGTTTAGTTTTATCATCTGTTATTGAATTATAGGGATATTCACTAAATATTTGGTAGGATGTTAGTTTTAGATAGACTTACAAAAGAGAAATTGTTTATTTTCTGTCTAGCTACACTTTTGGTTTCAGGGTGTGACAAGGGAATGTAATTATTATGAGGCAAGATGAAAATTTTTTGAGCCGGAAAATAAGAATAAAGCTTTACAAGAATTATCTTTTTATTATATAAATGTAATTTATGATAACAGAATCTATTGAAAGTAATTATAATAAGAGGATTTAAGTTATGTGAGGATAAAGAAGAGAGAATAATGTAATATTTATAAGAAAGAAGAAAAGAAAAAAAAAGTTCTTGAGAAGAAAAATGAGAGCCATTAGAAGCTTCACAATAAAGACTTGCAATACTTCAATTATATAAGATGATTTTTTTTCCCAATTTTATTCACTTTTTCACATAAATTTTACTCAAAATTAATAATGATTAATCAATTAATTACTCACGGGATACAAATAATTTCAAATTAAAAAACCTATTGAATACCACACTGTGTACTTGTCAGAAGTCATATATTAAATTCATATTTAATATGTTTATTTTCCCATATAATTCAATTCTAATATTAAGTGTTGTATATATAATTATTAAGGCAAAAAAAAAAGTTACAAAATTTTCGAGACTTACACCATCATTTTATTTGTGAAGAGTATGAGATCTTATGAGAAATTTTGTCCTGTAGATGATACTTTTTAAAATAAACAAATTATTAATTTGATAATTCCTCACTCATGTCTAGTACAAGTATTTTATGATTTCATGCACTACTCTATACAAATTCCTGCTCATATCCCCACGATTTATTATTGATTTTTTTTTTTCAATTCTTTTTAAGGCTGATCATGTGAAATAATAGCAAAATTTATTACTTTTTTGTAACTGAATATAAAATATTACTACCTTTATTTATTATATGATTTAATCCTTTTATGATAAGAAATAACCCATACATTGCACAGGTAACAAATATCATGTTGAGTATACATGAATTAATGCATATTCCAAGTTCACAATATTTCCATTGAGTTTTAGAACAAAAGAGTAGCGCTTTTCCTAGTCCAACACAAACACGCACATTTAATTAATTAATTAATTAATTTTTTTTTGGGGTAATAGTATGCAGACGTAGATTCCTACTAAAACAAACCAATGAAATGCTTCAAAAAGTAACATTGAGCTCAAGTGCCAAGTGCAAATCTTTGACCATAGCATCTTCTCTCTCCAAATCTTTGACGTTGTAATTTTTTTAAAAAAAATCTACTTGACTATAATTAGAAAATTTTAATAACTTAAATTTTGAAATTTGGAAAAATGGACTCAATTAAAAGATGACAATGCACATTGATAAAATTTCTCACTTTTCAATGATTTTTTTCTATATTTTTGTGGTTGTTAAAGTTTGAATCATGACTTTGTACGTATATACAAATAGATGTAGTGAATACAAAGGCACAATGCAACAAAATGACAAAATAGCAATTGAAATATCAATGAAAAATTATAAATTTGGTCAGAAATGTATTTTTTTTAGTCCTCTATCAGTCAGATTTTTGCTAGTCAGTACGTGGTTATTGACTAAATTGGAGTCGTGAAATAGTAGTAAATAATAACTCTGTAAACGTTTGATTCTTTGCAATTTTTTCTTTTTATTTTTTTAGTTCTTTTAATTTTTTACTGCATTTTGATCGATAAGAAACTACAAAAGAAATGAAAAAAAGAGCTGCCAACTAGGAAATAGTTTTTTTTTTCAATTCATTTATATTTATTTTGTTTTATAATTAATAATATTTTGTTTTATTTGCTTTGTTAAACCAAATAATATCTTTATTTTTTTTATTTTCATTCTAACATTTTGCCAGCTATATATTGTTATATTGTTCTTATTATTTATCAAACATCGTTTTTATTATTTTTGAGCTCCTATTTAAAATTTTCATCTTTGTCTTTCTCCAATGTCTTTTTGTATCTTTCATCTTCGTATATTTCTTCTTCATCTTTACTCTTAGACTTTTTTGTATAAATTCTACAAATTTTCAGCATAAATTAAAAATATATTAATGAATACAAATTTGCAACAAATATTACCAATAAAATACTCAAATAGCTTTACACAAGAGTAATGCTTAGAGAAAGAATGAAAATGAAGAACTTTATATCATAAAAGTTTAATAAACATATATATATATATATAGGAGAGAAGAAGAGAGCTTGAGGGAAGTGAAGAAGATCAGCTGAGAAGCACTTTCAGATAAAGAAAAATAGCTTCATATGAGACTTCAGATGGAAAGAAATGACTTCACATGCAAGAAACTAGAGAATGAAAATGAACAGAGAATCCTTAAAGGTTCAAGTAGAAAAAAAAAAAAAAAGTTATGTATTTATAGAAAGGAAAGAATAAAAATTTGGCAAGTTTGCACAAGATTAAAATTTGTAAGTTATTGAAATAATTTGCACATTGAAAGTTACAAAAAAATTTTGTTTAAAATGGAGAAGAAAACAAAATTTGTATATTGACTAAAGTTTTGGTAGCTTGAACTTTCCTACTAGGCTACTAAAAAAATTGTGGCATGCAACTCTTTTGTAATCAATTGCAGTTTTTATGATTTTTCAATTATAAATTAAATTTAAATTAAAAAAATCAAGTAGTCAACAGCAGTCAAAAGCTTTCAGTCAATATTCATTAGCATTGTTGTAGTGATATTAGCCTTTAAAGTTAAAAAAAAAAAAACAATTGAAGAAACCTAGTCAACCTAGCCCAATATTTGACCAAGCCATTCCAAGGTCAAGCTAGGAAAAAAAGAAAAAAGCCTAGAGTCAAATTGGGCCAAGCACAAACCCTATTTGTCTGGGCCCATGTTCCCCTTTAGAGAGATGTCAAATATATGCTTCCCAAGGAAGGCCATCCTTAATGATGAGCCTAAATAGAAAATACTTTAATAATTTTAAAAAACCAACTAATAATTGCAAAGCACTCTTAAATTATTGAGTAAAGTATACAAACTTCTCTTTTATTTTTAAAATACATGTATACCTCTCTTGAAACAAAAAATTATCTTATACTTTACCCTAATTTAAGATTTTTTGATGAAAATGCCCTATATTAAATCTAAATGCATATTTTTTTAAACTAAAAAAAGTTTAAATTGAATCTATTTTGGTCAAAAAATTTAAATTGGAGTAAAATATAGGATAATTTTTTGTTTCAGAGGAAATTTATATATTTTTTTAAAATAAAGGAAAGATATGTATAATTTCAATAAAATTCAGGAGAGATTTGTATAATTTACTCTAAATTATTAGTATGAGAACTTTCCTTCAATTAGTGATTGTTTTCCAATTATCTTTGATTGTTTTCCAATTATCCAAAAGAAAGAATTATGAATGAAAAGCAACCTATATGGCACCAGGGGCGAAAAAGCAATTCCAGTCTCCTACCACTCCAAAAGGATCAATAGATCATCCAGATTTTATTTTATATTTTTTCATTTCTGCATATTTTTTGTTTCGTAGAAAACAGAACACAAAACAAAAAAAAAATCTTCTAATTGCACATTTTTTTAAAAAATAATGTTTGATATTAAAAACAATTAAATTTAGGTCGTCAAGATTATTTAAAAAAAAAAATTGCTTGCTGCTCCCAGGATCTGAATTTAGTAAAAAAGGATAACTATTTAAGAATCCTATAACTACAGGCTCATTTAATAAAAAATATAGATATCAATAATAACCAAACAATGAGAGGGGCTTGGTTCTGTCTTCTGGAAAAAGCGATTAAATTATCTACCATTCTAATATAGAAAAAAAATACATCACAATTCACGTTGTAAATTCCTAAGCATAAGAGGAAGGAACAGCTCCTTTGAGCCTTGGCTTTTGGGGACAGGAGATGTTATGCTAGAACGGGTGCCTCAAATCATTGAAATGAGGAATTGCACACAGAGAGATTGTGAGAGACCTCTAGATATGCTCCATTTTGGGGGGAAATTCCTCAAAGTTCGATTTGGATAAGCTAACTTTTCATTGAGTTAGGGCCAATCGTTATAAGTTGAAAACCCCTTTTAAAGGAGTGGAAAATTTATTCTACTATAGCGCTAGCTAGTTTTGGGGCTTATTAGGGAAATTGCATCATAATTCACATTAGTCTTATTTTGGTGTTCAACATATATATCACATCATTAAGAAAAAAAAGTTTTACACACAGATATATCAAAGTTAAGTACTCATAGGGAAATACATATGGATTAGCTAGATTATTATGTCCCTAAAGTTGTGCATCGTATTCATATTCAATGAACAAAGTTTCCAATGCTTCATTAGGGACATAGAAAATGTCATTGTCAACCATATACCACTCTATCAAAAAACTTTCACGCATAGGCTCAACGAATGCATCCATGAAAGTGAATTCATCATAATCTTCCATAAGCAAATTTTCATTATTGCTAGAAGCACCAATATCTGTAAAAGGCATTGGGATAGTATAAAAAGTTTAGGACTCTGCTATTACTGAATTACAACGTGAAGACGCATTAATAGTAGTAATAGTAGTAAATAGTTTATGATAGAGTCTCTAATCTCTTGTGTGGATTTGAATGAGGTTTGACCTTTTGGCTTTGAAAGTTTCAAAAAGGAAAAAGAATAAAGTTATAGAGAAATAGAGAATGAAAGAATAACTAAATTTCTTAATCTTGATAAATAAGGGTTTATTATATATATATATATATATATATGTAGCAAGTTGCGTTCAATAGACTAACTACTTCAACATCTTTAGTTTCTATCCTTAACTAAACTAACTAATCTAATTACATTATCTTACACGCTTAATTAAAGATTTTAGCTTCTCTATGTGTCTGGCTTTTGTTGAAACCGCTTCTTAAAGTGGTGTGCCAATAGTTTTTTTATTTTGTTATCTGTTCTTCCTAGTAAATGAGCTGCAATTGCAAACCATCTGCAATTTAAAGAAAAGATTAAAAAAGATATATGTCTTTCCTTGGGAAGCAATCAAAAGTAAAGAAAGTATTTAAGTCATAAGGCACTTCCATCCAAGTAGTCTTTTGGAAAAAAAATCTCCTTATGGCTCAGGTGGTATCTATTGGAATAAAATTCAATATGTAGGGCCACTCATGTAAATATTAAAAATGTGTGGCCATTATTTAAATAAGCCTAAATAAAGTGATTTGATTTGGAATTAAAGTTTTAAGGCTTAGGGGTATAATTGTCATGGAAATTAATGTGTAGAGACCAAAGTGATATTTATAATTTGATGAGGGGCCAAATTATAAATATTACAAATTATGTTGATAAATAGGGGTCATGGTCTTCAAATTGAACGTGTGTTAGAAATACTTTTTATCTCCCCTTCATAGAGAACATTAGGAAATCTCATATGATGACAATTTGAAAGATCAATCTAGTGAATCCTATATCACATCTTTGGCCATGGATTTAGGTATGATTTTGCATTTAGTCTCTCTTATTCTCTTGAATTGCTATGGGATTGAATTCATGTTTAGGAATTTGGTTGATTGAATTTTGTGATTAGAATATAAATTTGGATAGATTTAAAATAACCAAATCCAATAATTGGTATAAAAGTCATCCCATAATCAAGTCTTTAATTTTTTTTTTCTTTTAGAATTTAAAGTAGACTTTTGGTTTTCATGATTACCATGATTTTAGGATTGTTTGATGTTTAGTTGAAATTTTGGATGAATTTTTTGTTTTAATTCATCATTACAGTTGTCAAGTTGCAATGAAGAGTAAGATTGTGTTTTTTTTTTTGGCACCCAATTTTATGGAAATTTGCACTGTTTTAAAATTTAATTGAATTTTTTTTGGATGAATCTATGACTTTGACTCTTTCAACTTATGATTTTGTTTGTTAAGATAAAATTAGGACAAGGATTATGCAATTTGAAACATGTAATTATGGAATTTTGACAATTAAGATTCATCTCTCTCAACTTGAGTTTTCTAGATTTTGAGAAATAAAAAAAATTCAAGTTGTTCTTTTGTTTTTTGTTTTTCTTAATGGCTGGTGATGGTTGTTGATCATTGTTGGTAGCATAAGTTCCCAACACATTAGAGCAAACTATCAGTACCATCTAGTTATTTCTTTATCATTTATAAGGTTTGCATTAAACATAATTAAAAAAAAAAAAAAGATGTTCACATTAGGATGATGTCATGATAATGTCATAATCCATAAACATTCGGGAATGGATAAGTTCATAATGCCAAAAGTGGATTCAAATTTGGATGACATCATAGTTCCCAAAAAAAAAAAAAAAAGAAGGGATTGGCAACATTATATAACACATGTTATATATATATATATATATATGTATATATATATATATATATCTTATATTAAAATAATACAATATATTAAAGTTATATGTATAATAAATGTTATAATATATCTTTAAGGTTAACTTTAAGGGTATTATTATTATTTTTTACAGTACTTGAATTCAAATAATTATGTTAAGAAATATTTTTTTATTTCCCTAAGATTTTTTATCCATTATTTTAAGTGGACTAATTGACAAAAAATGTCATTAAAGTGACATCTCTTGTGAAGATTTTTATGAAAAATGATGGATGTCATGCGAATTTACAACATCATGCAGGTGTCTTAACTAACTTAAAGAAAGGTTAAAACTTGGCCGAATTATACATGCACCTATAAGGATAAATATGTGACAATATAAGGTTTTACATGCAAATAATAATTTGATCCAAAGATAATTTTATTATTTGGCTGTAATCCAAACAAGGTTACCATTTACAATTAATATTAATGTCCAAAGACTTAATATTATATTGTCATGAGTTTTAATTATTTGAATTTATTGATGCAAGTTAATATTTGTTGTGAGTATGTCTAGTGAGTTATATTCTTTTCTTTTAGCTGTTGTTTCATCTATATCTTTTAATTGAAGTTCTATTCCAATTGTGAATGGGACCAATTTCAAGGAATGGAAAGAAACATATAGATCGTGCTAGGTTGCATGGATCTCGACCTTGCACTAAGGACCAAGCAAACCCCTTCTCTTATAGCTGCAAGTTCCTCTGATGAACAGAAGTATTTTGAGAAGTGGGATCACTCTAAATAGCATAAGTCTAATGACCATTGAGCACGACATTCCAAAATCCTTTAGGGGTGTGGTGTTCGAAAGAATTACCAATGCCAAGGATTTCCTTGCTGAAATTGAAAAATGCTTAGCAAAAATTGATAAGGCAAAAACAAGCACTCTTTTGTAATTCTTGATTTCCATGAAGTATAAGGGCAAAGGAAATATCAGGGAATATATCATGGAAATGTCTCATATAAATAGAAGGCTTAAGGAACTCAAGCTTCAGCTATCCAAAGATCTATTGGTGCATATAGTTTTAATTTCTCTCCCCATGTAATTTAGTCAATTTTGAGTCAGTTATAACTGCCAAAAAGAGAAGTGAATTCTTAATAAACTCATTTCTTATCTTGTACAAGAGGAAGAGAGATTGAAGCATGATAGCACCAAAAGTGCAAATGTGGCAACCACTTCTAAGGGCAAAGACAAAAAGAGAGAGATTTGAGGCTACTAACCTGTATAAGACAAGGATAAGTGCTTCTTTTGTAAGCAAATTAGACATAAAAAAAAGGACTATACCAAGTATCATGAATGGCTTGTCAAGAAAGGTACATCCCTTTCTTTTTATTCTAAGATTAATTTAGCTTTAGTATCTATAAACACTTGGTGGTTAGATTCTGATGCTACTACTCACGTAAGTATTTCTATGCAGGGTTGCTTAAGCTACCGAAAGCCAACTGATGTTGAAAAATGCATTTATGTGGGAAATGGCAAGTTGATAGATGTAAAAGCAATTGGTCGCTTTAGGTTGCTATTAGGAACTTGCTATTATTTGAATTTAATAGCTACTTTTGTTGTACTCTCTTTTAGATGAAATTTAGTTTTTGTTTCTATATTGGACAAATTAAGATATTCTTGTTCATTTGGAAACACCTATTAATTCAAATATTGTTAGAACTAGTTCTCTAATATTTTTTGATAATTTGTATTCACTTGACATGATTGTATCTTATCAAGAAACCCCGCATGCTTTATCATGCAATACTAAGTGAAAAATTAATCAAGAAAATTTAGAGTCATTGTGGCATAAGAGATTAGGTCACATTTCTAAACCAAGAATTGAATGGCTTGTGTCTAATGGCATTTTGAGTGATATAGACTTTACTGACTTTGACATTTATATTGACTGTATTAAAGGAAAACAAACTAAAGTTAAGCAAATGGGTGCCCTGAGAAGTTCAGACATCTTAGAATTGATACATACTGATAACTTCCCATTATTCATATTATTATGCATATTTTATCTTAGTAAATATAGATTTAGCCTCTCATTACAAGGTAAATAATACTTTTATAGATAAGATAAACACACTTAGGATGAATAGCTCCATACTCAATTTTTACTTGGGAAATGATAGTTTTGTTTTAATTTAGAGTATAGCGAGAACTAATCACACTTTGCTCTTGTTGTAGGATGCATGTTTAAGAGAGAATTAATTGTTCTCATGCAAAAGAGGCTTTAGAGTGTTAGTTCCTACAGCGTTTTGAAAGCTCAACATGGCTAGAATTTATCATGCCACAACTGAAATGAAGGAAATGGTGAAAAATGTTGCTAGGCAATCTGCATTGTGGCGTATCTTAATACCACTACAGCAAAGCTTTACACAGAAGCTAAACTCATTGTGGCAGGAATGCTCAACGCTGCGGCGAGGAGTGTGCAAGATCCTATCCAATAGGCAATCTTGTCACAACGTGAATGTCCAAGTTACGGTGCAAAGTGACCCAGTACCTGAGTTCGCCATGGCGTGACTTTTTTTAGTCATGGCGCATTTTGTGTTAGCTAAACACAATGTTTTCCTTACCGAGTTTTTTAGGGTTTCTTGCTTCATACGCGAGGGGATATGAAAGAAGTCATCATTCTGGGTTATTTTTGTGTTATTCCAAGTGTGTAGAGGCTAGAGAGAAGCTGTGAAGGTATCTTGAAGTAAAAGGAAGCTAGGGATTGAAGATTGAAGTTTAAACAATCTCCATTTTTGAGTTTCCTCTTTCCTTATTCCATTCTTATCTTTTATTCTGATATATTTGACTTTGACTTCAACTTTGTCTTTGAAAATCATGAATTTGTATAACTAAACTTTCTAATCTAGGATAATTAGAAACTCTTGTATGGTTTAGTGGTTGTTCCTCATTCTAACTTTGCAATTAATGGTTAGTATCTGCTCATTTAACTCCATGCTTCATGCTTTATGATTGATTGGCCAACAATTAGATTGATTTGATACTTTGCTTGAACTTGGAAAAGGGAAAGGGAGGTTAGATCAAGAGTTGAATGGTGTGAGTATTTGAAACTTACTATAGAAGGGGGATGATTTTGTTAATGAAATAGGAATATACTCATTAACCTCACATGGTCCAATTAGATATTGTGCTAACAATTTAATCTTAATTGATTTTAAAAGGAATTATGAAATTGATTGGATAACCCTAGATGATATTTGGAAAAATACTTGTAGAACAAGTGAATCCTAGACTAAAACATATTACCATTGAGAGCAAAAGTATTGAGTGCTGACCAAATTGCCATGAAATATAAGAGGGACTAATAATCTTAGATGCTAATATTCATCTAAAAATCCAAATACTAATCTTGAATTCTGTATAGCTCATAATCCATAATCATTTCTTTTTAACACTAACACTTAAAATTGATTCGCATGATTTAAGCTAAGGTGTGAATTTTAGTACTTGACAGTGTTTTGACAACAAATCCTCGAGGGAAAAATATTTTCTTATCACTATATTGCTTTCGCAATACATATACTTGTGTGTACGCTTCAAGTGAGTAACACATACAAAATTTGTGAACCATTTCTAAAGTTTTCATGGAATGGTTAACAATATTTTGTATCATTTATAAATAACTACTCCAGATATGGGTATCTATATTTGATTCATGAAAAATCAGAGGCATTGGACATGTTCAAAATCTTTAAAACTGAAGTTTAGAATCAATTAAACAAAAGAATTAAAAGTGTTAGAACTTATCATAATGGTGAATACTATGGCAAATATGACAATTCAGGTAAATAATGTCCATGACCATTTGCTAAGTTCCTAAAAGAATTAGGAATAGTCCCTCAGTACATAATGTGAGGGTCATCTAGCATGAATAGTGTAGTTGAGCAGCAAAATAAGACTTTTCAGATATGGTCAAGAGTAAGTGATAGCCACTATTTTTGCAATAAATTTCGTACGCATACGGATCAATTTTGTAATATAATGAATCAAAGTTGTCCCACAGAGAATTGAATTAAACTCAATTAAGCCTAAGAAAATTTATTTTTGTTTAAGTCAAGATACGTAACTACCAATATAAGGAATTAAAATAAAATGAAATTAAATGAATATTGAGCGTTAAGATCGTTATGATGAAATCGATTACTAAAGAGTATCTTAGGTTCCTATCCCCTAATTGCTAAGAATTAAGATGCCTAATTAATTGGTTAATCAATAATTTGAAAGTTAAAGAGATTAAATGAGCCCAAATGTCTCCCAAACCACTTAGACTTCCATTCTAATGAATTGCAAACTTCTTTCATAATTAATCAGGTCAAGAGTATTCAGTCCCTTTCACCACTTAGGGTTCTTGAGTATATTTTTATACTTAAGAACAAAACTAATATGATCTAATCTCAATCCTAAGCTGTTTAATCAATTGGTCCATTGAGATCTCTCTCTTTTAAGAGCAAACCTTAACCCCCCAATTCAATAAGAGATGGCCAAACTCTTAAATGTAGTATACAAGATAGATTAAGCATTCAAATCATTAATCAACTCAATTCAACCTTGCAAGATCCTCAATACATGGCAATAGGTTCAAGTAAACCTAAGATCAAAGAAATCTAGCCACACATAGCTTTACACATTACAAACAAATTCAGAAATTCGAAGAGACAAGGAATCATGAAAGAAAAGATAGAGAATCTAAGAAAACTTAGTGCAATCATGTTGATTCGGCCCCCAATCTTCAACCCAAGCTCCTCCTCCTTAAACCCTAGCTCTTTGTTGCATTTTCTTCCTCAGAATTTCTCCTCCCAGCTCAGAATGACCAAACTCTAGTAGCCCCTCATGTTTTTAGTCCGCAAATCAAAGTTATGCATTTCAGTAGCCGATCTTGCTTTGGCAAGGGGTGTTTCTCGCTATAGCGAGAACTTATAAGCGTCCAGATTCTTACTAATCTCGCTATTGTCTACACTATAGCTAGAAGCTCCCTGGATTTTATATGAATCATGATTTCATTATGGCAAAATGACTTTCTTACCACAACAAACATGTGTCCTAGCTACAACGAACTGTGTTCTCGTTGTAGTAAGTGGACTTGTTAAGCTTGCTTTTTGAACTTCTAGCTTTTTTCCCTTTTCTCATTCCTTTCTAATAATCATTTACCTTTCTTCTAAGATAAAAATCAACATCAAATAAAGCTCAAAACTGATAAAAATATTACAAATGAGATATTTTCTTTATTTTCTTTGATTGAATAAAAATTTAAGCAAGGTCACTCAAGAAATAAGTAATTTGATTCCTTAATCTATCATAAAATACACTTTTTTCTTACCCAAAACTAGCGAGTTATCAAACTCTCATACACTTGTATTATTGCTTGTCCTCAAGCAATTCCTAAAAATATCAATCAAAGTGGCTATTTCATAATTCTTCTCCACAATTAGCAACCAATCAACCAAAATTCATAATTCCCCCACACTTAGAATGAAACCAAGGTCAGAAGTAGAAATTCAGCAGAACTTAATTAGAATTTCATAAATAATGTACTCATGGCAACACCTTCCTTATTTCTAGAGCGTGTGTGTGTGTTCCACAGACAATTTTAAAGCAATCAAGTGATCTTCATTAATAACCTCAATAAAATTTCAGGACCAAATCCAACTATCTACTATAACTTCAATCATCAAAGTTCATTAAGAGAGGTCTAAGCTTTATTATCCATAATCTCAGCACTACCATTTTTTTCTTTTTCTTTTTTATCATCCACCTACTCATTTCTCTTAATCTTTTTGACGCGAATGACAACACTGATTATGAAGCCACTCGATTACTCAGATTAAGGAAATTGACTCAGAGTGCTTACTGGCATACTCTTAGTTTCACCACTGTTTGACGTAAAAGTTCATACTTTTTAGTGCAAACTCCTGATTACTAAGTAAATTCAACTATTGGAGTAGAGATAAATATCTGTATATGTATATATATGTTTTTTTTCATGATATATCTCTCTTAAATGACAATTAGATATCTATCAGCAATAGATAAATTGGAGTGATCTAAAAATAATCGGGGTTAACTAAAAAGGGCTTGGATTATTTCGATAACTGTCTTGCTAAAAGGTGCTTCTATTATGAGTGTTTATTACAAATTGCATTACTTGATTTATTCATTTCAAGTTTGCTCAACCTCCAATTTCATTGCTTAGTATTCATCTGAAGTAAGAGGGAACTAAATCTAAAATCATTGGTTAAAATTATGGAGGCATTATGATGAACTAATTATAATTGATATTATTATTATTATTATTATTATTATTATTATATATTTAGGTTTGCATGTCCACCTAACCTATATTTACCTTCCCCTACACTTAAGAAGGAACATTGTCCTCAATGTTAAAACAGGAGATACCTAAAATCAAAAAATAAAAAATAAACCAAAGTAAAGGGAAGGGATATAAGTAGAAAGAAAGAAACAGGAACTCCCCTGACATGAAAAGTTAAGAAAGAGAAGGTGGGACGTGAACAAATCTTATAGCTGGGATACAAAAATATACACAAATCAAGCAGCAAATAGTAAGTGAGTGTTAGATAAAAGACTTCAAATATATAACTAACAATTGCAGAATCCAAAAAAAAAGGACATTAGAAGGTACAGTTATCCATCTACAGTTATCCCAAAAAAAATAGAAAAGAAAAGCAAGAAGGATCATGCAATTAACATAAGAACACTATGGGTCAAAGGGCCCAGGAATATCCTGCAATGTTGGGTCCTATGAAAGAATGATGACAGATGATGGAAGGACCTCTGAAAGTGGTGGTGGAGGTGCAGGCATGAGATAATCAACAAGCATTTGCAGCTAATCTTTCATTAACAGGACATACCCCTTTAGTCTGTTAATAGAGTCTCTCACCCAGCCCTCAAACTAAGTCTGAGGTGGTGCATCCTACATCATGGGTTCTAAAGCATCCACTCGTTGCTGTGGGGGAGGTGGAGATGCTTCATGATGTGGTTGTGGCTGTGCTCGATGTCTATGGGGTCATCTCGGTTCATCTTTTATGCTATCATACTTGAATGGGCCCTTTGGTTTAAATTGGGCATCATTTTTAGACACTCTGCTTCCCCTCATTGAAAGTAACTCAGTAAACATGTGAGGGTATGCCAAGCTCGCCCTATCTGACTGTGCAATTTGCTTAAAGTTTAAGAGAATAAGATGGGGAATATTCACCTGATTCCTTGTCATGAAGCAACAGGTCAGCCTTGTTGGTTGACTACATACACTTTGTTGGTCAGCCTTGCTCGACCTTCATGGGTTGTGGTCGTCTCTACTTCTTCCTATGGAATGGACTGTTGGTTGTCCATATAAGATTGGAAGACACATTATTCGACATTTGGCAGTTCATAGAAGTCTTGAATAACCTTCTCATTAATTTTGACCTATGATAATCAACAATAATATTCATTTTTATCCTTCTTTGTGTCTTCAAAATTAGCATAAAACTCTTAGATCATTAAAGGAATCCGATGCAAAGGCTTTTTAATAAACTCCTGCAGGCCATGCCATTCAAAATCACTGAAGGTCAAATCTAAGATATGGGGCTTATAGTATCTATCTTCAATGCTCCCTAATCAGAGAAGAGGCGTTCAAAGTGGAATTCAGCTTTTAAAGATGCAAATCTATCCTTGTTATATGTTTTCTTTTTCTACTTTGAGGAAGATGCTTCAGCTGTTTTTGTTTGCTTTTTAGGAGCCATAAAATCAAATGAGAGAGGCCACTTTAGTTCTTTCAATTGCTCCTTTATCCTACTTTCTTTAAGGCAGGTTGGTCCAAGACTTCCAACCTCCCCTATACACTCTAGCCCTGCAAAGTCAAAACAAGGCTAAAAAAAAAATTCACAGTGTCTTCAACAAAAATTAAAATATAAGAAAAACAAAAGTTCAAATGATAAGAGGTTGGGTTGCTTCCCAGAAGCGCTAAGTTTAAAGCTTTCAGCCAGACTATCCCCAGTACTTAAGGAGGTATGGTGAAGCTTTGAACCGTCTTATGCCGATTCCATTCTCCCCTAAAATATTGTTTGAGTCTTTAACTATTGACCTTGAATTAATTCCTTGATCATTCATCTTTAATTTCCACTATCCATGAGATGCAACAGCAATTATAGTGTAAGGGCTTGACCATCTTGATTTAAGTTTTTTTAGGAAACAACCTGAGTCTTGAGTTGAACAACAATACTTGTTGTCCTAGTGTGAAGGTCTGGTAGAGAATGTGGCGATCATGTCATTTTTTTGTTCTTTCGTTGTAAACCTTGAACTTTCACATGCTTCTAGACGAAATTCTCCTAATTCATCCAATTAAAGCATTCTTTTTGTACTTGCCAGGTTAGGATCAAGACTAAACTATTTGATAACCCTCCATACCCTGTATTCAAGTTCCAAGGGTAAATGGCATGCTTTCCCATAAATAAGTCTATAAGGTGACATACCTATAGGTGTCCTATAAGCAGCTCAATAAGCCCATAATTTATCATCCAACTTATCAAACCAATCTTTTCTAGAATGATTAACAATTTTTTCTAAGATTCTTTTGTTTTCCTTATTAGTAAGCTCACACAAGCCATTGGTCTGAGGGTGGCATTCAAAAGGCATTCAATGATGTACCCTATATTTAAGTAGCAGATTCTTTAACTGCTTATTATAAAAATGAGTACCTTCATCAATGATGATAGCTTGAGGTATCTTAAACCTAGTAAAGATATATTTCTTGAGAAATTTGATTACTGTATTAGAATCGTTGGCCATACAAGCCAATGCTTTAGCCCACTTGCTCACATATTCCATAGCCACTAGTATGTAATGATTACCTCGGGATGAAGGAAATGGACCCATGAAGTCTATGCCCTATACATCAAATAATTCAACTTCTAAAATCCCAAACTGTGGCATCTCATGTTGCTTTGAGATGTTCCCTATTCTTTGACATCTATCACACTAAATAACGAAGCTGTGAGCATATTTAAACAATGTGGGTTAATAAAAACCTGATTCTAACACCTTATGTGCAGTCTTTTAACCCCCAAATGACCCCCATAAGCTGATGAATGGCAAGCATAAAGGATAGCAAAATGTTCAATTTTAGGCACACACTTTTTTATCATAAAATCAGTGCACCTCTTAAAAAGAAAAGGCTCCTCCTAGACGTAGTAAGTTACACTATGTAGAAATTTCCTCTTTTGGTAATGACTGAGATCAGGCAATAGAACATTACACACAAGGTAGTTTACAATATCGGCATACCATGGAATGTCAGTTAAATTTGCCACATGAGATACTTGTTCATAAGGAAAATGTTCGTCAATCATGGTTTTATCGACACATTCAAACTCTTGAGCCAGATGTGACAAAAGATGAACTACCTAATTGTCATTGCCCTTCCTATCCACTATTTTCACATCAAATTCTTGCAAGAGAAGGACCCATCTAATTAGCCTAGGTTTTGACGCTTTTTTGCTCAATAAGTATTTAATGGCTACATGATCCGTATGAATAGTTACATTAGCGCCTATCAAATAAATGCAAAATTTACTAAAAGCAAAGACCATGGCTAACATCTCCTTTTCAGTTGTAGAATAATTTACCCGAGCTCTGTTTAAGGTTTGATTAGTATAGTAAATGGGGTGAAATACCTTGTCCCTCCTTTGACATAGAACGGCTCCTACTGCATAATCACTTGCGTCGCACATGAGTTCAAATGGTTGACTCCAGTTTGGAGCTACAATGATGGGCGCAGTGATCAATCTCTACTTTAACTTTTCAAATGCTTTTAGGCATTCATTGGTAAACTAGAAAGGTATGTCTTTCTCCAAAAATTTGTAATGCGGCTTTGCAATTTTTGAGAAATCCTGAATGAATTGACAGTAGAAACTAGCATGACTAAGGAAACTTCAGATTCCCTTCACATTAGTGGTTGGTGGGAGGTGTTCGATTACTGCTGTTTTGGCACGATCCACTTTTAAACCATGTTTAGAAACTTTATGACCCAAGACGATTCTTTTAGTGACCATGAAGTGGGATTTCTCCCAATTCAATACTAGATTTGTCTTTTCACAACACTTCAAGACTTGCGTTAAATTTACTAAACACATCTTAAAGGAATCTCCAAAAATAGAGAAATTGTCCATAAAAACTTCCATGATGTGTTTAATAGAATCTGCAAAGATAGACATCATATAGTGTTGGAAAGTGGCCAGAGCATTGTATAACCCGAATGGCATCCTACGAAATGCAAAAGCGCTATAAGGATAAGTGAATGTTGTCTTTTCTTGATCTTCTGGGGTGATTGCTATTTGATTGTATCCGAAGTATCCGTCTAAGAAATAGAAATATTGTTTCCTAACCAAGCGATCAAGCATTTGGTCAATAAATGGGAGGAAAAAATGATCTTTGCATGTTGTCGCAGTTAACTTCCTATAATCCATACAAATTCGCCACCCAGTAATTGTCCTGGTGAAAATAACCTCATTCTAGTCTTTCTTTACCACTGTCATTCCTCCCTTTTTAGGAACTCATTGTACTGGGTTGACTCAACTACTATCAAAGATAGGGTATATGATCCCTACATTCAACCATTTCAGTATCTCATTTTTAATCACTTCCTTCATGATTGGGTTTAGTCGCCTTTGCACTTCAACAGATTTCTTGTGCTCATCTCCTAACAGGATTTTATGCATCACCATTACCAGGGCGATACCCTTGATATCCATAATTGTCCATAGCTAATTTATGGGTTTTAAGTACCTCAATTAACTTTTGCTCTTACTCCTCATTCAAGGATGTAGAAATGATTACTGGTAATGAATTATATGTTCCCAGATAGGCATACTTAAAATGAGAAGGCAAGGGTTTCAGCTCCAATTGTGGAGGTTCTTTAATGGATAGTTTCATTGATGGGGCCACTTTAGCTTCCATTTCCAATGATTCATATTTTCTCAAAGAATTTAACCAGTGGGAATTTTCATGTATCATTGATTGGTGTCGAAACCACCAAAAATAAATTCCTACTCTCAAAATAATATTTCTTGCAAATAGGGTGAGTAGGGTCGTACTCCACAAGGACTAGCCAAATTATTCAACCCAAAAATAGTAAAATAAAATAAGGGAGATTTTTCTTGATAAAGAAAATTAAAAATAAATAAATTCAAAAAATATTTTTGATAGAGAAAACTTTAATACAAATAACTCCCAGCCAAGGTTTATTTTAGATCTGACTCAACTAATTTGATTATTGAGTACTCCAAAAGGTAAAAAAATATAATTTCTCTTCTAAAATAAATTGATTATGAACATCAACAAGCTCTGATGTTCTACTCTTCTTTAAGAATATTTAAAAGGAACAAACTCTCCAATTAAACCTCATTTATAAATCAATCCCAAATAAGCACTTGGAATTTAAACCTTGAGTAGCATTAAGAAAAAGAAAAGCAACCAATCACCGTTTAACAATACATAAGCTCGTATATTTAAAACAGAAGAAATATTTTCTTCAACACACAAAGACAATTTTAATTTATCAAAGGTATTGAATTGCTACTCTACCGAATCAAATGAACAATTATGGATTCAAAAGAATTCGGATAGCAATAATTACTCAGCTAAAATAAGGTACTAATTAAATTAACTGAATAATAATATCAGAATAATAGAAAATATTTCAATATTCAAGAAAAGAAACAATTAAATCAAACCTTTCACAAATTATTCAGAGTCAAACCTTAATAACCTTGACTAAGAAACAAAGAGATTAGCCACTCATGGCTTTGAAATACTCAAAGAATTTTCCTCAGAAATTTTGAGAAGATAAAAAAAATGAAAAAATAACGCAGAGAAAATAACAAAAGAGAGAAGCCTCTGATCTTTATATGGTTTTCTGGTTCTTCACCCCTCCTTTTATAGACTTCCTCCGTGTGAATCTGAGTAAATCTATACTCAAAAAAATTTGCGTAAATCTCTCTCGATAGCTTTTCCACGATAAACATCATCTTATCTGATCCTGTAGATAAACATAAGAGAAGATATAAGATCAATTAAATAGATATAGATTATCTATAAATTATATTAGTTAAAATCTCAAAATCACAACCATTTAAATAATTAAAATATATTTATCAAATTTTCTCACACTTAAATCGTTGCTCGTCCTCGAGCAACTATACTAGAATTAGAGGCCTTAGCACAATCAGATGGTACTGCTTCCTATATTCTCCATTTTTTTTAACAAAAAGCTATTATAAATAAATGCAAGACTTATTCAATCAAGAAAAATTGTAGTTCAACTTTCTCCATTCATCACTAACAATCACCAGGTAACTCTAGTATGTATGTGCATATCTAGAATATGATCATTGCTAACAATTTAACGAGCATGAAAGCTGGAAATTACCATATTTATCTAAGAATTTATTAAGTCTCAATCAACCATGCATACACATAAATGACACAATAGAGATCATTAGAGTCTTTTAATTTAGCTTCCCCCACACTTTTAATTTTACTTTATTTATTAAAGGGTTAATTTTTTTTTAGCCTCTTTCCTAGGCCGTTATGGTCTCTTTTGATGCGAGTGTCAACATTGGTGATGAAGACCCCCCGGTTACTCAAGCTTACATAACTCAGCTGGCACAAAGATGCTTTGCACACTCATAGCTTTTACTGCACTATTTAAGTACAGCTTAAGCTAGTGAAATGGAATTGGCTCTCTCTTTTTTCTTTTTTTTTTTTCCTTTTTTTTTTGGAATCATATCACAACTCTAAGGATGTGCATGAAAAAAATTAATTCAAGCATATAAATTCAAAAATAAATATATAATAAACTGCCTTCCTTACTAAAAAAAACTTGTTTGCATATCACATAATGAGACAATTGTGCTCAGTTTAAATTCCCAGGTCATGCTCATAACTTATGGGTTAATTACATTACTACTTAAATTCAAAATTGAATAGCTTAAAAATTTATAAATAAAAACTAAATCATTAAAATAGGAGAATAATGAGAAATAGTAAAAAAAATTCCTCTAACTCAGTATAGTAGCATGTATATGTATAGCTATAAACCCTACGTATAGCTATAAACCCCTCCCTTACACTTAAAATCAGCACTGTCCTCAGTGTTGCAGGCATATATATAAATGTAAAGAGAAGAAAGAACTAAAACTCCTTTGGTTTATGAAAAGCTTTATTGCAATGGGAGGTCCTCCAGCTCCTTATATCTTACCTGCCACAAGTCTAAAGGGGGAGTAGTAACTTATAGAGAGGGTAGCAAAATAAAGAAGAACATACTTAAAATGTGCAAGGTTATTAAGGTAAAACAAAAACAAACTAGAAGAAGGATTAAAAAACTAAAATAAAAAAATCCAAATTTTATTATGGTGGGTTGCCTCCTAGAAGCGCCTCTATTTAAAGTCTATGGCCAGACAAAATGCCTCGTTACCTAATCTTTATAAGTTGGGAGTTGCAGCTCAATTACATCTAAGTTGCTCACTTGAAATCCTTCATAGTAAGGTTTTAAACGTTGTCTATTAACCTCAAATATTTTATTAGTGTGAAAGCTTTGGATTTCAACTGCAATATGAGAAAATACTTTTGTGACAACAAAGGGTCCAACCCATTGGGATCTCAATTTTCTAGGAAATAACTTGAGTCTAGAGTGAAATAAGAGAACTTTTTTACCCACCTTAAAACATTTTCTAGAAATATTTTTATCATGATAGAGCTTGGTCTTTTCTTTATATATTCTAAAATTTTCATAGGCCTCATTTCTTATCTAATCAAGTTCTTGCAACCATAATTTCCTATGTTCACTTACTTCATCCATATTCATATTACACTGTTTAACAGCCCAATAGGCTTTATGCTCCAATTCTACTGGAAGGTGATAGGGCTTACCAAAGATTAAGCGATATGGAGACATACCAATAGGAGTTTTATGTGTAGTTTTGTATGCCCAAAGAGCGTCATCTAGTCGTGTGCTCCAATCTTTCCTATTTGGATTGACCATTTTTTCAAGAATCAATTTAATCTCCCTATTTGACACTTTTACTTAACCACTTATTTGTGGATGGTAGGCTATTGAGATTCTGAGTCACATTATATTTCTTCAACAAGCTTTTGATTATACGGTTGCAAAAATGGGTGCCTCTATCACTAATGATAGCTCTAGGTACTCCATACTTGGTAAAAACATGACTCTTGACAAAACTAACAATAGTTTTAGCATCATTAGATCTGGTGGCTTTTGTTTCCACCCATTTTGAAACATAATCCACAGCTAAAAGGATGTAGTAATTACCAAAAGAAGATGGAAAAGGCCTCATCTTGTTGAAGAAATATAATGTGACTCATAGAATCTCAACAGCCTACCATCCACAAACAAGTGGTCAAGCAGAGGTGTCAAATAGGGAGATTAAATTGATTCTTGAAAAGACGGTCAATCCAAATAAGAAAGATTGAAGCACACTAGATGACGCTCTTTGGGCATATAGAACTGCACATAAAACTCCTATTGGTATGTCTCCATATCGCTTAATCTTTCGTAAGCCTTGTCATCTTCCAATAGAATTAGAGCATAAAGCCTATTGGGTTATTAAACAGTGTAATATGAATATGGATAAGGTAAGTGAACATAGAAAATTACAGTTGCAGGAACTTAATGAGATAAGAAATGAGGCTTATGAAAATTCTAGAATATATAAAGAAAAGACTAAGCTCTATCATGATAAAAATATTTTTAGAAAATGTTTTGAGATGGGTTAAAAAGTTCTCTTATTTCACTCTAAACTAAAGTTATTTCCTGGAAAATTGAGATCCTGATGGGTTGGACCCTTTATTGTCACAAAAGTATTTTTTCATGGTGCAGTTGAAATCCAAAGCTTTCACACTAATAAAATATTTAAGGTTAATGGACATCGTCTAAAACCTTATTATGAAGGATTTCAAGTGAGCAACTTAGATGTAATTGAGCTACAACTCCCAACTTATAAAGATTAGGTAACGAGGCATTTTGTCTGGCCATAGACTTTAAATAAAGGCACTTCTGGGAGGCAACCCACCATAATAAAATTTGAATTTTTTTTATTTCAATTATTTAATCCTTCTTCTAGTTTGTTTTTGTTTTACCTCAATAACCTTACACATTTTAAGTATGTTCTTCTTTATTTTGCTACCCTCTCTATAGGTTACTACTCCCCTTTTAGACTTGTGGCAGGTAAGATATAAGGAGCTCGAGGACCCCCCATTGCAATAAAGCTATTCATAAACCAGGAGAGTTTTAGTTCCTTCTTCTCTTTACATTTATATATATGCCTGCAACACTGAGGACAATGTTGTTTTTAAGTGTGGGGGAGGGGTTTATAGCTATACATATACATGTTACTATACTGAGTTAGAGGAATTTTTTTTTTACTATTTCTCATTATTCACTTATTTTAATGATTTAGTTGTTATTTATAAATTTTTAAGCTATTCAATTTTGAATTTGAGTAGTAAAGTAATTAACCCATAAGTTATGAGCATGACCTGGGACCTTAAACTCAACACAATTGTCTAATTATGTGATATGCAAACAAGTTTTTTTTTTGAGTAAGGAGGGCAATTTATTATATATTTATTTTTGAATTTATATAGCTGAATTAATTTTTTTCATGCACATCCTTAGAGTTATGATATGATTCTAAAAAAAAAAGAAAAAAGAGAGAGACAATTCCACTCTGCTAGCTTAAGCTGTACTTAAATAGCGTAGTAAAAGCTATGAGTGTGTAAAGCATCTTAGTGCCAGTCGAGTTATGTAAGTTTGAGTAACCGAGGGTCTTCATCACCAATGTCGACACTCGCATTAAAAGAGACCATAAAGACCCAGGAAAGAGGCTAAAAAAAAATACCCCCTTAATAAATAAAGCAAAATTAAAAGTGTGGGGGAAGCTAAATTAAAAGACTCTAATGATCTCTATTGTGTCATTTATGTGTATGCATGGTTGATTGAGACTTAATAAAGTTTTAGATAAATATGATAATTTTTAGCTTTCATGCTCGTCAAATTGTTAGCAGTGATCATATTCTAGACATGCACACACACACTAGAGTTACTTGGTGATTGTTAGTGATGTATGGGTGAAAGTTGAACTATAATTTTTCTTGATTGAATAACTCTTGCATTTATTCATAACAGCTTTTTGTTAAAAAAAAATAGAGAATATAGGAAGCAGTACCATCTCATTATGCTAAGGCCTCTAATTCTGGTATAGTTGCTCGAGGATGAGCAACAATTTAAGTGTGGGAAAATTTAATAAATATATTTTAATTACTTAAATGGTTGTGATTTTGAGATTTTAACTAATATAATTTATAGATAGTCTATATCTATTTAATTGATCTTATATCTTCTCTCATGTTTATCCGCAGGATCAGATAAGATGATGTTTATCGTGGAAAAGCTATCGAGAGAGATTTACACAGATCTTTTTAAAGAACCAAAAAACCATATAGAGATCAGAGGCTTCTCTCTGTTATTTTTTCTGCGTTATTTTCCCATTTTTTTATCTTCTCAAAATTTCTGAAGAAAATTCTTTGAGTGTTTCAAAGCCATGAGTGGCTAATCTCTTTGTTTCCTAGTCAAGGTTATTGAGGTTTGACTCTGAATAATTTGTGAGAGGTTTGATTTAATTGTTTCCTTTATTAAATATTAAAATATTTTCTATTATTCTGATATTATTATTTAGTTAATTTAATTGGTACCTTATTTTAGCTTAGTAATTACTGCTATTCGAATTTTTTTTGAATCCGTAATTGTTCATTTGATTTGGTAGAGTAGCAATTCAATACCTTTGATAAATTAAAATTGTCTTTATGCGTTGAAGAAAATATTTCTTCTGTTTTAAACATACGAGCTTATGTATTGTTAAACGGTGATTGGTTGCTTTTCTTTTTCTTAATGCTATTTAAGGTTTAAATTCTAAGAGCTTATTTGGGATTGATTTATGAATGAGGTTTAATTAGAGAGTTTGTTCCTTTTAAATATTCTTAAAGAAGAGCAGAACATCAGAGCTTGTTGATATTAATAACCAATTTATTTTAGAAGAGAAATTATTTTTTGTTTTTTACCTTTTAGGGTACTCAATGATCAAATTAGTTGAGTCAGATTTGAAATAAACCTTGGCTGGGAGTTGTTTGCATTAAAGTTTTCTCTATCAAAAATATTTTCTGAATTTATTTATTTTTAATTTTCTTTATCAAGAAAAATTCCCCTTATTTTATTTTACTATTTTTGGGTTGAATAATTTAGTTAGTCCCTGTGGAGTATAACCCTACTCATCTTATTTGCAAGAAATATTATTTTGAAAGTAGAAATTTATTTTTAGTGGTTTCGACACCCATCAAATTTTGAATTTAATAAATATATTTTAATTACTTAAATGGTTGTGATTTTGAGATTTTAACTAATATAATTTGTAGATAGTCTATATCTATTTAATTGATCTTATATCTTCTCTCATGGTTATTTTTAGGATCAGATAAGATGATGTTTATCGTGGAAAAGATATCGAGAGAAATTTAAGCAGATTTTTTTTAGTACAGATTTACTCAGATTCACATGGAGGAAGTTTATAAAAGGAGGGGCGAAGAACCAGAAAACCATATAGAGATCAGAGGCTTCTCTCCTTCGTTATTTTCTCTACATTATTTTTCCATTTTTTTAACTTCTCAAAATTTTTGAGAAATCTTTGAGTGTTTCAAAGTCATGAGTGGTTAATCTCTTTGTTTCCTAGTCAAGGTTATTGAGGTCTGACTATGGAAAAATAACGCAGAGAAAATAACAAAAGAGAGAAGCCTCTAATCTCTATATCCTTTTTTGGTTCTTCACCCCTCCTTTTTTAAACTTCCTCTGTGCGAATCTGAGTAAATCTGTATTCAAAAAAATCTGCGTAAATCTCTCTCGATAGCTTTTCCATGATAAACATCATCTTACTTAATCCTGCAGATAAACATGAGAGAAGATATAAGATCAATTAAATAGATATAGACTATCTATAAATTATATTAGTTAAAATCTCAAAATCACAACCATTTAAATAATTAAAATATATTTATCAAAATTTCCCACACTTAAATCATTGCTCATCCTCAAGCAACTATACCAGAATTAGAGGCCTTAAAACAATGAGATGGTATTGCTTCCTATATTCTCCTTTTTTTTTTTTAACAAAAAACTGTTATAAATAAATGCAAGAGTTATTCAATCAAGAAAAATTGTAGTTCAACTTTCACCCATTCATCACTAACAATCACCAGGTAACTCTAGTGTGTGTGTGTGTGCATGTCTAGAATATGATCACTGTTAACAATTTGACAAGCATGAAAGCTGAAAATTATCATATTTATCTAAGAATTTATTAAGTCTTAATCAACCATGTATACACATAAATGACACAATAGAGATCATTAGAGTCTTTTAATTTAGCTTCCCCCACACTTTTAATTTTCCTTTATTTATTAGGGGGTAATTTTTTTTTTTAGCCTCTTTCCTAGGCTGTTATGGTCTCTTTTGGCGCGAGTGTCGACATTGGTGATGAAGACCCCCGGTTACTCAAACTTACATAACTCGACTAGCACCAAGATGCTTTGCACACTCATAGCTTTTACTGCGCTATTTAAGTACAGCTTAAGCCAGCGGAGTGGAATTGGCTCTCTCTTTTTTCTTTTTTCTTTTTGGAATCATATCACAACTTTAAGAATATGCATGAAAAAAATTAATTCAGGCATATAAATTCAAAAATAAATATATAATAAACTGCCCTCCTTACTAAAAAAAACTTGTTTGCATATCACATAATTAGATAATTGTACTGAGTTTAAGTTCCCAGGTCATGCTCATAACTTATGGGTTAATTGCTTTACTACTCAAATTCAAAATTGAATAGCTTAAAAATTTATAAATAACAACTAAATCATTAAAATAGGAGAATAATAAGAAATAGTAAAAAAAATTCCTCTAACTCAATATAGTAGCATGTATATATATAGCTATAAACCCTATGTACAGCTATAAACCCCTCCCCCACACTTAAAATCAGCATTGTCCTCAGTGTTGTAGATATATATATATAAATGTAAAGAGAAAAAGGAACTAAAACTCTCCTGGTTTATGAATAGCTTTATTGCAATTGGGGGTCCTCGAGCTCCTTATATATTACCTGCCACAAGTCAATAGGAGTTTTATGTGTAGTTCTGTATGCCCAAAAAGTGTCATCTAGTCGTGTGCTCCAATCTTTCCTATTTGGATTGACCATTTTTTCAAGAATCAATTTAATCTCCCTATTTGACACTTCTGCTTGACCACTTATTTGTGGATGGTTCGCTGTTGAGATTCTGTAAGTCACATTTTATTTCTTCAATAAGCTTTCGATTATACGATTGCAAAAATGGGTGCCTCTATCACTAATGATAGCTCTAGGTACTCCATACCTGGTAAAAATATGACTCTTGACAAAACTAACAATAGTTTTAACATCATTAGATCTGGTGGCTTTTGCTTCCACCCATTTTGAAACATAATCCACAGCTAAAAGGATATAGTAATTACCAAAAGAAAATGGAAAAGGCCCCATAAAATCGATTCCCCATACATCAAAAATCTCACATTCCAAAATTGGGTTCAATGGCATTTGATCTCTATGACCTAAACTTTCACTCCTTTGGCAATTATCACATGCTTTACAAAACAAATATGAGTCACAAAACAAATTTGGCCAATATAATCCACATTCCAACACTTTTTGAGCTGTTCTTTTTGGGCCAAAATATCCACCACATGCATATGAATGACAAAATTCTAAAATGGATGGGATTTTATTTTCAAAAACACACCTTCGAATTATTTGGTCAGAACAATGTTTCCATAAATAAGGATCATCCCATACATAATATTTAAACTCACTTTTGATTTTATCTTTTTGAGTCTTGGTCAAGTCATAGGGGAATGTTCTAGCAATTAAATAATTTACTATATCAGCATACCAAGGTATTGAAATTTTAACCTTAAAAAGATGTTCATCTGGAAATGCATCTTGAATTGGTTCAGGCTTTTCATTGAGCACCAATTGACTTAAGTTATCTGCAACTGAATTTTCTGTGCCCTTTTTATCTCGAATCTCTAAGTCAAATTCTTGTAATAACAGAATCCACCTTATCAAGCAGGGTTTAGCCTCTTTTTTATTGAATAAATACTTTAGAGCTGCATGATCTGAAAACACAATAACTTTAGTGCACAATAAATATGATCTAAATTTTTCTAAAGTAAATACTATAGCAAATAACTCCTTCTCTGTGGTAGAATAATTTCTTTGAGCACTGTCAAGAGTCCTCGAGGCATAATATATAGCATGGACATTCTTTTCGATCTTTTGACCAAGTACTGCTCCTACTGCATAATTGCTAGCATCACACATGATTTCAAAAGGATATTCCCAATTTGGTGGTTGAATAATAGGAGCTGAAGTCAATAACTCTTTTACTTGGTCAAACACCTTTTTACAACTTTCATCAAAATCAAAAGGGACATCTTTTTGCAACAACTTACAAAGAGGGTGAGAGATCTTAGAAAAATCCTTTATAAATCGTCGGTAAAAGCTTACATGACCAAGGAAAGAATGAATTTCTAGCACTAATGTGGGGTAAGGTAAGGATCTAATTAAATCAATTTTGGACTTATCAAGTTTTATTCCCCTTGAAGACACTATGCGGCTTAATATTAACCCTTGATCTACCATACAATGGCATTTTTCATAATTAAGTACCAGATTAGTTTCAATACATCGTTTTAGCACTTTAATTAGATTTCCTAAACAATCATCAAATGAATTACCATAGATAGTAAAATCATCCATGAATACCTCTATAATATTTTCTATATAATCTGAAAAAATATTGATTATACATCTCTGAAACATCGCTGAAGCATTACATAGGTCAAACGGCATTCGACAGTAAGCAAAGGTACCGAAGGGGCATGTGAATGTTGTTTTCTCTTGATCTTCAGGTGCCACTAGAATTTGATTAAATCCTGAAAAACCATCTAAACAATAATAGTAAGAATGACTAATTAATCTCTTAAGCATTTGATCAATAAAAGGTAATGGAAAATGATCTTTTCTAGTTGAAGCATTTAGCTTTCTATATTCTATACAGACTCTCCATCCATTTTGCACACGAGTTGGAACTAACTCACCATTATCATATTCAACTACTATAAAGCCAATCTTTTTAGGTACTGCTTGAATTGGGCTTACCCATTTACTATCAGAAATTGGAAAGATCATACTAGCATTAAGTAGCTTCAATATCTCCTTTTTGACTACTTCCATCATTGGTGGGTTAAGATGGCATTGAGCTTCTCTTGAAGGTTTACAACCTTCTTCTAATAGTATACAGTGCATACACATAGAAGGGCTTATACCTTTTATATCTGCTATCGTCCACCCAATTGCTTCTTTATACTCTCTGAGGACTCTAACTAACTTTTCATTCTCCAAGGAAGTTAGTTTGTTGGAAATTATCACTGGTAAGGTTTGGTCATCGCCTAAATATGCATATGTTAAATGACTTGGTAGTTCCTTCAATTCTAGCTTGGGTGCCTGCAAAACAGATGGAAGTAGCTTGTTGTGAGATGAGGGAAGATTAATATAAGAAATATTATACCTGACATTCTTCAATGTCTCCAATCCAAAAATAGATTCCCTCAACTCTTCATCAATAGCAAATTTATCGTCAAGAGATTCTAGCTTCTTATGATTAAAACTTTCAGTGATTGCAAGCTGTAATTTATCTGCACATGTTAGCTCAAAAACCTATTAAGTAGATGGATCAATAACATCAATAACAAAAATAGAATCTATATCAGTAGGATATCTCATAGCATTATACATATTAAATCTTATTACTTCTCCATCAAACTCTATAAATAGTGTACCTTCAGCAACATCTATTTTTGTCCTTGATGTTTTCAAAAATGGTCTTCTTAGCAAAATTGGTACTGATTTGGAAGAGTGGTCCTCTTTTATATCTAAAATATAAAAGTCAGCTGGAAAGACTAACTCATTAACTTGCACTAAAACATCTTATAGGACTCCTTCAGGATATGTGATAGACCTATCAGCTAATTAAATAATCACACTTGCTTGTGTAAGTTATCCTATACTTAAATATTGATAAATCCAATTAGGCATTATATTTATGGAAGCTCCTAAGTCTATCATTGCTCTTTCAATCTTTACATTACCTATTTTGCAAGGGATAGTAAACACACCTGGATCTTTGCATTTTAGGGGTAATTTCCTTTGAATTACAGCAGACACATTTTCTCCTATACAGATTTTCTCATTACCATTTAATTTTCTTTTATTAGTGCACAATTCTTTAAAAAATTTTGCATACCTAGGCACTTACTTAATAGCATCAAGAAGAGGAATGTTGATTTGCACCTTTCTGAAAATATCAAGAATCTCCTTCTCTTGTTGCTCTTTTTTGGAATTTGCCAATCTACTTGGGAATGGAGGAGGAGTGACTAGTTGTTACTTGGCTTGGGATGGCTCTAAATTTTCTTGTGGTAGTCTAATTTCCTTTTCTAACTCTTAATCTTTAGCATACTTTGGAGCTTTCTTTTCAGGCTCTTTCAACTCCTTGCCATTTCTCAAAGTTATAGCATTAACATTTTGTTTTGGATTCAATTGAGGCTAAGATGGTAACCTACTAGAATTCTGACTTTCCAGCTTTCCTAGATTTGTGGCTAACTGCTCCACTTGATTCTCTAAGTTAAGTATACTAAACTTGGTTTCTTGCTGAAATTGTGTCATGTTAGTAGCTAAAGCAGAAACTATTTGGTTTAAAGACATACCTGACTTAGGAAGAAAAGGTTAACAGTTTGGCTGTTGAGACATAGGAGCTTGTTGCCTTAATTGATAGTTTGGCTGCTGGAAATTATTGGGTTTTTATCCATAACTAAGATTTGGATGGTCCCTCCATCCCCGATTGTAGGTAGTGGCATAAAGATCATATTTCCTTTAGAATTGACCTTGGAATCCTCTTATAGCATTGGCTTGTTCATCCTTCTGAAGAGTTGGGCACATATCTGTAGGGTGGCCAATATTTAAGCAAACCTCATAAGCCTTGACTTGTTGATGATTCCCTACAACCATTTTCTAAACAAGAGAGGTTAGTTTATCAAGCCTATGTTCAATAGAATTAATACTTACCTCGTTTACCTTTTTTGTGGGAGGATCCTCATGAGTTCCAAACTGTTGAGTATTGGCAGCAACTTTAGTAATCAATTCTTTGGCTTGTTCCATTGTCTTATCCACCAACGCTCCACCGCTAGAGGCGTCTATCATATTTCTATCACTTTATAATAGTCTTTCATAAAAATATTAAATCAATAAATGGTCTGGTATTTGGTGATATGGGCAGCTTACGCAGAGCTAATTGAATCTCTCCCAGCACTTATAAAGAGTCTTTCCATTGTATTGACGAATCCTATAAATATCTTTTCTAATTGCTATGGCTCTAGAAGCTAGGAAAAATTTTTCAAGAAACAACTTTCTTAATTGGTCCTAAGTCGTAATTGACCCCGGTGGGAGATAATATAGCCAATCTTTTGCTTTTTCTGTCAATGAAAATGGAAAAGCTTGCAATTTGATTTGCTATTCACTTACTCCTTACGGCTTTATGCTAGAGTAGATGACGTGGAATTCTTTTAAATGCTTATGGGGGTCTTCACCTGCAAAACCACGAAAGGTAGGTAGTAAATGAATTAAACCAGATTTTAGTTCAAAACTTACTGCTACATTTGGAAATTATATGCACAGGGGCTATTGGTTCACATCAGGATTGGCCATCCTTCTCAGAGTTTGTTTCGCTTCAACCATGATTTCAAGTTCTCTGAATAATTCAGATAAATCAACTACAAAATCACTGTTAGAATTAGATGAAGAAAAAGTCTTTCGCTGATTTGTTTCCTTTCTTAGCGAGCTGTCTTCTCTATATCATAATCAAAGATTAAGTCACCTGTGCGAGAAGAACGAGGCATAAAAAAAAATAAAAAATGGATTTAAACAATGACACCAATCCCCAGCAACAGCGCCAAAATTTGATGGGTGTCGAAACCACCAAAAATAAATTCCTACTCTCAAAATAATATTTCTTGCAAATAGGGTGAGTAGGGTCATACTCCACAGGGACTAGCCAAATTATTCAACCCAAAAATAGTAAAATAAAATAAAGGGGATTTTTCTTGATAAAGAAAATTAAAAATAAATAAATTCAAAAAATATTTTTGATAAAGAAAACTTTAATACAAATAACTCCCAGCCAGGTTTATTTCAGATCTGACTCAACTAATTTAATCATTGAGTACCCCAAAAGGTAAAAAAAATTTCTCTTTTAAAATAAATTGGTTATGAACATCAACAAGCTCTGATGTTCTGCTCTTCCTTAAAAATATTTATAGGGAACAAACTCTCCAATTAAACCTCATTCATAAATCAATCCCAAATAAGCTCTTGGAATTTAAATCTTGAATAGCATTAAGAAAAAGAAAAGCAACCAATCACCGTTTAACAATACATAAGCTTGTATGTTTAAAACAGAAGAAATATTTTCTTCAACACAAAAAGACAATTTTAATTTAGCAAAGGTATTGAATTGCTATTCTACCGAATCAAATGAACAATTATAGATTCAAAAAAATTCAGTTAGCAGTAATTACTCAGCTAAAATAAGGTACTAATTAAACTAACTAAATAATAATATCAGAATAATAGAAAATATTTCAATATTCAAGAAAAGAAACAATTAAATCAAACCTCTCACAAATTATTCAGAGTCAGACCTCAATAACCTTGACTAGGAAACAAAGAGATTAGCCATTTATGGCTTTGAAACACTCAAAGAATTTTCCTTAGAAATTTTGATTAGATAAAAAAATGGAAAAATAATGCAAAGAAAATAACGAATGAGAGAAGCCTCTGATCTCTATGTCCTTTTTTGGTTCTTCACTTCTCCTTTTATAAACTTCCTTCGTGTAAATCTGAGTAAATCTGTACTAAAAAAAATCTACGTAAATCTCTCTCGATAGCTTTTCCACAATAAACATCATCTTATCTAATCCTGCAGATAAACATGAAAGAAGATATAAGATCAATTAAATAGATATAGACTATCTATAAATTATATTAGTTAAAATCTCAAAATCACAACCATTTAAGTAATTAAAATATATTTATCAATCATCATCTTACATTCATCTGTCCCTTATTGTTCAATTATGTCTGGCTCATGTAACAATGCCTCTAATTAGTCTATTTCTTTATATGTATCAAGTACTCCTTGAATGTACTCTTCATAAATCTTAACCTGAAAATAGTCATCTGTCTGATTAAAGAATTTCAAGGCCTTGTTTATATTAAACAAAATTTCCTCATCCCCTACTCACAACTTGATTTCGCCCATCTTTACATCAATTAAAGCTCGAGCTGTAGCCAAAAAGGGTCTACCCAATAGAAGAGGTAACTTCCTGTCCATTAGTATGTCTAAGATGATGAAATCACTAGAAAGATAAACTTGTCCACTTTGACTAGAACATCTTCAATAATACCTTTTGGCTTAGACAGGCTCCAGTCCGCTAATTATAACATAACTGAAGTGGGATGTACTGTCCCAAGTTAAAGTTGTTCAAAAATTGCAAGTGGCATCAAATTCACACTTGATCCAAGATCACATAGAGCTCCCTCTTTGAATTTGTTTCCAATGACACACGACACTGAGAAGGTACACAGGTCCTGTAGCTTAAAAGGAAGCTTATTGAAAATTATTGCATTGCATTTTTTTGTAAGCATGACTGTGCCTAGCTCATTCAACTTTTTTCTTGTTACTTAACATTTCCTTCAAAAACTTAGTGTATAAAGCCATTTGTTCTAAAAGCTTCTGCGAATGGGATGTTAATATGAAACTTTTTGAATATCTGAAGAAATTTCTTACATTTCTGCTATAAGGCCTTCTTTTGAAACCTTTGTGGGAAAGGAAGTGAAGGCATTCTTCTTTGAGGTTATACTATCTTATCTTCACTTTTATCTTCTGTCTCTACACGCTTGTGTTTCTCTTCCTTTCTTAATTCTTCCTTCTTCTTTTCTGGTTCATTCTGCTCCACACTTTTCTTCTGAATGATTTGTTTCCCTTTACTAACTGAGTCCTCCTTAGTTTTGTGAACTATAAGCAGTTGTTTCCCACTATGCAAGGTGATTGCTTTACATTCTTCTTTCCCTTCTCTTCTAGGATTAGGAATTGTATTCAACTCTAATGTTAATTACCCAATTTGCATTTTCATGTTTTTTATTGCTACCTTTTGTGTAGCCATAAATTGTGTCATCATTTCTTCCATGCTTATTTTTTTTCTTGAATGGGGACTTACTATCTTAGTTGTTGTGTAAATCCTGGTGGTCGCATAAGGGCTACTGGTCTAGGTCCGGAAGATTATGTTTGATTCAAAGAAGTACCTTGACTCCATGAAAAACTTGGGTGGTTCCTTCAACCAAGATTGTATGTGTTAGAGTAAGGGTTGTTGGGACCCCTTTGTGGATTTCTAGCATAATTGTATGACTTGAAGGTAGTCCCTGTTGAACAAAATTCATATAGGTGTGCTTCCCTACAACAATCACAAGAATTGGTGGGCATGTGCACTACATTAACTCCTATATAGCTGTTATTTTTCTGAACTTAGAGTTTCAACTGATCAAAATGCTTGTTCATAGATGTTAGCATTACTACTATTTTAGAAGTGGTATCCTCTGAACTTCTCTCAACTATTTTCACTGATCTTCACTTACTAGAACACTGTGCATGCTCAGCTACTAAGTCATCCAGACATTTTTATCACATTGTTCACTGGTTGTCTTCCAAAGCCTCCATTTGTCATAGAATCCATTAAAGTCTTAGACTTTGAAGTTAACCGTGAACAAAAGGTTTGAACTAGGACCCGTTTGTCCTGATTATAGCTTAGGCATTATCTGACTAACTGTTTAAACCTTTCCTATGCTTCATACAAATTCTCAACTAATTGTTATCTGAAATTAGTGATTGCTGCTCTAGCATCCATCATCTTATCATGAGGAAAAAAACGTGCCCAGAATCTTTCTTCTAAATCCTCCCATGTCTCGATTAAACCTTCAGGCATATTATTTAACCATTCTTTAGCCTTCCCTTACAAATAAAGGGGAAAAAGTGGCAAATGAATCACATCCTTTGGCACACCATTTTGCTTGAAAGAGTCACACACCTCCAAGAAGGCTAAGAGGTGTCTATTAGGATCCTCTTGGTAAGTACCACTAAATTGTCCGTTCATTTATAACATTTGTAGCATCATTTGTTTTATCTCAAAGTTGCTAGCTTGAAATTCTGAAACTTTGATACCTGACTAACATCCTCTATTGTTGCGACTAAGAAAGTCATTCATCCCCAGCCTTTCATATTCTTCTTTAGCCATTGTTGGAACTTATCTCTGTCTTCCTCCTAGAACTGAGTTTCCTTTTTCAATATAGGTTGCTTCTTGCAGTTCAACTGAAGTTTTTTCTTGAGTTCCAATTTGTTCTAGCTCTTCTTCCTCATTGAATGAGAGTTTTATAGGTGAACTCTCAACTATAATATCTTGGATGCTTCTGGTCTTTAACTTGGTTTTCACTTTAGCTTTTGCCTTAGGTGGCATAAACTATAGCATCTGCAATACAATATGTCCAGAAGTTAAATCCTGATAATAAAAAGAAATTAACTAAACTAATAGAAATCTTGAACAGAAACTACTAAGAATTAACTTAGTCTAAAAAAATCTAACTCAATTCCTAACAACAGTGCCAGAAAACTTGACAACCATTATCTTTGTAATAGATTCCATAAGCGTATGGATCACTTTTGTAATATAGTGAATCAAGGTCGTCCCATAGAGAATTGAATTAAACTCAATTAAGTTAAAGGAAATTCGCTTTAATTTAAGTTAAGATACACAACTAACAATGTAAGGAATTAAAATAAAATGAAATTAAACGAATATTGAGCATTAAGATCATTATGATGAAATCAATTACTAAGGAGTATCCTAGGTTCCTATCCTCTAATTACCAAGAATTGAGATGTCTGATTAATTAGTTAATCAACAATTTGAAGGTTAAGGAGATTAAATGAGCCCAAATGTCTCTCGAACCACTTAGACTTCTATCCTAATTAATTGTAGACTTTTCTCACAATTAATCAAGTTAAGTGTGTTAAGTCCTTTTCACTACTTAGGGTTCTTGAGTATATTTCTATACCTAAGAATAAAACTAGTATGACCTAATCTCAATCCTAAGCTGCTTAATCAATTGGTCCATTGAGATCTCACACTTTTAAGAGCGAACCTCCGCCCCCCCAATTCAACAAAGATGGCCAAACTCTTAAATATAGCATACAAGATAGATTAAACATTCAAATCATTAATTAACTTAATTTAACCTTGCAAGATCCTCATTACATGGCAATAGGTTCAAGTAAACCTAGGATTAAAGAAATATAGCCACACATAGCTCTACATATTGCAAAAAAAATTTAGAAATTCGAAGAGACAAGGAATCATGAAAGAAAAAATGGAGAATCTAAGAAAACTCAGTGCAATTGTGTTGATTCGGCCTCCAATCTTCAACCCAAACTCCTCCTCCTCAAACCCTAGCTCTTTGGTGCATTTTCTTCCTCTGAATTTCTCCTCCCAGTTCAAAATGACCAAACCCTAGCAGCCCTTCGCATTTTTAGTCTGCAAATCAAAGCAGTGCATTTCAACAGTCGATCTCACTATGGCGAGGGATGTCTCTCACTATAGCAAGAACTTCTAAGCGTCCAGATTCTTGTTGATCTCGCTACTACCTGCGCTATAGCTAAAAGCTCCTTGGATTTTCTATGAATCACAACTTCTCTATGGCGAAATGACTTCCTTGCCATAGCGAACATGTACAGTGAACTGTATTCTCGCTGTAGCTAGTGGACTTGTTAAGCTTGCCTTTTGAACTTCCAACTTTTTTCCCTTTTCTCATTCCTTTCTAACAATTATCTACCTTTCTCTTGAGATAAAAATCAATATCAAATAAAGCTCAAAACTGATAAAGATATTGCAAATGAAATATTTTCTTCATTTTCTTTGATTGAATAAAAATTTAAGTAAGGTTACTTAAGAAATAGGTAATTTAACTCCTTAATCTATCATAAAACACACCTTTTTCTTATCTAAAAATTAGGGAGTCATTAGTATGATTAGTCATTCTACCTACTAAAGTCACTCTAGGATGAAGCATTCAAAACAGTAGCCTATATTTTGAATAAAGTACTAACTAAAGAAACTATTAAAACACCCTATAAACTTTAGACAGGCCAAAAATCTAATCTTAAGTATTTTCACATTTTGGGATACCTAGCTAAAACACAACCTTATAAGCCTTAAGAAAAGAAGTTAGACTCTAAAATAGTTAGTAGTTACTTTATTAGTTACTCTAAATGTTCTAGGGGCTATAAGTTTTATAATTCCACACTTAAGACCATATTTAAGATGGGAACTGCATGTTTTTTTGAGGATGTTCAGTTTAGGATGAGGTTAAAGACATTATCTTTAAGGAAAAATTAGTTTCAATTCCTAAACCAATTCCTATGGCTGCTTTTGACAATATTTAGGTTTCTATACCTGTTATTGTTCAAGAAGTGAATCTAGAACTTCAACAATATAATGTTGATCCAACCTCTATTCAAGATGAGATAATTGTTCCTATGGAATAAACTCAACAACCAGTACCATTGTATAGATCCACTAAAAAAAGAGAAATGCAATTCTAGATGACTTCATTATGTTCCTTCAAGAACATGATGTAGATAATGATACGATGGATAATAATCCAATCAACATCTATTAAGCCATGTAAGGCTCCAATTCTTAAAAATGGATTGAAGTAATGCATGAGAAGTATAAACCCATGCAAGACAACAAAGTTTGGGAACTCATCCCATTACTAGAAAGTGTGAGACCCATTGGTTGCAAATGGATATTTAAAACCAAGTAAGATCTAAATGGTAACGTGAAGAGATTTAAGGCTCGTCTTGTGTCAAAGAGCTTTATTTAAAAAGAAGGGATTGACTATAAAGAGGCTTTCTCTCCAATTTTTAGAAAAGACTCTTTTAGGACAATCATGGCCTTAATTGCACATTTTGACCTTAAGTTTCATCAGATGGATGTTAAAACAATATTTCTCAATGGTGATTTTAATGAAACAATCTATATGATGCAACTAGAAAACTTTGAGTCAGGAGACTTAAAGAAGATGGTTTGCAAACTGACAAAATCCATTTATGAACTCAAGCAAGTTTTCTGATAATGGTACCATAAATTTCACCAAGTGATTATCTTATTTGGTTTTGAGGTAAACACTGTTAATAATTTAGTGTATCAAAAGTTTAGTGGAAGTAAATTCATATTCTTAGTTTTGTATATAGATCACATATTGCTTACCACTAATGATATGAGCATGTTAAATAAAACTAAGAGATTTATATCAAAGAATTTTAAGATGAAAGATCTTAGTAAAGCCTTTTTTTGTATTAGGAATCCAAATACATCAAGATTGTACTTAGGGAATTTTTGGATTATCACAAAGGAACTATATTGATAAAGTCCTCAAAAGGTTTAGCATGCAAGATTGCAAATCATGTAATGCCATTATTGCTACAGGAGACAAGTTTAGCATCAGTCAGTGCTCTAAGAATAACCTAAAAATTAAAGAAATGCAAAAGATTTCCTATAAATTAGCAATTAGGGTTCTAATGTATGCTCAGATCTGTATGTATCTAAATATTGCATACATTGTTGATATGCTAGGTAGATATTTAAGTAATCGTGGAATGGATCATTGGAAAGCAACTAAATAGGTTATACGCTATTTGAAAAGAATGAAGAATTACATGCTCATATATTATAGATCAGGTCAGTAGGAGATCATAGGGTATTCTGATTTTGACTATGTTAGATGCCAAGATAGTAGGTACGTTTATCTATTGGCTAGTGGAGCCATTACCTTGAAGAGTGCCAAACAGACATTTATAGCTTCTTCTACTATAGAAGCAGAATCTATAGCATGTTATAAGGCATTCAACCATGGAATATGATTGCAAAACTTTGTCATTGGGCTATGCATTATAGGAAACATAGAAAGACCACTGAAGTTATATTGTGATAATAGGTTAGCAATTTTATATTCCAATAATAATAGGAGTTCATCTAAGTCAAAGAACATAGACATCAACTTCTTAATTGTAAAAGAAAGAGTGTAAAGTAGATAGATATCCATTGAACACATTGGAAAAAAATCTATGATAGTGGATTCACTTACAAAAGGTGTACCACCCATGATTTTTCATGAATATATTATTAGTATGGGAGTTATTATGTATGAGAATATCTTAGTATAATGGGAGTTTGTATTTTATGCTTAATGAAGACATTTATGTGATTAGATATAAAGTTATTTAGTATTAAGTTATTATGTTTCATTTTGTCACATTATGTTAAAATATTGATCTCACTAAAGTAAAGTAGGACCAGTTAGAAAATAGACATGTTTGCGTGTAATTTTCTATGCTACACATCCATAATTGATCTATGTCATTTGATTGTATTAGTACATGTAACCATTGTGAGGTTTAGTCATGATAAATATGATAAAGATCTCTTTAATTCTATATTGATGCAATCAATGGACCAGATTGTTTATACCTTGTATATATATTGGCAACATTTTTCAGTTCATAAGGATAAACGCATTTTTTTGTAAGGTTTACATATGTGGCCTAGTGGGAGATTATTGGAATAAAATTCAACATGTCAAGGCACTCATGTAAATATTAAAAATGTATGGCCCTTATTTAATAAGTCTAAATAAAGTCATTTGATTTGAAATTAAAGTTGTAAGGCTTAAGGGTATAATTGTCATGGAAATTTATGTATAGAGATCAAGTTGATATTTATAATTTGATGAAGGGCCAAATTGTAAACATCACAAATTACGGTTATAAATAGGAGTCATGGTCCCCAGATTAAATGTATGTTAGAAACACTCTCTGTCTCCCCTTCACAGAAAACATTAGAAAATCTCATACAATAACATTCTAGAAGATCAACCCAGTGAATCCTATATTGTATCTTTGGCCATGGATTCAAGTGCGCTTTTGCATTTAATCTCTCTTGTTCTCTTGAATTGTTATAGGATTAAATTCATATTTAGGAATTTGGTTGATTGAATTTTGTGGTTAGTATATGAATTTGGATAGATTCAAAGTAACCAAATTCAACAATATGAACACATATCAATGCCTCCTATTTATAAGGTCTAGTTACAATCATGGACATAGATAATGATGCCAATATTTTATGTTTTAGCTGCTAGGACTTTTTTTATTTGTAGGCTTATATTAATTATATAATTTTTTGTTTTCTAAATACAGGTTGCTAATCATCCATTGAGATATTGTAGGCCTAAAATTATATTAAGTAATTATAAGGTTATTAGACCCCAACATGCATTTTAATTAAGTCTAGTTAGAAGTTAAAAGTATAAGCTATTATATTTTATTAAAATTTGCAATGGAATGGCCTAATAAGACACTACTTAAGGAAGGTTATGTCTCTTTTTTAACTCTAATCTCTGTGCCTACCCTATTAAAAGCCCTTATTTAGTAAAAGGTCATAGAGAGGAAGACCGAGTCAGATCCATGATGACTCCCTAATTTAGGATTAAAAAGACATATATTTGATATTAAATTAGGGAGGCAAAGTACTTTTCTCTTGATTAATATGGTCAAATGTGTATTCAATTAAACAAAATAAAGAAAGTGTTTCAATTGCAACATTTTTATCAATTTAAGCCTCATTTTATGATTGATTTCAATTTCAGGGAAAAGTAAAAGATTATAGAAAGAATTGAGAAAAGAGAGGGAAGCTGAAAAGTGAAAATGCAAGTGGAACAAGTCCTCTTGCTACAGTTAGAACACAATTCGCTGTAATGAGGATGCACTTTCACTATAGCGAGGAAGGCATTTCGCCATAACGAAGTCACGATGCATAGAAATTCCAGGGAGCAACTCGCTATAACTCAGCAATAGTGAAAGCAGCAAAAATCTGGGAGCCTATGAGCTCTCGCCATAGTGAGAGTCACTCCTCACCATAGCGAGATCGGCCTCTGAAATGCACAGCTTTGATTTACAAGCTAAAACAAAGGAGAGGAGGCTAGGGCTTCGGCATTCAGCGAGGGAAAAGTATTCTGGCTAACTAGGATAGGAGAAAAGCACACAAAGGGTGTTGGGGAAGCTCCATACTGATCAGGGAATCATCGATTCTGTTCTTTATTCTTTCATTTAGGTGTTTCTACTCCATCTTCCCTTCTAGTTGATGCATTTGTTGATATGTTTGCTGAGATTTTCTGTGGATTTCAAGCTATGAGTAGCTAAATCTTGTAACCTTTAGGGATTCTATGAACCTTTAATCTTTAGAGATTGTCTCCCTTGTTATTATGTTGGATTATTGAAGATTTTAGTATTTAATCTGAATTATGGTTTCATTCTATTGATTGGCCTCCTTTAGTTTGATTATGGGTTTAGTAATTAACCTTTGAAAGAAGGGAATTGCTTATAGACCATTGATTAAGTAACTTAGGATTAGACATAGTCTAATTTGCACTTGAGGTAGAAATATACTCGGGGGCCTTAGGTAGTCTGGATAAGGTCCAAACGTAATTGAATATTAACTACTCATTCGAGACATCAAATAGTCGAGTTGATATAGAGGTTAAATGGATCGAATGACATTTGTATCCAATTAGACCTTTGACTATAAAATTGACATTAAGCTAACTAATAAAAAAAGGATGATTGATATTGTGTAAAAAGGGGATTAGAATTCCTAGGGTGTCTTTAATTACTTATTTTTTATTAAAACTATCTTTCATTATTGTTAATTACATTTGAATTAATTGTCATAAAAACTCAATTATAATTTGATTTGTTTAACTAAAATAAACATGAGAACTCTAATGCCTAGTCACCAATCGTACTGATTCTCTGAGGGAACGACCTTGATTCATCACATACTACTTTTACGACCCGTACACTTGCAGTGTCATTATTCTGGTGAGCATCAATCCAATTGATTGATTCTACTTCGATGCAAACATTTAACAAGGCATTTTCTATTAATTTGATTAGGTGTTCTAATTATCATACATGTAGTCCAAATCTTACACCAATACATACCATGTGTTCATAACTAAAACTTGTGTCATGACCATTTAATAGATACTTCCCTATTATTAAATCATAAAAGAACTACAACAATTGTCATGAAAAAGTGGGAATTAAAAAAATTCAAATAGCCTTGTCAACTTATTCACTTCCTGGAAGAAAACTATAAGGGTAGTTTTCTTAGGTTTCATAGTACACCAAGAGGTACCAAGCTCCACAACCACAACTACATCCATTAAACTTAAATAATGGATTCTTGGATGGTATGGATTAACTTTGTGTGGGGGGTAAAAATATTATTGAAACAATATGATCCAAAAGGTCAATAGTTACTTTAACTGTTATAATTTTCAAGTTTCTAATAATTGTATTTCCAATCATTTGACTATTCCAAGCTATCAGTTGGCCATTAACTTCCAGAGTTCTATAAGATTACTTTCTATCACCCATCAGTTGATTGATAGACCCAGAATAGCTTGACTAATGCCTTCTAAAAACTCATTAGTCCATTGTTTATTCCATCAGTCAACTATTGATTCTTTGTGTCCAATCCTTTCTTTTTTGCATTGAATTAGTCAACTGATTGCTTATAGGCATGTTTTTTCAAAATTATCTCCAACAAATTCTTATACATTTTGGGCAACACAAGGGATTCAAATTCATCTATGAAAGCAGGCATTTGAGATCTTCAATCTACACTTAGAAGGAGAAGTTTGGAGATTCAAGCATTATAGAAACCTATTTCTCTACACATTAAAGTCTGAGAATGAACATGAAGAAGGAATTCACAAAGTCTCTTCTTTTATTAATGCAAATTGATGAGTTATTTGAGGGTTCTCCCTTATAGATCTAAACTCCCATATTTCTATAGTTGTCAAGTTCATAGATAAGCGAGTTTGAACTTTAGCTTTACCATTCCTATCATTTGCATAGCCCATGGGAGGTTATTAGGAAAATAAAGAAAAGTCCTTGTGTCTTTCTTGTAATTTTTCGCTTTATAACTTAGTAGTCAACCTACATTTCCATGCCAACACCATATGTCTCCATCAAAAAAGGACACAGTGATAGTAGAAGTGCAATTATTTGCAATGAAGACACCCAGAAAAAAAAAAAAAAACCTTATTTGGTATTAATTACCAAAAAAAAATATTTGTTATTTGAAATCGAAACCAAAATATATAACAAGCCTAATAGTGAAGTGTAATTATAATTTGTATTACCCAATACCAAAGATAGGAAAATATTATTAATATCATACAAAAAAGTTTTATGAGTACTAAATTAATTATATTTTTAAATATTTCAATAAAGCATAGGTAGTCTAACTGGTCTCAAGAATTGTTTGAATGTTGGATATCATACCAACCAAAATTGAGTACTTATTCTCATCAGTATAAAAAATTAATCATTATCTACAATATGATTTGGATTTTAATTAGAAACTTTAATCAAGTTTTAACTTGAGATATCTAACCATCATTCCAGCTAAAATCAGTGTTTCATTATCAGAAGTTGTATGCTATTACATGTAAAGTCAACGTGTGTCGGTTGCAATTAACTTTTTCTTTCGAGAAAGAGAACCAACATCTATCCTTTTAACTTTTTTTTTTCTTTTTTGAACATAATTTTTAAATTATTGTATTAACAAAAGGGTACCCAGGGAAAGAATATGTTTAACACTGAATATTGTTGCTAACAATTACACTGACACATATGTCACTATTGGAATTGAAGTAAAATTACTACAATTCAAATAAATCTACTTATACAATTATAAAATTATGAATGCTAAGGTTATGGATTTAATATTAGTAAAATAAAATAATATGAAGTTTTCAGAAAAAAAATATCAAGGCAATATATGGCTGGTGAGAGAGGAAAAATAAATTGTGTTTTGGAGGCATAGCTTGATGGGGCGGATCCAGAAGGGAGAGTACAAGGAAATTAGAAGGAGATAGAGTAGAGGTTGGGCACTCTATAAATGGTCTCATCATGTTTGAAGATGTAAGTATGGTCATAAATAATTATTTATCATAAATTTTGAGATGATTGTTAAAAATAACTAATTTAAAAATTAACTTGTACGTGTGAGTAGAAGTGTGTTTCTAAGTCTCAATTCGTTTTCATAATCAATAATCAGTATAACGAACGCAAGACATCAATCACTGGAGATACTAATAAGTTATAAAAAAATCTGTGGCCCTTTTCTTAACTAATAACCTCAAAATCTGTGGTACTTCACTTTTTGTTTTTTAAGCGTACAAACTGGAAACATGGCATATGAGGGTTGTGGAGTAGTCGCTCAGATAACATCAATAAATTTAATTTAGGTTTACGTATTCTCATAATTAATTACTAGGTCGTAATAAGGTTCAGTAAAGTGAAGAAAATATCTTGTTTAGATGATTCCCAATTCGTTTTCGATAATCAATAATCAATATAACGACAGCATGAAATTAATGACTAGAGATATTATTTGGCGGTAAAAAATCAGTGGTCCTTTTCTGTAACGACTTGATAATAATAATAATAATAATAATAATAATAATAATAAATAACAAATAAAATAAAATGAGAAGTAATGAAGTAAGTTGAAAAAGTTTCAAAATAGAATTTTGGGTGAGATTAGGAGGTGTACCCGAAAAAAAAAAAAAAAGAAATTGGTGTGCAGGAAATAATGCATGTCTTCGGTGGAGAAAATTGATGTGCAAATCTCCTTGCAAATCATTGTCTTAATCTCCCATTGGGACTTCATACATGGGATGCCTTTCCCTCTTTTCTTAGTTTGCTTTTATTTGCATATTTGAGAGGCACCTCATTCCTTCGCAGTATAATCTAGTTTTTTTTTTTTTTTGGAGCTTTTAGTACTTTCTTCTTATCCTAGAAAAGGGCAAAAAAAAAAGAAATTAGTAAGAATAATATGAAAAAAAATGCTCAATGATATTAAGAAAAGAATTTTCAGGATAAATAATAACACTAAATTAATTTTAAATTTTTTTTCTAAGTTTAAAAACTATATTAAAAAGTCACCTTGATATCTATGTTTACTTCAGTGAGATGCTTTTAGAGGAAAGATTTCCTACGTTGATGGTGTATAGTCTAATTTGTACATTAAAGTTTGACGATTAATTAGGTATTTTTAAATTTGGATTCGCTATCTAATGCCTTTTTTTAACTTTATTTTTAATGGGATTTGTACATGACATTAATGCTCTAATTCACCTTTCTTTCATTTTCTTACCATTTACCCGTCATCTAAATGGGCACTGACTATTACCTCGTCAACATAAAATATTTTCTTCACTTTACAGAACCGTATTACAACCTATTAATTAAGAACGAAAATACGGAAACCTAAATTACAAATTTATTTGTTTTCTCTGAGTGACCAATCCAAAACCCTCATATGCCTTTGTCCTAGTTTGTGGCCTTAAAACAGAAAAGGCCAAGTTTTCATTTAAGAAAAGGACCACAGATTTTTTACAGGCTAATAATATCTCTAGTCATTAATTTCTTGCGTTCTTTATATTGATGATTGATTATCGAAAATGAATTGGGTTGGGAGTACTATTCATTACGATTCGCCAGGGGGCAAACAGAATAAGCTATCTAAATTTACTTCAAAAATTGACAAACTGCTTGCAATGTCATTGAACTATAAAAGTTTCAAAGAGTTAATAAATAAGATCATCCCTATCGACCCCAAAAAAGATACAAAAATCATTATCGATCTTAATAAAGGAGTACTATAATGGAGTTAGCGGTGCACCCATTCATTACAAACAGAAAGAAAGAGACGCTGAGAAAAACTCAACAGGTTTAGGTTTTTGAAGGCACAATAATTATGATTAGAATAGGTCTTCGGGTGTTTTAGGGATGCCACTATAGTAATTTACAAGGAAATTTTAGAGTGCGATATATATATATATATATATATATATAATTGAGCATTATAATGCTGATCCTATAACTTTGCAACCTAAACTATCCTCCAATGAATTCGACTAAGGACATAGGTAGTACCTAATTAAGTAGGCCTGCTGGCTGACCAAGTGTTCCTGTTATTGGAGCATAGACGGAAGTATAAGCGCCATTAATTTAAGCTGCAATATCTTAATTATTAATTTAAAGATAAGTGTAAATAGAAGAGACTTCAATAATTTTAAGAAACCAACCAACTACTGCAAAGCGCTGTTAAATTATTAGTATGAGTAACTTTCCTTCAATTAGCGAGTGTTTTCCAATTGTTCAGAAGAAAAACAAAATATGAATGAAAAACAACCTACATTGTACCAGGGCCCAAAAAGGATAACTAATTAATTATCCTGCATCTTCAAGCTTCATTCTATAAAAACTTCTGAATATCATTAGTAACCAACCAATGAGGGGCCTTGGTTCTGTCCTCCGGATAGAGCGATTTCATTACCAACCACATGAACATAGAAATATGTGATTCTCACAATACATAGCACCCCTAGCTAGTTCCTAGGCTTATTAGGGCAAACACATTACAATTCACATTATGGGTTTCAACGTATATATCGCATCATCAGAAAAAAGTCTTACACACAGCAGAAATATGGAAGTTACGTTCCCAAGGGGAAACACATAAGGATTTGCTAGATTTCTTCAGGCACTGAGATGCCTTCATTAAAATAAGCCAATATATTCGTCAAACAAATTATTGTGTTCCCAAAGCCGTGCATTGTATTCATATGAATATCCAGTGGACAAGGGTACCAATGCTTCATTAGGGACGTAGGAAATGTCAACCATATACGGCTCTGTCCAAAAATTTTCACTCATAGTCTCAATGAAGGCATCCAGAAAAGGCAAGTTATCATAATCTTCCCCAACGAAATTTTCATTGCTGCTGGAAGCACCAGTATCTGTAGAAGGCACGGGGAAGGTATCGGAGACTTGGGACTCAGCTACTATTGAATCACTTTGTGAAGAAGGAGCAGTGGTAGTACTGTTTGCGACTGAGTCTCTGATCTGTTGCCTGGATTCAAATGGAAATTGATCCTTTGGCTTAAAGACTTTAGCTTTTCCATGTGTGTCTGACTTTTGTTTAAACCGCTTCTTGAGGTTGGTGTGCCAGTAATTTTTTATTCCGTTATCTGTTCTTCCTGGTAAATGAGCTGCAATCGCAGACCATCTACAATTCAAAGAGATCTTTAAACGATATATGTCCCATATTTTGCAACAATCAAAAGTCAAGATGATACTTAATATTGGATTAAATTTTAAAATTTGAGATATTTGATATTTATTTTTTAGATATCTAATTATTTGAAATTTAAAGAGTGGTCTTCAGCTACTATTTAAATTATAGTTTATCATAACTAAAATTATCAGCATATAGGGTTATTCTATTGCCAGTATATATAGATGGTTAACGAACGAATCTACACAATTGATGGTAGAGAGACTCATTTGTCCGGCACAATATTTGAGAGGATTCTTGACTAAAAGAAGTAGAAATATTACCGTGTGTCCATCGTACGATTGCCTTTCATCAATCAAAAAACTACCTTTGACTTAATTATTATCTTAACCTTCTTTTGAGTGTTTCCCAAATTCCGGTACATTAATTTTGCTTCCAACTGGAGTTATTTGCTATGGCTAGAGATACGCTATTATTATATGTTTCTGTTACTTAGATCTGTGTTAGAGAGGTTAAGAAACCTCTGCCTAAGTATGGGAAGGGATTCAAACATTATTTACTTCACAAGCACATGCCAAGATCAAAACAATTGAAGATCCAACTCAAGAACACCAAGAAAGGGTTAGTTACCATCAATGAATACTTATTGAAGATTAAAGCATCTATTGATGCACTAACTGCGATTAGATAACCTAAATCGACCGATGAACACATAGACTATATCTTTGAAAGGCTTCCTAAAGAGTACGATCCCTTCATCACCTTGGCTTCAATAAGACTTTACCCTTACACTATTACAGACATTGAGTCACTGCTTCTTGCCCAAGAAGCCCAAATTGAGAGGAATACTAAAGTAGCTATAGGTTTCACCATTTATGTGAATCTTGCTCAAGCTTCACAAGGTGTAAAACTAATTTTAGTTAAGGAAGAGCTAGATCATTTACTAGTAAATGTGGTCATGGTTCCAAGAGGTAACAACAATAGATCTGGAATTACATGTCAATTGTGTGGGAACATTGGTCACTCTACAAGCATGTGTTGGTATCATTTGTTAGGTGCAAAGTGGAAAAACAAAGTATTTCAAAAAAGCTAAGTCCCACATTGTTCAAAACAAGGAAGTTGTGAGTGTATATATACTAAGTTGTATTATTGGGCTAATAAAAGAATTAAGGAAGAAGGTAGGCTCACACGCACAAGAGCAAGCCAAGTAAGGCTCAACATAGTTGAAATTCACCGATTTTCCCCCTACATGTGAAATAATATGCGGAGGGAAAAATTTTGCACAAATTTTATTTTATTTTACTTAACCAACTAAAGTGTCTTAGAAATGTTGAAATTCTCACTTTATAAAACTGTAACATGGCTTCAATTTTTATTTGAAATTGTGTAACTGTAGTCCTTAATATTTTTAATTTTTGTAACCTCCTCTCATAATTTCATTTAATCTTGAACATTTCTTATTTTAATTATACATTAACTAGAGTTTAATATTTTAAATTCTGAAACATCCTTTATTAAGCCAGCAACGTTCAAATTTTAAAATCTCTGAACATCTAGTCCCTTGCCTATAAAAATGTCTATAGTTCTATCTGGGTTTTTTTTCAGAATTTTCCTCTGCTGTTCTGAATCTCTAGTTCTCAATCAAGAAGAATATGCTTTATCCTAGGGGATATTCGTCAAGCCTAAATAATCCTTGAGGACAGTGTCTGGTGACACAACTCAGATTAAATTAAAAGATTCCATAACAATCTTAAGGATTATAGAGCCTGCTTCTACTGTTCCTACTTAAGCCACTAGCTCTGCTATTATAAACATCAACACCGCTACCAACAATGCCAGTGACCATGTTCCTACTAATGTCCAATCTATTTTGTCGGTTGTCCCAACTATCAAGCCTTTTCCAGATATCTCAAAGATTGAGACATTTGGAGGACAAAATTTTTGAAGATGCCAAGAACATATTTTCTCCACACTAGATATGCATGGTGTTGTTGGTGCTCTCTCTGATTGGAGACCTTCGCCAACTGCAGATCAAGCTCAATTAGATGCTTGGATCTACGCAAATGAGGTATGCAAACATACAATCATTAGCATGTTATCTAACAATTTCTTTGATGTCTGCTACACTTACAAGGAGGCTAGCAAAATATATCGCTGAAGATGCTAGGAAACAGAAGTTTGTGATAGGCAACTACTATCGATGGGAGATGACGGATGACAAATATATTAAACTCTAAATAAATGAGTACATAAGCTACTGGAGGACCTTCGAGCTGAGAAGATCCTTTTGCCTAAGGAGTTTGTTGCAAGTATACTTATTGAAAAGTTACTTGAATCATGAAAAGAATACAAGTAACAACTTAAGCATAATCACAAACAACTGTGTTTGTCGAATCTCATCCCCCACATAATCATTGAGGATATAAACTGAAAGGAGTTTCAAGTGACAAAAGCCAAAGAAATGACTTCAAAGGAAAATTTGGTGGAAATAAAGCCAAGAAAAAATAGATATGATGATAAATGGTCTAATTACAAGCCTAAAGCCACTAATCCCATACACAAAAAGAAAGGAGTTTGTTTTGTTTATGGAAAGCCAGGTCATCATGCTGCATAATGCAGAAAGAAAGCTAGAAACAACAATCCACCTAAACCAAGTGCAAATTTGGTTCAAAGAGATGACATAATTGTTGCAGTTGTTTCACAAGCTCTTCTTATGGTCAACATGAAAGATTGGGTAGTAGACTCTGGGGCTACTAAGCACATATCTGCAAATAAAGAGATGTTTATCTCCTACACTTCCGTGGGGGATGAAGAAGAATTTGTATATCTTGGTGATCCTAAAACCACTAAGGTTCTAGGGAAAGGAAACATTCTTATTACACTCATATCTGGCAAGACCTTGGCTCTAAAAGATGTTCTTCATGTGCCAGACATTAGAGCAAATTTAGTTTCTATGGCTCTATTAGGAAAAGTTAGAATTAAAGTGTCGTTTGAATCTGATAAGATTGTAATGATAAAGAACAATGTTTTTGTGGGCAAGAGTTATTGTAATTAAGGACTGTTTGTACTCAATGTTTCTGGATTTAATAAGAATACATCTTCTTCTACTTACTTGATTGATTCTTTTGAAATGTAGCATGCTAGACTAGGGCATATTAGTATATCTTATCTTAAGAAAATGCAAAATCTTGGTTTAATTTCTAGCGTTAGTAATGCATGTTCAAATAAGTGTGAAATTTGCGTAGAATCTAACTAACTAAAAAATCTCATTACTCTATACAATGAGAAACTAAATTACTTAATTTAATTCATATTGATTTAGGTAATTTAAGACAAACTATGATTAGGGGTGGTAAAAAATACTATGTGACTTTATTGATGATTTTTCAAGATTTACTCAAGTATATTTGCTTAGAAATAAAGATGAAGCTTTTGATATGTTTCTTTTATACAAGGCTAAAGTGGAAAATCAATTAAATAAAAGAATAAAAAGAGTTAGATCAGACAGAAGAGGAGAATATACCTTGTTTAATTATTTTTTGTGAAAAAGAAAGGATAATTCATGAAATAACCCTATCATATTCGCTTGAATCTATTGGAGTGGCTGAAAGGAAAAATAGGATGTTAAAAGAAATGATGAATGTCATGTTAATTAGCTCATTTAGTCTAAATAATCTTTGGGGTGAAGCTTTGTTATCTGCATGTTACTTACAAAATAGGATTCCTCATAAAAAAATTAGTAAGATGCCATATGAATTATGGAAAGGATATGCTCTTAATTTAAAACATTTAAAAGTATGGGGGTATGATGTGAAAGTCATGTTATTAGGTCCCAAGAAAAGAAAAATTAGTTCTAAAACTTTAGATTGTACATTGGTTATGCTGAGCATAGTATTGCCTATAGATTTCTTGTTTTAAAAAGTGATGTGCTTGATCATAATACTATAATATAAACAAAAGATGCTGAATTCTTTGAACATATTTTTCCTTTGAAACTTAAAACCATTTCTTAAACAACAAAAAATGCTTCTTCTTTACCTGAACAAAATCCTGTTGAAAACTCATGAAGATTTAAGGAAAAGTAAAAGGTAAAGGAAAGAAATGTCTTTTGGAAGTGATTTTTATACTTATATTATACAAGATGAACCGTCAACTTATTTTGAAGCAGTCACTTCACCATATGCACATTATTAGAAAGAAGCAATTAAATCTGAGATTGGTTCAATTAATAAAAACAAAACTTAGGTTTTAGTAGATTTACCTTCAGGAGTAAAACCTATTAGTTGTAATTAGATATTTAGAAAGAAATACAATCCTGATGGGACTATTGATAAATATAAAGTGAGACTAATAGCTAAAGGGTTTACAAAAAAACAAAATGTAGACTATTTTGATACATCTTCTCCTGTTGCTAGAATCTCTTCAATTTGAGTTTTGATTACTTTAGCCTCTGTTTATAAACTTTTTGTTCATCAAATAGATGTTAAAACTACATTTTTAAATGATGATCTAAAAGAAAAAATTTATATATTGCAACCAGAAGGTTATGTTGTCTCTGGTCAAGAGAATAAAGTTTGTAAACTTGTTGAATCTTTATATGGATTGAAACAAGCTCCTAAACAATGGAATGAGAAACTTAATCAAGTTTTGATAAAATGAGGAGTTTTCAAATGTTGAAGTTGATAGATGTGTCTACACAAAACTTGTAAACAATGAGTATGTGATTATTTGTTTGTATGTAGATGATGTGCTCATTTTTTATACAAGTATGAATGTTATGCTTGAAATAAAACATTTTTTTCTTCTAAGTTTGATATGAAAGATATGGGTGAAGCAAGTGTGATTTTGGGTGTTAAAATCATAAGAAAAGGCGATAGTATATTTTTATCACAAGAATATTATATTGAGAAACTTCTTAAAAAGTTTAATCATTTTGATGATAAACTTGTAAGTACTCCTTATGATGTTAATACTCAATTAATGAAAAATAGAGGTGATCCTGTTGCTCAATCTAAATATGCACAAATCATTAGTTGTCTATTGCATTTGATGAACTTCACCCGTCCAGAAATAACATATGCTGTGTGTAGATTGAGCAGATACACACTATCCAAATAATGATCATTAGTTTGCATTGGTGAGACTAATGAGGTATTTGAAAGGTACCATAGATTATGGTATTAGGTATGGTGGATTTCCTGTTGTACTTAAAAGGTACTTGAAAGGTACAGTGATGCAAACTGAATATCAGATTCATATGAGACAAAATCCACGAATGGTTATATGTTCACTCTCGATAGTAGTGCAATAACCTGGAAGTCAACTAAACAAATCATTATAGCTAGATCCACTATGGAATCAGAGTTTATCACTCTGAAGTTGGCTGGCAATGAGGCTGTGTGGTTGAAAAACTTCATAGCAAATATTCCTTTGGGAGTAAAACCTACACCATCAGTGTCTATACACTGTGATTGTCAAGCGGCAATCGCCATTGCAAAGAATAAAACTTTCAATGGTAAAGGTAAACACATTCGATTGAGACATGATGTGATTAAGTAGCTGCTAAAAGATGGTATTATACCAATTGATTTTGTAAGGTTAAAAGTGAATTTGGTGGATCCTCTGACCAAACTTTTGGGTAGAAAACTAGTTTTTAAAAAGATGAAAGGAATGGAACTTAAGCTAATTTGAAATTAGTAGTGATGGTAACTTAACCTTTGTGATTGAAAATCCAATGAAGAATGTTCATATAGGTAATAACAAGTCATTGTTAGTTCTGCTAGCACTTAATTTTGAGTCCTTTCCTGTGGTATTAAAAAAAATGTTAAGATGCATTAACTGAGAGGATAAGCACAAGGCTCTTAATGATTTTCATATCCCTTATAGGTGGTGTATTAAATGCAAATATATTTGATGAAATTATCTATATGAGTGTGGAGTGGAGCTGCTCTTATGAGACTGTGGTAAAGTCTCTAGAGCACTCATTAAAACCAGGCATATGCATGGCCTATTAAAGCACAAACAACGATAATAGTAGGAATTGTAGGGATTTAAACTGATTAATAAAACCTTTATCGTACAACTAAGAGTTGTTAGCTCATAAAAGCTATAAGCATCACTAATAACTCTGTGTGATAAGTTTTATTAGTCAAAATCTGGTTCATAGTGCAAAAGACACCAGATGCGAACTATTTACATCCATACTTGTAACCCAGACTTTGCTTCTCTCTTTCTTACCTTTTTTGAAATACGTGGGGGATTGTTAGGTGTAGAGTGGAAAAACAAAGTATTTCAAAAAGGCTAGGTCCCACATTGTTCAAAACAAGGAAGTTATGAGTATATATATACTAAGTTATGTTATTGAGCTAATAAAAGAATTAAGGAAGTAGGTAGGCTTGCGCCCATAAGTGTGGCCCAAGTTGGGCTCAACGCAATTGAAATCCATTGATTTCCCCCTACACTTGAAATAATACACAGTGGGAAAATTTTTACATAAATTTTATTTTATTTTACTTAACCGGCTAAGGTGTCTAGAAATGTTGAAATCCTTCCTTTAAAAAACTGTAACGTGGCTTTAGTTTTTATTTGAAATTGTGTAACTGCAGTCCTTAATATTTTTAATTTTTGTAACCTTCTCTCATAATTTCATTTAATCCCTAACATTTCTTATTTTAATTATATGTTAACCAACATTTAATATTTTAAATTATGCAACATCCTTCATTAAGCTAGCAATGTTCAAACTTTAAAATCTTTGAATGTCCAGTCCTTTGGCTATAAAAATGTCTATATTCCATCTGGGTTTCTTTTTAGAATTTTTCCTTTGCTATTTTAAATCCTTGGTTCCTAATCAAGAAGAATCTGCCTTATCCTGGGAGATATTCATCAAGCCAGAATAATCCTTGAGAATAGTATTTGGTGACGCGACTCAAATTAAATTAAACGATTCCATAACATCGTTTTGACTAAACATTCCAAGAACTATCTATCACTAATCTTACAGATCAAAATTCTAGTTGTATGTCATAAAACAAGGATCAAATAGTAGCTTTACATACAATCTCTAACATAGTAACTGACCCTATATCTTAATTTTGGAGCTACTAATCAAATTATGTTTAATGGAGTAACTGTGATGAACAAAGCTAACTATAATGGACCCAAGCATGTCAATATAGGAAGTGGCTTAGGTTTAATAATTTCTATCTTAAAACTTTCATATATTAATTTCTACTACCAAAATCATGATTTACTCTTGTCTAATATTCTTCATATGCCTTTGATTACAAAGAACTTATTGAGTGTTTCAAAATTATGTCATAGTAATACAACATATATTTAATTCCATTCTACTTTTTGCTTGGTCAAGGATCAAGCCATTAAACAAACACTATTGAAAGGAAAGCTTCACAAAGGCTTATATGCTATTACTAGTATATAGTTTAAGCATTCAAAGTAACATAACCCCAACCTTGCCTCTATTCCACCTATGAATTCAATTGACAATTATTCTAATCTTGCAAATGCCTCTATTATAAATCATACACACGCATACTGTTTTTAGCTTGTGACATAATTGACTGGGCCACCTTTCCACCTCTATTATAAACGAAGTCTTGAATAGCTATAATCTTCCTCATAGTAATAAAAGTGGTTTTAAGTTTTGCAAAGCCTATTGTTTAAGCAAATCTCATAAATAACCATTTTCTTCCTCAAATACAAAGTATACTAAACCACTTCAACTCATTCATTCTTATACCTGGGGGCCTTTACTAGTTAAATCAAATGAGAATTTCATTTATTATATCCATTTCATAGATGCCTACACACGCTTCACTTGGATCTATTCTTTCTAAACCAAAGTCGAAGTCTATAATACATTTTTAACCTTTAAAATTATGGTTAAACTACAATTTGAGACAATTTGATTGAGGGGAATTTTGTAAGCTCTCTTAATTGCTCACTTCTAATGGCATACCCATAGAACAGGTTATTCTTATATATATGAAGAAAATGGTCTGGCTGATCGTAAACATAGACATATTACTGAAATGGGTCTTACTCTTCTTGCTAATGGCTCTTTACCTTTTTGTTCTCTGGCCTAAATCCTTCCAAACTGCTATCTACTTGATTAATAGGTTATCCATTATAGTTTTAGGAGGTATGTCCCTATTTGAAAAATTTTATAAGCAAAAGCCAAGCTACAATCATCTCCATACCTTTGGTTGTGTATATTTCCCCATCACTCGACCATAAAACCAGCATAAGATGGAATATAGGTCCACTAAGTGTGTCTTTTTAAGATATAGCTCATCACATAAGGGGTACAAATTCTAGTCTTCTAGTGGAAGGATGTTTATTGTCCAGATGTTCAGTTCAATAAATGTGTATAAACATATTCTTCCATATGTTCTTCTATTAATTCTTCTCCTGAAAATCATGATTTGTATACTATACTCTCCAAATCTTATATGAATGTCCTAGATACTATTGTTGCTACCCATAGTAGTGTAGATACCTTGGCTCTTAATAATGGCTCACATGCTTGTTCTTTGGATGGTGCAACTACTAGTTTAAATACTTATATGTTTATTACAACATCTATAAGTAACTCTAGTACTATCTACGAGGTAGGAAATGCAAGTGGATTGTATGTTGATCTCTCATATGAAAGACAGCCACCATAGGTCTTTACACATGGGATGACTATTAGATCCAAAAATGGCATTATTAAACCTAAGGTCTTACTTGCTAAAATAGAACCATCCTCAGTGGTTGAAGCTCTACTATTTCCACAGTGGAAGAAGGCGATGAATGAGGACAATGCTACACCATTAAGGAATCAAACATGGCAGCTAGTTGAATTACCTTCAAATAAGAAAGCCATTGCTTATGAGTGGGTTTACAAGGTGAAACAAAACCCAAATGGGTTATTGCTTAAGCATAAAGCTTGCCTTGTAGCTAAAGGCTTCCATCAACAAGAAGGATATGATTTTAATGAAACTTTTAGCTCGATCGTTAAACCAGTCACCTTTAAAACCATTATTTACTTGGCTATCTCACAATGCTAGAAGATACATCAAATTGATGTGAATAATGCTTTTCTAAATGAAGTACTACATGAAGAGATCTATATGTAGCAACCAAAAGGATTTGAGCATGATAATAAGTAGTTGGTGTGTAAGTTGAACAAGGCCTTCTATAGTCTCAAACAAGTTCTAAGAGCTTAGTTTGAGAGACTTACTTTAGCATTGTTCCAATTTGATTTCACCTCGAGCAAGTTTGATCAATCTTTGTTCATAAAACCTCCAAAACAATCTACAATCTATTTATTTGTTTATGTAGATGATATTTTAATTACTAGTACCTCAAGAGACCTTAAGGTTGATAGCAGGCTTGAACAATGAGTTTTCACTAAAGGATTTGGGAATGTTGAACTATTTCCTTGGTATAGAAGCAAAAACATTAGCAAATGGTTCTCTTCACAAGGAATGTGAATGATACACTTGTAAAGGCTAAAATTTCATCCACCAAAGGAACACATACTCCTATAACTACTAGTCTTAAGCTTCACAAGGAAAGGGTACTTGTATAGATCAGTGGCAGGTGCATTACAATATGCTACCATAATAAGACCTAAGATTAGTTTTGCTATCAACAAAATATGTTAATTTATATAGTCACCTCTTAAAATTCATTGGAAGACTATCAAGAAGACTTTTCACTACTTAGTAGATTCTTGATCATGGTTTTAGACTTAGGCATTGTAAAAATGAAACTATTATAACTAATTGTTATGCAAATTGGGCATCTAACTGTAATGACAGGAGAAGTACCACTAGCTTTTATGTTTTCTTTGGTGATAATCTTGTATTGTAGTCATCTAATAAGTAACCCACTATTGCTTGCTTTGGTACAAAAGTAGAATACCAAAGTATGGTAGCTATAGTTGCAAAAGTTTCATGGCTAAAGTCACATCTTTTTGAACTTAACATTTGGCTAACTGCTCCTCCATAAATCTTATATGATAATTTGAATGTTGTCATGATGTCAGCAAATCCAATTCTTCATACATACACAAAGTATATAAAGCTAGATCTTCACTTTATAAGGGATAAAGCTATCAAGAAAGAAATTGTAGTGAAACACATTCCTGTATCTAGCCAAGTTGTAGATGGATTAACTAAGGCTGTGTCAAGTTCTATCTTCTTAAAATTTAAAAGAAGCTTTAGTGTAGGAAGGTATATGAGATTATGGTAGAATGTTAAAGAGGTTAAGAAACAATTATAACAGAATATATTCTATTATAATCTCCTCCATATTATGAATACTTAGACATTATAGCTCATTTAGATGTGAAAAAGATTATTCCATTTGTTTCTGTTCTTCTTCCCTTCTTTTTCTCTGTTATAATTCATTTCTTTATTACTACATTATCTTAACAATTTGAAATTAGATTTTACATAGGAATCAATTACATATGAATTTTGATTGGATAAATTATACTAGCTATAAAAACCTTTTCTTAGTATTTATTTTATTTATATATTTTGTTAGGACTATAGTTTGAATTAAAAGCGCAACATGTGGTGTAAGAGCAAGTTATGGCTTTACATAGCAAAATTAAAATAAAATAAAACTTTGAAAACACGATGTTTGATTATGTCTTGTTGTGCCCTACATGATGTTTGCATCTCCATCCAAAATATTGGATTGTTTTTAATGTGTTATTCAAATTGTTTTTGTTGGATGAAATTGGCATGTCAGATGTATCAATACATGTTTATAGATTATATTGTACCTTTATAGCATCTCTTTATACTTGAACATGGCTTTAAAGGCTTGATTTGAATATGTTGAAAAAGCATTTTTTTAGCCTTGTGAAGGAAAATTAAGTTACTTATCTATATGGAAGTGAATCTTGTTGAATTATCATTCCATGTGGTTTTAGACCAAATTACCTAGCATAATAAATGATATCATAGTCCATGGAGAAATGTTTAGAGAGACTTTTTTTGTCTTTGCGTCTTTGTTTCTCTCTATGTTTTTCTCTTTTCACAAAAGAGAAGCTATCGTATGTTATTTGTGTTATGGGAGAAAGAGAGTAATTAAACTTTTCCATTAGTTAATAAAAATAATAGCTAACCCAACTTAAAAAATTTGACTAGCCAATTTGAATTTAAAATTTAGAAATCAAATTATTTAATTAATTAAATTAAAATAAATTAGGCTATTAGGTTGGGTCATAGGTAAGCCTATCATAGGCAACACAAAATATTTTAGCATCTCCTACTTGCATATGATATGGTGAATAATAGAACATTTTACTTCTCTTGAACTTTCATATCAAGTTCTCTACCGTAACCATTATAGGCACAATCCTTTAGAGTTCTTATACTACAAATCCCATTATAAGGCCAGTATAAGAGGCATATCCTTTAAATGTGCATTACATATTTATTTGTGTCCCTTAAATACCCTAGATTCACCTATAAAAACTATATTCTATACTCATGACAAATCTAATCATTCTTGAGTTTAATCTTACTCATATTGTTTTTTCATATATTATCTACATTTATGATGCTACTATAATAACTTTATAATAGATATACCTTATATACTAGTATTGTGCATATTTCATATAATCTTTCTTTTGCCCCTATATCATTTTGATCAAAACCCGTTGCTTTTATAGCAATATTCTTTTAGGTCAGATTATCATAATCATAAGATGTATACTAAAGTAACAAATACTAACTTATCTCTTTATGATATTGTCAAAGTCATAAGAGTACCAATTTTTTTTTTTTACAACTCACACAATAATGAAGCGAGGAATTATTCATTTGCTTCCTAATTATGGTTATTAGACACATGCAGTATAAACTACATGCTATTATGTTTTGTCTTATTTCATTAGAGCATATGTTAATTTGATTTATTTATCAATATCATATAGGTCTTAGTCTAAACAAACAATGCCTAACTTGAATTTTACCATTTTGCTTGCCTCTCATAGGATCTATAAGAAAATTCTCATTTGGCTACAACATTATAGATAGTGAAAATCCATAATTTGATTCATATATATTTATGTGTTTGGATCTTATCTTGACCTTCTTTTTCTCTTTTGTTGAGGTAGCATATTTATATTTCTTTCTATTCCTCATTTTTCCATAAAGGCACTTGTGTTGCCTTGCATAGTAAACATAAATATCTCATTTTCGTTCACTCCTCATGAGCGCTAAAGGCAATTATCTTTGTGAGAGAGCCAACCTCATTAATACATACTATCACTATGTATATGTTATCTACAATTATGCCATAATACATCTATTTTGTTAAAAATTAAGTTGTGTATATGGTGTGATCTTTATGTCTTATATTTACATCTTCCTTATGTGTATATCTAAGTATGGGTTTTATCTAGGGATCAACTAACATCTTATGCATAGACATATTTTAGAATATTACTCTTTTATACTATTGATCTCTCTCATTCATGTGTCTATATTTTTACTTTTGTTATGATGCATAAAGTCTTTAGTGTAGGCCATGGCTTTGCTTCTATCATTATGGATCAATAATGGACTCAATAACCTCTTGTACTGTAGTAAAACATGTAATAAATTCTACTTTCATGGTTGAAATGGAAATCAGCCAACCACCATATCATAAATGGCAACCACCAATAATAGCTAGCAGTTTCATAAGTCAGGGAACAATAAATTAAAAAGGCAATAATGGGGTGTTTGTAACTCCTGTAACCCTTTTTGAGTTTAATGCTTTGCTTAACATTTGGACAAAAATGCCCTTGTTATGATCAATATAATTAAACCTCATGTTGTTAAAGTTGATCATCAAGTAATAAGAATTTCTATTCTATCAAATTATGAGAGTTTCCTCTTTCTTTTTTTCTCTAGGGCCTCAGAGCCAATGGTGAATAATACTTTGTATGTCTACTTATTGTTGTTCAAGATATGATTTTATTATTATTAAGCAAGAATGTATATCTAGAAGTTGATTTTCATGCATCTTGATCTCCTCTTCAATTTACATTCGAGTATCTTGTTAAGCACAATCACTTATTTAACAATGTTGTACATAGTTTACAATGCCCTACAAGTATCTTAGAATTTTTTTAATAGCATTTTCATACTATTGACTAGGATTTGATTGAGTTATTGGTTCACAAAGCCAAATGTTAATAAATATCTAACCTTGTACACATTATTGCATATATCATGCTAATAACATTAGAGTAAGAAACTTTCTATATAATTTTTAATGTAGATTCAAGTTGAGGACATATCTTACAACTTAAACTACCACATATTACTATAAGTATATTCATGAGTTTGAAGTCTTTCATGTTAAAACTCTTTAGGATTTTTAAATATAATTCTCTTATGAAAAAGCAATTAATTTCTTCAAGCAATTCCTTTGGATCTTAACTTTAAAGACTCTACCCATATACTTCATCTCAAAAAGGATAATTATTCTTTAACAACTATTAAAGAATATTTATTATTCTTAGCTAATAATATATTGTTCACATATAAGGTAATATTACAACATTTCTTTCAAATTGCTTAATGTAAATGTAGTGGTCTTCCTCAATCATTTAAGATTTATATAAAGTTACTACTCAATGGAATCTCAAATACCACTAATTAAATGATTGTTTTAGTCTATAAATAAACTTTTGGAGCTTACAGGCTTTATGTTTTACTCCTTTCATTATAAACTGATAGTTGTTTCATGAAGATTTTTTCATCTAGTTCTTCACTTGAAAATGCAATTTTCATATCCATATGGTGCAATAGCAAGTTCAAACTTGCAAATATTGTTCGGATGAGCTTAATTAAAATAAACCATACAATTAGTTAAAAGGTATTTTCAAAGTCTATATCTTCTAATTGTGTATACCTTTTAATAACTAAGCATGTCTTACATTTCTCAATTAATCCATCTATCTTTTTATTTATTTTGAGAACCATTTTTTTCTTAATTTCCTTTTAGTTAGATAAAAGATCAACTAACTCCTAAACATAGTTTATCCTCATCAAATCCTCTTCTTCTTCCATTGCTCTTATCCAATCTTCTTTAATGGGGTATGATAGAGCTTTTTAAACTGTGTTTGACATTTTATTGTCTAGTAAAGTATCTCTTTTAAGTGTTACTTTTGTAATCTCAAACCACTGTTTAGGCACACTTTTGTGGTTATTCTTAAATAGTGAGATTGTCTATGCAACATTCTCGTCTTACACCAAGCACCTACTTAAATCAACAGGTCAAGGTATAACTACTCATCTTTGCTATCTTAATCTTATTTTTCATAAGGAGATTTATATTTATCAATCTCTCTCTTACTGCAAAATTTATTCTCTAAAAATGTGGTATCCCTTAACTTAACTTCAATTATACTTTCATATATGTTTCTCACCAAGGAAAATGCCACCCTTTGATTGTTTCAAGCATCTAACAAAGATATATTCCTTAATTTTTAAGTCTAATTCCAATGCTCATAGGAATTATCATGGACAAAAGTAGCCAACCTTATGGTTTTAGGATACTTTAAGCTAACTTATTACTTGTCCACAATTCATAGGGTATGAAAGTAATTGATTTAAGGACATTTGGTTAAGTTTGAAGGCATTATATAATAATGCATATCTTAACAAGAAATGGATAAATTTGTTTGAACCATTATTTATCTAAACATTTTGAGTAAAGTCTTATTCTTTCTCTAAACATCTTCATTTACTGTATAGTGCTAAGAATTATTAATTGTCTTATAATTCTTTTCTCTTCACAGAGTTCTTTGAACTAATCTAACAAATTTTTGCATTCTTTTTTATAACTCAAAGCTTTAATTTTGTTGTCCACTTGATTTTTAACTATATTCATATAACATGTAAAGTACTTGAGTACTTTTGATTTATTAGAGATTAAACAAACTTGATCATATTAGGACTAATTATCAATTAATATAATGAAATATTAATCTTTATGCCTTGCCCTCACACTATTTATACCACATATATGAGAATGAATTAGTTGCAATAGATATCAAACTTTAGTTCTTTTTCCAAATGTTTTCCTTATAAGGGTTTGTTTTACATGTAAAACTGATTTGTATGTTTTAATCCCTTTTGATTTTGAATTTATATTGTTTCCTATGAGAAGCCATATATACTTTTGAGAAGTAATTAATGGTATTCCATTAATGATCTTTGATCTCTATTTACATGGTTTATAAGAGTCTTATTTTGCTCTATGTAATCACTAACAAAGTGATCCACTCTTAAATAAATATAATACTTGACCTTGATCCACCATGCTTACCTCTCTTTTTGTGAAAGTGCTTTTGTTCTTGTTTTAAAGTCATAGTAGCCTCAATCATATAAGCATATCTAATGGATTTAGTAACTTTTAAGTACTTGTTTTCAAGCTTTACATGACAATTAATATCATAAAAAATTAATGATGCTCTTATTGTGCATTAAATTCAGTTTCATATGTTTCTATCTAACAAGAAGAGATCATACAATAACTTAAACTTACTATTTATTAGTAAGGATATGATTAGCTAACTTTAATTCCTTGATTCTTACCCTTCTAAATTTAGTTGTAGAAGTACCATCAAACTTATCTTTAATTGTAGAAGTACCATGAAACTTATCCTTAATGAATTGGATATGACTTGCACTCACACATAAGATTATTAGCCATGTTGCTCAACACTTTTATGTAAATAATATTGTCCTTCACTTTTTAATAAAAATTTTCTAAATTTCTCCTTTATTGAATTGCATTTTTATGTTTAGACTTTGATATGACATTGTTCAATTGTTTCTTAACATCCTATTTTCTAAGAATGTAAGAACCTTATGGTGCCAAATTTCTAGTTGGCACCATCTAGCTTCTATTATTAAGTTAAGTAATGATTTTCTTAGCATCTATAATCATAATCTAATCCTTATATAAACATAGCACAGAATAACTACATATACACAATGTTGTGTGTGTGTGTGTGTGTGTGTGTGTGTATTGTAATGAATTTTAACCAGACTAATAATAATAATATTAAGTTCATGATCAAAAGTTTATATTTGTCTCACTCTCATTACATATATCCTAAGAATAATGTTATCTTTCTATTGAATTCATGTATAAATATTGTTTAAATTATAGTTCTTGGATGAGTCTTAGATTATTAATTTAAGAACTCCCACTTGATAAAGCATTTCTTTTATCTTTTCATATTTAATTGTTTAAATGTAGTTCTTAGATAAGCCCAAATATACCAACTTAAAAACTGCTACTTAATAGGGCATTTTTCATATTTCCAATTCAATGCATCCATATATTACACTAATAATTAAAATCATATCATAAAGGAACCTCATCCTAAAGATGTTTTATCTTTTAAGAAAAATTTTTTCTGCCATCAAAGACTTGCATCCAATTATAAGAGTTACTCTAGCACATATTGAAAAATATACTTTGCATGTTTGATTAATCTCTTACAATGACAACTTTTTTTCATGTGCACTATACCTAAAAATTCCTATATTTCTCATATTTGAAAATGAGAAAGTAAAGTGGCTGGCTAACATTTGTGATAACACATTGTTTTTCATGTAGCTCTATCTCTTATACATACTGATTAAAAGACAAATTATTTGTCTTTATTTGATTTTCTAATTTTTCTCCTTAAAGTTATTCTTGATTGATGTCTAATAATCATCATCGAAAAATGTATTAATCAAACCTAAGACCCACGAAAAGTAATTTTCATCTTTAAGTCAGTTAAAAAAGGTTTCCTAAGTGTCTGACCTGCGTTTGAACACTATCAAAACTTGTGCAAATATAGTCATACCATATACCCATATGTTGAATATGATTTTATGAATTTTTGGGGACCAAAATTCACTTCATTTAGGCTTGGCATGTACCTCCACACACTGCTTAAAGCCTTCAATCCAAAATTCCCCCCCAAAAAAAGAAAAGGAAAAAAAATCTCAAACTCACTCTCCTATAGTGGCAAGTGAGTTTAGCTTTCCATGTCTAGGTGGATTTAAGCTATGGGGTTTACACCATTGGTCTCTTAATCTATTTTTCTTGTTGTTGGACTTCTCACGTAACCAATCAATGCCAAAGGCAAGTCTTACATACTGATACCAAGAGTGGGAATGGCATTTCATTTTCAACCTCTAGACTTGAAAATTTCATAAATTTTTCAAAATTTCAATTTCTAGGGCTAGCTTTGTGAAATTATATCTCATTTGTTTTCTGCCCAAATTGAAAAAAAAAATTATATGTCATTTAAAAGTGTATAGAATGAACTTTCCAAAGACATAAGGCTCCTACAGAGTCATGGGCGGAGGAAGGAACATAGCCCTAAAAAATGGGCTATTTGAACACATTTTCCAAAAAAAAAAATAGTTTCAAAGCCCCAACTTTGAATTATCATATCGCATTTACTTTTGATCAAAATTGAATGAAATTGGTAGTGTTAAAAAGTTTCTTCAAGAAACTTTTGATTTATATGTAGTTTGCATTCTTTTATAGCCTGTAAAGTTAATGCCAAGCCTTGAAAGTTTAATGTTTTATCACTATTTTTCAAAACCTTAAAATTTAGGATTCTCCCTTATGGCTAATTTGTTTTCTACAAAATTTTTGCCATATATTCCTTACCCTATAAGCTTCATTCAATGTGAAATTTGTGACCTGAAATGATCTCTATCGAATTATTCCATTAATGAGGTTCAAGATTGAAACATATAAATATTTATGTTTTCAAAGATTTCTCATTGCAAATTCACAAATTTAAACATGAAATAATCTCATATAATACAAGAGAACAAAAATTTGAGCCAACTAAGGTGAAAATTTGGGTACTAACCTATGTAGAGGCAAATCTTGCCAAATTCTTGTCCCACGCAATTTTTGACTAAATCATAAGGCAAAATCCAGCTATTTATTCATAGCAACAAGGAGAAACATTTAGAAAAACTCACTTTTGTCATTTTTTTTTTACTCTCTTTGTGTTTTTCTCTTCTCACAAAAGAGAAGTTATCATATGTTATTTGTCTGATGGGAGAGAAAAAGTAATCGAATTTTTCCATTAATTAATTAAAATAACAACTAACCAACTCTAAAAAGATTAACTATCCAATTTAAGTTTAAAATTTAAAAATAAATTTAATTAATTAATATAAAAATTATTAATTAATTAATTATATAAATTGGATTGTGTACATTAAGTCATGGGTCAGCTCATCATGGGCAGCCCAATATATTCCAACACCTTCGTATGCTAAGAATTCTTTGAATGTTTGTAAAAAAAATTACATCCTTGTAATTTTCTAATGATTTTTTGCTTTTAAAATGTCAAAATTTGAGTCTTAAGGCCTTAGAAATCATCAAGTCGTATGGCAAGTCTAAACCAAATCAAAACCAAGTTAGTTTAACCTTGTTGAAGGTTAAGGAGGATTTAATTAACAACAACTCATCGTGTCATTTGTCAAAAATGACATGACATTTTGGTCATGTCTTAGCTACATTCTAAACCTCTAACTAAACAACTCGTCATTTTGTCTCTTTAGCTAAATGAAATGCTGCATTTCATTGAAATGTTTTGAGGCCAAGCTGTTTTTTTTTTTTTTTTGGGTAGTGTTTTTTGGATAAGTCTTTTGGGCTAGATTATTTGGGCTAGTTATAAATCTTCCAAAATTCAAAAAAAAAAATTGAAAATAAAATAGACTAGTGGATTGTTTTTAGGCATTCTCTTATGTTTATTGGGTGAAACATTTTTTGTCACATTTAGGCCATTTTTGGACTTTTTTTAATGCTTTTTATTCTGGGCCTTGGACAAAATTAATTTTTGGTCAATGTTGTGCCATTTTAGGTTTATTTTGCCATAAAGTGATAGTCTAAATAAGGTTATTAGTCCAAAATGTTTATGAAAACTATTTTTGGTACATTTAATTCTGTATAAATTATGGAAAAATATTTTTAGGCAATATTTACTACATTTTGAGATAAGCCTAAAAGAATGGAGAATTTTTTAATTAATTAGCCATATATAGTTAAGTTGATTAATTAATTATTTAATCTCATAATATAATAAAAAAATAATATAGAAGCATTAGTGCATATACTCATTTAAGTGCATATTATGATATAAATGTCTTGTGATATAAGAAGTAACCACAACATCATATTTGCAAATATGCATATTTGGTTTGTTTTAACAAAGATAAGCATCACATAAAGACTTAAAGACATAAATTCTATTTAGTTATAAAGATATATTGATTCTTTGTCCATAATGAGATAGTCATATATGCATACTAAGTTAAGATGAAATAGAAATTGCTTTATGTTTTACAAGTGGCCTGCAGATATTAGAAAACATAAATGTCTTCTAGCCTAATCATAAAAGACACTTAAATTAATTGTATACCAAAGTCTTTGCCCATAGGTAGATTTAGTGATATTAATTTTAGTATGACTTGCATTGATGAGCATACTTATATTTGTGATGATTAATTAACTCAATTCATGTTATGTGAGCATGAATTAATTTTGTTATATTTATTTGTAGTATCTTCATCTCTTTTAAATTGTTAAGACTATTAAAAGGTCATTTTGATGAACAACAATTATAGGGTATAGAAGGAAAGAATCCTTTTTTATTTAAGCTATCTTGACCTTGATTGCGATCTTTGTTAGGCATAGAGCTTCCAATACCTATTAACACGAGTATAAAAGTTGAGATAGCAGTGTATGAGTTTTAGAAGTGATCTAATTTCCTTAACATGATGCCTATAATATCTCATATGAGGGCTAGTTCTTGTATGTCCATATTTGAATATAAAAAGGTCAAGGAATACGTATAGTTTATAGACAAACAATATAAGTCATCTGATAAGTCACTAGTTAGTACATTGATAGTACTATTACTTTCCATGAAATTAATTGGCACTAAAGGTGTGTGCAAGAACTTAATGTAGATACTTAACTATCTTTAAATTGAGATATCCAATTCCTTCTCGATGTAATTGACCTTCAACTCATTATCTTTTCTATATGGGCCATTTAAGATTTGTTATAATACATATTAAGAAAGGTTGACTATAAAAAAATTATTGCCTATGGGTGTGGAAGAAGAAAATTGCTTTAGTCTGGAAGGTGGCAAGGTCCTACATAAGGCTTATATAGTTACTACAGCTTTAAGAAGAAATTCTGTAAAAGGAAAGGCAATAATAAAGACATTGCTTCTATTTATGAAATAAACAATGAGGCAACTTGATACTTCTTTTACAAAAAGAGAAGGCATATAAGGTAGATTGCCCCAAAAAGGAAGGTCTAGTTTGCAAAAAAAAAAAGGTAAACTATTATCTTTAATATGTTTTAAGTCCAATAAGATTTAGATTTGTCAAAACACAAAGTAGATTGATTCTAAATTTACAATCCACATTGCCAATACCATAAAAGGCTTTCTTAACCAAAGGAAACTAAGCCCTTGTAAACATAAAAGTCTTTCCTAAAAATAAGATTGGCCTATAAGTAACGATGGTAAGGATATGTAGGATAGTTTTAGGTTTTGGGCATATAATGGATCTTAATCAAACATTCTACATTCAAATTTTTTGTAGGAACTTAATTTCTAATTTTATACTTATTCCCTTAGGTTGTTCATTAGATATTCATAGGCCTATTTGTAATGAAAAAAATAGTTGGTGGAAAAATTTCTTTGGATGGTTATTTATATATGATGTATACTAGCTTGGATGTCCCTGATACTTTAATATATGTGCATGTTAATATTAATGTTGAATGATGTGTCATATATGAAAACTCTTCTAGTTGTTTGTGGCATAAGATATTAGGACACATCTCTTTTGTGAGAATCAAGAGATTGGTAAAGGATGGGGTTCTTGAATTTCCTAACTTTGCTAACTTTGATTCGTGTGTGAGACAACATTAAAGGTAAGTAAACCAATATGTCATATAAAAGGACTAGAAGAAGTTCTAAACTATTAGAGATTATAAGCACTGAAATCTATAATGGTAATTAAAGTTCTAATGGTAATAATAGTTTATTCTCCTTTTGATTACTACTCACACTCTATGTATATATATCCACTTTATAATAAAATTGGGCGTTTGATGTCTTTAAGGTTTATAAAGCATAGGTAGAGAAATAATCTAATAAATAGATCAAGATAATGAGGTCAGATAAAAGATATGAGTATTGTGATAGATATACTAATAATGCTTAATGGATAAGCATCTAGTCCATTTTTAAGTTAGAGCAATATGGAATAGTTGCACTATATACCATACTAGGCTTATCTAATATGAGCAATGTCATTAAAAGGAGAAATAAAACTTCATTGAACATGATGAGGAGTATGCTAAATAACTCCAAACTTTCTACTTCTTTATGGAGAAAGGCACTTAAGACAACAATATATTTTTTGAATAAAATTCCAACAAATATTGTTTCTAAAACACCCTTTGAAATTTGGAAAAGTTAAAAACCCAACTTGAATCATATAAATGTATGGTGTTATTTTGCAAAAGTTAGAGTGTATAATCCACAGAAGAGAAAATTGAGTCTTGAAACTATTACTATATATTTTAGAGGCTATGTAGAAAAGTTTAATAATCATAAATTTTACAATTGAATACATTTTACGAGCTCTTATAGTTTAGGAATGCCAAGTTTCTAAAAAATGACATAATTAGTAAGAGTGACCAATCTCATGACATAGTCACTAAAGACAATTGTATTCTAGAAATAACCTCTACTAATGATAATAAAATAGTAGTTCTATATAACACCTACCAAGCTGGGTGAATATTGAACATAATGATGTTCCACAAATCCAAGTTAATCATGTTGGAAACCAAAAGGATCTACATCCAATAGGTTTAACCATTCTTAATGAGGTACTTTATAATGCTAAAGAGGCACCTTAAGTGATGGTAGAAGATCTTCTTGTTGAGTGGCCTCAACCTTCACAAGAGGTTAAATTTAAGAAATCATCAAGGATGAAAAAACTAACAATTTCTAAAGATTGCATAATGTATTTACTTAAGTCTAACATGATATAAATGTGAAGAATGACATTATCACATTTTCACAAGCAATGAGTAGTGATAACTCTAAATTGTAATATAATGTTACGATGGGTGAGATGAGATCCATGGCAAGTAATTAGGTTTAAGATTCCCTCCATATTATTATGGCATTGGTTGTTCATCTTGACTTAAAATTACACTAGATGAATATGACAAATGGCCTTTCTCAATGCTAATCTTGAGGAAAAGATATACATGAAACAAATTGGAAGGATCATCTAAACTGCCAAGGGAGGACATAGTATACAGGCTTTAGAAGTCCATTTATGGGTTTAAACAAGGTTTATTACACTACTACTTAAAGTCCTATAATGTGATCACATTTTGGCTTTGTTGAAAACATATGGATCAGTGTATATACTATAAGGTCATTGAAACCAAGATCATTTATTTAGTTTTGTATGTAGATAACATCTTGCTTACATCAAGTGAGTTAGGGCTATTATATAAAGAGAAACAATTTTGTTTAAGAACTATGCCATAAAAGATATAAGTAAAGTATCTTATAGGCATAATGATCCATATGGAGATAGATTTCAAAGTATCTTAGGACTATCATAATGTTAACTTTCAATCATTTAAGTTATTTTACATATTTTATGTAGGAGGTTGATGATTAGATGACTTACTTTTAAGCCAAAAGTGATTGCTTTAAAGCTTGTTATAAATTGTACATAGCTTTAATTGAAATTTTCATAATATAGATGATAAGTTTTGGCTTACTTTTGCTTTAAATAGGAATTGAGTGAGTTTTGAATGTCTTTATAAGGTTTTAAGGCAAGGAAATCAAAGCCAAAGTCATCCAGGAGCCAAAACTTGGAAACTTGAAAGTCAAACCTATAGAAAGATGCTGATTTAAGTAAGAAGCAAGAGTGGCACTGCAACCTAAAATAAGTTTATGCCATGGTGCCCACAAAGGATTTTTACTTAGATAGTAAGTAGTGGCATCACAACCTTAAATAAGTTTAAGTTGTGGCACTAGCTTGAAGATTGGTAGAATGACAGCATTTTAACTCTTGTCTTTGCTCAATTTTGTAGAGGATTTCAAGGGTTTTGAAAAGAAGTCACCATTCTGGGTGTTTTCTAAGGTTGGAGGAGCTTTGAATTGTCTCAAGGAGTAAGAAAGAAGCTTGGATTTAAAGAGAAGACATGATTCCTTCGTAGTTTTGTTTATCTCTTCCTCTTTTTTTCTTACATTTTTCTGATGATTCTTATATGATACTTTATTTTTAGCAATAGATTGCTTTGTAATGAGTAGCTAAACGTTTGTGGCTAGAATTATTATGAACCATTATATGCATTAAAGCTTAATTATCCTATTTTCTCATAATTAATGGGGTATGTGTGTTTAGATATGTGTGGGTGTATATGTGTGCATTCAATTTTACTCTTCATACTTTCTAATTGATTGGCCTCAATTAGATTGATGTGGTATTCTAGTTGAACTTGGAAAGATGATATAGGAATTGGACCTTGAATTGAATTGTGTGAATATTTGAAACTTATTAGATTAAGTAAATGGTCTTACTAATTAGATAGGAATATACTTATTGGTATCACATAGCCGAAGTAAAGATAGTGCAATTGAGTGCTTAATTTAATTTCATGAGGAATTGTGAAGTTGGCTAAGAATATGTCTATAGGTATTTTCAAAAAATTCTTGTAGGTAATTTAGAACCAAAGCTAGCATATATCATCATTAAGAATAAGATTAAAAGGGATAATTTAGGTTTCTAGAAACTATTAAAGGGATTAATAATCCTAGGCTCTTTGTCCTATTGAATTTATCTAGTAGACTCAATTTCACTTTGTTTCTTAAATTTGAAACTTGAATTAGCTTTTATACATACTTGTGGTTGATTGACTTGATTTACGTTAAGGTGTTATTTTAGTATTTGATAATTATTTTTTGTTAAATCCTTATAGAAACATGCTCTACTTATATGTATATTACATGTCAAGTGCAAAAATCCTCTAAAGTTCCTCTTTATAAATTTTTTATAAATTTCAAAGAGACAATGATACGAAAGATTGAGAGTGTATATGGCACCTATTTCCTCTATTTTCACTTACTCCCTCTTTTCTCCTTTCTCGTTCTAAAATCTATAGAAAACAAATTACAAGAAAGAAATTTAGAAGATCTAGACTCGTTCTTGAATGTTTCTGAATGAATGATTGTTCATCCAGTGTAGCACCCATAGCAAAAGAGAACAAATTTAATTTATACAATGTCCTAAAAATAATGTAAAAAAGAAAGAGATGAAAAATATTATTCCCTATACCTTAGCGATTAGAAGCTTAATGTGTGCTTAGGTCTTACAAGACTAGGCATAACTTTTGCTTTAGGTATGTTAGGGTAAATACCAACATTATGTAAGCTTGGATCATTAAAAGGCTGCAAGTAATGTTATAAAGAACCTTCAAGGTACAAAAGATTTCATGCTTATATATAAGGGAATTGGCAATTTGGACATTATTGATTATTGAAATCTAAACTTGGCAAGATGTGTTAACACTTGACAGTCAATGTTTAGATACATTTTTTGTAAAGTCCCACATCAGGTAGGGAGACCTTGGGCTAAGGCCTTATAAATGAAAGTGAAGAGCCTCCAACGATATTGTCCCCGTTATGGCACCCGACACACTGCTTGGTGGGGTTTTGTTCCTCTCCAATCCAAGAGAAAACGCATTGCTAGTGGGGAGAGTTTCACTCTCACTTATAAGGCCTTAGCCCAGGGTCTTCCTACCCGATGTGGAACTTTACATTCCACCTCCTTTGGGGCCAACTCGTCCTCAAGCTGCACATACAATTAGGCTGGCTCTGATACCAATTCTCTACAGAGCCTCCAGCGATATTGTCCCCGTTACGGCACCCGACACATTGCCTGGTGGGGTTTTGTTCCTTCCCAATCTAAAGGAAAATGCGTCGCTAGTGGAGAGAGCTTTACTCCCACTTATAAGGCCTTAGGCCAGGGTCTCCTTACCCGATGTGGGACTTTACATTCCACTCCTCTTTGGGGCCAACCCATCCTCGGGTTACACATGCAGCTAGACTGGCTTTAATACTAATTCCCCATAAAACTTCCAGTGATATTGTCCCCGTTATAGCACCCGACACACTGCCTAGTAGGGTTTTATTTCTCCCCAATCCAAGGGAAAATGCATCCCTGTAGGGAGAGTTTTAGTTCCACTTATCAGGCCTTAGCCCAAGGTCTCCCTACCTGATGTGGGACTTTACATCCTACCCCCTTTTAAGGCCAATCCATCCTCAGGTTGCATATGCAGATAGGCTGGCTCTGATACCAATTTCTCACAGAGCGTCCAGCGATATTGTCCTCGTTATGACATCCAACACATTACTTGGTGGGGTTTTTTTCCTCCGCAATCCAAGGGAAAATGCGTCACTGGTGAGGAGAGTTTTGCTCCCATTTATAAGACCTTAGCCCAGGTTCTCCCTACCTTATATGGAACTTTATATTCTACCCCTTTTGAGGCCATTCCCCACAGAGCCTCCAGCAATATTGTCACCATTACGGTAGCCGACACACTGCCTGGTGGAGTTTTATTCCTCCCCAATCTAAGGTAAAACGCGTTGCTAGTGACATAACAGAAGCTAGGCCCACCAATATTGTCTCGGACCAGAGGCACCTCAATCGGTCACACCTCTTCGGGTTTTGCCTCGAGGGTGGGGAATGTCCCTTAGAAACGTGCCGCTAGGGGGGAGAGCTCCGTTCCCACTTTTAAAGTTTTAGCCCAGGGTCTCCCTACCTGATGTGGGACTTTACATTCCATCCCCCTTTGGGGCTAACCCATCCTCGGGTTACACATGTTGCTAAGCCAGCTCTAATACCAATTCCCCACAGAACCTCCAGTGATATTGTTCCTATTACGACACCCGACATACTACCTAATAGGGTTTTGTTCCTCCCCAATCCAAGGAAAAACGCGTTGCTGGTGGGGAGAGCTTCGCTACCACTTATAAGGTCTTAACCCAAGGTCCCCTTACCCAATGTGGGACTTTACATTTTTCATGCTTGCTTTATGTGTGTGCTTATATGTATCATGTTTTAAAACAAGTTCACAAGGTATTTGACTGAAGAATTCTATCACTAGGCTTCAAAGCATGAATTCAATTTTAGGCTCAGTAAGGTATACTATGAACACATAACAACAAATGGTCATAGAACACATAAGGTTTAAATCAATAAATATTAGATGATTCTTTAACTAAAAGAATGCATTAAAAAAAGTTTAAGAATCATGTGTCTAGTATTGAACTAAGACCATATTTGTCATCATTGATCTAGTTGAGATATGGTTAATTGATGAATTTCAATTGTTAATTTTGTTATCTTTGTTTTATATGTACATATTATGATATTAACAACATTTGAGTTTTTAAACACAGATAAACATTTGAGATTTATTCATAAAGTATATATGTATATATATATGTGTGTATATAACTATGTATGTACATATGTATGTACACATACATACTTACATACACACATAAAACTATTAAGTTCAAAGATATGTTACATGTAATACCTAAAATATAATACTCATTACTTAAGGGAACTTAATGCTATAATTTTTGTGATATATTTTTAGGAATGCTGTATAATAAAACTATATTCAGACCAAGTAGAAGAATATTTGATTAAATTTTAAAATTTGAGACATTTGAAATTATACGTTATATTTATTTTTTAAACCTCTTTTTAGTTTTTGCCAGCTTCTTGCACATTTATTTTGCTTCCAATTGAAGTTATTTGCTATGGCTAGAGGTATGATGATATTATATACTTCCACTACTTACATTTGAAATTATATTGTCAATAATTATTTTATTTATATATTTTGGTAGAACTATAATCAAGATTAAAAACCCAACACTTAAACCATGAGACACTTTCATGACTCCTATATTTATATCCTACAGCAGAAATATTAATAGTTTAAATGCTATAATACCAAAAGTATTGCATTTATATGCTATACCTTTTTGAAACTCAGTGCAATGCCACTGAGTTTCAAATTTTTTCTTGAAAAATGTGTCAAACAACTTGAAACCTATTGGCATTGCCATCCAATTTCAAATGTTTTCTTTCAAACTCTGGGGTAGTTTGAAGTTTTACCAATACTAAACTTATTTATTTTTTGCACATGTGTTTTGTTAGATGTGGATTCTCTACAATGTTGGAAAACATAGCACCATGTGTTGTATCCCTCTAACAAAGGGGCCATCTCTATTTTAAAACAAAAAAAAAAACTTTAATTTTTTTTTAACCTCAACTGTAAAATATATAGTGTCATAGTGACTCATAATCTAGATTTAGTCAAATAAGGCTAAAAAAATTAAAGTTAAAAAAAAAAAGGGGACGCCCCCTAGTTGGGGGCACAACCCATGGCACTGTATTTTCCAACACTGTAGAAAATCCACACCTAAGGAAACACAAGTGATTAGGTAGTGATGCTTTAGTTCGGACTAGCAAAGTGCAGTATTGTGAAATATTATGACCCAAAGCTCAGGTCCATAGCACCAAAATGTTACATTATTGTGTTTTGGTCCAGATCACACTCTCAAATCCCAATGTTTGAAGTGCCTTATATACCTGTCACCCAGCTTCTGGTGAAGTCTGACAATAGTGTCTTCTTCTTGTCGAGTGTAATTCCCTCTTTTGATGTCTGGCCTCAGATAATTCATCCACCGAAGTCTACAACTCTTTCCACACCTTGCAAGTCCTGAAAACCAATCATAACTAATGTTTTGGGTCATAGGACTAACCTGGATAAATATCGAAATTTGGCTAACAGAAAGAAAACCAAATGAAGGTCAAAACTTTAATTTGTAATGCTGAATTACTTACCTGCAAACTTGGGGAGTAGGCGCCAATTCCAGCAGCCATACCGAGTAACATAAGCAACCAACTTCCTGTCTTCTTCTGGTGTCCATGTGCCTTTCTTGAGGCCATTTTGATCGCAGCAAGGGGTTCTCACCATCTCTTCTCTTTCTCTCTCTCTCTCTCTCTCTCTCTCTCTCTCTCTCTGGCTGTTTAACTTGTGATCAGTTTGTGTATGTGCCAAGTATGTGTCTTCTTAAAGTGAGGTATTGTCTGTGATTGTGAGTGAGATGCAAAGAGATGGGATAAAGACTCTGTCTGCCTTTGTTATTAATTTGCTTCCTGACCTTAGCATAGACTCTTTAACTAACATGTACCACGCGTTCATAACTAAAACGTGATCATACTATTTGATCGATACTTCCCCTATCAAATCACAAAAAGTGGTCCCCTCTTAAAAAATTTACCACATTCGATATTGCAATTTGCATCATTCAATCTACGTCAATCCAGAGAGAGAGAAAAGAGGGAATAAAAATAACTTTCAAATAGCTCCACCTGCTTATAGAGTTGTTAAAATGGAACAATACAATCTCGGGATGATTCATTATAGGTTGTAAATCAAGTTCGTCGAACTGAACTCATCCATTGATTAAATGAGTCAAAAAAAATCAACCCAACCCACTAGCCTATTTAACCCCTCAAAAAATTTGAAAAGAAAAAATCAAATAGTATAGTATTTAAGATTACAACAAATAATAAAATCAAAATTTCAAAGTCCAAATAACTATTTCAAATATTCAAGTCCAAACTTTAAATACTTAAATCTTCAAATTTCAACAATCAACATCATCCTTATGTCATCGTTATCAAATAAAAAATAATTACTTAACTTGTCCAGATTTCATCAAATGAAAACAACTAAAACAATGTATAACAAGTATTGAAATTTGAGAATATATAATTGTTCAAATTCTCCATCAAGTGACTGGGTATGGCATATTGGCTGAAACTGAAATGGGTATTGTTATTGGGTTAGATTATAGGATTAGTGAAAAAGGAAAAAACAATGGGCCACCCTGTGGATTAATTGCACTCGGGGAAAATGATACTAGTTTTATACAAGCTGGTAAAATTTAAATTCAATCCATCATTTTTAATAAGTTAAGCGGGTCAATCCAATATATTTAATCCATTTTGACGCCTCTTCCTCCCTTGGGTTTCACAGTATAACAAGACGTGCCACACTCCGCAATCATAACAATATACATCAAACTTACACAGTAGATGATATGGATCAACTTCGTGTGGGCCAATAATCGATGAACTGGAAAGAGCAACTCATCAATTCTGTACTCTTATCAAGGACATTGTATTATTTTCGAATTAGGACTGCATTAATTTCATTCACGCTTCAACACACAGTAATGTGGAGCTATTTGAATTATTAAACCTGGTCGCAAGATTTGCTACTTCTATCCACACATCATCTGTATCTTGCTAAGTTCAACTTCATTTTGGTTTCCACACATTAATTATAGCTACATTATTGAAGCATGGATGATATGTTACAAGCAATGTCTTGCATTAATATATTGATCTTCCTTCATACTTCGTACCCCAAAAAAAAACAAAAGGTGCATGCACTGCTGAAATTCGGGGGTACGTCTTCTTTAAAATTATTTGTTATTTGAAATCGAAACTAAAATATATGTGAAGCCTATGAGTGAAGTCTAATTAAAATTTATATTACATATCCAATCCCAAAGATAAGAAAATATTATCGATATAATAAAAAATAGGTATATCAGTACTAAATTAATTATATTTTGTGAATATTTCAATAAAGTATATCAGTCAGACGTCTAACTGGTCTTAAGAATTTTTTAATGTTGGATAACATACCAACCAAAATTAATTTGACTACTTATTTTGATCATTATCTAAAATTAATCATTATATACAGTATGATTTGGATTTTAATTAGAAAGTTTAATCAAGTTGTTTACTTGAGATATTTATTCATCATTCCTACTAAAATTAATGTTTCATAATCAGAAGTCATATTCTAGTACATGTAAAGTCAGCATGTGTCAGTTGCAATTAACTTTCTCTTCGGAGAAAGAGAACCAACATCTATCTTTTGCCTTTTTTGTTTTTTTTGTTTTTAATTGTGAACATAATTTTTAAATTATTGTGTTAACAAAACATAGTACCCTAGAAAAGAATATGTTTAACGCTGAATATTAATGCTAACAATTACACCGACACATATGTCACCATTGGAATTGAATTAAAATTACTATAACTCAAATGAAACTACTTGTACAATTACAAAGTTATGAATACTGAGGTTATAGATTTAATATTAGTAGTATAAAAAATATGAAGTTTTTAAAGAAAAAAAAAATCGAGGCAATATAAGGAGGATGAGAGAGGAAAAATAAATTGTGTTTTGGAGGCACAGCTTGATGAAGTGAGCCTAGACAAGTACCAGGAAATAGGAAAAGGACAGAGAGTTTTGCATTGGAAAAAAGATATGAAAAGCTTAATCTTTCAAGGAGTTGAGCAATTTATCATTTAATTGCGTCAAAAAATATGTGTATAATTATAAAATATTATTTATTATAAATTTTGAGATGATTTCCAAATTTCAAAATAATCAGATAATAGATAGCTCAATTTTTTGAGAGTTCAGACTCTCCGTAACAGAGTCATTTTACATTTTAAAATAACGTACGAACTCAATACTCATGCTGGTTTCCATGTGTGGTTTATGTTTTTAAAATCGGACCGGTCATTAAACTGGTGGAGGTACTGGTTTACGGTTCATTGGTCCAACCGTGGTCGAACCGTGGTCGAACCGGTAATAATTAAATATATTATTTAAAAAAATTTTATATATTCAAATTTTAATATAACAAATAAATATTAATACATTTTAAATATTTGATTACTAATTCAATATTTCTTAAGATATTACAAAAATTAATGTTTAGTTTAAAATAAAAATTATCTATAATTAAAAGTTAAGAATAGTTAATATTAAATTTTTAGAATTCCTAAATTATATTAAGATTCTACTTATTATTAAAAAATAAAATAATAAATACTAATTTTAGCTAAGTATCTTGATATTTGAAAAAAATGTTATTAGAAAACTAAATATAATAAAAAGCAAGTATAAAAAATAATTAATTATACATATTTTATTTCTCTTATATTCTAAAAATTTATATTTCAACTCCCTCATCTTTTTTATTATCTTCTATTTTTAATTTTTCAAATTTATTAAAATGAATTATTCTATTATATAAGAAAAAATTAAAAAAAAAATTGCCTCTGACCGGTTCAAACCAGTTTTTTCAGGCCGGTTTTCACCAGTTTTCACCGGTTTTTGACCGGTTCTTTGATTGACCGGTTTTTTAACTTAACCAAACCAAACCAGGGATCGGTTCCCGGTCGAACCGGCCGGTCCGGTCCGGTTCTGAAAACAGTGGTGGTTTGAGACAAGTGTGGCCCAATGGTCAGTGTAGACGAAGTGGAGAAAATGGAGCCGAAAGCTTATCCTTTAGTCCTGCACTGTATCCAACGCAAACACACTAAAACATCGAACAACCATTTTTAGGTCCACCATGCTTCTAAGAATTTGTACACGTGAGCCACACTAAAAACAAGAGCTAAAATTGAATTTGTACAAATAATATCCATACATAATATAAGTAAAATTTACATATAAATTAAATATTAATCGTTAAATATACTCTTTATAAATGTGCTAATTTGACTTATAACTAGACTTGCTAAAAATATATAGTGTGGTTGTAACAATCTCACCTTTTTTTTTCTTTTGGAATTTTGAATTAATGTCTATTAACGTGAAACTTAAATGATTTATTTTTTTGTGTTTTTAGACTGGAAGAGTGAATTTTTAAACCCTTAAAAAAAATTCTAATTTCAAAAAAATTAAAAAAAAAATTAACATTTCTCTTTATGAAATGTAAAAATTATAATAATATAAATTAAGTTACATCATCTCAATGGGTGACTTATACAGAAAGTTTAATAAATGCTTGTGATTGAATATACATAGAAATACTTTAACTGAATGGAGCTTTTTAAGTTTGAACATAGAATCCCATTTAGAGAGGTGTTAAAGTTTTTCTTTGGGCTACGTAGTATGTTGAGACGCCCTTAAGTTTAGTATTATAACTTTCGAATTTCATAAATTCTAAGACTTTGTTTGACACATAAAATAAATAAAAAAATCAAAAATAATTTTATTGGTGAGAAATGATTTTAATATATTTAATTTTAAAAAGTAATAAAAAATAAAAATTATTAAATTATTATTATAAAAACATAATAAATATTACATATAATTTTAAAAAGAAGTTTCCCTTAACACTAATCAAAGGAAGCATAATTGAGACATTTTTTACATCCACTAGGTTGGTAATTTCAGGAGATGGGTCCACGCAATGGGTGTCTCTTGGCGCTGTGGAAGCTCTGATGCCACTAATGCCTTTTTTTTCTTTTTTTTCTTTTTTTTCTTTTTTTTTGTTGCTAATATACCACTGATGCTATTTAAAATTGAGAAAGTGTGTATTTCAAAAATAGGTATGGCACAAAGGGAGAGAAATTGGAACGCGTGTATTGTCCTTGCTTTGGAAACGACCGCAAGTTTTTTAATTGCATTACACTTGCTTACTCCTATTTATACATCGAGCTAGCTAGTCGGTGGAAGTGTATATCCAAGGTCCTTGAGCTTGGTTTTGATAGAAAACGCACTAAACTTGAGTACACTATCATTTGTGAAAAATTAGAGCTTGAAAGCATTCCTTTTATCAGAAAACGTTAGAGCTTAGAGCAATGGCTGGAGGTATATGATTTTCACATAAATAATTTGTATGGATAATTATTTATGTGTTGAAATATCTTTTAAGTTTCCTAGAATTGGTATCAGAGGGCGAATGGCCTCTGTGTTGCTCATATTTTCAATACTTAAATACACTATTTCTTTTCCATTTTTGGGTTGCTTTCCCTAAGGATTTTTTCATGATTTTGAGTTCATATAATTATTCCCTATGAAATTTTGATCACTTTTAGCTTTGGGAGCATCGAAAACGGATGTATGGAGTGTGAGATATATCTGGGTCATGTTTCAAATTCCAAACGGATTCAGGTCGGGTCAATCTTATGATGAAGAAGATGACAAGTCGTTTTGGTTATGAGTGTTAAACTACAAGTTGTTTTGGCCATTTAATCCTGCGTTCTGGAGCCTTCTGTAAATGCAATATCGTTTTTATCAGGAAAATTGGAAAATAGCGTTTATTAATTCAAATCCTGAAGTTGTAATTGTCAAGTTGGCCATTTCGGCTCTCGGCTTTTTGTTAAATTTGATTTTCTCTAATATGGATTATGGGCTTTGTTTTGGATGTGCCTACATTGGGCCTGACAAGGGAATTAAGTTTGTTTCAATCTTACAAACATTTCTGAAACCAAAAACCTTGCACTAAGAAAAATTCAGCGTGGGCCTACTATTTCTGGACATTTCTTTTCGGATACATTGGGCCTTTGTATTTTGGTCCCCTTTTGGACATTCTAATGCATCTTGCCATCATCATATAAAAAAAACAATTATAGTGATTAAATAAAACCAGTGTGGGCTCTTAATGCTGGGCCCCTTCGTTTATAGGCAAGTTTTTGGGATGAAATTTTAGAGCTAACTTTTGGACCCTTAATTCTGGACAGAATATCTTGGCTTATTGTTTAATGTGGATTCTGGTAATATATTCGGGTTATTTTAGCAATTTTTGGACCATTTGATTTTCGGATTTTTGGACAAGTCTTTTAAATCTTTTTGGGCCAATATTTTGTTCAAATTTGGCAATAATTATTTTTTTAGTCATTTAATTTTTGTATTTTATGATATTTAATTTGCCTAAATTTTAGTAAAATTATTTTAAGCAATTTAAGTTCTTTTTTTAATAATGTTTATTGGGCCTTTGTCAAAAATTTTTGTAAGATTAATTTATGATGTCATTTGATTTATGTCTATTTTTAAAAAATTAACTTTTAGGTAATAATTATGATATATTTATATTAAATTAACAAAAAGAGAATTTTAATTAATTAATTAGTCACATTTTTGTCTATTTGATTAATTAATTAACTGTTTAATTCTCATTATGAAATATTTGTTTATGCATATATATTTGTTCATATATAAACATTTAAGTTTACTAAAAATATCATGTGATCTATATAATTTTAATTTAATTAAAATATTGCTATAGTACCTTTACTTATTCTAAAATTATGCATTAGATATTAAAATTAAATTTAGAGTCACATAAAGGAAAATGGCATTAATTTATAATTAATTATATTTAATATGATAATTATTATTTCATAGGAATGTTATCATATTTTAAATAAATAATTAAGGTGGAATAGTAATTTTTGCTTTTTCTTAATTTGTCCACAAAGATTAAGATAAGGTATATGATATCTTAGTTTTATCATATTTTGTACATAAACCTAATTAAATAAAATTTAGCCCTTATGGAATTTTATTGGTTACTAGGATTATGGTTTAAAAGATGTGTTTTACATTAATAAAACATGTTATACAGAATATTTAAATTACCTCAAATATTGACATAGCATGCAATTTTGTGTAGCATTTCAACTAATCAATATTTATCATAATTAAGTTATTGAACTCTATAAGATTTGGATAGAAAATATTCTCTTTCAATTAAGAAGTATGGACACTAATTATATTATCAGAAATGATAAACCTCATACCCCTCCCCAAACAGCTACACACCCCCCCATACCCCGGTGCATGTCCCCCCTCCCCCTTTATCCCTCCTTCTCTTCAAAATCTCCTTGCCTTCTCTAGTCTCCATCCCTCCTCTCTTCCTCGCTCCTCTGAAATTTTTTTTCTCTTCTTTATCATCCTCAACCTTCCTCCTTTGAATGTTATTGATTTGTTTCAGTCTTTTTTTCTTTGCCAATCTTGTTCCAGTTTTGCTCTATACACATATATGTAAGTTCTCTTTATTCTCTTCCTTAGTTCTTTATTATTTCTTGCATATGTCATTTTCTTATCTTCTATTTCTCTGCCTATTTATTATTGATTATTGATTTTTATGTTTATTATAAAAAAAATAAAGTAAGCTCCGCTCTATTAGTTAACAAGGAAGAGAACAAGGTTGGAACAAGCAAAGGTCCATATCATTAGTTCTAAAGAATTCTTCAATACCTTGAGGTAGGAAAATTAAATTGAAATATAGTGAAATGAGGAAAAAAATAGACTCCTATCGAATAATTTGTTGTTTACTATATTATATGAAAAAGATAAGTCTAAATTAATTTTATGTAACTTGTAATTAATATTTTAATAATTGTAAATAAATTTAAAAATTTATTCGAGGTAAGAAGTAAATTTAAAGATAATGTATTATCTTCAGATTTATGTAGCAAAAGTGCTGAGTATATTTTTTATTTGCTAACATGTAGTCCAAAAAATAATTTGAATATGTAGATGTATATATCTGTGACAATTTAGTATGTAATTTATTATCTTGTAGTTGTGAGGATAAGTTGTATTTATATCTCTATGGATGAAGAAATGAATGTTTTTTTATTAACTAGCTGACCATCAAACTGAAGGAAAAAATGTATGAGAAAATTTTTTTATCTATCTTTACAATGCATAATAGGTAATACGAAAAGAAAATATATTTAAAAATAAACAAGTTAAATAGGCTTTTTGACTCACTTGCTATTTAATAAGGTTTAGACTATTTTCATCCCCTCAACCCCAGACACTACACACATAGTTAGCCTTTTGCTTTTCTTTTTTTCCCTTAAAAAACCTGTAGGCATGGAGAAATATTCTTCTATGTAACTGAATAGAAATAGGTAGATACATTTTGATATATGATTTTATATATATATATATATATCTAACCAATATTGATGACTGTGTTTCACATGTCATTACACTTATTCTATGATAGGAATCATAATGAATGTAAGAAAGGAAATCATATGCGTATATGCAAAATGGCAAAATTTATGACAGTGAGGAAAGTGCAACATTTGTCTGTGATAGACCCAAAATCTTAAGAGTTAATGCAATTGTTACTCTGAATGGATTGAAGAAGGTGGTAGGTGAAAAGCTTCAATTGGCTCCCGACCAATTTGTGATCGAGTTGGTATATAGGTATCCTCATTCACGTAATCCTACAAGGTATTTGGCGTGTACTTTGGAAGATGATGATGATGTCCAAATCATGTGGGAAGCCACCCGAAAATTTTTGAATCAATTGGGTGCACTGAATATATATGCTCATATATCAACTATTGGCATAAATTTATTAGAGTCCCAAGTTGAGGTTCATGTACCACCATCCCTTTTGTTGACTGGCCAATTCCAAAGTACCAGTGATTATATCTCACAATTTGATTCTGGTATGATAGATGTTAGTCATTTTACCGCTCAGCCTACCCTCGACTTGACATGCCAACCAAGCTCATCACATCAGCCTATTTTCAATGCAAATCATCCATCACCTCTAAATGAAACAGAGGATATTATGGACGACTTTGAAAATGAGGATGAATATGATGCTCCACCTAATGCTTAATGACCATAGAGATGATAATTCTAAGGTCGACGATATTGATGAAGCTTGGGTGACTCCATTAGCTCAATATGTGGATCCAGTATATGCCATGCTTTCACATATTAGTTCGAATGGTGAAAATTCTATTGAGATGACTGAGAACATTGACCTGAATAGTAGTCAAGAGTTATGTATTGGTATGCGATTCTCAGATATACAACGTATGCGTCATGCAGTCAAGATATACTCTATTCATAAGCACCACACTTTTAAAGTGCATTACTCATAAGAGAAATACAAAGAATATCATTGTCTAGAATATAGTAGTCAGTGCACTTAGAGAGTTAGAACAAGTCAAGATGAGAGGAACAGGCATTGGAAAATAACAAAATATAATGGGCCACACACATGCCTTTCTCCATCGTTATCGCAAGATCATCCAAAGCTTGACTCTGACGTTATTTCATTGCATATTGTATCGATGGTGTCTGAGAATCCATCGATGTCAATTAGGCAAATAATTGAAAGAGTGCATAGCATATTTGGCTACATTGTTACATACAAAAAGGGATGAACAGCAAAGTACTAAGCAATCGCCATTGCATTCAGAAATTGGGAACAATCATATACTTTCTTGCCGGAATGATTAGCAGCAGTCAACCACTTCATGCCTAAGTCATATTATGAGTTTGTTCATAGGGAGTGGCCACAGAGTAACTCAGCTGAAGATTCTTTAGTGAAGTTTCATCACATTTTTTGGACTTTTAAACCATGCATTGATGCATTTGATTACCTAAAACCAATGGTGCAAGTCGATGGAACCTTTTTGTATGGAAAATACAAGGGGATTGTACTCATTGCAAGTTCACAAGATGGGGCCAACAAAGTTGTTTCCTTAGCATTTGCAATTGTCGAGGGTGAAACACAAGAGTCATGGGTATGGTTTCTTTCTTTGCTCCGATGCCGAGTTCTGCCAAATAAGATGAGAATTTGCTTGATTTCTAATAGACATCCACGACTTTTGGCTACTGTCTCTAATCCAGAAATTGGATGGCAGCCACCGAATACATATCATGTGTTTTGTTTAAGACATATTACAAGTAATCTAAATACAGCATTTAGAAATAAGTGGTTAAAGAAGAGGTTTATTAATATCGGTATGATTTATTGATCTTTTAAACTATTTTAGGAATAAATACTGCGTACTAATAGATAGCTATTGGTGTAGGTTACTTGCATGAGCAGCATCAGGTGGATGAACAATTGACCCAAATACGCCAACTTTATTCGGAAGTTGCAAACTGGATCGAGGATATTCCCAAGAGTAAATGGTCTCGTGCGTATGATGTTGAAGGCTGACATTGGGGCTACATGACTACAAACCTGACTGAATGCATTAATAATGTACTGAAGGGGGTCAGGTTCTTACCTATCAGTGGCTTAATAAAAGTTACTATGTATAGACTGAACAGATATTAGGTGGAGCATTCACAAACAATCGCCGCACAACTTGAGGCTGGTGCTATTTTCCTAGAGGATCTGATTAAAAAATTATCATCTTTGATACAGAGTTCATCTGCCTTAACTGTACGTAGATTTGACAGTGAGTATCAGAGTTTGAAGTTGACGAACCATACAATCCAACAAACAAGCAATATGGTTAGTCCTGTAAGGTGAGTTTGGCCCGTCGCACATGTGATTGCGGTGAGTATCAAATTCAAAAGTATCCATGCCAACACATATTCACTGCGTGCGCCTCGGTTTCAATTGATTCGCTCCAGTACGTGGACTGACTATTCTGACTGGATACCATCATCAATGCATACAAAATGAGGTTCCAACTAATGGGAGGAGAGTTCTATTGGTCACAAATTGTAGGTCCACGGTTAGTTTCAGCTCTAGTGGAGAGACGGCGGCCCGAAACCCATACTTTCCACTTAACTAGGGGAGAGACAACTATTACCCTATAAGATGTTGCTGTTCAGCTTGGCCTATCTTACACTAGACAAGTTGTTTCAGGCTGAATAAATTAAAATTGGACAATCGTGTGTCAACAGTTACTTGGAGTGGTTCCACCTCCAGAGATCATGGATGGATAGCGACTTAGTGTCCCATGGCTTGCCTAGACATTTGCGGCCTTACCAGATGATACTGATGATGAGATCATACAGCAATTTGCTTGGGCATACATCATGAGATTGATTGGGGGATACTTGATGCTAGATCGAACTGGGCATAGGGTGATGTTGATATATTTACCATTACTTGTCGATTTCGATGAGGCTGGTTGTTATAGTTAGGGATCTGCAGTTTTGACCCACTTGTATAGAGAATTATGCGGTACAACCAATTATGCTAAAGTCAATATTGATGGTTGTCTAACACTATTGCACTTATGGGTATGGGATTGTTTCCCACGCCTAGCTCCACCTCTCCCCGCGCAGGCAGATTCTCAGATAGAAATATATCCCTTAGGACTACCGTTAGGTTTCAGATGGAGGCATGTCCCCTAACATATTCGTCTAACCACCGAGGCATTATAGACTTATAAGATATTGTTAGATCATATGAAAGATGATGAGTTCATTTGGCAGCCATATAACCATCCAAGTGTCCAACAGTCAATTCCAAACTATTACTTAGTAGGTTCAAATATATGGCAGGCGTCTGTACCTATTATTTACTTTTAGCTTGTTGAATTTCATCATGCAAACTTTGTTCTCCGCCATTTTGATCAACAACAGCATATCCTTCAAACATCGTTTAATGTGAGATCGTTGCATACACTGCAACTAAGAGAAAAAATGCATAAAGATTAGTGTCAGGAGCACATGGTATTTATCTCTGCATGGAATATGTGGGAGCAGGTTGTTGCCCAAGCAGATACAGAGGTTTTTTCATTGGATCGCTCATCTAATTATATGCGTTGATATTGGTGCCATACGCGATAGTGGATCCATCTAGAAAGTGGCTCCCAAAGTTTTGAGGTACGACTTTTTCTTCCCTTTTATTTTCTTTTATTTGTGTATATTTTTCCTCTAACTATGTAACTGCTAATCTTTTTTTTTCTCATAGACTAATATACTATACAACCTCTATATGCTTTCCATTGTCGATCCTTCGATGCTTGATTATGCAGGATTTAGAGAGAGGACCTATGGAGATGTTAGAACGATGCTATAGGCCTTAGGTGAACATCGGGAGATGTTGGTTTCTTAGCCTGCTTCGCCCGCTCCTCATCTACAGAGACCACCAGAGCCAGAGGCTCGCCCAGGAAAGCAGGGACAGGGTTTTATATCTACTAGACAGCCATTAGTAGATGTTACCCATGACAGTAAATGTCAGACAGATGCACCATCATCCAATTACATGCCAGCTGTGCATGAAGAAACTGAAGAACCACGTCATTTTGCATCTTTTACAGACTATGCAGGTGTTGGTCTTTTTTCTGGTGCACCATCCTTTTGTGCACCTGGGTCTTTTTCATCTGGTGCTGGTCCTTCTTTTGCTCCTGGGAGTTGTTCGTCATCCTTCATATCACTAGCTCCTCAGCCGTTCTTCTCCACCCCGCCATCCCAAACTATGTAGGCTAGAGGTATCTCCTTTACTACGCTATTTTCTAATCTGTTCGCATTCAGTGCAGAGTGTGCTGGTGCACCTTTTGAACCATGGGGAGCATCTTTCCAGCAGGGGTTTTTCACCCCTCATCAACTGATTCCCCCTGTTCAATCCCCTCAATCTACTCGTCAACCAAATAATGGATCAACTGATAAGGATGAAGGTGAAGAAGAAGAAGCAGAAGTAGAAGTAGAAGAAGTAGGACAAGAGCTACTTTAGCGCCGTCCCCAGCGCTTACGTCAAAGACCCAGATGTGGGACTGGAGGATATATTGGGTAAAATGTTAAGTTTTTATTTTATTTTAATAGTTATAACATTTTTGTGTACAGTAAAGTACTTTGATATCTACACTTCAAATTGTAAGTATATAATATCGGTTTAACGTGTTACTTTAACTAAACTAATGAAATTTTGGTCTAAATAATTATTCAGATGTGTTATATTATTTAAACTCATGTGACCGACTTTTTCACTGTCATACACGAAAGAAAAAAAACAATTAACGTAGACCCTGGGTCGCCAAAAAGTTTTCTCCAAATGCTTAATTATTTTTTTTAAATGGGTCGCGGCATCTACTTTACCATAACCCATTTTTTATTTTTTTTAATAATTGTAAATGGGTCACGACATTTGGTATGCCGTGACCCATTTATTTATTTTTTAAATTTAATTTGTGTTTAAATTTTTACCTTTTGCTTGTATTTTTTTTTTCTCTCCTCAAGTTTGATTGTATATATCTTCTTTTTTATTTATTGGTAACAAATATAAGTCAAACAAATATAGGGATACATTAAATTAGATAACACATATATAAGTGCTTGTATATAAATTTCTTTGATTTTAATAACTTCCAAAAATAAATTTTAGTATTTTCTCTTATAGATGTATTTTGTTTTTGAAAAAATTAATTACAAGCTTGATTACACATATTAAAATGTTAAAAATTGTATTTATTACTTTTAAAAAATAAAAATAAAATTTTATCAACTTGCACTTTTATTTTTATAATAGTAATAATAATATTAATATTAATAATAAAATATGTATTTTCTTTGGACTTTCTAACTCTCTTTGTTGATTAATTAGTAGGGAAGGGGCTTGATTAATTTTTCTTTACTAAAAATATAAATATTACAAAAAAATATATTTTAAAATTATATATTACTCATAATTTCTTTAAGTCTTTTTTTTATACACTGTATTATTCTCCATTTTCTTTTAATTTTTTGTCTTCTTACTCTAATAAATTTGATACAAAACCCTAACTTCTTTTCTTGTATTAGGAATTTCTTTTAATTTTTAGAGATTGGCCATGTTCTTTAATAAACCACCTTTACGTAAAAATAAAAATAATAGTATGTTTAAGAAAATATAATTAACTACATGATTTTGGAATAATTTTTTTTTGGTTGAATTATTTTAGTGTAAAATTTTTTTAGTATTTGCATAAGATTAAACTTAATGATCTTTTTTTTTCTATTAATTTTTCTTATTTAAAATATAATAAGCATATAGTTTTTCAATAATATTATAACAAATATTTACTTTAATTACTATATCATATAATTATTCATAAAAAATATATATTTATCATAATATTATTAAAAAAGTATATATTTGTTATATTATTAAAATTTTTAATTATATTACAAAAATATATTTTTTATAAAATTCAAATTCAATATCATTTTAAATAGTTTAAATAATAAAATATAATAAATATAACTTACATAACAAATTATATTTGGGGGGAGGGGTGTGCACGCTGCAGATGCTGTGACCAGAAATCAAGAGGGTCGCAGCATCAGGGATGTCGCGACTATAAATTATAAAAAAAAATTTAAATATATGGGGTAATGATTTCTGCGGTAGAATTTCTCAAGCAATATTTTCAAATTTTTAAGCACGAAAGTAAAAAAGCCGACAAACATGTGTATATAGGAGCAGGGACGCGCATAACTGTGTCCCTACAATGGGATATACAAGAAAAGGAAAGTGAGATTTATAAAATATATATATATATATATATGTTTTAAAATATAAATTTGATTTTTTGAGAAACCTTAGAGGAAATGCAGAAAGATCCAATTTAGAGGATCTAGATCCGACGCGCATTGTGCAGTCAGAAAACTTGTAACCACTTCCAAACACACATTCCAATTTCTCTCCCTCTTTACCATATCTATTTACCAAATTTTTAATTTCAAATACCATCAGCGATATCAGAGAGACGCCTCTTGCGTGGTGCTTCTAGTAAATGGACCTCTTTCTTGAGGCCATTTTTGTCATAGGAAAGGGTTTTCTCCATCTTTGTTCGACCCGATTGTCAGGGGATGGAAAGATTGATGATAGGATTGGGATTCTCTGAAGTAACCATTTTATACATTTCTCTTGTAGTATTTTAAAATTTTTTTTTTTAATTTTAATTTTTAAATTTTACATGCCCTCACAAAATCTCAGTCTAAAAAAATGTATGGGATTCTCAATAGAGAGCATCCATTCCCTGATGATATCCGAGCCGAAAAGCTTATAATTACACTATATCTCACAAGCAAAACGTGTTTCATACCCCATTTAGTTATATATTGCGGTTTATGATTCGGGGTTTCAGACAAGGGACGTCCCTCTCAGGAAATCCTCTCCACTCAAATTTTGTCATAATAGTAGTATTGGAATAGTTGCACCCGCGGCTGCTACTTATTTTCCAGGAAATCAACTAGAAGCTAATTAATTCCTATAGAAACTACACAACATTAACACGTGATCACATAGTGTTGAATTTTAATATGACGGATCTACATTCTTTTAAAATTTGGTTTTATTGGATCTATTAAATTTATACATATTTTTTATTATTAGTTGACATTTTAATTTAAATTTATAAAATCTACACATTTTTTTTCATCCTTTTTATATTTTCTCTCATTTTCTTTCTTTTTATCTATATTGTCTTTAACTTTAGTCAAATTTTATACCATACTTCTTCTCTCTCCCTTGATGCCTTCTGTTCGATATTTGTTTTTCCTTTTCTTTTAGCTTTTTCTTCATTCATGTTCTTTTTATTTCGATCTATTTTTAGTGTCATCCTATTCTATAAATATGATTTTTTTTTTAAATATTACAAAACCTTTTGATATATTATTCAATAAAATAGTATTTGCAGAGCTTTTTAAATATATTTTTTCAAATTAAAAGTCATAATTTTTTTATATTTTATTAGATAATTTTTTCCTTCAAAATGTTCTGAATTGGTTATTAAATTATTATGATATTGTTGAGGGAACATATATTTTTTAGTGCCTTGTCATGTGTTAAATGAATATTGAATAAATACATAATTATGTTTTCAAAAGTATTTAGAGAGTGAAATTTTTTATATTAATATGAAAACTAATTTTTGCATATTGTTTATTTAAATTTAAACTTATTTTTAGATTTAGGAAGATGTCAAAATATTGTTATTGAAATAAATCTTATTTAACTTAATACAAAAATTTTTAAAAAAATATTTTATTTGAACAATATATTATAAATGCATAATCTTTTAAAAATATACAAGTTTCTTTTAGAATTGTTTTATCACTCCTTTTAACTTGGGTCTTTACCAGTGTTTGAAATTGATTTTAAGTATTTCAATTTACATTCTAGACATAGGGGTGAACGTATTCTATTTATATAGTTATATAATATTTATTATATTTTTATAATAATTATTTTATCTATCAAAATTTTATTTTAATTATCAAATAATTTTTTTATAAAATAATGCTATAAAAATAATTTTTTATCTTACCTAATCTTATTTATTCACTTTTTATATTTCTTTTTCTTTTACAATATTATATTAAACATATCTTGTCCTTAGATACTCAAATACCAAATGAATATGCATATTTAATAATATAAAATATATTGTATTTATTATTCAAAATTTTATATAACTTTTAATATTTCAGCTACTTAAAGTATTTTAAATATTGATTAAATGCAAGTTTAAAAAATATGAATATTTTATATTGAAAAAATTATATTTTAAATATTCAAGTATGAATATTTTACAACCATAGCCTTAAATAGTAAAAATAATATTTCAAATTTAAATTACGAATTATTCCTAGACAAGTCTAACTTCTCTCTAGTCCATGGAAAAAACATGACATCCAGTTAGATATTTTAGCATTATTTTTATTTTTATTTTTTTTTTAATTTTAAAAAAATCACCAACCTTTTCAAATTTGTAAAAACTAAATTAGATTAGTCATTGCAGATAAGCCAAACGCTTCGCCGACCACAAGTGTTAAGTTAATTATCAGTTGACACGGCACTAAGTGTGCTCAATTATTGATTAAATTAGTCGACGCCCTGTCTTGTCACATTCATTGGGCGACTACGATATAGGCTCGTCGAAATTTAGTGATTATGTGTAGCGCCGACTTTGACAAGTAACGTTGTTGAAAAATGGTGGAAGCAGTAGCCGCAATATTGGAAAATATAGGAAGCAATGTCCTTTGCAAAGGTCATATTACTGAAGAGGATATTGATAATAATGAATCAGATATTATTCATGATTAGCTAGGCGTATATATAGCAACGTACAGGAGTTGAAAGTTACAATAGATAACTACACGAGATTAGTTACTGTCAACACCCTAAATCGATAAAGTTATTATCTACGTTAGTTACAACAATCTAACACATCTTTATCCTTATCAATTACTGATCCTATTGACATTTGGGACACACGATCAGAAAATGAGGTGCCACCTGTTCCATTTCCCTTTCTGACACCAGAAGCAGTGTGGGCACCAAAATTTACTAAATGAATAGAGAATGGGCATTAAATTAAAGTAGTGACTAGAAAAGTTGTCAAGTTAATGAAATGGGAAGTCGTTTTCTGAGCTTTTGGTGAATCAAATTGGAATCATACTTTTGTCCTCGCCCAGCTTTATAATGTTTCTAGAAACGCGGTTTCTAGTAATAATTAATATACAATAACTAAGATCTAATAAATCGTAAAATAGGTGTATCTTCCCTGTTTGTGGTAGCAAATTAGAAATGGAACAAATTTATATGGCTACGTTTAGTTGGCCAAAAGAATGAAAAAGAAAAAATAAAAGCATAAAAAGTGAAGATATTCAATTTATGTAATAATTATTATATTATTATTATTATTTAATAATATGTCTTTTTTATTATTTTTATGTGCAAATATGAGAGTTATTTTTATCACATTTTTATTTTTTTTTCTATGCTTAACATTCTTATATACCAAATTTGGCTACTTTTGGCATCATTACCACTTGAGAGAAGGTGAGAAAGAGAAATATATATATATATATATATATATCCTTAATATTATTATTTAATAATATCTATCTTTTTTTATTAATGTTTTTACAATAGAGATATAAGTGTTATTTCTTATTTATTCTGTTTATAATTTTTTTCATTTATTTCCATTTCAGTCATTCTCATTCTTATTTACCAAATTGGCTAAGGGTTGTTAGGCATACAAAATTTTAAGCATAAAAATAAAAATAGATAAAAAATAATTATCATGCTTATATTTAAAAAAATAAAATGAAATAAAAATTAAAAAAATATAATATGTATTGCACAAAATAAGATTCCATTTCTTTCTAGATATCGAACGACACATGAATAGACTTGGAATTAGTATTAACTAAGAAATAATCAATTCAAGTTTGCATCTGTTTTTCTGAGATTTGGTTTGTTTCATAGATCATTAGAAATTTTTTTTTTGGATTTTTTACAACTAATTCTATGATAAGTTTTTTTTAGTTTATTTCATTATAATTTTTTTCAATTTTTTTTTTGTTTTCATTACATGAGACCAAAAAGAAAAAAGGGCAAAAAATGATTAAAAAAAATAATGGTTAAGCGTTTGGTGATGCAATATGAGCAAAGACAACATATGTGCATGTTCACATGTATGCATGCATGCATATATGTATATGTGTATGTGTGTACACATTTTTGTGTATACTCATATGTGTATAAATGTGTGCATCCTTGTGTGTTCGCATGCGCATATGTTTTTTGGTGGGGGGGGGGGAACATTTATATGTAGATATAAGTGTGTGTACTTGCATTTGTAAGGTGTAACCATAGTAAGTTGATATTGGTTAGTTGAAGAAAAAAATAAAAATGATTTTCGTACTTTCTTCTTCTAAAAGAAAGTTTTTTCTCAAAAAAGTGAAGAAAATTTTGAATTATTGAATATTTTTTAAAGTTTTTTTTTATAACATTAGATGAGGAAAACAGGAAAATACAATGGAAGTATACAACAACAATAACAACAAAGCCTTTTCCTACTAAGTGGGGTCAGTTACATGGATCAATCGACGCCATAAACCCCAATCATAAATCATATTTTTAGACAAACCATTTAAATCTAAATCTCTTTTAATAATTTCTCCTATAATTTTCCTTGGTCTTCCTCTACCTCTAATTATTGGGCTATTCTCCATCTCATCTACTCTCCTAACTGGGGCTTCTATAAGTCTCCTCTCCACATGACCAAACTACCTAAGTCTCGATTCTACAATCTTTTCTACAATATGTGCGACTTTTACCTTCTCTCTGATGCATTCATTTCTAATCCTATCTCGTCTAGTGTGTCCACTCATCCACCGCAACATTCTTATCTTTGCAACATTAAACTTATTTTCTTGTTGACTTTTTATTATTCAACACTCAGTTCCATACAATATTGCAGGTCTTATAATTGTGCAGTAGAATTTACCTTTAAGTTTGAGTGGTACTTTTCTATCACAAATAACACTTGAAGCACTCCTCCATTTCATCTACTCCGCTTGAATCATACGCTTTACATCTTCTTATATTTCTCCATTATGTTATATAATGGATCCAAGATACTTAAATCGTGTGACTTGTGGTAGGATATGTTCTCTAATTTTTACTTCTACACTAGAAGTGGTGTGCCTCTTAATAAACTTACACTCCATATACTCCGTTTTACTTCTACTTAAACGAAATCTATGAGCTTCCAAAGTTAGTTTCCACCTCTCCAACTTCTCATTCATTTCTTCTCTCGATTCTCTAATTAGGACAATATCATCTGCAAAAAGCATGCACTGTGGCACTGACTCTTGAATATGTTCAGTAAGCACATCCAAGACTAAAGTAAAAAGATAAGGGCTCAGAGTTGACCCTTGATGTAGACCAATAGTTATCGAAAAATCTTTTGTAAGTCTACCTTTTGTTGCTACACTAGTTGTAACCTTATCATACATGTCTTGGATTGCTTAAATATAAGCTATACAAACTCCTTTTTTCTCCAAAGCCTTTCATAGAACTTCTCTTGGCACTCTATCATATACTTTTTCTAAATCAATAAACACCATGTGTAAATCTCTTTGATTTTCCCTATATCTCTCCATTAATCTTTGCAACAAGTATATTGCTTCCATAGTTGACCTTCCTGGCATAAAACTAAATTGATTCTCCGTAACTTGACTCTCTTTCCTTAACCTTCGCTCAATTACTCTTTTCCATAATTTCATAGTGTGGCTCATGAGTTTTGTATAATTTTGAATGTCCCCTTTACTCTTATAAATAGGGATTAAAGTACTTTTCCTCCACTCATCTGGCATCCTCTTAGATCTCATAATTTTATTAAATAATTTTGTGAGCCAACTTATACCTTTCATTCCCAAACCCTTCCATACTTCAATGGGTATATTATCTGGTCCAACTGCTCTGCCATTCTCCATTCGCTTTAATGCTTCTTTTACCTCTATCTCACAAATCCTACGGTAAAAAGTATAATTTTGATCCTCTTCTTCAGTGTCTAGCCTATCCGGTTGCAATAAAATCTCGTGCCCTTCATTAAAAACCCTATGAAAATAACCCTTCCATCGTACTCTGATATCTTATTCCGAGACCAACACTTTCTCGTCTTCATCCTTAATGTATTTCACTTGATCCACATCTCTTGTCTTTCTTTCTCTATTTTTAGCTAACTTGTAAATACTTTTTTCTCTAACTTTAGTACTTAAAAATTGGTATAATCCATCAAATGCCCTCGCTCTTGCTTCGCTCACTGCCTTCTTAGTATCTTTCTTAACTACCTTATATTTTTTCCAATTTTCATTACTCTTACATAATGACCACACTTTATAACACTCTCTTTTAACTTTAACCTTATCTTGCACACTTGCATCCCACCACCAAGATTCTTTATCCTTAGGTCCAAAACCTTTTGATTCACCCAATATTTCCTTTGCCACCTTTCTAATCTCTTTAGCCATTCCATTCCACATATCGTTAGCACTTCCTTGTATTTCCCAAGGTCCTTCCTCCACAATCTGTCTCTACAAATTCTTTTCTTTATCCCCCTTTAGTTGCCACCACTTAGTCCTTACCATTCTATTTTTACCTTTGTTTTTTACTCTCCTCATAACTCTTACATCCATAACCAAAACTCTATGTTGAGTAGTTAAACTCTCTCCCGGTATAACTTTGCAATCCATACAAAATTTTCTATCCGATTTCTTTATAAGAAAGAAATCAATTTGAGAACATACCCTTCCACTTTTGTACATGATAAGATGTTCTTCACGCTTTCTAAAATAAGTGTTAGCTAATATAAGATCGAATGCTAATGAAAAGTCTAGAATAGTTTTACCCTCTGCATTTATTTCTCCTATACCATATCTTCCATGAACACCCTCGTAGCTTGAAGATACACTTCCCACATGACTATTTAAATCCCCTCCTAAAAGAATCTTTTCTCCTAATAGTATTTCCTGAATTAAACATTCTAAATCTTCCCAGAACTTTACCTTATGATATTCAGGAAATACAATGGAAGCATAACCACGTGATTTGATTTTGTTATATAGTTTGTAATATAAAGTGGTATTTAAAATCTCATATTGGATAGGAAAAATGTTATTTAAAGGTATATAAGGATAAACCTATTTAGTATGTCTAAAATAATTTATATATATATATATATATATATATATATTAAAAGATATGGATTTGAACTTAGACTTTAACTTGGAATTGGGATTTTAAAGGAAATAAAGCCTGATGATTTTAATTTAATTATTTAAATTTAAAATTAAATAAATGGGTATATCCATTAAACTAAACTTGTTAATACATAATAGACATGTCTATTAACGAAATAAATAGACTCTAATGGAAATAAAGTCTAACAATCTTAATTAATTATTTTAAATTTAAAATTAAATAAACGGATGTGTTTGTTAAATTGAACACCTAATAATAGAGGATAAACATGTCTATTAATAAAATAAATATTATGATTATTGAAAGATGATTGTTCAAGGTTTATAAATAATTTTCTTCTAAATCAAAAGTGCTAAGTTCTTTTGAATGTTTCTTTAAAAGTTTTGTTGCATCATAAAAGGGTATTGTCTATAAGTCCCGAATGTACAAATAATCACTGTTTAAAACTAGTGATTTTTCATGTCTCAAAACCTATTTTTGATTTTCTATTTTTCTTCTTATTTTTTTTATTAACATTTGTAAAGAGTGATCACTATGGAAAATATGAAAGAGTTCATCAAACTTAGACCAATTCAATAACACTAATTTCATTCATTGAAAAAAATAAGATGGTCTTTCTTCTGATTACCTTGAAGATTTATTACGTTCTAGATCTTTTATGTCTACATTGCCAGACTCCACTGAAAATGATTCTAACAAAATCAAAGCTCAGAGAAAGAAGCATGAAAAAGATGAGTTGATGTGTTGTGGACATATTCTGAACACACTAACTGATCGCTTGTATGATTTGTACTTCTACTTAAAACTCTAAAGGGAATCTAGGTTACCTTGGAGATTGCTTATCAAACTAAAAAAACAAGGTATAGACAAATTCTTGACACTATAATATTTTGATTTCAAAATATCTGATTCAAAACCTATTATAGATTAAGTTCATGAATTATGAGTCTTAGTTTCAAAATTAAGAAATCATGATGTGAAGTTTCGTGATGCATGACAAATTGGTGTAATCCTTTTTAAATTGCCTACTTCCTAGAATGATTACAAAAAGAAAGCATTACATTTTACTAACATATTAACCTTGGAACAATTCCAAACATATCTTTAGATTGAGATTGAAACTTGTGCTCATGATGTACAATTTTTAATCTCAAATTCTATGGTTAATTTTGTTAGTAAAAGGAAATCTTAGAAAAGATTTGGCAATGGAAACAGTGTTCTAAAAGTGAGTTTACATTGTTTCCATTGTGGAAAACAAGGCCATTTGATTTTTGAATGCAAATTTTGAAAGGCATGAATGAATTTCAAAATTGACAATTCTAAGAAAGCAAATGTGATGAAGAATTCTATCTATGATATGATAGCAATGATTTTTTTCATTTCAAGTTGGAATGGTCACAAAATTGAACATGGCTAATTCAACAACAAAAGATCTAAATTGAAGGCTAGATTATAGAGTCACTATTTATGTTTCCAATAACAGAAACTCCTTTAAGACCTATACAGAAATGAAGGAACCTGAGAAGGTTCTAATGGGGAGCCATGTCACAAGCAAAGTGGGTTAGGAAAATGATGCAACTATAATAGCATGTTCAAAATGAGGTTTAATGCAATAAATATAATTTCTTCTTATATTATTGAGTCTAATTATGCTTTGTGGCATATTAGATTAACCTTTGAATTTTGGCTCATTAGGATATATGTCCAAAAATGGTTATATTGCCTGCAAATATTAAAATATAAAAAAGTGTGAAATTTGTATACAGGAAAAAATGACAAAAATGCCTTTTCCTAAAGTTGAAAGAAACATAGAATTATTAAACTTAGTACATTCAAACATATATGAATTAAATGAAGAATTAACCAGGAGTGACATAAGATATTTTATTATTTTCATTGATGACTACTCTAGATTCATTTTAATTTTTTTATGTAGAACTAAAGATAAAATCTTTCAAAATTTTAAAGAATATAAGTCAATTGTAGAAAATCAAAAGAATAAGAAAATAAAGATTTTATGTAGTGATAAGGGTGGAGAATATTTTCCTATTAAGTTTAAGGAATTCTATAAAGAGTATGGTGTGATACATCAAAGAAGTGCCCCTTACACACCACAATAAAATGGATTGGCAAGAAACCAAAAAAAAAAAAAAAAGACTTTGGTTGACATGGTTAATGCCATATTTTTGAATGCATACTTATCACATAGTTTATGGGGTAAAGCCCTATTAACAACATAGCATATATTGAATAGAGTACCTTTAAAAGGTATAAATGTATCATCTTATAAACTTTGGAATAATAGAAAACTAAATTTAAATTATTTCAAAGTACAGGGGTATATATCATATTATAAAACTCCTTATCATTATAGAATAAAATTAGGTCCTAGAAGAATCAAAAGTATCTTTGTAGGATATGCACAAAATTCAAAAGCATATAAACTTTTAGATTTATAGTCAAATATGATTGTAGAATCTATACATGTTGAATTCATTGAAGACAAATTTATACATGATTTCAATAATCAATCTTTGTCTAAACAAAATCAAAATAATATTAATGCATATAAGATGTTACATTCTAGTGTTGTGCCTAACAAGCAAAATGATGATAGCACCCAACTAGAACTTAGAAGGAGTCAAAAAGTTAGGAAAGAAAAACATCTTGGTTTAGACTTAATTTCTTCACAATCAATAGTATTTTAAAATAAAAGAGATAGATCCAACATTTGTAATAAGATACCTATGTTATTGAACATTGAAAATAATCCAAAAACATTTCAAGAAGCTATGTCTTTTAGAGATGCAGCTTTTCGGAAATAGGTTATAAATAATTAAATGAATTCAATTATGTCCAATAATGCAAGGTTTTAGTTGATTTGCCTTCTATTTCAAAACTTATAAGTTATAAATAGGGATTTAGATGAAGTATAATATAAATAGATTTATTCAAACTTTCAAAGCAAGGTTAGTGGCAAAAGGTTTCACACAAAAGAAGGCATTAATTATTTTAATACATATGCACCTGTGACAAGAACAGTATCAATTGGAGTACTTTTATCTTTAACCTCAATATATAATTTGTATGTATATCAAATGGATGTTAAAATAGCTTTCATAAAGGGAGACCTAAGTGAAGAAATATATATGCAACAACGTGAAGGTTTTGTTCTCCCTGGAAATGAAAACAAAGTTTGTATACTGATGAAGTCTCTTTATGATTTGAAACAAACATTAAAACAATTGCATGAGAAATTTGATAGTGCTATTTTATCAAATGGATTTATTCATAATCATACAGATAAATATATTTACTCTAAATTCACAAAGAAGTATAGTGTTATTATTTATTTATATATTGATGATATCTTGATTTTTGGTACAAATATGCTTGGTATCTCTAAAACTAAGAAGTATCTAACTTTAGTCTTTAAGATAAAAGACGTGAATGAAGTGGATACAACCTTGAACATAAAAGTGAAAACAGAAAACAAAAGAGTGACTTTGACACAACCACATTACATAAGCAAATTAGTAAAAATGTTCAATCATTTGGAAATAAAGGAGTTTAATACCCCTTATGATTCTAGTGTCAAGTTGATTAAAAATTTTGGAAGAGCAATAGCGCAATTATAGTATGCAATTGCAATAGGTAGTATGATATATGTAATGCATTGTATTAGATCTAATACAACATTTGCTATTTGTAAATTTTTAAGGTTTACTATAATCCAAGCAATGATAATTGAAAAGCAATTACTAGAGTGCTTAGATATTTAAAAAGTGCAAAACACATAGGAATTTATTACAGTAATTTTTCTCCAATATTAGAAGGTTATTCAAATGCAAGTTAGATAAAAAAGGTAAATGATAATAAATCTACAACAGAGTAGATATTCATCTTAGGTGAGGATGCCACTAGTTGTGTTTCTAAAAAGCAAACTTGCGTTGCTTATTCTATTATAGAATTTGAACTTATAGCATTAGTAGCTACTGGGAAAGAAGTGGAATGGCTAAGAAACTTGTTATTGGATATAAAGTTGTGACTATAACCTGTACTAACCATTTCCATAACTTGTGATAGTGAAGCTTGTATATTGGGAAATCAAGACATATAAGCTTAAGACATACTTATATAAGAGAGTTAATAACAAATGAGATTAATGATGATAGTCTATGTATGATCAAGAAAGAATTTAACTGATCCTCTTATCAAAGTATTATCAAGAGAGATAGTATAATAAACTCATGAGGAAGTGGGGCTTACACTCTTAAAACAAAACACTAGTAATGGGAATTTAACTTTGAGTTAGTATATACTCTAACAATGCAAGTTTAATAGGTAATAACAAGTTACTATATGTTGACTCCCTAGTAAAGCTTCATAGTAGAATATGTTATGCAAACTATTACAAGAGGATTTCATAGAATTAAAAAGCATTTGGAATAATAAGGACATAAAAAAAAACTCTATAATGCATATTGTTACTTGAGGATGTTGATAACATTCTTAATAGAGTTGTTAAATGTCTAAAATATCAGGGATATAATGACAAATTCCGCTTATATAAATATTGAAGTGGTGTCACTTCAAACAAGATTTAAGGGTTGGTCTTGTAAATATTCATAAAATTAGGATTAGCACATGGCTATAACAGTGTTAGAGCAAAATGCCAAAAGTTCTTAGTATTTAATAATATCTTATGTGTGATTCTTTTAATTTTGGCATAAGGAGTTGTGATTCAAATCGTAAGATACCAATAACTTTGTTAAAACTTTAAGGGATTTACCTTAATAGAAAGTTCAAATCGTTATAAAATATTTTCCAATACGCATGATATTATGAAATAATATTACAAACTAGTAGGGAATTATTATATAGTTTGTAATATATAGTGGGATTTAAAGTCCCACATTAGATAAGAAAAATGTTATTTAGAAATATATAAGAGTAAGCTTGCTTAATCTGCTCAAAATAATTAATATACATACATACATACATACATACATACATACATATATATATATATATAAAGATTTGGATTTGGACTTGGGGCAAAGGAAATAAAGTCTAATCATCTTAATTTAATTATTTTAAATTTATAATTGAATAAACAAGTATGTTCATTAAACTAGACACCTATTAATATATAATAGGCATGTCTATTAAAAGAAATCATGTATGTTTGTTAATAAAGAATAGATATGTTTATTAATAAAATAAAGAGATATAACTATTGAAAAATGACTATTCAAAGTTTATAAATAACTTTCTTTTAAACTAAAAATACTAAATTCTTTTGAGTGTTTTTTTAAAGACTTTGTTATATCTTAAAAGATCATTGTTTGTAAATTTTTAATGTACTAGCAATCATTCTTTAAAAATAATGATTTTTCACTCCTCAAAATTTATTTTTGATTTCATATTCCTATTATTATTATTTTAATTAACACATTCATTATAAGAGAGAGGGTGGTACTTCCAACATACAGAAGTTAGACTCATCCCATTCTGTTATAACAGAATGCTATGGCTGAAGCTGACTCCTTTTCAGTTCTCTGACGTGACAAAACAAACACAAGAAAATTTTTTATGTCAATTTAAAAAAAAAAATATATTTCAAAACAAACGGAACCTAAGAAAAAAAAAAAAGGCAAGAAATGGTAAAGTCCACATTAATTTTTCTGGGTTTCATAATGTAATTATCTTCTAAGCCTTTGATCCAAAAATTTAGTTTATATGAAGTGCAGTGTGAAGTTTCTTCATCTGTTATCAAAGCTGCTGGAGGTCAAACTGTTCCAGCCCATATAAATTAGTTTATGTCCATCTTCAAATGGTGAATGAAAACTACCATATGTATTAGAATAAAATTATATGGTCTAACAGGTTTCAGATTCTCCTTATAGAACAATTCGAATATGCAATTTTCAGTATTTAAGATAATTAAGAATATATTCAATTGGATGCAGGCCATCGGACATTTGAAACGCATGGAAAGATGTTGACTCCTTAATTCTTTGAAAGAGCATCTAAAACTAATTCTTGATGAATTTGAAATACTAAAAACAAGCTTAGAAATCAACTTTATTTCATTTTTCCGAAGAATGAAGTTGAATTTATAATTATAACAGACAGCATGCATGTTCATCAATCCTATATTGATCAGTCTCCTTTCTAACAATTGATGTCACATAATCAAAATTCTTCTCGTTTCAAAACTTCCTTTAACTCTTCCTAGAGCTCCCTCTCAAGTTCTTCAACAAAAGGGAGTGGTTATATGAAAACTCTGGCTGATGCGCTTTCAAAATTAGACGCATAAAGTAAATTACACTTTTTGTCTACAAATTATTACAAAATTCTTAATTTAATTTTTTAAAATAAAAAATTTCAATTTCATCTATGAATAATATTCTTTCAATAAATTTAATTAGTTCATCTATTTATTAGACTAACATACATTTAACAAAATTATTAATCTAATCTAATAGAATGTGCTTATGACCGTTAAAATGATAAGTGGTCATATTTAATGTCTAAAAGAAGTAGAAAACAATCACTATAATCATCAAATTTATTGATTTTCTGCATTTTTCAAATAAAATGACCATATGAATTATTAGATTCTATTGATCGTGCGAGCCCTTCCTAATTAAAAATAAAAAATAAGAATTACACATACTTGGTTGAACTCCAAAGTCAAACAAATTGACATATCATATATAAATTGATTTTTCTTTTGATTTCTTTTTGCGAGAAGCAGTTAATAGACCTACCAATTTAACTTTGACAAATCAGTATTTTTTTTAATAATATATTGCTCTGGGGAAGAAAAATTCCAAGGTGCATGGTGCATATATAATCCAATTTGTACCCTAAATTAAAAAGTTTGACGAATAATTTGGCATTTTTAAATTTAGATTCACAATCCAGTGTTTTATCAATAAAATTAAGTTTTTATTTTAATTTAATGTACACTATATCTACGCTTTAATTCATCCGTCTTTCATTTTTTCACCCTTGCTCATCATCAAAATGGGCGCTGACTTATTACCTCGTCTACACAAGATCTTCTTCACTATTTGTTTTTTTGGTGGTTAAGATTTTCTTCACTTTGCTGAACCTTATTATTACGACCTATTAAGAATGAGAATATGTCTGAACTAAATTACAAATTTATTGGTGTTTCTTGAGTGACTAATCCAAATTCCTCGTATGCCTCCGTCCCAGTTTGTAGGCATAAAAAATGAATGGTGAATTCGTACCACAACTTCTGATTTAGTGAAGAAAAGGACCAGTTTTTCTTCAGCCCCATAAATATCTCTATTGGTTGGTTTCCGAAGATTATTAATCAGTATGCTCATAAACCTTCCTTCAATGAGTGTTTTCAATTGTCCAAAAATATAATTAATAAAGTATCCAAAAACTTCAAGCTACAGTCACCAGAAACTTCAGAAATTTAATTTTAGTCAACAAACAATGAAAGGCCACGTTTCAAGTTACAGAAAGAACAATTTCATTATCAACCGTACTAATATTGCAAATGTCTGGTCTTTATATTAGATAGCACCCCTAGCTAGTTTTTGTGCCTACTGGGGCAAATACTTACAATTGTCATATCCCGCGCAATTAAAAGTGTGATTAGCATCGAAGATAGATGATTCCTCTTTGTAAGTTTATCTAAACGACCACCTACCAAATATCAGTGAATATCCCTAAGTTTTAATATCATATAGCAAAACCACATAAAGCAATTTCGGATCATCTTTGTATTAAACATATTTAGTTCTAGCTGATTTTTGTAAAAATTTCGGCTAAATCTCCTTTGTAATTTAGACCTCCTAATATTTTTACAAGTCAGTCAATTAGTACAAATATATCAAAAAGAAATTCCTAATATCAATCCAAATGAATATAAGTAAATTTCTAGAGATGGAGAAAACCTTATCTATGATTTAGTGGAGCTTTATTCAATATTTTTTAGAGCAAAATAACTTACATTTACATCAACAAAATGCACCTATGTGGACAGGTGTGGGGCTCACTAAAAAAAAAAATAGAAATTTAACTACTTCTATGCTGCTAAGGGTGGACCAAGGTCCACACTGCTATCTGAAAAAAAAAATGTTAGAAAAAAATATATAGGGTGAGTTTGACATTCAATGAATAAATAATGCTAACCATAATGATAGAGACAAACCACACCACCTAATTAAATATAAATAATGCATGAAATATGCCTTATATAAGTCATTCTTAAAATAGACAAGGAGCATCTGAACAAAACCAAATGGAGCAGACGCAAAGCACACATCTTGCGGGGAAATTAACCACAGATGCAAAGCATCCCGCTCGCAAAAAACAAAATAGATCTACATGCAGTGACCACTCACATGGGTTAGCAACACCCCTGTTAGCTGAGGTACAGATCCTAGTGCACCATAGCTAACCATTATTGTGGTTAGCTACAGAGTTCCATAATAGACAGCTCTCATAAAGATGTTTTACAAACTATGCATTTAAAAATATCAAAACTCATAATCATGTCTGCTTTCAGTTGGAGAATAAGATTAGAGTAATTCATTAGATGCCTCATGTATAGAAAATCAAAATATATCAACCAAAAATTTTTATATTAAAAAAGAAACAGAATCAATAAATGGTTTATCTCCACGATATAGTAAAGCTTATATGAATATTCAAATAGTTAAATGAATAATGAATAAATAAATGATGGCAACTACATAAGTGTATAATCAATTTAAAACAAAGAAAGAAGTAGAAATTATACAATGCTCATAGTCGGCATTACTTACTCATCTTCTAAGATGATACAAAAAATTTCCTTATAGTATTCTCTGTTCACTCCTTAGCTACGACTCATTCTCCCGAATATCCTATAACACCCATTCATAAGGTTTTAGAGTTTAGATGATCACAAATTGTCTCATAAGTAAATTTATCTTGTTTACACTAGAATTTCATTATTTCACGGGTTTGAATCACAGACTAAAAATGAGTAAGGATAAATTATACATTTCATGTAGCTAAAGATACCCTTCCCCACAAATAAGGGAATAACACAATGGTAGTTCATATCATCATTTAATTTGATCTATTTGAATGAGATTCTTGAAAGAAAAGGGAAAGAGTGCAAGATAGAATTTTACTTCTTCTTCTTTTTCTTATTATTATATTCAAAACCAAAATTATATCAGATAACACAATTCATACAGAAGAGACAATTTCCAAACCATATTATAACAAACTCGAATAATAAAAAATGTAATATCACAATTGCTAAAGATTTCAACTTAAAGTTTGAAAGGCATGGTCTCAAAATTTGAGAGGCAAATTAGACTGAGCAAAAAAGGATAAAAAATGAAATTATAATTTTATTAGATTCCATTAACCTCTTATTCTTCATTCCTTCTAGCATACCATATATATATATATACATATATATTTCCAAATGACTAATTCCACACTTCCCCCTCAATTTCACACATTCCAGCAACACATACAAAATATATGGCAGCAGGGCAATCATAAATGTGAGTATGAGAATGAAAGAAACAAGTCTACAAGAATGAACTACCCACATAAATAGAGCTTGAGTTCAAACCCTAAAATGTGGCCCCTCTTCCTTGGCTCCTCAAGATAGCATTCATCAAACCACCCCAGAAAGCACCATTGGTTCTGCACCCAAAAGCCGAGAGTCATTCAAGGAAGGGAAAAAAATGAAGCCACGTTAGTCTTGTGCCCTTACCTCCCTCAGTTTCCGCACCAAACCAGTCCAGGTACACACACGAGCAGTCCCCAAATCCACCCCTGTTCTGTTTAGCCGAGAAGCAGAAAAGAGAGTACACAGAGTAGAGTCTCGAGCCAAAAAGGAAAAGTAATCACACAGCGGAAAAATTCATACTTAAGAGACAAATTTACATGAAAGGCAACTCGGTTTACATTAGGGAAGAGGCATACTGGAACTGAAATAAAAGAAAAGCAGCGTTGCGACACAAAGATGGAGGAAAGAGGCAGACCCTTGCAGCTAACTTCTGAAATTGGCTCATACCGAAAAGATGGAAGTAGGTAGAGGAACATGCAGCTGAAAATAGAAGCAACAAAATGACTAAAAACCCAACTGTTTAATCATAAAGTTAAGGGCATTTCTGGTATAGCAATAAAAATGGCCTGAAATGGTGAGAAAAATTGAGTAGTGTCCATTTAGGATTCGAACCTACGATGCTAAGGCTGGGAGAAGTCTAACAACAATTCACGTCAGTAATATTAGTGGTTCTTATATTTGTCCTTGCGGCGAATACAATACAATTCACATCTGTCTTGTTAAGATGTTCAACACCACATACATATTCACAATCGCATCATCATGAAAAGTTACCCGGCTAGAATGCAAACAAGCTCTTCAATTAGGAATTGTGCAATATCTTTATACATCCAATTTAGTCGTCCTAAAAAGACTTTTTGTTTGTTTACTTCCTTATTTCCCCTAACACGGACACAATTAAAAAAAAAATTCTTTATTTTGCCACTTGAAATAACAAGTTAAATATATTTTTTATTGACTCGATCTCTTTCAACTTGTATAAATAAGTGGCATTAAGGCTTTAAACCAAAAAAAAAAAAATTAATGAAGAGGTTATATTGTAGAAGTGTATACAATCTATAATTAACTCTTAAAAAGATAAATTACACAACAACCTTATAAGTCTATACATTTCGGCCTTAAAATACGCTAATATATTAGACATACAAATTATTGTGTCCCCAAAGCTTTGCATCATATTCATATTGAGGGGACAAGGGTACCAATGATTCATTAGGGACGTAGGAAGTGTCAACCATACACGGCTCTGTCCAAAAATTTTCACTCATAGGGTCAATGAACGCATCCAGAAAAGCCCGGTCATCATAATCTTTCACAACGAAATTTCCAGAATTGCTGGAACCGGTATCTCCAGGAGGCAATGGGAAGGTATCGGCGAGTGGGGACTCAACTACTACTGAATCCTGTTGGGAAGAAGGAGCAGTAGTCGTACTGTTTGTGACTAAGTCTCTGATCTCTTGCCTGGATTTAGATGGGATTTGATCCTTTGGCTTAAAGACTTTTGCTTTTCCGTGTATTTCTGACTTTTGTTGAAACTGCTTCTTTAGATTGGTGTGCCAGTGGTTTTTTATTTCGTTATCCGTTCTTCCTGGTAAATGAGCCGCAATCGCAGACCATTTGCAATTCAATGAAAACATAAAAAATGATATATTTCCCCTTGGACAATAATAAAAGATAAAGATAATACTTAAATCATAGACACTTTCCTTTGGTTAGTCTTTTGGATAGATTCTTCTCACAACTCAAATAATCAAGAAATATCAATGTCTTCTATTATGGTCCCGTTCCAATCATCGAACATAGGTGATGACGCCACTAGACTAAAACGATATATATATATATATATATCGTTTTGGTCTAGATCACGCTGTCAAATCTCAACGTTCACCAGTGCCATATATACCTATTACCCAGCTTTTGGTGAAGTCTGATAATAGTGTCTTCTTCTTGTTGAGTGTAATTCCCTCTCTTGATGCCTGGCCTCAGATAATTCATCCACCTATGTCTACAACTCTTTCCACACCTTGCAAGTCCTGAGATCATAATTAATGATTTGAGTCATAGGAGCAATGTCTACAAATTACTTAATTAATTAAGTAATTAGCTGCAAACTTGGGGAGTAGCCGCCAGTTCCAGCAGCCATACCTAGTAACATACGCAACCAACTTCCTGTCTTCTTCTGGTGTCCACGGCCCTTTCTTGAGAGCACTTGGATCGCAGCAAGGGGTTCTCACCATCTCTTCTCTCTCTCTGTCTGGCTGTTTAACTTGTGATCAGTTTGTATATGTGCCAAGTGCGTGTCTTCTTAAAGTGAGGTGATGTCTGTGATTGTGAGTAGGACGCAAAGAGAGAGAATTATAAGGACTCAGTCTGCCTTTATTAGTTTGCCTCCTGACCACAAAGCTTCGAAACCTTCACTAATATATACCATGCGATCACAATTAAAACGCGCCTCACCATCTCTTCTCTCTCTCTGTCTGGCTGTTTAACTTGTGATCAGTTTGTATATGTGCCAAGGGTGTGTCTTCTTAAAGTGAGGTGATGTCTGTGATTGTAAGTAGGACGCAAAGAGAGAGAATCAGGACTCAGTCTGCCTTTATTAATTTGCCTCCTCACCACAAAGCTTCGAAATCTTCACTAATATATACCATGCGTTCACAATTAAAACGTGTCTCACGACTGTTTAATAGATATCTCCTCTGTTAAAGCACAAAAAATGGTTAATATTTACATTCACTAAATTCGATATTTCAATTTCAAAATGGTTAATATTGATGAAAAGTAAAATAGCATAACAGTTTCTCTTTGGCATTGTAGATTAGGTCATACTTCTGCATCTATAGTGTAATGTTCTCCAATCTTATAATATCAAGAATTCCAATAAAGGAGAATCATTTTTTATTGTTTCTTGCTATCAAGGAAAGTTGTATCAATTCCCTTCTCCTTTATCATCTTCAACATATTCTAAACCTCTTGAGTTGATTTTTACTGACATATGGGATCCATCACCTTGCCAATCCACCTATGAAGTTTCATATTATATTGCATTTGTAAATGCCTTTTCCAAATGCACATGGCTGTACCTATTGACACACAAATCAGATACTTTAAATACCTTTATCAATTTCGAAACAATGGTTTGAAATCAATTAGAATATAAAATCAAGTCCTTGCAATCAGATTAGAATGTAAAGTTTAGACCTTTTATTGACTACTTAACTCATCGTGGTATTATTCATAGACTTACTTGCCTTTATGCACATTAGCATAATAGTTTTATTGAAAGAAAACACTGCCACATGGGGGATACAAGCCTATCCTTGCTCTCTTATGCTAGTTTACCTTTCAAATATTTGAGAGGATGCCTTTATTACATTAGTATATATTATCAATAAGCCGCCATCTATTGTTCTAAACCATAACACACTTTTATACAAACTTTTTCATCAAACTCCTGACTAATCATTCTTCAAAATATTTGGTTATACTTATTATCCTTTTTTATATCCATATAACAATCACAAGTTAGAATTTTGATCTATAGAATGCAACTTTCTTGGATATAGCCTAAATCACAAAGGTTACAAATGCCTTTCTCCATTTGGCTGAATTTATATTTCTAGAGATGTCAAACTCAATGACTTTCGTTTTCCTTATAAAGCAAAAATCTCCTCCACTTCTAATCTTTCTTCCTTTTCCTTTATTCTAACTTCATCTCAAATAACTTTAATTCCTTTATTGCCCAAGGTTTTGCATTTTCTAACATTGATAAAGATAATTATGGTATTGCTTTATCTGACATTGCAGGTCTTTCATGTGACAATTCTCATGGTCATTTATCACCTTTATCAAAATCTTCATCTTCTGCAGCTCTAGAAAATCATCAAGATGTTCATATAATACCTACACCTAACCTTTGTATTGCTTCTGCTACTTAGCATTCTATACATCCAATAGTGATTCATTCAGAGGATGATATATTCAATCCTAAAACTTATATTGCCAGTACTATTCCTTAAATGCATTTATTACTTTACAAGATCCTAATTGGAAGCAAGTAATATATGATGAATATCAAGTCTTGATTTGTAATAATACATGGTCCTTGGTACCATTGCCTATCAATAGGAAAGCAATTCATTGTAAGTGATAAAGGGGGTGAATGGGTGTGATTTGTAATAAATTAAATAATCTAAAAATTTTGCCAATTTAAAAGTGAAGGAGACAGTGACCTTCAATTTTCAACCACACATAAGGTGGAGTAAGCAAATAGTAATAGACAAAATATGGAGGAACAAGTGGAAGAAGCACACAGATAGATATGTATATGTAAAATAAAACAACAATCAACTTTACTAAAAGTGGAAGAGCGAGCAATCTCCAAATTTTTGCCTACATAAAAGTGGAATAGTAAGCGGCTTCCAAATTTCCAGCATATAGAAAGTGGAGGAGCTATGTGACTAGGTGAAGTTAGAAGCGTTGGGTGATAAGGTGAAGGTAGAGAAGGCAACGACATCCAAATTTTGAGTAGTCTTAAAAACAAAACGATAAAAGAGAGAAAAACACAACTAAATTTATCCTAGTTTAACCTTTAGCCTAGTCCCCTTAAACCTTTTTAAGGGATTTTTCTTCGATTTTCAAAATAATATTATAGCAATGATGATTTTAGCATGCTTACTACCAATACAAGATTTCTTAGCTCACCTCAAATTAATACAGTACTTGGATTTTATATACGCTCAACCAAAACTTTCTTTTCTCAAGATTTTTTCACTAAACTCACTCTAAACTCAATTTATAAAATGATATGAGAATAAATTTGGAACCATTATTAAGAAGGGGATTACAATAGGCACAGTCTTTCTTTAAAACTCTCTAGCTAGATAGTGCTATAAACTTAACTCAAATAAGATGAAGAAATCAAAGGTGAACTATAATATATTTTTTCTTTTCATTTTATGCTATTGTTCTTATCTCTCCTGTTCATCTTCTTCTATTTATATAAAAGCATTAAAACTATATCTGTTGAAGTTTAGCTCCACTAAAAATAGCCTTTGTAGGAATTTTTATCAAGAAACTTGCATAGGCTCTATTTTTCTTCTTTCTTGTTACAGTTTTAGTAGTTGCAGAGAAAGAGAGACTGATGCTTTGCTTTTCTTTAATCAATGCACAATGAATACTATGAACAAGTTAGATAACATGTTATTTTTCATATAATATAATATAATATAATACTTTTTGCATATAAAAAGAACACGATGTGCATAACTTTTGTATATATTCAGAGACTTTTGACTTTTGAAAAGAATAAATATATTTTAATGCTTTTCTCCTCTTTACACATTCCGGATTTAACTTTCCATTCAATAGTTTTTTTTGGGGTCTTTTTATGATGACTAAACCAATTTAAATCAAGTTGGCTTTACCCATAATATGAGTATTTTTTTTCACTACACAAAGTATTACACATGTTTAACTTTAGCACTAAAATTAATTGAAAGAGATATTATATATTTCGTCATTTGCTTAAGCCATGTGATATTTTCCAAAATAGAAGTAATATATAATTTTAAGACTTCGAAGGCTCATTTAATGCAATTAATGTATCTGTATATTTTGATTTTTATAACAAAAAGTATTTTAATTATTTTGTTACTTTCCTTTAGCATTTTACATTTTTATTCCAATACATTTTATAACTTTTTTCTTTTGTATTAAAGTATGTAGATCAACAAGGCTCAACAAGATAAAATGAAGTTTAACAATAATTTCAAATATTACACCCTAAATAAATTATAGCATAATTATATTAAAAAGTTCAATAATATTTAATTATTTTTAACTTATTACTTTTATAAATTTAATTTAAGAGTTTTGTTATCATCAAAATAATTTAGGGTTGTATCAAAACTTTGGAGCTAACAATGGGTGTTTCATATCAAAGAAAATCCAGATGGCTCCATCAACAAGTATAAGGCTTGCCTAGTTGCAAAGTGTTTTTACTAAGAGCATGGCTTTGATTTTAATGAAATCTTTTTCACCTGTTGCTAAACCTGCCACTATTAAGATTGTTCTAAGTATAGTTCTTGCTCAATAGTGGATAGCTTTTTGAATAGATGTGAATAATGCTTTCTTGAATGAAAATTTGAAAGAAGAAGTGTATATGGAACAACCTCAAGGGTTTGAGCACTCAAATGCAAGCTTGGTTTGGAATTTGCACAAGGCTCTCTATGGATTAAAACAAGCCCCCCAAGGGCTTGGTTTGAAAGACTGACTACCACTCTACACAAATATGGTTTTGTTGCTAGTAGATGTGATCCCTCCTTATTCATTTGAGTTACTTCCAGTATCTCCACATATGTTCTAGTTTAAGTTGATGAAATCTTGATTATAGGGGAATTTAGTTGATTATATACAGTAGTTAAAACAAAGTCTTAATACAGAATTTGCTTTGAAAGATTTGGGAGAGTTGAGCTACTTCTTGGGAATGGAAGTCAAGTCATTAAGCAATGGCAGATCCTTTTATCTCAATGAAAATTCATTACTAATTTGTTGGTTATATGAAAAATGTAGCATTCAACAGGGCTACCTAGTCCTATGGTATCTTAAGCTTAAGTTGTTAAAACAAGGATAAAATTTTATGATAGACCCATATCTTTATAGCTCAGTGGTTGGAGCATTGCATTATGTGACAATTACAAGGCCAAAGATTTCTTTTAGTGTAAATAAAGTATGTCAATTCATGTAGAACCCCTTGGAGAAGCATTGGAAGGTAGTAAAATGGATATTAAGATATCTAAATGGTACTTTGCCTTGTGGGATGATTTTATCCAGATCTAGTGAACTATCTTTAAGAGGATTTTGTAAGGCAAATTGGGGAAATGATCCTGATGATAGAAGGTCTACATCTTGGTATTATATTTACTCAAGAGCCAATATCATTTCATGATTAGCAAAGAAATAAAATGTGGTTGCAAGATCAAGAACTGAAGTAGAATATAAAAGCTTGGCAAATGTAGTAGCTAAGGTTACATGGTTACAAACGTTAATGCAAGAGCTCAAGATTTCATCGAACTTAATTCCAATAATTTATCGTGACAACTTAAGTACTATAATGTTTGCTCATAATCTAATTCTACACAATAAAACAAAACATATGGAGTTGGATGTTTCCTTTGTAAGAGAGAAAGTGTTGCAAAAGAAGCTAGCTATTGTTCATATTCCTTCATTAGATTAAGTTACAGATATTTTTACCAAACTTCTCTCAAAGATCAGGTTTATTGATCTCAAAGATAAATTTAGAGTGAGTGACTCACTCACCTAAGTTTATGAGAGTATATTAGATATAAAGCTATAAAGTAGTTAAAACATATTTAGTTAGAATTAGATTCCCTTTTCTATTATGCCTTAATCTATGTTGTTAGTTTAGGTAGCTTAGCTTATACTACGATAAATAGTAGATCTGCTTATTTTCAGAAAACAGATTGCAAATAATAGACTTCTTCTTCAGTCCACTTCTTCTTCCTTCTTTGTCTTTTACTCTTCTGTTCTGCTCCATAACTTTCTTATCTTTTACAGTGCACCAAGATTTGCCACAAACCACAGCCACAACTATATCCATCAAACTCAAGTAGTATAGATGGTATGGATTAACTTTGCGTGGGGACAGTAATTGACGAATTTAAAAGAGCGTCTCATCAATTCTGTACTATCAAGGACTTATTATCAATTTTGAATGAGCAATTATCAATTTCTAATTAGCACTGCATCAATTTCATTTACGCTTCAACACGCAGTAATATGAAGCTATATTTAAATTACTGAACCTGTTTATCAGCGTTGGCACTTCTATGCGCCCATTGGCTTTATCTTTTAGAGTTTCTGTATGCATTTTAAATTCAATTTCATTTTGGCTTCAACACAATAATTTGCAGCTAAATTATTGAAGCATGACAGACCTGATCACAAGATCAAAACTCTTGCATTAAAAAGTATAGTCTTATTTTAGTCAAGAGTTTGTGTAACTCTTCCACTTAATCGAAGTTTTTTTTTTTCTCCCTTTTCACTTTAGTCTAGGAATTTTATATATCCTATTGTGAAAATTATTAAATCTGATACGGCAAATACATAAAAAATAATTATCCGCGCATTACCAAATGGTGTTGACAATTTTTATCCCAAATAAGCAGGCTTAAGGGATTAGTAGAATTTTTATTCACAATTTATTTCAATGTATAAATTATAGATGTTCATATATTATTGTTAGATGTAAGATCTCTATGATTATTATAAGCCGCAGAAGTTTATATTGAAATATATTTCTTTTTACATTAAAAAAAACTTAAAAAAGCGCGTTACAAAGAAGTAAGATGGTACATCTTCACAAATATTAATTATTTGAAATCGAAACAAATATATAATACGGCTATAAGTGACGTCTAATTAAATTAAATAAATCGAATTTTATTTTTCTTTTGGCCATAAAATCAAATTTTCTATTACCCAATGCTAAGGATAAGAAAATAATAATGATATAATAAAAACAGGTATATGAGTACTAAATTAATTTTATTTTCCAATATTTTAATAAAGTATATCAGGGAGTCTAACTTGTTCAAGGACTATTTTAATGTTGGATCACATATATACCAACCAAAATTAATTTGAGTACTTTTTTTTTGTTCAGTAACTAATTAAAATTCGGTAACTAATCTACAATATCTCGGGTTTTAGACTTTTAATTAAAAAGTGATATCGATTTGTTTACTTCAGTACGTATCTAATCATCATCAATATTCCTACAAAAATTAGTACGTTTCATTGTCATAAGCCATAATTACGTGCCGTAATTAAAGTCAACATGTATCGATTGAAATTACTGTGGACATAATTTTAAAATTATTGTGTTAACAATAAACATATTACCCAAGAAAAGAATAATATAATAGGTTTAACATTGAATATTTAAAGCTAACAATTACAGATATATCACGATTGGAATTCAAAAAATATGAAGTACAATTACTTTAACTCAAATAAACTTATTTATATATACATTTATAAAGTTATCAACATTAAGGTTATGGATCCAATATTAGTAAAATAAAAAATATGAAGGTTTCAAGAAAAATATCCAGGCAATATATAGGCGGATGAAAGAGGATAATAAATTGTGTTAGAATTTGTTTGGAATGAGAGGAAAAAAAATTATATATCTATTATATTTTTATAATTATTATGTAATAGTATTTACTTTTTGTAATAAATTTTTTAAATGAAAACAGAACAAAATTCATTTTTCATTTCCCAGAACTGCGAGTCTAGGAGAAGTACTACGAAATCGGAAAGAGACGTTGACTTTTGCAGTTTGAGATGGTCCCGTAAAGACTATCATCTGGGTTGGTCCACTTATGTGGTTTGAAACACGCGGGGCCCCACTGATTGGGTAAAGTGGAGCTAGAGAATTAATCTTTATATGGGCAGAGTTAATTAAATTTAAAGACTGAATTTCAATCGAATCCATCCAACGAACATCCATTAAAATCAATCAGTTAATTGGATGAAAAATTGACGGAACCGATTTAATTAATTTGGTTACTGGATGTTTATGTTAAACATTCAAAGAAAACTATATGAGAGTTATATAATATTTATATTTTATTTTTATATATTAATTATAAATTAATAATTGATCATAAATCTAATTATCTAATATCTAATCTTAATTCCGAGAAAGTGTGACTTGTTTGTAGTGGAATTAAGTTTAAAGTTGTGTTAAAATATTTTGAGCTAATTGTATAAATTTTTTTAATTTTATTAAAATTATGGTACCTCTTCTATTTTCAAAATATATAAAAAATTTTTAAAAATAAAAAATTGTATTGCATTTTAGTTTAATTTTAATTTTTTTTATTAAAATACTATCTATCAATGTAAATATATATTCTTTTTGTTAGATTTAATGAAAATAAAATATGTCTTTTTTATTTTTATTTGTGTGTACATTTGAAAATCAAATCTACTTTTTCATTTTTATTTGTGTATATTTCAATATAATATATTTTTTTATATTTATATTACTGGAGGATATTTTAGTCAAAAATTTAAAATTAGACTATAGTATATATTTTAAAAATAAAGAAGAGTTTATGTAATATTAGTAAAACTTAAAAAAAATTAGTTTAACTAATTTACTCAAATACTTTTGATATAAATTTTATTATTAAAAATATTTATTTTCATGATTGAGATTAAAAAACATTTAGTGAAAATTTTAAGATTTTACAGAAAACTTTTTATTGGATTAATTGAATGAATTTTTCGACCATATAATTAGATCAATTTTAATGGTCAAAATAACCAAGATGTAATTCAATCCATTACCTCTACGTACGACATAATCTCCATAGGCTGAACAAAATCGAACAGATCCAATTCCAAGTAATGAACACCTCTTCTCTCGCTATATATATCCAAAGAAAAAGCACTGAGACATCCATTCAGAAATGCTCTAACTTGATCTATACATATCATCATGTCACCAGCAAAGAAAGAAGAGTGAGAAGAAACTAGGTCTACTAAGAACATATATGGCCCGTTTGGCAACGCGTTGAAAAATCACATCTAAGTAGAAGTTCAAATTTCTTGTTTCTGATAAAACTACGTTTGGGGATGCCTCAACGCTTTTCCAAACCCGCTAATGGTGATTGTGACAACTCACCTTTTTTTCTTTTGGAATTTTGGATTAATGTCTTTTAACGTGAAACTAAGATGATTTAATTTGTTGTTTTTAGACTAGAAGAGTGAATTTTTCACCATTTTGAAAAGTCTAACTTCAAAATAAATTAAAGGGAGAAAATTAACATTTCTCTTTTTCATATGTAAGAATTATAATAATGTAATCAGGTTACATCATTTCAATGAGTTCGCTTACACGGAAAGTTCCATAAATTCATGTATAATTGAATATACATGTGAATACTTTGAATGGAGCCTAAGTTTGAACATAGAAACTCAAACAGAAATGGTGCAAAAGGGCTTATTGCCGTGGGAATTTCGCATTTTTTTCCCCTTCTAGTTTAAACGCCAAGAATAAAAAGAAAATGCATTTGGGAAAGAGAGTGGCGTGTGGACTTGGAAAGTCATAATCCAGAGGATCCATTGGCTTGATTATGGTCCAGTAAATTTATATTTTTTAAGTAAATTTATAGTTTGAGAGATTATTGTCCATATTAATTGGAGCCTTAAATAAATTTATATTTCTTTTATAGTTTATGAGAGATTTTTGAGTAAATTTGATATAAAAAATAAATCAATATATCAATCTACTCATAATTAATTACACAGTAAACATGTGAAAGGTAAATTTTATCAAAAATATACATAGCTAAGTAACTTTCATTAAAGAAAAATATGTGTAATATATTTATATATTTATTCATCTTTTATATAATACTGAATATTTTTAATACTCTATACTTCCCTTCCACATTTTCATGTTGGAATTACAGGCTATGAAATTTAAATAAAAGGCTAGAAAATTTCAAGGAGTTGAATTTAGATTGCTCTACTTCATTTATAGATTTATAGCCAAAAGATTTATAACATGATTAAGTAATATTAAATGCTTAGCCATACTTCTAAAAACTAAGAATCATAACCCTAACAAGTTAAAAATAATGACTAACATTGCTTAAAATTAAATGCCATTATCATTCAACTTTTTACTAGTTAGTGTAACGAGTTCTATTATAAAAATGAAGGATGCACTTAACTACATTTACAATACTTAACTCAACTTTGAGTACTTATATCTTCGCTCAATTGGCCTTAGTGCATTCAATTTTATTTAACTCAATTCAACTTGAGTGCATTTAACTTTAACTACATTCAACTTCAACCATTTCTTGATTTCAAAGTAATGAAAAAATAAAAAAAAATTCAAAAAATAATATAAGAAAAAGTAAATGCTTTGGAGGTAATAAAAATATGGATATGGATTTGTTGGATTTGAATTTAATGTGGAGAGAGAAGAAAAGGTTAAAAAATGTGGGCCTCCCTATCTTAAATTTGAAACTATTGGTTTCGAATTTAATGTAACTTAAATTTAGAACCATTTTTTCGAATTCAAACATGCCTTTTGCAGGTTAATTTGCATGCTAACTTGCAAAAGGCTAGCTGATGATGTCATTGGTCAGTTAATTGACTAATTGACTAGTCGCATTATTAATAAAAGTAAAGTAGTGTGGCTGAGTGGTTTAACCGAAGAAATAAGGGAGTGCCATGTGTTAGAATGTGATTGGAGGGATAAGATTTCTGAAAATTTTGATAGGCTAAAAAAAAATGTAGATAATGATGACATGTAAAATGACAATTCTACCCTTGACCATTTTTTATAAAACTAGAAGCCCTATGAAAATGACCCATGGTTGATTTTGCTTTCTTTTGCTTTTGTTGGGTTGTATTGAAGAAATTTTGCTTCTTCTCCATAATTTCTTTATTGAAATTTCTTGGCATACCCAAAAATAAAGGTAAAATGTCTACTCTTTATTGAAATTTCTTGACATATCTTAAAATTTCTTTGCTGTAATTTATTTTTGTATTTGCCATTATTTTATTATATATGATATATATAAATTTTGGAACATTTATGTATTAGAAATGATTGTATGATCCTCAAAGTTTAGTTAGGAGAAGAAAACTATTATTATTATGTAAATTTATTTTACTAAATGTTAATTTGTTTAGCTCTATTACATATTTATTGCATAATAAATCATAATTTTTTTTAGTTATTATGTAAATTTATTTTACTAAATGTTAAATTTGTTTAGCTCTATTACATATTTATTGTATAATAAATCATAGCTTTTTTAGTTATTATTTTGGATATAAGTTACATATAAAAGAAATGAAAATAAAAAATTGTTATCATATTTTGAAGGAATAAATAAATGACAAGATAAAAATAAATAAAAGAAATTTTTTTAATAAAAAATATATATTATATTTGAAAAGATTTTGAAAGTAGAATAAAAAATGTAAAGGGAATTTAATATATATATATATATATATATACTAAAAAAATTAAAGTAGAAGAAATAATTATTTTTAAAAATAAAAATTAATTTTTAAAATTTTTAAAAATTATTTAGAGAAGAAAAAATATGTAGAAGATATGTCTAAATAAAAATTATTTAAATAAAAAATAAAGTGCAAAATTTTGAAATAACTAAGTCAATAAAAAATGTGCACCTAAGTCAATAAAAAATAAAGTGCAAGATATGTCTAAATTTTTGAAATATTTCTATTAAAAATAAAAAATGTGTTAACAAAAGAATAGGATATAAGAGGATGTTATTGAAAATAAGTTATTAATAATGAAAAAATATTTTATAAAATTTCAAAATAATTATTTAATTAAAAAATATGTAAATAAAGGTATAAGATATGAGAAATAAATATTATAAATAATAAAAATAATTTGTGAAATTTTGAAATAATTTTGTAAATAAGAAAAAAAATATGTGAATAGAAATATAGGATATGATAAATAAATATTATGAAAAAAATAAAAAATAATTTGTAAAATTTTGAAATAATTAGGGGAATAAGAAAAAAATATGTGAATCAAAGCATAGGATAAAAGAAATAAGTTTGTAAAAATATTTGAAAATAAGTTGTAAAATGTCAAAATAATTACAACAAATGTAAATAGGCATATAGTAAATGGAAAATAGTTTTTAAAAATAAGAAAATAATGTGCAAAATTTTGAAATAATTAAGTAAATAAAAAATTCTAAAATTTTGAAATATTTACATTAATAATAAAAAAAATGTGTTAATAAAAGAATATGATATGAGAGGATGCTATTAAAAATGAGTTATTAATAATAAAAAATATTTTTGTAAAATTTTGAAATAATTATTTAATTAAGAAAAAATGTTAATAGAAGTATATATAGGATATGAGAAATAAATATTACAAAGAATAAGAAATAGTTTGTGACATTTTGAAATAATTTTATAAATAAGAAAAAAAATGTGAATAGAAATTTAGGAAATGAGAAATAAATATTACAAGAGATAAACTAGAATTTATAAAATTTTGAAATAATTAGTTAAATAAGGAAAAATATGTAAATAATAAATTTATCAATAAAAAATAGTCATTTGAAAAATAATAAATGTATTAGAAAAAATCTAGTTTAGAAATTATAATATTTTAAAAATAATTCTGTTACTACTATAACTATTTGAAGCATGCTAGCATTTAAGATATTTAAGGGGGAAAATGGTTAGGAGAAATGAGTTTGTTTGTATTTATATGAACAGAAGAATTCATGAAATGCTTAGAGGATGATATTTCAATGTGCGATATCAAAGTATATAATAGTTAGCACTGATATCACTTTGAAAAAGTTACAAAAAGCTCCATAAACTGGGTTGTATCTAATTTGATATATAAGCTCTTAATAATAGTAAACCCAACATGGTACAAAACAATTATGATAAAAGATGATTTTGATATAAAAAAGATGTAGCAATTGCATTCACATTTCCCATCATAATTGAATGTAGTAAAGTTATACGCAAACTCCTTAATTGTTGACCTACAATTGAGCATGGACTTTCAGCCAAATCAAATGAACGATATGCTGGCCTCTTTCCCATCATCCAGCTATGGACCGTCTTGTTGACTATAGCTTATGCTCAACATTATCACATCCTATCAATCATGGCCAGTTCGTAATCGAGTCCTTCCGACCTAACAATTTCCTTATTGAACATTTTTCTCCTATTGGTTCAGAAGAAAATGTATTGAAAGATTTTGAAAATGAAGATAAATGTGACATTGAACTTGAACTTGATTATGATGATGATGATGATAACAACAATGACAATGATGATGCTATGAAAATGAGAGTGATGATGTGGGTAGAGAGAATCCAGCTGATGCCCTTTATGTTAAACCAATGTCCCAATATGTTGACCTTACTATTGTGTTCTTCTAGTAGGTTAATTTGGCCTTAGCTAAGGGTGATGACTTTTAAAAAAATGGGCAATCAAATGTAGATGAACAACTAGAAGTTGCATATTGGATTGCAGTATCCGAATCAAAAGGTATTGCATCTTATTATGAAATTATACTATGTGAGAGCACATCACACTTTTAAAAAATACTTGACAAGTAAAAAATATGAAGAATGTCAGTATGTTAATTATGGTAGCAACTGTAGGTGGCGAGTTAAAGCATACAAAAAAAGGAAGGGGAAGATATCATATTGACAAATTACAAGTTATAGGAGTCCATATTCATGTATCACAAGATCTATCTAAAATTAGATTTTGATGTTATCTCATCTTCTATCATGGCAAGTGTGACTAAGTCATCAATATTCCGATAAGACAAATCATTAAGTAGATAAAAAACTTATTTGATTACATGATATTTTACAAGAAGATGTAGAGAGCAAAGCATAAAGTTGTTGCGGTTGCTTTTAGTAACTAGAAGAGCTCCTATGCTATATTGCTTAGATAGCTAGCCATAGTTCAACATTTCATGCTTGGCTCATATATTGAGTTTATGACCAATTGACTTCCCCTAAGTGCTTTTACTATAAGCCAGTGGCAATATTCAAGTGTGTATTTAGGTGTTCAAGCCTTGAATAGACGCATTTGAGCATTTAAAGCTAATGATCCAAATCGATAAGACATTCATTTATGGCAAAGACAAAGGAACTTTTTTAATAGGGAGATGACACAAGATGGAGATTGATATATTATGCCCCTTGCTTTTGTAGTTGTAAAAGGAAAGACATAATCAACATGGACATGATTCCATTTCAACTCACGTAGGTGAGTGGTATTAGGAAGTGATGGGATCTATTTGATATTAAATAAACATCTATCAATTCTGTTCACCATTGCTAATCTATAAACTAGTTGGCAACTATCATATGATTTTCATGCCTTTTATCTTCATCATATGGCAAGCAACTTGTACATTTACTATAGGTCATAGACCTAAAGCAGAAGTCAAGAAACATTAGTGTGTTTTCTCCTATTTGATTGGTTTTTTACATAGTTGTTAATTAGTTGCTAATAGCAAAGCCATTGATCATGTTGCATATGTTACGCATATGAGCATCAATAATTCGATGAGAAATTGGCCTAAACAGTTGCCATAAATGATAAGGTAGTGAGATGGATTATAGAAATCTTAAAAAAAACAATAGATCTAGGCATATGATGTAGAGGGCTGTCATTACTACTATATGACAATAAGCTTGGCAGAGTACATGATTAGTGTCTTCAAAGGGATTAGGTCATTTCCTATATCAAGCATAGCCAAGGCAACTTATTACCAGATGAGCTGTTACTTTATATAATGTGCCAAACAAGTTAATGCTCAGATAGTGGCAGGTTAGGTCTATTCTTAGACCTTTATAAGAAGGATAGCATTAAATTTACAGCTCTTATTCATGTGTTATATGAGTGTTCGACAAGCAAGCTACATCATTCAAAGTGGAGGAGCCTTATGACCAAGTGAATTGTTAATAAAGTCAGTGCCATAAGGTGAGCTTAACTGAGTACATGTGTGATTGTGGTGAATGCCATATGGAAAAGTACCCATGTCAGCAAGCTATTGTAGCTTGCGCATTAGCATCACTAGAGCCATTTCATCTTGTAGATCTCATTTTTCATATGGACACTATGCATAATGCATATAACAATATGTTACACTCGATTAAAGGATAAGAATATTAGTTGTAATCAAGTGGTTCAAAGTTGGTCCTAGATCCATCAATGCATCACGAGCAAGGTCAACCCCAATTGATATGTTATTGAAATAAAATGAATTTTAAGATCTCAAGATAGCCAAGTAGGTGTAGCCTCCACATTGTGAATAAACTAGACATAACTATGCCTCATATCTACATCGTAATTCTAATACTTAGTAGTATACTAACTTACATTGTAAATGTATAATAATAAGTAACGATAAATTTGCACATGTCAATTTTAAATGACTAATAATACATTATGTTATTTGTACATATCAATTTTAAATGAATAATAAGACTAATAAATATTTTTGTAGATCCTAAGGCTGGAGTTAGGTAGCCTATTCATCTAGGTCTAAAAGATGAGTCACTTGTATACATATAAGAGTGGCATATATCGCAAGATTTGGAATGGCGAGATAAGATAATTTGTATCTAGAATAGCAAGGTAAGATAATTTGTTTAACATTATTAATTATTTTATTAGTTTACACTAACTGTGTAATTTAACATTATTTGCAGGACAACTGGCTATTTCACCCACGATGAGTCCTACATGAGAATTGTTTAGGTGATCCATTACTAGTCATTATCAATTATTTGAGACAATATGATTTTTATAGTGTTGCATGACTAGGACAATTTGAGTATGACGTATTACTTGTTAGCATGCTAATGGAGTCGTGGTATCCAAAGATGCACATATTTCACACCACTCAAAGAGAGTATATGATCACCCTCAAAGACGTAGTAATGTAATTGGGCCTACTAATTGAGGGGGATCTTGTTATGTGCAAGACGAGTTTCAACTAGTCATACTTATGTTAGTGGCTTCTAAAGATTAGGCCACTGGTTGATTGGATCAATAGGCAGTAACTTACTATAGCATGGTTGGCCTAAAATTTTATTCATCTATCAGATGATGTGGAGGATGAGATTGTGTGTCACTTTATATATGCATATATTCTTCATATGATTGGAGATTGGTTAATGTCAGATAGGTCTAACTACAAAGTTTATTTGATGTACCTTCTCTTAGTGGACGACTTTGAATAAGCTAGCCATTTTAATTAGAAATTGACAATGTTGGCCTTTCTCTACCAAAAACATTGTAACTCAACCTATAAAAACGATTGCAATATAGCTAGATGCTTAACACTACTACATATGTAGGCATGAGATTGATTCTTTATGCTCGCACTAGAGAGATTGCCTATTCCTAACCTTTATATTAAGGAATATCCTATATTTCCACTTCTAAGCTTCAGGTATAAGATATAGTTAAAATTTGCATATTTTTAACTTAACCATGTTAACTTTTTATATATTTCTCATAATTTACCGAATGTGCTTACTCATTATAATGAATGAAAGAATGTTGGATAACCTCTTCAGCTAAGTGTTAAAGGCTTCAGTTAATATATAACTTTGCTAAATGCAATGAGGGATAATAAAGTGTGTATCCAATTTTGATTTATGATATGCATCATTTTTAAACCATTTTGTAATGACTTATTATTCCATTCCATGTTGCCTATAGATTGTTTGGCACTCGTACTGGCCATAAAATGTACATATGTTAATTTTGGCGTGTTGCTTGACTTCTTTGGACATTTAAATTACATTAGTGCCACTTATATGTTTCTGTATCATAGAATGATACTATCTAGATCACATCTTGCAATAATTTGGTCATCACTAACTAATCGTTCAATAGTTAGTCATATTAGATGCCTTTTATGATCTACAGTTCTAAGGATAAATCGAAATCAATTAGATATCCAAGTATAGCATTTTCATCTAGCGATAGTATAAGTGGCAAGATGTTATGTCTTAATCTCTTATCACTGATGAGCATTTTGATCACATGTTTAAGTACATGCTATGGTATTGGTGATGTCCCTGGTGATGGATCTAGAAATTAAGTACTGCTACTAGCTATGCAATGCATTTTTTAATAGTTTGTCACCTTTGTTATCTTTATTTTCTAAATATATTGTATGTTGACATTCAATTTTTTATCTCTTTTTGGTTTAGTTAATTTGGTAGAAGAACCTTATAAGATGCACTTGTAGGACCCTCTATCTATAGATTTCTATGATACCATGGGTTAAGACTCTAGCAATATATTACTTGCTCCTAATGAACAATGGTTCTCGTTATTTTTCCAGTTTGCTAAATAGGTAATGAATTTATTCAAGCTTTAGATTTCAATGAGTCACTTGTAAAAGAGACGTTATGACTACTTGTCAACCTAAAAACCCATTATTGGAAGAGATAGAAAACAACAATAAGGGTTAGTGTAGTAGGACATTAGCATAGACATGCCTAGTGCATCTTCATGCATTCCAACTTTGGTGTAGTAGGACATTGATATGGTTGGTCTATTTTATTCTACACCAGCTAGCCAATTTAGTAACTTTGGTGGAGTAAGTCCTTCTTATTACATGCTGCCTTTACCCATGTCTCATTTTGAAAGCCCCTAGTAGATGTTTAGTACTCTCAAATTATTTGTAAAGCTTCTATTCGATACATCTATATTTAGTATCTTATACATTGGTTGCTCTTTTGAGCTTAGAGGATTGTCACAATTAGGGTTTATGATGTCACATGAGCTAACTTTTCCAGTTCAGTCCTTGTTCTTAGATTTACATTCTCAACCCACTGTATAAGGGCAACAATAACCACAGCGTAAAAGGAAAAAATTTTCTTGTAGCATCACAAGTTATTTACTATAGTTATTTTTATATTTTTTATGTTGATGTAATCTTATATAAAATATTACATAATTTTTTCATTTATTATTGTATTTCATTTAATTATTTTTTGATCTTATAATTTTTCTCTTATATTTAATTAAATTGGACAAAATTTAAAAATAAAATTAATGGGAATTTGAATTGGTTGAATCCAAATTCCATTAAAAATTTTTAAAAAATTGCCACATGGAATTCAAATTTAACCAACTTCAATTCCATAGGAGAAATGCCAAATTCGATTTTTATCAATCCAAATTTGGCATATTTATTACCTATAAGAAAATACTCTTTGGTTGACTACTTTTAGGTGATTGTCAAATTACGTTAACTCTTTTTGGTCAAGAAACTCAACTTTGACTTAAGTTGATTTTTACACTTAAGTTCATACAAATACCTCTTGTTAACTCCTTAACTCTACTAATTCACTAGTCATCTTGTGGCAGTAAGCTTATTTTAATGTAATATACAATTTCGCATGCATGCCCATTCATGTGGAAAATTTCTAATTATCGATACTTAAATATTGATTCAAATCAAGGAACAAGTATTAAAACTTAGAATAACTAGAGAGAAATAGAAGTTCCATTAGGGTTTTAAGGGGTTTCTCTATCACCATTCCCAAAGCTCCTTCTTGTTGTTGTGAACATCGTATTTTGTCTAGACAAACTAAAAAATAATAATAAAAGCAAATTAGCAAAAAATATGAAAAAATAAAACAAAAAAAGAAATGTCATTAAAAAAGTATTAGCCTTCCTTTCTCTCAAATTCCTAAATCCCAAATAACAAAAAAAGAAAAAATATGAAAAGTTTAAAAAAATAGAGAAGAAAGAATGAAACAAAAACAAAAAAAAAAGAGAAAAAAATCAAAACACAAAAGAAAAAAAAAAAATCAAAGTAATAATAATAACAATATTAATAGGTGAAACAATGATAGGTAAAAAAAATGAAAACAAAAACAAAACTAAAAAAAAAACTAAAAAAAAAAAGAGATTAAAAATTAAAGATAAGAAAAAGAGAGAGGAAAATTTTGAAAAAGGGAGAGAAAAGAAATTAAAAAAGAGAAATAAAAAAAAGAGAGGAGAAAAAGAAAGCTTTCAAACTACTAATTAAAAGAAAAATAGCCCAAATCCAAAAAAATCTATAGCCCAATCTTTTTAGGCTTGGTCCATTAACTCAGAGGCCCAAAAGAGATAAATAAAAAATATATAATAAAATAAAAAAGGGGTTCAAAATGTAGGAACCCTGCGTTTTGACCCCAGCCCCTCCCTTTCACACTGGGTCTCTGCCATGAGCAAAGAAACAAAGAAGAGATAGACACAAGATGACAGAAGGAACAGAGAGGATGAGGAAGGAGCAACACTCGAGTACGGAAAAGGGGAGATAGTGGAGCAGAGGCTGGTGGAGGGTGAAATGCACAGACAGAGTGGGAGATGCAGATGCAGAAGAAAAAAGGGACCACACTCAAACAGCAGAGAGAGATTCAAAGCTAGGGCTACAAAAAGGGAAAATGATTTCCTTTTTTTGGGGGGAGAAGGGGCAAGAGAGGATGGGGAAAAAAAGAGGATTGAAGTAGACAGTGTGAGGGGAGGAGGCAGCGAGAAAACGAGAGGGAGAAATTGAAAGAAGAGATTCGAGAGAGAGGGAGAAGAAAATCGGAGAGGAGAGGGGATCCCTGATAGGGAGACTAAAAAATCGAGACAGAAAGTGGTGAAAAAATCAACACATAGACTGAAAGAGGGTCGAAGGAGATTCAAGAAGAGGATTTTTTTTTCGGAGGGTGATAGAGAGCACGAAGGAGGCTTTGAAGGTTTTTGTCTGGAAAGGAAGCAGGTGAGGCTTTAAATTAGAGAGGTAGAGAAAAAGAAGGGAGATTTTTGGATTGGGAAGGAGAAGCAGAGAAGGGAGAGGAATATTTTGGATTCGGGAAAGAGAGGATAGAATGGAGAGAGGCATGGGGTTCTGGGTTGATTTCGAGTTGGAGAGCAGATGAAAGATTCAGAGCGAAAGGCTTAAGGGTTTCTGGATTGAAGAGGAGGAAGCAAGGAGAGCAGAGGAGCAACAGGGAGCTCCAATAGCAGAAAATCAAAAGGAGCTGAAAAAAAAAAAAAAAAAGCTAAGATCGAAGTTAACTTTATTTGCAAATTTAATTTGGATTAGAAATGAAAATCTGATGATTATATGGTCCCTGTCTCGTTCTCCTTTCTATTTTGTGGCATGGGAAATTCTGTTCAAATGATGGCTGGACTTATTAGCAGAATTATAGGCATGGTTTTATCTTGTGTTGTGAAGGTGTGCTGGATGTCCGAATATAAACCTTATTTTCTTTCCATCTTTAATTAGACATTGTTGGTTTTGTAAGATGCTGCCAAAACTAAAGAAAAGATTTAATGGTTTCGTTTTTTTATACCATGAATGTATGCCTAGTAGGTTGTATTTAGGATGCTCTTACGTAGCTTAGCTTTTCCTACCCTTTATAGAGAATGCAAGTTTGCATAAGCTAGGGAATGATTTGCAGAACTGAGGGATTCGTTAGTGGGGTCATTTCATTTACGTTGTCTTATGCATCTCACCAGCATGACACCTTTTGATAAAAAATCTTACTGCAACTTCTCCCTTCCAATGTTTGCTGCACTCTTATATAGTTGTGAACTCCCATTTGTTGCACCCAAACTTGATTTCATGACTGGTATAGATATTGCCCTGTCGAGAACATGTTTAACTGCTATCAGTATTCGAACGTGACCCCTTGACTATGTCTCTCGAGTTGCTTGCCATGAAAATGAATTGTGTATGCTGATTTCCAAAATTTATTCATTCGTACATTGACCTTTGCTTAAGTAAATGATTACATTGAAAAAAAATCATTGAAATTACTGTGCCTATTGTTTACACCACATGAGAGGACTATGAATTGGAAGTCCTTAACCTGACGAGAACAATTGATCGAGAGACTGTCTAAGGAGACTAGGAAAGGGACTTTTACATGGGTCTATTTGCTTATGCTATTCATAGGCCAAAAAAAAAAAATTAAGACGGTAAATATGTCTAGAATAATATAATTGGTGTACCTTGTGTATAATGAATGTTGGCCAGTGTCTATATAAATATATATATGTATATCTTTCCCTTTCCAACTATGCTTATTGCATTCTTTCTCCTTCGTATTTGTTGCACGTGCGACGCTGGTGATCTAGGGGAATGACAACGTGTGAGAAACGTGGCAAGGAGAATAGACAAATGGTCGGGAAGGACAGCACTGGCCTATGGCTTGGTGGCTCATGACCTGGTGACATGTCAGGGAAGATATGATAAGTGGTTCAACTAATAATCAGGGAATAAGCATTATCTTTCGTTTTGTTCATAAAGCTTTGGATGATCTGTTAACACAAAGGCACACACAATCACTTGCTAGTGCATGTTTGTAAATTACTCTTCACCTTTATTCATGTCATCTTATTTTGTTTCATTTCTTTAGAGTAACCGTGTGGGACCTTGTGTCTCCTTAGGCACATAAGAGTAGATTTAAGGATCATATGAGGCAATAAGCCTCCTTGGCGTTCATTAGGATAAATTTACACATTTGGGTTTCAAAGGCCCTTATCAAATGCTTCTTTAAAAAGAAAATTAAAAAAATAATAAAAATAAAAAAGCAAAGAGGATATTCAAATGGAAGGGGGAGAAAAAAATTAAACGAGCTTTTTGAATTTAGAAGTTAAATTTTAAGTAAAAATTTTTTTTAAAAGAATAAAAGGATCAAAACAAAAAAAAATTAAAAATTAAAAAAAATCATCATTTAAATGAATAAAAATTAAGAAAAAAATACTAATAAAAAAATAAGATAAAGAAATAAAATTAATTCTATCTTTTGCAAATTAAAACATACCAATCAATGCTAATTTTGTTTTATTTGCTAAAGATAAAAGTAATTTTTATTTTCTTTGTCTTTTCACCTAAAAAAGAAAAAGAAGAAGAGCAAAGCAACAATAAATGAAAATTTCAAATTTAAGACTTAATTTTAGGTAAGTTATTTTTTAAAAGGTTCTTAGAAAAAGAAGAAACTAAACTAAGCAAAACAAAAGAAGCAATGAAAAGTTATTTTCTTTATAAAGTGAAAAAAAAAAAGAAATTAAAACAAAAGTTTAACAAAATAAGTAAATAAATTTAAAAAATAAGACATTAAATAATAATCCTAAGAAAAATGTCATTTCAGAAATCAAAATCTAAAAAAAATATAAATATAAATATAAATATAAATATAACAAAAATAGAAATAAAAATAAAATAAGAAAAAATCCAAAAAAAATAAAGAAAAATTGATCATAACAAAACAAGAAAAAAATCAATAAAAAAAAATCAAAAATAAAAAGAGAAGATGGTAAAGCAAATGTGATTATTTCAGCTTTCACAAATTAAGACATACAAATCAATTTCAAACTTGTTTTCTTTGTAAAAGTCTAAAATGATTTTTATTTTGTTTTTTCTTCTAAAAAAAATAATAATAAAACACAAAAGGACAAAATAAAACAAAACAAGATAAATAAAACAAAAAAAAACACAAACAAAACAAGGATAAACAAAAATAAGCAAAAACAAAAAGAAGAAAAAAAAACAAAATAGAACACAAAAAAAAAATTAACAAAAAAAAAAGAAAACAAATAGAAAAAAAAACAAACAACAACAAAACCAATAAATAAATAAATAAAAATAGGAGAAAAAATAAAAAAATAACAACAAAAAGAAAAAAAAAACAATAAAAAAGGAAAAGGAAAATGAATGAAAAGCTAAAAAAAAATGATAGGAAAAAGAGAGAAAAAACTGAAACTGCAAAGAAAAGTAAAATTAAATTTTCTTTTAGTAAATTAAAACACATCAACCAATTTTAAAACTCATTTTATTTGTTAAAGGAAAAAGTAATTTAATTTCTTCATCTTTTTGGGAAAGAAAAACAACACCTAAAACAAAAAAAATTAAATATAAAAAATTAAAAAATGAAGAACAAATAAAAAAAAGGAAAAGGAGAAAAGACAAAAACAAAACATAAAACAAAGAAGGAAAAAACCAACCAACGAATACAATCTCTATTCGAACTATGTGAACTTTGATATCTATTTAGGGTACGTAAGCCCTAGACTCTCGTCCTAGGTCAAGTTCGCCCTTGTAAATAAATATTTTCTTTTGATTTTATTTCCTTGATTTCTTTTCTTTTGTTTTACTTTTAACTTTATTTCTTCAACTTCTTCCTTTTATCCTTAATTTAATAGCCTTAATCTCTTTTTTCTTTTATTTTGCATGTGATTTGTTAGGAGAATTAAAAATAGAATAGAGGTCATATTGATTTTGCACAATTAACTTAGGGTAATCATTCTTAGGAATGGGTGTAGTGGGGTGCCTAACACCTTCCCCACTCACAATTGACTCCCGAATCCAAATCTGGTTTGTAGACCATCTTTCTTAAATAAAAAGGTTTTTTCAAAATTTTGCCTTTTTAAAAATAAAATTTTAATGGTGACTCCTAAACCCTACCTCTTACTTTTAATTTTGATTTCGGTTTAGCGCCATGCGGTCGCATTTTCGGGTGTAACAGTTTAGCGACTCCACTGGAGATTTGTTAGAGAGTTAAGCCCGAATTAAGTTAGCTGTGCAAAATATTATGATATTCTTTTTATTTTAATTCTCCTTTTGTTTGTTATTTTCCTCACATGATTAGGGTAGATAACATATCTTTTTCACATCCTTGCTTTATATGTATTATTTTCTTGATTGTGTACATAATATGTGTTATGATAGATAACATGAGGAATAAAACCTTAGGGTAGATAACTATATTTGTATATGTTATTTTTTATTTATATCTGTTTATATATGTCTTTGCCTTTTATTCTGCTAATCTATTTAGCAGATGAGGGTTGGGTAGTCCATAGGATCAAAAGGTAAATGCTCTCCTCACACACATCACTAATACACAAACATATCACACACGTTATGGGTCCTATACCTGGGTCTGAATGTTCCCTTAGTTAGTAGAAGTTTATATTGATTTCCTTGTGAAGCCTTGTGCTTTATGAGGCTATCATGAAAACCTCGCCTAAATTATACCTTGTTATATGGACTGGACCTGTGTAGGATCTTTTTTCCTCTTAAAGTCGAATTCATATAATGAGATACTCATCTCACTGTGGGGGCAATTTAGGGACCAATGATTAGGGGTCATAGATCTACCTAAAAAATGCACTAATAGTCAAGCTCTAAACGCCTCCTGAATAGTTAGAGTCAGACTTCTGTAAACCATTGATCTCAACCTAGGGTCTACCCATGTTACGACAAAAGGGAGCATTTTGATCTTTTCTTTTCATTATACTCATGCATTCAATAAAAGCCATAAAGGAGGTGACATATTGTCACTATTCACTGGAGCAGTTAACGAGATGTCATTATACAGTTGGACATACGTTAACTATGATGAAAGTATGCATTAGTGCAACTAACCATTACTTAATGGGTTTCCAACCCTAAAAAGGTTACTGATCACATTTGTCATAATTTCACAGAAGAAAAACCTTAAGCATGTATTCATTTTTCTTCATATACATGCCAAAAAAAACAAAGAGAGAAAGAGAGATAAAATAAAATAATAAATAGTACACAATCCAATTTCATTCCTTAAAATTTCCACCTTATAAAATAAAAAAAATTTCCTTCATAGAAAAGGAAAGAATTTTTAAAATTCTGAGAAATTATAATAAGTATGTCGCATCATCAAGTGAGTGTCATGTCTTGGTTAAGGATTAGAATTATTTTAAGGTATCAATCATGTAGATAGGTATATTTCTCTCGGTTTGATTGTCAACTGTTTTTTTTTCTCCAATGAGGCAATAAGTTTCTTAAGAAAAAGTACAAAGTTTTTCTTCTTTTTTTATACCAAGACATAATTCTCAATGCTGTATGAGTGAATATGCAACATTAAATCCATCATACATAAGTGGATCATTAAATTGGCTTGTTTGTACTAAATATCATCAAAGCCATAGTTCTAAGCATCAATTGTGTAGAAATTTCCCGTTCTCAAGTTGAGTGATAAGCCATAACTTCTTATGGGTCAATAGGTTCCCAAGGGAATGTGGGAGATTATTAACCAATAATGATAATCCGCTGATTAATTGAAAAGCTAATTTTGGGTAACTTACACAGGGATAGCAAGTTTTGGCACAATATTATGTGTCAATTTTCAAAATAAATAAGGATTAAATTGACTACATGAGTCAAGCTAGTTAAGAACTCAATTTAAGTTGCTTGTAAAAGAATTGAAATTCCTTGCAAGTCGATTTTGTTAACTCTACCCTTTATGGTGAAACAATAAGGTTCTAGAGAAAAATGGAGGATATAAAAATGACTTTAACTTTTGTTAAAGAAAATCCAAATTGGCTAGACTTTCTCGTAGACGTCAGCCATGTGGAATTTAGCTTGTTCTCTTAGGATGATTTGTCAACTTTATTTATCCCTGTATGCAATAAAGCATTTGAAGAAAATAAAGGTCAATAAAATAGGGATTATCATAAAGATAATATTGAGTGGAAAAGTTCTAGGTTTTGTTCTTGAGTTAATTGTTATTTCCAACCTATCTTAGTGGGGGCAACGAATCCCCTAAAGGAAATAAAGATTTCTTACCTTGAAAAACTTTCATACTAAATACACCAATCAGCTTATAAATCAAACAAGTAATAAAATTATATTCGTGCATTGTCATAAGGCATTTCATGTTGAAAATCTAGAAATTTATAAAATACATTATTCTTGGCCCTTTGTAATGGAAAGATTAGCTTCATCTAAAAAATTCAAATAGAAAGCTACACTTATGAATAGCCAAGATGAGAAATTGCGGTACAAGTACAAAAGGTAAAGGTGTGTCACTTGATTAGGAAAAAGAAAAGTTATCAAAAGTCTTAATAAGGTTGTTTATCACCGCCTAACCTTCCATACCACCGTATCCTTCAGCTTATGGCTATTGCCCACCATCATCCTCTCCATTCCAAAAGAATTCGAACCATCCATCTCAAAACTAATCAACACCTATCAAACTTGACCATGCAAAAAACCACACACCATCTTAATCAAAACATTTGCCATATACCTCATTTAGGATCCTTGCCATTTGCCTAACTTTCATTTGAGTAGTTTTTACAAAAGTAGGATGCTTCCTACACTAGCCTCTAACCTTCACACCTAAAATGGCATTGCTAAAAAATTGTAAACTTGATTCTAAGGCAATGAGACACCCCATTAAAAAAAAAGTTGCAACCTCTTCATGAATAAGGTGTAAAATGACATAAGAAATAAGATTTCATGGGGATTTCTTAGTGATTGAACTCTCAAAGAAGTTGCTTGTCATATTATAATCAGTTAATGCTTGTTTGTTCGATATTCTTCTGTCTAGCTAAAATCTAAGGCTAACAGAAGTTGATTCATTAGACTTTACTTGATTTAACCTTGTCAATACAATGGTTATATGCTTCCATCTCACCCTTTACCCATCCTTCCATTCCATTAATTATGTTGACACAACTTCTTTCCTTGCACGTTTTTCCTAAATAACCAAACACCCAAAAATATAATGTCCATAACTCTTTATGCAAAGATTTAATCGATGTGAAGAACGGTTAAATCTGAAACTAATTATATGCCCCAAATTCAATTATAAAAAGAAAACAGAAGAGGAAAAATCAAATCAAAAGTGTGAATACATGTCCCACAAGTAAGTTATGCCTAAGATGCAAGTCATTCTTGGCCTTCCTAAATATGAGAAGTCACCCCTAGTCACCTCAATTGAGCCAGGAGTGATGTTCATTTCTTTCACCCTAATCATACAACCTTTGGGATGGGAAGTTTTCAACAAATTTTTATGCTGGTAATTCAAATATCAAGAGAGGGTCAAGTTCTTTCAATCATCCAAACACTTCTTAACTATTGCTAACCACTTTGGGCCTGAAAAAAAATTCTTCAAGTACCAAACATGAATGGAACCCGAGAAGCAATGAAAATTCTACATAAAGAAAAAGCAATTTTGGCACCATAGTGAATTCCTTCTAGAAAAAAATGATTAATTAAAAAAAAGGAAACAAATTGGAGGAAGAAAAGAAAAATAACAAGAGGAAGGAAATTCTCAAAAAGAAAGCTCCCATAGATTAAATTTTGAAAAAGCAAAAGCTTTTAAAAGGGAGCTTCATCTTAGCATGCAATCAAGGGGCAAAATTCTCAAAGAAGAGTCTTATGTAACACAAGAGGTCAAAAAAAAAAAGGGGAAAGTCTCTGGATGAGAGTTGAGCTAAACAAGAAGTATCTTTTAAAAGAAAAGGTTGAGTTAATTGTCATAAGCCAATTGGTCCTGCCAAGATGGTATAATTACTAGAGCAAAATTCTCATTGTGAAGTTACATGAATGTTTGGGCCTTGTCACCTTTCTTTCTTAAGCTACATTTTTACCCATTAAACCCCATTACAACCTTGGGACTTCCTCTCTTGCTAAGTGAATTTCGAGTATAGAATCTTGTTAAAGCAATAGGAGAAGGAGATTAATAGGAGACTTGACAAGGGCATGTTAATTCTTGAGCCTAATATCTCTTATTTCGTAAACCTATTTACCAAGGCCATATTACGAACATTGAAAGTCCTTGTTGAGGTTTAACTTGTTTGCAAAATAATGGGGCAGATTTTCTTGAAGGGAATGATTAAAAGAAAAACCAGAATAATTGAAGTTGGGATAAAAAGTTTAGTTCAAAGGAAATTCTTTTAACTACATCCATTGTTTCTTTTAAAAGGAGTTTAAATCCAGAAGTAAAACTTCTCTCTATCCTAACATATCTATATTCTTAGCATCTTACTTCTCTATTATTCAAAGGAGAATACTTCAAGTGTAGAATTAGGGCATCTTCCCATTTTGTTACATTATGCCAAGCCATTGTCTATTCCATTTCTCCACTCTTAAGACATTTTACATGACCACATTCTTCATCAGCCCTTGCGTCCCTTTAATGTTATGGACCTTTTTCCTTCCTAAAGTCAATGCATGATTGCATTGACATTGTTAACTAAAGTAAGAATGAATCTCACTTATTGTCCTTTCAAGCATTAACGATGAAGAGTTGACAAGAGGAGATTGCTTTGTCAAGTTAATAGTCCAAAGTTAATGGCAAACAAATCACTTGGAGAAAAATCATCTAGAAATAAATCAAAGCAAGAGCCTTGGGTCTTCTTAACTCAGGATACTCCCTCAGGGGCATTCTTAGCTAGCTAAAAGCTATCAATAACTTCTTTCATACAAATGACAAAAAGTAAATTTGGTAGGATAATCAAAAGTTCAACCTTTCTCATTGGGGCAAGTGAAGAGCTAATGTGCGATTTTTTTTTTTTCAAAAGCAAAGGGCTAAAAATCCTAAATTTTATAAATTTTGAGATTTTTCATGCATCATATGCTTGCATTGGATTTGTACATAGATAAAGCATATTTTTCCTTTTAAGTCCAATTAATTAAAAAAAACCAAAAAAGGATCACATTTATTCACATCAATTTATAAAAAAAAAATCACATTATTTCTCATCAATTCATTTCCCCAAAAAAATAAAAAGTCTAAAATTCTAAATCAGTTTAAGGACATCTAAAAAATAACGTTCATTCTCTTTCCCTTTTCCTTCAAGATGATTCTGTTTACAAAAAAAAAAAAGGGGTTCAAAGTTCAAAATCAATCTAAAAGCATTTAAAAATAATGCTCCCTTTCTTCCTCTTTCTTTTGAGGTGATATTGAAGAAAAAAGGAGTCCAAAGCTTAAAATCCATTTAAGGATGTTTAAAGATAATGCCTTCATTTTTTTTTCTCCATTGGGAGTTAAATTCACTTGCATAAACTATGCACATTCTCGAAATAAAAAAATTTCAAGCTCAAAAGTTAAAAAAAAAAAAACACAAAACACGGAACAACTTGCATCTCGTATATGATACATTACACTAAACTCACCTTGAGGGAAGTAGATGCAAAAATTTGCATTTTAGGAAATAAGACATCATATGTTCCACATATCTCATACTTGCATACATCTTATACCCCGTAGTTTACACTGGGGCAATCAAAAAGAAAATTGGCATTTCATAAAATAAAGTATCACATGTTTCATGCATCCCACACTTGTATACATCACATAGCCTCTAGTTCACACTGGGGTAAGCGAAAGAAAAATCTGCATTTCATGCAAGGAAGCATCACCTGTTTCATGCATTCCACATTTGCATATATCACATAGCTTCTAGTTCACACCAGGGCAAGCAAAAGGAAGATTTGTATTTCATAACATAAAGCATCACATGTTTCATGCATTTCACACTTGCATACATTACATAGACCATAGCTCATACTGGGGCAAGTGAAAACAAACATTTTGCATTTTTTAAAGCATCTTATATGCTTCTTACATTTCACTTAGGCATACATTATGTGGACTTCAATTTCATATTGGGGCAAAGAAACAAAAGAAAAATGTGCACTCTATAAATTGCAGCATCCCACATACTTCATACTTCTAACACCTACAATGACCCCAATTTATATTGGGGCAAAATTGAGTTCTTAAATTCAAAAGTCAAGTATTTTACATGCATTGCATATTTCATATAGGTGCATTACCATACATAAAGCTTAAATAAATGAAGTAAAATTTTCAAACTTAGAAAAATTCAAACGAAAAAGAGACACCCTTAGAGCCCTGCACAAGTTAGGCACTCAAAGTCCTACCAAAATAGGCATCTAAATCCTGCCAGAACAGGCACCAAAGTCCTACCAGAATAAGTACTAAAAGTCCTACTAGAATAGGCATCCAAGTCCTACTAGAATAGGCATTTAAAGTCCTACCAAGCCAGGCACTTAAAGTCCTACCAGAATAGGCACCAAAGTCCTACCAGAATAGACACTCAAAGTCTTACCAGAATAGGCATCCAAGTCCTGCCAAAACAGGCATTTAAAATCCTACTAGATTAGGCATCCAAGTTCTATCAGAACAGGCACCTAAAGTCCTGCCAGAACAGGCACTCAAAGTCTTACTAGAATAGGTACACTCAAAGTCCTGGCAGAACAGGTACTCAAAATCCTACCATAATAGGCACCAAAGTCTTGCCAGAACAGGCACTAATAAAAGTCCTATCAGAATAGGTACACTCAAAGTCCTGCCAGAACAGGCACTTAAAGTCTTATCAGAATAGACACTAATAAAAGTTCTACCAGAACAGGCACAAAAGTCCTGCCAGGACAGGCACCTAAAGTCCTACCAGAATAGGCAACCCGAAGTCCTGTACCAGATCAAAATTGCACTTCCAAGTAAGTTAATTCTCTTTGATCTATTAGCTCCCCAAACAAAATATGTGTTTTCATCTTTACTTATTCTTAAGCTAAAGATATCAAAAATTGTATTTTTGATCTCCTCGCTTAAAGAATAAGTAAAGAGGGGCAACCTGTAAACATCACATTTTGTTTAGGTCGTTCTTACTTTTTCTTTATTGTTTAATTGATAAAAGGCAATCAAATCAGCTCAAACAAAATACGTGTTCTTATCTTTACTTGTTTCTTATGCAAAAATATTAGAAACTACATTTTTAATTTTCTTGCCCGAGAAACAAGTAAAGAGGGACAATTGTGAATAGTGTATTTTGTCCAGACAAACTAAAAAATGATAATAAAAGAAAATTAGCAAAAAATATGAAAAAATAAAACAAAAAAAGAAAAGTCATTAAAAAAGTATTAGCCTTCTTTTCTCTCAAATTCCTAAAGCCCAAATAACAAAAAAAGAAAAAATATGAAAAGTTTTAAAAAAATAGAGAAGAAAGAATGAAACAAAAACAAAAAAAAGAGAAAAAAAAATCAAAATGCAAAAGAAAAAAAAAAAAAGTAATAATAATAACAATATTAATAGGTGAAACAATGATAGATAAAAAAAATGAAAACAAAAACAAAAAAAAATAAAAAAAAGAGATTAAAAATTAAAGATAAGAAAAAGCGAAAGGAAAATTTTGAAAAAGGGAAAGAAAAGAAATTAAAAAAGAGAAGTAAAAAAAGAGAGAGAAGAAGAAAAAGAAAGCTTTCAAGCTACTAATTAAAAGAAAAATGGCCTAAATCCAAAAAAACCTACAGCCCAATCTATCTAGGTCTGGTCCATTAACTCAGAGGTCCAAAAGAGATAAATAAAAAAAATAAAAAATATAATAAAATAAAAAGGGGTTCAAAACACATGAACCCTGCGTTTTGACCCCAGTGTGTTGACCCCAGCCCCTCCCTTTCACGAGTAAAGAAACAAAAAAGGGACAGATGCGAGACGACAGAAGGAACAGAGAGGACGAGGAAGGAGCACCACTCAAGTACTGAAAAGGGGAGATAGTGGAGTAGATGCTGGTAGAGGGTGAAACACACAGACGGAGTGGGAGACGAAGATGCAGAAGAAAAAAGGGACCACACTCAAACAGTAGGAGAGATTCGAAGCTAGGGCTACAAAAAGGGAAAAGGATTTCCTTTTTTCGGGGGGAGAAGGAGCAAGAGAGGATGGGAAAAAAAAGAGGATTGAAGCAGAGAGTGTGAGGGGAGGAGGCAGCGAGAAAACGAGAGGGAGAAATTGAAAGAAGAGATTCGAGAGAGAGGGAGAAGAAAATCAAAGAGGAGAGGGGATCCCTGATAGGGAGGCTGAAAAATCGAGACAGAGAGTAGTGAAAAAATCAACACAGAGATTGAAAGAAAGTCGAAGGAGATTCAAGAAAAGGATTTTTTTTCGGAGGGCGATAGAGAGCACGAAGGGGGCTTTGAAGGTTTTTGTCTAGAAAGGAAGCCGGTGAGGCTTTGAATTAGAGAGGTAGAGAAAAAGAAGGGAGATTTTTGGATTGGGAAGGAGAAGTAGAGAAGGGAGAGGAATATTTTAGATTCGGGAAAGAGAGGATAGAACAGAGAGAGGCATAGGGTTCTGGGTTGATTTCGAGTTGGAGAGCGGATGAAAGATTCGGAGTGAAAGGCTTAAGGGTTTCTGGATTGAAGAGGAGGAAGCAAGGAGAGCAGAGGAGCAACAGGGAGCTACAATAGCAGAAAATCAAAAGGAGCTGAAAAAAAAAAAGCTAAGATCGAAGTTAACTTTATTTGCAAATTTAATTTGGATTAGAAATGAAAATCTGATGATTATATGGTCCCTGTCTCATTCTCCTTTCTGTTTTGTGGCATGGGAAGTTCTGTTCAAATGATGGCTGGACTTATTAGCAGAATTATAGGCATGGTTTTATCTTGTGTTGTGAAGGTGTGCTGGATGTCCGAATATGGACCTTATTTTCTTTCCATCTTCAATTAGACATTGTTGGTTTTGTGAGATGCTACCAAAACTAAGGAGAAGATTTAATGGTTTCATTTTTTTGTACCATGAATGTATGCCTAGTAGGTTGTATTTAGGATGCTCTTACGTAGCTTAGCTTTTCCTACCTTTTATGGAGAATGCAAGTTTGCATAAGCTAGGGAATGATTTGCAGAACTGAGGGATTCATTAGTGGGGTCATTTCATTTACGTTGTCTTATACATCTCACCAGCATGACACCTTTTGGTAAAAAATCTTACTGCAACTTCTCCCTTCCAATGTTTGCTGCACTCTGATATAGCTGTGAACTCCCATTTGTTGCATCCAAACCTGATTTCATGACTGGTATAGATGTTGCCCTATCGAGAACATGTTTAACTACTATCAGTATTCGAACGTGACCCCTTGACTATGTCTCTCAAGTTGCTTGCCATGAGAATGAATTGTGTATGCTGATTTCCAAAACTTATTCGTTCGTACATTGACCTTCTCTTAAGTAAATGATTACATTGAAAAAAAATCATTGAAATTATTGTGCCTGTTGTTTACACCACATGAGAGGACTATGAATTGGAAGTCCTTAACCTGACGAGAACAATTGATCGAGAGACTGTCTAAGGAGACTAGGAAAGGGACTTTTACATGGGTCTATTTGCTTCTGCTATTCATAGGCCAAAAAAAAAATTAAGACAGTAAATATGCCTAGAATAATATAATTGGTGTACCTTGTGTATAATGAATGTTGGCCAGTGTCTATATATATATGTATATCTTTTCCTTTCCAACTATGCTTATCGCATTCTTTCTCCTTCGTGTCTGTTGCATGTGCGAGGCTGGTGATCCAGGAGAATGACAACACGTGAGAAGTGTGGCAAGGAGAATAAACAAATGGTCGGGAAGGACATCACTGGCCTATGGCTTGGTGGCTCATGACCTGGTGACATGTCAGGAAAGATATGATAAGTGGTTTAACTAATAATCAAGGAATAAGCATTATCTTTCGTTTTGTTCATGAAGCTTTGGATGATCTGTTAACACAAAGGCACACACAATCACTTGCTAGTGCATGTTTGTAAACTGCTCTTCACCTTTATTCATGTTATCTTATTTTGTTTCATTTCTTTAGAGTAGCCGTGTGGGACCTTGTGTCTCCTCAGACACATAAAAGTGGATTTAAGGATCATGTGAGGCAATAAGCTTCCTTGGCGTCCATTAGGATAAATTTACACATTTGGATTTCAAATGCCCTTATCAAATGCTTCTTTAAAGAGAAAATTAAGAAAAATAAAAAATAAAAAAGGAAAAGAGGATATTCAAATGGAAGGAAGAGAAAAAAAGTTAAACAAGCTTTTTGAATTTAGAAGTTAAATTTTACATAAACAATTTTTCTTAAAAGAATAAAAGGATCAAAACAAAAAAATTAAAAATAAAAAAAAATCATCATTTAAATGAGTAAAAATCAAGAAAAAAATACTGATAAAAAAATAAGATAAAGAAATAAAATTAATTCTATCTTTTACAAATTAAAACATACCAATCATTGCTAATTTTGTTTTATTTGCTAAAGATAAAAGTAATTTTTATTTTCTTTATCTTTTCACTTAAAAAAGAAAAAGAAGAAGAGCAAAACAACAAATAAAAATTTCAAATTTAAGACTTAATTTTAGGTAATTTTTTTTAAAAGGTTCTCATAAAAAGAAGAAACTAAACTAAGCAAAACAAAAGAAGCAACAAAAAGTTATTTTCTTTATAAAGTGAAAAAAAAAGAAATTAAAAGAAAAGTTTAACAAAACAAAAAAAATAAAGAAAGAAATTGAAAAAATAAGACATTAAATAATAATCCTAAGAAAAATGTCATTTCAGAAATCAAAATCTAAAAAAAATATAAATATAAATATAACAAAAATAGAAATAAAAATAAAATAAGAAAAAATCCAAAAAAAATAAAGAAAAATTGATCATAACAAAACAAGAAAAAAATCAATAAAAAAAATCAAAAATAAAAAGAGAAGATGGTAAAGCAAATGTGATTATTTCAGCTTTCACAAATTAAGACATACAAATCAATTTCAAACTTGTTTTCTTTGTAAAAGTCTAAAATGATTTTTATTTTGTTTTTTCTTCTAAAAAAATAATAATAAAACACAAAAGGACAAAACAAAACAAAACAAGATAAATAAAACAAAAAAAAAAACACAAACAAAACAAGGATAAACAAAAATAAGCAAAAACAAAAAGAAGAAAAAAAAAAAACAAAATAGAACACAAAAATAAAAATTAACCAAAAAAAGAAAAAAAAAACAGAAAAAAAAAACAACAACAAAACCAAATAAATAAATAAATAAAAATAGGAAAAAAAATAGAAAAAAATAACAACAAAAACAAAACAAAAAAAACAAAAAAAAAAGGAAAAGGAAAATGAATGAAAAGCAAAAAAAATGATAGGAAAAAGAGAGAAAAAACTAAAACTGCAAAGAAAACTAAAATTAAATTTTTCTTTAGTAAATTAAAACATATCAACCAATTTCAAAACTCGTTTTATTTGTTAAAGGAAAAAGTAATTTATTTTCTTCATCTTTTCGCGAGAAAAAAAAAAAACAACACCCAAAACAAAAAAAATTAAATATAAAAAAAATTGAAAAATTAAAAAAATGAAGAACAAATAAAAAAACAAGGAAAAAGGAGAAAAGACAAAAATGAAACATAAAACAAAGAAGGAAAAAACCAACCAAAGAATACAATCTTTATTCGAACTACGTAGACTTTGATTCCCATTTAGGGGTATGTAGGCCCTAAACTCTCATCCTAGGTCAAGTCCGCCCTTGTAAATAAATATTTTCTTTTGATTTTATTTCCTTGATTTCTTTTCTTTTCGTTTTACTTTTAACTTTATTTTTTCAACTTCTTCCTTTTATCCTTAATTTAATAGCCTTAATCTGTTTCTTCTTTTATCTTGCATATGATTTGTTAGGAGAATTAAAAATAGAATAGAGGTCATATTGATTTTGTACAACTGACTTAGGATAATTATTCTTAGAAATGGGTGTAGTGGGTTGCCTAACACCTTTCTCACTCACAATTAACTCTCAAATCTAAATTTAGTTTGTAGACCATTTTTTTTAAATAAAAAGGTTTTTCTAAAATTTTGCCTTTTCAAAAATAAAATTTTGATGGTAACTCCTGAACCTTACCTCTTACTTTTAATTTTGATTTCGGTTTAGCGCCACGCAGTCGTATTTTCGGGTGTGACAGTTGTTCCTAGACACTTAGGGTTTATGGTCTCCTTCAATCTCTATTCATAGTCCTACCATCATCCATTGATCAAGTTTCCTCCATTGATTCCTTCTTTCACCTACACCATTAATGTTAGTATCTAGTACATCTTCATAGATTTCTTAAGCTTTGCTCCCTTTATTTTTAATAATAGCGATAATCTTATCATTTCAGATTATGATTTAACCCTATTTAATCATCCTTCCTCCACTTGCACCATTATTACTACTCTTTTGGTTAATCCTAGCTAAGTAAATCATCTTTTGCCCCTATTTTATATAGCTAAAACCCTTTAAATTAAGTCCCTTGTAATACCATCACTTCACAAACCTCATACCATAACAATCAAAGTAAGCCATACATAATTACATGACTTTAGAAAGCTTGGCATAAAAAATACACATATATAAACACCGAAATCCATCATTTTTACCCACAAGAGTCATTAAAATTTTTCTCAAATCATTTTCATCCATATCATACCCAAACAAATCAGAAACAACTTATTTTAAAGCTTGCAACATGGATCAAAAGCTCATATATCAAAATTTCTGCGTTTTCATCTCGAGTTGTAGGGCAATTTATTGATGCAAACTTTGAAAAATTATAATTAATTCTAAAAAAATTGAAATCAAGAATATGTTAGTTTTTTAGAAAGCTTTGGATGTTAACTAAATGCTAAAAATCATTTTAAACTATGAAAACATCAATTTTAAAATTTTGGTTCTCCCTTTACAGACCTCCAATTGGGGTGCTCTCAATTGTTACAGAAAGTTTATCATATCTAGTTTATGTTTGTAAAATTTCATGAGCATTAGATTTCATTTGGCTCTCAGATGATAAAGAAGCACAAACTGACTATATGAATAATAACTTGACCAAATCTGTATAATTGTCTCAATTTTGAAACTTCATAATTAATTCTCTAGAGCTCAAAATAATGTGATTATTGGCTAAACAAAAAGCTCTAGATGAGATCTATATTCATACTAAATTTTAAGCTTAAATTCGTTCATTTGGTCAGCTTAGGGCATAGGGTGCAAAAATGAAAATTTTAAGCACCATTTAGGGTTAAAATGAGATCAAATGATCTCCTACCCTAACCATGACCTCTTGACCACATGAAAAAAGTTAAAAATAACATACAAGACTTGTCTAAGAGGTCTAATTACTCATGTAACTCAAAACCACTTCCTAACTTGCTCTCACATGCAAGTTACACAAGCCCAAATGAGCACATAGATATCAAAAACATACATACATACACACATACATACATACATACATACATACATACATACATACACAATTAGTTCTAGAATCCTTTCATATATCATAAATGCATGATTTTACATATATTCAACCATTTACATCATACATACAACTCTTGCACATTACTCTTGTCATTCAAGTACCAAAAATCCTTATTCTAGTGTCAAACTCTTCACTTTAAGCCACATTACCTCTTCCACTTGGTCTTTGAGCTTCACCTAGAAAAAAATAAATATATGGGGGAAAGAGTGAGATTCAAAAATTTTCAATAGCTCTTTTACTGTTTCAAACATACATAATTACAAGTCAAGGGATGCAAGCATGTCATGAAAGCTTTTAGAATCATACATAGCCATAAATCTCATGTCAATCAAGTTCAAATAACTCAAACATGGGCTTTATGGGTTATTGGTTCAGCCTCACCCATATTCTTAGGACTTTTAACTTAGTCTCACTCTTTCTTGAGACTTTGGTCTTGTCTCATTCACTCTTAGGGACTTTTGGCTCCTCCTCACCTTTCTCAAGGGACTTTTGACCTTAACAAGCCCATTCAAGCCATTTCACAGTAAAACTACTTCATAGAACAAGTTAAGGCACCAAAACTTTAATCCAACGACTACAAATAGTTCACAATTGTTAAACACACACACAAGCAATCCAAGAAAAGCAATGAATCAAATAATGCATGAGATAAAGGTTAGAGGGCTACCTCAAGCTAGAAATTTAAACTTTCCCCTTTCCTTTCCTCTCTCGGCTAAGTACCCACAAAGGAAAGGCTCTTGATTCTCTTGGCTTAGACACATCAAATATAACACAAATCAAGCCTTGGAACTAATTCTAGCTTTATAAAATCCTAAGCTAGTTTACTTAGTCTTGAATCACACATATGGTCCATTTAAGACTCAATGAAGCAACCACCTCAAATCTTACTCTTGGTTCCCAACTCTCATTCCTTCTAAACCATATGGCTCCATATAAACTCACTGAAGCCCTCTCAAACTCATTCTAGGAAGCCAAAGTCTAGATTGCCTCATTATGCCTAAATTAGGACCTAAAACCTGAACTCTCAAACTAAGCTTTCTAAATTCAATTAGTTCCTCTAGCACCTATAATTCATATCTAAGCCTCTTATAATCTTAGAATTAAAAAAAAAAATCAATCCCTTGGTGGCTAAACTCCTCTTAGGCTGAGACTAAGCACCTTTAAGGGGACCCAAGACTTACTTGCATTTTCTTGAAGGGAATGGCTCATATACAACTTCCTAGAGGTCTAATGGACTCATACAAACTCTTACATCAACTAGAATGGCCTTAGAAAAAAAAAATCAGATGTTAACATTTGTCTCCAAACCCCAAAGTTCATAATCTTGAATTTCCTTATTTCCCTTTTGATTCCATTTACATATTCCTAATTCCCACACTCTAAAACACTTAACCCTTTCTTGCTAAGGTCAGAATTTAACTCCCTCAAGAAGAGCCAAGTCTAACCGAAAAAGCACTAAGGAGGACATCAAAGGAAAAGTTAAAGGAATCCATGAATCATACCTTGTATGCTTGCCTTTTCCAAGGAGCTTCCACTTGCTACAAGTCTCTTCTTCCAAAAATCACTTCTTTTACTTGTGCTAACCTTAAAACAGACCAATATCAGCCTTGGAATCCATAGAAAAAGATAAGAGAAGGAGGAAAAGAAGCTAAGCATAGAAAAAGGCAAGAAGAAAGCATGGTTTTTCTCACTTTTCTCACAAATTCTTTCCCTTCTTCCTTCTCTTGGTTTAGCTCCCTCAAGCCTTCTGAGAATTCTGATTTTAGATGTCCAAAAATACTAGTGAAGAGAGAGTTGAAAAGGAATGTGATATAAGGAGCTAAAATGTCACTTTATGCACTTTTTAACTTTACATTTTAGTCCTTTTTTTATTCTTTCCATTTAGGCTCAATTCAACTCCTTTTCAAAATCTATCTATTCCATCATAATATTTATGCTCTCAATCTTATAAATTGACTTTGATTTCACTCAAAATGGATTTAAAATCATTATGAACCATTTGATCAAAGTTTTGGTCAATCAATGGCCGAAATCGCTCATAGGAAGGATTTCAACTATTCTGGAGGTTCCTATAGTTTTCAGGGTCTTTAAAAATCCTGAAAAACTCAATTTTTTTGTTTAAAAAGTCCTCATATGAGTTTTTCAATTTTTTAAAAAAATTATGAAAATGCCCTAACTTCCTTTCACAAATTTTTCTAACTCGTCTGGCTCGGATTTCAAAGTAACTCAAGTCTCAAATCTTCATTTTTAAGGGTTTAGATTATTACTCTAATTTCATTTTTCTGTCACCCATTCAATTTTTAGAACTTCCTTTGAAAATCTTATGTTTCGGGGCTTTTTAAGAAAAAAACCAGATGTTACATTTGTCTTGCTAATAATTGGAATAATATTGATGAATTCTCAAAAGAGGAGATCAATAATTGAAGGAAAATTCTGAGTCTCAAAAAATTCTCTTATGGAAATGAAAAAGGTTCAAGGAAAAGAACTTTAGTAGGGCAAGATTTTGGTTCTCAAATGGTCCAAACTTGGCAAAGATAACCATAAGAAATAATGCAATCCTCATTTAAGTTTGCAAGTCTTTCTAAGCCAAGCTTTGATTCATCTTTAACTTCTACTAACAAGCTTTTGGATGGTTATGATTCGTATAGGTTAATGCTAGCTGAAAATTTTTAGGGTGGACTTTGTGGCAACAGAAAACACCAGTTTGGTATGGCTCCCGAAGCTCTTTTATTTTCCATATAAACTTTCATGATAGATCTGCATAACTAGTTAGCTCATTCTTTTTGTTTTCATTGAAAGCTGTCTATGTTCTTGGGTTTGAATTTGTAAACCTTCTCCCCATGTAATTAGAAGTTTAACCTTTTCATACTAGTAATGAATTAACTATCGTTTGGTATCATATATATTGAATTTTGATTATGATAAGAGTTACTGATTGTTGCACTGTTTTCGAAGCTTAGACAACTTTTTATTCTAAGAGTTATCCTCTGCTAGTCGTTTCATATGAAGTCGTATTGAAGAATGTTATTGGAATTTCTAATGGCACAAGTATCAACTCATAAAACCTCCCTTTGAAGCTGACCCATTATATATGCGTGTCAATAGATATCGGGGTAGGTTTTAATAGGTGTTACATAACCTCAATGTAAATGTAACTTTCATTAATTCACAGAATCACAGGTCTGATCAAGAACAGCATTTTTATTTGAAATAAATCATATGCATAATCAGAGAGAGAGAGAGAGAGAGAGAGAGAGAGAGAGAGAGAGAGAAAGGGGGAGGGACAAGAATATAGTGGACCTCCAACAGTTTTCTCACAATTCAAGTAAGATCTTTCACAATTTTAGCATCCATGTGAGAAATTGAGTTCAAAAACTTGTCCGTCAACAATAGCACGTAGATGGGCTTTTTTGATTTGTATGGAAACTCATACGTACAACAAAGTATTTTTCTTCCTTTTTGATAAATACAACAAATTTTTAACTTGACCGTTTTTAATGATTTAACACCCCAGCAACATTTACTCTAGGGTCGCGTCCATCTTTATGAATTTTGTGGTTAATTAATTAGAAGAAATAGATTAGAGGTCCAAATTTTTTATTCATGTTGCCAATTGGATCACTTTATCTTAAATATTGAACAGTTAAAGGAAACGTTTTAGAATAATTTTGATGCGTATCTCTAATACGTCTTCTCACGTTAGAGTAATGATATTTTATGTGAAAGTTCCAGCTCTTAAAAAGTATGACACTCTTTGAATTTGCCTAGAAACATTTATGCTTATGTTATATCCTATATAGTGTTTGGTTAACACAATAAATAATTATATGATATAACAAAACTCATTTATTTTTAATATGAGAGAGAAAGGAAAGAAATCGAGTCTTAAAAAAATAAATTTAAAAGCAAAAAATAATATTTTAAGAAAAAATACTATTTAGAAAATCAATCAAATTATTTCAAATACAATAGTATTGCTAAATGTGTTTATCAAAAAATTTAACTCAATACACTTAAAAGGAATGAACTCTTGGAGTAAAGGGAATATTATGTTTCTTTATCAAAATTATTGGATTATTTTGAGAGATATATGAAAGTAAAATTTTCATAAAATGCGTTAAGCAAATTTAAGGAAATATAGAGCCATTTGGAAACATTGTAGATTTTTTCTTATTTTGAAACTATTTGTTTAAATAGAGTTTCGGAAAAAACACTGTAAGAAAGAAACAAAACTCAAAGGAAAAGCAATCAAGAATCTGTTTGATATGGAAGAATGATTTCATGGAAATTATATTGAGAATGAAAATTGGAATTGAAAAGAATATTATGGCTCACAATCGTATACTAAAAAAATATGAGAATGTCATTTTATTTTTGTATTTGGTTTGATAGAAACAATGTATGAATGAAAAAAAAAAATATGAGAAAAGACCAAAATATCCTTAATTAATATTACATTAGAATTGGTTTGGTAAATGGAAATAGAGGTAATTCTAAAGAAAAATTTGAGATTCCATCAATATTGCAAGGCACAGAGTTGTCCATTCAAGCGTCAGAAACTGATTTCAAATTGTAGCATATTAAACAAACATTTTGTTTTTTTTCATTCCATTTCCTTTTCTTTGTCCAACCTTTTCACACTACCAACTGAGGCCAAAATTTTTCATTCCTTCCCGTAGTTTAAAAAAAAGGTATTTTCTACTACTCAAAAACAAGTTTGAAAAGTTGCCAAATACTAAAAAAATTGAAAATTAGTACTTTTCTTTTAAAAAATAAGCTGCTTATTGCAAAATAAGCAATGCCAAACATCCTTAAGCCCTTAATATCCTCCGGAAATAGGACTTAGGCTAATCAAAGTCCAAATAGTAATAAAAAGGTTAATTTAGTACTAAGCCACCCTTTTTAGGTTATATTATTCTTTTAATCACTATAATTTCACTAAAATTTTAATTTATTTAGTCCATATATACATTAAAAATTAGTAATTGAATCTTTATAATTTCAAAAATTTTGAATATAACCCTTACCTAGTGTTGTCAAGATTGCTTGCAAGAGCGTAAAGTTGTGCGATTTCACATTTTGCACCTTATAATAAACAATCCCATTCTCATGCAGGATCAGAAACTAGAATCACGCTAGGATTGCTTGTAAGATCATAAGATCGTGAGATTGATTGATGCTGCACAATTCTGGAAGATGCAATTTTTTTTTTTTGTTTGGGTTTAAACTGTCCAAATCGCGTCGTTTTGGAGGCTAAAATTGTGCGTGTTGGATAATTAGAAGTTACTTTTTCATACTAGTAATGAATTACGTATCTTTTGATAAATAAATATATTAGATTTTGATTATGATAGAGTTACTAATTGTTGCGTTGTTTTCGAAGTTTAGTCATTTCTTTTATTCCAAGAGTTATCCTCTGTTAATCGTTTCTTGTGAAGTCCTATAGATGAATGTTACAGGAAATTCTAGTGGCACGAGTATCAACTCGTAAAAACTCTTTTTGAAGCTGATCCATTATATATGTGTGTCAATGGATATCAAGGTAGGTTTTAATACACATTACATAATCTAACATTTTTATTATAAAATATAACTTTCATTAATTTACAGAATCACAAGTCTGATCAAGAAAAGCATTTTCATTGGAAATAGATCAAAAGGCACGTGTATAATCAAAGGGGAAAAGAAAGACGAGAATATACGGGAACTCTTAACAGTTTTCTTACAATTCATGTAAGATCTTCCACAATTTTAGCATCCACAAATTGAGTTAAAAAACTTGTCAATCAACAATAGTGGGCTTTTGGGGCTTTTTGACACGGACTCTGTTTAACAAATAAGTTATTATGAAAAAAAAACTCAACTACCAAAACATATTTTTTTGGATGCTTAAATTTTTTTTTTTAAAGGATTGTAGCCTAACATATATATATATATATATATATATATATATATATATTATTTTGTTAGTGGGTCACAGCCTATTGAAGGTTGTGATCCATAAAAAATATTTTTTTTATTTTTTTTTTAAATATGGGTTACGGCCTACCAAAGGCTGCAATGGCTGAGACCCATATTTAAAAAAAAAATTAAGAAACCATATTTAATGGAGGCCGCAACCCATATGAAAATTTTTTACATATTTTAATTAATTTTGAGTTTTTAATTATTTTTATAATTTTAAAATAAAATTATTATAATATTCTTTTGTAATGTTTATTTTTTTTGGTCCAAAAAATTAATAAAAAAATTACGATATTATAAAAAATTAAAATATTTTAACAAATAAGTTATAAAAGAATAAATTTAGAATAAAACTTACAATTACAAAGAAGCAAATGAAAAGGTATAAATATGATAATAAAAAATAAACTTACCATTTCAACTAATGTGTTATCCTGTCTCACATTAAGGCCTTTTTCTTAATAGCTATAGACGACACTACACTGGCTGCTCTTCTTCTTCGTTTTCTTCTTTGTCTTCATCTTCATCTTCATCATCATTACTAGACAATCCATTATTAATATTACGAATTGACTGAGGGGACTAAATAGGTAGAATTAGTTGATTAAAAATAAAGAACCCTTGTTAAAAAGATGATTCCCACTATCCTAAAGATGCATCAATATACTCTAAGCTAAATGTAAATGGATTGAAGAATAGTATTGTGAAAAGCACACCACCAGCTTGTATGGATTAGAGTGGTATAGTTGAAAAACATGATTGAGGAGTTAATGGTGTGAACGAAGAAAAACCAGCACCTTTAGAATCTGTGAACGATGCATAAGGAATAAAAAAAGAAAGACTAGCACCTCTAAAATCTGTAAAAGGTCCACTCAATGCAAAAGAAGGACCAACACCTCTGAAATATGTAAATGTTGCAGAAGGTGCAAAAGAAGAAGGTCTAACACCTATAAAGTATGCAAACGATGTAAAAGAAGAAGGACTTAGACCTCCAATGTCTCCATGGATTGGTGCTAGCACGTACTATGACAATGGGACATCTATTACACATCCATTACTATTTGTAATATCTACCAATGGCTCCCTAATGGATATAAAATCATGTCTGTGCTTTTCCAAGCAAGCCTCTAGCTTTGGTGGCCTCTGCAGATGGAGTCAGGTGGAGTAGGTTAGGAGACCATCATCAACCAATGTTCATTAAGGGCATGCAGTATTGTCCTAATGTCTCTACTTGCCTCTTCCTAAACCCTGCATAATTGAGCATTGGAGGGTTGGTAATGGCAAGCCTATATGTGTCCTCTAATACATCAACCTATAAAAAAAAGACTAACAATTATGTGTATAGATGATGTACAAAAGTATAGAATAAGTATAATTAAAATAAATGTAAGTATAACAAACCTTACTACAAAACCCTGAGAGCCACTCTTAGAATGGATTCACTATTGCGATGTTACCAATACCAATGCATATAATCGAAGGAGTGATCCAAGGGAAATGTCTCTATGTTAGCCTAAGTAACAATCTGCAACTATACATTCCATACATTAATAAAGACACTATGCTTACAATGCTAATCTTTCTATGTTTTTTCTCCCAATTGAAGGGTATGTAAGGACACCACATTGAACAACATTTGGGAGATAAGTTATGCCAACCAAACCAGTGGAAAACATGATCAGCATGGTAGAACTCAATGATTCAGAAGTAAATAATAGGGACAAATGTGGCCATATATCTGGAGACATTGAGCAATAATTAGGAATTAATTGTCAAATACTTAAAGGGGTCGTATAGTTACTAAATAAATTCGTCATCCTTCATTTGATTCAATAATATCTTATAGGTTCAAAAGGTCTCTATGGTAATATGTTAGGGATAGGCCTTCATCTGAAACCTAGCAACTGACTCAAGGGGTATATCTCTAAATAAGAGTTTGGTTGAGGGGGTGGCGATGGAGCGAGTCATAAGAAATGATCCTATACCCATAAGTGTAGCAATGTCAAACAACTACCAATACTAATCTCGTCATAATTTGTTACATTGGACATTTCTCTATATAAGTGTGCTAGAACTACTAATCCCTAACTATAATGAACAACCTTATCGAAGTTAGCAAGTAATGGAAAATATGTTAACATCACCTTGTGTCCAATCTGGTTTAGTATCAAGTATCTCCTAATCAATCTCATGACATATGTTTAGGTAAATTGTTGTACAATCTCATCATCTACATTATCTGGTAAAGCTGCAAATATTTGGAAGTGCCATGGAACACTAACCTTCTGTCCATCTATTATCTCTAGAGATGGAATCACATCAAGTAACTACTAGCACACAGTCCTCCAATTATATTCTGTACATCTCGACATGACTTATCTCATGGAAGGTAGCCCAAGTTGGATAGCAATGTCTTGTAGGTTGATTATTGTCTCTCTCCTAGTTAAGTGAAAAGTATGTATTTTTTGTCACCATCTCTCTACAAGGGTCAAAACAAGTACTGCATTGAAATCAAAGTAGCCAAGTTCAGATGCCCTATAGAAACTCGTTAGGATTAGATCGGAAGCAATTACAGGTGGAGGCTCGAAGATGTGATCTTCCTATGCTACCTGTCATTTATGAAAAATGCGATCAGTTTGCAACATAAAGTTATAATATTTACACATAATAGTTTGTAATTAGTTAAATAAATTAATTTTGGTTATGTTATCTTACTTATCCTTACCACATGACCTGGGACACATGATGAGTTTACAAGTATAAAAGTGAGTTATTCTTAATACTTGAATTCATAATACTTTAATTACTAGTTATTATATTATTACAGTCCTAAAGTTAAAGTTAAAACTATTACATTCAAATTTATATGTCTAGGAAGTAATTTTTATATAATGTAACTACAAATCCAGTAAAAAAAATGGTAAATGTTGCTAAAAAATTCACATGTCAAGAAACTAATTTGAATATAAGACAAGAAACATTCCATGTTACAAGAAATATTCATTAATGGAATCAACTATAAAGTCATAGTAAAATTATGTCAATAAAGCAAAATATATAATAATCTCAAATACATCAACACCCCTTTAGCTACCAATATGGGCATGTCCTAGTTGTTTGCACAAGTTACATTGTTATTGCTTTTTCAGTCCTTCATACCAATTCATCTCATTCCGAATTCTAAAGGATTTTGGCCTACTTTTCTAGTAAATCATAGCAAGATCAAGCACTAGCCGTGAACCCATTGTTTGTAGCCAATATAGCTCGTATGCATTTATTATGCTATCTAGTTAGAAAAATTAGTCCACATATGGTAATAAATCAATGCAAACCATGGCAGATACAACAAATATATGTTGGCATGAATGCTTTTAAATTTGAAACTCACTATAGTCACAAGTGCGATAGGACAGACTCACCTTACAACACTAACTATACTACTTGTTCGTCGAATTATGTAATTCTTCAACCTCGAATTTTGATACTCATCTGTTGAACTTGCATAAAGCCAAAGCGAATGCCTTTTATATCAATGATGATAACTTTTTCATCATATCCTCAGAAAAATTACCTTGGCCTCAAGCTATAGGTTATTGTCTATACACATTTCACCTAATATCTATTCAATTTATACATAATTGCCTTTACCAATTCGCTTATGGGCAAGAACCTTACCCTATTCAATATACTATTTATGCACTCATCCAAGTTAGTTACCATGTGCCCCCCAATGTTGGCCATCAACTTTGTACGCATAAGACCATTTGTTCTTTGGAATATTTTCAACCTAATTTGCAACCTTTGCATGGAGTAGGCATAATTGGGCTAATTGTTCGTCCATTTGATGATGCTCCTACAAGTAGCCTGTATCAACAATTATCTACAAGTAAACATTTTGACACAATATTTATTAAGTCATTCTATATTATTGGTAAAACATACCAATATTGATAAACCTCTTCTTCAGCCACTTAGCCCTAAATGTTGTGTTCAGGTTATTTGCAATATGTTTCAAACGAAACACACGATATGCATTTGGTAGCTACCACCTAAATTCTAAATTAGTGATAGCAGATAAAATTTCAGGATGTTTATCAGAAATCAAGTAAATTCTCATTTTATTAGGCACTATTCGGCATTGGAGTAAGAAAAGGAACCATACCCATGACTTATGAGTTTTGCCCTCGACAACCACAAATACCAAGGGTACAACTTTGTTGGCTCCATCTTATGAACTTGCAATGAGCACAGTGTTCTCATACTTTTCATACAAAAAAATTTCATCAACTTAGATCATTAGTTTAAGATAATCAAATGCATTAATACATGGCTAAAAGGTCCAAAAAACTTGGTGGAACATTACTAAAGGTTCTACATTTGAGCTGCTCTATAAGCACTTCTTATAAACATACTCATAATATGACCTAGTATAAAGTGGTCAACCACGACCATCCATTTTGGCAAGAAAGCATCATTTCCAATTTCCAAATGTGATACTGATGGCTCGGTACTTTGGCATCCTTACTTTTTTGTATGACATTATATAACCAAATATGTTATGTACCCTTTTAATAACTTGGTTAATTGAGACCGATAGATTCTCAGCCACCATTAACATAATGTGTAATGAGATCATGTTAGAGTCAAGCTTTATATGATCCGAGGACAATGACAGAGAAACGCATGTGTGTGGGCCATTATATCTTGTTATTTTCAAATGATTTTTCTTATCATCTCAACTTGTTCTATCTCTCTAATTACATCAACCACTATACTTTGGACAACGATATTTTTTATACTTCTTTGATAAGTAATGCACCCTAAAGGTATGGTATTTGCAAACAAAGTATATCTTTATTGCATAGTATATGGATTATTTATCTTGAAATCTCATATTAATATATAACTCTTGACTATTGTTCAAATCAATGTCCTCAGTTATCCCAAGGATCTGAATAGAATTTCCATCATTTGGGATAATTTGTGAAAGCACAACATATGCTTAATCCATATATTAAGCTAACCTCTACCTCATTAGCATTTTCTCCCTCAGAATGATCTTTTTTATGGTTATTGACATTTGACAAAGCATCATATTCATTCTCCCCCCTAAAGTTGTATATTATACTCTTCGCCTTATCTAAGGGTGATGAAGGACTAGTACTGAAAATAGGTTATTTCAACGAGCTTGGCTAGGATGTGAAGTCGATAATAGGTTAAGAATCAAAAGGGTGAAATCTACTATATAGGAGTTAAATTATAAGGCATGCTTGTTTGTACTTTGGAATGGTTGGTGGATAGGAAAGGTAGTGGTGCATGAGCCACATTCAAATCTATATCGATAGTTGATATATGCAGGTACATATCTGGTGAACCCAATTTGTTTGCAAATTTCTAGTTGGTTTCTAACATCGTTTGTACTTTAGAATCATCCTCCAAAATGCATGCCAATTACCTCGTGAGATTATAGAAATGAGAATATCTATATATCAACTCAGACACAAATTAATTTGAAGCCAACGGTAACTTTTCTTTTATTGCCTTTTTCAACTTGTAAAGAGTAATATCTGTATCAACTCTTAATATTTTGGATTTGTTGCATATAAATGTTGTGTCTTTCTTAGTATCATAAATATTTTAATTTACATAGATGCATATAATTTCTTTTTGCAATTGGTAAAATGGCACATGAAAATAATCCTATAATAACATTTATATTCTGCATACAAATAACATTTAAATAAATGTTTAACTAGCTATTATAAACACATATATATATATATATATCTAATAGATAAAATATTATATAATGTATACATAAAAATTATATATATTTTTTATATATGTATTTACTTATTCCAAACTTTTATTTATATGTTTTCCTCATTATATTTATTATAATTGTTTTCTGTATCTATAATTATATACCATATGTATATAGATATTTATTATATTATATCTTTAATTATTTATTTTTTAACATGTTACTAGTTATATTGACATCTTATTCATAAATAATTAATTTTTAAAATTACATTTAATAACTTACATTAAATTATGTTTTTACATTTCTACACATTTATTTAAATTATATATATTATATTTTTTTTTGTATCTTACATATGTTTATATAATACATATTTTATAAATATCTATATATATATATATAACAAATAAATTATTATATAGTATTTAATATATATATATATATATATGTCTTACTTTACCTATTTTATATATGTATTAGAATATATTTACTTATATATAAGTTTTATATCATATATATATATATCTTATATATAAGTAAATATATTCTAATACATATATAAAATAGGTAAAGTAAGACATATATATATATATATATATATATAATCAAATCAGTAGTTAGTTATTTCATCATTATATTCACAAGTGAACATTTTTTACATTATATTTATCAAATTACATTCAATTATTTTTTCATGTTTTGCCATTATACATTTATTCTAATTATGTAATTATACCTTCATTTTGTACATTATATATATTTCTAAAATATTATAATATATGTAAATGTTAATTTTTTTTTTCTTTAATTAATTTTGATGGTTAAAAAGTGCAATAAAATTTTTTATTTCTAACTTACAAAAAAAACCAAACAAAGTATCTCCCTATCCTAACACAAGATCTGAGCACATTTGATTTCATTTCTCTTTCTTAAGATCATTCCATTTCTACCTGTCTCTTGTATGATGTTTTCCTCTGCATCAAAAACTTATGATTCAGAATTCTTTGCATCGGTATCGGAATGATGGGTTCTGGTTCTAGAGGTGGAGAAGGAAGGAGGTCATTATGACCTAATTCCTTAAGTAAATCATAAAAGGTTTCTGGCCTGAGCCTTGGAAACTTGATGCCAACCCAAGTAATATATTATAAAACAAATTTCATATTACTACAGTTATATATCCAAATTACTCTTTTCAAATTAGATGTTAGAAGACAAACAATATAAACACAGCAAATTAGCTATACAAATACGAAGATGATATATTTTAAGAAAATTTGTTTATTACTTGTGAAAAATTGTTAATAAGCAAATAGAGTTTATCTGTAGTTTATTATATTTTTTTCTTTTGTTGCACCACAAAATAATTTTTTCCCATAATGTGAATATACAACAATTATCAAATATCTTTAGATATAAACTATAAAAGGTCAAAATATTAAATATATTAAAAATTTTAAAATAATTAAATAAGAATTAAACAATATTTAAACCTCTAGCTTGTTCTATACATAAAATATCAAACAACAAAAATACAAAAAAAAAACCTCAAATTTTCCTTCTGTCTCAATATACTTTAACTTAATATTAACTATACACTTGTAATAGAGTAGAGGGTCAAACTTGCAACTTCACAGAGAACAATTGACACACTGGAAAAGAAAAACCTCCTCCTTTTAAAATTAAGGAAAAGACTATAGAACTTTGCAAATTTGTTCTTGAAGTGAGGAGATGAAGGTATGAAGTGGGGATATAGCTAAAGGAAGCATAGCTTTATAATGTTAAAAAGATGCTTCTTATGCATTCTTCAACAAATTTGACACCTTTTGCAAAATTTTTCCTCCTTTCTGTGAGCAAACAGTGTCCATGTCAATAAGTAGTCTTTGAAAGACTATTCACTAATGTTTATAATGTAGACCGCATTGGTCCACATTCCAAACATTAACACTTCTCTCATTAGGGATCAGCTTTTGCCTTTTAGGGTCACAGCCTATAGAATGTTGTGACCCATTAAAAAAATTTAAAAAAACATATAAGGGTTGCTGCCAATCGTCAGCCATGACTTTTATACTAGGTTTGTTCATGGGTTTGGTCGGATCAAGCCGAACATTTAGTAGGCTTGATGCTTAGCCTAATTAAGACATTAGATTTATTTTTATACCCGTAGCCTGGCCCAACCTAAACAAGTCAGTTTTATGTTTAGTTAAGGTGGGTTAAGGCCACTTGAGCTTTTTTTTTTTATGAACTGATAATTGTAATATAAAAATATTTTTTTGTAAACTCATAAGCATATATTTCAAAACAATGCGCTTTTAGAACCCTCATATTTTTATCAAAAATAAAAAAATAGCTTAGTATTATCCAACAAAATATAAGTTATACTAACATAATTAGCCTTAGATAAACATGTATATTTTCATTACTCAACAAAAGAAACGTCAGTAAACATGCACATCAATGATGAAAACAATTAAGAAATAAGAAGGATTTAGGTAAGTAATAAAAGCTGCAGCATATAGAGAGAATTGATGAAATAAAAATAAAAAAAATATAAGATGACAAGATATTGATAACTAAAAAAAACATAACTAATAGGGTGGGTTGAGCAAAATATGTTTTCACCCATGGCCTGACCCAATCTGATATAGTTTTGTTAAAGTTCTGCAAATTTATATTTTTTGCTCAACTTGACCCGATCTGATTAGTTCGAGTTAGGGTGGGTCCCTAAAGCTTAACAAGCTAATGAACACCCTTGCTTTATACTATTAATGTAAAGGGTCACAGCCTTTTATAGGTTGTGACCCACTTAAAGAAAAAATAAATAAAAATACATGTTTAAAAAAATTTAGGTATTTAAGGAATATGTTTTGGCAACTGAGCTTTTTCATAATAACTTATTTGTTAAACAGGGTCTATGTCAAATAGTTAGGCTTTTTGGCATGCATACTTAAAGGATGATAACTTATTATGTAAAAACACAGCTGCCAAAATGTTTTACTCAAATACTTAAGATATTATTTTATGTTAAGAATTACAGCCCATGCTAGGTCGTAACCTATAAAAACTAATGTGGACCAAGCTTGTTTGCATCCTAATAGAAATTATATTTTAATTTTTTTAAAAGAACACAGACCAGGCCCATTTGCTTCCCTATTGAAATTTTATTTTAATTTTTTTTAAGGGACACAGACCAAGCCTGTTCATGTTCTATAAAAATACTTTTTTTAAGGGACTTAGATGAAAACTTTTTTTAAAGGACTTATAAAATTTTTTTTCTAACTTTTATAATTTTGAGTAAGAATATATTATAATGTTTTTTTAAATTTTTAATTTTTTTTATTATTTCAAAGGAAAAAAATTAATGAAAATATTATAATATTATAAACAATTAGAATATTCTAAAAATATATACAAGAAATAAATTTTAAATAAAAAAGTTTACAATCATAAAGAAGTAAACAAAAGAGTCAATAAATATAAGAATAGAAAATAAGTTTTAATCAATATGTCCTCTTATCCCATACAAGACCTTATTTTTAGTCGTTATGGGCAGTGTTAGATTGACTCTTCTTCTCCTTCGTCTTTGTCATCTTCATCATTATCAGGCGATCCATTATTAATATGATAAGTTGGTTAACTATCCAAATCCCATTATTTGGAATCGGTTAATTAAGGGTGAAGAACTCTTGTTTGAAATATGATCTCTACTATCTTGAAAATGCATTAACTTTCTTTGAATTAAATATAGATAGATTAGAGACAGTGTTGTAAAGGGAATACCACTAGCTTGCATGGTTTAGGATGGTAGGATAGAAAAGTCTGATTAAGGAGTTGATGGTGTGAATGAAGAAGAACGATCACCCCCAAAATCTATGAATGATGCACAAGAAGCAAAAGAAGAAATACCAATGCCCCCAAAATCTGTAAAAGATACAGTCAATGCCAAAGAAGAATGACCAATATCTTCAAATTGTGTAAATGGTGTAGAAGGTGCAAAAGAAGAAGGATAAGAACCTATAAAGTCTATGTATGATGTAAAGGAAGAAAGACCTACACTTTTGATGTCTCTTTAGATTGGAGTTAGTGCGTAATACAATGATAGGACATATGTTTGACTACCACCATTACTTATAGCATCTACCAATAACTTCCTAGTAAAGATAAAGTTGTGTCCATGTTTTCCCAGTTAAACCTTTAGCTCTAGTGGCCTTTACAAATGAGGTACAAGTAGAGCAAGTTAAGAGACTGTTATCTCCTAATGTTCACTAAAGGTATGTATCATTGTCCTAATGTCTCCACTCACCTTCTCCTGTAACCTTGTATAATCAAGCATTGGAAGGTCACTAATAACAAGTCTGTATAAATCCTCTAATATATCAGTCTATAAAGAAAAAAACTAACAATTATGTCTATAGATGAAGTATAGAAATATAGAATAAGTGGAAACAAAAGAAATGTAAGGATAAGAAAAATTACCATGAAACTTTAAGAGCAATTCTCGAGATGGATCCACTGGTGTGTATATTGTCAATGTCAATGCATATAATCGAAAGAGTGATCCAAGGGAGACATTTTCATGTTAGCCTAAGCAATAACCTGCTGCTACGCATTCCATGTAGTAATAAACACAATATGCTCATAATGTCAATCTTTATGTGTTTTTCCTCTTAGTTGAAGTATATGAAAAGACCCCATGTTGAATGATGTCTAGAGGATATGTTGCTGATTGAACTAGCAAAGAACACAATCAGCATGGAAAACTCAATAATCTAAAAGCAAATAATGAGGACAAATGTGTGCGATGTGTATGGAGACGTTAAGCAATAGTCATGAATTAACTGTCAAATGCTTAGAAGGTTATGCGGTTGCCAAATAAACTTATCTTTTTTCATCTAATCCAACAAAATCACAAGGCCTCTGTGGTCAGAGAAATGTGCTAGGGGACACGCCTCCATTTGAAACCCAGTGGTGGACTCAAGGGATATATCTCAATATGAGGGTCTGGCTAAGGGGGTAGCTGTGGAATGAGTCGTGGAAAATGATCCCATGCCCTGAAGTATAATAGTAGAAACAACTACTAATATTGACCTCATCGTAGTTTGTTGCAATACATATTTCTATATACAAGTGTGCCACAATCACCAACCCCCCAGCTATAATAATTAGTCTCTTTAAAATTAGCAAATAACAAGAAATACATCAACATGACCTTGTGCCCAGTCCGATTTAGCATCAAGTATTCCTTAATCAATCTCATGATGTAAGCTCATATGAATTACTGTACAGTCTTATCATTACTATCATCCAGTAAGTCTGTAAATGTTTAGGCAAGCCATGGGATACTAAGTCTCTATTCATCTATTATCTTTAGAGATGGAGTCACGCCAAGTAACTACTAGCACATAGTCCTCTAACTGTAGTATATAAGTCCAAGATAAGTCACATAACTTGTCCCGTGCAAAGTTGCCTAAGCTAGATGGCAACATCTTACAAGGTGATTGTTGTTTTTCCCTTTGTCAGGTGGAAAATATGAATCTTTAGCTGCCATCTCTCTACAAGAGTCAAAAAAAGTGCTGCATTGAATTTGAATTGGCCAAATTAGAATGTCCCATAGAAATCTGCCCATATCAAGAAGGGAATAATTGCTAGTAGGGGCTCGAAAATATGATCCTCTAATATTACCCATCGTTTATGAAGAATATGATCAGCCTACAATATGTAGTTATAATGTTAATATATAATGGTTTATGATCAGTCAAATAAATTAATTTTGGTTATGTTATTATATCCATCCTTATCACATGGCCTGTGACACATGACGAGCCTGCAGGTATAAAAATAAGTAATCCTTAAGACCTGGATTCATAGCACTTTAACGATTAGCAATTGTATTGTTACAATTCCAAAGTTAAAGCTATCACATTCACATTTATATGCATGGGAAGTAATTTTTGTATAATGCAACTATAGACATTTAGTAAAAAATGACAAATGTGGCAAGAAAAATTCATCAATGTCAAGAAACTAACTTGTATACAACATAAGAAAATTTTCTATGTGATAATAAAAATTCATTAATGGAATCAAATACAAAGGAAAAGTATAATTATATCAATGAAGTCCAATACACAATAAAATCAAATATATCAACATCCACTTGGTCAACAAGATGGATGGGTAGTATAGTTATGACCAGTTTGCCTATACAACCTATATAATTGTTATTCCTTACGCCCTTTACTGCAATTTGAAACTTACTTTGCAATCATAGGTGTGATGGGTTAGACTAAACTTACAACACTAACCATACTACTTGTTTATTGGATTGTACGACTTTTTAACCTCGAATATCTATTTAACCTATATATAGTTGTCTTTACTAATCTGCTTATGGGTAAGAACTGACTCACTTTAATATATTGTTTATACACTCAGCTAAGTTTGTTGTTTTGTGCCCCTAACATCAACCTTTAACATCATATATACAAGACTCTTTTTTTTTTTTTGAATATTCTATATTCAATTCGTAACCTTCACATGGAATAGACATAATTAGACCAATTATTCATCCACTTGATAATACTCATGCAAGTAACTTATATCAAATAACTATCCATAAGTAAGTATTTCGACACAACATCTATCAAGTCATTCCATATAATTGGCAAAACATACCAATATTGATGAACCTTTTCTTTAGCCACTTACTCCTAAATGTTATGTTCAAATTGCTTACAATATGTCTCAAACAAAACATAAAATACATCGGTGGTGGCTGCCGCTCAATTTTTAGAATAATAATAGCAACCAAAATTTTATGATATTTATTAGAAATCAAACAAATCCTTATTTCATCAAGTGCTGCTTGATGTTAGAGTAAGAAAAAGAATCATGCCTATAACTCATACACTTTGCCCATTTTATTAGTTATATGTATTTTTAAATTTTTTTTTACTAGAATATAAATATTCATATAATGTAAATAAATGTTTAACTAAATAATATAAATATAAAATTAAATATAATTTAACAAACATAAGTTAAGTGCAATATATATAAATAAAGTTATATGTTAATAAATATATATATAATAGATAAATTATTATATAGTGTATTTATAAAAGTTCTATATAATTATATATTAATTAATTTGTTTTACATATGTATTTAGTTATTTCAAAAATTTGACTATATGTTTTTATAATTATATTTATTATATTATATTTACATATATAAAATTTTATATTATATATATATTGATATTTATTATATAGTATATAAATAAAAATTACATATAATTATATCAATCAATTTATTTTATATGTGTATATATTTATATTAAAATTTTAATTATATGTATTTTTAAATATATTTTTTACTACAATATATTTACTTGTATATACTTTATATCATATATATATATATATATATATATATTATATCTTTATTTATTTATTTCAAATAAGTAGCTAGTTATATCACCATTTTTCCATAAATAAATATCCTTTTAAATTACATTTATCAAATTACATTTCATTATATTTTCACATTATTTCATTAAATATTTATTTCAATTGTATAATTAGTTATATTTTCATTTTGTATATTATATATATTTATAAAATATATATTATACATAAATGTGAATGTGTTTTTTCTTTAATAAATTTGGTAGTAATAAAATTTACAAAAATGTTATTCCTAAAATAAGAAAACCAAATAAACTATTCAAATATCAATAGAACAAGCACAAGTAATATGTTACAAAACCGACTTTATATTACTCCAGTTACATATCCAAATTATTTCTTTTTCAATTAAATGCTAACAAAAAAATAATATAAATATAGTAAATTAACCATATAAATATGAAGATGCAATTACTATATTATAAAAAAACAATTGAAATAAAAAATTATTTTTTATCTATAGAAATTGTTAACTAATGAAAGCCGTTAATATCATTCACAATCTTTGCAAAATATATAATAGGCAAACAGAGTTTATATGTAATTTACTATACTTTTTTCTTATGTTGGGCCACAAAATAATTTTTTCCTCAAACTGCGAATATAAAAAATTTATCAAATATCTTCAAATACAAAACTATAAAAGGTGATAATACTAAATGTATTAACGAATACTAAAAAGATTAAATAGAAATTAAACATAAATTAAACAAAAACAAATTTGAGTTTTTCTCCTACAAATGAAAAATTAAACAAGAAAAATAAAAATATTTAAAAAAACCTCAAATTTTTCTTCTGCTTTGGCTATGCTTCAAGTTAGCGTAAATTTTGTAATTGAGATGAAACTACATAATGCAACCTCACAATTCAAGTGAGAAAATGAAGAGAAGAGCATGCTTTATAATGAAAAAAGTTACTCCTCCTTCGTTTTTTCTCTTCTTTCTAGCAAAATTTTTAGATGCTTGGTGAGTGAGTAGTCATCAGAAACTACACTGTGAGCACTTAAGACGCAGACCATGTTGGTCCACGTCTCAAGTGATGTGTACCATACACAAGCCAACAGGGCCGGTGTCTGACAGAGATGCGGATAAGAGATTTTGCATCTTACGGATTCTGTTAATGATGGGACAAGACCAACTAAAAATCTTATTCAATTACAAAAAATTGAGATGTGGATAAGAATATCCGAAATAAGTTTTTACGACTCAGTATTGACCTGATATCTTTTTTTCCTTTCACCGCATACATGTCAAAAGCCAACAAGAGCGCGTAGTTGGACTCTTAATTTGATTATATGGAAACTCATACGTACAACAAAGTGTTTTTTTTTTTTTGGGATAAATACAACCAACTTTTTAACTTGACTTTTTTATGACTTAACACCTCAGCAACAATTGCTCTTGGATTGCGTCCATCTTTATGAGCTTTGTGGTTAATTAATTGGAAGAAATAGATCAGAGGTCCAAATCTTTGATTCATCTTGCCAATGGGACGACTTCATGTTAAATATTAAACACTTACGGAAAGGTTTAGAAAAATAATTTTGACATGTATCTCTATTTCGTCCTCTCACGTTAAAGTAATAATCACTTTATGTGAAACGTTCAAGCTGATAAAAATATGACAGTCTTTGTATTTGCATATAAACAGAATGCTTAGGGTATCCTATCTAGTATACTTGTTTAGTCATGGTGCTGAAATTTTTTTTACAGCGTTTGATTAACACAATAAACTATTAAATGATAACAAAACTGACTTATTTTTAATGAGAGAGAAAAGAAAGAAATCGAATCTTTCTAAAAATATATAAAATTGAAAACAAAAAAAAAAATAATATTGCAAGACAAAAGTACTATTTAAAAAATCAATAAATTTATCTTAAATATTAATAACAGTGCTAAAATTGTTTGTCAAAAAATTTAATCCAATATAGTTAACTCTCTTAGTAAAAGGAAATATTATCTTTGTTCATGAACATGAGAGTTGGATTATTCTGAGGAGTATACAGACATACATGCATACATACATATATATATATACTGAAAATTAAACTTCAATTAAATTCATTAGGTCGATGTAACGGAGTATAGGACCAGTTGGGATTACTGTGAGTTTCTACTTATTTTGAAATGGAGTTTAAAAAAACATTTCTAAGAAAGAAATAATTTGGGTTTAGCCCAAAAAAAGAAAAAAAGAACTGTAAGGATAAAAAATAAAACTCAACGAAGGAGTAAACAATTTTTCCTTCTCACGGCAGAAAAACTGGTTCTACTACTACTCAAAAGCAAATTTAGAAAGTTACCAGACACTACAAGAATTTAAAATAAGTACTTTATTAAAAATAAGTTGCCTATTTTGCAAAATAAGCAATGGCAAACACCCTTAAGCCTTTAACATTATCCTCTTAAAAAAGGAAGTTCAAAATTTCCCATGATGGTAATTTACAAAAAAATTAATTCAATACTAAGCTTCGTTTTTGTTAGGTTGTGCAGTTCTTGTGATCACCACAATTTCACTCAATTTCAATATATTTGATCCATCTACGTTAAAATTAATAATTGAGTTTTTATAAATTTAAAATTTTTTAATTTAATACTCGCTTAATGTGTTGAGTTCATAACCCTAGTCCATTTCTATTTGAGGAGGAACAGATTTATTAATTCTTTAATTTCAGTTAGTAAGAGGGATCTTGTACCTCAAAAAAGGATCCCGATCCCATGTGAGATAAGAAAAAGATTGAGATCATGCTAGTGTCGCTTGCAAGACTGTGAGATTGTGTGATCTATTACAATGCTAGAAGATGCATTTTTTTTTTTTACTGTCCAAAACGCACTATTTTAGAAGCTAGAGCTGGGCATTTTGGCCTCCCAAAACTATGCGGTTTGGTTAAGGGTTTCAAAACCCTCCCAAATCACACAGGCATTCTTTCATCTCTCAAAAATCATTCTCTTTCTTTGCATCGTTCTACTGCCCTCATTTGCCTTTGGTTCTTTCTGCAGTGCTGCCTTGGGTTGCTTCTAGTCCTCTGTCTAAGGCTTTTAGTAGTGTCCTTCATCCTTCTTCTTTGTATGTATTCTCCAGTCTGTGGTTTTAGTATACTCTTGTTCTGGCTTAAAATTCGTTAGTGATTGTGTTTGATGTTTGCGGCTTCTAGGTGTTTGGAATTTGTTGCATTTGCACATTGAAATTTTTGGTATGAAATGAATATTGTCAGTTTGGTGACTTTTCAGTTATGTTTATGTTTGAGATTTTGTGACTTTGCAACCTATTTCTTGTTTTATTGAAGTATAATAAGATTTCGATAGTTTTATGCTTATCTAAAAAATTAATGTTACTATATATATATATATATATATATATATACACTATTTCTTTGGCCATGAGTGGTAGGATTGTAGGATCTTGATCTGATCTATTTTGACCCTCGTTCCATCCTACATAAAATCTTGATCTTGACATCCTTATCTTTATCATTAAATCTTTGTTGGTATGTCATTAAATTTTGCTGATGTAATTGATTATATGTTATTTTGGCCCTATAAATGTTCATAATTTAAACTGACTCACATGAGTCACATAATATGGATTGTATTATTTAATATATATACACGTGAGTTAATTTTATTTTATTATTTATTTTGTTAGTATAAAATATGTGTATTTAGAATGTTGAGATGGCTCATAATTGATTACCCATAAACAAAATTTAAAGACAATGGAAATGTAATGTTTGCGAGTAAATTAAAAATTTTTAAAATTATAATAATCCAATTATTAATTTTTAAATTATATGAATCAAATTAAATTAAAAATACATTGGTCATTTTTATTTTTGAAATCACTATTTTCATTCTTATGGTGAATATATATATATTTATATTCTTGTACCAAATGAGTTTTTAAAAAATAATTTAACATTTTTGTTTTAACGAAGACATTTTAAAACCATAGATACGCACATGGTCCCTCTTTCCCTCTACAACACAGCACATTCAAATCATCCCCAAAAAGTGCATTCCATTCCGGAGAGAAAACAAACACAAGGTATTTTATACAAAAGTCTTTTACTGCTCCCCTCTCCACTTTTCTTCCCCCCCCCTCTCTCTCTCTCTCTCTCTTTGATACAATAACTGGAGGACGGATTATTAAGCCATACATAGAGATGATCCGTTTATTGATTAGAATTAGAAGAAAGCAGAATATTGGTCGTAGAAATTATTGTGAGTCCAAAGTTGTGCAATATTGGACATTGGAGTAAAGAATTGGGGCTCAGTCCCGATCGGCAGTAATTCAGTAGGGGCGTAGGAAATGTCAGAATCAACCACGTATGGCTCTGTCCAGAAATTTCCGCTCACTGGCTCTGTATACGCATCCAGAAAAGAAAACTGATGATCTACAACCAAATCCTCGTTACTCTCCATGGTTATGTCGGAGGACTCACTCGATGTTGGCTCAGGCCACGATTTCCCATTGTCGGGGATCTTGGAAGTTGCTGGATCAGTAATACCTTGAGAATGATGGTTGCCTGGTTTGACGATTATTTCATCCTTCTCGTGTGTGACTGAGTTGTTTTGAAGTTGAGTTTGGTGCTTATTCTTGAGGTTGGTGTGCCAGTGGTTCTTTATTTCATTGTCTGTTCTTCCTGGTAGCTTAGCTGCTATAGACGACCATCTGCAATCGAACGCCAAGCTTTAATTTAAATATTACGTAATATAGCCAAAAAATTTAATCTTAATGGCACTTCCCCTAAATTTAAAATTAAGGACGTCTTGATTCTGATGGAGATGAGCCTCATTCTTGATAACCAAAAGTATACTAAATTATAATTAGAAATTAGAAGGTGAACAGAAGCACTTAATTTCACACCTGTTACCCAGCTGTTGATGGAGTTTGATAATAAGTTCATCTTCTTCGCGAGTGTAGTTCCCTCTTTTGATGTCCGGCCTCAGATAATTGAGCCACCTCAGTCTGCAACTCTTTCCACACCTTGCTAGACCTGAAAATCACCAATCATATGATGGAATATTGAGAACAGCTAGCTCCAATGAAGCCTTATATAATGTGTTTATATTTGTACAAGATTTGGTAACAAAATTGAACGCATGCTATATAGTGTTGAGTAATTACCTGCAAACCTGGGGAGCTGGCGCCAATTCCAGCAGCCATACCTAGTAACATAAGCAATTAACTTTCTGTCTTCCTCTGGTGTCCATGTGCCTTTCTTCAATCCACTTTTGTCACTGCGCGGGTTCCTCATTTCCACAGTGTGAGTGTGAAGCAGAAACTAGTGTCTAGCCAGAGACCAAGTGTCTACTCTCTTTGCCTCTCAGTTGAAAGCTCACAAACTTTCACTTGTATATGTATACCATGGGTATCTATCCGAAACGTGTTTCACGGTCAATGTGTTATTTATCACTTTCATATGCTATACGTCCTTTCAACACCACGCGTCACAATTGATCAAGCAAAAATTAAAAGAAATCCTTTCCACACGTAGCTTTCACCTGCTACATATCTATTTTCCAACAATGCACTTTATTTTTTTTCTAAATTTATTTTCTTAAAAAATAATAATAAAACATGCAAGGCGTGTAACGTTAAGGTTTATATGGTATAAAATTGAGATAAGTTTAACGTCAACAATTCAATTCTTATTCATGTCTTTTATTCACTCTCTTCCCAAGATTCCTCATCTAAAAGAATATATACGGACAGCTTCTTCGTGTTACTTGAAAAGAAAGGGCGAATCTAAGCTTAATCTTCTTAATTTTTCTTTGAAATTGAAGATGTTAATTTAAAAAAATTAACAGAAGCAATTTTTGAATAGAATTTTTTTATATATATCTATAATTTTTACAACACAGAATTATATAATAAAATTTTTACAAAATATTTTGCATACTATGATTTTATCAAAAAATATGTTGATAAAAATACTTTTAAAAAAACTTCACCTAAATTCACTATAGTCTAATAAAAGCATAAATGTTGAAGCCATGTGTTGTTTTCCCACACGGATCTTGGACTGTCACAACTACAGATATTGACATCATTAATGAATTTAACTTGGGTAGGTCCATGTGTTTGGCTGAACCATGTGGGCTGGCCAGTTAAACCACGAGGACCGGCTTCTGACCGAAGAAAATGAAAGTTTGGACCAGCCGAATGCAGGAATCATGGAGAGATAACAAATATTCTTTTATTAATTAATATTTTGAAAAGTTAATAATGATAGGAATTGTTCAGGAAAATATTTAACTTATTAAATAATTAATAACATTATAAACTAAATAAATTATGGTGACATTTTATATGTTCCCTTTTAACATAAGTTAGAGCATGAACCGGTGAATAAAAAAAACGTGTTGTCTGTAGCTTTGATCACATGATGCCAAATTTCCTCGTACATTCAATTGCAATTTGCAAGTGTCTCAGTCAGGTCCGACCTAAGCAAAAGGAGTGCAAAAGCAATGGATGTAAAAGTATATCATATAAGAACATATACTTTAGCGTTATACAAGCTTCAGATTGAATTTGAACATGGGTTCTATATAAGTTCAATCTGAAGCTTTAATTGTATAAATATTAAAGTAAATTACACATATATCTTTCTTGATTTTTTTTTAAAATTATATAGACTTTTTTATTTTTAAAATATACATAAATCTCTCCTAAAATAAAAAAATTTATTTTACATTTTTATTTGATTTTAAATTTTTTGATTAAAATATATTCCCTTAACTTAAATATATATTTTTAATACCAAAAAAAATTAAACAGAGAATATTTTAATCAAAAAATTTAAAATTGGATTCAAGTGTAAAATAATTTTTTTTACTTTAAGAGAAATTTATATATATTTTAACAATAAAATAAAATTTATGTAACTTTAGTAAAATTCAAAAAATATTTGTATAATTTATTCTAAATATTATAGGACTGTTAAAAGTATCACGTTGTCAATCTCTATCTCTTGAATATAGTTTATATGCTTGTTGAATAACTCAACTTAATATTAATTAATTTCAATTTAGAATTTTACATGATATCAAGGTCTAATTTCATCATGAATTGCCTATTATCAAATAGTTTTAAGTTAAAATTTAACAAAGATGCCTAAGAAATTTTTCTCATATCATGTCACGGAAGAATATCCCATTTAGTTATGCTTAGATTCTATCCACTCCCATCCAATTACGTATGTGAATTGTTTGGAAAGCCTCGTCGATTTCAAAAAATTGTGAGCCACTATTGAAACAAGGTTTCACATCATTCATGGGATTACGTATGTGAATTGTTCGGAAAGCCTCATCGATTTCAAAAAATTATGAGCCACTATTGAAACAAGGTTTCACATCATTCATGGTATATGTCCATGGCCAACAAAATCTAAACCATACCAAGATATCTTCTAGAAGATAATAACTAGAAATAAAAATGATTTTAGTTTCGTATCAAAAATTCTAAATTATTTGCCTTATACGCCCAATTTAAAGTTGACTTCATAGACGTCACTAGCTATTCTAACAAATTATCTTGCTTCGTTACTTTTATTTATTTTTACATTAAAATGCATTTATTGAGTTGAGTAATTGACTCAAAAAGAAAAATCGATATGAGAAAACAAGAAAATCGTGTTTCTTCAATAATTTAAAGTTTGAATTAAAACCCAAAGGCTTTGTTCGATGTGAAGACTACGGCTTTCCAGAAACACAAGGGAGGACAGTATGATTTGCTCAGTCATGTCAAACTGTTAGTGATTCTAAAAAGTTATCCTAATCATAAAGACAAGAGGACATATGATTAAATTAGATTAAAAAAAAACCTATGGATTTTTTTAATTTTTTTTTAAGCGAATGATATATTTTTGAACGATTTGATAAAATAATAAAATATACATAGTTTGACACAGATATTATGTGACTAGAATACTCCAAAAAGTTATCGTCACTCATGAATCGTGGCATTCGCAAAATTTGGACACAAGGGGTGTGAGCATAACAAATACGTATACGAGGCTTTTTCTCTTATCCATCAAATATGTCTTGCCTGAACACGTAATCAACAAGATTCAAAGAATGCATCAAAATAGATATTAATTGCAGAATTTTAGTTATAGGTCTCTACTAGCTAGCATGTTCATCAAACTTGGAACGGTCCAAAGTGATTGGATTGCTGAATCGGCAACCCGGACATTAAATCGATACATGTGCTTCAAAGGATTATTTCTTACAGTTGAACCAGTTTAAATTAGCGGGTTTTTAATGACTCGGTGACTCGTTTGAACCAGGTAATTTGATTACATATAAATTCTCATCCTAGTGCATTATTTTATATGCAATCTAATAGAGAATTGCCAATTATGTTTTTTTATTTATAAATTTTGTAGTCGCATTTTCTTCATTATTGGTGAAGCTTGGCTTCCATTTTGGCAGCAAATTGCTCTCTAAGACTAGTTCTGACAATCTGGGAATTGATATCCTCACAGTTTGCAAACTTAAATCGTAGGCCGCAATTCAGGAAGAGATCATTGAGATTTGTTGAACCCACTCATGCCATCACTAACTCAATCTGTTTACTTTGAACTTTAGAGTTATTGTTTGTATTGAATATAATGTGTCACTTTGGTACTTTGTTTATGACTTGAAAATTTGTAAATTTGTTACTCTTATCATTTGCAACAATAATTTTTGTTATATAAATTATTTATATATTTTTAATTATCTTATCGATTCAACTATCTTAATCAATAATTCAACAATTAAGTTAATACACTGAAGCCTCTATCGAGATAATGACCCATCCGAATTCAGTATCCTTGTCAGCTAGTGCATTTGTAGGCAATGGCTATTGGGCTATTAGCTCCTTCAAAATTGTTTGGACCATTTCTATGTGTTGACGAATACACAATTGGCTGCGCGTGATCGGTGCATGCACCACATGTTCGTTATTGATGTGAACTGAAGCTACAATTAGAAAAATGTTGTTGTCATGAACGGTGAATTTGACATCTCGTGTTGAAATTTTCAGATTTGACTAAAGACGGGAAAAAAAAAATTGTACTAGGCTAGCTGGTGAACGGTGATCGATAAGCCAGGTAGCTAGCTCTGAAGAAAATTTGGTTTTTTGCTGGGAAAACTTCCGGACTCCACCATATTCACGCGTGCATGCACCACTTATATTCTTTGAAAGATATTAATGTGGAAATAATTAATCCCTGTTAAGATATTCGCCTAAATTCAAATTAATAGTTAGAAATAACCACGAGTGGGACATGCATATAATACCTGAAGCTTATATTTTAATGGGTAATAAACTCAAATTCCATTTCTTTTTACATTGACTCTTTAAATCATCAAATCTATTTATGTCAAAAAAATTTTAAATTTCAAAAAAATTTAAAATAAACAACTTTTTCTTCAAGTTAAAATTTGTTTACATAAAACTTATCTATGTAAAATTATACTAAAAAATAAAATATCTCAAACAATAATTAACATAATTTAAAACACGCTAAATATGTTTTTAATAATTTCTTTATGTGTGTGTGTGTAAGGTGAAGTGGATATATTTTACTATTTAAATTTAAATTTAAACTCTTAAAACATTTAATAAAAAATTTTATTCAATTCAAAATCAAACATGCAAATTTTGTAAATACAAAATAGATATAGTAAACAACGTCCTTTGCACAGATCATATTGCTAACCTTTTTGAGATTTGGGACACACGGTGAGCAAACGAGGGGATTTAGATCATTTTCCTTATCTTTTTCTTTTAGATCATTTTTCTGACCTTTTTCTTCAATCTTTTTTTATAAAATTTGAATCATTTCAATTAAAATTGGGATAATTTAATTTTTTTAATTAAAAAATTATTTTTATTTTATTTTTTGTATTTTATAAAAATATTTTATTTTCAAAATTTAAAAAATAAATAAATTTAAATTGTTCAATAGACTGTTAAGGTTTTTCACTATAGAAACTACTGGAGATGCTCTTGCGGGAAATCCACCTGCGAAAATGAGGTCCCACCTGTCACATTCTTTCCTGACACCAAAAGCAGTGCAGGCCCCAAAATTTACTAATTAAATAGAGAATGGGCATTAAAATAGTGAATAGAAATTTTACATTGTCAATTGTCAAGTTAATGAAATGGGAGGTTGTTTTCTGAGCGTTTGGTGCATCAAATTGGAATCATTTTTTCACCTCGCCTTGCTTTGACGCTATATTTGGATGGGGGAGGAGAAAAGGGGACAAAGAAAAAAGTGAGAAAAAAATAAAAGGAAGTGAAAAATAAAAAAGAAAATTATTTCTCTCCTTGGATGTGACGAGAAAGATTTTAAAAAAAATTATTAATTTTTTTTAGACAATTTTATCTTTATTACAGAACTAGTCAGACCAAATGATATTGAAATTTGTTGAAAATGTATTGATAAAAAAAAATTATGTTATACATATAAATTAATTATTTTATATTTATATATGGGATATACATATATAATATATTTTAAATATGTTTATTAGTTTCGAAGTAATTAATTAAAGGATAAAATTTATATGAAATTAATGTTAAACTGAGATTTAAAAATAACAAACATAACTAGCATCTGTATTAAGTAATTAAAAATATATGTTTTAATTGTTTGTATTAATTTCAGGTCAATTAATTAAATAACTAATTCCATATTAATTTCAACTTCACCCACATTTAAAAAATTATTTCATTTCACTAATTATTATAATTAAGTTTCCTTTATAAATAATTAAATTCCAAATCAATGTTTAAATATATAATTATATTTTTATATGTATGTATTACTTAATTAAATAACAACTATTTGCGATAATAATTTATAAATTATATGTGAATATAATATATACATATACATCACTAATTATCCACCATACAAAAATTGCTATATTTGTGCAAACAAACAAACGTTATGACTTTACGTGGCTAACTTTACTTTTTCTCTTAGTTTGTTCTCACTTGCATCCAAAGTTATTTCGTCCCTATCCTTGTTATACTCTTTTCGTCTTCAAAATTGAGTGGCTTCTTCTCTAAGTATTTTTGCTTAAATGTGAGTTTCATCTATAGTTCTCACGCAATCTTATCATTTAGAATTGGTTAAAAGCAATATATTATGGAACATTTATTTTATTCATAAAATGTAAAGATATAAAAATAAATATATAACTTAAAATATAGATAGAATCGACTATTGTTGAAAATTTGGATAGAAACTTCTTATCCAAAAGGTTGTGAAAGAAACTCAATTACAAGTGAAACCAAGGCGCATAAAACATTATGAAAATGACGACTACTATGTCTCCTCTAATCGATAAAAGTAAAAGCATAATATTCTATTTTTTATATTATGTGCTAATATGTAGAGAAATTTGGCTATTTATTCCTCAACTGTAACCCACTGTGAATCTTTAACTCTTCCAGTGGTTCGAAATTTCTCATATAACTCACTAAAAGCCTGTAGACTCATGCGTAAAACATCAAGGCAATTTTTTTTCATCTTGTAACCGTATCATTAATTATTTTCTCATATTATATCTATCAATATTGTTAACACTAATAGATTTATTAACTAGACTTTACATCTATTCCAATAAATGAATTGCATGTAGAATCAAACAAATAAGACGTACCATACACATACGTTTATACCTTTCCAAATCTTCTATTAAATGGTTCAAATTTGAACATTTATTTGTCACTCCAAAATTAATCAATTGTTTGACTTCAAAGTTAGAATCATACATATTTTCTTCCACATCCTTTATGAATTTCATATTATTGTAGTTGTTGCTCTATTGAACAATTATACAAAGTATGTAAAGGCATACTTTATAGAAAAAAAAATAAAAATTTATAAATAAATATATACAAAGTTGCTAGAAAGGATTAATGCTATGATCAATTATATTAACTATAGGTCATATAAAAGATAAGGATATGATCAATTATGTTAACTCTCGGTTATATGAAAGATAAGGACATAAAAAGTGACATCCCTCTTTTATGGCACTTCAAATGCCTAAAAGGGAAGGCTAAAATAGTCCATATTCCAGATAGTTTAATCACTAACATTTCACATAGTTTAATGTTGTTTCTCATTTTGCCAAATTTCTTAACACATTGGGCGAAAAAGCTTAAAAATATTGCTAAGCCTAGCAGCAATTCACCTTAACATATTTGATATTATAATTGAGCTATAAAGGGAAATGTGGATGCTAGGAGAGAAGAAAAGGTTATTTGTAGTCTCTTGTGTCTCTTGTTTCAGACAACCAAAGTTAGTTGTCTCAAATTTTATACCAAAATCTAGGGGGAAGGAATAACCGAAAAAAAAAATTTCAGCCTCAAATACAAAAAAACTTATTCATATACAGAGTAGGCCAAATCTTGATTATTAGCTCTGAATTGTAGCAACATAATCCATAAAAATATAAAGTCCAAGAGGATGAATGAAACCTATAATCATATAATATTAATTTTATGACAACAATACAAACGCATACATATAATTATAAAAATTTACTTCTTTCACTAACTTGTCAGCACAAGTGTGAAAAACAAAACTTAAAATTTATAAATTTATCCTTACAATTTCACACTATCTTTTTTATCCCTTTTCTGCAAATCAAATTTCTGTTTTCAAATAAGTCAATAATGAAAAGATTTTGACATAATCACCCATGAGATGTAAACACTATGGCAATAACGACAACAAAATTTCTTCTAGAGGTATTAATGAAATATGACATGAAAAAAATAGAGATATTAGACGACGCTGCGAAGCTTGGAGGAAAAAACCGAAGGTCGAGCCAAAACGAGGAATTTCTGCAAAAAATGGAAGAACAAAAAATAGGGTTATATGGCTGTTTATCGGGACTGAAGACATAAAAAAAAAAAAGATTTTCTGTAAAAGGTAATTAGGAAAAATAAAATATACATTACATTAGTCGATCATTTTCTCCTCAAAATCTCTTTGTATTTGTAGAGAAAAAATTTCAAGTGGGACCCACTTTCATTTTCTTTCCAATTTTTTCTCCTTCGACATTTTCTTCTTAATCCAAACGAGGAAAAACATCGTGTCTCTCTGCTAATTTTCTCTCTACCCTCATTTTTTCTCCATCCAAACATAGTGTAAATGTTTGTTAAGATATGGTTTCTGGTTATACTTAATACACAATAACTAATAACTAATAAACCATAAAATAGGTATACATTTTCTTGTTTGTGATAGAAAATTAGAAACAGAATGGGTTTATAATTAGTGAAATGTGTGGACTTGGACCAGGTACTTGTATTGACCAAGTAATATCAATTTAACATTCTTTTCTGAGATTATGTTTGTGTTGTAGAAAACTGAAAAATTTCTAGAAATTTTATTTTTTTTGGAATTCTTTTAAAAAGTAATCCTATAATAAAATTTTTTGTTATTTGTTTCATCAGACTTTTTGTTTTCAAACTTTCTTTTGTTTTGATTACATGAGATAAAAAAAAAAATGATAGATCATGATAATGGTTAAGTGGTTGGTGATGCATCTCGAGCAGAGCTGATTAGCCATTGGATCTGAACATTGGCCACGTTTAGATATTTGGGCCAACAATATAGCAACTAGAACAACTCCGTTTAGTGGTATGAGATTTTAGGGATTACAAGATTATGATGTGCGGCTATTTCTCTTCCACAAGGATTATTGATTTCCTTTTATGGGAAGAAAACATATATGCTGATATATATGAAAAATGGACTATGGGTTCTAGCTTCAATTTTATCATATATGAGTTCAAAAATTAGATACACACCATCTATATGATAGAATTTAGAACCCGGAAGCATCTATAGGTAGGAAACGTGACTTTTGAATTCAATCTCAATGGCAATGGTTAGAGGTATATCTTTTACATTTCTTTTATTATTATTAGATATCTTTTTTTTTTTTCTTTTGGCATATCCTATGTACTAACAGTTGGTATTAGAGTCCACTGAGGCCTTTGCCTTGCCATTTTAGAAATTGAGATTTGTTTTCAGTTTTTTGTCATATTTTTGGGAGTGCCTTGCCATTTTGAAATGATCGAAAATGGATGCCTGGAACGTGAGGAAAAGGCAGGTTAAAGGATGGGTCTGTAGTCGGGTTGGGTCGGGTTAAATTAATCCAGGTGGAGGGTAGGAGTGAAATTGCAAGCCGTTTGGCATCCTTCAACTGCACCACGCCCCTGTTTTTTCTTTCGTTCAGTAATTGCTCCTGGGCCATTATTTAATGTGTTGGGCTGTGCAACAAGGTTTTAATGCTTTTTGGATGAATTCTTTTTAAACCTTTAGGTTTCGTTCTGGTTCCAATGTGTTTTATTGGGCTGAATTCGGCTTACAATGTTGGGCCAGCATCTTTATTGTGTTTAATGGATTTTGACTCTTTGAGTTGTATGTTGGGCCAAAATTAATTTGTTTTCTACCAATTAACCGTAACATGCCAATTTAGCAATCTTGGACATGTTTTAACAAGTTTGGAATATGGGTCACAGTTGCGGTTACTTTTTTTGGGGAACCAATTAAGGCCAATCTTTGGGCACTTTTGATATTGTATGGCCATTTGGGAATTATAAAATTGCATGGGCCTCAATTTTTTGGTAAGTTTTTGGACAACTTTTTGTGGGCCAGGATTATATTATTTTTAGGCTATTTTAAGCAAAATAATTTGATGCCTATTTTGTTCAATAATTTAGCAATAATTATTTTTCTTGGCCATTTATTTTGTTCAAAAATTATTTAATGTCACTTAATTTGTCCAAATTTAAGTAAAATTATTTTGGGCAAATTTAAGTTAATCTTTGGCAATATTTAGTGATCTTTTTGGCTAGAATTGTTGTGAAAATAATTTTTTTAGTGCCTTTAAATTTTGGTCAATTTGAGAAGATTATTTGTTTTGGGAAATTTTAGCACATTTTGGAATGAAAATTAATTTATAATGTCATTTAATTATGCTTGATTTTAATAGCCCTTTTCAAAATCACTTATTATACACATAATAAAAATGGTCAACTACTGATCATGTGTGGTTCAAAAGAAAGAAAGACTTTTAGTGAAAATAGAAGAAAGTACATATATAATAACACAAGGAAAGAACAAGAAAAAACCTAATGTGAAAGGGAAGGACAAGTCACCTATCTAATCTAACATTAAGAAAGAATTCAAGTGTTTCTTCTATAAGAAAAAAAAAAGCATATAATGAAGGACTGCATTGGATTCAATACTTGGCTTGAAAATAAAAGTAACTTAACACATAATGGATTGACTTTAGTTATCTAATCCATATAATACATTAAGGGTTTTCTGAACCAAAAGAAGCCAATATGTAATAAGCAGTTCATCTATTTGGGAATAAGATTTGCTTACAAGTGAAAGCTATAGAAATGGGCAAAGTAATACTTGATAATGGCTTTGTTTTAATTATGGATAAGACCTTTTATGTTTCAAGTTTCCCTAAAAACGTAATTACTATTTCAAAACTTGTACTATATGGATATTTCCTTGAATGTTCTATTAATATGTTTAATTTATTGGAAATGGTATATATGATTTGTGATGGTTTATTTTGAATTTAGTTACAAGATAATATTTCTTATAGTTTATTATATGTTTTTAGTAGCATAGGTATTAAAAGACATGTTACTAATGAAAATTCTTTTATGTTGTAGCACTATAAGCTAGGTTATATCTCAATAGAGAGATTGAAAAGATTAGTAAATAAGGGAGTATTCAATATGCTTGACTTTGTTGATTTTGATACTTGTATAGATTGCATTAGGGAAAGTAGACTAATAACACCAAGAAATATGCTAAAAGGAGTTTTAGCATATTATAGATTATACATACAGATGATTATCTATGATATATATATATATATATCTCTCTATCGATTCAATAATAAGAATGAGACATTAGATGCATTTAAGGTATTTAAAGTTGAAGTAAAGAAGCAATGTGATAAACAAATTAATATAGTAATATCAAATAGAGGTGGCGAGGAGTACGATAGATACACTAAAAATGGATAGATATTGAGTCTATTTGCTCATTTTCTTCAATAGTATGGAATTGTTGTCCAATACAATATACTTAGGTTTATTGACTAGAATGGTGCAATTGAAAGAAGGAATTGAACATTGCTAGACATGGTGAGAAGCATGTTAAGAAGCTCTAAGCTTCTTAAGTCATTATAGATTGAAGCCTTTAAAATGATTGTATATATTCTTAATCAAGTTCTAACCAAGGCTATTGAAATGATGCCATAAGTTATGAAAAGGTCAAAAAGCAAGTTTAAAACATATGTGCATTTGGAGATGCTTGTCTGAAGCTAAGGTTTATAATCTAGATTGAAGAACCATTGGTGGCTATTTCATTAGACATACTAAAAGGTCTAAGAGATACAAATTTTATTGTTCTTTTTATAGCACTATGAAATCAAGAATTGCAAAGTTTCTTGAGAATAACTTTATTAGTGAAAATGATCAAACTCAGAACTTAGATTCTAAGAATGATCAATTTTTGTACTCATGCTCTTACATCAAGTGATCGATTAGTTGTAATCCATGCTCCTCAAGTACAAACGGTCATTGAACAACTAATCACTGAAAATCCACAAACTATTGACCATAACCCAGTTGATCTGGTTTGTCGAACAATTACTAAAAACTGTTAAGCAACCATTTAAACAACATGCTATTTAAGAGAATGTTAACTTAACATTAAAAATATCAACTAAGATGAAAAGGTCAACAATTTCTAATTCTACTATGTATTTATAAGAATTCAATTACAATATAGGAGCAAAAATGACTTTAAAATGTTTTTACAAACTACTAATTGTAGAGAATCTGAACTGTGGCACAATGCCATGAATAAAGAGATAGATTCCATGGTGGCTAATATAGTTTAAGACCTTGTTGACTTGTCTAGTTGTTTTAGGGCTATTGGATGCAAATGGGACTATGAGACAAGAAGGGACTCATTAAGCAATATCAAGAGATATAAAGTAAGACTATAGCCAAGGATTCATTGAAAAGGAAGGAATCAATTACATAAAAGCTTTCCTTCCTGTATCTAATAAAGATTTCCTCCATGTGATAATTGCATTGGTTGTCCATTTTGACTTAAAATTTCATCAAATTGATGTGAATATCATATTTCTTAATGGAAAACTAAAGGAACAGGTATATATAAAACAAATTGGAGGATTCTGCTTTAGGGTTAGTGAGCACTTAGTGTGCAAGTTTAGGAAATTCATATATAGATTGAAATAGGCCTCTTGCTCATGGTATCATAAGTTTCATGATGTTGTCTCCTTATTTTATTTTGTAGAAAACGCCATTGATCAATATATATACCAGAAAGTCAGTGGAAGTAAGATTTATTTCCTAGTGTTATATGTAGATGATAAATTACTTGTAATCAATGATAAGGGATTGTTATATGAAGTGAAACAATCACTTTATAAGAATTTTGATGTAAAGAGTATGAGTAAAGCATCTTATGTTATTAGCATTAAGATCTATAGGGATAGAACTTAATATATTTTGGATTTATCATTAGAGACTTATATGAATAAGGTTTTAAAGAGATTTTGAACGAAAGATTGTTCATCGAGTGTATTAACAATTGTGAAGGGTGATAGGTTTAATTTGAACTAGTACCTAAACAATGATGTAGAGAGCAAATAGATATGTAACATTTTATATCCTTCTGCTATCAAAAACTTTATGTATAATTAAGTATGCACAAGACTTAACATTGCATTTGCAATTAGAATATTTGGTAGATATAAGAGTAATCTAGGTATGGATCACTAGAAAGCTACAAAGAATGTCATGATGTATCTTAAAAGTGCCAAGTAGTATGTGCTGATGTATAGACAAATTGAGAATCTTAAGGTAATCGGCTATTTAGATTTAGATTTTGCTAGATGCATTGATTTATAAAAATTAATTTCAGGATACATTTTCATATTTGTTGACAAAGTCATATCTTAAAAGAGTGCAAAGTAAACTTTGACTATTATTTCTACTATAAAAACTAAGTTTGTGTCTTGTTTTAAGGTGACTATGCATGGTGTATGGCTAAAAGGCTTTACCTCTAGGTTTAGAATTGTCAATGCTATTTCTAAGTCATTAAGAATGTATTTTGGCAATTTAGCTATTATTTTTCTGGTTAAGAACAATAAAAATCAAAGTCGAAATAAGCATATTGAAGTTAAGTATTTAGTTATTTAGGAATGCGTTAAGAAAAATAAAGTGACTATTGAATATATTAGTATTGAATTGATGACAACTAATTCTTTAACAAAAAAGCTTGTTACCAACATGGTTTAAGGATCATGTAACAAGAATGAAACTTGGCTCCATGTTCAATTTTTTTATGTATATAATATATATCATTTGTAATAAAATCCTTATTTAATTTGAATCATTTTTTTCTTATTTAGTATGCATATTTATGTTCTAAGAAAAACAACAATAAAAGGACCTAGAATAGCTTATTTATTAAGTTGTGGTGGGTTAAGAAAACAAAGTACATTGTGATATGTGAAAAGTAATACTCGCTTATAAAGAATCTAATATTATTATTCGTGTATTTAGTTTTTTATTCTTTGAAATATAAATTTCACAAATTTGAAATCATTATCAATTAAAATATTCAGACTAAGGAGAAAGAATGCTAGCTGTAGGATTTGACTATTGGCCACATTTAGATATCTGGGCCAACAAAATAGCAACTAAAACAACTCCTATTAGTGGTTCGTGATTTTAAGGATTACATGATCATGATTTGTGAATATTTCTCTTCCACTAGGATTTTCAGTTTCCTTTGATGGGGAGGAAACATATATGGTGATATATATGATTGTGGGGCCCTAGGTTCAATTTTATCATTTATGAGTTCAAAATTAGATAGACACCATCTATAAGATGAAACTCATAACCTGGAAGCATCCCTTGGTAGGATATGCAACTTTCGAATTCAATCTCAATGATAATGGCTAGAGTTATTTCTTTGGCATTTCTTTTATTATTATGTAGATATCTATTATGTTTTTTTTCCTTTTTGTGCATATCCTATGTACCAACAGAGACAACATATGTGTATCTATGCATGTGTGCATGCATATATGTGTGTAAGCACGTGCATTCTTTTGTATATATTTACATGTGTACATATGTGTGTATTTGCATTTGTATATATAGGTACCTATAGATGTGTATATATATGTGTGTATCTATATACCATAGTAAGTTGATATTCGCTAGCTAGTAGAAGAAAAAATGAAAATGGTTTACATCCTTTTTTTTAAGAATATTTTTTTTTTTTTGAAAAGGTGAAGAAAATTTTGGATTATGGAATTTTTTTATTTTTTTATTTTTTTATTTGACAAAACAAATGCAAGAAAATTTTTTATGTCAACTTTTTTGAAAAAAATCTTTCAAAATAAACGGAACCTAAGAAAAAAAAGAAAGAAATGGTGAAGTTTACATTAATTTTTTTTGGGTAAAATCTAATTATCTTCTAAGCCTTTGATCCAAATATTTAGTTTATATCAAGTGCAGTGTGAAGTTTTTTCATCAGTTGCTAAAGCTGCTGGAAGTAAAGCGTTCCAGTCCATATAAATTAGTATATGTCCATCAAATGGTGAATGAAAACTACCATATGCATTGCATTAGAGTAAAATTATATGGTCTAACAGGTTTCAGATTCTCCTTATCGAACAATTCGAATAATCAGTTTTCGGTATTTAAGATAATTACGAATATATTCAATTTGATACAGGCCATAGGAAATTTGAAACACATGGAGACATGTCGACTCCTTTAATTCTTTGAAAGAGCATCTAAAACTAATTCTCAATGAATTTGAAAAAGAAAACAAGCTTAGAAATCAACTTTCTTTAATTTTTCTGAAGAATGAAGTTGAATTTAGATAACAGGCATGCATGCATGTTCATCAATCCTATATTGATCAGTCTTTGATGTCACATAATCAAAATTCTTCTTGTTTCAAAATTTCCTTTAACTCTTCGTAGAGCTCCCTCATTAGTTCTTCAAGAAAAGGGAGGATTTATATGAAAACTCTGGTATACATGCTTTCACAATTAGACGTATAAAGTAAATCACATTTTTTTACTGCAAATTATTACAAAATTTTTAATTTAGTTTTTTAAAATAAAAACTTTCAATTTCATCATCAGTAATTTTTATCACCGTTAAACTGATAAAGTGATCATATTTAATATAATATATATATATATATATATATTTGTATAATTTATTGACATTCTGCAATTTTGAAATGAAATCACTGTGAATCATTATTAGATTCAATTGATCGTGAGAGTCCGTCTAATTATAGAAAAGGTTAAAACAATAACTTAACTTTTTACTTATATTTATTTTTTTAAAACAGTGATTTATATTTAAAATATTTTAAAATAAATTTTAAAATTATAAATTGTCTCGTAAAAGGCTCATTTAAATAAAATTCATTAACATGTTAACACTATTAATTTTAATGCTCATTTAGCAAGTACGTGTGTTTTTATTTTGATAAATTTTAAGAAAAATTATATTTAAAGATTTAAAGTTAAAAATATTTACTTTAAAAAATATATTATCATTATTTTAGAATTGATTATTATTAATTTTAATACAAAACAATTAAACCTAATGGTGACAAGTGTTTTAGAGGAAATACTTCTTAGTCACTCTTTATAATTCTCTCTATATTTTAAGTGATGAGTTGGCACTTATCTAACATTTAATTCAAAATTTCAAAAACAAAAATAAAAATAGTTCAAATCTTTACAAAACGCAACATCACGTTGTTGCAGCCTGACGCCCTTCCTTCTGCGAGTCTCAAATGCTGCTCCTTCTCCTTCTACCTTCGGAGCCTCAAAGTGCTCAGTCTGTCCCTCTAATTGTGTAGAAAATACTTCAGGGTCCCTCTTTCTCCTCTTTTTTTTTTGGCTTGTAGGGAGCAATCCATAAATTGGAACTTCGAAGTCACTCTCACAAAAGCCAACCTAGCTCCATTCAGTTTTTCCTTGCGCCAATTACTTCTGTACTGTTTGAAAAGTAATATCATCAAAAGAAGAAAAAGAAAATCAGCGTTAACAGTAATAACCAAAAGCATCTCCTAAATTCTAGAAACTAAACATTATATAACATTAATGAATTTAGGATCTAATATGCTAAATTAAAACAGCAAAAAATAATTCACAAAACATTTGGGAGTAGAATTCCCAGTCATGATATTGAATTGAAAGACTGGAACTTTTCTGGCAAAAATTCTTTATCAATAATCGGGCTATAGAGGGAAGGAAGAAAGGGAAGCCACATATCGCGGTCGAAGGCATCGGCTGCCGCTGCTGTCAAATTTGTCCACCGCCGCTGAAGTAGCCGCTGTAACTGCCGTCGATCAAGTTCTCTTCTTTCCCTGGCAGACTGTAACGACTCACAGAAGTGAAGGGCAGGAGGCTGTTCATTTTTTGCCCATTAAGGCTAGAGCAACGTGAAGATGCGCTCCGGATCTGAACCTTTTTTTAAAAAACAAAATTTAAATCTTAGGTGAAATCCTGGTTGGATGTTAACTCATCAGAGAAAATATATATATATACACACACACATACATATGGATACTATATTAAACATTAAAATTAACGGTCTTAATATGCTAATAGATTTTATTTAAAAGAATTTTTTACGATATGATTTAAAAATTTAAGAAACTATTTGAAAATGCTTCAAATTTAAAGAATTATATTAAAATAATAAATAAAATTGAGAATCCAATTACTATTTTAACCTTTCCAAAAAAAAATTACACATACTTGGTTGAACTCTAAAATCAAACAAATTGACATATCATGTTTAATTTGATTTTGATTTGATTTCTTTTTAGCTGAGGAGTGGTTAATAAACCTGCCAATTTAACTTTGACAAATCAGTATTTTTTCAATAATATATTGCTGCAGGGAAGAAAAATTCCCAGGTACATGGTATATATATAAAATCTAATTTGTACACTAAATAAGTTTGACGGTTAATTTTGTATTTTTACATTTGGATTTACTATCTAGTGATTTATGAATAAAATTAAGTGTTTAATTTTATTTAATGTACATTATATTTACGCTTTAATTCATCCGTCTTTCATTGTCTCACTCTTGCTCATAATCAAAATGGGCACTGACTTATTACCTCGTCTACACAAGATTTTCTCCGCTATTTGTTTTTTTTTTTTTTTTTGGGGGGGAGGGGTGGTTAAGATTTTCTTCACTTTACTAAACCTTATTCCGACCTATTAAGAATGAGAATATCTAAACTAAATTACAAATTTATTGGTGTTTTTTGAGTGACTGATCCAATTTCCTCATATGTCTCCGTCCCAGCTTGTAGGCCAATAATAATAATAATAATAAAATAAATGGCGAATTGGTACCACAAATTTTAATTTAGTGAAGAAAAGGACCACTGTTTTTTCTACAGCCTCATTAATATCTCTATTGGTTGGTTTCTTAAAATTATTTAGTATGCTCTTAAACCTTCCTTCAATGAATGTTTCCAATTGTCCAAAAATATAATTAATAAATTATCGGATAAATTCAAGCTACATTCAATAGAAACTTTAGATATTTAATTTTACTCAACAGCCAGTGAGAGGCCACGTTTCAAGTTCCAGAAAAAGACAATTTCATCATCAACCGTATTAATATTACAAATGTCTGGTTCTCATATTACATAACACCCCTAGCTAGCTTTTGTGGCCATTGTGGCAAATACATTACAATTCATGTCAGTCTTATTAGTGCATGGTTCTCATATTACATAGCACCCCCAGCTAGTTTTTGGGTTTTTTGAGGCAAATGTTACTGTTCAGGCGAGACATGAGGCAAATCTGTACCAAGCCAAAAAAAAAAAGAAAATTACATCTCAATCCTATACTTTCATGGGAATCGGAATGTATGCCATTGATTTCAATCTCTTTTTTTAATTATTATTTTTTGGGTGTAAATCGGTGGCTAAGGATTTGATTTGCTTGTTTTTATTTTTTATTTTTTAAATAAATGTTGAATTATGCACAGATAAGGGATAAAGATTGATGTAGTAAATGATAGTAAAAGTTACTTATTGATTTGTTTGATAATAGATGATAGAAAGAGTTAGTTATTTATTAGTGTTTTTTTTTTTTGCCACTAGTTATTTATTAGTTTGTTACATATATTAAATGTTAGTTATGTAATGGTTATTTAATTAATGGTAGTTAGATAATAATTAGTAATAATTACTAATAAACAGTAATTGCAACAATGATTGGTGTATTAAATAATTGAAGATAAAATAATAAAGAAAAATATGTAAAGATATAGCTTAAAAATTAATTTATCTGATTATATACCTTAAAAATAGTGATTTCTAGAGCTACAATAAGCAATTTGCCTTTCACATTGTAGTTGCCCTTAGTTCATGGGTTTTTCATGTTCTTGATTTAGTGGGTTGTTAAGAGGATTAGTTGATAAAGAATTTAAATCAAGTGTAAAGGAATGTGTTAGAAAAATTGACTATTATGAGATCACGAACCCCTAATGCGATGATTCCTCAATTTTAGAAAACTAACTGTTGTACTTAGCAAAAAAGATTATTGGATCTACAAATAGTAACATGAATGATTTAAATTGAGAGGAATTAGAGATCCAAATTGCAACAACAATGAAGGGGACACATAATAAAAGGGACCAACATATCTAAAATTTGCATATTGACAAGTTGGCATAGAATAAGATGGACTGACCATGTCAACCTCTTGTTGTGTTGTAACATCTTCAACTGGCGTAGATGATGTTAGAGCATTGGTGCCATCACAATCTTATTCATCTTGTGTGACAATTGGCAACTAGGCTGACATGCAACCTTTACGTCTTTTGCTTGGTTTGTCTTTTGGAATTTCTAGTCGTGGTAAATCAAGTGCAAGTGGAGTAGACTGGGAGACCATCATAAAGCATTATTCTCTCAGAGATAGTAAGATGTTTGTTTAGTCTAACCTCACCTTCTCATTATATCATGATAGTCTAGTTGCAAAGGGTCATAAATACTTAGCCTGTAAAGGTCATAAGCAATATTGGCATGGAAAAAAATCTCTACTATTAAATAACGAGATATAATGTATTAAGTAAAAGAAAATAATAAGAGTGAAAAGCATTAGAAGTTTACTGTAAAACCAATGGCAGCACTTGCAGGATGGATCCACATTCGAGTACATGTCCAATATTATTGCATGTACTTAAAAGTGTGACCCATTGGTATTGTAGCCATAGGTAGTTAAGCTAGAACATCTTGCCATGCATTCTGCTCCTCAATAAAACCCTTATGCTCTTTTGCCAATCTATTGAGTTTTTTTTTTTTTTAGTTATAATGTATGGCAAGTCCCCAAATTGATTAGAGGAATTGGAATTGGTTACTACCTGCTAAATTGGCATAGCATGCGATTTGGGCAGTATCACTTTATAATATGAAAACAAATAAGTGGCACTAAAACTAACTAAATGTCTTAAGATGCCAAGTAATATTGTAGAATGAGCTCTTACACACTGGTTGATTCATGTAGTTGCCAAATAATCTATGCATAACACATTAAAGTGTCATAGTAAATACAATATATACAACAATGAATTTATCAAAGATTCATCCATGTAAAGCAAACAAACCTCATTGTTAGAAAATTGTACAACCAAGCTAGGTATGAAGTGCTAAATGGTGGCCAACCACTTTGGCAATAAAGCATACAAATTTTCCTAATTATCAAAAGTAATGGTAAAGGCTCAGTGTTTTACTTTCCATACCTTTTTGTAAGATACGGTATAGCCAAACAAGCTTTGCATCCTCTCAATGATTTGGGAAACTTTAACCTTTGACTTGTCAATCCCTATTGCTACAATACACAATGAGATAACATTACAATCTAACTTAAAGTGATCTTGGGATAACATTGCAGAAAGACATATACACGATGTCTCATATTTTATAATCTTGTATTCTATTTCCTTTTGTACATGCCTTGATCCTCCAATTGTAACTGTGGCCATAGTTAATACAATAATATTTTTCTTTTTATTTTTTAAGAATAGTGGTACATATGAAACGTGTAGTGTATTCAAACAGAGTATAACTTAACTGCGCAGCATAGTATCTTTATATCTTTATACTACATGACAATATTTAACTGTTGGTTGTCACTTAGATTCATAGACTTAGCCCTTTTAGGGAACATGGGATCACTTGTTGCTGCTGTATTAATCCGTGAGAAAAAGGCAATGGCCAGCTCATCATATTCATAGTTTCATGCAAATTAGGATTTATTGGATCATCCTTACTATCATTGCTCTCTTCATTAGACCTATTACTGTCGTCATCATAGTTGCCATAATTGGTGTTCATAATAGAATAATATTCATTCTCATTCTCAAATTCATCCATTAAGGCTTCTATCACAACTACAAGAGATGTGGTTGATGGGAGGAATGTTACATTGTTGAGCATATCTTGGCTGTGGATTAAAAGGGTGAACGTCTCTAAGATATGAATTGAATAAGGATGATTGAGTGTGTATGCAGCATGTTCCTCCATTGTTTGTAATTCGAAGTTGAGATCCATATGATTAGTTAAAATACATGTTTACAACTCTACACTAATTAATTGGGATGGAAGCCACGAGTTCACTTGTCATATCTCTTAAACATTATAATCATCTTTTAGGCTAGGCACTTGGCACCACATTGGATTTAAAAATGCTAGGTACCTATATACTAGCTTAAATACAATTTGTTTGAGGAAAGTTATAACTTTTGCCTGACCACCTGCTTCAACTTTTTCAAAGTGATGTCTGGATCAACTCTCATTATCTTCATTCTGTTGCACTTGAATGTTACACTGTCTAGATCATTATAAATTCATCCATTCACAAATACGCATATATACTAACTCCTATTGTTTGTTATTTTTCCCCATAGATGATTTGTAAATAAAAAATTCCAAAAATACATAAATATTTTTATTGCTTTTACCAACATTTATATAAAACATACAAAATACAATTATATTTAATTCAATTTAATAATAATTTAAATTTACACTTTTTTCCCTATAAATCCAACACGCCTAAGTTTTTTCTTACTATGTTATTTCTTTTACAAATTTAAACATTATACATAATCTTTTCAAAATTTACTTATTTAAAATTGTCTAAATTTTGGTAGTACCACAACACTCATTTATTACGTACCAAAAAAAGTTTAACAAATATAAGAATAATAAGTAAAATGACAAAATAAATATAATAAAAAAATGAAGATAATATAAATAAAAAATGTAACAATCCCATTCATTAAATAAAATAAATATAACAAAAAATAAACGATACCATATTTACATATTTCAAAAATATAAAAAAAAATATTAGCAAATGTAATAGAAAATTGATAACATATTTTAAAATATAAATGCAAAAAAATTAAATATAACAAACAAATAAATGCAAATATATATACATATTTGCTATAGTAAAACAAACATAATAGCAAAATGCAAAATCATAACATATTTATAAAAATGAATACAACAAAAAATATAATAGTAAAACAAATACAAACATATAATTTAACTAACAAACATAAATAAAATAAATAAATGCTGCACAAAAAATTTTTGTTTCCATAGAGTATAAACATGCTAGTAAAGAAATGATATAAATTAATTTAATTAACTTAAAATAAGTAAACAAGAGAAGGAACGTTGAGAAAGAGAGTTGAGCAATTTTAGAAAATGAAATTAAAGAATGGAATCTGAAAGCTACAAGTTTGGGAAGGGTAGAAGATGAAAGCAAAATGAGAGAAGAAGGACCATAAAGGAACTAAAAATGAAATGGGAGGAGGTGTAAAGTAATTGAAAAAGAAATGAGGATAATTTTAACATGTTGCTTTTTTTTTAAAGGGCAGAGGGAGAGATTTTGATCCAAAAATTTGCATTTTAGATTTTCTCCTCACTACTTTCAAGTCAGGGTCAAAAAAAGACCTTAACTTCACTTGGCATATAGGCTAAGCATAGTTTGCTACACTTTAACTTGTAAAGGTTGTCAGTGACAGGCCTAGTTGGCCAATCATAAAAATAGTTTGAAGTCAAAACTTATGGTTCCAACTTCAATATGGCCTGAGGCTTGAAGTAAAACCATATAAGGTTGATTTCAAGTTAAATTTATATAAAAAAATTAAATGGAAAATTAAAGTCATAGGGTTTAATTTCCATTAAATTTATAGGATATGGATATAAAATTTTGCATAGGTAGGAATTTGAAGTATTTTTTAGCTGAATAGTAAAACATAGCTAAAAAAACCTAGTTTTTGTACTTTGGGTAAATACAATACAATTCACATAAGTGTTATTAAGGTATTCAACACTGCATACATATCCACAATCACATTATCACAAAAAATTACCTAGCTAGAATGTAAACAACCTTTTCAATTAGGAATTGTGCAGTATCTTTGTACATCCAATTGGTCATCTTAAGTGGCAAGTAAAAGATTTTTTTTTGGTTCATTTACTTTCATATTTCCCCTTACATGGATGTGATAAAAAAAATCTTTGTAATGCCACTTGGAATGACAAGTTGAATATATTTTTCATTGATTAGTCTTTTTCAACTTAAATGAATAAATGGCATTAAGGTTTTAAACTAAAAATTAACGAAGAGCTCCTATTGCAGAAGTTTGAAGAGTTTATGATTAACTTTTAAAGTTGAAAGGATAACTTACACAATCTCCTAAGTTGAGGGAGACTTTATAGATTTTGGCTTAAAATAACCAATATATTAATTGTATAAATTATTGTGTCCTTAAAGTTGTGCATCATATTCATAATGAAGGGATAAGGGTACCAATGATGCATTATGGACATAGGAAATGTCAACCATACACAATTTTATTAAAAAATTTTCACTCATAGGCTCAATAGATGCATCTAGAAAAGCTTAATCATCATAATATTTCACAACCAAATTTTTAGCATTGCTAGAAACACCAGTATCTATAGAAGGCATTGGGAAGGTATTGGTGATTTGGGACTTAACTACTGTCGAATCATGCTGTGAAGAAGGAGTAGTAGTAGTATTGTTTATAACTGAGTCTTTAATCTCTTGCTTGGATTTAGATGGGGTTTGATCATTTGGCTTAAAGACTTTAGCTGTTTTGTATATGTCTACTTTTTCTTGAAACTTCTTTAGGTTGCTGTGCCAGTGGTTTTTATTTTATTATCAGTTCTTCTTCATAAATTAGCTATAATTGCAAACCATCTACAATTTAAAGAAAACGTAAAAATGATATGTTCCACATTAGACAATAATAAAAAATTAAGATAATACTTAAATCATAGGCACTTTTATTTAGTTAGTCTTTCGGGATAAATGCATCTTATAATGCTCAAATAATATTAATGCCTTATATTATGGTCTCATTCCAATCATTTAATGCAGGTGATGATGCCATTATGTTACATGTTTGGACCTTATAGTATATTACTATTAGAAATGGTGGACACTCATTCCCTTACAAAAAGCTATAAAGGAGAAGAGAAAAGAAACTTTAAGTGATCATAATTATTTTCAATTAAACTTCATACCAAATACATATTATAAGAGGGTGTTTACACTTCTCAAGAGAATAATGTAGAGACACACATTAATAACTTAAAAAATGCAAATACATAAAAAAAAGCCCTAATAATTAAGTGAAATTTGGATTTTCTAAGTGGCCAGCACAACCTTCAATATACTAGCCATAAGTTCTTCAAGAAAACTCCAATTCATGCCTAGCTTTATGCATATGAAACTAGACTTTCATAAATAATTGAGACATGATTTTTGGAAGTTGAACCAAAATTATGGTTTTTAAGAACAATAATTCAAATTTACTTTCCAACATCCTGTCTTGAACGTGAATCCCTACAAATTCCAAGTAGCATTTTCAACTTTTGAAATACATCAAACATCAGATTCCTTGCTAAGGCTTGAGCTAATTTGTTATCAATCATAATTTTAGTGGCTCTTTCTTAAGGCAAATGTAACTCCTTTAATAATTTCCTTAGCCAAATAGCATGACAAGTATAAGTAGTAGTAGCAACATATTTTGATTCACATGTAGAGAGTGTGACAATGGAATGTTTCTTAGAATACCAGGAAATTGCATTTCCTCCATAGAACAATAAAAACTTAATTATATTTTTTCTATTATCAATATCTCTAGTAAAGTCATTAACAAAGTAGCCTTCAAGCTTTAAGTCCTTTGGGGATCAATACAACAACTTATAATCAATTGTTTCTTTAATTTAGTGAAGAATTCTTGTAGCCACCTTAAATTGAGAGCTTGAAAGATTTTCATTGAAATGATTCATAAGCCCAGTAGTGTAGAGAATATTAAGTCTTGTATAAGTCAAGGATATAAAACTTCTAAAAGGCTCTTAAACAATGTAGAAGCCACCTTTCCTTTCGAAGCATAATCTTCTTGAAATTTTTAAATATGCTTAGATTATTACCACTAAAAATGAGATCATCTGCATATATGCCAACAATCAATAAATCTTTATTTGTTTCTTCACATAAAGGGCATACTCATTCATGCATCAAGTAAATCCATTCTCTTGAAAATATTTGTCAACATGGCTATTCTAAGCTCTTGGTTCTTGCTTTAAGTCATATAGTGCTTTCTTTAACTTTAGAACTTTCTCCTCATGCCTTTTCACCACAAAACCGACAAGTTGCTTAATGCAAACTTCTTCTTCAAGATAACCATTTAGAAACACTAATTTCATAGTTGATGCCTTCTATTTGCTTGTACCCCTTGGCAACAAGCCTTGCCTTGTATCTTTCTACTTTTCTTTTGCATTCTTCTTTAATTTGAACACCCATTTGGCACAAATAGCACTATATCCTCTTAGAATTGTTACTAATTCCCAAGTCTCATTCTTTTCAATGGCTTGGATGTCTTCATTCATGGCTTAAACCCATCTTTTATCCTTGATAGCTTCTTCAAAGCTTAAAGGTTCATAATTAGCATAAAAATAAAACAAAGAAACATCATCTAAATTTCATTGTAGATGTTAGCAAGTGTTCTAAATTTTCTCATTTCAGTTGAGCTTGAATTTAAACTTGAAGAAAAGGATCGTGATGCAGTTCCTTAGGGTGATTGAGGTGGTAAAGATATTGGAATGTCTTGTCTTTGAATAATTTTATTGTTGGAATCTTCCTATTTAAAGTATAGAAAGAAATCCTAATATTCCTTCACTTAAGAACTCCAATCCCACAATTCTTCTTCATTGAATTCAACATCTTTACTAATTGAAATCTTCTTTGAACTTATATTGAACAACTTGTAGCCTTTGAAGTTTTCATCATAGCAAATGAAAACACATGTTTCACTTCAATCATCAAGTTTAGACCTTTCTTGATTTAGTGCATGAACATGGATAATAAAGCAAAAAACTCTCAAATGTGAGATGTTTAGCTTCCACCCATTTTAAGCTTCACGAGGTATCACATCCTTTAAACTTTTGGTTGGAGAATGGTTAGAGAGATAAATTGCTGAGGAGATAGCTTTAGTGTAAAACTCTTTTGGCATGTTTTTATTCTTTGTCATTGATGTAGCCACATTTAAAATAGTTTGATTCTTCCTTTTAATTACTCTATTTTGTTGGGGCAATCTAGGCACAATGAGAGGATGACAAATTCCATTCTCTTCATAGAAGTTCTTGAATTTATTAGAAATGAATTCTTCTCCTCTATTGATCCTCAAAGCTTTGACTTTATATAGCCAGTCCCCTTTTTTATAAGTGCTTTAAACTTCTTGGATGCATTAAAAGCTTTCTTTTTATTTTTTTTAAAACTACATCCATGTTTTTCTACTATAATTATCAATGAAGAGTAAGAAATAAGAAACTTTATCAAGAAACAAAGGCTTGATTGGACTACAAATATCAACATGAACTAACTCAAAAGGCTTAGAGGCTCTTGAGATATCTTACTTTGGGAAGCTCTTCCTTGTTTGTTTACCAACTAAACATGATTCACATAGTTAATTAGGATGATCAATCCTTAAAATGCCTTTCACTCTTCTTCTCTTCCAAGGCCTTGAGTTCATTAAAATGCAAGTGTTTTGGTCTTATATGCCATTTCTACTAAGAATCTTTCACATAAGCCTTTAAGCACATGGCTCCAACAGTTTGAAAATTGAGTAAGAATATTTTATTTCTTGCCATTAATACTTTAGCAATAAAACCACCATTTTTATCACAAAGCTAGAGATTACAATCCTTTACATAAATTTTGTAGTGACTTTCTTCTAAGAGTTATTCTAAACTCAAAATGTTGCTTCTTAGTTGAGGAATGTAGTAAACATTAAGAATCATTTTATGACTACCATCTTTCAATTAAATCAGAATTGCACCTTTACCTTTAATCTCCACTTTGGAATTGTCTCCAAACATTATTTTCCCATGAAAGTTGCTATCAAACTTCACAAATTTACTTCTATCACTTGCCATGTGGTTGCTAGCAACATTGTTGAGGCACTAAATATTACTTTTTTCTTTGAATCTTCTTTGACTATGAGCAAGAAGGCTCTCTCTTCATCTTCTCTTCCTTTCATGAAGTGTGACTTTTTTTATCCTTGCAACAACATTCCTAAGAGCAGTGACATGCTTGTCTTAAGTATAACATTCAACTTGAAATTTGTCTTGGTTCGTTTCCTAATTTCTTGAATTATAACTTCTTTCTCTTCCTTTTCCACGTCCTTAAAATTATGGCCTTTATTTGAGTTGGAAGAACCATGATCATCTCCTCCTTCTCTTTCTTGGCCACAACCTTGTCCATAACCTCTTCCACGTCCATGGCCTCTCAAACCTCTTCCATGAAGATTTCCTATATTATTTGAATTCACCTTTACTTGCAACATTTTGGCTTCTATCTTAGGCTTTCTTTTATTCAACCTTTTCTTGATGGGCATGAAAAGAGCTATACAACTTAGCAATGGACATTTTCTAAATGTCCTTAGATGTCTCAATAATAACCACAATACTTTCAAATTTGGAATTGAGATAATGAATGATCTTTTCCACCATATGAACATCTTGTTTGTCATCACCAAGCCTTTTCATTTGATTGACTGCAAGCCACCAAGACTTTTGACTTGTAGGCTATAATAGATTTAGTATCTTTCATGAAAGGTTTTTCAAACTCAGAGTTTGAAAATGAACTTTCTTTATTAACATCTTTCAATAAATTCTCAAGAATTTCCCACACTTGCTTAGCGTTAGTACGTTAGCAATCTTCTTGAGTATTTCATCACCCAAGCCTTGATGGATGATAGCAAGAGCATATTGATATTATTTCTCCTTCTCTAAAGCTTTCTTTTGTTCTTGATTCAAGGATGCTTGTTCTTGGGGTTCCCTGTAGCTATAATAACAACATCCCACATTCCTTAAGCATCAAGGATAGCCTTCATGCTGATTACGCATTTGTCATAGTTCTCTTTGTTGAGTTGTGGATATTAAAAAGTGCTTTTTAAAACCATACTTCTTACTAGCCAAGCTTTGTTACCACTTTGTTAGAAATGGTGGGCATTGATTCCCTAAAAAAAAAGGAGAAGAAGAGAAGATGAACTTTGAGTGATCATAATTGTTTACAATTCTTACTTTATACTAAATGCATAATACAAGGGAGTATTTATACTACCCAAGAGAATAATGTAGAGGCACATATTAATGACTTAGAAAATGTAAAGATATAAATAAGAATCAAATAACTAAGTGAAATTCAGATTTCCAAAGCAGCCAACACAACCTTCAATAAATTAGCCATAATTTCTTTTAGAAAACTCTAATTCATGCATGCTTTGATGCATATGAAACTAGATTTCTTGAGCTTTACAACGAACCATAATTCATCTAAATTAATTCATAAATGAATGAGATATGAATTTTGGAAGTTGAACAAAAAATTTTAGATCTTATGAACAATAAATTTGAGTTTACTTTCCAACAATTATATAGTAGTCCTATCAGTTCCAGCTAGAAAGGCGCAGACCAAAGCTCATATATTGTTTTGGTCTAGATACATATATTGTTACAATATATATCCCCAAAATGTTACAATATATATATTGTTTTGGTCTAGATCACACCGTCAATTCTCAGCGTTTGCCAGGGCCATATATACCTATTACCCAGCTTTTGGTGAAGTCTGATAATAGTGTCTTCTTTTGATGCCTGGCCTCAGATAAATCATCCACCCATGTCTATAACTCTTTCCACACCTTGCAAATCCTGAAATCATAATTAATGGTTTGAATCATAGGAGCAATCTGGATAAATATCGAAATCTGGCTAACAGAAAGAAAACAAAATGAAGATCAAAACTTTAATTTGTTTCGTTGAATTAATTAATTAATTACCTGCAAACTTGAGGAGTAGTGGCCAATTCCTGCAGCCATACCTAGTAACATACGCAACCGACTTCCTGTCTTCTTCTGCTGTCTATGTGCCTTTCTTGAGGCCACTTTGGTAACAGCAAGGGATTCTCACCATCTCTTCTCTCTCTGTCTGGCTGTTTAACTTGCGATTAGTTTGTGTATGTGCCAAGTTTGTGTCTTCTTAAAGTGAGGCAATGTCTGTGATTGTGAGCGAGACGCAAAGAGAGAGAATAAAGACTGGGTCTGCCTTTATTAATTTGCCCTCTGACCACAAAGCTTAGAGACTTCCAATAGTATATACCATGCGTTCACTGCTAAAACGTGTCTCACGACTGTTTAATAGATACCTCTCTATTAAATCACAAAAAAAAAAGGTTAATATTCACATTCAGTAAATTCGATATTGCAATTTGCTCCATTCAATCTACGTCAATCGTCATAAAAAAGAGAAGGGGGGGAGGGGGGGAGAAGAAAAACAGTAGCACCACCTTCTTATTCACTTTCAGGAAGAAAAGTAGATGGTAGCTAGCTAGCTTCTTGGGTTTAACAGCGCAATAAGATTTGCCACAAGCCACAACCACAACTATATCCATCAAGCTTAAGTAGTAGATGGTATGGATTAACTTAGTGTGGAGGCAATGATTGATGAATTGAAAAGAGCGTCTCGTCAATTCTGTACTATCAAGGACTTATTATCAATATCGAATTACCCCCGCATCAATTTCATTTACCCTTCAACACCCAGTAATATGTAGCTCTTTAAATTATTGAAGCTCTTTACAAGAGTCGGCACTTCTATCCCCACATTAGCTTTATCTATTAGAGTTTCTGCCTATGCATTTTAAATTCAATTTCATTTTGGCTTCAACACAATATAATGTGCAGCTAAATAATTGAAGCATGACAGACCTGCTCTCTGGCAATATCTCTTGCATTAATGTATTTCCTTCGTACTTCGTATCCCAAAAAATTATTGAAGCATATATGACAGACCTGTTTATAAGATCCAAACTCTTGCATTAAAAAGTTCAGTCCTATTTTAGTCAGAGTTTGGGAAACTCCATTTAATTTGTGTAACTCCATTCAATCGAGGCTTTTTCTTTTTTCTTTTTTCACTTTACTCTAGGAATTTTATTAATCATATTGCGAAAATTATTAAATCTAATACAACAAATACATAAAAATAATTATCCATGCATTACCAAATGTTATTGGCAATTTTTATCCCAAATATGCAGGCTTAAGGGATTATAATTTTTATTCACAATTTATTTCAACGCATAAATTATAGATGTACGCGAGATCTCTATGATTATTATAAGTGTCACAGAATTTTATATTGAAATATATTTCTTTTTACATAAAAAAAATAAAGAAAAAAGCGCCCTACAAAGAAGGAAGGATGGTACATCTTCACAAATATTTATTATTTGAAATCAAAACAAATATATAATACAGCTACAAGTGAAGTCTAATTAAAATTAAATGAATCAAAATTTCTATTACCCAATACTAAAGTAAGAAAATAATATTGATATAATGAAAATAGGAATATGAGTACTAAATTAATTATTTTTTTCGAATATTTTAATAAAGTATAGCAGGTTGTCTAACTGTTACGAGAGTTCATTTAATGTTGGTTCACAAATATACCAACCAAAATTAATCTGAGTATTTTTTTTCGTTTACTAACTATAAAATTGAAAAATAACTTGTATATAGTTTCTTATATTCTTATTGTCAGATTTGCAATTAAAAGATAATGAGTGTATAATTCTTCAATTAAAATATGACATATAAGTATATAATTTTTGTAAATAATTGTAAATTTTTTTCATTAAACTATATATTTATGATATTTTTATTAAAAAATTATATATTGATCACATTTTGATTGAAGAATTTAACAATGAAGATATAAAAGACTGCACCTGAGTTTAGCCCTTAAAAATTGACCATTATCTACAATATGCTGGGTCTTAAGTAAAAAGTGAATTCGATTTGTTTACTTGAGCATCTAATCATTATATGCCTACAAAAATTAGTACGTTTCATTATCATAAGCCATATTCAAGTGCCTTAATTTAATCTTTTTTTCTTTTTTGCGGACATAATTTTAAAGTTATTGTGTCAACAATAAGTAATACGCAAGAAAAGAATAATATAATAGGTTTAACACTGAATATTAATGCTAACAATTACAGATATATCACTGTTGGAATTTAAAAAATATGAAGTACAATTACTTTAACTCAAATAAACTTACTTATATATATAATTAATTATAAAGTTACTAATATTAGGGTTATGAATTTAATATTAGTAAAATAAAAAAATGAAGGTTTCAAAAAAAATATATCAAGGTAATATATAGGCAGATGAAAGTGCAAAATAAATTGTGTATTGCAATAGGAGGACGCATAGCTTGATCAATTCGAATCTTTTGTGCATCACGTGCATACACAGATGATGCATTGTAAATTTGAGTTGTTTTCATCAAATTTAGACAATTTAAATTTATTTTTATAATTTTTTTATATCAATTATATTTTTTTTTTATATTTGGTCGTTTAAATCAAATTTGAATCATTCAAATGGGCTGTGCACCTTTTGCTAGTGCTAGCTTGATGGAGCGAGTCCAGAAGGAAAAATATTAGGAAATTGGAAAAAGACAAATTTTTGCAATTTGAGACGCACATGTAAATACTATACTCTCAAGTTGGTCCACTTGTGTGGTTCGAAACACATGTGGCCCCACCGATGGGGTGAAATGGATCTAAGGGGGTAGTCTTTTGGTCTTCAACGAAAAACTAAAAGAAAAGTAAAAAATTTGAAATAATATTTATTGTACGTTTGTAATTATTACTTAATAATATTTATTTTTTATAACTTTTTAAAATAAAAATACAAGAGTTATTTTTTATATATATAATTACTTTTTTTTTTATAATTTCTATTTCTATTCATAAGTGATGCATTCATTAGATTGAATTTCCATCAAATCCATCCAACGAAAATCCATCAAGACTAATCGGTTAATTGGATAAAAAGTTGACATAACCGATTTAATTAGTTTGGTTACCAGATGTTTATGTTAAACATTCAAACAAAACTAACCTTTAGGGGGAATCAAGCAACGTGAAAGAGGATGGTATGCATAGTGTTCGGAGAAAGATATGTGCAGAGCTTGTTTGGAGGGAACTGCTGTCATATAAGGACTCTCTTCTGGGTTTTAATAGAGGGGATAACCAAGAGGATTATGACCAAGAGGAGAATTGGATGTTTGAATCGGATGAAAAGGGAAAACTAGAGCCCACTGAAGAGATGAAGGTGAAGAAGCTGCACTTAGTCATATTAGTCTCTAATGAGGAATGGAATAAGAGTACTATAAACCATGGTGTTAAGCCTCTTGGGAAAGAGGCGAGGATATCGATTTTCTAGCACGTTTTGCTAATACGAGTGACTATCGATTCTTAAATGAAGGTACATGGGTCGTCAAGGAGCATTATTTAGTGGTTCGAAGATGGATGCCAGTCTATGCAAAATTGTATAGGAAAAATTGCCATTTGGGTTCGAATACCAAACCTCCTCATCCAATTTTACAATAAGCATTTTCTATGGCATTTAGGAAATTGAATTGGTATAACACTTATGTCTGTTTGATTAGACAATGTAAAGGATATTAGAGCTTCAAAAATAAGTAAATAAAGGTAGATAGTCTTGGCTCCAAAGTTTTGATATAATTTTAAATTGTTTCGATGATAACTAAACGTTTAAGTTGAATTTATAAAGTATTAAGTTAAATATAGTTAAATATTATTTATTGTCTTATTGCATTAAAAATCAATTAATTTATTTTTGATAGGCAATAATAATTATTAAAAAAGAAATAAAGTAAATTAAAATGAAGTATTGTGTTAATATATAATAAATTTATTAAGCTTCATATTATTTACTTGATCTTATTGGGTTTTTTAATCTAATTGTGCTTATAATTTGTTTGGACCATAATATTTAAAATTATTGTTAAATTTCATCCTATCTTATTAGGACTGATCTATACACTTTAATACAAAAGAAAAAAAATTATAAAATGTTTTCGACTAAAAGTGTGAATAGCTAAAAAAGGTAGTAAAATGATTATAATTTTTTGTTACAAAAAGTTAAGTGCACATATGCATATATATATATATATATTTTACTTCTTTACAAAATTGTGACTTGATTCCAATATGCATTCAAATATACTACTGCATCTTTGTTCTCTCATTTCAATAAAGTATTAGAATATATTTAATTTTTTCCAAAAGTCAAAAGTTTCTGAACATGTATAAAAGTTTTGCACATAATGTCATTTCCATTTGCAAAAAGTATCGTATCATATTATGTGAAAAATAACTTTTCAATGATCTTATTCAAAGTATTTATTGTGCTTTTATTGAAGAAAAGTGTAATAAAGCAAAGCATCATTTCTTCTTTCTCTACAACTATTGGAACAGTAAAAAGAAAGAAGAAAAACAAAGCCCGTGCAAGTCAAAAGTTATCTTTATACTCATATATGCTTTATGATAAGCAAGACACAAAAGAATAATGAATATTTAGCAAATCTCTCTTTTTTTTGCAACGGCTATTTTTCGTGAAGTTAAACTTCAATGGATTTATTTTTTAAGCTTCTATAAATGGAAGAAGATGAATAGAATAGTGAAAGAGGGAAGCATAGAATGAAAAAGAAAAGTTACATTATAGTTTTCCCTTAATCTCTTCATTTTATATAAGCTAAGTTTCTGGTATCATCTAACTTGAGAGAGCTTTAAAGAAAGAGTATATATATTGTAATCTCTTTTTTATTAAGGGTCCCAAATTATTTTCATATCATTTTGTAAATTAAGTTTAGAGTGAATTTAGTGAAAAACTCTTAAGGAGAATAAGTTTTAGATGAGCTTGTATAAAACCTAAGTATTGTATTACTTTGAGGTGAGCTAAGAAATCTTGTGTTGGTGGTGAGCATGCTAAAACTATCACTGCTGTAATATCATTCTGAAGAGTGAAGAAAAATTTCTTAAAAGTTTTAAGGAGAATGAACGTAAACCAAAGGTTGAACTAGGATAAATTTAGTTGTATTTTTTTCTCTTTAACTCTTTCTTTCTTTTATAGTTTTATTTTTAAAGCTACTCAAAATTTGGAGGACCAATGCTCCTCCATTATTGGTAAAGTTCCTCCACTTACACCCATTCAACATATTGATCCTCTACCTTCGCCAAATCAAACTAATTCTCCACTTTCACTTCATCACATAGCTGCTCCACTTTTGGTGTCTGAAAATTGGAGGATGAATGCTCCTCCACTTTTGGTAAAACTAATTGTTATTTTATTCTACATATACATATATCATCCCTTAGTTCCACCACCTTCATCTCATCACCCAGCTCCTCCACCTTCTGTGTATTTGAAATTTAGAGGACGAATGCTCCTCCACTATTAGTAAAGTTGATTGTTGCTTTATTTTTTATTGTTATTTTATTTTATATATATATAGATATATCTGTGTGCTTCATTTACTTGCTCATTCATTTTCTGTTTGTTACCATTTGCTTGTTCTACCTTATGTGTGTTTGAAGGTTGAAGGTTACTAATTCCTCCACTTTTGAATTGGTAAAATTTTTAAATTACTTAATTTATTGCTTATCACACATATTTACCTTCTATAAGTGTGATTATCAATTGATATTAGGACAGGTCTCTTTTATGCTTGTACTTAACAGCCAAGAGAAAAAATCCTTTGTTACTTTTTGCTAAAAATGATACATCAATTGCTTGAAGCATGCTATACATTTACAGAAGATTTTGATATTACTAAACCCCATTTCCTTAGAGCAATTAGCTTTAGATTTTGAAAAGTTAAAATGGAAGCCTTTCTTAAATCTTTTGACATAGATATATGAGATGTAATAGAAAATGATTTTGTGCCTAAACCAAGAAAAGATTGGAATGAAAATGATAAGAAGTTATTTGCCTTGAATATTAGAGCTATGTATACGTTGTACAGTTCTTTAAATTGTTGCGATTATGTTAAAACTAAAAATTGCTCCAACGTTAGAGATATATGGAATACTTTTCAATCCTTATATGTTGTTGAAAATGAGAATGTTAATAGTTTTCAAGAAAGTGTGCAAGAAAAGGAAACATGTTGTTTAGCACTTAAAAATGATCAACATCAAATTAAGGAAGATGTTATTGGAAGTCTGAGTAAGAAGAAACACCTCTATGAACCCATTATCAACAATGTAAAAGATAAGGTCTTACAAAAAGAACTTAGTGAGCAAGAATTTGAAAATTCACAATCCATAGCTCACAAAGATTTAAAGGTATATGGTTCCAAACTTACTCCTAGTCATTTTCATACAAAATTGCCATATGCTTTTAATGCGTTGCATGATACAACGTCTTCTAATTCTAAATGCTCAAATTGTTATAATGAAAATAATATTATTATTGAAACTTCAACTACTTCAATACATGTTAAAGAAAATTAAAATATATTTTTTGGAAAGTATTTTGAAAAAAAAATTTGAAAAATTTTCCAAATAAAAGGCAAAAGTGTTCTAATGGCTTTTCAAATGCATATACATCCATTATTTTATAATCATTGTGGTCATCAAGGACACATTTCTCACTTATGCCCTATTAGAAGAAATTTTTATGTGAAAAAAAATATATATATGTTTGGGTTATTAAAGGCTTCAAAAATCTAAACATTAACACTCAAGGACTTAAGTTAAGATGGGTATCAAAATGCCCTTTCAGTACTTCAATTACATAGAATATTTCTTAAAAAATGGATAAATTAATTAAAAAAAAGGAGGAACCATCAAAAAGAGCTTCTCAAGTATAAAAAGTTGGACTTGTAAAGTCTAAACCTTACAAGGAGAAGCAAAGGGCAAGAAAAAGGCTCTCTTCACACTAAGGTTAAGGTATTGAATTATGAAACCTCCTATATTACTGTTTTTGATATTCATTGAGGTATATTAGTCATGACCTTAGATATAAACATTGCATTGATCATGAATACATTGCCATTAATACAATTTTGATCACTGAGATTATTAGTTTGAATAAATTACTTATAATGCTTAGTATCAGCATCTCTTATATTTTATGCAATTGTGCTTTAAAGAAAAATCGGTATGCTTGTCTAAAATATTTATGGGTACCTAAAAGTACTTATGCATTCAAGAAAAAGAAGCTAACCGTGTAGGACCTAAGAAAGCTTGGATACCAAAATTTAAATAATCTTTACATATAGGTATATGCTTAAGATTTGGGTTCAAGATTTAGATCAACTCAAGAAACTTTCAAGGCAAATAAAGAAAATGTCATATTGAATGACCAAAAAAAAAATCCAAATGTTAGCAAGCTAGTAAAGCAATGTAAAGTGACAAAAATTAAACTAGCATTATTGCCCCAAGGTTTTAAACTTCATAAAGATGCCAAGTACTTTAAAGATAAAACCATTACGGTTAATCATTATGGCATATTAAATTTTTTGAATTGACTTAAAAAATGCTAATCAAAATTAAAATGTATGTGTTAATCTATCATGAGTTTTAGTTAACTACTCTTTAAATCGTTGAATCATTTTACAATCTTTCATTGCTAATGTTAAGAAAATATGGAAAGTTAGTTATTGAAAAATATTTATGTGTGGCATTTGATAAAACTAACTCTTCTTTGAAAAAATTATGAATTTAAATGAGAATGGAGTTAATACATGATCAAGTGCTTTAAAGAATTAAAAAAAAAAGTGCAACAAATAAAAAAAAGGGAGAAGTCTATGAAATTCTTTAAGCTTTAATTATTACTACATATATGTGCACTTAGTATTTCTTAAAATTTTTTTTGGTGTACATACAAAAAAAGCTTTGATGAAGTATATGCAAAGAAGAAATGGAAGCTCTCATTGCATTGCATAGGGAAAGTATAAAATTTTCTTCTATCTTATCTTATTAAAGCTTTCATGAAAAATTTGTTCACTATAAGTTGACACCTTATTCGATAATCTAACACTTTATGCTTTATTGATACATCTTTATATTTAAAGATTAAAACATGTATTGATGAGAATATATTTGATTTGATAATCCCTTTGACTAACATAAACATTTATCTTATCAACATCATATCTCATTTGAATGATTGTTTGTGCAGTTTAAAATATTATAACTTGTGTGGACTTATGGTTTTAATTTGATATAAATATTTTGGTTTGCTTCTGTTGATATATTTTGATTTGAATATTTTATGTCTATGATTATATTGATTGCTTTTATTTTATTGTTCCCTTTTGCTATTGACAAAAAACAAAGATTAACTTAAGTAAAATTTTAACATGATTATACTTGGAGTTTATGGCAATGTTACTACTAAATATTCCCTATGTTATTCATGTTTTTGCCTTTGTATTTAGCACTTTTAGGTTATTATCTATTTTATGGGATGCTTATATTTAGGGGGAGCAAATGCAAATTTTTTTTTATGTTATATTAATCTCACCTTGTTGAAACTTGTATAAATATAATTTATAAAATATTTGGATAACTCTTGTGCCTTAAATATTTATTTTATTTATTTTTGTGAAAGCTTATCTACTCTTTGATGATAACAAATGAAAGAAATTTTGCATACACATTATCTAATGATTTTGCACGAATTTCCTTAAAAAATTAGGTATGGAAATGCAAAGAACATTGAAAGAGGATTCTTTAAATAGCAATTACAACACTCTTAATTGGCCCATGATGTTGAACCACTTTTTTAATGATATCAAAATGGGGAAGAGATATGTGTGGTACAAAACTATGTTCCTCTCGTACTTATAGCAAGTTCAAATGAGCATTCTCATTGTCTTATCAAGCATATATTCAGGGCTAGTTTCAAGGGGAGGACTTTAAAAGTAATTGTGGACGATTTTATATTGCTACTCCTTATACTTCATATTTTTACAAAGTTTTGTATTTAATAGTTTTGTCATCATAAAAAAGGGAAAGATTGTTAGCCACAAGATTTTGATATAATCTTGAATTATTTTGATAATAATCAAACTTTTAAGTTGAATTTATAAAAGTATTAAGTTAAATATAGTTAAATATTATTTATTACCTTATTGCATTAAAAGTCAGTTAATTTATTTTTGATAGGTAATAATAATTATTTAAAAAAATAAAGTAAATTAAAATGAAGCATTGTGTTAATATATAATAAATTTATTAAACTTCATATTATTTACTTGATCTTATTGAACTTTTTAATCTAATTGTGCTTATAATTTGTTTAAACCATAATATTTGAAATTATTGTTAAGTTTCATTCCATCTTATTAGGCCTTACTGATCTACACACTTTAATACAAAAAAAAAAAAATTATAAAATGCTTTTGACTAAAAGTGTGAACAGCTAAAAAGAAGTAATAAAATGATTATACTTTTTTTTTTACAAAAAATTAAGTGTGTAGATGCATTGATGAGCCTTGAGAACAATATATATATATATATATATTACTTCTTTGCAAAAATGTGATTTGATTGGAATATGCATTCAAATATACTACTGTACTTTTGTTCTCTAATTTCAATAAAGTATTAAAATATATTTATTCTTTCCAAAAGTCAAAAGTTTGTGAATATATATATAAAAGTTTTGCACATAATGTCCTTTCTATATACAAAAGTATTATATCATATTATGTGAAAAGTGACTTTTCAATGACTTTGTTTTCAGAGTATTTATCGTGCTTTTATTGAAGAAAAGTATAACAAAGCAAAGCATCATTTCTTCTTTCTCTACAATTATTGGAACAATGAAAAAAGAAGAAGAAAAGTAAAGCCTGTGCAAATCAAAAGTTGTCTTCATACTCATCTATGCTTTATGATAAGCAAGATACAAAAGGATAATGGATATTCTGTAAATATTTCTTTCTTCCACAACGACTATTTTCAATTAAGTTAAACTTCAACAGATACATTTTTGAAGCTTTTATAAATAGAAGAAGATGAATAGAAGAGTGAAGGAAGGAAGCATAAAATGAAAAGAAAAATTACATTATAGTTCTCATTTGATCTCTTCATTTTATCTAAGTTGAGTTTCTGATATCATCTAATGTGAGAGAGTTTTAAAGAAAAAGTGTGCTTATTATAATCCCTTTCCTAATAAAGGTTTCCAATTATTCTCATATCATTTTGTAAATTGAATTTAGGGTGAGTTTAGTGAAAAACCCTTAAGGAGAACAAGGTTTGGGTAAATTTGTATAAATCTCAAATGCTATATTAACTTGAGATGAGTTAAAAAACTTTGTGTTGGTGGTAAGCACGCTAAAACCATTACTGTTGTAATATTATTCTGAAGAGTGAAAAAAAATTCTTTAAAAGTTTTAAAGGGACTGGATGTAAGTCAAAAGGTAAACCAAGATAAATTTAGTTATGTTTTTCTCTCTTTCTCTCTTTTATAGTGTTATTTTTAAAACTACTCAAAATTTAGAGGATCAATGCTCTTCCATTAAAGTTCCTCCACCTATACCCATTCAACAAATTGATCCTCTACCTTTCTCTCAACACACTAATCCTCCACCTTCACCAAATCAAACTGATTCTTCACTTTTACTTCATTGTGCAGCTCCTCCACTTTTTGTGTCTAAAAATTAAAGGATGAATGCTCATCCACGTTTGGTAAAATTGATTGTTATTTTATTTTATATATACATATATCATCCCTGAGCTCTACCACCTTCACCTCATCACCTGGCTCTTCCACTTTCTATGTATCTGAAATTTGGAGGACAAATGCTCCTCCACTATTGGTAAAATTAATTGTTGTTTTATTTTACATATACAAATATATCTGCATGCTTCCTCCACTTACTCATTCATTTTCTGTTTGTTACTATTTGCTTGCTCTACCTTTTTTGTATTTGAAAGTTGAAAGACACTGCTTCCTTCACTTTTAATTGACAAAATTTTTAAATTATTTATTTATTGCTCATCACATTTATTTACCTCCAATAAGTGTGATTATCAAGTAAGATAATAAATAATTTTTATATTTTTATTTTTAAAAAGATAATTTTATGACTAAAATAATAATTTAATAGATAAAATAATAATTACAAAGACATAATATATATTTTGTTCAAATTATATAAAAGAAATATATTTGCATTGCGGCAAATCAAAGGGACTACTAAGGTGAATGTGAATACTCTTTCGGTGGGCCAGAGTGACTGCCAAATTGATAGGGGTCGCTTCACTCGCATTAGTGTGAAAGTTCATTTACAGAAAAAAACTTATTTCCAGATTCATTGTTAGAAATTCGGTGTCATGGTGGAATACGAAGGTTTAATCTTATTTGTTTTCATTGCAGAAATATGGTCACAAGAAAGACGCGTGTCCTGATAGCTTAAATACGGTGACAGAAAAAGAACGCCGCATGCCTCGTACCTCGACACGACGGTGGTGCAGATGGTCAGTGACTCTGCAAATAAGAAGGCTCCATTGACGGACCAATTTGGGCCATGGATGCTGGCCAAGAAGACAGTGCAATAGCGTAATGGTGGTAAGAGGATCCCTGATTCCAACGAGTGAAACAGAAGTGAAATCTCGAAGGATCCCTTGCGTGTTTCTCGGAATTATAAGAATAATCATTCAAGATTCATGGCACCCTCCGATATAGACTTAGATGCTATGATAGAACATCCTATAGCCGAGGTTGAGCCGAATAATGCGATTGCAATGGCCATGGACAGTACTAATTATAGGCAAATTCATGAGGAAAATATTGCGCCCAGCGTTAATACTTATTTGAATGAGGGCCGTGAAACACATGCGGGTGACCCGGTGGCTGCGACTAAAGCTAGTGCCACGGTAGTCAAACAGCCACCCGAAAGAGGGTAACCGTGATAGCAACCAAAAAATGGCAGGGAGGGTCCTTCATGTGGTCCAAGGAAGTATCTCAAAGCCAAGCCCAAAACTGAAGAGTGTTAATGGGGTACAAGGCCCAAAGTCCAAAAATGCAAATACTAGGCTTATGGATGATAAAGGTGTTGGAGTCCCGTCCAAAGAAGAGATTGCCGCAGCAAAGGACATGAAGAAGAAGCACAGTAAACCCCCTGATTCGTACAATGTGCCAAATATATTAAAATATGCCTAATAAGCTTTGAGGGATAATAATGAGGAGTGACTATTGGAGGCGCGTGGAGCTACAAGAGTTTTCTCTAATACGTTGTAAGGCTGTTGAGCCTCTCTCTCTCTCTCTTTTCCTTTTTCCTTGATGAATATAGTTTGCTGGAACTGTAAAGGTGCAGGTGCGAAGATGCTCCCATTTCGAAAGAGGGACCTTGCGAAGATGCATAATATTTATGTTCCTGTTCTTACTGAACACCAGGTAAGTGGGTGTCAAGCTGATTGTGTGACTCGAAAAATGGGTTTTTCTAACTGGATCAGTATTCAAGTTATAGGATTCGCTAGGGGTATTTGAATGTTATGGAGTAATGATACAATTGAGATTGATTATATTAATTCGCATGTTCAGTTACTTCATTGCAAAATTAAATATATTACTTCAGGGATCTCTTTCTTTTTCTCAGGCGTTTATGCGGATCCTAATCCTATTAAGAGAAGAGATTTATGGGAGGCCCTTGTAAATGGGTCAGGCAAAGGGCATGGCCCAGTCGGACATCAAGCACGGCCCAATTTTAAAAAAGTTTAAAAGTTAAAGTTTGTTATCTTAATCCAAGCTCGGTCTTACTCAACCTGATTTAATATAGGGTGGGGTCAGGCTAAAGCGGACGACCCGATAATTTTTTTAATTTATTATAAAAATTATAAAATGACTTTAAAAAAATTATATGAATCTTTATAAAATTATATTTTATCTTTAAAAAATTAAAATTTTGGTATAAATCTTAATAAAAAATATTTTTTTATTTTTTTTAGATTTGATTAGATTAATATATCTCTTAGAGGTAACTTAAATTTATTATGAAAATTATAAAATAATATTTTAAAAAATTGTATATAAGTGTTTATAAAATTATATTTTATTTTTAAAAAAGTTAAAATGTTGATATAAATTTTCATAAAAAAATATTTTTTAAAAAAATAAATTTATTTTTCGAGTCAGGCTAGACCTTTATTGCCTTACGAGTTGGCTCGATGCTTGGCCCGGCTAGGCCCTAAATTTTTTTAAAAAAAATCTTTGTATCCAGCCCAATTTGACCAAGCAGGGCCGAGACCACAGAGCCTTGGGGCCTGGTGAACATCCCTTATGGAAATAATTAATCCCTATCTTTAAAGAAACAAATTAAAATAGAATAATATGGAGATAAAATTTTTAAAAAATATTCTATAAATATTTCAAAAATGTAAAAAGTGAATATATATTTTTTACTAAAAATATTATCGATTTGAATTATATTAATGATTATTTGAAATATATTATTTTATCTTATCTAAATAAATTTTATGTAAACAAATTTTGAATAGAGAAAATTTTATTTGTTTTAAAAATTTTTGAATAAATGAATTTGAGGAGCTATGCGTTTGGATTTAAAAATGAACCTTATATTTTTGTCGCAGATAATTTGAGTCTAGATATAGTATCCAAATATCCTACGAATTAATAATAATCGGAAATGATCATAAGATATGGATATAATACTATTGTTCTTATCTTGGAACCTATATGTCAACGGATAACAAACTCAAATTTTATCTCTCTTTCCATTAAAATTTTAAATTATTAGATCCATTTATTTCAAACGAATTTTAAAATGAGCATTTTTTTTTCAAGTTAAAACTTGTTTACATAAATTATCTATATCAGATTATAATAAAAATATATAATATCTCAAACAACTATTAATATAATTCAAAATACATTAAATTTGTTTTTAATTATTTCTTTATATATATATATATATATAGAGAGAGAGAGAGAGAGAGAGAGAGAGAGAGAGAGAGGGGTTTAAGGTGGAATGGGTATATCTTATTACTTAATTCAAAACAAAACTCTTAAATTAATATTTAAAAAAAATTCATACAACTCAAAATCAAACATGCAAATATGGCAATTACCCATAAATTTAAATATTTAGCCCATCCCCACCCATGTAATCATCCTTACCATTTCAGAATATGAGGATAAAGGCTTAAATACTAAGCCATAGGGCTAAAATGTCAATTAATTTCTTTAAAAGTAACACATATGAAGAGAAGATGGATCAAGAGAATTTTTATAAATAAAAATTTTCATTCAACAAAAGACGCTTGCGGATCATATCTGTTTTTGTCAAATATATGTTGTCTTTATTGTTGGAAACATAACAATGATAAGTACATCTCAAATATGATATTCTTCACTTAATTGAAAATTATCTACCAAAGGATTTTTTTTCCTACCATAGGAGTTAAGCTAACATTATTTGAATGACACTACAACAAATGGGGTTAGCACATGACGTAACAAGCACCTCATATCAATTAGACTGATTGAAAAGGAAAATTCAGGAATCGGCAGACTTAATTTATAAAAAAATTTAGACATAATTTTTACAAAATTATTATCAAATATATCAATAAAAATATAACAAGGTCATTTACAGCTTAGTACTATATAATTAATTTTTTTAAAACAAATTATTTCATATTATTTTTTGTTAAAAAACTTAATATAATAAACACCTAACAAATTTTATTTAAGTACACACAAACACACACACACACATGAATGATCAGTAGGGATCAATAAACACAAATGTTAATCAAAATTAGTTTTATACTATTGAATAAGATTTTATAAAATCAATTTTTTGTAAAATTTATCATTGGAGTAAAAGTTTTAAATATAAAATCATACTTAACAAAATTTCACATCATTCCAACATTGTTTGATACTCTATCAATATAGCAATAAATTAACATACAATTATACCTTTCTAATATGAAGAGGCTAGCTAATAACTATTTGATTACATATTTATTGAAAAGGAAAATTCAGGAATCGGCAGACTTAATTTATAAAAAAATTTAGACATAATTTTTACAAAATTATTATCAAATATATCAGTAAAAATATAACAAGTTCATTTACAGCTTAGTACTATATAATTAATTTTTTAAAAGTAAATTATTTCATATTATTTTTTGTTAAAAAATTTAATATAATAAACACCTAACAAATTTTATTTAAGTACACACAAACACACACACACACATATGAATGATCAGTAGGGATCAATAAACACAAATGTTAATCAATATTAGTTTTATACTATTGAATAAGATTTTATAAAATCAGTTTTTTGTAAAATTTATCATTGGAGTAAAAGTTTTAAATATAAAATCATACTTAACAAAATTTTACATCATTCCAACATTGTTTGATACTCTATCAATATAACAATAAATTAACATACAATTATACTTTTCTAATATGAAGAGGCTAGCTAATAACTATTTGATTACATATTTATTGTTATTAATTTTTCATCTGAATTTCAATATGCATAATAATATGATTATTAATTTCCATTCTACAGTTAGATCAATAAAAATACTTCCTATGATGAAATATTGAAGGATGTAAATAGATTAATTATTATATTAATATTCATTTATCCATTGATTATACATGTTCACTTACACAAATATACACACGAGCATGCATGCACGCGTGCGCGCACACACACATATACCTATATATATTATATCAATATAAAAAATTAAATAAATAAACCTGCCCTATTTAATATAAGGAGACAGAAGGAAAAATCTATTGAATAATCCTATTTGACACACATTTTTGCACAATTGAAGAAGGAGTCCAATTCCATTCCATAAGTGTGCAAATCAATAGTAATTATTATATCTAATTTATGCAAAGTGTATCATGCCTTTGTTATCATTATTTTTTCTTCTTATTCAAACATTATTTTTGAGTAGGGACACAAGGGCTATTTTTCCATCATTCTTTTATTCCTATGTAATTTTTATCCAAGCAAACATATAAATAAAATAATATTCTTATTTCTTTCTATATTATGCCAAATGTAATTATTTCATTCCATTCAATATTTTCATTGTCTCTCTATTTTCATATCTAATAATTTTGTGTATTAAATAGGTTATGAATATTTTTTGTATACAATGTATAACTCAACAAGAATTACTCTTTCTTACATGTTAGAAATGGTATTTATTTAAAAATTACTAAGTACAAAAATTAATAGACTAAATTCAGGTAAAAAAGAGTTACTATTATTTCTAAATTTGTTTGGAGTGTCAATTAGGAATGATTTAATGTAAATTACTTTTTCCTTCCCTAAAACATGCTCTAATTATACAATCTTTTCATCTATTATAAAAATACACACAAATTTCCTTCAAAAGCTAAAAGATTATTCAAATATCCTTAAAGATAATATTAATTTTTTAAAAAAAATAATTTATTAGAAAGTGTATTTCTTACACTTTTATTTTAATATTATTTATTTTGTGCTGAAAAAAATGTAATTTATTTTAACTTGTATTGATTAAATATATATTTAATACTTATTTTATCATAATAAATATAAAAATATTTATTCAAAATATATGTAATTATAAATTTCGTTGCAAAAGAAAGCATTGTATAGCTAATATGTCTATTGACTTTAGAAGAGGGAAATGTAAACAAAGGAAATAATCATGTAATTTGAGCTTTTGTTAAAAGAAAAATAATTTACCTTTATATGTGTGTATATCTTGGTGGATTTCTTGAGTATGTATATATATGGATTATGTGTGTGTGTGTGTGTGTGTGTGTGTGTATCTGGCATACAAAGTATTTTCAATCGAATGGTGACTGAATGCCAAGAGAGTAAAACATGTGTCATAGCTTACGTTGTTCCAACATCGTAAAAATCCACCTAAAAATGATACTACAACATTAAACCAAAACACAATATATAAGGTTCGGGATCAAACTAATTGAGACTGATAGGAGTATATATCTTAACATTATTTTTACTTGATTAATTAATAAGCCAACATATATAATCCTCGCAGAAATTATTGGAAGTGACTCCAAAGTTGTACATCATAAGCTGGGGTTAAAATTTCGGGCTCAGTTAGAAAGGATGCCAGTAAGTCACCTGGGAAGTAGGAAATGTCAACGACATAATTATAAGGCTCTGTCCAGAAATCTACCTCTACGTCTCCGGCAGCTTCGATCACCTCATTTATGCCTGACGATACCAGAGTAGAATCAGAGGCTGCTGATTCAACTGGGGACCTGTGATCCTTTGCTTTCGAAACTCGAGCACTTTCATGTGTCACTGAGTTTTGTCCAATGCGTTTTTTTAGTTTGGAGTGCCAGTGATTTTTTATCTCGTTATCTGATCTTCCTGGTAACTGAGTCGCAATCTTAGACCATCTGCATTTTATCAAGCAACTTCACTTAATTGATAAGGATATATAGTTATTATATATATATATATATTTTACATTGCAGTCATACATTACTCTTTCCTATCTTGAAGAAGAAACTAATAAGTGCTCTACCTTCTTATAACATTGGTTTGGAACTATATAGGTCACGATGTTACCATAAACCAAATATTCACTTGGAAATGAAACATAGTGTTTTTTTTTTTTTTTGGGTGGTTCCCAGAGAAGATGACTAATGTAAGTTTGAAAAGAATATAGAGTTCTACTGTGGTTCTTGGTAGAAAAATTTTTGTTACAGCATCACTACAGGTCTTGTTATATTTCGATAATCATAGTTGTTAAGGAGTGAAAATGAATCCAAATTATTTGGCACGATATATAAGATGTGACATTTTTTGAGGAAACACACACACAAACACAACAAGGACATGAGTATTAATGTTGACGCAAACAAGATATGACCCCGAATAGGGATCAATATAGACTTCTATTTGATTTCTGTCTTATGCATTAGCTGGAGTGTCATACCTATTACCCAGCTTTGCATGTAGTTTAATGATAATGTCTTCTTCTTCTGGAGTGTAGTTACCTCTTTTGATATCTGGCCTCAGATAATTCATCCATCTCAATCTGCAGCTCTTTCCACACCTTGCAAGACCTGAAAATTAAACATGCGACTGAGAATTTGAGACATAGCTTCAAAAGTCAGAACAGCACCAAACCAATTAATGCAGTCCTATATATTTAACATGTTCAATTAATTACTTGCATGTGACATACTCCCTCCGATCCAAAATATAATTCACTTTTAATAAATTCATGCTTCTTAAGAAAAATTAATTATATTCTTAAACTTTTTAAATATTACCATGTCTTTCTAACCTTATCCTGGCTTCAAATAATTAAGTCATCTCAATCTGCAACTCTTTCCGCACCTTGCTAAACCTAAAAATTACCAATCATACAATGGAATATAGAGAATAACAAGCTCTAATGTGTTGGGGTTGAGTGTGAGTGGGAGTAGGGAGAAGTCTTGCATTAGATAAAATTGGATTGAATAAGTGAAAAAGTCTCATAGAGCTAATGCATTAAGGTATTAGGTCATGATAAACCTTTTTATGTGATAAATGCGAGTTTGAAAGAGATGGACAGTGGGTCCAATTGTGAAGTATATGGGTTCTAAAGTATGCTCCTCAATCTCGCCTTAAGGTTTTAGGTCAAAAGGTATTGTCAATCCCACTTATATAGTTCCACTCAAAGTCCAATGAAAAAGATCCCATAGATCTCCTCAATATCTTATCCCCTAGGCCCCAATAATGATATCAAAGCCTGGTTTAGTTGGGATGGGTGTGAAGATGATGGGCTAAGTGGATGAAAGTCCTCGATTACACCCACTTAGAGCAAAGGATTTAATGGTTAGATATAGTCATATGAATATTGAAAGGTGCACTCTTAGCGCAGTGGCTCAGTGGTAAGGTGTGGGCCCAATGGATTCTTGTAAGTAGATTGCCATCAAAAAGGGAAAAAGGGGAGCATATCCATGTGAATGTATGATAAAATCACACTTGAAAAGGAAATTCTTAGATTCAAGTATAAGTGGGAGTAGAAAGAAGTCCCAGGGTATATAAGTGAAAAGACCTATAGACTTAATGCCTTAGGATCAAACAAAGATAAACCTATTTGTGTGATGGTTGCAATTCTAAAAGAGATGTATAATGGGTCCGATTATGATGTCTATAGGTTTTAAGGTGTAGTTCCTCACTCTTGCCTTAAGTTTTGGGTCAAAAGATGGTGTTAAGTTTGCTTATATAATTCTTGCCAGAGTCTAACAAAAAAGGCCCAATGAATCTCCTCAATATCTAAGGCTCCCCTGAGCCCCCAACACAATGGAGCCTCACAATGTGTTTATGTACAAGAGTTGGTAACAAAAATGAAGGCATGCTATAGTGTTGAGTGATTACTAGGGGTGTACATCGGCCCGATGAGCCTGAGGGGCCCAATATAGCTCGGCTTAATCGGGTCGGGTCGGGTTAAAAATAAATTAGGCAAAATTTTAAAAAAAAATTAGTGTTTTATATACTGGGTCGGGTCGGGCCACGGGCATAGCCATTAAACCATCCCTGCCCAGCCCAGCCCGGTATACATATAAAAATTTAAAAAAAAAACTTAAAGTTGCCCTTCCCACGTGGGCCGTGCTTTTCTTTTGCTACATCTCCAAGTCCAATAACCAATGGCCCTTTCCTTTTGCTGCATCTCCAACGGCCTAGCCCATCTTTATCTTCAGCCTTCATCATCTACGATTCTACGCTGCTCCTCTCGAACTCTACAATGCATCTAGCTTTAGCCTCAGCCCTCAGCCCATATCTGTCCTCACACTCTCAGTCTCTCACCCCGCCTTAGCCCCTCGCGTCACAACACGAGTAGTCGAGTATGTACGAGTCAGTGTGATTCTCTCCTTCTTCTGTTCTTCATCTTCACTTCAGATCCAGACTTCCATTTCGACTTCGCCTATTCACCCGACAGCCCGGCCTTAGCCCCTCTCAATGTTTGTGTCACGCTTTCCTTCTTCAATCTTCATCTTCAGATCCAGACTCCTCTTCATTGTTTGACTTCACCTTCGTTCATCAGCTACTGCTTACTGCCACTGGGATCGAGCCACGCCGGCCAATATCCACGGCATCTTTCTTCTTCCAGACTGCCTTGCATAGCACAGAGCCACAGACCACCTTGATTTTGGATCTATTTTAAGTTGTTCTCGCCGGCTTCTTACATAGCCTTCGAGCTCAAAGCTAGCTCCGTTTTCAACAAGCCTTCTGCTTTGTGTGAGTCTGTGAGATCCTTTTCCCCTTATGCTATGCTTTTATTTTTTTGTTGTAGTGGACTGGTCACTGGATTACTGGACAATGATTTATAGTTTTTAATGTTTGACTGTAATTATTCAAAATATTATCCCACTCCTCGACACATTTACTGAATCTAAGTAATATTATGTTTAGAGGTTGCTGACAGATCAAGCTAACTCCATTTTGGTTTTGTGATGTGCAAAAGTTCAGAGGTTGAATACAAGTGGATACAGCTATATGCTGTCTTATTATTGGGGCTCTTATGCTTTTGTTGTGATTCATTTGTACTATAGGCATCAAACTTCCCATTTGACCTCGTTTCACCAAAATTTGTTGGCTCATAATTCTTTATCAACTTCAACAGAGTATATTGTATGGGAGAATAGAGAATACCGTAGGTACTCACGAGGGGGATAAGCATGCCAAGAGTGGTTGCAGAATTAAGAAAAGAGATTAAATAATTTAATTTCACAGTAATATATATGTATATGATATGATTGAAGATTAAATGCCACTTTTTGGCAGTATTCCTATACTCCCCTGCTCAATTATCTATAACTTAAAATTTCGACGATCACCTAGTTGCAAACCCTCCAGATAAGTTTGTGAAAAGTATAATATAAAGGATTTTTACAAGTGTTGTTCAATATTTCTTTATTTTGTATAATCCAAATTGTAATGGTGGCCTCTCCGATAATTGGCTAGAATTTTCAGGTTCACAAAAATAAAAGTTGATGTTGATCTTCATTTAATTTCTTATAGTTTCTCATTCAGTAATTCTTATATACAGTATTGGGAGAATTTATTATGGCCCAGGGGATCCTGATTTCCATATAAAGTGTATTCAAAGTCTAAATTGTAAATTTAAAATCAGCAAGTGATGTATATGATCAAGTAAAGCACATGCTTGGACTATTGGGAGTAGTGTGCCATTACTTTTTCTTTTCCATGCTGCTTAAGTTAGAACAATTAAACTTTGAAATGCTATCCTAGAGTAGCTCTTTTCTTCTCCAAATATGTTTGCTATTCACTTGAATTATTCAATTATCATATGAGTTTGAAATTTTGAATAATTATTGTAGGGATAAAAGCACAAATGGCAAACAAGAGTGTTGAACAAACTGAAGGTGAATCCTAATCCCAGCCTCAGCTCCAACCTAGTGATACCCAACACTCTCCAGCTTCAGATGTTGCTACTACTGCAGCCTCTACTGCTACACCTTCTACAAATGTAGGTGGAAAGAAAAAACCTCCTATAAACAAATCTAATGTTTGGGAGCATTTTAGAAAACTTCCATTGGATAAAACTGGAGGGGAACATAGAGCTGTATGCAAATACTGTGAGGCTTCCTATGCTTGTCACCCAACAAAACATGGAACAAATTCATTGAATAGACATTTGAAAACATGTTTGAAAAACCCACATAGGACAAAAAATCAACTTATTTTAGCATACACCCAGCCCTCTAACGGAGACAATGTTGGGGGGATTACAAGAACTTTAGTCCCTCACACATATAGTTTAGATGAATATCGAAAGACTCTAGCTAAGTTTGTAATACGTGATGAGATGTCATTTCGGGTTGTCGAAGGGAATGGGTTTCAAGAGTTATTGAATTAGCTAGAACCTAGATTTCTAATTCCTTCAAGAGTGACAGTTGCTAGGGATTGTTTAAAACTCTACAAGGAAGAATGCAAGAAGCTGAAAGATTTGTTAAAAAAATCATGTGCCCGTGTGTGTCTCACTACAGATACTTGGTCATCAAGTCAAAATTTTAATTACATGTGCCTAACAGCTCATTTCATTAATGAAGAATGGAGATTACAAAAGCGGATTTTAAACTTTTGTATAGTTGAAAACCATAAGGGTGACACCATAGGAAAGGCAATTGAGAAGTGTTTATTGGAATGGGATATTGAAAAGGTATTCACTTTAACTATTGATAATGCAAGCTCTAATGATAACACAGTGGCATACTTGAAAAAACGATTAAAAAATTGGAATGGTTCGGTGTGTGATGGAGATTATCTTCATGTAAGGTGTTGTGCTCATATTCTAAACTTGGAAGTGAATGATGGGTTAAAAGATTTACATAACTCTATCTCTGCCATTCGAAATGTCATTAGATATGTTAGATCTTCCCCTGCAAGGTTACAAAAATTTAAGAGTTTTGTTGAAAAAGAAAAGATAGAGTCTAAAGGTTTTTTATGTTTGGATATTACAACTAGGTGGAATTCCACCTATATAATGTTGGAGCATGCTATGAAATTTCAAAAAGTATTTGAAAGAATGGAAGATGAAGATGAGGCTTATAATGCTTATTTTAAAAAAGATGATAATCGAATTGGTCCTCCTATAGCATATGATTGGAGTAACGCTTCTGTATTTATTGACTTTTTAAAAGTCTTTTATAATATTACATTAAAGTTTAGTGGATCATTATATGTGACTTCAAATACATGCTTTCATGAAATTACTCATATTCAGACTATGTTGCAAGTTAGTACTGCATCTACAGATACTCTTGTTGGGGATATAGCTAATAATATGCAGAAGAAGTATGATAAATATTGGGGAAAGCTAGAAAATATGAACCTTTTGTTGGTGATAGGGGTAGTATTAGACCCCAGGTATAAATTTGCATATGTTAACACTGCTTTTGATGATATATATCTTGATCATGATATATGTGTGACCATGAAAAGAAAGATCAAAGATACATTGTATCGTTTATATGAACAATATTCTGTGGGAATTGTTAATGAATCAAGTGAAAAAAATGATGATCGCTGTGGATCTGATGGCAGGGATTTAGTGGAGAGAATACCAACATATATTGATTCGAAAAACAAGTGGCTTGCATCAAAAAAGTTAAAATTTACTTGTGACCCAAAATCAGAGTTAGATAAGTATCTTGCAGCTAATTTAGTAGAGGAGGAGGGGTCTTTTGATATCTTAACTTGGTGGAAAGACAATGCTGAAAAGTATAAAATACTTTCTTTAATTGCACGTGATGTGTTAGCCGTGCCAGTATCCACTGTGGCATCTGAATCTATTTTTAGCACGGGTGGACGTGTGCTTGATGTATTTAGGAGTTCATTATCACCAAAGATGGCTGAAGCACTTATTTGTATCCAAAATTGGCTATCCCCTCATGTGTTCAATTTTAATGATCATGACTTTGATCAATATGAAAAGTTTGAGAATATGATTGAATCAAGTAAACTCCATACTTTGAGAATAAATTAAGTATTATGTATTTTTTGCTTATGAGATTAACTTTCTAATTTTCTAATATTTTATTTTTTACAGAGATTTCAGGCGGAACGAGTGTCACGAAAGATTGACTTGCATTTATTTATTTTTGTAATTTGCAATTTATGCCTTGTATTTTCTATTTTATGACTCTTAATGTGATATATTTGAAATATTATATGGTTTTATTTGGTTGTTGTTTGTTATTAGTTGTCCACTTGTTATCACTAGAATTTGCATATTTATGTGTAAAAGGATCTTTTTTTGTTAAGTTGTGTTCAAGAGTGTCTTTTTTTTATTTGATTCTTAATTGATTGATTTAGTGATTGATGAAAATGATTGTAATTAGCATTTTAATGGAGATGGTTATTGCCGATACAATAGTAAATAATTATTAATCTTGTGAGGTTAGTTAATATTTTTATTTTTTTATTTTTAAGTCCTTTTTTATTTGGGTAGCTTTAATACTTTAGATTCTCTAATGGATGATTTACTTCTTATAGGAAATGTTAAGAATATACACTTTGGAAAGGATTATAACTTTGGCAAAACAATAGTGAAGGTGCCCTTTTTATTTTGAGGTATATTATTGTTTTAAGTTTTTATAATATTTTTAGTAATTTGTTTTTAGATTTTAGTTTGGAATTAAATTATTGAATGGTTGATGAGTGTCTTTGATAAATATTTATTTAGGAGCATTAACTTTTATTTTGAATATCATTGTTTTTTATTGGAATTGGTTTTTAATTCTTAAATAATTAATTTGTTATTTGCTAAAAAAAAAATTTCGAACTTGTTAGGGCCGCCCTAACCTACCTTAAAATCGGACTATTTCGGGTAGGGCCGGGCGATGGGCATAAAATTACGCCCAATTCCTTAATCAGGCAGGGTTTTGGGCCAATTAGATGTCCGGCCCAACCCTACCCATATAGACCCTTAGTGATTACCAGCAAACTTAGGGATGTGGCGCCAATTCCAACAACCATACCTAGTAACGTAAGCAATTAGCTTTCTATCTTCTTCTGGTGTCCATGTGCCTTTCTTCAATCCACTTTTGTCACTATGTGGGTTCCTCATTTCTGCAATGTGAGTGTGACGCAGAGACCAGTGTTTAGAGAGAGATCGATAATTTACTTTCTTTGCCTTTCACTTGAAAGCTCACAAACGTTCACTTGTATATATACACCATGGATATACATCTGAAACGTGTTTCATGGCCAACACGCTATTCATCACTATCATATGCTGTGTGTCCTTTCACCACAGCCTATCACAGCTAACAAAATTTAAAAAGGAAAAATCATTTCCCCACGTAGCTTTCACGTACCACATACATATTTTCCAACAATGCACTTCATGTTTTTTCTAAATTTATTTTCTAAAAAAAGTTAAAACATGCAAGTTGTGAAATGTTAAGGTTTATATGGCATCAATTTTAACCTTTAAAATTGAGATGAGTTCATCGTCACCAATTACACTCTCTTCCAAATACTTTTTCATCTAAAAAAAAATATATACACACACTTCCTTATCTTACTTGGAAAAAGAAGGCAAATCTGAGTTTGATTCTCTTAATTTCTATTCAAAATTGATAGTGTTAATTTTAAAGAGAAATTGAAAAGATTAATTTCCGTGTATGACTTTTGCATATATATGTTGGTGTTGGCCAAAAACGCGTTATTGTTGATTTTGTGTGAAAAATCACATTATGACTTCCTGCATACATACATGGGAATCCCAGCGGAGCTTCACATTCTGCAACATGATGCGAAGGTTTATTATAGCAATTAAGCCACATCAGCCTTATCGATGTTAATAATCAAAATATGGTATCTATTTTGAATTTTGGATTGTCCTTAGGTAACAGTAATATTTAGTTTTGCTGTTGTCTTTTATCCAAAAAAATCTTGGCCAAAAAAATAATAATAATAGCATCAGTGCTGGAGCGAGAACCGTATAGTCTGTCCCACAGGAATGTTGGACTATCACAACTACAGAAATTGACATCACCGATAAATTTAACTTAGGGTAGGCCATATGTTTGATTAAACCATGTGGGCTAGCTAGTTAAACCATGGGGACCAGTTTCTAACCAAAGAAAATAGAAGTTCGGACCAGCTAAATGCAAGAAGGGCTCGATTGGTATATAGTATGGAAAAGAAATGTTTTGAAAGAGAAAATGGAAAAAAAAAAAGAAGAAGAAGATGATTTTAAATATAGAAATAATCCTCATGTCCTTATTTTTTAAAAAAATAAAAAATAAATAAATATTATTAAATAATAATTATTAAAATATATTAAACATTGTATATAATTAATGAAAATAGATTTCCTTTTTATCATCGTAACCAAATTAGAGATAACAAATACTCTTTTATTAATTAATGTTTTGAAAAGTTAATAATGATATGAATTGTTCAACGACAATATTTAAATTATTAAATAAATAAGAATATTATAAACTAAATAAATTATGGTTACATTTTATATCTTCCCTTTTTAACATTTTACACATACACACACATATATATTAGTTACTTTCAATCTGAACGTTCATAATATTAAATTAATTTTTAAATGTTGAAATTAATTTCTGAATTTAGACTAAATGTGTTGAGTTCAGTATTTTCATTACAATTTTTTTCAAAAAAATATTACAGTTTTAAAAGAAAGAATAAATAATTTAAATTAAAAAATTTTGATTATAATGAAAATATCAACTAATTTTTTAAACTAATTATTCTTTTTCTAAAAACTATAATGAAATTGTTAAAAGTATTTATGCTTCTTTCAAAACTGTAATGAAAATTTTGAATTCTTTTGTAAATTATTTTTGAATTTATAATAAACTAAAGGAAATTTTGTTGTTTGTGAAGAGTAAAGAGGGCTTTATTAATTTCTTACTACTGTATATATTGTGAATAGAGCTCGCCTTATTTAAGAAAAAGATCTAATTTGAAGGAATAATTGAGATATAGAATAAAAGATTGAGTTAATGTGAGGATATGTTATTTGGTTGGAAGTCTCACTAATTTTGTTTATATAGTAATAAGAAATTATTTATTCTTTTTTAAATTATAATTTAAAAAAAAAAACTGTAATGCAATTGCATCACAGTTTTTTATATTGAGCAAGCTACATTAGCAGCTTACCAAGCCTGTCACATTGACAAGGACCTGTCATCGTGATAGGCAAAGAAGTTCGACTTCTTATAAAATTGTAACTAATAATAATAATAATAATAATAATAATAATAATAATAATAATAAATCGGCACATGTGTCATTGACTTCCCAAAGAATACTAAGATATAGGTAAATATTTTTGGGAGATATAGTTTTGAATAAAAAAAAAATTATTTTAACATGAAATGGCTCAAAATTTTGAGATATATGATTAACTTAAGGAAAAAATACATCTAAAGACCATAATTTTACAACATTTACAATAAAGGACTGTAAAAGCTCAAATTATTTACAAGACTCAAAAGACTTTAATTTTGTCATGAATGGGCAAAAACACCCTCGCTTATTTTCTCTCAAAAAATTACCATCTAGGTTTCTTGAAATTACAAGAGACATTTAACATTATTACTACCACATTTTAAATTTCTTACCACTTTACTTTCTAACTCTTAGCATTAGAAAGTTACAATTCAAGCTTCTTAAGTTACAAGGAATCACTTTTAGGATTATTAATATAAGGTTTTAGGTTTCTTACCACTTTGTGTAATGCCCTTACTAATTACATGCAATTTAATTATCTTGTGTCTAATGTAATTCTAGTGGAAGCTAATTAATTTTTTACTAACCTCATAAACAATAGGAAAATTACATAAAACATAGACATGAAATCTAAATTTTCCATATCACCAAGAAAATAAGTGCATAGGCATCATAACATTTAGTCATATTTTTATCATGAGAACATCCCAATTCATACATATATTACCAAAATAACATATGTTAGTTAATATTTAGGGTGGATATACATATATCATATAATCAAAAAGAAATCTTTGAACCAAATGTTACTGGGTCAACTGAGGAGGAAATACTTACAAACAAAAAGGCTCCATACTACTATATACTAAAACTTTGAGACCTGATTATTTGGGTCAAGTATCATTGGCCACTAGGCACCCTAAGACTCAGAGGCACTTGCCATGTGCCCTTTCTAGCTATTGTAGTCTTTATATCTATAATAACTTGAACTTGATTAATGCTCAAAATCTACACATACATCTATTCTACTGCATTATATATTTAGTTACAAGCATCCTGATTCTTTGAACATATTATCTCACTAAGTAAGAATCATAATAATTCTCAAAAAAACAATCATAAGTTAAAAAACAGATAATGATTCAACTGCCATGTGTACAAAAAACATTTTCATTCTTCTTGTGTATTTGAAATCAATTGGCATCATATATATAGAAAAAGAAATGTCATGGCATACTCGTAGATAACACAACCAATATATCCAAAGGCAATAAGAATAATAATCACATATCAACAGCTATGCATATAAGTCATCACTAAAATTTCTTATAATCATATATATCAACATGCTAGTTCATTAATCATAAACTCATATGGCAAAATATAGCTCCATCCCTATTGGCAACATGGTCAAGTAAAGTAAAAAATGATAAACTCTATACTCAGTGTCCCATACCGCCAAGTACATGTCTAAGTTTTCATAAACACCACATAACTAAGTGTAGATGAGCATTTTTCTTAGTTCATCAAATTTGCACATAAATATAACTGTCAAAATATCCATAATAAATATAAAGAAACCAATTATAAGATATGCCATTTAGAGCATCACCTAAAGTGGATCCATAACACATGTAAAAGAAATAAAGTTTTCTAGTCCATCTCCAAAGATAAGCTCTGTACCCAAAAGAAAACTGATCCATCTTCATAGAGAAGTTGATATGAAGATCATCCCTAAAGAATTATCTCTTATAAATACTAACAACATCTAAAATTTAATTATCTTAAATATGCCCAAAAGACTTAAATTCGCCCTAATCTAATAACAGCATATATCTTGGCCAAAAACATGTTAGTGTTGATCTTGTGTGAAAAAACACATTATGATTTTTTGCAACCATCCACAAGAATCCTAGCGGAGCTTCACATTCTACAACAAGATGCAAGAAGTTTATTGCAATAATTTTTAAACCATATTAGCCTTATTGATGTTATCATCAAAATATAGTATCTATTATGAATTCTGTCTTGTCCTTGGGTAATGGTAATATTTAGTTTTGTTGTTGTCTTTTATCCAAAAAATCTTGGAAAAAAAATAGCATAAATATTGGAGCAGGAACCATGTATTGTTTGTCCCACAGGCATGTTGGACTATCACAACTACAACCAATGATTGATTGAACCATGTGGGCTAGCCAGTTAAACCGTGGGGACCTACTTCTAACCAAATAAATAAAAGTTTGGACTAGCCGAATGCAAGGGCTCATTTGGTATACAGTATGGAAAAGAAATGTTTTGGAAGAGAAAATGAAAAAAGTAGTTTTAAATATGAAAATAGCCCTTGTGCCTTTGTTTAAAAAAATAGATACTATTAAATCATAATTACAATAATATAATAGATATTATACACCAATAATAAAAATGGATTACCTTCCATTAATGTAACCAAATTAGAGATAACATGTATTTTTTATTCATTGAGCCATTGTTTAACTTAAGTAACCAGCAATTAATATATATATATATATATATTATGTTAAAAAGGGAAGATATAAAATGCAATCATAATTTATGTAGTTTATAATATTATTAATTATTTAATAATTATTAAAATATAATTTTTTATAGTTAACCTTTTTATTCTCATAATTATAACTTTTATCTTCTATATTAAACTCTAAATCTTAAAAATTAAAAAAAATGAAAATTCACTACTGTATCCCAAGGGATCCTGATTTGTCTGTAGCTTTGATCATATGATGCCAAATTTCCTCCAGCATTCAACTGCGATTTGCAAGTGGTCCCAGACTGGTCTGAGTGTAAAAGCAATTGATGTGAAGGCATCTCATAAAAGAACATCTACTTCAGCATCATACAAGGTTCAGATTGAATTTGCACATGGGCTCTATAAGTTCAATCTGAACCTCCAATTGTATAAATATCATGTCACAGAAGAATATCGCATTCAGTCAAGCTCAGATTTTTTCCACTCGCATCCAATTACGTATGTGAATTGTTTGCCAAACTCATCCATTTCAGAAAAAAATTATTTTTTGTTTTTTATCTCAAAAAAAATTATGAGCCACCAACGAAACAAGGCTTCACATAATTCAAAGGTATATATCCATGGCCATACAAAATTTTAACCATACCAAGATATCTTCCAGAAGATAATAGCTAGAAGTAGAAATGATGTTAGTTTTGTCGGAAAATTTCTAAATTATTTTCCTTGTACGCCCAATTTAAAGTTCAGTTCATAGACGTCACTAGCTAGTTCTAAAATAAATTTTCTTATTACGTTGGTTTTATTTATTTTTAAATTAAAATACATTTATTGAGTTGAGTAATTGACTCAAAAAGAAAAATCAATATGAGAAAACATGAAAATCATGTTTCTTCAATAATTTAAAGTTCGATTTAATACCCAATGGCTTTGTACGATATCAAGACTACAGCTTTCAAGAGATATAAGGGAAGACAATATAATAAGTAATTCTTTTATACACTAAAAAAATATCACATGATTTATATATTTAATGGTTAAAATTTATTTTACATGTAAACTTCACATATATTATATATAGGCCTCATTTGTATAAATTAAATTCTAATTATTAATTACACTTTACCATGTATCAAATGCATGTAAAAAAATTTTTAATATGACTTGCCCAACCATATCAATTTGTTGGTGACTGTAAAAGTTATCCTAATCATAAAGACAAGAGGATATGTGAGATTTTTAAGCCATTTTTTGTTGAAATAATATTTTTTATTTAAAATTATATTTAACAAAAATATTTATTCATTTTCTATTTTTAGAAAAATCAATGATATAGGTGTCAACTTTTCTAATTTTTCTTTTAAATTTTACAAGATGCCTCCAACTTCTTTACCTATCAACTTGATAAGCATGGTAGGCTTACTAGCATAGCCTACTCGTAGCCCACCCAGTTGAAGAGAAAGAAAAAAATTTATAATACAATTACATTGCAAGTTTTCTAAGAAATTGCAATTTAAAAAGAAAAAATAATTATTAATTATTATATAAATAAATCAGTGAGATTTCTAATTAAATAATCTATCACCAAACTAATTGAATCTATTATTTTATATCTCAATTATTCCTTCAAGCTAACTCTATTCACAATATATATAATAAGAAATTAATAAAACTCTCTTTATCTCCTACAGAAAAAAAATAAACTTCTCCTAATTTAATCTAAATTCAAAAATAATTTAAAAAGGGATTTCAAAATTTTCATTCTAGTAAACAATTTCATTACAATTTGATAAAGTGAATAATTAATTTTAAAAAATTAGCTTATATTTTATTACTGTCCGAATTTTTGAATGTAAATTACTTATTCTTTCTTTTAAAATTGTAATGAAATTTTTTATACAAATGTAATGAAAATGTTGAATTCTTGCAATAGAACTCAACACATTTAGTCTAAATTCAAAAATTAATTTCAAATCTTAAAAATTAATTTAAAAATTTCACAAATAACATATTCTCACAACTTTTAAATTAATTTTTAAAATTTGCAATTAATTTTCTAATTTAGACTAAATGTGTTAAGTTCCACAGCAAGAACTTAACATTTTCATTGCAGTTTTTTCAAAAAAAAAAATTCAAAACTTTTTTAAAATAAAAATAAATAAATAGTTTAAATTCAAAAAGTAAAACTATAATGAAAATATCAGGTAATTTTTTAAAATTAATTAGTATTTTTTAAAATAGTAATGAAATTGTAGAAATTATTTACGCTTTTTTTCTAAAATGTATTGAAAATTTTGAATTCTTTTTTAAATTATTTTTGAATTTAGACTAAACTATAGGAAAATTTGTTGTTTTTAAGAGATAAAGAGGGCATTATTAATTTCTTATTGCTATATATATTATTAATAGATCTATCCCTACTTAAGAAAAAAAATAATTTGAAGAAATAATTGAGATATAGAAGAGAAAATTGAATTAGTGTGAGAATATGTTATTTGATTGAAAATCTCATTTATTTATATAATAAGAAATTATTTATTCTTTTTTTAAATTATAAAAAGATTTTAACTATAAATTTTTTAAAAGAAATTGTAATGCAATTACATTACAATTTTTTATATTGGACAAGCTACTCGCAAGCTACATTGGTAGCCTACCAAGCCTACCATGCTTATAGGGACCTATCAACATGATAGAATAGGAAGTTAAACTTCTTATAAAATTTTTTTAAAAAAATGAGAAAATTAGTATTTGTGTCACCAACTTCTTAAATAAATAAAATATAGATAAACACTTTTGTTATATATGACTTTGAATTAGAAAAAATATTATTTTAACACAAAATGGCACAAAAATCCAAGATATATGATTAAATCAAGGAAACCAATACATCTAAAGATCATAACTTTATCACATTTACAATAAAGGGCTTTAAGAATTCAAATTATTTACAAAGTCCAAAAGAACTTAATTTTGCCATAAATGGATGAAAATGCCCTCAGCTATTTTCCCCTAAAAAGTTAATACCAAGGCTGCTTGATATTATAAGGGAGTTTTAGAATTATTATCACTAGGTTTCAAGTTTCTTCTACCTTACTTCCTAACTCCCAGCATTAGAAAGTTATAGCCTTAACTTCCTTAAGTTACAAAGGATCACTTTTACGATTATTACTACTAAGTTTTAGGTTTCTTATCACCTTATATAACCACCTTTTTTATTACATATAATTTAATTATCTTACATCTAATTTAATTGTAGTGGAAGTTAATTAATCTTTCTATAGTCATGTAAATAGTAGGAAAACTACACAAATTATAAACATGAAATCTAAATTTTTTATATCATTAAGAGAATAAATGCAAAAGCATCATAGCATTCAGGAAATATTCTTATCATAAGAATATCCCCATTTGTATATGTATCATCAAAATAGTATACATCAATTAGTATTTAAGGCGGATATATATACATATCATCCAATTAAAAAGAAGTCTTTGAATCAAACATTTCTATTCAATTGAGGAGCAAATATATAAACAAAAGGGCTCCATACTATTGTGTACTAAGACTTTAAAACCTAATTGTTCAGGTCTAGCATCCTTGGCCACTAGGCACCTTAAGACTTAAAAGCACCTACTGTGTCTTCTTTGTAGCTACTATAGTCTTTATGTCTTTAACAACTAATTGTTTAGGTCCAGCATCCTTTGCATGTTTTTCCCCATTTGAAGGCAATTTTAAGACCTAATCAACATTGTCCCTTACCTAGGAGCAAGATTCAAATGATTCAAGGCTAGATTGAAGAGATTTTTTAGATCTACAAAGTTTTCAAGATTAAAAAATTTCTCCTTCAATTTTAGCATTTGTTTGAGGGATTTTAACACAATCAAAACATCCAAATGAGTTTCAAATTATCCATAAGAGCTTTTACACATAACAATTGCATTAAATGATTCATATAATACATAATCAAAATTTGGATATCAATTATGCTAAAATTTTTGAAAAAAAAAAAAAGAAATTTAGCCATGCAATTCAAAAATTAAGGGTTTTTTTTTTTATATAGTAATGCACTAATGATTGGTGCATTTGGTGTTTAGGTTGGGGGAAGATAAATTCCATTTACCATTTAGGGGCTTCCCCTTTGATCCCTTGCAAGGGGCTCTACCCCTTTAACCCCAGCTTGCTAACTGGTTAGTAAGACTGCTGCACTTGGCTCTATCCCCTTAACCCCTACTAAGTAATTATAATGCCTATAATTCATAACAAGAATTTGAATTAAAACCCTCACTAGCAATTCAAAAAATGAGATCAACTTAAAATCTCTAAATCAAGAATTAAAAGCTCCGAAACAATTTTTTTGTAGATGAATCATGATTGGAAGAATAATACTTGTATAGATCTTAAAAAAATAGGGTTCTAAGTTCATACATGCCCTAAACTCTGATACCAAGTATAAAACATATAGGTAAATTGCCTATTTCTATCTAGCAATTACTTGCATAAATGCAATTATACAATTTGACAAAATCTAGTGCATAAACAAGAACACACAATCGCTTTCATAACTTTTAATCTTGATGAATAATGAGACCTACATACATACCTAACTTCTCTATTTGTTATTGAACTGCAAAAGGATTAGCTAGCCTTTCTTCTCTTAACCCTAGATGTTATAACAGCTATTATGAGAAAGCACACACTAAGTTAGGGTAAGAGAGAGGACCTAGAAAGAAACTAGGTTCTTCCATTATAGGCTTTAATAAGATTTGTGACCCATAATTTTATGACCACTAACTAGATTTAAATATAATATCTTAATGTGTGCCTAGTCTAATTATCAAATGATCACTTTAACAAATAATATTAGGCCTTAATGAACCATTGGTCAACTTGTATGTTTTAGAAAATAAAACAAATAAAATAATTAATGTAAGCCCACACAAAATATTCTAACACTTACTTCATGATCAAAATATTCGAGATCCTCACTTTAGAGGATTCTAATCCATTTATCAAATTGGTTGGTTACTTATAATAGGTTTGACTAATAGTTTTCAAATCTTAGCAATAGTCTTTATCCACTCTGCTATTTTGATTGTAAGTACCTTTGTTATACAAAGATATTAGGCTATGTTTGGTTCGTCGCAATAGTAAAGATAATCTTTTTATATAGTTTATGTAATATTTATTATATGTTTGTAATTATTATTTTGTTTATTAAATCATTATTTTAACAATCAAATTATCATTTTAAAAATAGGGATAAAAAATTATTTTTTATTTTTATTCTACTTATTCACTTTTTATATTTTATTTCCATTTACATCATTCAATTAAATATACCCTTAGATAGCCATGGCAATAGGCAAAGAAGAATTTGGTAATATTATGACTTTGAGGAGTTTTAAACAACATTTTTAAACCTAAATTAGTCATTAAATCAGATGACATATTCGTTCAGGATTCATTGGTCTAACTACAATTGAACTATAGTTGAATTAATAATAATTAAATATATATTTAAAATTTTATATTAAAATTCTAATATAATAAATAAATACTAATAAATTTTAAATATTTGAATACTAATTGAATATTTCTTAAAATGTTTGAATTATCATTTTTCAATTGAAAAACAAAGACCATAATTAAAAGTTAAGAATATTTAATTTTAAATTTTTGGAGTTTCTAAATTATATTAAAGCTCCACTTATCATTTAAAAACCAAAAGACTAAATAAGAATTTTAGTCAAATACCCTAATATCATAGTATAATGGAGAGCAAATACAGAATAGCCAAATATATGCCTTTTATTTTTTTATTTTTATACTCTCTAGTTTTTTTACTTTCTTTCTATTTCAACTCTTTTTTCTTTTAGTGCTTTTTATTTTTAATATTGTAGATTTATTCAATATGAACGATTTTATTTTATAAAAAAAAAATCTTTTAAAAAAATTTTAATAACCAATTCAATGGGTTTTTTATAGGTATAGTTAGTTTTAATCAAGTATTTGGCTGATCAATTTTCTGAATTAACCAAACTAGATTAGAGTTTGGTTCTCAATCCATCTAGTCAAACAAACCAGTCTAATTTAATTTTGAGAAGCATGGTTTTAATCCTTTCTCTCCAAAAAGGATTTATACAACAAATAAAACAGAAGTAATAAATTGAAGGTTACTATAGATTTTATGTGTGATTTTTCTCACGCTTTTTTGCTTGTTTGAACAATGAATTACTATGTTTTATTTTTTAATTATAAATCAGAATTGAATTAATTGGTGCGAGGATAAGGTAATGAAATTTTACAGGCACTTTTATTGTGGTAAGTTACTGCTTTAAACTAGTTTTGCATCCCATTTTTGCAAAAAGAACCAAACATAAGTTTTAAGAAGATAATAGAACTTGGTGATATAGCTGGTATATCGGGCAAGATTTATTCAAAAATTTATATAGAGTATAGACCTTTTTTTTTTCCTTTTGGACTGATTCATATGGAGCTTTTGGAAGAACAGTTGCATCATAGGTATTTTTCATCTCAAAAAGCGAAAGCTATATTGATATTTTGAAACTAATTTAAGGAGTGGACAAAACAAATTGGAAAATGAATGGGTACCCACCGACCCATGTTTTAGTCATAATAGAGCAATCTGATCCAATTTTAAAAATGTGCAAATACAGTGTGATCAGTGCGGTCCAAGTTAGGATGTTCTATTCTTATGCTAGATTTGGAACACGGTTGTTAAGTAAAGAAATGAAAAAGGGATAATAATGTGAATAGAATAGAATAATTATACTTAGTATGAAATAAAAAAAATAAAAAATTATTTTATTTATTTATATAGTTGGATAAAAATAATATAAGAGTAGAAAAGAATATTAAAAAAGTAACCTTTCTATTTCTATTTAAAAATAGTGTTGAAATAAAAAATAAAAAATAAAAGTTAATAAAGATATAATAAACTTTGCATAAATTAAATATAATAGTTGCTTCAATTCATACATTTATGAAATAAAAATAAATTCTTTTTTCACTTCTCCAAAATGTGTACTGAGATTATCCAATATTTTTTTTTCCATCAAATAAGGCATAGGTCTTGGTTAAGAGACGGCATTTTCTCCCGACGAACAAAAAAGTGGTTTCTTGTAGCTAAAGTTAAACAAGATCAAGTTTTTTATGCATTATTTAATTGTTATATTATCTTTTTTAAACAAAAAAGCGGTCTTCTCGTAAAATTAATAAAAATTTTCTCTCATAACAATTTTAATTTTCGATAATATTTATTGCATTCAATAAATACTATTTATAATCAAAGCAAATGTCATATTTTATACTTTCAAGAGATTGCCGTAGTTGTTACAGAAATATACTGCAATCTTAAATACTTGATTTCAAAATTTGAAACTACTATTTAAATTCGCGAAAAGAACCAAACATAAGTTTTAAGAAAATAATAGATTTTACTGATATAGCCGGTATAATCTTGTTGAGAGCAAGATTTATTCAAAAACTTTATATAGAGTACAGACGTTTTTTTCTTTTTGGACTGATACATATACAGCTTTTGGAAGAGCAGTTGCATCATAGATATTTTTTTTTTTATTTCAAAAAGCGTAAGCTATATTGATATTTTGAAACTATAAGGAGTGGACAGAACAATTGGAAAGTGAATGGGTACCCACGGACGCATGTTTTAGTCATAGAGCATGGTGATCCAATTTAAAATGTGCAAACACTACGGGACCAATGTGGTCCAAGTTAAGATCTGCTAGTTTTATGCTTCATTTGATATATATAGAAATTGAAAAAAATAATAATAATGCAAATAAAATAAAATAATTGTTTTTTTTTTTTCCCCATTTCGTTCTTCCAAACAAAGCATTCAGCCTTCGATAAGAGAGGACATTTTTCTCGCAGCAAGCAAAAAAGTGGTCTCTTGTAGCTCAATTTAAACAAGATCAACACCAAGGTCTGGTTTGGTTGTCCAGCTGAGATGCAAACGGTGATGAATTCCTTCGACAATTTGCGTTTGGTTGGCAGAGGTTACTAGCTTATTTTTAGTGTGTGTTTGGATTGATGATGAATATAATTAATTTTGGTAAATTTAATTTTGCAGAATTAATTTTGTATAAAAATGAATTTACTCAAACGTGATTTATGTTTAAAAATTTTAACTAAAAAATAATTTTGTTAATATACTTTTAATACAACTAGGTCTCCACTTACCAGAAGTAAATATGAGTTGTTTCAATCTAATGTGATTTTTAGACATCTCAAAATTATGATACAATATAATAAACACAGATCTAAACATATTATAAATGAACTTTATTTGTGCAAAACAAAATTTGGAACGAAACGTAGTTGGACGAACGTTGAACCACTTTCCCTGAGTCGTATGCGTGGAATCGCAACCCTTCCACCGTGATTTCATTTGTACTTCTCCTAAGAAGTTTTTGGTTTTCTAGCTACAGTTGTTTTACTCCATACTATGATTGCATATGTGTTCAGCTACTTGCTATGCTCGTGGTTGTTGAGTTTATGAACGACCTTGAGGTCAGGAAGTCTAGTCCCTTCTACCTGACAAGCTAAAAATTTGACAAATTGCACAATAGGCTGCGACCTTTTGAGGTGAAAATGAACTGCTTTACTGTTTGGCGCTAGAGGATGATGTTGAAGGCGCAAAGGAACCAGGACGAAAAACACTTATGGAAGCAACCCTGCATTTTGATTCTTCGACCAAACACAAGCCAAAATTTTGTAAATTTTTTGGATGACTCTTTCTTTTTTTTGAGGCATTTTGGTTGTTTTACTAATTTTTAATCTATTTTACATCTATTTATTAACTAAATATATAAATATAAAGACTTTTTTTAATTATATTAAACACAGTTAAAGTAATTTTATTCATTTAAGTCTCTTTTCTATTGTATAACTGACAATTACATCAACTAACGGATCCTAAGGCTTCTCATATTTTCGTGCATTTTTTTAATTGATATATTATCTTTTGTCCGAAAAAAGAAACCCACCTTCCGGCTTTTTGACGCAAATATAGGAAGAATAAAGACAAAATAAAGAGATAGATAACTAGCAAAATAATTTTCGAAGATGTATAACTTTTACTGTTTCACAATTTGTTTATTAATAAAAGTTGGAACGCGGAGTCACAGGCTCCGTATCCCTTTTATTTTTTTTTAATTTTGTTTAATTAATTTTATAAGGATGCGTATAACATATATAAATTTAAATTTTTTTTAATTAATTATAATTTATAATTGATATATTTTTATAAAAAATAATAATAATTTATTTATATTCAATAATTTTTAAAATATTTATATATTTTATAAAAAAATTAATTTTCTTGTTATATCATACCCATCTAAATTTTTAAAAATTGTAAATTTTTAAAATTATAATGTATTTAATTTTTTAATTCATAAAATTTTAAAATTTTTATAATTCATATATTTTTGAATTTCATATAATAATTTTTTAATTATGAAGTAAATTGCTTTTATTTGTATTTTGAAAAAAATAATTTTTAATATATATTTATTTAAATTTTGTAATTCTCAAATATTTATATTTTGAAAAATATTAATATATTTTTATTTTAAATTTGTAAAAAAAAATATTTTAATTTTTTATTGTTAATGTTATGTGTGTGTATATGTGTGTATATATATATATAATTTAAGAGTTTTTGTTTTTATATTTATATTATTTTTTATTTGAAAATGAGAAAAAAATCAATAACTATTTAATATATAAAAATTCTTGTTTCACATAATGCTTAATGTTTATAATTTTTAATGAATAAAAATTTGAGGGACCAAATAACTATCCAGTATTTAGAACTTCCTATTCTTTAGTAGGAGATCAAAGAAATAAAAAGTTTCTGGAGTTCTATAAAATTTCTGTAATTACCCACTTATTAATCTTTTTCCCTTTTTAGTTCCACTTCGATAGCATTGGGAGGATAAAAAATCAAAATATTTTTTACAAATTTAAAACAAAAATATATTAATATTTCTCAAAATACAAATATTTGAGGATTACAAAATTTAAATAAATATATATTAAAAATTATTTTTTTCAAAATACAAATAAAAACAATTTACTTCATAGTTAAAAAATTATTATATGAAATTCAAAAATAGATTAATTACAAAAATTTTAAGAATAAATTTTTATAAATTAAAAAATTAAATACATTATAATTTTAAAAATTTACAACTTTTAAAAATTTAGATGGGTATGATATAACAAGAAAATTAATTTTTTTACCAAATATATAAATATTTTAAAAGTTATTGAATATAAATAAATTATTATCATTTTTTATAAAAATATATCAATTATAAATTATAATTAATTAAAAAAAGATTTAAATTTATATATGTTACAGGCATCCTTATAAAATTAATTAAAAAAATTTTTTAAAAAAATTAAAAGGGACGCGGAGCCTGTGACTCGGCGTCTCAACTTTTATTAATAAACAAATTGTGAAACAGTAAAAGTTATATATCTTCGAAAATTATTTTACTTGTTACCTATCTCTTTATTTTGTCTTTATTCTTCCTATATTTGTGTCAAAAAGCCCCCACCTTCCCGTAGAATTAATAAAAAATTTCTCTCGGAACAATTTTACTTTTCTATAATATTTATTGCATTCAATGCATAGTATTTATAGTCAGCGTAAATCTTATATTTTATAATTTCAAGAGACTGCCGTAGTAGTTAAGGGAATATACTGCCAATCTTAACTACTTGATTTCAAAAATTGAAACTATTATTTAATTTTTTTTAAATGCGCCAAATAAATTAAAATAATCTTAATAAACGATTATGGAACCTAGTTATCTCACCATGGGCTATGATGCCTTCGTCGGCCCAGTCGCAAAGTTAAAAATAAACAAAATGCATACTGATTGGAGCATTGAAATGGTAAGAAAATGCTTGGGCCGAAAAAAACACAAGAGGAAATGGTCGACAATGCATACTAATTGCTCCCTGTAGGAATTTTTAGTATTGCACAAGTAAATACACATGATATAATTAGAGAGAAATAAAAAGAAACAGAGTAGATAAATAACGAATTTTATATAATTTTTTTTGTGTCATTATTTTTTTATTATATATAATACGGTATTGTAAAAGATTCAGAGACCCGTCAGAGTCCTAACCGTTGGATGTGGTCAACCGATTCAAGTATCGTCAAGGGCTTAACGTGATTACTCTATTTATCCTATTTCGTACTTGCTTCTCCAATTTTGCTGTTGTCTCTCAGTGTCTCATCGTGGAACAAAAACATAAGAGCAAAAGAATGTCAAGCGGTAGTGCTCTAGAGTATCTCTTGCGGATGCCGAAAAATTATGAGAAATACTAGTTTAAGAGAAAAGATTCAAGGAATGAGAAAACAAAAGTTACAAAAATGAATGTTGTGATTACTGTGGATGTGTTGTGAACTAAACAAGAAAGCAAGTAGAGACAAGAATAAACAGCAGCAATGAAAGAAAGAAAAGGGAAAGTAATGAAAGAGAGATTCCTCCGTACCTCATCATCCCTACTTGTAGGCTAACGATACCTAAATTTTCAAGAATTGCAATAACACAAAATAAAGAGAATCGAGACCAATTAAGGGGATTGACATCGTATTGGGAGTTCCCATTGGACGTTTATGTCGAATTAGCAAAGTATTCATGCATTGCATGGGGTATAAAAATTTTTCATTTATTGAAAGGTTGTAAGATTATAATTATTAGTTTGGCGTTTAGTTTGAGGCTAGCAAAATACAATCATATAGAAGAACGTTAGATAGAGTAAATGAAAAAAGTGGCTTATAGATAAATTATAGAATGTTTGACAATCCAAAGTAATATAGAATAATAGACAGTTTGGTTAAACAGCTGATAAATGTAACACAAGTTTATAGTTTGTCCAAAGATTACTTGCTGCTGTTTACTGTGAAAGTAGTGAAGCAATACATTCTAACAAAGCATTATATATCCAACTTTGTATTTACATTTTTAAAAAATTAAAAAAAAAAAAGTTATAGGCATTATATTTACTTTGCTTGGAGAGAGTAATTCCTTTACTATTATCATCTTGCTCATAGGTAACAGCCTAATGTTTCCCTACTGCTGCATAGTCAATTTGTACAAATTTTAGTTAAAGGAAATTCACAGCTAAAGATCATGTAGTTGGAGTCTTTGTTTCCAAAAAACCAAATAGAGAAAATAATTGAAACCAATTCTTTATAGACATTCACAGCCCGTTTGGTATATAGATGTTAGGTATGAAAAGAGAAAAAAAAAAAGAAAAAAGTAATTTTATAAATAAAAAATACCTATAATACCTTTGTTTTTACTAATTCAATAATTATTAATAGATAATATTAAATAATGATTGAATAATAATTATACAGATAAAACTGTAATTCTCCCCAACTTTCTAATTGTATTTCGCTTTCCATAGGCATATCAAACATGCCGTCAAATATTTTCACAAACACTTAGTAACATCCTTGAGAGACCGAAAGAATGAATCACTATATAATAAACGTAAATGAATCTCTATACCCTTTGGTATCTTCTACCTAGGAGTAGTTCAAATCATACGCTACGAAAATGATTCAATAATTCTATATGCCTTTGGGTTTTATTTTGGGCTTCAAATTAGCAGACATAATAACCCAAAAGTAAAGAAACAAAGACTTCAACAGCATAAAGAAATATAAACAAATATTGACAAAATGCATTGAGATCATGAAGGAAATCTAACACAATATACAAAAAGAACAAAATATTTTAACTCCAACAAAATAGGTAAATCTTAAGTTTTTCTAGAGTTTGGGCCTATTCCTGAACTATTTTCTTGTTCTCCAATTCATCTTTTGACTTCTTCATATAATGAAGTCTATATCTAATTACATCAAATATCTACGACAAATACCATAAGAATTTGTATAAATAGAGAGGACAGAATTGGTTGACAAATGATTCAAAAGCATTGTCAAGTCAACCCACAAAATAATATTGCTCCTCTGTTCCATTAACAATAAAACTCAATCTTCCTGTTATACAATCACACACTCATCATTGAGGAAAGACCAACAAAAAAGAATCATTTCTCTTTCATATCAGATTCAAGCAGAAGTTTAACTTGTTGCATTTAGAATTAGAAGTTAGCATTGTGGTGGATAGATTAGCAGTCACAGAACAATATTAACATATACAACTATGCGTCTTGATTTCCAGATAAAATTCTTCTTTTAGAAAGGCTTGTCAATAGTTAAAATTTAATCTAGAGTGTGATTCAAATTCAACCACAACAGAAAAATAAGGGAGGGACAAAAATCTTGTGGAACTAGATCATACGAATTAACATGTCAGCAGTTTCAACTACTAAATGTAGTTGTAAGTTTCTTGGCTCCTACATGGAACAATATTGAAATGATGCATTAGGTGTAAATTGCATACATCATAATACTCTAATATAAGGTTGTTTCTCAATGAAACTGCTGACATCTAGCAGGAGGATAAGAGCAATTATTAAGATATACAATATGCAATCATGTACTTCATAGCTAAAAAGCAAGCCCGACTGTGCATTGGATCAAATGTTGCATCATAGAGGGTATGTCGAGGATTTGTAAGCTAAAATGGATCTACAAAATACTCGCAGCTCTTTCAATTGATTCAAGCCTTTGATCAACTTTGCTGTCATGCACATGATGTAAAGAATACCCTGAGCAAAAATAAAACATACATGGCCATAAAATATCTAATCTAATCATCAGAGTTCAGACCAAAAATAAGTGTAAACTATTCATCAAAAGAGGCATAAGATATTTTCGTCCAAGGCAGTTTTCCCCAAAAAAAGAAAATGATGCAGTAGAAGATAATAATAATAATACATATATGGCCATATAATATCTAACCTAATCATCACCTTAAAAACGTGATGTAGTTCTTAAGCAATGAAGGACTTCCAAATTTCAAAAAGCTAAAAATGTATAATTAACATTAGGTGCAAGTGTAAGGTTTTGGTTTTGTCTCAAAATCTTATCTGCTAGGTTCTTTGTTTCAGTCAGTAGCAACTTTTAGATTTATAAATTATTAGCCTTAATGTTTGAAACCTAGTATATTACCCAAAAAAGAAAAAGTGTAGCAATTGTTTAGCTACAGTCTTCCAATGAGAGAAGTCTGGTAGAACAAATCTCCTAACTAGATTTACTTGAAGCATCTTTTTGGTGCCTCTGATGGCCTATTAATATATATATATATATATATATATATATATAAAGTATGTATATAATCAACATAAAACATAAACAATAATAAATTTTGTAAAATTTCAAGGCAAGTGAAATGTATGATTGTACAGTGGTCATGCCTAAAACACAAGAGATAGAAGCTTAGAATTGATTTTAGAAAATATTTTATGTAGCTTGGCACAATATTTTAGCCTAAGGGAAACAAAATTGATGGCTCTAGAAATATTGAACAGAGAAACTTGGTTGATTACTTATTGTTGATGTTTCAAGAGATGTCAAGTGGCTATAACTTGCAAGCTAAAGAAAATATATATATATATATATATCAACATTTATTCAACGCAGATTTATGGATTGTCTTTGATCAATTATATATGGAAGAATGCCAAAGAGGGTATATCAAGGATAGAGGGTATATATTCAATTGCACATTGGAGCGAACGCTGCATCATAGAGGGTATATCAAGGATTTGTAAGCAAAAATTAATCCAAAGAAAACATCGCAGAAATTATATCTCCAAATTAAGTAATATGTCCCAATGAAAGTAATATATATATATTATGTAAAGTAATAAAAATTCTTAATCCATAAATTTTCATCTGATGAGTAGTAAGTAATAAAAAGGAAATAGAGAGTACTTACACAGGGAGGTAATGAATAGTTCTTTAAGGAGAAAACTAAATAGGCCTGAAGCACTAAGTGGAGATTAGTATCTGCTAAATAAAGATATAATTCAATTAAAAACATTTAAACTTGAACATGATGTTGGTCAGAAAACCTATACATGATATTGAAATAAAACTTACATATAAATTAGCTAGAAAGAAAGGCACCCAGCACAAAAGTTTGAGGTATGAACATAAACATTTGATTAAGAGAGCAATGTTGAAATTGATAATGTTATTGGTTTATTGCTTTATTTTACGCAGCTAACTATTAAGTTCTACATGGATGGTTTAAATGAAACCACAGTTTAAACAAAAACCAAAATCAAGAGCAACAAAAATTTTCTAAATGCCAAAAAGTCTTTTTGATTAGGACACCAGTCAACATAATATGATGGAATATATTTGTTTCAACTTTAAACAATATAGATCATACAAAAAAGACCAGGAAAGTATATAACAATCAAAGAGATTGAAATCGAAAAACCATTGGCAGCTTAACACTTTTCAAACACCTTAAAATTGAGGGGAAATATAAGGAATAGGGAAGAAAGGTGAAAGAAGAGGAGAGAGGAGAATGGTGCATTCAAGATAACCAAAATCCTAAAATTACTAACACATGAATTGGAACAATAATCTTAATAAGCATGGAAAATAAATGAATATTGATCTAATTGGTAAAGACAAATTTTTCCTCCTACAGAGCTAGTGCTCTCATCCTCTGTATAATAGACAATATCCGACTATTCATAGAGCCCCCCAATGGCCATGCAATTGGGCATATTATGTGCAAATGAACATCCATTAGTGATCATTAGAATGTGTCTAAAGAATAGAACTTTTGTTCACGCAACTTAGAAAAAAGACAAAAAGGAAAGGATAAAACTTTAAAATACATTACTGCTCTTGAGGAAAAGTCTACTGCAGTCAAAGAAGCTGAACATCTCAACAACTTGAAGTAAGGGCACATATAAGTAGAACAATCATGTATTGCAATATAATAAATAATCAAGCAACTTACATGCTAGTTTAGCGAATGCAAACAAATTGCACCAAGGAGGGGAAAAAACCTTCAACTCATGATGATCCATGACTACAAGTAGCACTGTAATTCATATAGTGTACATAAACAATTTAATTGTATAAATTTTGATTAATAGATAAATTGAGATTGCAAGTGCTATGTTACAAGACTTAATTTGTGTAACCAATACTTAATGTTTCTGAATTTAGATCCAGAATTCTATGAATTTGCTACCACAGGAAACCAAGCAGGACATGAAAACTTTAATGACCCTATTTGATCAACAAATATATAATCTAAAGCCTCCAGGTTATTGGATTAATAAGTTACCGTATGCGGCCACTTACTAAAAGTCTACCAAGTGCATCTATGCTTTTATGGAAGAAATGAGGGCAGAAGACACCAAGAATCAATATTGATCACCATGAATAACACAAACTCAAGTGAAAATGTAGAATATACATATAACCAAAGGTTATGAAGTTTTCCATATTTTAAGACATAGCTGGGCCATATCTCGATAGAAATTCCTCTTCATCTTCTCCACTATCAAATTCTCTTCCATTAACCTCGCTCTTTTTAACTTCTTCAAGATACAGACACCCATTCCATCAAAACTTTGATCAAATCCCCCACATCATTTTTGTTGGCAAACACAAAGCACCACCAGAATTAATCTAACTTGGCCAAAATATAATCCATCTTTTAATCATTTTCACAAACACCTTATGGGCCCAACTGCAATCTTCATCTAAAAAAACACTAAGAACTACTACAACACATACCATTGTGAAAATTAAGTTCCCCAAAATTCGTTGCCTTCCACTCAAGTTACAACTCTAACTAAAGATAACCTTCTCTTACTCCCCAAAATTATGTTCATTGCGAATATCGTAGGCTTGTCTTCAAATATTTTTGGCTACAATAAGAAAGAACCCTTCCATCCTAAAAATGCTTATTGAACACATTTATAGAAAATAGATAAATGAATGTGTATTTTATAGCTATTGGACACATTTAAAGAGCATACAGCAGATCTATGAGCTGGCCTTTGTAATGAAATATAACACAACTTACAAATGACTTAAAGATGCAAGTAGAGAACATGCACAACTGAAAGACACAAACATGGGATTAATTTCTCACTGTTAGATATACTTTTTATCAGGTTAATTTCTCATTGAAATTAATTTTAAATTAAAAAAATATTATCTAGGAACATTTTAGACTTCATTATAACAGTTGAAGATAATAAGTCTAATAAGTCTAATACATCATATTTAAAGGCATACACATGGGAAACATCAATTCTTATAACTATAAATTATTAAAGTTAAAAAGAGAAACAGATGCTGTACCCAGTGAATAATATTTACTGCTTCAGTACTTTGTAGAACTGACAAACACTTAAGTGGAATGAAATAAACTAGGATACTTACTAATATTCTTTTGACCATTTTCTCAACGCATGAAGAAGACAAAATCATAGAGGCAAGAGAAATCTGTAAAATCCACCTACAGAGAGGTAAATAGCACATATTTGAATTCGAGTAGTAAAGTTATCAAACATAACCAACAGAAGATGAAAGTACGATTCTTTGCAGCATGGTCTATCTCTTTAGTTATGCTACAAAGAATGCACAAACTTTTAAAATGTCATCTTTTCTAATTTCCAGAAGTCTCAATGGCAAAGAGGCTAGTAATGATTACATAGCCAATAGACTCTAAACCTATAGATAATGAATTTGGTACACTAAGACACATACCACTTGCAGCCTAGCTACGCAATTGATTTTGTCATATGGTCAAACACAGTACATAATAAATCAGTGAAGATGCAGTACTTGCCACTGGCGAAAGATGTCAATTAGACTTATAACACAAGAATAAATTATAACACAATACAATAATCAGCATCAAGATAATATGTTAGCAACATAATATATACAGTTAATTGAAAGCTTTTGTGATCCATGGATGCTAATCTTCTCTCTAAGTATATCATCATTGGGGGAGAATTATACACAAATTTATTTGAACTTTAATTTGTATAAATGAAAATCCTTATGTTAAATGTAATTTGTATCTTTCCTACACTATGATAAAGGACTACTCAAAACAAAGATCCTCAATCATGGAAGATGAAGGATTCATTTCAATTATGGTCATCAAACTACAAAAATAACTCGATTGCTATCTTGAACAATACACTTGATTGAATTCCTACTGATATCCCAAAATAGTGAAAACCAAACTAAACCACACCACTGAAATCATGTCCAGATATTCGAGTTTGATGACCATAATTCCTTTCTTCAATATGTCAAAACTCTCATTGCTCTAGCTTGGATTGCTTCCTGCGCGGAATCAAGCCTTGTTTTCTTGGTCAGTTCTCTATATCTATTAAGTTCAGCATCAAGCTTCTTAATCTTCTCACCCATTGTATAACCTCTTTTAGTAATATGGAATCTATAGCATACTTTAGGCAAAACAGATAATCTTTTTATCACCTCCAACATATATTGCATACCTAGATATATTGCATAATTTTTTACTGAATGATAAGCTAGATTGTCCTAATGAAAAGGACAATTGACTGGGCAATAAAGAAAATCATGAAATAAAGCAAAAAGAACAATAGTAAGTCAAAAGCAAACACTTCCTTCTTAAAATCATCACTCGTGTATTCCCTAACTTGCTCAAATGGTCTTCTTTCCTCCTGCACAGATTTGGAGAGAAGAGGATTGTATAAAAGAAATACTTTGGTAAACTTGAAGCTTCTTCCTGCGTGAACCCACTTTACATTAAACTTCTTGTCGCATAATGACCACTGCAGAATAACCTTTAAATATCATAGGATGTGCGGATAGCAAGGATAGAAAAATAGAGAGTAAATACATGATCCAACACCATCGCTCAATGTAGGAGGAAAAATTGAAGCTTGTTTGGGAGATCAATGACTAAAGACGAATATTTTCATAAGGAAGAAAATGAGGAAAAGATGGACTTGTGCAGAACCAACTTCCTAGACGTGAACCCATCGCATCGTTTCGGATTTGCGTTCATCTTCCGAACAGATTCTGTATTTAAAAAAAAAAAAAAAAAAAGCTTTAAAGTAGCAAATTTTGAATCCTGTGAGAACAAATAGCATACCTCAAGAAACCTAGGTAGAAGAACAACATATTCATCAATGAATTAGAAAAAGACTTCCTCACCTCCCATTGCATCAGTATCACCTTCTTCCTTTCGGGTCCGATTTCTCAAAGAAGTGATTTGGACCTCCAAAGTTAATTTGACGGTTCAGATCTTAATTTTTTTTTACTTAAAATATTATTTTTTAAAAAATTATATAATTAAAAAATTTTTTATATTTTTTTATTTTTTAAAATATTAAATTTAAAAATATATATATAAAAAAAAAACAACCCAAATTAGTGCGCCCCTCCACTCTCCAAAAAGGGCCTCTTGCAAAGAAAATTGGGGAAGAGATAAAAGAAAAAAAATACACACGCACGCAAGCAAGGTTTTAAATTTGTCTACGTAATTTTTTAAAGATTTTTTTTGTTGAAAAAAATTTTATTTTAAAATTTTATATTTAGATTCACATTAATTATTTTATTATTTTTTAAAATTTGAGTTAGATGTGGTATATTAAAGTTTATTATAGATTTAATTGTTATTTAAGTGATTATAAAATTAAAAAATCTTAACACATTAATTATAAGTTTAGTGAATAGTTAAAAGTATGAGTTAATAATTTTATTAAAACCCGTGATAAGATGACTTAATAAAATAATATTAAATAGAAATAGGTTTTTCCTCTGACCATAAGAAAGTGTTTAGATCCATTGTAGATTGTTCAATTAACCTATGCTAATAAATGAGAAGACTCAATATTTTAAGTTATTGTTATAGTAGTTACAAGTATGTATTTCATCCAAATATGATAAAATTAGTGTTTTAATTTTCATATAAAATTCATAGAACCTTACGATAATATCAAAGTAGGGTTCTGTGTAAAATTTAGAACTTAAAATTTATAATTTTGGCTAAATTTTATGTTCATTCACACTACTTTAGTCTTTAATATTTTCGTTGTTGCTTGTTAATTAACTAAATTGATTTAGGGCTTTCATTCTTCTCTTCACAAACTTTTATTCGACATATGATTTGTATGCGAATTCAATCTATGTAGAAAGTTCTAGTTACTTAGAGTTTTGGTTTTCACATATTATGTTCAATTTTGATTTGCTTAAAAGTTGAGGTCTTAATTTAAATTATTGTGTGAGAATACTTCTTTTCATGTCTATAAATCTCTGTATGACATTTGATTACATTAAAACCATCGAATTGGCTTAAAACTCCTAAAAAAAAACAAAGGCTAAGGTTTTTTTTTGCAAAACCCATGAAGAACCATTTATAAATTCTTCATTTTGATTTATTTTGTTGCATGATTAATGATATAAATTAATTAGAAACATGTTTTTATCCAAGATCCAACCTTTGTGGCATCAAAAATGGCTTAAAAACAAGCAAATATGACACAAGTCTATCTCAAGTTTGAAAACACAACCCAAATCCATTGGTTGACTTGGCTAAAAGTTAAAGATACCCTCTAGCCAAGCCAGAACAAGGCCCACACACATCCTCTTGAGGGGGTAGTGCACAACTCTGATTGGCATGTTTTTCATGCCAAATTTTTTAATATTCTCTAATTTTATTTTATTTTTTGAAACTCAGAGAAATTATTTTTGGTAATTATTTACATTTTTTCAACTAAAATAACTCTCTTTTTTTTATTATTCTAAACTAACAAACAACTTCAAAAAATTATAGAAAAATTTGGAAATATATTTTAACATATATTGATCATAAAATTTAAGTGTACTCTCCCTAGATACATATAAAATATATTTAATTTTAAGTTAAGGCCTAAAAAATTAAGATTTATGCTTTATTTAATTTTAAAAAAATTGTTATTCTCATTTTTTTATTGCAAACATAGTTTATAATTGATCTTTTAGGATATATATAAATATAAAAACATTTATTCAAAATATATGTCATTATAACTTTTGTTGCAGAAGAAAGCATTGTATAGCTAATATGTCTATTGACTTTAGAAGAGGGAAATGTAAACAAAAGAAATAATCGTGCAATTTGAGCATTTGTTAAAAGAAAAGTAATTTACCTTTATGTGTGTATATCTTGGCGGATTTCTTGAGTATATATATATATATATATATATATATATATATATGGATTATATCTGTGTGTGTGTGTGTGTGTGTGTGTGTGTGTGTGTATCTGGCATACGAAGTATTTCAATCGAATGTTGAATGAATGCCAAGAGAGTAAAACATTGGTGGTGTAACTTACGTTGTTCCAACATCATAAAAATCCACCTACAAATGATACTATAACATTAAACCAAAACACAATATATAAGGTTCAGGATCAAACTAATTGAGACTGATAGGAGTACATATCTTAACATTATTTCTACTTGATTAATTAATAAGCCAACATATATAATCCTTGCACAAATTATTGGAAGTGACTCCAAAGTTGTACGTCATAAACTGGGCTTAAAATTTCGGGCTCAGTCAGAAAGGATGCCAGTAATTCACCTGGGAAGTAGGAAATGTCAACCACATAATTATAAGGCTCTGTCCAGAAATCTACCTCTACGTCTCCGGCAGCTCCGGTCACCTCATTTATGCCTAACGATACTAGATTAGAATCAGAGGCTGCTGATTCAACTGGGGACTTGTGATCCTTTGCTTCCGAAACTCGAGCACTTTCATGTGTCACTGAGTTCTGTCCAACGCGTTTCTTTAGTTTGGAGTGCCAATGATTTTTTATCTCGTTATCTGATCTTCCTGGTAACTGAGTCGCAATCTTAGACCATCTGCGTTTTATCAGGCAACTTCACTTAATTGATAAGGATATATAGTTATTATATATATATATATATATATTTACATTGCAGTCGTACATTACTCTTGTCTATCTTGAAGAAGAAACTGATAAGTACTCTACCTTCTTATAACATTGGTTTGGAACTATGTAGGTCGCGATGTTGCCATAAACCAAATATTCACTTGGAATGAAACATAGTGTTTTTTTTTTTTTTGGGTGGTTCCCAGAGAAGATGACTAATGTAAGTTTGAAAAGAATATAGAGTTCTACTGAGGTTCTTGGTAGAAAAAAATTTATGTTACAACATCACTACAGGTCTTGTTATTTTTCGGTAATCATAGTTGTTAAGGAGTGAAAATGAATCCAAATTATTTGGCACGATATATAAGATGGGACATTTTTTGAGGAAACACACACACGAACACAACAACGACATGAGTATTAATGTTGACGCAAACAAGATATGACCCTGAATAGGGATCAATATAGACTTCTATTTGATTTCTGTCTCATGCATTAGCTGGAGTGTCATACCTATTACCCAGCTTTGCATGTAGTTTGATGATAATGTCTTCTTCTTCTGGAGTGTAGTTACCTCTTTTGATATCTGGCCTCAGATAATTCATCCATCTCAATCTGCAGCTCTTTCCACACCTTGCAAGACCTGAAAATTAAGCATGCGACTGAGAATTTGAGACATAGCTTCAAAAGTCAGAACAGCACCAAACCAATTAATGCCGTCCTATATATTTAACATGTTCAATTAATTACCTGCATGTGACATTCTGCCTCCGATCCAAAATATAAGTCATTTTTAATAAATTCATGTTTCTTAAAAAAAATTAGTTACATTCTTAAATTTTTTAAATATTACCATGTCTTTTTAATCTTATCCTTATTGTCAATATAACTTTTGCTATTAAATAAAAATTTTTAATGTAATTGTTACCATTAAATACAAGGCATTATAAGAAAAAAAAATTATTATCAAGTGACTTATATTTTAAAATAAAATTTTTTTTTAAGTGACTTACGTTTTGGATTAGAGGGAGTACCAATTGTGCATGTATCTCTCTCCTCGTATAGTTGTAAGTAAATTCAATTAATTACCTGCAAACTTGGGGACTAAGCGCCAATTCCAGTGGCCATACCTAGTAACATAGGCAATCAACTTGCTGTCTTCCGCTGGTGTCCACCTGCCTTTCTTCAGACTATTTTTGTCACGGCAAGGGATTCTCACCATCTTATAATTGATTTCTGTGTCAGAGAGCCTCACTGTGATCTCGCTGTGGTAATTGGCTTCTGTTGATATGCTTTTTATGACTATGACCCGCAAGCCTCACACGGTTTCTCCCTATTTATACCAGATATTACCAATTGCGTTATTGTTTAGTTAAACTCATACGGGCTCCCTCCTAATTTTCAACAAGCATTATTCACTCTACTTCAAATATTTTGTCTTTTGTTTTGACAAAAAACATAAATAAATAAAGATAAAACCATAGACAGCCGCCACCTTCTTTTTTTCACATTTTTTTTTTGGGCCCAAGCCACCTACTTGTTATCTTCCAGGAAACTAGAAGGTCGATGCTCCTTTACACATGACCTCATCAAAACATTCAACGAAAACTTACTCCACAAGTAACTCTAATATTTGTCCCCTATTCATATTCTTGCCTCATCTAACTTAAGACCATAAGGCATTAGTTTACTTAACCGAACTTAATATGTATGTATTATATGTTAAGGTGTCGTCAAACCAATTAATAGGACAGTAGAATTGGAACTAAAGGGAAGCGGCAGCTCCATGTATATCATCTAGGCAAAGACAAAGTTTTTAGGAAACAGAAAAACTTCGTATGAATATTATGATTCAATATAAAATGATTTAAATTTTTATAGTAACTTATGTAAATCTGCCTTGGAACGGAAATTAACAAGGCATATAAGATTTGCTGACTTCAACGGCTTGAAATTAGTCAATGTTCCTTCAGGCTCCGGATCAAGATTAATGTTTTCTCTAAATAATCGCAGAGTTTTACCCCTCACTTCAGCTTGATACTGGTTTCAATATTTGAATTTGGGTAGTTAAAGACTTAAAGTAGCGAGAAATACTTTATTAACCATTAGAACAATCCATTAGCGTTCTCAATTGAGGTTTAAAACAAAAGACATGCAATCATAAAATGTCATATTAGTGTATGTAATAAAATTAATACATTCTTTTTCCTTTTCATGATTGGTCTTTCAGGATTTTTTTCTTATGAGCTAAACTTTTCTGAATTATTCAATAAATCTTCGATCGGAGGCAAAAGGAGAATTCATTTATGAAATATATTGCGTAAAGCACGTTTGCCCTCAAATGTTTTGCATTGAATCACATCACAGCTTAATTGTTTTCTTTTGATTAAACTTACTTGAAATACAATCTCTTCTTTATCAGATACTATTAAATACTTGTATTTGGTAGTTAAAATTCTCATATATATATATATATATATATATATATATAAATACTTTAATGTTCCTATGCATTAGCATGCATACATATACATACTTGTATATTATATATATATATATATATAGTCTCATCTATATTGGTGATTCAACGTCTATAGCATTTATCCTCTAAAATATTGTTCTCTATGTCGACGACGTCAAACTGTTCAAGTCTTTTCTTATATATATACATATTGACGAATACAATAAATGGTGATTGGCGGAGATGCATCTTTTAATTTGAAAAGTATGTATTGGTATAAAATCTTATGTTTATAATATTGGACTATAAATGAAAAAACAATTGTATTCTAGATGATTTGAGATTTGAATAGTCTGGTTTCTAGATAATGTTGTCCAATGCAACGGTTTTAATCTGTACTTTCTTAAGAGTGAGATAGAAACCCAAATCAACAGTCGTAGATTATTGATTTTTGTTTGACATACAAAACCTAATTAACCAACAAACGTGTATCATTTCACACGCAAAAAACAAACGTGTATCAAAATTCAAATTTCACCTACGAAACCTACGCAACTTCGCTATTGATTGGAACCAATTAAGTTGCTTGAAAGTTGTACACATGTTGGTCTACCTTTTCCCATCCTGCTTATGAAGACTGTTTCTCCTAGAACTTGCTTTAATTTTAGAAGAAATTTCAATTATTTATGCTGACCTTTGCCTTCAATTATAATATTTTTCTTAATTTTGAAAATTGTAATTAATCTCTTAATTTATTAATTCATTACGAGAAGTTCTGTATCATTTAAATTTAAAAATTTTACTATATAAAATTTCTAAAAAACTCATCCTACTATTTGATACTCTCTCCTTTTTTGTCTTTTCAAACCAATACATTTATGACCGCCAATTTTTACAATCCTTTTTCAAGATGTATCTGAACTCCACCTTCTATTTTCCCCTCTTTGCCTCTCCTTCCACCAATCTGCTTTCCCCTTTTGCTCAACAGTATTAAAGATTAAAATGAATCATTTTTATTCTCCTCGGAAGGAATTTTATGTTTTTGTCTTCCGGGTTTTCTCTTCTTCTGCATGAACATGGAAATGATGGTACACTAAAAGGTTGAGGAGGGAGATTATGTTGTTGGTGGTGGTAGTGTTTGATGTTTAGGTGAATGAGAAGAGGACCCCTTGCGTTGATTTTTGACTCTTGCGCAACCTCTGACATCTTCAGAAGAAGCTTGTAAAATTTAAAAAGTTTGGTTAGGAAATATAAAGAGGACAATCATAATATTAAATAACGTGAAGAGTATTTTAGTAATTTTACATAATTAAAATTTTTAAATTTAGATGATAAGAGATTGATTGTAATAAAACAAATAGACTAAAATGTTAATTGCAATTTTTATAAATTGAGAGAACATCGAAATCAGAGGCAAAGATCAAGGTGAATAAATATAATTCGCCCTAAATTATAACGTAGGTCTTGAACAGCCAACGCACACACGTAGCTTCCTCTTCCATCCAGTGCGTTCTTTTCCTCTTTTTCTCATTTAAACCTGGGATCTCTCCATTTTATTTGTTTTAATTTCGGTTTAGTATGCACGGATCCCTAAAGGAGCTAGTAGCCTTCTAATAGCCTGGTATTATGAAATACTAGAATAAGGATTCCATTGAGTAGAATCAACTCAAATTTTAATATGATCAAATATATTGATCGTAAAGTTAAATTCAAACTCGAATTTTGGTCAAGTTCAACGTCATTATCAAATGATTTTAGTGCAGACAATTCACAAATAACACTGTTTATATATATATATATATATATATGAATTTTGCTTATATATGTATACTACTTTATTAAATTATAAACTTAAGTAGTTGATATTATATTTTAAAAGGATTAACTTAGATGCAGTCCTTTATAATTTTTGTTATCAGATTTTTTTAATTAAAATATAATAAATATATAATTTTTTTAATTAAAATATAATAATTGTATAATTTATTTAAAAATTTTTATCTTTGTTTACAAACATTATATATTTGTTATGTTATTATTAAAATATCATATACTTATTATATTTTAATTGTAGAATCTAATAGTCAAGATATAAAAAATTGTATATAAGTTTTTTCTATTTTAAAACTCAATATGTTTAATATTTTATTCAAACTTGCTTATTTAACAAATAAAAGGAACTAAAATTTCTTATTATTATTAATAATTGTAGATAATAAATAATTCATTCCGTTTAATAAAAAGTTATACATAATTTTTATATCTTTATTATCAGATTTTTTAATAAAAATATAGTAAATGGATATTCTTTATAATTAAGAATCACATGATTATATTTTTAAATTTTTTTTACATATTATATTTTCATTAATAAACCTATCAAAAAAAATTAAATAACTATATCTAAGTTTATTCCTTTCATTTACTCCTGCGCTATGAACCACCGGTGGTGCGTAAAACTTGTTAGGGTTTTTGCTTTTCCTGCTTAATGTATTGGACATGTTCAAACTTACAAGGCCTTTGATATTTGCAAAATTGAGCCCATAAGCCTAGGCGAGACTGACAATTTGATAGTACGTTGGACTTGGACAAAATAAACATGGACAATAAACTTCTGAAAGCCCATTTAAAAGCAACCACTTCATGTGATCCATATTCCATAAAAAGGGTTGTGGATTGGAATGGAATCTTGAATTTGGAGTTGGAGTTGCACGTTTTTTGTCCTTTCCACTTACTTAGGTTGAGTTGAATTTAATCACATACCAGCTGTTGATACTTTTCTTGATTCATTCAGATGATTCCCACTATTGGTATTTTATGCACCAAATTATTTCTCTTTTTGATTAAAAAAAAAAGCATTATACATAAAGGGGTCTCTGTTTGTAGAAGACAAACTATAAAGTACTTTTTGTTTCCATAAATGCTAAATATAATAGTTGCTTGACTTGCTTTCTCAATTGTAAAAAAAATTGATGCCCTGCATATAGTTGCATTGCATTTTGGTTTATTCATTTTTGGTCGTTTAACTCGTGGAAAAAACGAGGTGTCTTTTCTTCATTATTAACAAAACTAAAAGTTTTGTCTTGAGTTGAAGTTTACTTTTCTTATAATTAGTGTTTTTCATATGATTAGTTTTGTGAAGCTCAAAAATCTTATACTATTCTGAAGTTTGATGATTCTAATATGTAAAATAAACAGATATAATTTTTTCATTGCAGCGTCAGTAATAATAACGAATTTTTATCTGATCGAGAGTCAAATTGTATAGTAGATCGGTGGAATTTTTATTTGTAACTTTGTTCAAAAAAGATTATATGTTTACATTTATTATTAGATTTGAGAATTTCATAATCATTAAAAGTTTTGTTAAATTTTATTTTTGTGTGGACTGAATTTATCAAGCTTATCATCTTTTATTTAAAAAAAAAAAAAACTTGTTGGGCATATACCCAGATGAACATATGATAGAATGACCATTAATATATTCTTGGATTAAAACAATTAAAAAACAAGGAAAGATAATACATTTCAGCTATAAATATACATATGTGTATATAGAGGTGGATAATCACATACATGAAAAGATATGATGGTGAACGATTTTTGGACTCTTTTTTTTCATGATGATACCCTTAATTGCAAGGTGTAACCTTCCTTCTATTAATGTGTTTGAAGATGTATTATTTCTTTTTTATGGTGTTTTTAATAGATTATATACTGCACTCATTCCTTTATGTAGAGCCTATAATAAGGAAATCTTTGTACGCAAATGATATCATATATAAAAATATAGTTCTTGAAAAATTACCCCTATCAAAATGAGATGATTCCTAAGAAATTAAACTTTATCAACCGTTGCTTTTGTGTCTCTTTTACCTTTATTTATGTCTCTTAATCTCTATATTTTTGTGAGGTTGATGCCAATTTCAAGACCATCACTATTACTACTATTAGGTGAAATATTTTAGCAAGTGCAAACCAAAGCATTGTCTTAGCTAACCTTGAATATATGCTTGATTCTGCAATAAAATAAAGATAAGGTCGTGCATCATGCGGATAATTAAGAGAGAAAAGGATAACACGAACGACTGAAACTTGTGCTTTCAATATTGCCAAACTTTAATAAGTTTGTGTTTATCAATTTAATTTGGTATATATATATATACCCAACAAACCATGCCAACATTAATTGAACAATTAAAGGCGTAAATAATATCCTCTAATTGTAGTCTTAGACTACATAATTGGCCACGGAATATACCTCTACAAGTATATCAAAAATAAAATAAAATGTTGTTTCCACCTTTGTATAACTTTGTTAAGTAATGAACACCACACAAAAGACTTTCGTAAATGCAATATTAAGCGTAGTGATTGATAGTTTTGCCCCGACAGCACCAAAACGTGGTGTCATTGATTTTCCATTTAATACGAAAGGGATTAATGAAGGGTCTTGCAATGGTCCAAGTAGTCATCAACATCATCGCCGATTAAATTAAAATGTCTTATAATTCTGGATTTTGAGGGTTAGGTTGGTAGTTGATGCCACAATTCAATGTGAAAGACACCATCATACCAAACATTTCCATCACTTCGGATTTCGCCCAGATTAGTAAGACTCTAAGTAGTAAATACAATGGAAGTGTTCCTTCTAATGCGTCTAATATTGAATTCTTCAAGAAGCAACGAAAATTGGAAAAAAAACAAAAATCAAAGCAAAAGCTTCACAGAATAATTCAAAAATTTTATTGATCAAAATCTGCCATAAAATTGATAAAGAAAGTATATATACGAAGCTCTAATTAAATTTTTAAAATTAAAATTGAAATATAAGAAAAAGAATACATGAAATATGAAAAATATCAAATAGCCTTAAAAAGCAAAAAATTGATGGAATTTGAGCCAAGAAATGACTCCAACCAAGCACTAAGTGTTAGGCTTTAAAAAGTTTTCCATAGATATACCATAAGGTCTAAAACTCTTCCCGAATTAAAAGTTAAAGTAAGTTAAATAGATTTTCTATAAATTTTGTTGTAATTACATAAGATTTATATAAATTTCTCCTAAAACAAAAAATAATCCTATACTTGTATTTAATTTTAAATTCTTTTGATTAAAATACTCTCCATTTAAAATTTTTTGTTTAAAAAAATATTTAAGTTAATAAAAATGTTTTAATTTAAAAAATTTAAAATTAGACTAAAATATAAGATAATTTTTTTTAGAAGAAGTCTGTGTATATTAAAAAAGAATCTGTATAATTGTAACCAAAATTAAAAAAAATTATATAATTTACCCTAAAAATTATAACCTTTTAAAATCAAAGTGCCTCTTTAAACTTCCTTTTAAACTTTTGATAATCAGTGCATTGCATACAAGTTTTTGCAAGACGTTCACAGAAGCTAACGAGAAAAGTAGCAAAGTAACATGCAATGAATGAAAACATGCACGATTGTAAAAGTTGTTGACAATAATTATTGTACTTTACATTTAAAGGGTCACATTTCTAATGTTGATCATGAAGTGAAATTGTAAAGTATAAAAAAGTAAAACAAATGATTTTATGCGAAACATTTGCAGAAGTCATATATTATTTTGCATGTTTTGCCATACTCTTTTTGTTAACGGTGCGTAGATAAATTCGGCATATAATTGAATTAGTTTTGTAATTAATATGCTTCACATTCATAACATACTGTAGATGCTGTCTAACTCTAAACTCTCAAATTTCTCATTCAGTTTTGCACTGAGCATTTTGTAATCAAACATTTTGTTGACTTTGTCTTTCATCTATATAACCAATAACTTACTATTTCATTTCTTACCCAAAAAAAAAAAAAGGAAATTTCTCTGAATCAGATTATATCAATTTTCTCATTGTTACACTGAAGGCAAGCCAAGAACAAATACTGAAGAGTGGTGACAAAAAAAAAAAGGGCAAACAATCTGTATTGATAATAACGACGGTCAACACAAATGTTGCCAGTTATCACAAGTGGACCACTGAACCACCTCTGGACCTTGACCATGCCAAGTCATATAATTGAGGGTTTTCTTGTCTTTCTCTCTCTTTTCTTGTAAATTTGATTTACATACTTGACAAAAAAATAAAAGAAGGTTAGTATATATAAATTTATCAATTGACATTTAACGCGATTTAAGAGAATTTTATTCAAAATTAAAATTTTTTATTATTAATTTTTACTCATTTGGAAATGAGATTTAAGAAAAATTATGATAAAAATAAGTCTGCAAAAAAAAAAATATCAATCGTATTTGTGAAATTGAATTGTCTTTTTATTAAGCTCCCAACCCCAATCCAAGCGGGAATGGATGTTTTGTGATATTTCACCAAGTGGGGTGTACGAGTAAGAGAGAGTATACAGAGCTATCACCTTTTTAATCGTTACTTTCTTTTTTTGTTTTTTTTGTCCCTCTACGTTATATATTTATTTGTTAAACATAAAAAATTTAAATTAAATCCAAGTTAATCTATAATCTTAAATTCAACCAAATCCCGTCGATACAAACACTTGGTCATAGCTTCAATTTTAATATTCGGCCACTCAAAATCTACTTTTATTTACATATACCATAAACTTTTGTATATCTTTAATTTATCAAATTTTTAAAAATTATAATAAAAATGACTTATGTGCACATATCAAATAATATATATATACACACACATACTAAGTTTTACTTTCAAAATGTAGACGCATAAATGTGACTTAATTTAATCTAAAAAAATTTATCAACATTAAATCCACACAAAAATTTCTTGCACATACACTTCCCAACTTCTTATTCTCAACCCCACCAACCAACTAATTCACAATCCTTAAGCTATCTCTTTATCTTATCCACAAAATAGAAAAAGAAAGAAAAGAAAAAAAAAACTGCCTTTCTCCCCGACACTGACAATTATCAAGAAGAGTTGTATGATATCTTGCTGCCTGTCTCCCACTGGCAGTCCCCAAAATTAAATGACAGAATTTAATTTATAGTACTAAATATTATTTTATCATTCATTTTAATTAAAACATAATAAATAAATTTTCTTATAATTCAATATTAAATGCTAAAGTTTTTGTCAAAAGAAAATTAGATGTTGTATATTTATTACAAAAATCTAATAACAAATTCTTAGAAAAAATTGAAAAAAATACTTTCTTTAATTTTAAGTGATTTTTATATAGGTTTCTGAACTCTTAAAATTAAAAAATATTTCTTAAATTAAGATGCCACTGCACCATGGACATGAATTTTCTTCCATCTAATCACATAAGAGAGAAATGAAAATAAGAAAAGGTGAGGCTTACATGAGTAGATCTTACTAAACCCTATCAATGTCTTTATCTCTCCCATAAATTCACTCCTAAACTAGGGAGAATCTGCAGGCCTTTACTTTGCATTGGTAAAAATGAACACTTCAACACTCTCCAACGATTTAAAAATTAGAATGAATTTTTGAATTGTGAAAAGAGTCAACAGAATTAACCAAACAAATTAGATAGAAGAATTTAAATCTTAAAAATTAATAATCTAATTATCTTAAATTTTTTAAAAATATTCATAAATAATTCAAAATTTTATTTTGTCATCTCCAAAAGTTAACCCAGTGCAGGGTGACCTTTGGTGAATAGAGAAACAGACACACGTCCACGCCAAACATTATATAATGCGCACTCCTTACCGAAACTGATATGCTTGCCGGCCTTTTCCAACCATAGCGCACTCTCTGTACAATACACACACATCACTCTCCTTCTTCCTCGCTTCCACCGAAGTATAATCCCAAACGGCACCTTCCATTATCATTATCTATCTCCAACCAAATCCTTCCTTGTTTCCCAGTTTCCAACCATGAAAAACGCTTCAAAGAACAAGTTCTTCCTCTGTTTTCGCCCTGTCGTTGATATTGATGTCATGCTCGATTCTAGAGTTGCCGTTGATCACTCCCCTAGTGGTCGTTTCTCATGTGTTTCTGTTGCACACAAGGATGAAATAAAAAATTCAGACACCAAATCCACGTTTTCTGACAAAGGGTGTCTGGGGATTTCAGAGAATTCCATGCCTCCCAAACGAAAGCTCTCTCGGGTGATTAAAGCCATGGTGTTCGAAACCATATTGGTTAGTCCTTCAAATCAAATTCACATTGTTACGTTGTTTTGTACAGAAAAATGAATGTGTCTTTGATAGTTTGTCTGACTAGATTAAATGTGTTCTGCTTTACAGAATCGAAAAGCTCGTCGCAAAAATCGATTTCGCCAAGATTCTTGTGGATCAAACAGTAGTTATTCGACATACACAGAGGAAACTTCATCAACTGGTGATGAGAAATCCATATGGAGCCAAACGTCGTTGGATACTAGTAGTATTCAGGAAATAAATCCCGAATCGCAGTTTTCATCGTGTTCATCAGAATCAAAGCTTTTATGCAAGTCTAAGTCTTACCCCTCTGAAGCAAAGCCCAGAAAAAGAAGCCCTCGAGACCCATTAGAGAAGAAGCGAAAGAAGTTGGACTGCTCTGGAATATACTTGCTTCTCTTAAGCTTAACGCTTACGGTCCTGTGGGGTAAGATTCTGGGTATTATTTTGACATCAATATGGCTTTACTCTTACTCTGTATTCAAAGCAAGATATTTCCGGCCGAAAACAGTCTCTAAAGTCTGCAAGAACAGGAGTCACCGGGGAAGGCTACAATAAAGGGCATTCAATTTGATGTGAACGTTCTGTGTTTTGTGGCTGATGCATCTTATCCTGGAAGCTTTTTCAAGTACAATGGACAGACATAAGTTTCTTTTGTTCTCAACTTATTCGCATTTTGGCCAAGGGAGGGATCAGATCAGGGACTCAGAACCTCTTGCTGAAATTTTGTTTGAAATTCTTAAATGTCTAACATTTAGGATTAACCAATGAGTAGTTAATGAAATTCCACTCTGTAAGAGGTTTGGTTGTTGTCTGTGTAATTAATTTGTCCAAAATTTTCACCAGATGTTTTACGGGTACAGTGATGATCTTTAAGTTCTCAATCTTTCGCAATCAATCCTCAATATTGCTTTCACACAATAAATAAGTTGATCGCTAATACCAATAAGATAAATGCACATGTTGGAGAATTCAATGATCTGTAAGTAAAGTTGAGGATGGATACCCTGCAGATCTCTTAATGTGCGGAGATGCATTGTTTAGATTTTTTTTCTTAACTTTCCAAAAACATAGCATATAAAATAAAAATGATTTTTTAATTATTAATTTTAAAAAATAATACTTAAAAGTAAAAGAATTAAAAAAATTAAATTTAAATAATTCAAATTGTATTTGAAAGATGAGCACCACGCAGATCCCTTCTCTGTGTAGGGAAACTGGGTCCAAGTAACATTTTTGCACGGAAGATCCAAAATTAATTTAAAATGCTTTCAAGTTCTTGAATTAGGACTTTGCCCTATTTGGCGTCCCACTGAGAAAGGAGAGGAAAGAGAAAAATTATATATAATATTTATTATGCTTTTGTAATTACTATTAAACAATATTTATATATATTTATTATTTTTTTAAAATATAGACACAATAATTATTTTTTATTTATAAAATTATTTTATATATATTTATATATATATATATATCAAACGACTAGCAATTCTGTATTTCTTAGTTCATATTAAGCATTGTTTGTGAAGGTTGTTGAGCAATTTTGGCCAAATTTTAAACAAACGGTGTGCTGTTAATAAAATGGGTATAGTTTGCCAACTTGTTGACTTCATCTAGAATGTTGGTGAATTACGATCCTTGCAGTGGTTTGCAATAGTACCAACTTTTTAATCTGTTTTTTTAACTTATAAAAAATGATGTAAGATACCTAAAATTTGTAACTAAAATTGTATAGTTAAAATTTTTTTAGTATAATTTTTTTTATAATTAAAATTTTTGTCTTACTTGTAATTTTTAAATATCTTACATCAATCTACTTCCAAGACGTTAAAACACCTTCTACAGTCCGCAGGGATCAAATGCAATGTTGGTCCTACTTAAAGCTTTTTAAAGAGTAATGCTAATAATGCCCACAAAAAGTTGTAGCTTTCAAAAAGACTGATTTTATAAAGGTTTGTTTTCAGTAGTTGAGTTTTTAATTATTAAATTTGTTTTAGGTTCATTCTCAAATTTGTTACTAGTAAGACAAAAATCTTAAAATAGATTTAATTATAATTTTTTCTTACAAACAAGCAACAAGGCTTTAGGAGTTGGTAGTTAAAAAAGAAGTCAGGTAGAAATTAAACCCCCATACATTAAAATCACCCGATGATTATGTTTGGAAAAAAATACCACATGATTAAGACTTTTAGAATTAGAAAATTTTAAGAGAACGGTTAACATTAATTACTAGCTCCTCTTTTGACAAATACTTAAATTATATAATCATATCTTTTATCATAAAAATATACACAATCCCCTAAAACTAAAATATATATTAAATATCTTCAAAAATAATATTAATTTCTTTTATTAAAATATAGTTATAAATATTTTTTAAAAGTTTTATTTCAATATTACTTATTTCGGGTTAAAATTATAAATTTAATTTATTCTAATTAAAATTAATTATTTTTATATTATTCAAATACATATTTAATATTTATTTTATTATAAATAATATAAGAGTATTTTGTCTAAAATAGATATAATTGTAATTTATATTTTGATTTTAGAGAAAGAAAATGTAAATTTTTTAAAATACAAAAAAAAAATTGTATAATTTAAACATCTTAATATATATATGTATGTATGTATGTATGTATGTATGTATGTATAATTTACTCCATATTTAAACATTGAAAATGTTAATATAATCTCTATAAGTTGAGGCTTCCAGGGCTCCAAAATATGTCGTGAGTTTGTTTTGCCAGCTGGAGTTGGCACATAGTTAATAAACATTGAAATCAAGGGACACAAGATTTTATGTTCCTTATTTCCTTTGCTTAGGGCCTGAGTTTTGTGGCATTCTAGATCATACAGCTGAGCATTAATATACAGATTAACTTCTCGCTAAACAATTTTGATAGCCAAAAAAAGGTGGTCGGGCTGTCAATAAAGTTAATTTGGTAGTGGCTCCTTCCCAATCATAAAGAGAGAAAGAAGAAGACACGAAATACAATAATGTTGATAAAACATTGGCCACTTTCAAAGAATAAAGCATAAACCAAAAGACAAACAATCATGTGGATCATATTGGGTTAAAAATGCTAATATATAAGGAAAGCATGGATGCATACTTTACTTCATTTGTGAATCAATCGGTAAAGGCAGGATGAATTAGCTTTCATTAAATTAAAGAACACCGAAAATATATAATTAAACAAACACCATAAATGAAGTCAAATGGGGTTAGTTACTATTATAAAAAAGATGAATTAGCTTTTGCAGGACATTTGAATGCAGGCCTGCCACGTTTGTTTCGGGGTAAATGGATACAGTATTAAGCCAACTGGTTGGAATTTTTGATAACTTTACTTCATTCAATTTAGTTTAATGGCAAAAAAATTTTAAAATCTTAAACTAATATCTTAATTCATTTTTTTATACTTACCATTGGTATAATTATAATTTATATATTGTTACATAATTCAATTAGTTTTTTTTTTTTTGGTTCAAAATTATTACAGTTGAGTTAAATTTTAAACTTTATGTGAGATAATTGTTTGTTTGAAAGATAGTAATACTTCAAGTTTTAATATTATAGAAATACAGTAAATATTTGACATGTATTAAAAGATAAATTTTTTTTTAAAAAGTTACTTACATATATATAAAAGTGACTTAGTAGAGAGAGTTTTGAATCATTGACTTATGCTGTATACAATTATTATTTATTTGAGAAATTCAACAGTTAAAAGGGATTTGAAGGTTGAATTAAAATTTTCCTTGACTTAAATTGATGGATTTGAATTATGTATGTGGGAAAAATGTTTTTCAATGGGGCTTGGGAAAAAAATTACACTCATAGTTTGACATTATATCTTGTTAAAAAATTTTAAGATTTCAAATTTATGGATCAATTTACTTATATAATTTTTACATAATTTATTTTCATTTGTTGTTGCGTTGGATGAGTGAACACGATAAACGAGATAGGATTAGAAATGAATGCATTAAAGGAAAAGTAGAACTTGCACTTATTGTAAAAAAGATTGTAGAATCGAAACTTAGATGGTTTGGTTATGTGAAGAGGAAACCTATAGAAACTCCAGTTAGGAGAATAAATGAGATAGAGAATAGTTTAATAATTAGAAGTAAAAGAAGACCAAGAAAAATTATAAAAAAAATTATTAAAAGAGATTTAAATTTCAATAGTTTATCTAAAAATATAATTTATGATAGATGTTTATAATATCGATTGATTCATATTGTCGACCTCACTTAATAAGAAAAGACTTTGTTATTGTTATTTTATTTTCATTTGATGCGAGACTTTTCATGCTCACTTATACTTGAATCTAACAATATAGACATTATTGGGATATATTGTTTATTAGTATGAACATTCTTTATACAAGGCTTGAAATATGTGGATGAGAGAAACTTGAAAAATGTAAAGGTATATTTCACAATCATTTATAGTTCACAGTACTTTCCGATAGTATATTACTAGCCAAAGTTCTCATCAGGTGGAAGAGCCCTTTGAATAGAAATCGAAAGATTTGTAAAAGAGCTCCAAAAAGATATGTAAAGAAACGTTGCTTTTGAGATATTTATCAAATCCTTCCCACGATAAATTTGGTTTAGGTGAAAACAACGTCTTTGTTGTTCTGTTTTGTTAAAATAAAAAATAAAAAGAGAAATGAAAGTGGGTAATTATAAATGCAGGGATTGAATATCTTTTATGAAGTCGAAGGAAAAGGCATGTAAAGTTAAGGGGAAGTCGTTCTATTCTAAAAGAAGACGGAGAGCGCTTGACACTTTTCTTGGTTTATTTAAAGCGGTGTGCTATGGCCGCTGCGACACGTAACTTGAACTTATTGAAGCCGCTTGATATCTTCTATTAGATTTCACAGTATAAATTAATATAATATATTATAAATTTTTATAATTATGTGGCATAAGTAAGATATTATATAATTTTATATATTAATTTTTTTTATATGTTAAAATGATATATAACTTAATAAAGTTTTGGAAAGTAAAATTACATTTTATTAGATTTTAATTTATAAGATGTTATTAACATTTTCTTATTCTAACTATCATCTATAAAAGTATTCATAGGTTAGGATGGGCTAAGTTTTTGTCTAACTCAATGTCCAACCTAATTTTGTACCAAAAAACTTTTTTCTTCCACCTTGGTGCTTAGGCTCAGGCTTGACATGATTTAGTTTAGTATTATGATAGGATAGGCCACTTAAAAAAAACGTAAAAATCATAAAATTAATCTAAAAAATAATTATTTTTACATAAGTCATTATAAAATTACATTTTTACATTTAAAAAAATTTTTTATAAGTCTCTATAAAATAATTTTTTTAAAAAAAAAAATTATAGGACCAAGCTAAATCAAACTAAACTAACTAACATGATTGACTTGATTTGCTTAAAAAAAAATTTAGCTCGACCAAACCTTATGCTAGTTAGGCCACCAAACACTAAGACTCCTCATGGTTTGAGCCAAATATTGGCTTACCTTGATAGTTGGTCGATTTTATGTTGGGCTTCTTTTTATGCTTGGTGCTCAAGTTAATTTTGTACTGGGGCAAGTTAGGTTGGTTTTTTAGTCTAACAAAGCCTTTTTCAATAAAAATTATAAAATAATTTTTAAAATATAAAATTTATATATATAAGTTCTTATAAAATTATTTTTTACAAAATTAATAAGATAAGACCAAGTTAGGCCAAACTAGCCAACAAGGCCGAGTTATCATGTGGCCTAGCCTAATAAGCTTATTTTTTTAATTTCTTTTTTTTAATTTCTCTTTTCTTTCTTTTTTTCCTTTTTAAAATGATAGAAATATTTATTTCTCTAAAAATTAATATAACATAATAAATTTAAATAAATATAATATATCGTAAAGTAAAAGGTATTTTTTTCAAAAGGCATTTTTGTCAAAAGGCTTCATTTTTATTTTATTCAATATTATATAATGTATTACTAAATACAAGATGATATTATTTTATAAAATATCATATCAAACATTGTATAATTTTTAAATTTTATCTTATTAAACATTATATTTTAAAGCCTTATCCTACACAATATAGCAAATGGCCCCTATATATCACTTTATTTTATAGAGAAATAGTTATTGATTCTCCTTGCTAGGTGTCTCCCCAGTCCAAGAAAGGATCTATGAGAGAGAGATGAACATAGATCCTTTGAAGTCTAGAGGATCCATGAAGTGTGAAATGTAGTACTTTACTTTTTTTTTTTTTAAACTTATGCTTCCTACATAAAAGTGCACTTCAAAGGCACTTTTAGAAAGATAAAAACATAGGTGGAGTCCAATAAGACTCATCCCCGTGAATCCTACCTTCTTATGTCTCTATCTCTCCTACATGATTTTTTCCAGAACGAGAGAGAATCCATACTTATGGAATCCACTTAATTTAATTTAAAAAAAAAAGGATGAAAGAAGATGCATGTTAGATACTATGTCTTATTTTCCAACATAGATCCTTTGATGTAGTTGGAGGTATAATGTCCTTTTTTTTAAGTTTTAGATATAGTTAAAAATTTTAAAATGTAATTTTTCTTTATAGTTACAATTTTTGAGCTCCAAATTATAATTTTTATCTTCAAACTTATCATGTAGGACCTAAAATTAGAAAAACAAGGCTTTTTAACCTTCCTATCTAGTCATTCTAGGAATGGAGAGGATTTGTTTTACTTGTTTTCATTAAGGAAGTATGTAATCCAAGGAATTAAAAAGGTGTGAGAGACATGTCGGTAGAATAGGAAATTGAGAAAAAGAAAAGTTTTGCTTATTTTTGTGTTCTTGATTGAAGGATCAAAAGTGCTCAAATTTTTATGAAATTTTAGTATATTGTTCTTAGTACCATAAGCATTTTACTTGTATAGTTAGATTACTTTTCTCTTTTCTATTGGTTAGGTTGCTATATTCACATTTTGAGTTTTGTGCACTACCATTGTAATGATTTTTCACTTTGTTGATAGTGAATAAGGAATAAGTTAAGTTTTTAGTCATTGTTAAAGACTCATTATTGCATTAATTGATTTGTCAACAATAAAATTTTTTTTAAACTAGGTTCTATGATTTTTACCTCTCACATTGAGAGAGTTTTTCATGTTAAAAATTATGCATTTTCCCATTCTCATTATTTTGTGTATTCTTATGTATCTAATGTTTAAAATATTTTTTATATGTAGGTATTAGCTTTCAAAGGTTCTTTCGAGCAAGAAAACATTTTAATTTTTGCTTATTATTATTTTGCTCCTACACATTCTTTCCCAATAGAAGCTCTATATAATAGAAGCATCCTATGGAAGGGCATTTAATTCATACAACCTTTCATTGCATAGCTTAACTAGGAGAATCACTATAAGAATCTGCATATTTTATGACAAAAACTTGTAACAAACAACGACAGATTTATTTATTTATTAATTAATAAAAAATAAAAAAAAATAATTGCGATTGATTTATGGTTAAATATTACTACCATAAGTTTGTCGCCACATACAGCGACAGAATAATAGTTAGATTGCCCAACCAATATTCTATCGTATTTGTACAATGGTTTGAAGAATTATAAAAAATTAATTAATATGATAAAAATATATAAAAAAGTAATTATTATACAAAGATAATTATAAATAATGTTAATTTTTAATTAAAAAATATCAAATATATATAATGTTCAAATATAATATATTACAAAAATATATTATAAATAAGATAATATATTCTAAATTCTGATTAGAGATAAATATATAAAGCATATTATAATTTATATTAATGATATTTATTATCAAATAGAAAAAAATAAATAATATATAAAAAATAAAATATTCTATTGACTTAAGTCAGCTAAATAATATTATTGCATAAAAATATATAAATATTCAATAACAAATATATAAATATTATTAATTAAAATATTCAAATATTATAGATTATTATAATTTGGATAAATATAAGTAATATTAATTAATTATATTATAAGTATATAAATAATATTATAATTTCTATAGATTATATTATAATTTACAATTTATATTAATAAAAATATTTATCAAGAAAAAAGAAAATATTGTATAAAAAATATATAAGTAATATTAATTTTTAATTCAAATTAATATATATATATATATATATATATATATATATATATATATATATATATATATAACTTTCTAATAAAATATAATGTAAATTATATGTTATAAATATAAATATATAAATTAAATTTAAATATATTATAATATTATACAAATTTCTAACAACAAAAAAAGTGGTTGCATAGTATCCAACCACTTTTATGTCATCATATTATAATTATATATTTATATAATTTAATCACATGGCAACGAAAAGGTAATTGGATATCTCCAACTAGTTTTCTGTCACCAAAATATTAAATTATATATAAATATTAATAATTTAACATTATATAATATTAGATATATAAATTATATATAGATATTAATAATTTAAATATTTAAATATTATTAATTATTATAATTTAATAAATATATTATAAACTATATTTATTAAATTATAGTATAATTTATAATAATTATAATTAATTATAATTAAATAATTTATACATTATAATCAAATTATAAATCATAATGTAAGGTGATTGAAACCACAATATATAAATATTATTTTTTGTTATATATTATAATAATTGAAATATTCAAATATTATTAATAATTATAATTTTAATAAATATACAAATAAGTGTAAAGAATATAATAAGTAAATAAAATTATTGTTAGAGATAGTTGAATGTGCTGAAAATTTTTTTATATTATATATATATATAACTTTTGTATTTTATATATAAAAAGTGATTTCGGGTTACATAAATATATTTTTTATAAGAAAATAAAATAAAAGAATTATTGATAGCCATCGAAAAAAATAGCCATTGAAAAAGAAAAGTAACCGTTAGAAATAAAAATAACTGTAAAAAAAAAAAGACCATTAAAAAAAAGAACGTTAAAAAAAGTCTATTTATATGAGGAAGGGTAATCTTTCTTATTCTCCTCTCACAACTATTTTCTATCATTTTCTTCTTTAGAATTTTGCCTTCCTATTTTCTTTATCAATTTTTTTTAAAATTTCACCTCTTTGTTCAAGTTCAAGTGGAGAATTGGTTTGAAATAAAGATTTTATTCGTCTTAACCTATCCAAGTAAGTAAATATTTATATGAAATATATAAGCATATTATTTTTTATAACTTATTAATTATAAATAATTGTTAATTATTCTTTTGTGATCTGATAATATAATGGAGATAGATATATAGGTAATGAAGATAAATTAATATACAAAAATTTAGTGATAATATTTGTATTTAAGGAAGTATTATATTTATTTGATAATATGTTAAAAGGTAGATTTTGTTATAAAAAATTATAAAGTAATATTTAAAATGTTTATTAAAATAGAAAATGGAAATTCTTAGTAATCGAACGTGGATGTATAATAGATTAAATCTTAGACATAAAGGATATATTGATGAATTTTTATAAGGAGTACAAAAATTTATTACTTTTGCATGTGAAAAATGATTAAGGTCAAGAAGAGGAGGAAAAATTAGATGCCCTTATTCTATGCATAAAAATATAGCATATCTTACTCCTGATGAAGTGAAAACTGATCTTTATAAGAAAGGATTTCAACGTGGATATTGGTATTGGACATGTGATGGTAAGATTGAACCATCCCCAATACCTAACATACATGTTAGAACATCTAACTCATCACGATTAGTAAATGATGACTAGGATAATAGATATAAAAGAATGATCTCTGAAGCAATTTGTCCTGAATTTAATGTTGATAGTTATGCTGAAGGAGGTAATGATGATAATTATGTCAAGGAATTATCAAATTTAGAAGCCCAACAATTTTTTTATTTACTAAATGCATATGAGCAACCACTTTAACTAAGATGTAGTAATCAGTCTGAATTATCTATTATTATAGAAATGTCAAGCATTAAATCTGACAATAATATATTACAGTATAGTTTTAATCGATTTGCAAGTTTATTGAAAAATAGTTGCATGTATGATAATATTGTACCTAATAACTAGTATCAAACAAAGAAGATATTATTAAAACTTGGTCTATCTACACAAAAAATTGATGTTTGCATCAATGGATGTATGTTGTACTATAAAGATGATATAGATGAGATAATATGTAAATTCTGTGGAGCACATAGATATAAAACTAATGGACCTGGCCGAAGACAAAGATCAAAGGAGATTCCATATAAAAAAATGCATTATTTATCGATTATCCCTAGATTGCAAAGGCTTTATGATTCAATGAAATTTGTTGAGCTTATGCAATGGCGTCGGAATAATAGAAGGGGCAAAGGTATACTGTGTCATCCATTTGATGGAGAAGCATGGAAACATTTTGATAGAATATATCCCAATTTTGCAATAGAGCCAAGAAATGTTCATCTTGGTCTTTGCATAAATGGGTTCACTCCTTATAGTTAGCCTGCTTCACCATATTCATGTTGGTCTGTGATAATTACTCCTTATAATCTCCTTCTTGGAGTTTGTATGACTATTCCTTTCTTATTTTTAACGGCAATTATTCCCGGATCACAAAATCCCAAAACGAATATTGATATATTCTTGCAACCACTAATTGATGAGTTAAAATTGTTATGGGAAGAACGAGTACCGACATATGATGTTTCAAAGAAGCAAAACTTTTAGATGCATGCAAGCAGCATTGATGTGAACAATAAATGACTTTCCAGTATATGGGATGTTGTCAGTATAAAGTACTGCTAGAAAATTAACTTGTCTTTATTGTATGGAAAACTCAAAAGCTTTTACTTTGAAGTATGGGGGCAAGAATTCTTGGTTCAATTGCCATTGATAGTTTCTACCTATGAACTATGTTTTCAAAAGGAATAAAGATGCTTTCAAAAAAAATAAAGTTGAAAATGATCCCCCTCCACCAAGATTGGATGGAGAAGAGTAATGGCAATATGTGAAGATCCATCCAAGAGTAGTTGATCAAGATGTTTTTAGATTGTCAAGTTATGGGCAATATCACAACTGGATGAAACACAGTACATTCTTGGAACTTTCATATTGGAAATATTTGTTGATTTGGCATAATTTAGATGTCATGCATATAGAGAAAAATATATTTGATAATATTTTTAATACTTTTATGGATGTGAGAGGGAAGACTAAAGATAACATAAAAGCCTGAATGGATTTAAAAAAATATTGTAGGTTGAAAGACTTAGAGCTACAAAAAATATCTAATGGAAAAGTGATAAAACCAAAGGCTAAATTCACTCTTACACTTGATCAACGAAGGATGATTTGTTCATGGATAAAAGAATTGAAAATACTTTATGGGTATTCCTTGAATTTGTTAAGATGTGTAGATTTAACAGAAGGAAAGTTAGTTGACCTTAAAAGTTATGATTGTCATATTTTTATGGAATGCTTATTCCCAATTGCTTTCAGTGCATTTCCTAAGCAAATATGGAAGCCCATAATCGAGTTAAGTCTATTTTTCAAGGAATGATATTAGACAACATTGACAGTTGATGGCTTAATGCAAATGGAACGCAATATTCCTATCATTCTTTGCAAACTAGAAAGAATATTTTCACCAAGTTTCTTTAATTCTATGGAGCATTTACCGGTCCATTTGCCATTTGAGGCAAGGGTGGATGGCCCTGTCCAATATAGATGAATGTATCTCTTTAAAAGATAATTCATATTTAAGTTCTATTCATATGTAAATATCATTTATTTGAAATAATATATTATCTCTCACACTACTTATCATTTGGTCGTGCAGATTTTAAAATAGATTAAAATGCACAGTTAAAAATAAAAATTTGTGTGAAAGGATCTATTTGTGAGGCCTATTTGTCACAAGAAGTATCACACTTTTGTTCATATTATTTTGAGTCATAGGTATCTTTAGTATAAACAAAATTTTATCAAAATGAGTGTGTGGATGAACAATAAACAAGTGAATCAATTTTAACAGTATTCACTAAAGTTGGATGGTTGCTTGGAAAATGCTTAACTCGTTACTTGAATGATAGAAAAATGGTTATTGCTCATCTTTACGTCCTATTGAATTGTGATGAAATTAAGGCTTATATTGAGTAAAATTGAAACTTATCACACTGATAATTCATCATTCATTAATATTTTAACATGCAACTTGTATTGTAGGATTTTTGAGCAATAGTTACGAATGTTAAATCTATACATTGGCTCACGAGAAATTGACAACAAAATTGAACAGAAATTTGTACAGTGGTTTAAATCATATGTATGTAGTGCCATTATTTATTTATTTACACATTTTTTTTACTTATTGACTTGCATAATATTAACTTAATTTTCTTTTCAAATAGGTTCTCAACCAACTTGGATTTAGTAACAATAAATATTTGAAAGATTTAGCTTAGGGACCCCTTAGAGAGGTGCAAATCTAGCTAGGATATTTTGTGAATGAATATAAGTTTCACATCGATAATTGGAGCATTGGTAAGAAAACAATAAATAATAGAGTTTGTGTTAAGGGAATGGGAGAAGATGGAGATAATGATTTCTTTGGTATCCTTAAAGAGGTGGTTCAATTACAATATAGAGGAGAAACTGAAAAAAAAAATAGTATTATTTCTTTGTGATTGATTTGATCTTGTTATGAATTGAGGGATGAAAATACATAGTGATTATGGAGTTATTGAAATAAAACATACCAGACAATATGGAAAATTTGATCCATTTGTATTTGCAGAGCACTGTGTTTAAGTCTATTATGTGACGTATCCTGTGAGGGCCCGAGAAAAAGGTAATTGGTGGGTTGCCATGAAAACTAAAGTAAGAAGTGTGATAGATGATAATAATTCATTAGAGGTTACTTATCAAAATAACCAAACTGAAGTAAGAATAGTGAATAATGAGGTATCATCTGATACCTTATGTAATGAAGGGGAAATGGAAGAAGTAGATCTTCATATTAATTTACAAGTTGAAGATATAAATTTTTATATAGATATGCAAGAAGAGGTACAAAAAGATCAAGATGATGATGACGGTGAGGGGGTGATGAAGATGAGGATGAGGATGAAGATGATGAAAAGGCTGACAACGATGATGATTAAGTTGAAGAAGATAATAAATAATAATTTATTTTATTTTTAATAATGATAAAAACAATTATTAGTATTATTATTAAGTTTTTTTTTCATTTTTTTATTAAATTTTTTATAATAATACTTATTACATTAATTTTTTATTTTTAAATTTTGAGTTTAATGATAAATAATAATTTATTTCATTATGTTTTTATTTTTTTATTTACTATTATAAAAAAATTGTATAAGATTTTATTTTTGTAAGTTTTTATTTTTATTTTATTTATTGTGATGAATAAAATTTTATACCATACATTTTTAATATTAATAATTTATTTAAATATTTAAAATTTCTTCTTTTATTCATTGTAATATTTGTCTTTATATATATATATATATTATATATTATGATAAAAAATTTATTTATAATATTATTTATCATTTTATTATATTTTTTATTTTTAAAATAATAAATAAAGTTATTGAAAGATATTAGAGCTCATGTGAAGCATGAACTATATTATTATCATTTTATTTTTTAAAGTTCACATGAAGCATGAATTATATTATTATTATTATTATTATTATTTTAATCTTTTTTAAATAATAAAAGAAGTTTACATGAAGACTAAAAGATGTCAGCCTTCACGTAAACTATCATGTTATCATTTTATTTTATTTTAGTTTTTAATCAAATTAAATAAATAAATAAAGTTCACCTAAAAGCGGACATCTTTCAGCCTTCACATGTACCTCATTTATTATGTTGATTTTAATTTATATAAATCAAAGTTAAAATAATATTGTATATAATATAATACATTATTTTACTATATTTTATTTTATATAATTTTTTATCTATGTTAGTGATAATTTTTATTTGTTATTTATAATAATTTTAATAATTACTTAAAATATAAATATATGTTATAAATAATGAAATAGGAAATTAAGTTAATAATTAAAGGTGAACCAAATTATTTTCCTTTTTTTGTATTTGTTATCGACCTATATATATATATATTTGGTTCTTTTCTTTTGCTGCACAAAAAACTTCTTATCTGAGTGCTTCAAAGAAAATTGCTTCTCTTGCTTCTTTTCTCATATACTGCATAAAACTATACTGTATGCTCCAATCAAGGTAAAAACTATATATATGAAGCTACAATGAAGTTATTGTTGCTATTAGTAAGATATGGAAAACATTATTAATTTTAACCTTTTTTTATTTTTCATAGATGTCTGCACAAACATAAAGCATAAAACTCCATTATAAAATTTGTCAAGGTTTGCCGATGGAACCAAAACTAATTTATCCAGTACATATAGGGTAATATTTATATTTACACTATTTACTCATCACATATATAGTTATTTATAAATTAACTTTCATAAATATATTTAATTCATTAATCAAATTTAGATTAAATGATAATATTGTGGGTGAATGCATTCGTGCCATCATTGAAAACAATTTTAATGGTCCACACAATTCTTTAAAGGAAGTTCCACCATATGTTAGATTAGCATGATTTCAAGAGTTTCAAGTATACGGTAATTATTAATTTTGTTAGGGAAAATTGTTGTTAGAATTTTAGTGTCATGTATTTTCTAGAAATGTTATTGTTGGATTCCAGATGGACATGATTCAATCTATGAAAATTTCTTAGACCAAGTGAGAAATAAGTTAAAAGACATGATAGGGTATGTACGAGAGAGGAAAAAAGGACCAGTCTGGATGAAAGAACATGTTTGGAACTCATTGTGTGCTAGTTGGGATAGTTTACAATTCCAACAAAGAAGCAAAAGGAATAAAAAAAATAAAGCATTTAGCAGTGGCTCCATTTCTATTGCCGGCTCTCATCCAGTATGGTTTTATTAGGAGACTTTGAAAAATAATTTTAGGAGAAAACCAACACAGGCTGAACTTCATCGAGCTATGCATTTAAAGAATGGTCATTGGATTGATGAAAAATCAAAAGCTACCTATATATATATGTATTGATAAATTACTATTATATTTAACTTATATCTATCATTATAATTTAGATTGACATATTTTGTCTTCTATTTAGAATGAATATATCAAACTTAAGGGTGAAATTACTCCTCCACCACAACAATTATCACAAGAACTATTATTTAAGGAGATAGAACTTTGGATACAAGCAAGAGGAGGAAGAAAGGCTGGAGAGATGATCTATGGCATAAGAAGTATTTTATATTATATAATGGGAGATCCAATTTCTAGCCATAGATACAAAGATATCTTTAGCCATCAAAGTTCTCTAAATATGTGTGAAGCAATATCTCTCAGAAGTTTATTACATCCAAACATTTAAAACATCATAGACTTTCAAACCTTACAATTTCAAAAAAATAATAGGACTATACAAGATCTACAAAACCAACTTAATCTATATAAGAGTTTTTATAAAAGTCGTCATAATAAAAAAATTCAATAAATTCAAATATTTTATTTGTATTGAATTTTTGTCATTTATTTAATGATAATTTTAAATTATTTTCTTATATGAAATTATGTCATAAAAAATGTGTAAAAAATATGAGTAGAAAACATTACTTATACAAGTGTTAGAAATTTTATTATATTATTATACTTGATTATAGTATTGTATTTGATTATATTATTGTACTAATATAGTTTACAAGTTACTTGTTTATGCTAATTATTTTCTTACCATATGTTTTTTTACTTTTTTATTTTATCAATTTCATTTTAAAGCAATTTGTACAAAATAAAAATTATATTTGCAATATTTAAATTTAAAATAAAAATTCAATGGTATATTATTCTAATTTTAAAGTGGTTAGAATTATAATTTTCAATAAATTCATATTTAATTTGTATTGAATTTTTTCTTTTATTTAATTATAATCAAGAAATTATGTAATGCAAAGTATGCAATAAAAAATTAAAAGAAAAGGTGAGTTGCTTAACTCTTTTAATTCAATTATAATCAATAAATTATATAATGAAAATTATGTAGAAAATATATAAAAAGAAAAAGAAATTAGTAATTGTAGTTGATGTTACTTGTAAGAAACAAACAAACAAACGTCAGAGCCACTTTTATTATTATTGTACTTGATTTTGTTATTTAATTATGTAATGAAAATTGTATTAAAAAAAAGCAATTAGTAATTGTAGTTGATATTACTTATAAGAAACAAACAAACAAATGTGTCAGAGCCATTTTTATTATTATTGTACTTAATTTTGTTATTTATCATTTTCATTTGTGATTTTACTATAAGCCTGAAGTTACTCGACAATTATTATACACTATAGAATTATAATTTTTAATAAATGTATTTTGGTTTGTAGTGATTTTTTTTGTTTAATTATAATCAATAAATTATGTAATAAAAAGTGTGTAAAAATATGAACAGAAATTTTTTCTTTTATTTAATTATAATCAATAAATTATTTAACAAAAAGTGTATAAAAATACAAAAAGATAAGATAAGTTGTAATTATAAATTATATAATGTCACAATGTAAATGTCAGAATTATTTTTATTATTGTACTTGATTTTACTACACATTTGTACTAAAAAGGTGACGTTATTTCACATGCTACATTTTATAGACCTCAGACTATACATATGCTACATGACCTCAGACTATGTCAAATAAAGTTATAAAGTTAGTATTATTTACATATTTTATAAATCTATATATATACATATCTTTGTAACTTACCACATAGTTCTCTACTTATTCCATTGATTTTAACTGTGATTCTAATTTAAAAATTATCATTTTCTCTCATTATGCACAGGTATATATATAAATACATCAATATTAAATTATTATTACTATTTCTATACAAAATTTTTGTTGATGTAACTTTTTTATTTCTTCTAATTATTTTATTCAGATGTCTCGATGCAGATCATCATCAAATAGAAGTCGATCACGACCTCACTTCACTTCCATTTCTAAGCAAGAGAATTTCACTTCTCCTCCTCCTCTTTCTCATTAAGAGTCACAACCTAACATTATCCAAAAACAACTTATTACACCTGTAGGCGATAACAAGTTATTATACATTTTTTAAATTATTGTCACTCTCACTATGAATTTTTTTTTTAATTTACTTTAAATATTTATTTTATATAGATTTGAACCAAATAATGATACAGTATGTACTTGCATCATTAATATTTTTAAAAGTAAATATGAAGGGCTTTGGAGTAGTTGGAAAGAAGTTCCACAAGAGTATAAAGAATTATGTTTTCAAGAATTTCAAGTATATTTTTTATTAATTTTTAATAATTATATTATCATGCATTTTTATAATTAAAACTTTATGTTATTCAGAAATATTATTATTGGTCACCCAATGACCACAAACAAATTAAAAAAAATTAGAAAAATAATATAATTAAGTGATTAAAGGATAATATTTGGAAAGCACAAAAAAGTGGAAAAAAAAAATCTTAATGAATTAGAGATACGATTTGGAATCAACTTTTGTGACAAATGGCATACTCCACAATATCAAACATGATGCAAAAAAATCGGGCCTCCTCTTCTTAGTTTGGCTCATCACAACATACCAAAGGTTCTATTTCTATGCTTGAACATGCTAAAAGATTGGTAAGTAATTTTATTTCTTTATCTATTTCATTGGCATTTTCATTATATTTTTAATTATTTGTAATTATTATTTTAAATATATTTTTAACTAATAATATTTTATTCTTAAAGCAAAAGAATTAGAGAGACCACCTAAATATTCTAAAATTTATCTCAAAATAAAAATAATGACTCTTTGGTAAACAAAAAATTAGAAGCTATATATGTAAGTGTAATTTTATATTCACTGTTATACATGCAATTATATCTTGTTTTGATTTTTGCTATTTTTAGGATGAGTTTGTTTAGTAGTAAATTTCTAATGTGGGCTCCCTTATTTACTTTTCAGAATGAGTTTCTTCAATAAAAGCTTAAAGCAAAGAGTAGGTGAGAGAATATATCAGAATTAGCTTTATGAATGCAAGTTGTAGGAGGGGAAAAAAAAGGATTAGTATATGGTTTAGGTAGCATATCCTACAACATATATGGAAATCCAACAATTAAGTTCAAAGATCCAATCTACGATCACTCTGCTTATATTCAAGAAGTTATAAGAAATGAATGTAAAGCTTTTATACAAAATACTCGTAATACGTTGCTTTATGAACAACAAAAGCATATTGAAAAAATTGAAGCTGAATTAAGCCAATATAGATGTTTTTTTCAACAATACTCACAGTTACATGATAACAACGCTGGGACAAGCTCAGTATATAGGCCAGAAATGTCTATACCTTCTAATCAAGCTCAAGATAATGAGATAGAGGATGAGGATAATGAGATACAATGAGGGAATGAGTGATTGTTGAAAAATTTATAAAAGTCTAGTGTATTTTTATTTTAATTTAATATATTTTAATTTATGTAATTGTTGTTATATTATAATTTCATATTTTGTTTAAATTTAATACTTTTGTGATATATTATATAATTAATTATAAAGTTAGTTATATATATATTGATATATATCACAAGCCAGCAATGAAAAAAAAAATTAAAGATTAACCTTCTTTGGTGAAATTTGCTCTCCCGCAAGAAAAGTTGAAAAAAATTAAACCAATCTCTATGTTACCTGCCATCGCGAAAATACAAAACTTTTATGTTTGCATTCCTTTTCTCTTGTTATATATATATATATATATATATATATATATATATATATCTTTGTCCCTTCTTTATTTGTATCTTCAGACTCTTTGCTTCATCTCTTCCTTATCTTTCTCTTCAGTCTTAGCTTTGTTTCTTCTCAATCTCTATCTCTAATAATTCAAAGTTTGGCTTCTTCATCTTTATGTTCGTTTTTCCATTTCATAACTTCTTTTTTTTTTTTATGTATTTTTTTTTATTTCTTCGCATACATAGGTTTTTTATATTTCTTCGTGATAAAGATGATGATAAACAAGATAAGTTGATATATATTTTTTCTTCTTTGATTTATTTATCTAGCTATATCTCTAATTCATTCTTTTTTTTTTTCCTCTTATAAAAGATGAATTTGTTCAATGATAAAAGATGACACTATGACACTGCAACAATTATCATCTTTGTTTTGTTTTGTTCTTTCCAATTATTTTTCCACTATTTTCCTTTACTAATTAATTTTTCTTCATATTTCATTATTTATTCCATGTACAAAATAAAATTTATATTTGCAATTGCAATGACAATAACATATTTATACAAAAGAATTAATATAACCATATTTATATAAAACAATTAAGATAATGTGAATTGTTGCCATAACAATAATATATTTATATAAAAAAATTAAGTCAAGTAACTTTTTAATAAAAATATAAATAATAATTAAATCTATAACAAAAAAATTATTTCTTAATAAAAAAATATTATTTAAAATATAAATTATTATCATTTTGAAGGCTTCGCTGATTTAATGGCCATGCAACGCACGGGGAGAAAGATCTAGTTATCATTATTATAATAATAATATTATTATTTAATTAATTATAATTATTATTAACCAATTTTTTTTGCCTTCAACAACGGAATAGTAGTAAAGAAACCTGCTACCATTGTTTTGTCGCTATATATAGCAATAGAATATTCCGTCGTTATAACAATAGATTTCATTACTTTATTAATTAATAATAAATAAATAATTGATATAATATATTTATTAATATAATATATTTAATTAAAATATATATATTTATTGATATATATTATAATTATTTATATATTTTTTTATAAAGATAGCGACAGAATTGTGGTAGGATATCATCCTAGCATTTTGTCACCATCATTTTTAAACTAAATTTATAATCATTTTTATTCATTTATTAATAAATATATTAATTATTTGACAATTCATATATAATTTATTATTTTATTAAATTATTTATTAATCACATTAATTATTATGATTTCAAATTTTTCTATAGATTTTTAAATTTAAAAGTTTTCAATTTTTTAATTAATTCATTATTATTTATATTTAAATTTATTCTTGCATTTAGTTTTATTTATGTGGGATAAAAGCATGAGAAAGGAGAGAGAATAAGAAGTTTTACAACAGATATATCTGTCATAAATAATAGCAACAATAAAAATAACGACAAAATATGCAATAGATTATATTTGTCACAAACCTTAGTTTTGCAACAAAAAATTATAATTTTGTGATTTGTTGTAATGGTTTAAGAGTGAGGTGGGCTGAAGGATGGTTTGAACATCCTATTTATTGATTGAAAATTACTTTAGCTCATCCAACAACTTACTTTTTATACCATTTTCAATTGAACGATTTGAGAGAGTTTAAATTCTTTGTCAGTAATTATTATTTTTAATATTCTCCACTAGTGTATTTCTGTAAGAAGGTAAATATGACAAAGACAATATTAAAAATTTTATATTTGAAACTTATCTTGTTCTATTAATGATCTTGTAATATCCAATTAATAAATGGTGAGATATTATTTATTTATTAAACTTCCAATCAACAGAGTGGATTATCTCCATCACCTCATTTTATACCACTTCACTCTACTTTAGTCTCTTCTAAACTAGTAGTGATATTTTGTTCCTTAGCTAGATGTTTAGTTTGGGAGTAGGCTAGGATGGTTTGAACATCTTTGATTGAACGTTTAAAAATTAACGTGATAAGGTGGGTGGGTTAATGGTTTGGATATCCGAATCCATTCTATGCCTCACTTTTTAAATTTCTCTAAATTGAAAGATTTGAAATAGTTTGAGTATTTTATGATTTTTCATTTCTTTTTTTTTAACCCTTTATGCTCGTTTATTTATTGATTTGTTGATTTTTTTTAAAAGGATTAATGGAAACTGATATGTCATTTAATTGCTCATTAAACTTCTAATCAATAAACTAAGTTGTCTCCCCTACTTCAGTCCACAGCACTCCATCGCACCTCATTAGTAATCACTCTATCTTATTCTTTTCAAACTCTCAATCAAGCTCCAAATCATATCAAGTTGCCACTATTTTCGTGTTATCACATAGAGGGTCTGATTTTTTTCTTGAAGAAATTAATATGGATAAAGATTGAACTACGTATATTTTGAAATATAAACTATTTACATTAACTTCGTTTTAATCTTAAAAATTGATTAGCGCCATGCATGGTCAACTATCAGTGTATTGGTATGGTGCGATTTTTAAGTCTTGAAGAAATTGAGACTCAACACAATGACTGCAACTCTCTGATTAGATATACATTATACGTGTGTGTGTGTGGTTCGTGACTGGAGAATTGGTCTCCATTATGGATATAACTATTATTCTTTCTTTTCCTTTTTTCGTGAATCTCTATTATTCTTTTTGAACTAGTTGAAATATTTCATTGACACATGAAAATGACATATTTCGTTTGGATTTTCATTGCGGAACAAAAGGTAAGCAGGACGGTCAAAATTTGAGACCACCTTACTTTTTTTTTTCTTTTTCTATTTTTGGAAGAAGAGAAAACATTGCCTTTAATTCTAGAGCACTTCTCACACCGCAAACGCATTTTTGCCCACGAATTCAATACAACGCATTATATATTTATTTGTTCATAATTTGTGAAACCAATTACAATTTATCTATTTCTCCACAAAAGTGTACTTATTAATCTTTAACTTTGCTTTAGGTTTTATTTTTGTTATTTAAATTTATTTTGTTTTAGGTTCCTTAATTTCCAAAAATCATTAAAAAAATTTGCGCACTTAAATACCGTTCGTTTGTTTTGAAGCTTGAGTTGGCATATGCTTAATAAACATTGCAATCGTGGGACATAGATATGTTTTCTTAGGGCCCGAGGTTTGCGGCATTTTTTATCAAATATCTCATAGTCCGGAATTTTACAAAGTAGCTTCTTGTGAAACTTTTGATAACAATAGTTAATTTGGTAGTGGCTCTTAGCAAGCCATTCAAAAAGAGAGATAAAAAGGGGCAAGATAATAATATTGATAGAATAAAATATTGAGCAGTTCCAAAGAATGAAGCAGAAACCAAAAAGGAATCATATATTGGGTTTATAATGTTCATATATAAAGGAAATCATGCATGGAATGCCTACCTTACTTCATCAGTGAATCAATTACTAAAAAAAGATGAAGTAGCTTTTATTAAATTAAAAGAACATGAAAAAGAATTAAGGAAACACCATAAATGAGGTCAAATGTGGTTAATTCCCAGTACAAATTAAAAAGATGAATTGGCTTTTACAGAACATTTTAATGGAGACCTGCCACGTTTCTGATATATTAACCAGCCAAAGATCTCAACAAGAGGAGGAGCCCATTGAATAGAAAGCGAAAGATTTGTTAAAAGAGTTGCAAAAAGATATGTAAAGAAGCGCTGCTTTTGGGATATTTATTAAATAGATCCCCCAATAAGTTTGGTTTAGGTAGAAAAAATGTCTTTGTTGTTCATTTACATAAAATAACAAAAGAAAAGCTAAATGATAGTGGATACATGTTAATGCAGAGATCGAACAGAAGTGTGTATCTTTTAAGAGAAGGAGAAAAGAAACTAAAGGCACGTAAAGTGAGAGGGAAGTGGAGAGGGTTTACCACTTTATTTGGTTTTTCTAAGAAGGTGGGCTAAGGCAGCTACTACACGTTAACTCCAACTTATCACACTATATATCGCTTTATCCCACAGAGAAACTCCACGCACACACAGAGTGGAAGCATCCCATGGAAGGGCATATCATAGATTAATATTTTTGTGCTTTCTTTGTGATAGTCTGTTGCTTGCTTGGAGTGTTAAATTTATACGAAGTCTTCTGATTAAATCACATATCAGTTGCCGCTCTTTACATGTTATCGCTCAGAGTTTTTTTTTTTCCTTCTTTTTTAATCGGAATAGAGATTGAACTATTCACATCAATTTTATTTTGAGGTAAAAGTACCTTTTTTTTTTTTGGGGTGGTGGCAACTTCATTTGGTTTTCTTAGAAGAAGAAAAAGTGGGAAATGAAAATGATACTGTTTTTGGGACTTGAGTCATGAAATTGGATAAGATATTAAGATTCTATGTTCAACAAATCAAAATTTCTTTTTTTATTATTGATTTGGATAGTTTTAATACTTAAAAAAAATGTAGAATTTTTATAAATATGTAGGATAAAATTTAAAAAATTTAGGATGACGTCTAAAGTATCAACATATTAATAGTGTTTTTTTTTTTCCTAGTCTTTGGCCAAAGATAGAGGGCAATTTTAAGTCTTCAAGAAATTAACACTCAACACAATGATTCGATGATAAACTACCCTGATTATGGACGTGGATTCTCTCCACCAATTTTACCATTCTCCACCAAAATTTCCACCCTTCAATTTATCAATCACCCACAATTAATGATACAAAATTTTAAAAGACACAATCTCAACTCTTGGATGTTGGTGGAGAGGCAGAGGAGAGAAGTGTTGGGGGAGAGAATCCATCTTCTTTATATATGTGTGTGTGTGTGTGTGTGTGTGTGTGTATTAATGAGAGTAGATAATCCGATTGATTGGGTTGGCATCGGTTCGTGACTATTGAAAATGACATTCTTCCTTTGGATTTTATTTTTTGTGACAAAAGACCGACGGTTGAGACTTTGCAGCGTATTCTATACAAATTATTTATTTGTTTATAATTTATGAAACTGCAGTATTTGAAAATGTTATTTTATTATTTAACCCCAATGTTACATTTAATTGACACACTCTTTCTTCATATATTATTAATATTTTCTTTGGCCAATCACAAATATGAATAAGGAAGGAAGGTAAGTAAAATTATTTAAATTTATGCAATCATATCAAACATTTTATGTACTTTTTGTAGGAACTAAAAAGGAGATATAGGTTGTCATTATTCTTCTGAAAATATTGTGTATGAGTCTCCCATACTCTTGTTAGCATGTAGATTTTTGGTTCAGTTGTACTTTTGATGCGTATAATTTGTTCAACAGATGAATTTAATTCAAATAATTTCAATCAATAAAGCAAATTTATTCTTCTATCTTATTTATCAAGACAACTAAGTCTTAATTTTAATTAAAAAAATATATCATTTCTTTAAGAGTAAATTTCATAATTTTTTTTTTGAGTTTTATTAAAATTATACATAACTCTCATCTATTTTCAAAATATACACATTAATTCAATTTTAATTCTTTTAATAAAATACACTTTATAAAAAAATTTGTAAAAGTATATATTAGTTAATATATATATTCAAGTTAATGGAAAGTATTAATATCCTTCAGAATAAAATATGTAAAAGAGTATATTAGTTAAAAAAATGTGTATTTAGATTAATGGAGGATACTTTTACCAAAAAATTTAAAAGTAGACTAAAATGTTTTATTTTATGAGAGGTCTATTTTGGAAATTAAAAAAAAACTTACATAATTTTAACAAAACTCAGAGAAAATCTATGCAATTTACCCTTTCTTTAATTCATTTGAAACTTGATGAGAATTAATTAATTGTCCCTCTTAGTTGTAATAAAAATGGTTTTATATAATATTTAGAGAGACAAAATTACTCAAATTAAAATTTAAAAGATTAAGTTATTGTAGTAAACAAATCAAATACTCAAAATATAATCAAACCTAAGTTTTAAGAGTAATAATACTATGAACCCAGAAACACTATGTTTTTTAATTATAATAAATTAATTATAAAATGTAAAACAATATTTTACTTATCTTAATAAATTCATTACTATCGTTATACTTATCAATTAGAGAAAAATTAAATTAATTATTAAATAACTTAATATTTACAAAAAATTATTTAACAAAACATTATTTTATATTTAATAATTATTACCTCATATCTAAGATACTTGGTGTTCCCAAGTTCATAGCTAAGTTTTAATTTATAAGCAAAACTGCCTGTCCAATGACAGTTTTGCTTTGCATTCATCCTCCCTTATTTCCTTATGAAATTGAGAGCCATTAGATGCTCCTATTCGTGGGGTAGAACTCAAAAATACAGACTACAGATTCTTCTATGCTTGGGGTTCGACTGAACTGTTCTCCATGCTGCTGGTGTAAATGCGTATTCATTCAGAAAATCACCATTACAGCTCTACTGATTGGAAATTGCTTATTTATCTCTCTATCTATTTCCCAACTCTCTCATAGAAAAGTAACAGTGCGTCTATACTCCAATTAGCACATCAAGTCCGTGGACTCTCATGCATTTACTTTGGATCAAATCCAATTCATCAGACAGAGGAAATGGGAGGCAATATAGAGCATTTCCACACTACAAAATCACATCTTGTATTCCCCATAAACAAATAGGGAAATAGCCATGGCAGATCAGATTATTCTGATTCAATATATAATACAAGCATCTTGGCGTGGTAAGGGTATACAACCACTCATTATAATTAAATTCATCAGAATAGAAACAAAACAGAATTTACCATCCTCCTAATTTTCTCTTAAGGACTTGGAGCTTGCTGATGAGATGTTGCTTTTGGCTTGAGGAGAGACTGTTGGGGCGTTGCTTCTTGTCTGTGAACTCTGGTTGGAGCTTGAGTCAGTGAAGAAAACTATGTCCTCCTGGTTGTCAACAAACACTTGGAGGGATCTTGGAATAGGTGGCAAATTCACATCCAATACCCCCTCAAGTATTTGAACTATCTGACCCATGGATGGCCTGTAAGTCTCAACATCTTGTACACACCATGAAGCAAGTTTTATTATCCTAGTCAGCTCCTCAATGTCTGCATTTCGCTCCAATGCAGGATCCAAAAGGTTAAGAACATCACCTCCTTGGACTACTACATTTGCAGCCCAGGTAGGAAAGAACTTAACTTGGCCATCTTCAGATGGCTCAGAGTTTCTCCTACCTGACACAAATTCAAAAAGCATCATTCCATAGCTGTAAACATCAGCTTTTGCTGTGATAGGCACGCCAGAAATCCACTCTGGGGCAAGGTAACCCCTTGTCCCTCTCATGGTTGTGAGGACTCTACTGAAATCCCTTCCAACTAGCTTTGCAAGGCCAAAGTCTGCAACTTTTGGACAAAAATCAGAATCCAAAAGAATGTTTTCTGGCTTTATGTCACAGTGTATAATGCAGTCTCTGCACTTCTCGTGGAGATAAGTTAGTCCCCTGGCCGTTCCTAGAGCAATTTGGTACCTTAATTTCCACTCCAATTTCTTGGAGTTTTTTTCCTGAAACAGATGGGAATCCAAAGAGCCGTTTGGCATGTAATCATAAACCAGAAGCTTTCTGGTGCCTTCAGAGCAGAACCCACGAAGACGAACAAGATTAACATGTTGGACTGTACCTATAGTACTGACTTCTGACCTGAACTGTTTCTCACCTTGGCTTATGCTTTCAAGCTTCTTCACTGCTATGACACTTGAATCCGGCAATGATCCTTTGAAAACAGAACCAAAGCCTCCTCCTCCTAGTTTTTCAGAGAAATTCTTGGTTGCATTTTGCAAATCTCTGTACCCAAATGCCATCAATGAACCCTCCACGGATTTTCCGGTTCCAACTATTCTCTTTCTTCTTCTGATCATCACAAAAAGGAGAATGGCTAGGAGAATCCCAATACCACCGAGAGAGCCCACCACAATACCAAAAATTTCCTTCTTTTTGTGTTTAGCATCAGAAAACTCAGAAGCTGCAAGTTTTAGATATAAAGTTTCTCCACTACTATCATCTTGAGAAAGTTGCTGCAGACTTAATAAATCTCCATTCCAAACAGAACACCCATTACTGTCATAAGCATAAGCAGAGCAAGAGCAATTGTTCAAGCAGGTGGACTCGCATTCCCCAGCATTCCCTACTCCTACAGATTGTGCATGCTTAGGTAAGGCCATATTTGGCATTGCCAAAAACCTGTCTTTCTCTCTATGAGATGAACTTGGATTCTCACATTGCAACTTGGTTTTCCTCTCACACCCACCTGAGTGATCCTCCAGATCCCAATCAGTTTGTGACGTTGGCCTAAAACCAGTCAAACAAGTACAGAACGGCATGGAATTCTCAGTGCAGCTCCCAAACGCGCCACAGAAGGCATAAACCTCACATTGTCGTCTTGGCTGAGACCAAAATAAATTCCACTGCTTGGTGTTTTCTAACCATGAGAGCTGCTGGATCTGGCCCGAGACATCCATCACGAAACGAGATATAATAGAATTGTTATACATGGAGTAAGTGAAATAGCTCTCGTTCTCGTTTGAAACAAAGGTGAAATTGTATAAGAAATTCGCCCTCATTTCAGGGACCAAGCTGAAAATTTGGCCATTCCAAGGACCACTCGTCCAATACTTTTCAGACTTGTTCCAAAGAATCAAGTACGAGGTGGTTCCTTGCGGGTCTAGCTCCAGAGAGAAGAGACCCGTCGCAGGATTTTCATTGTTCTTCCAGGAAGTGAGATATTGAGGCTGTTTTGTCTTATTGTTGAGTTTAATTTTTCCACCAGGAAGCCATGTGTCGGTTGGGTTATCAAAACTCTGCCATAAATTTTCTGAAGAATCAGGCTTGTCTCTTAAGACAAGATTCCCAGAATCTAGAAGGAGAGCTACAACAGAATTGGAGGTGGTGGAATTCAGATTTGTAGACCAAACTGGGATTTGGGATTCGTTGAAGAGAACCAAATTGCCGTTTGATATAACTAACTTGGCTGAGTTTTTATCAGAGACAGGTTTGTCTCTGTTTGCTACCCAAACAGGGGTCCGTTGAGAGACCTTTTTATACCAAATGCCTATGTAGTAGTTTGAGGATTTACCTGGGTTGAAGAAACCCAATTCGAAGACACCACCGGATGAGATGAGAGTTTGATCCCCAGAAATAGTTCGGTTCACAGAGATGGTATCAGCTGCCAGTGAAGGTTTGGTGTGAAAAGAGAAGCAGAGGACAAGAACAGAGAGAAAACACGTTGGGTTCTTCACGTTGTCCATGGCTACCCAGAAACATCTAGGACATAGAACCAAGATATTTTATAATGGGGGAAGAGGGTATGACCTGGTCGTGTCGAAAACAAGAAAGAGGCTACTGACTGTTATGCCCTTTTGGCCAGCAACACGTACTAGATTTGTGAGCAGAGGTTGTGCGGATGAAAATTCTACCCGAGAGGTCGCCTTCTTGTCATTAAGGCTCCAAGTCATTTCAATGTCGTTCTTGGCCATTTAACGAATGTTTTGGCCACTAACGGAGTTAGTTTTCTTAAGGTCATTGTCATCAACAATGTTAGGTGTATCAGTGAAAAAAAATGTAACTTACAAGGAAATTGGTTTCTCTACCATGTTCGCTTTGCATTAGAGGCGCTTACTCGGTAATTTTAGAGAAGGCTCGACCATAGCTCTGTGCGTGGCTGAAGTCATCGTCGTAGGGCGCAAAGTCAAATTACACTGTCTTACAAGCCGTAATTTTCAAGTTGACATATTTGACTTTTGCTTACGTCGCTGGCAGTGGCATCTCAGTAAGAAATTATCTTTTACTTGTCAATTGTCACGAAATTAATTTTCCTTTCAGGAAATTATCTCAATTATGTAACGGTGAAATCACATTTTGCACTTTAAATAAAATTTACTAAGGTTCTCTTTGATAATTACCTCAAATTGGAGTCCACAAAAGTTCGTCCCTCACTCAAGTGAAGAAGAATGTGATTTGGGTAATTCATTAAAATCTCTTTGATAATTTGACCTTAGTGCATCCAAAGATAGGTGACCACGTGGCTTAAAAAATCAATAGGGATCCGCGTAGCTATGGGTCCTCCATTTTTCTCCGCGTGAGAGTGATTGAATTGAACCAATTTAATATTTTATTTTGATAGTTCAGAAGATTGTTTAGTACGCGTTTGTTTTTTAACGATGACTAAATACAAAAAAAAAAATTGAAACTAAAATAAATTTTGGATCATTTTCCTTCTTTTATTTTTTTTCCTTTAAATAACAAGATTATGGTGATTAAGGTTTGTTGGGAAAGGACAAAGTGACATTAATGTATTCCGTGAGGGAAAATGCACTTCGATCACAATCACCGTAAAATAGTTCATGTGCATTGATGCGAGTGGGGACATCATTAGGGATTGGACCGTCAGGTCCGTTGAATTTTCAAACCCCATATTTGGGGAAGACCGAGATATTCATAGCAATTAGCAATCTTTTCTTTTTTTTTTTTTCCGGTAATTGGGGAAATTATTAATATTTTAAAATTTAGATTAGATAGTTCAATGATAAGAAAAGATTCATACTTTTATAGTCTAATCTTGATTTAATTGGAGTTGAACCATTTTAATATATATATATATATATATATAATATTTAAAATAAATATAAGTCTTAAAAAATATAAAAATTAGATAAAATATTTATATACAATAATAAATTTATATAAAATAAATTGAATAGAGTACAATAAATATTATATATTTTTATTATAAAATATCAAAATTTTAATTTAAACAAAAACTAAATTTGATTAGTTGAGTGTCAAATCATCTTATTTTTACTATGATTCTTTTTTGAATAATTTTTAGCCCAATTAATTTTTAGGTTCAATCAAATTAGAATTATGATCAATTCACCAATTCTTTAGCTTGGTTGAATTTTCACAACCATTGAAATTATATTAGAAGTTTAAAGACTATCCTTTTCTTATCATAAATGAATCCTCCTGTACCATGTTAACATTGTTAAGATGCCACTTCTACGTTTTTTTTTAACCTCTTTTTCTTTGTCTACCTTTTTTTTGACATTTTCCGAAAGCAAATCGTTAATGCCATGCTCATTGGAGTTCAAGAGTTCAAAGTCTCTGCCCTAGCGTACGCAAATGACGCAAATGATTAAGGTCTCAAGTAGTATCTAGGAAGTTACATCAACAAAATTGCCGGGCACGGAGCCACATATTCAATTATCAACTTTTGGGTCATCCCTTGATAATCAAGATCAGACGTAACGTTTTACAATCCAGCACTCTTTTACTTTTTGTAACTTTTAGGGTCTTTCTGTAAAATCAAAAAAGGACCGCCCAAAAGATGAGGACTATTCCCGTATAGAATCCAACATTTGACTTTTCAAGCCCAACTTTGTTCTGAACTAGAGTATTTTCAAGGGCACTTTTGAACTTCATAGTTGATTTTTAAAATCCACATACAAGCACTTCATCCTCTGAAATAGGGGCACAGGACCTTGCATGTATAAATAGTAGAAAGCTGCTTATTTGGCTCACAACCAATGGACAAACGTCCTGCGGATCAACTGCTGTAAATTTATCAAAAAGATAGGAGGAAAAGAAAAGAGAAGAAAAAGCCTAGTAAAATCATAAGTTAAGAAACATCATTTATGTAACTCAACCAAAAAAAGATGCATAATGAAATTCATGTATTGAATGAATTGATAGTGCAACAGAAAATCATGTCACAAGGCTCCAAGAGAACCCTCACTTCAAGTCCTGAAAATGGCATCCTCTCTGAAGTTCAACAGTTTGATGCCAACATCCCAAGGAAGTAATCCATGAATTGATACTTTGGTTCCTATTGGCGTCAAGCGGCCATGCCTGCCTTTGGATGGTTTTGGTAAGACCATTGCTTGACTTCTACGAACATGAGTTGAAGAGAATGATGGCCTCCAAGCAGTTACTCCATGGCCACCCTTAGCTGCTATCTTATAATCTGATCTACACTGATGGCAACAGAACCGAACTGATCGTTCAGAAGTATCCTTCATAGTGCCAGCATTTATGTGCTGCTGATTATAGTAGGCAGAATGCGGAAAAAGGTCATGCAGATATTTCTTCACTTGTTCATCTGCAACAGTTCTCCGAACTGGGTTTCCTTCCCAGTCAATGGATTGCAAGGAATTATAGTCAGCTGAAAGCTGACTTAGGCATTTGGTTGTCGATATGGTGTTGGAACAGATATCAAGGACACTCAGTTTCAAGAGACGGTGTAGACACTCTACCTCACTGATCTTATTTCCAGCCAGATATAACTTCTTTATAAATGAACAAGATGCAAGGCCTTTGACAAACCCCCCCCCCCCCCCCCCAAAAAAAAAAAAAAAAAAATCAGAAAGGCAAATGGAGAGAATATCAGCAATCAAAATTTGAACGTCGTCGACAGAGTCATTGAAAGTTATTCCCGGAGAAAAATTATAAGTTAGAAACCCTTGAATCTTAGATGTAATCAAGAATTTGCTCTATCATGTCCAATTTTGTGTATGCGGTTGTAGCTCAGGTCTAGGATGCGGAGTCATGTTAGCACTCGTAATCCCTCTATAGTGGAGATATTGTTTTCTAACAAATTCAAAAATGTGAAGTCCCTTGGGAAGTAACCATAACTGGAGAGATAGTCCCCCCCCCCCCCCCAAAAAAAAAAAAAACTAATCAGGAAAAAGTAATTGAATTCTGTCCCGTGAGCTTCATGACAATGATGAAGACAGTCAAAATTTAACCATCTATACATAAATGATGTTACTATAGTATTTCACTATTTCCAGACAAATTTAGCTCATTAAGATGTGCAAACGCACTAGGAATCGGGATCACAACCAACCCCTGATTAGCCAGCTGAGCTGTAGTGGCATGCGCACTCGAAGAAGATACATATATTTTAGCAGTTTCTATGCCTGGAGTGACCTTACCATCTACCTTATCAGCAATCACAACATTCATGGCATTCAAATCTCCATGTGAGGGACTAACACATTCTGAACATTCAATTGTTTCCTCCAAAGGTTCACAATGCTGCAGAGCTACTACCCAATCCTTAGTACACTTGACCTTAAAATCTCTGTTAGGCGATTCATCCCAGCAGTGACATGAAATTATCCTTTATGGGTTTTTAAAGCGTTTTTATCATCCATAACTGGCATCACCCAGTCTTTAGTTATACCCAAGTTATTCTCTCTTGCTTGTGCTCCCCTTAATTGATCATCAGGTTCATTACAGAATGTATCTCTCCAAATCATGCCTAAAACAACAAGATCCCCAGAAGATCTTGATCGTGAAGCTGCATGTTTAAAATAACATTTTCCAGAAGAAAGCGTAGAAGCTCTAATATTAGGTAAAGAATCTGTCTTCACCATAAACGTTGGGGTACCAGGACCGGGAGTACAGTTAGTGAAGTTCACCAACACATTCACTGGATAAAGGAGTATCAGAATTTTCCTGGGCGGCTTCATGTGAAGGTGTTGGACTTGGATTTCCTATAAAAAAAATTTGAGCCATCCTTTCCAAGATTCAAACTGACTTGAAATCGAGTTCGGGTCTGTTTTACACTATTAGTGAGATTTGCTTCTTCATCCTCTCTGCAATCTGGCATAGTTGACTCATCGTGGATTTTAGAACAATCACAAGAAAATCCTGAATTTGCATTTGGCCTCAACCTTAGTCAAACTGTTAGCACAGAGCCTGCCCTCTTACTAGAGTCCACTTTCCCGAGACTGACTTTTCTTAAGAAGCGTAGTAGAGCTAACCTCTCTGCCACATTCAGATATATGACAGACTTCCTATTCAGAATCTCTAACTTCCAATCATACTCAACTGAAGCCAAATTGCTAGCAAGGTTCTTAATGTTCTTAACATCCATATCTAGTGCTTTCAGACTTAATGGATTTGAACTTGAAGATATTGATGAATCTGTAGAGGCCTTCTTTTGCGAACCATCTGCTGCCATTGCTTCAATAGAAGGTTGAACTGTTTTCTGATTGACAAAAGGAAGCACAAAGAATAAAGCCATGTGATGTCAGCAGGTTACACGAAACCTATAGCTCGATGCATCTTCCACTTACCTTCGGCTTGTTATTCTGAACCTGGCATTGAAACAAGGAAAACTAACCATTGCAGCAATGACGCTGAGAGCTACACTAAATGCCTGATTTTCTTTTATCAAAAATATAATATCAACAATGATAACCTATACTGGTCATCAATTTTCCACAAGCCTGTCCCAAAACTTGACATCACTGAATATACAAAACGGGTAGCTTTTCAGTTTTCCTGTTGTAACTATCTTCAGATTAGTTATTTAGCTTAACCACTTCACTTAAGTTACGAAACACATGTATATAAATACTCATAGCTGTAACCAAGAAATGAGAGTCGATTCTTCAATTCTCTTTCGTCTTCTCTTCCTTTCTCTGACTCGCTTCCTCCCTATCTTCCTCTGATAAATCTCTCAGTTATGCGAAATATCTCCAGTTCATCACATGGTATTAGAGCTTTAGTAACGGGCTCATAATATTCCGCCAATTGCCCTGCCGATTATCCTGCCATGGCAACCTCCTCTGATGCAGAATCAACGGTTGGCTCTACTCCATCTTCTGCGATTGTAGATCCATCTCAAAATCCTTCAAGTCCATACTCCATACTACCTCCATCCGAATGAAAATCCTTCACTGGTTCTTGTTACTCTAGCTTTAACTGGATTGAATTATTCTTCATGGTCCCGTGCCATGCATATGGCCTTACTTTCAAAAAATAAACTAAAGTTTGTAGATGGAACCACATTACCGCCTCTGATGACCGATTCCATCTATCCAGCTTGGGAGAGATGTAACACCATGGTGAGCGCCTGGATCACGAGATCGCTGTCAGCTACAATTGCTCACTCCATTCTATGGTTGGATAAGGCATATGAATTTGGCAAGACTTAAAGGATCGGTTCGCCAGGGGGATATTTTTCGGATTTCAGAGTTGCAAGAAGAGATTTTCAACTTGAAACAGGGGGATGACTCCGTTAGTGAGTATTTACAAAGCTTAAGATTCTTTTTTATGAATTTACTAGTCTTTGACCCATTAAAGGCTGTGTATGCAAGCCAACATGTTCTTGTGATGCTGGAAGACATGCTAGGGAATACAGAGAGCAGGATAATGTGATTCATTTTTTGAAAGGACTCAATGATCGGTATTCACATGTCAAATCCCAAATAATGCTCATAGAGACTCTTCCATCACTTAACAAGGCATTTTCTATGTTAATTCAGCAAGAAAGGGAGTTGTCAATTGTGCTTGATGCGAAACTCTTTTTCAACAAGAGTGCAAATAGATCACAGCCACCAACTCACACAAACAAAGGGCAATTTTAAAGTAGTGCTAATGTGAAATATTGCTCATTTTGTGAGAAATACAAGCACACTATAAAAACATGCTATAAAAAGCATGGTTTGTTATCAATCAATAGCTGTAAAAGGAATTTGTTACAATAAAATAAATCCAAGCCGTGCACAAAGACATTGTCTTTGAGAGATATACCGCCATAAGACGGCACTCCCCAGGATTGAATAGATTCTTCTACGATGTCACAGGGAAGCCGAACAACAGAAACAGAAACTTAAGGATCGAGAGAAGAGGAGATAACAGCTCGAATGTTGTCTGGAGCTATGGTACCTCGAACCCAATGAGCAACGCAGTATTTATAGGCACAAGAGTAGCGAGACATTAGACTATGTTTAATTATATTAATGAGGACGTTTCTGAACGTTGGGCGGTTTCTGACATGAGGATTAATAAACATTAAATCAGATAATAAAAACAAAAAATGGATTAGTAATTACTGGTAAATGATTTCCAACGTTAAAAAACATTCACATCATGAACTCATAACCGAAGCCTTAAAATTGTGGATATTCTGGAAGGCTATTTTAATTTTCAAAAAATAAATTCTGGCAACGGTAAAAATTGTCCAACGCCGCGTATATTTTGCGACAGAGGGGGAAATCGCCGAATTTCAACTGAGCTCAACTATGTTGGCCCAGCCTTTTGTGCGCGCGAGCCCATTCTTCTCCTAGGCCCATTTTGCTCTTCCATAATCACATGTTAATATTTATACCCTTTGGCCTTCATTTATTTGAGCAATGTGGGACTTTTCTTTTTCTCTTCCCATTTTGACACACACACATATTCTCCAACAATCCCTCACATGTGTGTCAAAAGATCACTGTCATCTGAGTTATACATATGAGTATAAACATTTCGAATATGGTGTCTTACGGACTATGAATCATTCCTAAATTAATAAAGCTTAGTATACAAAGTTGTAGGTGAAACTTATAGCTTCTATGAACCAAAAATTTTTCGTTGTATATTAGAGGCCTTAAGAGTCAATTTATACCCCCACAATTTCCACTGTTATCGCAGTTTTGCGCTTTAAACTACGGCCTTGCGCGTGCCTGATTTTAATGAATGCTCTAGAGATTTTTGCCATGATCTCATAGGAGCGGCCCCATTTTACATTCATATAGGTGATTTCATCAAGTGTGACTGCAATGAACACACCATCCATAAGGAATATGAAATCATTAAGAGCTTTTGCTCAACCTCGCCAACAATGCATCCTAATACTTTTTCTCATATCATAGGAATAGATCAAAATAATAAAGTGCTAGCAGAATTAACAAATGACTTATTTTTACCCATATGAACCTTCTTTATGGGATTACCAATCACAGAGGTTGGGTTACCATCACTGTTAATTTTCAAATTGGCTTAAGTCCCATTCCCCTCGATGTTTCCAAAATTTGTTTCTTCCCTAAAGGTTTGGTTAGGGGGTCTGCCAGATTTAATTCTGACCTTACAAAATCAATTGATATAACTCAGTTTTTCAACAGCTGTCTTATAATATTATGTCTTAAACGAATATGCCTACTTTTGCCATTGTAGGTCTTATTTTAAGTAACGACTATCGCCGATTGACTATCACAATGTAATGACACTGATGATGTTAGTTTTTCACCTAATGGAATATTTGTCAAGAAGTTTTTCAACCACTCAGCCTCATTACTAGCCAACTTCAAAGCAATGAACTCTGAATCCATAGTGGATCTCGCTATAATATTTTGTTGAGCTGATTTTCAGGTTACTGCACCACCACCAAGAGTGAATACATAGCCACTAGTGGATTTGGTATCTTCTGAATCTGAGATCCAGTTAATATCACTGTATCCTTCTAATACGACGAGAAATCCATTATAACATATATCATAATTCATGGTACCTTTCAGATAACTCATTAATTTATTCAAAACTAATCAATGTTCACTACTTGGACAGTGAGTATATTTACTCAATCTACACACAGCATATGCTATATCAGGTCGGGTGTAATTCATTAAATGCAACAGACTCCCAATAATCTGTGTATATGTAGATTGAGCTATCAGATCACCCTTATTTTTAACTAATTTGGTGCTAGCATCATAAGGAGTGCTTATAGGTATTTTTAAAAAAAATTCAAATTTTTTAAGAATTTTTTTAACATAATGTTTTTGAGATAGTAAAATACCATTTTCATTCCTTATGATCTTAACACCTAATATCACATTTGCTTCACCCATATCCTTCATATCAAATTTAGAAGAAAGAAACATTTTAATTTCTATCACAATATTTATGCTTGTACAAAAAATAAGCATATTATCAACATATAAACAGATAATCACACAACCATCATTTACAATTTTTGTATAAACATATCTTTCTACTTCAACAGTGGAAAATCCATCACTTGTTAAGACTTGATTAAGTTTTTCATGCCATTGTTTTGGTGCTTGTTTCAATCCATATAATGATTTAATAAGTTTACAAACTTTATTTTCTTGTCCAGAAGCAACACATCCTTCAGGTTGTACCATGTAAATTTCTTTTTCTAAATCACCATTTAAAAAAGCAGTTTTAACATCCATTTGATGAATAAAAAGCTTGTAAACTGAAGCTAAAACAATCAAAATTCTAATAGAAGAAATTCTTGTTACTGAAAAAAAAAGTATCAAAATAATTAATATATTATTTTTTTAGTAAATCCTTTAACTACTAGCCTCGCTTTATATTTATCAATAGATCCATCGGGATTACATTTCCTTTTAAAAACCCATTTGCAACCAATAGGTCTTACTCCCAGAGGTAAGTCTGCTAAAACCCAAGTTTTGTTTTGATTTAGTGAATCTATTTCAGCTTTAATTGCTTCTTTCTAAAGATGAGCATCAGAAGATGAAATTGCTTCAGAAAAATTTAATGGCTCATCTTGTAACATAAAAGTATAAAAATAATTTCCAAAAGAAGTTTCTTTTCTTTGTCTTTTGCTTCTCCTTAAATTTTCAACAAAATTTTCATTTTCATTTACTTTAGGTGAAGAAGGAAAATTTTCAGCTGTTTGATACATATGCTGAATTTTCAATGGAAAAATATGTTCAAAAAATTCTGCATCTTTGGTTTCAATAATAATGTTAAGATCAAGAATATCACTTTTCAAAACTAGAAATCTATATGATGCACTATATTCAGCATATCCAATAAACATGCAATCAGAAGTTTTAGAACCAATTTTTCTCTTTTTAGGATCAGGTAATAAAACTTTTGCAAGACAACCCCACACTTTCAAATATTTTAAATTTGGTATGTATCATTTCCATAATTCATAAGGTGTCTTATTTGTTTTCTTATAAGGTATCATATTTTGTAAAAAACATGCAGATAACAAAGTTTCACCCCATAAATTATCTGGTGCAGAAGAATTTGCAAGCATAGCATTCATCATTTATTCTAAAGTTTTATTTTTCCTTTCTGCTATTCCATTTGATTCAGATGAATATAGAGGGTTTACTTCGTGAATGATTCCTTCTTTTTCACAAAAGTCATTAAATAAAATAAATTCTCCTCCTCTATCTGATCTAACCTTTTTAATCTTTTTATTTAATTGATTTTCTACCTCAACTTTATATAAAAGAAATTTATCAAAAGTTTCACTTCTCAATAAATAAACTTTAGTATATCTAAAAAAATCATTAATAAAAGTTACAAAATACTTTTTGCCACCTCTTGTCATAGTTTGTTTCAAATCACTTAAATCAGTATATATCAATCTAAGCAATTCAATTTCTTTTTGTATAGAAAAATGAGACTTTTTGGTTAACTTAGCTTCTGCACAAATTTAACATTTGTTTAAAAAATTATTTTTAATTTCAGAAATTAAACCAAGTTTTTGCATTTTCTTTAAATATGACTTATTAACATGTCCTAATCGAGTATGTCATATATCAAAAGTATCAACCATAAAGACAGGCAAGTAAGTAGAAGATGATGCATTTTCATTCATATCAACAATGTTGAGTATAAACAGCCCCTGAGTACAATAGCCCTTCCTTACAAATACATTATTCTTTGTCATTATAATCTTATCAGATTCAAATGACACCTTAACCCTAGCTTTGCTTAATAGAGCTACAGAAATTAAATTGGCTCTAACATTAGGCACATGAAGAACATCACTGAGTGACAAAGTTTTTCCAGATGTGAGTTTCAATTCAACCTTTCCTTTTTCTAGAACTTTTGTAGTTTGGGAATCAGCAAGGTAAATACGGTCTTCTCTTTCCTTGGTAGGATTATAGGAGGCAAACATCTCACGATTTGCATAAATATGCCTAGTAGCCCCAGAGTCTACCACCCATTTTTTCACATCAGATACCAAGAGAGCTTGAGAAATGACCGTTACAATGATTTCATTTTCTTTATCTCCTTGAACCAGATTGGCCCTAGAAGGATTGTCATTTCTAGCCCTCTTCCTGCATTGAGCAGCATGGTGGCCTGGTTTTTCACAAACAAAGCAACTCCCTTTCTTTTTGAATTTGGGGTTAGAATTATTGGGTTTGTAGTCAGGTTTTTTTTTAGAGTCATACCTCTTGTTATACTGCTTTGTCTCTACCAAATTTGCTTTTGAGGTCATCTCTTTGCCTTTTACAGCTTGCATTTCTTTTGGATTTGTGTCCTCGATTATGATATGAGTGATTAGGTCTGACAATGGCAATTTCTTTTGTTTGTGTTTCAATTGTTGTTTGTAGTCTTTCCATGATTCAAGCAGCTTCTCAATCAGAATTCCAGCAACAAACTCGTTAGGTAAGTTAATTTTTTCAGCCCTCAACTTTTCCAGCAATTTATGATACTCGTTAATTTGCAACTTAATATCCTTGTCCTTGTTCATCTCCCATCTATAGTAATTTTCAACAACAAACTTTTGCTTTCCAACGTCCTCAGCAGTATATTAAGCAATTAACAATTTTCAGATTTTGCTTGCTTCCCTGTACACATAGTAAACATAAAAAAGATCATTAGACAAAATGTTAATGATAGTATTTCTGCATACTTTGTTGGCATATTCCCAAGCAATCCTTTAATTTTGGTCAATATCTAAAGAAAGCTCAGATTGTGTGAGTGCAACAACAACTCCACGTAGGTCAAGGATAGAGTAAACACGTTCTTGCCACCTTCAAAAATTTTTGTCATCGAACATCTCAATTTTTGAAATATCTAGCCTAGACAGTGGCATCGGAGGCAGTGTGAACGGAACAAAGGGTGTAGCACTAATACTAGCACCGGTAGGGCCATCGAAAGCAGGAACATTGTTTTGTTGTGACTCCATATCTCTCAAGATTGTTATCAATCAATAGCTGCGCAAGGAACTTGTTAGAATAAAATAAATCCGAGCCGTACACAAAGACACTGTCCTTGAGAGATATTCCGCCACAAGACGGCACTCCCCAGGATTGAACGGATTCTTCTGCGATATCGTAGGGAAGCAGAACAACAGAAACAAAAACTCAAGGATGAAGAGAAGAGGAGAGAACAGCTCGAATGTTGTCCAGAACTATGGTACCTCGAACCCAATGAGCAACGCAGTATTTATAGGTACAAGAGTAGCGAGACATTAGACCACATTTAATTATATTAATGAGGACGTTTCTGAACGTTGGGCGATTTCTAACATGAGGATTAATAAACATTAAATCAGATAATAAAAATTAAAAACAGATTAGTAATTACCGATAAATGATGACCAACGTTCAGAAACGTTCACATCATGAACTCATAACCGAAGTTTTAAAATTGTGGATATTCTAGAAGGCTATTTTAATTTTTAAAAAATAAATTCTGGCAACGGTAAAAATTGTTTAACACCGCGTATATTTTGCACGCAAGGGAGAAAATCGCTGAATTTCAACTGAGCTCAACTATGTTAGCCTAGCCTTCTGTGCACGAAAGTCCATTCTCCTCCTAAGCCCATTTTGCTCTTCCATAATCATATATTAATATTTATACCCTTTGGCCTTCATTTGTTTGAGCAATGTGGGACTTCTCTTTTTCTCTTCCCCTTTTGACACACACACATATTCTCCAACATGGTTTTCCCCCTGGTTTCAAATTCAAGAACCATACTTATCCTTTGAATTCATTTGTCCACAATGTAGCTATTCACGGTTCCATGGTTTCTGCTGAATCTACTGGCATTCTTCTTACTCCGCAATTTACACCTGATTAATATCAAAAGTTGCTACACCTAGTACAATCAGACTCTCACCCCAACTCTATCTCAATAGTTAACCATGTTTTCACTAGCTCCAATACACCTAATTCAGGTAAATGTCTAATAACCACCTTCTCTTCTAATAATTGTTCCTGGATCATTAATACAGGAGCTACTAATCACATTTGCTCATCATTAGTTTATTTGTCTTGCTATCAGCAAATTGATACCTATGTTTATGCTAATATTTCTAATACTGTCCAAGTTGCTGAATTCCTTATTCTGCATAATGTTCTTTACATTCTCAATTTCACTTTAAATATCATCTCTATTACAAAACTTACTCTCTTTGTTGACTGTTGTCTCATTTTCATTTCTACTCGTTGTTATATTCAGAAACTTATACCCTGGAGGACGATTGGTTTAGCTAAAGTGTGTGAAGGACTCTACTATCTCAAAACTGCAAGTAATCCCTCTTCTTCACTCATCCACAGTGCAAATCATGCTGGCAAGGCATCCACAAAATCTAATACTTGGCATTTTCACCTAGGACATCTATCTCATTCTACACATCAAATTCTACACAACAATTTTCCCTTCATTACTTGTAATTCTAATACATAGCCTTGTGATGTATGTCATTTTGCAAAACAAAAACGCTTATCATTCCCTGTTTCTCATACCAAAAGTAATAAAATTTTTTCTCTAATTCATGTAGATATTTGGGGGCCTTATTCTGTTGTGCCCATCAATGGATATAAATATTTCCTTACTATTGTCGATGATTTTAGTCAATATGTTTGGGTATTTTTAATGAAAACCAAGGCTGAAGCTCGTCCCTTATTACAGAATTTCATCACCTTTGTTGAGACCTAATTTAATACCAAAGTCCAAACTATAAGGTCCGATAATGGGATGGAGTTTAGTATGACCACCTTTTATCAATGTAAAGGAATCTTGCACCAAACTTCATGTGTTGATACTCCTCAACAGAATGGTTTGGTTGAAAGGAAGCATCAACACATTCTTAATGTGGCAAGATCCCTTTTGTTTCAAGCCAACCTCCCTAAACTATATTGGTGTTATGCTATTTCCCATGCTGTCTTTCTCATTAATAGGCTTTCTTCGCCAATCATTAACAATTCCACACCATTTCAATTATTACATAACATAGCTCCTGCGTTCACAGATCTTAAAGTCTTTGGCTGTTTGTGTTTTGCTTCCACTTCTTCAACTACTAGAACCAAATTTCATTATAGAGCTAGAAAATGCATTTTTTTGGGATACCCTACTAGAGTTAAAGGCTATATTATGTTGGAATTACATACTCATCAAATATTTGTCTCTTGAGATGTCATTTTTTATGAGACCCATTTTCCATACAAATAAAAGTCCAATACAGATTCTGTACCTTTTTCAATACTAGTTGATTTACCACCATTTGATTTTGATCTTCTTACTTTACCCAACATAACTCTTTCACCTTATCCTCCTCTTATTGATTCTTATGACCCTACTTCCCCTCTTCCTTCTTCAGAACCTTCAATCACTGATTCTGTTCACTCTTTTCCATTATTGCATTTTCCATGTAACAGGGCTTCTACTCAGATTCACTACCCACCAAAGTACTTACAGGATTACCATTGCCCCTTTCACACTTTAGCTCCTCGCATTTCCTCCTCCAAAGGTACAGTTCATCCTTTGTCCTCAGTTATTTCCTATGATTCTTTATCTTCTTCCTATAAAAGATTTGCTCTCACCATTTCTTTTGAGTCTAAACCCAGGACCTATAATCAGGCTATACAACATGAATTTTAGAGAAATGCCATGTAAGTTGAGATTGACGCCTTGGCACAGAATAATACATAGATTCTCACACGTTTACCAGAGGGAAAACAACCCATTGGTTGCAAATGGGTATATAAAATCAAGTCTAGATCAGATGGGACTATAGAGAGGTACAAAGCTCGAGTAGTTGCCAAAGAGTATACTCAAACCGAGAGTGTGGATTATTTTGATACATTCTCATCAGTTGCTAAAATGACCATTGTCCAACTCTTGTTAGCCTTAGCTACTACCCAGATTGGCATATTTACCAATTAGATGTCAATAATGCCTTTTTACATGGAGATCTAGACAAAGAAGTCTACATAGTTCTTCCTCAAGATTTTCCCACTTCTAATCCATCTCTAGTATGCAAATTACAGAAATCTCTTTATGGCTTGAGGCAAGCAAGCCGAAAGTGGTTCCATAAACTTTTTGCTGCATTACTCTCTGATAACTATGTATAGTCCAAGTTAGATTATTCCTTCTTTGTCAAGAAAAATAATGCTTCTTTTACAACCTTGTTGGTTTATGTGGATGACATTTTGCTTGCTGGCAATGATCTTACTGAAATTCACTATGTCTAGACCAGACTTAATGATCTCTTCAAAATCAAAGACCTTGGTCTTGTTAAAATTTTTCTTGGACTTGAAGTGCTCGCAACAAGAAAGGTATCTCACTTTGTCAACGGAAGTTTGCCCTTGAATTATTAAAAGATACAGGTTTCACAGATTGCAAACCAACTAGGACACCTATGGATCGATCATCCAAATTGTCCAGGGATGTTGGTATTCCATTGCCTGATGCCTCTTCTTTCAAATGTTTGATGGGAAGGTTGCTTTATTTAACCACCACTTGATTGGACATCTCCTTTGTTGTCCAACAATTGAGTTAATTTATATCCCAACCCATATATTAGTATCTCCAAGTAGCACATTGTGCTTTGAGGTATATTAAAGAGGCCTCTGCTAGGGGTCTCTTTTTTCCTTCCACCTCAGATCTTCAACTCAAGGCATTTAGTGATTCTGATTGGGTGGGTTGTGTGGACTCAAGATGCTCTATTACTAGCTATTGCATTTTTCTGGACTAAGCATTAATATCTAGGAAATCTAAGAAGTAGAATACTATCTCTAGATCTTCTTTTGAAGCTGAGTACTGTGCACTTGCTACCATTACTTATGAAATTCAATGGATACTATACTTATTGCATGATTTTCACATTCCTCATGCTCACCTGCATTACTGTACTATGAGAGCCAGTCAGCTCTTCAAATCACTGCCAATCCTACATTTCACGAACGGATGAAGCATATTGAACTTGATTGCCACCTCATTCGTGATAAAAGCTCAATCTGATGTCCGACATTTACATAAAGCCTTTAGTTCTTGCTGCTTTCACAAGTTTAACGTCCAAGCTGGGCACGATTAATATTCATGCTCCAGCTTATGGGGGGTGGCATCATTGAATATAGAAAACAGGTAGCTTTTCAGTTTTCCTATTGTAACTATCTTCATATGAGTTATTTAGCTTAACCACTTCACTTAAGTTATGAAACACATGTATATAAATACTCACAGCTGTAACCAAGAAATGAAAGTCGATTCTTCAATTCTCTTTCATCTTTTTTTCCTTTCTCTGACTCTCTTCCTCTGATATATCTCTCAGTTATGCGAAATATCTCTAGTTCATCACAAAACTCTAAATTTGCCGAAATTTAAAGGAAACTAGCAAGGAGCTTCTGGGGACACACAAGAAGACATCTTAGCCATAATCAAGTGACAAGCCCACTGAAACACGACACAATCTCCACATGTCTGATGATCTTGACCTTCATAAAACACAAAGCAAAATCATTCTCTCATCATCACCTCACGCACTCCTAAAGGTGTGAGAAAAGTTTGACTTTGTTAAAGCTACCAGAGTGGAGGAAATTCTTCTCCAACTAGTAAAATCCAAAGATAAATATGCATAAGCGATGTAGGCCTAATAAATAAAAGGGAAACAAGGATCAAGGGAGACCTAATATGAATAGAGAGTAAATTTAATAACCATAACCAAAAGAAATAATAAATTTTTTAAAAAAAACTTAATTCAAGAAGAACATGGACCATTTCCATTAGTAATGGTGATTTCAAATTGACAGCATAACCAAGTATCAATACAAATTACAAAATATAAAAGATCTATTCAATAAAATAGTTTATGCTTTTTATCCCTTGCGTAATTTAGAGAAAGTATATAGTCCATCTAGATAGTAATCCTATGAATGGTTTGTTGAAAGCACAACAAAAAAATTAACTTTGTTAAGAGAACATTTGTTTTTTCAAACTTTGTGTTTTTACAAATCATTTCTTACTAATTAATCTCTGACAATCTGGTTAACCAAAAATACAAAAAGCTTATTATAAAATAGTATAACACAGCTATATAGCAAGAAGAGGTAAAGAGACTAAAAAACTCCAAGCAACCAAAATGCACATATAACCTTGTTATCTACAATTTGATAGTGATCAATCTCCTAAACCAAGAAAACTTAAATGACGAACCAACTGTGAACACGTTTATTTATTTACTGACAACATTAAATTAGCAAAATTGTATTGTGTAACATCTCAAAATTAATTAAGTAAAATTATAAAGAATTAAGGATTTAATTTAAGAAAAATAAAGATTTATCATGAGAATTAAGAAAAATTATAAAAATAAAAATTTTTAAAGAAAATGATTATTTTGGACATTTTGAGAATAATAATAATAATATGATAATTTTTTGTGAAAAATAAATTTAACTAGGAGAAAATTTATTAATAGAGGGAAAAATTTAATTAGAACTCTATAATTGATTTGATTATGCCAAGAATAATTTTAGAAGCTCAAATTAAGTTATAACAAAGACTTAACTTATTTGGACTTATCAGACCATAGCCTATACTTAAGAAATAAATCTAATTGGACAAAATGTCCTTAGGTCAGTCACCTACCTACTAAACCCTAAAAGAAGAGTTGCCCACTTTATTGTTTGACATGGAGCCTTTTGAACAGAAGAAACACAAGGAGAAAAGTGCATAAGTGAGAGGGAACTAAGGGAATTAAGGTTTCTCAATCTTGTGGCCTTGATTTGCACATCTAAAGGAAAATTTGGGCAAGGTAAGTGATATAAAAGATGATCCTTTCATATCCCCTCTTCATTTTAGTTTAATTAGTTTTTCATTTAGTGAATATTCACCCAAATCTTGAATATAAAATTTGTGTTCTTAATGTGTTTTTGCATGATGAGATTGGACATCTTTCCTTGGCTAAAATAGCCAGATAGTCGATTACATTATTTTTTTGATATCGTTCATGCCCAATATTGATTGGTCACTTTACTCTCTTCAAAGACAAAGGAAGAGAGATTAAAATAGTAGTAATGTAATGTTGTCTTGATGTTCCTTATGGGGCTATTATTTTCAAAGCTTGGGATTAGAGATATTATTGAATAAGTGCTTTCCTTCATTTTGTAGTGTAAACATGTTTATATTTCATCTTGTAAGCTGATTTTGATATGTAGTTGTTTCCATATGCCAAAATGCAAGCATCAGTGGTGACCCACTATTGTACTTGAGTTTTAGGGGCTCCAATTAGTACATTTAATTTGTTGGAGGTTTAGGTAAGTGCTTTTTAAGTGATTCTTAATCATTGGAATGAAATGGTATATAACTTTTTTAGTGGATGATGACTAAAAGCTATATTTTGGTTCATTTAGGACACTTAGAGTGTTTTGACACTTGTTAATAGTTTTTGACGAATTGGTAATAAAGTGAAGTAATCAGGGTTTTTAATTCCATACATATGTTAATGTTAATATTATATTTACTATACATATAAGTTTTCTATGATAAATGATTAGCTTAGCTACTCGTTGTTTCGAACTATGATCATGTCCTTACATGGAGCTATGATCATGTTTTCACTTGTGGATCGTACCATGATCATGCATTGAGTTATGATCATGCTCATTGGAATGCACTGAGCTATGATCGTACTCAATAGAAAGTTGATATTATGACTATGCCTATTTCTCTCTGTTTTTAACCATTAATATGTTGTATGCAATTACTAGTATGGGATAATAGTTACCGGTCATCAAACTTGTTCATTTGTTGATTTACATTACATGCCTCTGATATCTTTCAATATAAAAATCATTTATATTGATTAAATTGTACATATAAATGGAATTTCTCTTAGTTACTAAAATTCATATCTGACCCATATTGTAGGCTAACATTTTTAAGTGAAGGTTCTTCTGCCAATGATAAGGGAAAGCTAGTGGATGACAATTCTTAGTTTAAGGCTTTGTGTAAGATTTTGCACTTGGACAATGTTGGTTTAATGCAGATGCTAAATTTTGTAGCTTCATTTTGTACAGCATCATATTGCATTCATATTTTGTTAAATGTAGGTATTTTGATATTTTGTAAATTGGAACAAACTCTATAAGATTAGACTTTAAATTATGTTTAACCTAATTATCTTACTTATAATTTAGTAATTATGACTTGCTATGGCCGTATGAAGAAGGAAGTCAATATATTTGCTTTTGTTATTGGCTAGTTGCTATCAAATGGTGGATTTTACTGTTATGTGTAGTGAATTACCAATATTAATTCTTATGTACATGTGGTTCTATTCGAGCATATGTAGTAGGAGCCTTAGAAATGTGCTTATGATATTCAAGTGATATATAAAGTGCATAATGGTCTAACCTTTGGGTGTCATCATAACTTGTTCTATTGTTGTAGATCCCTTATATGTGATTTTGGGATGAGTCATAGTCATGTTTTGGGTTTAGAGTTATCTTAAAGTTTTAAAGATGTGGAGATGCTTATTTTATTCATTGAAACTTGTTCAAAGTAGTTTGATGAATTTAAGTGATGTATTGTGGATTTTAGATTGTCACTTAGAGCTATTGCCTACCAATTTTTGTCATAGATGAGTCATGTGCTGGTAAAATTGGAGTTAAATTGTTATAGCTAACTTTTAAATCCTTTGGTCATATAAGATCACTAAATGATTATTATACAAGGACAAAACCTTCAAAAGCTTTGTATTTTATCCATAAAAGGTCCTAAGATTGAGTTTGAGGAGGTAGCAATACATTGGTCCATGTAGTTAAGTGTTTAAGATCAGTATGCATTTGAGTCATTGCCGAATTTCCTTAAATCGCAACCAAAATTTATCATGAGGGTAACAGGGGCTAGTCATGCTATAGCACCATGTCTCCTCACTGTGATACAAAGCATGGGGTTCATTAAATAATGAACCTGAAGGTAGTCTTATCGAGTCACAATTAGGTTTAGCCACGGTAGGAATCTTATGTGTGCATTATTTTGAGGCCGAGAGGGATCTTGTCATGGCATGAGCATTCTAAGCCATAATGAAAATCATGTTTTGTTAGGGTTTTTGATTTGAACCTAAGTTTAGCCATGACAAGAGTCTTCTAAGTCGCGACAAAATTGCAAAAATATGATTTTAGGAGTTCCAAAGGCCATTTTGGTAGTGGCTTAACCCTTTTAAGTTGCAACTTGAGTCTTGAGATTCCTAATGCTTCTATTAAAAAATTTTTTTCAATATGTTAATGATGGATAAGGGTTAGTAGCTCAATATGTACAAATTTTGTTATACTTCTTAAGGACATTTTGAATAGGATAACTAGATTTAGTGAGAATTATGGTTCCATATTTTAAGAAATCCTCTTTTATGTATTAGTAATGAATATCATTAATATGAAAATTCAAATTTTTCTATATTTTCATATAATGTTAATTTATTACCTAATTTAAACTTTAATTACAACTAATTAAAAATCAATTTGCGTTCAATTAATTTAATTAGAAGTTAAAAGTGTTATATAATAAGATTAATTATATATTTATATTTTCATCTTCCAACTCATTGTTAAGTTACATATATTTGAATCATTGTGAATCTTTTTTCTAAAACTAAATATATCAATGTAAATAACAACCCCTAATTCTTAAGGGCGGCTAAAATTGATAGCAAATATTCCATCAAAATGCAACATGCAGAAATAATGGATGATTAAACTGTGAGCGATGAGAAGCAAAAATTTTGATAGCTATTATGTACTAACATGGAAAAAAAAATTTAGCACAAATTTGTACTTAAAAAAAATCATAAATTACTCACAGGAAACAATAAACCCAATTATGTAAAGGTGAGGGAGAAGAGGAATAAGCCGATAAAAGAGATAGAGACATGACCTCTCTCCTAAACATCGCTTTATAAAGAAGCCTACCCCTCCTAGGGAGCCCACAACCTCAACTTCTCAATATTATTTGGTGGAGTAAAAGAAGAATAATAAAAATTGTGTTAGAGGGAGTGAATAACTTTTTTTTTCTTTCTTTTTCATTTACTTGATGCTTTTATTATGTCATTTCTATTAAATAATTGATAAAAAGTGATCCAAATTAAATATATTTATATTGAAGAATTTTAAATTTTAAAATTATTTTCAATGCCTCAATGATCAAAATTTTTAATTTTGGATCCTAAATTGTAATTTTTTTTATGTAGTTTAAATTTTTTATCTTTGGATTCTTTAAATAATTTTAAAATTTAAAGGTGTTCAATATAAATATCTTCAACTTGAGATCTTTAATTATAAATTTTCTTTTTTTTTTGTATATTAATTAACAAAAATTAATTTTTTAATATTTTTTTGACACCAAAAATATTTTAATCATTTGCTTATATTTTATTTTTATTTTTATACTACTTCTACTCAACTAATAGAAAAGTATTCCCTTTTTTATCATATTATACCAAACATGATTTTCAATCATAGAATTTTATTTTATTTTAATTCCTATTATTTTTTCCATTTCTTTCAAAATCTTTCTACTCTATTAAATATAATCTTAGTATTTAATTTGATCTTTGGATTTCATATATATATATATATGTGTGTGTGCTTTAAACCCTAATTTATAGCTTATCATGAATATGTAATATCTAAAATCTAGGACAACAAATTTGCATCTTCCATTCGTTATTTTACAATAATTATACTTTTATAGTTTATTCCATGTAAAAAAAAGGGGGAAATAATGTAATAATAATTATAAGAAATTAATTGAATTTCACGAAAAAAGAAATTAATTGAAGAAGTTATATTTTTTTTTTGTATTAGATGAACATTTGAAACTTTGTTTTGGTAATAAACATTTGTAATTTAAATGTTCTTAATAATTTGTATAGATTAAAATTTTTAAAAAATAATTATGTTTCTTAGAGGTGGACAAATACCAAGTTGGATAAGTGTCTACTCAACTCGAGACTTGACTTAATTTTGGTATCGAGTTGAGTAAGGTCAAGTGGGGTTTGGTTAGGTCTTCTTTTGTTTTTTTTTTTAAACTTTTAATTAAATAAAAAAATGATATCTCTCAAAACCCAAAAACATGGTTGAGAAAATTGAACCAACCAATCAAATTAGAAAACTGATAAATAAACCATAGTTTTGGTTTAATTAACTCTAAAAACCAATTAACAAAAAAATTGGTCAAAAATGGCTAAATTGGTGAAAAATCATAAAAACATTAAAAAAAAAAAAACAGGCAATTTGACACTGAATTGGTGAAAATTTGATTTTTGATTTTTTTTTGTCCAAATAAAAATTTTGACGTTCTGTAGTTAAGGTATATGATATTTATTAGACCATAATCAACTCATTTCATAAAAATTTGTTGTCATATAAAAATATGTTATTTAATTTTTATATTTTTAAATATTTATATTTATTTTAAATATTATTTTATAATATATATGTCTATTTAATTGTAAAATATTATATATTTATACTTTTTTATATATTTTATAAAACAAAGTGATTTCAATCCAACTACGGTCAAACTATTGAATTGTGATTTACTTCTTATCACAATTCAATAACAAGTTTAGCTTTTAACACATTACTCAAAAGAATGGGATCTTTAAATAGAAATTCTAAAAATATATGTCCTTTTACACTAAAAACCAATTAGCTAACCCATATCACTAAAAAAAAAAAAAAAAGACTAGCTAATTCAACTCTACATATATGAAAATAAAATAAAAAAGTATATATATATACATACATATATAGTAGGGTTGGACCAACTTTATACTTTAGGTTGAAACCCACCTCAACCTATGGTCAAGTTGATGTTCATTGACATAATTGTAGGTATAGTTTCATTTTAACTCGGCTTAAATTATTGGGTTAGTCTAGGTTGGCTAAACCAACTGAGTCCTTATTCATTCTTATTGTTTCTTAAATAAAATTTTATTAATGTAGTTTTAACAAACATTATCAATTTAAAAGTCGTTGAATAATTTGCTCTAAAATAAAATTGAACTCTAGACACAAATTATGTTTTTTAGTTGGAAAAAAAGATTACTTTTCTCAAGGAGAAAAAAAGAAAAGAAAAGAAGAATATTCTTCAAATCTAGTATTACTACCCTTTTCTTTCACCATTTTAATGATAAATATAAAATAAAAAAAATCTAATAAGAAAGATGCAAAATTATTTTATAAGAAGATAAACGTAAATTGTCTGATGTTAGAGTTAGTGACAGAATCAGATTAAAATAAGAATGGCCATATATATATATATATATATATATATAATTTTTTATATTATACTTTGATTATCTTAAACTTGTTTGGTATGTAAAAAATTAATTATAAAAATAGAAATAAATAAAAAAAATTGATTTGTAGATAGAAAATAATTTTAGTATCTTTATTTTTAATAATTGAATAATAATTAATAAATAATATCAAATAATAGTTAAGTAATATCTATAACAACAAAATAAATATTACATAAAATTTTTTATTTCCGTTTTACTTTCCTTCACGTTACCAATCGGACTCTAAAGCTGCCACTTATCAAAGCCGTAGCTTAGAATAGGATAATGGAGAAAATTAAATTTCTTGGTTTTTTATCATTAAATTTTTAACATTAAAAGTCTTATTGCTACACATTTAATTTTAAATGATGTGGAAAGTTTTTTCAACCTTTCAAAAAGGCCCTCTCCTAAACAAAATCGTTTGGAATATTTGACGCAAGCAGCTGAAGAGGACCTTAGTGGATTATAGTTGTGCATTTTGGGCCTTGGGCCTCCTTAAGTTACGAACACTTTCGTTCTCTTGTCAAGTCTGGGAATCGGGGACGCAGAGCAGAACTAATTCCTGATATCACAGCCATGGCTTCGAAGTTGCTTTTGCTGAGAAGGATCTCGAGGTCTTTGAAACCGTCACTAGCATCCCCATCTTTAAATTCTTCATACTCTTCGATTTATAGGTCCCGGATCCTTCCTTTAAAGGCGTCGCAAATTCTGGGCTTTTTGGATATTGTTCAACTGCCTCCTCCTTCGACTTCTTCTAGAAGCTTCTGTTCTCGCAGTTTGAATCTCGAAGGCCCCGCTGCTATTGATTACCGGTATGTAGTCTCTTTTTGTTCCTTAGTTCATACTTTCCTTTGGAACGCTCCCCGCCCAAGGGTAAATAATGCTCCATTAGATCCTCAAAACCAAAGCAAATGGGGAAAAAGGTAGTTCCATAAAAAATGCAAATTTATCAGAATTTTCTATTGGTTTGGTTCATTTCTAGTTGCTTAATTGCATGAAATGAACCATCATGGTTAAGTTACTTGGTTAAATTTCAGTTCTGAATTGCTAATGCCGCCAAAGTTGTTATTGAATTAGTATTTCTTTCATATTTTATGCAAGAAGTTGTATAATTTACTAACATTATTGCATTGGTTCATTAGAAATGGGCAAGAATGATTTTGCTAATGATCAATGTGAATACAGTTCTATACTGCAGGAGGATGAATTCCACAAACTGGCAGATTCTACAATACATGACCTGCAAGAGAAATTCGAGGTATCTCTAGTCCTTGTTTAATCAGAATATTGATATTCACTACAAATTCTTGAGTTGATCTACCAGACGCCTACATCGTCTCCGAAGTTCACAACCATCATAACGTCATGTCTGATACTTATTTCTTTGGAAAATAATATTAGCTGTTACGGAAACATGATAAAAACATTCATTTTGTATTTTCCTAAAGTTTTAAACTTCGGCGCTTATCATCTGATTTTGCCCTGTTGATTGGCAGGACTATGGAGACTCTGTTGACGTTGATGGATTTGATATAGACTACGGGGTGAGGATAATTGTCTGGAACTATTAGTAATAGGAAAATTGATAATCAATTATTTATTGGAAAGGATGATAAAATTTTGTAAGAGTTTTAAATTACAATTTTATGTTGTTTTATAGTGATCGTAACTAATCAAATTTATAACTTGATAACCAAAACTTAATTTTGTTATTTGGTATTCTAAAATTATATTTCTTAAGGCCTTTTCTTATTGATAATTTTTGGTACTGGTCTTTTTGACTAATTTTCCCTATTAGTTTTGAGGGGTGAATTCATTGTTTGGAATGTGTATTATGTGTTTTAACATGGCATAGCTTTTGGCAGAATGATGTGTTGACTGTAAAACTGGGGGATCTGGGCACGTATGTATTAAACAAACAAACACCAAATAGACAATTATGGCTGTCTTCTCCAGTCAGGTATTTATTTAAGTGTGTCTGTGTCTATCAGTTATCTTCCATTTAGAATGTTATATGCATGGTCACTCTTTTGTCTCGAAATCTTTTTGTTGCTTTTCGCACATCCTTATTGAATATTTGCACCTTAGATTGCATGCAAAATAGTTCATCTTGTCATGTAAGAACCATGCTAGCTGTGCATGCTTTATATGCTGAGTTGTTTTATTATGGTCGAACACAAACATTTCTTTGATAAATACCAGATTTTGTTAAAAGATCATCTTAGAAGGTTCACATAAATTATAATGTAGCAAACTGCATAGATGCTAACTTCGAAGTTGAAGCCTTTTGACTATTCATTAATCTTTATGGTGTAGAAGAGGAAGAAAGGGGTGAGGAGGCAAAACTCTGCCAAGTAATTAATTGGTTTAAATCTCCTCTTTGCCATTGGGGGGATTTCTGACATATAGGATTTCAAATAAGTAAAGATTGCTGCGTAGCTTTTGTGAAAGGACCTATTTACTGACTGATTTTTCCTTCAGGAAAATATTTTAACATCTTCATATGCAAACTGAGAGCAGGGAGGAAATTTGATGTCTATGTTGTATCTTATAATTTTAATGAGAGATAGTTGTAGTTGTGGTCCCCTGTACGTAGAGATTTTAATATCTCATCTACCCCAGAACATACCTAGTCAAACCTATTCATGCCGATCCGGAAGAGATGGTATCTTATAATCATCATGTGTCCTTTCTTCTCTGGGGATCATTTCAGTAAAGCACAAATTTAGCCCTCAGTGACATTGTGATTGATTATAGTGATGTAAATTGTATAGTTATTTTGGAGGCTTCAGTGATTCCTAAGGCTTCAGGTTTAATTCTATTTGTTGAAGGGTAATTCGATGGAGAGATCCACCTCTCAACAGGTTATGAGTTTTCTCACCATTAGATGTATTCGAATGTAAGTTTAAACATTAAACTGAGAATCTTGAGATGCATTTATCGGTGAGAAAACTCAACCTCTGGCTCCCTATAGAATTACCCTTTATTGAAGTGAAGGCACTTTGATCCTCTCAGCATGTATCTGATGCAGGAAAGTTTTATTGTTATCATGGGCATATTATCCTTCTATTATCGCTGCGTTGGAGTGGTTTCCCACTGAAAAATCTCTCTCTCTCTCTCTCTCTCTCTCTCTCTGTGTTTGTGTCCTGCACACGTGTGCATGTGCATATTTTTTATTTTTTTCTTTTTTTTTTTTCCCCTACACCAATTGTGAGCTAGATGAAATGTATTTTAATCTTATTAGCTTTTTCTGTATATGTTTCATAATCTCTTGGACGCCTGTCCAATGGATTCTATCTTTGTTTGCAGTGGTCCGTCTAGGTTTAATTGGGATCAGGAAGCTAAAGCTTGGATTTATAGGCGGAACAAAGCAAACTTGTACAAAGTTTTAGAAGATGAATTGGAGCAATTGTGTGGCAAACCCATCGTTCTTTCCTAAGCTGTTGGGGAAAGGTTCCCTACAATCATGAGTTTCATTTTTGAAAAAGAAATCATCGATGATGAATTTTAATGTTTATATGTACGTTTAGGCTCTCTTTTTTCGCCATTACCTCTTTTTACTTGATTGTATCAATTATACTGATTTCTAAAAGTCAATTGTACCATCTATATAATAATCTCTAAAAAATATTTAGGTGTAAATATGCTGTCATCAGTTTTTTTCCTATCTGAGGGATTGTAATTGCAGTGAACATACCATTGCACTAAGTTAGGTATTCTGCTAGCGTTCCAGCATGCATTTCGAGGTTTAAGTGAGTTGCTATTGCAACAAGAGTGAAATTAATTGGTTTGGATGAGTGAGGAAAATTTTATTTTTCAACTCTCTATTTCTATTGGTTCACAAACTGAATGTAAGCATATTTATACAAAGATTTCTGTAAGATTTATATGTTAAACACATAATGTAAGGTCAAAGTCGTGCTTCAGCCATATATCTCAGTGGATAATGATGATTCGCACTTTTACGTTAGCAGGTAAAATAGTTGTAGTATGGCATGTAAGGTTTTCTTTCAACCTCTACCGCACAAATTGGGCAATGATTTCTAGTTATAGTCAACACTTGACACCAAACCCCACCAAAATTTTTAGAACTACTACTTGATTGAGGATGTGATTATGGGTGTTACTACGACATCTTCGTCCATGTTACGTTGTTTAGTTATTACTTTTCAATCAACACACCATTGCAATTATGCTTTCTTATGCTGAAGTTATAAATTTTGCCCATTTTATAGGCCACACACTTTGTCCCCCTCTTCTCGAAATTCATTTAATAACATTTTGCTGTGGATTAGTACAATAATCTGTGCAACACCCAGGGATTTAATTTCGAGAAGAGGAGACTTTCAAGCTTAGAGGAAAGAAAGAATTGTATCTTGTGTAGTTGTGCAGAGATTTTGACATGGGAGGGAAAATTCTCGAACTTGGAAGAAACATTACCCAAAAAGAACCATCCTTAGAAGCAGAGCTTGGGAGATCATTCAGTTCGAAAATGTGTGGGTGTATTTGCCTCGTGGAAAGCAATAAACGCATGCCATGAGCAAAGTCGCAAAAGCATCTTACTCAGAAGAGGACCATTGTGGGGGGTAATAGCTTACAGAATCGTCCTTTGCCAATTGTACCATTTAAATGTTTAAGGTGTTAATATCAGAAATTTATTTTCTTAAAAAAATTGCTATTTGGAGTTTTTGTTCTTCAAAAAGCAAAAACTGCGTGGCTATGAAGTGGTCAGAGACAAAGGAGACTAGACGGAGTGTAGATTCTCCACGTTACCCCAACTGAACATGGTGCATTTATGAAAGAGATGAGAAAGTAAGAGAGAGGAGTATGAGAGAGGCAGAGAAAGAGTCAAAGGTCTTGTCTTCTCTTTGCCTCTCTCCCTGTACGTCTCTTGCAATATTATAAGAAATCTAAGATCGAGTAAATGTTTTTTATTAGCCAGTCCATGGTACATAACTTTTGAATATATCCGTTTTTGTAAAAATAAAGTATAAAAAGAAATGTAAACATAGTTGATCTTTTTTGATAAAACATATTTTAAAAATGTTCTTAAATTTTGTCGAAATTAAATCTTTTCTTGTTTGAGTGATCTAAAAGTATATTCTTTTACATATTCTTAATAGAGTTATAGTAAAAGAAAAGAAATTACTATATTTTCTTTCTGAATTAACTTGTCCTTTTAAGTTAATTTGAATATATTTATATGGGTATTTATAATTAATTTTAAAAACATATATATATATTTTAAAAAAATATATATCTAAAAAACTCTCAGCCAAGAAGGAATAGCCAGAAAGACAAACTTTTTTATTAGTGAAGGGGTTGGTGGGGGATCAATTATCGGAGAGAGCCCACAGTTTATTAGGAATGCAAACCCAAAAACCTTGTACGATGAACAATTATTAAAATGAAGTTTTGTGGATGATGAATAATAAATGATTAAATACTACGAATTCAACCTCAATTATTCAAAGCCGAATAGGACATGGTCACATGTAGGTTGAACCCGTCCAAACTGAAAAGCAAAGTAGAACACAGAAAGAACAAACAAAAGCCATCTCAACGAATATAAGTGAAGAGTCAGTAAATTCTGTTGTCATTTTCAGGGCGTTGAGGAATTGAGAAAAACCATTCATTCTCGTCCTAAAGCACTCAAACAAATCTACACCACAAGAACTAGTCAGCCCACTACCACCCTGCTTTTAGTTTTCTTGTTACTGTGTTGTCTAGAAAAAGGAATTGTATATCATTTTCACATTTCCAGTTGCTTTGATCGATTATACCTTCTATATGAAAATGAGAGCTACCCATTCAAAAACGTGATCACACTTACTACCCATCCAATAACTTTCACACAAATTTTGGCACTGTCTAAATTTAAACTCGTTGAAAGTTAATAAAATTGAAATTTACAACACAACTGATTCGTGATCAAATTTATTCTTTTAGAATGTGTGTTTAATATGTTTGATTGTTAAATGTCCCTTAGAATTTTAATTTTGCAGTTTAAATCTTCGTAGTTAACAAGGAAAAAAAAATCAAGTCGTGAAAAGGAATTCGCGTTTGAAAGAAAAAATAAAATGAACCTTTTTACAAAAATGTGAAAACGTCAGTTGTGTTGCTTTCCCCATTGTGTGTATGTGTATGTTTTTTTTTATGCATATAAATTTAGCAATTTATTTTTAACTTACAGTTGATAAATAAGATTTTACATATTATCTCAGGTTTGCTAGATGAGGTCAATTGGGTTGTTTAAAGAGCCAAGCTTAATTCACCTAAATGCACTAGATGGAAGATAAATCTAATCACACTAAATAACTATATTGAGACCTTTTATATCTATGTATTGCATCAATATGTTGGTAGATGGAGGATTTAGTCAAGGCAAAAATGCCCTTTTGAAAAAAAAAATAGATCTTAAATTATAAATTTAAAGATAAAAACTATAATTAAAAAATATATATATTTTAAAAATTTTAACGACATAAAAAAAGAAAGACAATTTTGGATCAATTGTACTCTCTCCAATCGCCCCACCTGGTTTATATCACATTTCTCAAAACCAACAAGCACCTATGTCTATCGATAGATGACCCTTATTTTGCTTGTAAATCGTCTGATGGCCTTTCAAGTATGCCTTTTATTCTCTCAATTCTAAACAAATATTCTGTTAATATTTATCTGCTTAATTAGCATCAAATTTGTGGGAGCACTTACTTTACCTTGCTGACTATTGCCCCAAGTTTTGCTATTAATTAATTGAGAACTTACACATAGACCCTTATCAATCACCAAAAATCAGTAGTATATTTCTGGTTCTGAATCTTTTGCAGTGCTTTGCACAATAAATATGTATTTTTTTGTGTGCAACATTCTATCCTACCATTCATTTTTTTTTTTTTTAACTTAAAAGTTTTGTTGGGCAATACAAAGGCTGCACAGTAGATGATTCATTCATTATATTTTCATGTTATCTTTCTGACGTGGTTTCTTTGCATCCTGACCGGAGCAGCATGCTTGTGCTGTTATTTTGCTCAGATTTAAATTGTCTAAAATTGATTTAGACAGTATAAATTTTAATTTTTTTATTATCAATTATTACTTTTTTAAATTTATAATTAAAATATTATTTTCATTTTATATTTTAATTCTTTCCAAAAAAAATCAAAATTTTAAAAAATAATAAAATGAAGACAATCCAAATTTATGCAGATGATCTAAGAAAAAAAAACACTTTTTGTTGCTGTTTTCTCAGCTTGCTTATCTTTCACATTCTCTAATTTTGATGCCCATTTAATGATATCGCACAATTTCCGGTTTTGATTTTATAGATAATAATAATTTTTAATGCTGAATTGTCGTGTATAAAACTTCCTCCACTAATAAAAGGGTGGCCGGCCCACCCATGATTTGTTCTTCTTACAAGGGAGTGATAGATCATGCAAAGTAAAAAATATCTTTATATAAATTAATCTGTATTATATTCAAACCAACTAAACTGAAGTGAAGGAGAAGCTCCCACACATTTGCTTGCAGATCCAGTAAAGTATTAAAAATATCTCTTCTAAACATGGCCATTGATTAATAATCCAGAGCATATAGGAATATGCCTAAGCAGTGCAGTTACGAAATTGCCCTTCGTGTCACTAGCACTAGCCTACCCCTGGCCCTATTAGGGGCACACGAGGACATTGAGGAGACCAAATACGCATAATCGGGGCTCTATCAAGTGTTTGTGCTATGCAGCATAAAAAAACTATTTATTTTCATCAATTTATTACATGAGTTTATTAATGGTCGAAATATTATTGTTCCTACTGTGATAAAGACTTAACTGAAAAAAAAAAATATATAAATAGGAAGTTCTTGATAAGGGCAGGTCGTTTCATTATTGGGTAAAAGATTTAGCGGATAAAAAGCAGATTTTCTGTCAAGATTTAGCCACAAAAAATATGAAACTTGAATTTATACGAGAGTACAAATTTAAACTGGGTTGTTTTATTACCGTAATAATTATGACTACGAATGAGTCTTTATTTGTAAATTAAAAAAATAAAAGATTGGATGAAAATCTGGTATGTGTCAACACGACCACAACATATTTATTTTCAAAGCATGAAAATAAGAAGTTTGATTAATAGTACAATTACTTGATTAAGAACCATAAAATAATGGCTAATAGTACGAATTCCATCTGGCTCGCGCCCCCAGATCAAACGCCTTCCAATATCTAAACCATAAACTGTTTGGGCCGTTAAATCCGTCCAGCGATCTGTTCGTAGACGCTGAATGCGACGCCGGCCTACTCTCTCCGTCCTTCTCGGGTTTCACGGCGGCGACGGAAAGCCGCCGTCACCACCTAAGCAACTCACCTGCTTCGTCAACTCTGTAGCCTCACCCGACGTCTGTTGGACCCGGACCGTCCTAACCAAAATCAGTTTCCGAAAGCCACAACGATCAAATTTCAAAACTCAAAATGTAGGGACAATCTAGAAATAATAAAAGCACGAGGCATCAAAATCTAAAACAAAATTTCTAGAAAAAAAAATTAAGGGAAGAACCTGGAAATTATGATCGGATGCATCTTCACGCCTTCGTTTCAAGGGAACTGTTGTTCCTGATTCAGAGACATCTCTATTGCCATTATTAGACCGCGAAACCGACTCATCGCTACTCGAACTTGCAGCAGGTGGTGGCGTCGTGGAGGACCAAGGGAGTATTTGATTATCTCCCTCATCATCACCGCCTACCTCATCCACGTCGTCGTCGTCGCCATCGTCGTCTTCGCCAAGCATGGCATCGTCGTCATCATCTTCTGTGTCTATTTCGCTGTCATTGCCTCCTTCGCTCTCCTCGCCATCTTCACCGCCAAAGTTCATTCCACCGTCACAATTCCGGCAAACAGAAACAGTGTTTCCGAGCACAGCACCCGAGGCTTTCCAGGGCGTTGGAGACTGGCACGCATGGCACAGAAGAGTCCTAGAGTGCCTGGCTACCAAGAAATTGGCTCCGTGAACCTTGGCGTCGCAGTCCCAGCACAAGCTAGCCTGGTCCGATTCGCAGTAGGTCCTCGCCGGAATCTTGCACAGCTCGCAGTTCTTCATCTTCTCGTCGTGTCAAAACAAAGGTAATGCTCGGTCTTCTATTTTTCTCTTTCTATATGATTTCTTTCTCTCACTTTTTTTTACGAATGTTCTCTCTCCTCTGCTACTAGATGATGGGTGAAAAGAAGGGAAGACTCAACTTGCTCATATTTATGAAATAACCGGAGATCTTCGGCAGAATCCCGAAACTGACCCAAACTATATACCAGATTTCACTGCAATATTTCCTCTTAATTATTCAAATATCAAATTAATTATTTTAAAAATTATTAATTATTAAATAAGTTAATATTTTAAGTAATTATTTAATAAAATATTATTTTATATTTATTTATTAATTAAACTTTTTAAAAATATAATTCTCTCATAAACCAAAAAATTATTACTTTCAATTATAATCGTTGAATGGATACATAAAATGAAAAAGAATATAATTAAAAATAAAATAAAAAATAATTCTAAAGATAAAAAATGCTTCTTGTATATTTATTTTACAAAATAATAAAAAATTTATTAGATAATAATATGAAAATATAATAAATATTACATATAATTGATAACAAAATTACATCTTTACCAATTGAACCTAACATTTCTACGTGCATTTGATATAATTCAAAATTTTTTATTTCTGGCAAAAAGGGCTTAATTTTTATTTTCTAAAAAAAGAGAGAAATTACTTAAAATTAAAAGAAAAAAAAGAAAAGAAAAGGGAGGCGTAGTGTTAAAGTTGGGATTTGACAGAGAGTACGGATGATGGGAAAGCCGGGGTGATGTGCGGGGGTAGAGTAACCATGAAAAAACAAGGAAAGGCGATGGGTAAGGTTTTGTGGTGTCCGGTGATGCCAGGTGTATGCTTCTCAGGAAACAAAATGCTTTCTGTGGTCTGTACATAAATCCTTTTGATTGTTGTAATGGTTCCTGTAGGATATTTCTGCCGATGGTGATGTGTTGTCCACGTGGCAACTGGGCATCTTCCAGATTCCGATTTGCTTACGTGGCTCTATCTCATTCATCGCTAGAGACTTGCCGATGTGCCCTGATTTGGGTTCCTTCCCCTTGCATTAGCCCACGCGATCTTAGCGATTAGCAAATTCTGTCCGTTCCCGAGCTGGGGGAAGAGATAAGGTTTTAAATTAAAATCCCCCAAATTTGATGCCCACGCTCTCCTTATGGAAGTGAGAGACATGAAACCATGCAGTAGCGCGCTGGGGCATAAACAACCTGAGTTGAAATACCTTGCGCTACTTTCAAGTTTGGCTTATTTAACAGACGAATATTTTTAAGTTTGACTCGTGAAATTAAATGAGTTTAAAAATGAGAATAAGCTCTATTCGTTTTGTTAAATAAAAACTCTGATTCTACTCATATAAGTTCGTTTAAAATTTTTTATAAATGAATTTTTATGATACTTAAAAAATATATATATAATACATACATTTATATATTATATTTGAATACTTATATTACTTCATTTTTAAACGTGTTGTTTATGAATTAATTAAGTCGAGCATCAAGTTTTCAAGTTTGAGTTGTTTAATTAAATAAGCTTAACGTTATACTTAATTTCATTTAATTAATAATGAACCAAGTTGGAATAAACTTTTATATAAGTGAAATCTACGATCAGCTTAATTCATTTTAAACTTTGCTAAGGTATATTACAAATTTATAATTTTCATTTCTTACAATGTATAAGGTTAGATGGAATATTACAAATTTGCAATATAACTTTGCATAGTGTTTGGCGCACGCAAAAAATTATATAAACTTATACAGTTAGGACTTTTTATACCATTATCATTGCATAATACTCTTCACCCAAGAGGGGAGGGAAATATAAGCCATGATAAGTAATTTTGTATAACTTTTTTAATTAAAAAATTATTTTTATCATCTTTAACTAATATATTGTCACTTAACTATAATTACTACAATTATCATGGTCTAATCACCACCACTATTACTTTTTTTTTGTTACCATCGCCATAATGACTATCACTATTTTACTACTATCTCATCATGTATAAATGTTATATTGATGTTATTACTATTATTTTTTTATTATTATCATTTTTGTTATTATTATTATCATTATTATTATTATTACATTATAATTAATTATTTTTTTTATTATTATTGTTATCACTATTATTATTATCACATTACCATCATTATTACTATTTCTATCACGTTTACGTTATCATGCTATCATTATCACTACCTCTATCATTGTCATTATCATATTCTTTTATTGTTATTATCACTATCATTATTTTTAATTTATTATTATCATCATTTTTACCTCAGCACGACCACAACACCTTTACCTTGCTAACAATATTGTCTTTGTTGATATCACTACTTTTATTATCCACAACCACTACAACTTCTTTTGCCTTACCACGATCGTTATTGTTATCATTATGATATTACCTCCGTTACCTTAGCGTATCAACGCCAAGACCACTCTCAACATAGTATAATACATTATCACGTTATAACATGAATATAATATTATTTACATCAATGAATTATTATTATTATTATTATTTTCCTATCAACAAATATATCTTATTGGTTACATTGGTGCAACACACACAAGATAGTATTAAAAAGCTTATACAATGAGTATTTTATTCAATATTATTTAATACTACTTATATTATCTAATATTTTCATAGGCCGAAGCAATTCTTTTCTTTTCTTTCTTTTCATTTATTTTTTATTTATACCTTTCTTCTTGAAAGAAAAATTATCGTTTCATATTTAAAATCTTTTCCAATATAGCTCAAAAAAGGGCCCAAGCGATTCTTTCTTTCCCTTTTTTTTCATTTATTTTTTGTTTGTACTTTTCCTTTTCAATCAAGGAAAAAGTATACTTCAACATTTCAAATTAAAGACGTTTATATTAAAAAATTTTAAAATTAGACGTTATTTTAAAATATTCTAAAATAAAAAATTTTAACTTAGAATTTTGAACTATAATTTTTTATCATAATATAAAATTTTGATCTTAAGATTTTTTTAGAATAATTTTTTAAATTTGAAAAATTTTAATATAAATATTTTTAATTTGATCAGTCCACTTTTTCCTTCAATAAAAATTCCTGAGACTGTCTTTTTCGTAGTGTTCTTGTGCTATTATCACCCGAATGACATATCGTATACGTTTTCCCGTTTAGCAAATTCCGAGAAACTTCCTATAATTTACACTCTGGAATTTTCTTTTTGTTTTTTTTTCTTTTTCTAATTTCAAGTGTAAAATAACTGATAACAAACATGCAATGGATACATTTAAAGGACTGATATCATACTGTTAAAAATATACCATGAAGCATAATTTTTCATATACGACTCTAGTCTAACAAACTCTTCTATAAGAAGAGGAGGACGACGTCGTTGCGGCGGGCACAATCATTCAATCATAAGATAAATTGGCATTGCAGCAACATTAAAAAAGGAACAACATCATTGGGGGTTATAGATATACAAGGCTTGTCATGAATTCTGCAGGGGAGGACATACAATTATCAAGAAGGAAAGTTTCTCAAAAGTAATCAATGGCATCAACTTAACATAATAATAATAGTAATAATAATTAGAGGAGAAAGCATCAGTATCTTAAGCTTAAAGATGATGAAAGTGTTTGCTAGCAGTGGTATCAATTACTTGCTTCGAGATACATAATGCAAACGCACCTTAGATAATCCAAATCCATCAGATATGACAAAACCTTTTCAAAACCAACTAGCTTCAACTAGGTGTTGATCGCATAACCCTGGGCTTACCTCTTAATCTTTGACTTCCAATTTGCATGTCCCATAACCAACTGAAACATATCTTTCAATTTTTGGTCAAGTAGTGACTAAAGAACAAACTGTCTCTTGGGTTGGTAAGAAGAACCCATTGATTCACTGGGCCATTTTATTAGAGCCCAATTCAAGAACTAAGGAGGTTTAAGTAGGTGAGCTTTTTGTTCGAATTGAGCTTGGGTCGGTGAATCCAAAGAGAAATTTAGACCACTAGTCCGTTAGAGACTAAATCTTAGGAAACTTAAACAGCAGGATTCAAACCTACAAATTTCAAGTCTGCATCTTTCCACTTGGACATTTTTGCCAAATGAAGGTGTTACTAGTGACACTCAAAAGTTAGGCGTTTTTTCAATTCAGAAGTATTAAAAGGAAAAAAAATATATCCAAAAAATAATAGAGAAAAAATTATTTATCTTAAAGGTAATAAAAAACATTGAATTTGGGCTGATTATGTCCAAATTCACGCAAAGTAAGACAGTATTGAATTTAGAATCAACGATTCTAAATTTATTGTTATTAAATTCAAAATTTATGCTTTCAAATTTAGTCGGGTTAGTTTGCAAAAAATAATGATGTAACTAGTCAGTCAATTAACTAGTCATATCATGAAACAATAAGAAAATTTACTATTTTATCTTGACACATATTTAATTGTGATTCGAAGATACAAATTTCCAAGAATTTTGATTAGTAAAAAAAAAAGGCAAAAAATGAAATGTTAAATTAATGAATTTGCCCTTAAAGCTTCTACCTATATTCTGTCTCAGTCCTACAATGAAAATGACCAAATTTTCTTTAGCTAAGTTATGCCAAAATTACTTTTAATTCTTTTTTTGGATTTGTACTACGAATTTGGAGTATTGGTGAGGAAACAAATGTTGCAAAATCTATCAATTGAAACCATATTTTTTAATAATATCTCAAATGGGATATGTATCTAAATATTTTAAGGTATTTTTTATTATTAAAGGTTAATGTGATATTATTTATAATAAAATATATTTGTGATATATTTTCATATCTGGCACTTTATTTTTATTATGACTAAAATATATACATTTTGGAATATTTGTATAGTAATAATAACAATTTTCATTGTTATTATTATTGGATGTTTAGTTTTGGAATATATTTATTGCATGATAAATTTGGTTTTTAGTTGTTATATTAGATATGCATTACATATAAAAGGAAACTAAAAAATAAAAAATTAATGTTATATTTTGAAGGAAGAAATAAATAAAGATAAAAAAAACAAAAGAGAAATCTGTTATCCAAAAAAATATATGATATTTGAAAAATTGTGAAAAATAGACTTTGAGAATATAAAAATAATTATTTTATTTTAAAAATATGTAAATAATGTAGAAGAAAAAAAATTTTAGGAAAATAAAAAGTAAAATTTTGAACTTCACAAATATATTTAAGGAAGAAAAAATAGGCATAGGACATAGTAAAATAAAAATTATTTAAATGAAAAATAATGTCAAAATGAGAAATAATTATGTAAATAAAAAATGGATAAAATTTTGAAGTATTTATATTTATAATAAAAAATATAGGATATGTGGAAAACCAAAGTTATTTAAAAAGAAGTTCAAAATTTTAAAATAATTAAATAAAAATGTATAAAATGTTGAAGTATTTATTTTTACAAAAAATATACTAAAAAATTAGGGTAAGAGAATAATGTATTTTAAAAAATAAAAAGTAATTTTTATGATTTAAAGAAGAAAAAATACTTATTAGATATGTGTAAATAAAAAATTATTTAAATTAGAAAATAAAAAATAATGTCTATAATTATGAAATATTTTATATTAATAGTAAAGGACATTATAAATTTAGGATACAATAAATAATTAAAAAAATAAAGTGTATAAAATTCGAATTTAACCAATCTAAATTCATGCAAGTTCAGCCAAATTCAAGTTATATCAATTCGAATTTTCCCTGTTTAATACCTTTAGGTAATTGCTTTTTCTTACATTGCTTATTCGATAATCCTACTTTCAAGTGTTCTTTTTTAGTGAGGAAGCTTTAGGAGTTACACATGTTCATTGTCAATTGAGTTGATTATATTCTTTTGTCCAATCATATTTAAATTGATGGACTCTAAGCAAAGATTTGGATAAAGGGAATGACCAAGCAATTCGAGATATAGTTTGCTAACAGTTCCTGTATCAAGATGTTCTAGTCTTATCTTTAAAAATTGGTTCAAATTTACATTGTTATTTTGAAAGTTCACAATATTTTTTAAAAAATGTGTAAATTGTTTTGGGCAAATTATTTTCTCATTTTCTGAGAGATATTTAAATTATATGACTTTTTTTATTTTAAAGGTATGAATTCTTCTTTCTTAAAATCTACATTGATATCTTTAATTATATTTGAAATCATACTTATATATCTATTACTTGTATAATACTACAAGCATTAATATATATATATATATATATATATATATATATATATATATATATATATATATATATATATATATATATATATATATATTGCCAATATAAAATACTCAATTTTTAAAATTTAACATATTTTAAAATTATTTGACAAAGAAATTAAGAGAAAGAACATATTAGGATATTAATTTTTCTAACTTAACATAACAATTTAATATTAAGAATAATATTTGTACTAAATATATATTACTGTAAATTTAATAAAATTTTAAAATGAATTAAAATTTTAATTTTCTACATAGAATAAATTAAAAAATATGTTTTAATAAGTTATTTTATGAAATAAATTAATATTATTTTTAAGAATATTTTGATAATTTTTTATTTCAAAGAATAAGTATATTTATTTAAAATAAAAGTGTTATTCAAATGGAAAAGAGAAAATAATTCATTCATTTATTTTTGGTACAAAATTTTTTTGATTCACTGTGAATATGAACATATATTTTTCATATAATTATATAATGTCTATTATATTTTTATAATTATTATTTTATTTATTAAATTATTATTTTAATTATTAAATAATTTTTTAAAAAATAAAAAAATAAAAATAATTTTTTATGTTATTTACCTCCACATACTTACTTTTTAAATTTTCTTCTCTTTTACATCATCAAACTAAACATCTTTATATCTTTACGACCACAAATTATTGTATGGGTTGCAAACAAAGACAACCTCATTTTAGACCTCCATAACATTTTTCCAAATTACAGGGTATGGAAACCTTGTAGTATTAGACACAAATGGAAAGAGTTATTGGTCTTTATAACTCAAAGGATTTTCATCCTTAAACCATGTAGTTCAGCTCATAGATTTAGGAAACTTAGAGTGTGTTTGGTTTGGCAATGAAAAAGTTAAAAATCACGTTTGCTGAATTGAGGTATGTAAAATAACAAATTGTTGCTTTGTCTAAAATATGATTTGAAAAACTCAACTGTTTATCCAAACACGCTCATAGTATTGCAAGATTACCAACTAAGAATAAATAATCTCTATTGGAGTTTTGAAAATCCCAAGGACACATTTTTGTTGTTCTTAATGACCCAGAATCTGAGAGCTTCACCTTCCAGCTTATTCAAACAAAGGATGACAACTATATAATTCTGAAAAGCAATACCACCTTCACTAGAAAGTTAGAAAACTCAAGTTAGAAGCAATACCCTTGACAATATTGTACTTCTTGACAAACTTCACCCCAGTTAAGAACCAATAGTTGAATGATAACTTTATGAGTGAATAATATGAACTAGCTGTTGAATTATAATCTTATGAGGTTAGTTATGAATTATAAAGGACAGATCTTGTTTCAAAGGTACGAAGTTAATCTCATATGTGGATGGTCTATTAGATTCTTCATGTAATCTAATGCCACTTATGATTATCATGTCTTCCAACCTTATTTAGTTAGAAATAATCTTCATTAGACTCTAAATGACATGTTAACTGTTGTTCCCTTCATTGGAGTTTTTAGCTTCTTGTAGAAAACTGGAAACAAGTTTGCAATTTGAAAGTAGCTTTGCAGAATTTCTATAGTGCTAGATGGAAGCCCTAATTGAAATTAGCTTGCATCCCAATTTGCAATGCAGATGCCATATCCTCGATTCATTTTTGGGACAATGTTGATTGATAATGTGAAGAGTACTCTATTTTGGCTCTTTTCCAATTCATAGTTTATAACTACCATTATTACTACATCCACATTGCTTCTACTATTTGTGTCATTGTCTTTGCATTGCTATTTGTCATTACTACCACTATTAATGACATATATTACCATTACTTTTACAATTATCACCATTTTTTTTATAAAACTATTATTATCATCATTACCTTTACCTCTAACTCATCACTATTACCATTAGTAGTATTGTTGCCATCGCCTTCACTCCTTTCACCGATACCATCATAACATCTTTACCTTACCAACACTGTTATCTTTACCATTACTATTACTTTTATTGTCACCATCACTACTGCAACTTCCTTCACCCTCCATCATTGCTGTTATGGTTATTGTGTTATTGCTTCGACTATCTTAGCATTCCACTACCATTATTGTTATCACCACTGCAATTATTATTATGTTATAGCATGAGTATAATACTATTTACATTTAATATTATTTTTATCTTCTCAACAAACACATAATATTATAAATGTTGTTGTAATAAACATATGATAATATAGAAGATTTATCCTATGAATAATTTATACAATATTATATAATACTACTTATATTATACCATCTTATCTTATAGGATGCTCTGAACATAGCGGAACCAATTCTCTTTCTCTTCCCTTGTGTTGTTTCTATTTTATTTTTTGTTTGTATTTTTCTTCTTTAGTTCTTTCGGGTGGCTATCTTTTTCATAGTGTTTTTGTGCTATTGGTTTTTCTTTTGCCTATGTTTTTGGGCTATTATTACTTGAATGACATATTGTATACGATTTTGCATTTAGCAAATTTCGAGAAGGTTCCTGCAATTTACACTTTGAAGTTTTTTTTTTTGTGTTCCTTTTTAGTTCAGTTATCCCAAAAAAAAAAAACAGATAACGAACGTGTAATGGTTGCAGACCAATATTCTACTGTTAGAAATATACCATGAAACATTCTCATATGCTGCTGGCTCCAACAAAATAGAAGGGTACCTATTATAAGAAGACGAGGACAGCGCCGTGGCGTGGGCACAATCAATCAATTATAAGATAAATTGACATTACAAGAACATCATAAAAGCAGCAACATCACTGGCGCTATAAATATATAAGGCTTGTCATGAATTCTACAGGGCAGGACATACAATTATCGAGAGGGAAATTTTAACAAAACTGATCAATGGCATCAACTTAAAACACTAATTAGAGGAGAAAGGATTAGTATCTTAAGCTTAAAAATGTTGAAAGTATATGCTAGCAATGGCATTGATTAATTGTCTCAAGATACATGTGTTTTAATCCAAATGCACCTTAAATAATCCGAATCCATAAGAGAATGATAAGCCTCTTTCTAAGTCAATTAGCTTCAAGTAGGTGTTGATCAAATAACCATGGGCTTACCTCTTGATCTTTAAGCTCCAATTTGCATGTCCAATAGCTAAGTGAGCATATCTCTCTTTTCTTGGTCAAGTAGTTATAGGGTGGGTGAGAGGAACCAATTGACTCACTGGGCCATTTTATTAGAGCCTAATTCAAGAACAAAAATGGTCAAAGTAGGTGAGCTTTTGACCTGAATTGAGCTTGGGTCAATGAGTCAAAAGGGAAATTTGGACCATTAGTCCATTGCAGATAGAATTTAAGAAACTTGAGTAGCACGATTCAAAGCTACAACAATATTGTCATGCTGCATAACATAAGAGATGCACATGAAATACACTTCTTTTTTTTTGATAAATAAGCAAAAAAAAAAAAGCTATCAAGATTGTTACGAGAGTAATAAAAGTTTACATGAAACAAGTTGATTTAAGAGAGTTAAAATGTCATCTCAAACAACTTGTAGAGTTATAGAGAAAACCAAAGTCTTAGATGCCTAAAGGACACCAACATTGATATGGTAAGAAAGATGATGCCAAACCTGCAGTTATTGGAGGAGAGAACTCACCTTAAAACATATGGCCAGGAAAAAATTAAGTAATTAACCTTTAAACCAATCATGCTGCTAGAGGAATGATCTAAAGTAAAACGGACCCAACCAGATAGAAATAAAAGGCATAACCTTTCCTTTTGGTTTTAAGTGTTGAAGGTTGGGTAACAAAAAGATACCATTGATTTATCAACAATTGTTCATTCCAGCGCAATGTGATGTGGTGCTCAAGGCTAGACCTCTGAGTAGAGCGTGTATCAACAATACCCATAAGCGATCCTTCTAATCTCTTTATCATCATTAGAGCATGCAAAGGCATGCATGGATGATTCTAAAAGAATGTCCTATTGTGAGATGAACAAATAGCACAAAGTATTAAATAGACTTGATAAAGTAAGAATTATTGAGCATTTTCAAACCACTGTTTCGAGTATTCCCAAATATTAGGAGTTGTAAACTAATCTAAGACCAGGCCCAATGTAGATCCATACCAAATGACTTTGGCAAAGGGACATAGAAAAAAACACATGATTATATGATTCCTCTGCATGTTTGCAAATTTTGCATCCATCCTTAAAATAAAAATGATGTCGATGAAAGGTGGTCATCATAGGTAAAGTTTGACGAAACTTCCAAAGTTGATTCCAAGTGAAACAACAAGGTGGGTGTTAGAACTCCACCTATCGCCTTAACATTTTATACCCTTGTGACATCGTATAAGCACCTGTAGTAGTTCCAGACCAAAATAACTGATTCGATTGTTTAGTGATAGAAAAAGGAGTTTGAAGAATTTGTTATGACATATTCCTAGGATAATAATGATTAACCAAATGACTATTCCAACGACTTAAGTATGCAGTATAAGATCCTCAACCTTTTGGATGGAAGTTGGAGGGTCAGACTGCATATGGCACCAATGGTGGTTAAAAATGGGAATTAAGGAACTATCTCCTATACATCACCGTAAATGGTTAAAAATTAATGAGCTAGTTTTTTTTTTTAAATTCTATATCACATCCAACTCATTATTGAGTGTAAGTTAAATCACCATGGATCCCAGACTTATAATACTTAAGTCTTAATAGTTAAGAGAAGAGGGAATGTCCACTAAGTGCTATGAGTTGCCAAATACGTTTGGCTAATAAAGTTTAGTTGAAGAAATTAGTGTAGTAGAATCTAAGTCCTTCCTTAGAGCGAGGGATACATAACTCTAACCATTGAAGCAAATATATTTTAGGTTTAGCATTCTTGAATCCCCAAAAGAAGTTTTCAATCCTTATATAAATTTGTTTACAATATTTCTGAGGCAATGCAAAGCATGATAATGGGTATACTAGAGTTGAATTGAGAATGAAAGTGATTAAAGTGATCTTTGCTACTTGAGGAAGAAGAACAGATTTCCAAGTTCGGAGTATTTTAGCAACTCTTGCAACCAATTCTTGGTAAACTTGAGTTTTTACATGACCAACATAACACTGTATGCTAAGGTACATACCTAATCTAGATTTAAAAGGTACCCCTTAGATGTTAGCATATTCCTATTTCAAATGATATGAGATGTTGAGGTTGATGACCACTTCTAATTTATTAGTATTAATAGTTTGTCTAGAAAATCTGCTATAATGATCCCAAATCTCATTAACTTGAAGGCATATCTCCTTCATAGCTTGGAAAAAAGGTATTATGTCATTAGCATACATCAAGTGGGAAATTACAAGAGCATCCCTTACCAATCTAATATCCTTCCTTAGCTCTTCTTTAAAAATCATGCAAGATAAAAGGTTAGTACACAAAATGAAGAGATAAGTTGATAATGGATCTCCTTGTCATAATCCTTATTAAAGTGTGAAGCAAGTTATAGGTTGCCCATTTACTAGAACTTGACACTTTATGGCCTGCACACATTGCATAATAATCTGTACCCAACAGTTTGGAAAATTCATTTGCTTTAGAATTGCCTCAACAAAGTTCCAAAAAACTTTATCATAGACTTTGATAATGTCAAACTTATAAGCACACCATCCTTGCTTGTTTAGTTTGGTGTGCTGGATCTTATGCATCAGCTCCGCCATCATAATAATGTTATCAAATATTAGCCTAACTAGTAAAAAAGCATTCTGGTTTAGTGTAATTATATCTTGTAGGATAACCTTTAACCTGTAATAGATTATTTTGGAAATCAATTTATAAATCACATTACACAAGCTAATAGGTCAGAAATCCTTAAATGATTAGGGATGATCATATTTTGGGATAAGGACAATATAAGAATGGTTCAACACTTTTAGCAAGTATCCCCTTTGAAAGAAACTAAAGACCAAGTTCTAAATGTCATATTTAACAATCTCCCAATAATGTTGAAAAATATGACATGGAAACCATTATGACCAAGGGCACCATTTGATTTTAATTAGGTTAATGCCTGCTCAATCTTAGCCTCAGAAATTCCTTGGCAGAGAGATCTGAGATGATGTTGATTTAGCTGAGGAACATTGATTGATTGTAGCATACATCTAATTTGATCTAGTGAAATCAAAGAATGATTAGCAAAAACTTGAGTAAAATATATAGTTACGAAGTTTTCAATTTGATTTTAGTCATGTATCCATTTTCTGTCATCTCCTTTAAGACAGGAAATGTGGTTGTTAATTTGCCTTTTTTCACTAGGTTATGGAAATATTTAGTAATTCTATCCCAATTTTGTTGCCACTCTTGCCTAGCCTTTTGAGCCCATAAAAATTTTCTCACAATCATACCATGATTCAAGTTGATGTTTACACTCTTTTTTCAAATGAAACATATGCTCATTATCTATATTTGATTAGATATGAGTTAACTTCACTTCCAAGTCTTGAATACGATTATTAATATTGTCAATCCAACTTTTGTTCCAACTTCTTAGTCAATACTAAAGAGTACATAGTTTTTTGTGAACCCTAAAGGTAGCAGAACTATATATTTTTTCATTCCAAGCATTATACATAATTGTGTTCCATGGAAGGAAGTTAAACCAAAAGTTTTCAAAGCAAAAGGGTCAACTCCTAACTAATTGAAATCTCTTGATAGTAAAAACCAACGGTGAATGATTTGATGTTACTAAGGGAAATGATTGTAAGTTGGAATGAGGGAGCGTCTCAATCCATTGAGGATTATAAAGTACTTGATCCAACCTTGCCCAAATAGCCTCCTTACCTTGTCTACCATTGGTCCAGGTAAACCAAACACCATTAAGATTAAGGTCTACAAAATGACATGCATTTATCATCTCATGAAATTGATTTCCCCCTTGCAATACAAAAGCATAACCTTTTTTCACATATGAATAGGTTGCCTGATTAAAATCCCCAATAGGTATCGAAGGTGAAGTAACATGAAGCAGAATATATTTAAGCCAATTCTATAATATATAATGATTAGAAAACTTAGCATATTCATAAATAAAAGTAAAGGAAAAATGCTGACCTTGAGAGTTTTTGACTTTTAGATGGAGTTAGTAAGGTGAGGAATTAATGAGGTGGCAGGTGAAACCAACATGATAGCCTAAAAAAAGACCCCTTCTACATCCTGTTGCATCCCATCTAAACGCTTAAGGCAATCCAAAGCTATAAAACTTCTTTAACATATAGTCAAGCAATTTTTTAATTTCTATTAAAAATAAAAAGTCAAGACCATATTTACATATACACATGCGAAGATGTTAAACTGTTGTGGTTGTACCAAGACCACGACAAGTGAAACCTCCTGTGGGGGCTTTGTCGAGGTTTTATAGGTGAAACCTCCTAAAAACAATCTATAATAGTGTTATTGAAGGCATGGTCCCCAACTTCGTTCTTCTGGCTAGAGAGTTTTCTGTGTTTAGCGAACATATCACATTCATCCTCGAGTCATTTTCACTTCTTGGATGGTAACAAAACATATGCCCAATTAGAGTAACTTAGTAAATAAACATCAGAATTCCATGCAGAATCCATTGCCCAAAAAGCATCCAATTCAAAGAACTTAGTGCCCTGGTGTTGATGAGATGGTGGAGCTGGTAGAATTATGTTGTCCTTATTACCAAACAAGGACACCTTCAATGGCTAGGAAATAGATTGGACTTCTAGTTTATGTGCAACATCGCCCAAGGTGGAATAACATTCAACCATTTTTAAGGATGAAGAAGTTGGGAAAGTAATAACCAACCCGAGAAAAAGTCCCATTGCACTTTAAAGTTTGGCCTAAGATCATGAACCTGCAACCTTTTGGCCCATTCTAGTAAGTAGGATGGATTCGTGATGGTAAGTAGCTAAGCAGGCCATCCTTTTAAAGAAGTAAAAGCATAACGTGGCCCAATTGAGGATACGTGGTGAGGCTTTGTATCCAAGAAAAGATTAAAAATTCTAATTAGGTATTGTTTATTTTTATTCATTGACTCCACCTCTTGCCATCCTTCGAAATTGGAAAACGAGTTGGCAGCCACTCCCTACAACTCGTACAGTGCTTACAACCTTTAGTAGCACCTGCTCGTGGCGTCACCTCACCACTCCATATATTAGACTCACATTGCACCTTAACAGGGACAACTTTAGTGTTCCCTGGAGGTTTTGCTGAAGGTGAAATGAGCAGTGGCTGGCTTTCTCCTTGGAAAGCCATCTATAAGTTCCATGCAGTTGCATTGCCACATCTGTTAAGGTGAAACTCCCCCATAGCCATGTCATTGAGGTTCTCTATAGAGGCACATAGCTAGAGATCATTAAAATTCTCTATAGAGGCACGTAGATGGTCAGCCATATCATCATGGATAGGTAATGGCTTCGTGGCAGGGCACTAATTGTTTTAATTAAGGGTGTACATGAGTCTAGTCGGGTAGAATTTTGGCCTTGCTTGATACTAAATCTGATTTTAAATGGATTTCAAAATTGAAGCTTGATGTCTGGCTTGAGTTCGACTTGACCCGACCCGATTTAATATCAGGAAGAGTCGGGCTAAATCAGGAGGTCTGACTTTTTTTTCATTTATTATAAAAATTATAAAATAATTTCAAAAAAGAAAATTTTTATATAAATCTTTATAAAATTGTATTTTATCTTTAAAAAATTAAAAATTTGATATAAATCTTTATAAAAAATATATTTTTTATTTTTTTAGACTTGATTGAACTAATATATTCTTTAGGGCCAATTTAAATTTATTATTAAAATTATAAAATAATACTAAAAAAATTTATATGAGTTTTTATAAAATTATATTTTATTTTTTAAAAAATTAAAATTTTGATATAAATCTTTATAAAAAATATTTTTTTTTAAAAATAAATTTATTTTTCAAACCGAGTTGGGCCAACATAGCTCTAAGGTTGGCCCGATGCTTAGCTCGGTCTGATTTTATGGCTCGCCATAATCTTAATTTTTTTTTAAAAAAATTTTAATATCTGACCCAATTTGGCCACATAGGGCCCAGCCCACGGGGCCTTTGAGCCCAATGAACGCCCCTGATCTGAATCTTGCTCTATTTCCATGGGATCCGATTCTTGTTTTTCAGGGTCTGATTCCATGGAAACAGAAGAGTAGCTTGAAGCTGCTGACTCCTCGTAGTTGCTTCGATTCATAAAAAAAATTAAAAATAAAAAAAAATTCTGGGCTATGATCTTTAACTACGTAATCCCCTCCGTGAATGGTCTCCCACCAGCGTAGCCAAGTAGTTTTCCTAGTGTGTGTTTTCGCATAGAAGGCCAAATGAAATTTGGACACCATAGGAAACCGAAAATTAGACGCGAAAGACACTCCATATCGTTGCATCCGTCTATCTTTGTGTAATTGAACGGCAGTCTGGACCCTCTCATAATCCCAATCGCAGTGTCTGCTGTTGTGCCCTAATCATCCACATTGTCCACATATGCGAAACAGCCGTTCATAGCGATAGTCAATCCATATCTTCCTTCGATCATCAAGCCGGACTTTAAAGGAAAGAAGTAGTAGAGGAGAAGGATCCACCCAAACCTGAACCCCAAGGAAGCGGATGTTATGAGTTGGCCAATCCTTACCGTCAAAATCCTGAAACTCCCCCAGCACATTGCCCAGGTGTTTAGCCACTTCACGGTTATAGTATTCTAGAGGCAAGCCCCATATTTGCACCCATATTGGTTTTTGATGTAAGCGCAGTTTAGAAAGCAACAAATTCGGCTTCCATTCATCCATAACCAGAAGAGAGTTCTCCCCCGCCCAAGGCCCATATCGTAGGAGGTATCTCTGATCAGCCCAGTCCTCAAACTGAAAAATGTAAATGTTCCTGTCCCTACCAATCACCTGAAGCCAATCAGAATCAACTACCTCCTGTAAGGAGAAGCTTACGATCCAGGAGTATCCCAACTAAACAAGTACTCCATTCTCTACGTGAAGATTGAAGAAGACCAGAATCAAACCGAATGTAAGGTCCTAGTTTAGGGAGCTGAAACCCACCCGCTCGAGGTCCTATTGTCCGTTTACAGAGCTTGAACACAAGGATTCATTTCCTGGCTTACTGCTCTCAGTCTAGTCAAAACCGCAGGAATCAGGCATGTTGAAACCGGCGACCCATAGTGCCGCCAATCCGTATACTACCTTTGGATAAACACCTCAGGAACCACCAAAGTCCACACGCACTAAGAACACACACTTCAAAAATTATCGCACTAAAACACAGTAGTATAACCTCCACAAACCGAAGCAAGCACCCTTTCATTCACCAAGCTATCGTCTTGCTCTCCGTCGCTACTAGTTCAAACGAGATCTCCAAGTTCTGGGGTTCCATCACCATTCAGACCCATCTAAATTTCGTAAATACACTTTTTTTAAATCTACTGTATACTTTGCTTGTTTAGTCTGTTACGAATGAATTTTGATTGGCTAAAAAAGAAAAAATTGAAGCACTCGAAGCAAGGATTTGGATAAAGAGAATGATTGAGCAATTGTAGATCTAGTTTGCTAATAGTTCCCGTAATCAAGATGTTCCAGTCCTACTTTGGTCAAAAAATACAATGTCGTTTTAAAACTTCAAATTTTAGAAAAATGTGTAAATTATTTTTGGTACAAAATTTCTCTGTCCCTACCAAGATAAATACGAAGAACACGGATCACGAGAAGGGAAAAAAGAAAGAAGGGATGAGTAAGAACGAGACCCCGACTTTGACTTGCATCCTAGCTATTGAATCCCGGTAAAAATTGCTCAAAAACTACCATGCCACTTTAAAAGTTTAACATTTTAGAAAATCGCGTAAATTATTTTTGGTATAAAATTTCTTTGACCCCACCAAGATTAATACGAAGAAACAGACCACGAGAAGAAGATGAGCAAGGACAGGACGACGACCTTGACTTGCGTACCAGCTGTTCTTTCGTTTGGATTTTTCTTTTTCTTTTTGGTTTTATATGAGTGCAATGCACTAATGAACAATCTAATCTGGTAGGTTAGGCAATTTGTCTGCGATTTCTTCACATCACAAATATTTTATCTCAAAATTGAAGAGTTACTGTTACTTTGCTTCCATAGGATTTGATAATCTATTGTTTGCATGATAAACAAAAGAAGAATTATAAAAGAAGATTAGCTTATCACAGAGAGAAGAGGTAAAGGAGAGGTAAGGATGCAATCCAATCCAGCATAATTGGCGTACCAATTCTGTGTTTCAATCTATGCTCGCGCATGCGTGGAGCTTGGGTCGATTATAGTTGCTTTCTCCAATAACCAGAAGAAGGATCAGAGCGAGAATAATCCTTTCTAGTCTCTTATGTATTGACATGATAACTGTTGTTCTGCTATATGCTTGGTTACTAATACTATGTCTTCCTCAGCCCTGTTTAGCTGTAGATACTTTGCAGATTGGTGAAAAGCTAACTGACAGGGAAAGTGTCAACCTTGTTTCAGTTGGAGGATCCTTCGAACTGGGTTTCTTCTCCCCTCCTGGAAGCTCAGTTAGATACCTGGGAATATGGTATCATGAGTTAGAACCACAAACAATTGTGTGGGTTGCTAACAGAGACAACCCTATCCCTGATTCAACTGGAAATTTTCAAATCTCCAAAGATGGAAATCTCTTGGTATTAGACACAAATGGAACACGTTACTGGTCTTCAAGACTTGAAGAAGTATTTTCTCTCACGAACCGGACAGTGAAGCTCATGGATTCTGGAAACTTGCTTCTAAGAGACGATCAATTGGGAGTGATCCTCTGGCAAAGTTTCGAACACCCTACGGACACATTTCTGGTGGGCATGAAGATGGATAGAGATTTAATCTTGACTTCTTGGAGAAAATCTGGTGATCCAGGGAGTGGGAACTACACTTTTGCAAGGGCAAAAACTGGGGATAATATCTATAGAATATACAGAAACCAGAACCAAGTTTACTGGAAAGGTGAAACACTCGCAGATTTTACCTCAGAAGGCAAGCGTTCTCTGATACTTTACTTGTTGACGAACTTCACCCTAAAACCTCGTAGTTATAAACAAAAAAACTTCTCAGCGATTCCAAATCGTTCGGATTATGAGAATACAAGGCTAGTGATGAATTCTACGGGGAAGATACAGCTTCTGAAATGGGATAAACTCGCCGCAGAATGGTCCTCGGAATGGTTTGAGCCAGTTGACAATTGCAAGGAATATAACTACTGTGGGAACTTTAGCAGTTGCAATATTAATAGGCCATCCGTCTGTAATTGTTTGCCAGGATTCATTCCTAGTTCGCAGGAGGATCATCGGTCCCCTCTCTCTGGAGAAGTCAACAAAGGGTGTTTCAGAAAAACAACATCATGCGGAGAAAACACGACAACATTCATAGACTTGAAGATGATGAAATTGAGAAACTCAGACAAACAAGTCAACGCAGCGAACGAAACAGAGTGCCGATCCGTATGCCTTAGGGTATGCCCCTCTTGCACGGCTTATTCATATGATGCATCAAGAAGTGTCGATCGTGGTAGCTCCTTCACATGCTTTATCTGGAATTCTGATTTACCTACTCTTCAAGAAGAGTCCTATAATTATGGCTTTAATCTTTCTGTCCTGGTAAATAGACCAGATATAGGTACTTCATAAATATTCACCATCTCTTCTCTGAAAAAATATGCTTGTTTTAATTAATTGTACTGTCTTAGATTGTTTAACATGAAATTGGTACAGAATCAACTGCAAGAACGTGTAAACCTTGCGGTACAAACACAATTCCTTATCCGCTGAGCACTGACCCAAGTTGTGGAGATCCCATTTACTGCAATTTCACGTGCGACTTGTTAACAGGGCAGGTTAGCTTCATGATAGGAGGAGAAAGTTATAGAGTTACTAATATTGATCCAGCTTCAAGAACGTTCTCTGTCCAAATCAAGGATTCGTCTTATTGTGATGCTAGCGATACCAGCCAGGTTCGTCCGCCATTTAATGTGACTCAACGGTGCATTAATGGTGACAACCAATTAAAGATTAGTTGGTTACCCCCACAAGAACCACCATGTACTAAGTCCATAGACTGCAAGGATTGGTCTCATTCAACTTGCAATGCAACCAGAAATGGAATTGGAAGATGCCTCTGCGATAAAAGCCATCAATGGAATGGCTTCAATTTAAATTGTACACCAGGTAAAGGTGTCAACACATCCTTTCAATTTATCCTAAATTCTCCATGATAAAGAGTCAGTATATGTTAAGCTTGACAGCTGTCCAACTGTACTCAAGCCATGAAACTGATTTGAATGCTAACTTGGATAGGAATTAGCAGGTGAGGAAGCATTAAGATAGGAAGTAGGAGCTTGATAAGAAGGATCGTATCTTTTTAAACAATATGAGGCTATATCACCTGTCTTACCCAAAACTACACATATTTGAATCCTTTATCAGACTGATTAGAGTAACCTTCTCTGTTGTTATAATTGAAATTTTTCCCTGTTTGATTATTCGTCGACTGAGGTTGAGCCAAATTGATTGATATAGACTCCGGAGGCGTCCTGTGTTTCTCAATTCTAATATTTTGATTCAATAACAACCATTCAACCATTCAATTTAATTTACAGAACATGGATCAAGCCTAGATGATATAGAAATAACAAAGGAATCATATTCTCAAGGTAAACCTTCAAAAATAGTTTCTGATCATTCATTCACCGAGATTGGACTTCCAATTGAGGCTGAAGAATCTACTGCACTTTTTGCTTTCTGAAGATATTCGTTTGCAAACATTGAACCTTTCACCATGATTGATTTAGAGAAAAATAGTCAACAGAAAATGAATAGTGAGAATGACTAGGTAGTATTATTCGCATTCAGTATATACAAGTGTGATAGATATAGACGTAGAAGCTTAACTACTTCCGTTAACAAACCGTAACCGAATACAGCTAAATTAACTATTCTCTATTGACTTGGACAGCTGTTAAGCTTTAATACATACTAAATCTCTAACACTCCAAAATGCTCAAGAAAATATCATTATTAGTGTCCATGGAGAAAGTACGTGTTGATTTTACAATCTTAATGGCACTCATCCACTTGCTCGTGCAGAAGTTAATATATTTCCTTCGTCAAAAGAGCCTCCAAGAAGATACAACTCTCAAAACCCACTCCCTTTGATACTAGGGGTAACATTTTCAAGCGTGATTTTCCTGGCCTGCGTTATAACTTCAGCTTATTTTTGGAGAAAAAAAATAGCCCATAGGCAAGGTAATACATATTTTGCTTACAAAACTTGTATGCATTTAACATGATGTGACACTTAAAATTATAATTGGACATTCTAAATTTTGTTATATTACAGTGCCTGTGTTCGTGTATTATATTTATGTTAGCATTTATTATGCGTGTTCAGAAAGGGGAAAAATTCAGAGAATGAGAGAGGGCTTGTATGACAGTGAGAGGTATCTCAAAGATTTGATGGACGCTGAGAGATTAGAGGAAACAGACAATGAAGGGATAGAGGTACCTTATTTTGATTTTGATAGCATATTATTAGCTACAGATAATTTCTCAGAAGGAAACAAGCTTGGACGTGGGGGTTATGGGCCTGTCTACAAGGTGATTGATTCAGTTCTACTTAATTTATTAATTTTTAAACTTTAAGAGTTATGCTAGATGAAGAATTTATGTTACAGGGCAAGCTTTCAGGAGGTCCAGATATTGCAGTGAAAAGGCTTTCAAGTGTTTCATCACAAGGCTTAAAGGAATTCAAGAATGAGGTTGTTTTAATATCCAAACTTCAACATCGGAACCTTGTCAAACTTCGAGGCTATTGCATAAGAGGAGAAGAAAAAATACTACTCTATGAATACATGCCAAACAAGAGCTTAGACACATTTTTATTCGGTTAGTTTCTAAATGCATTAATTGTCATTACTTTTGCTGCATCACGCATGTTTGATGAACTCATGGAAAATGAAAATGTTCCCATAGATCGTACACAAGGTGTGATTTTGGATTGGCAAATGCGGTTTGACATAATCTTAGGAGTTGTTCGAGGGATGTTATATCTTCATCAAGATTCCAGATTGAGAGTGATTCATAGAGATTTAAAAACTAGTAACATTCTTTTAGATGAGGAGATGCAACCAAAAATTTCAGATTTTGGATTGGCTAGAATATTTGGAGGCAAAGAGATTGAGGCCAACACTGAAAGAGTAGTTGGAACTTAGTAAGAAGCTTGATTTGTTTATCTAATTGTAAATTGATCTTCAACTATGTTTACAAGGAAAATCACATTTTTTATTTTATTTTATTTTATTTTATTTTACAGTGGATATATGGCTCCAGAGTACGCATTGGATGGACTATTCTCGATCAAATCAGATATTTTTAGTTTCGGTGTAGTGGTGCTTGAGATTATTAGTGGAAAAAAGAACTCAGGATTTTTTGAGTCCAAACAAGTTTCCAGTCTTTTGGGTTATGTACGTTTCATCTTGTTCCTCTCTTCTTAGCTTTTTGTTCTTTTGCACTATGGTGATCCCTTTGTTATGTGAATGAATTTGCAGGCGTGGAGGCTGTGGACAGAGAATAAGCTGGTGGATTTAATGGACCAATCTTTGAGGGAAAGTTGCAATGTAAATCAGTTCGTTAGGTGTGCACAAGTTAGTCTCTTGTGCGTACAAGATGAACCAGGGGACAGGCCCACCATGTCACAAGTAGTTATAATGCTTGAAAGCGAGACTGCAAGCCTCCCAACTCCAAAACAACCAACGTTTTTTTTGACCAGAGGCCTTTCCAGCACTGCTTCTTCTTCCAGTAAACCTGAGGCAAATCTGCCAACAGAGAGTAGCTATCAGGAAGGTCGATAGTGCATAATGAGTCTATATATATTGGATGCTGTAGGGGAACCAAAAATCTCTTTCAACATGCTACCTTGAAGGCTTGTCTGAAACACCACTCATTTTTGAGGGGGCCATGAATTATTGGTTGTTTGTTCTTTTAAGACAATGACTATTTTAAGCAGCAAAAATATCAAATCTGGTTCATCATTCTTTTAATCATTTATTTATCTATTTTTGGTTTTTTAACAACATTTATCTCTGTTAGATTCTTCATGTAATCTAATGCCACTTATGATTACCGCGATAATTTAAAAATTGAAACGTGGGAAATACTTTAAGTGGCTGCTTTGACCACCAACCCCCTAATTTGATAATCACTTTGCGCAACAATGAGTAATCTCGTTGGTCACTTTACTTACTCGGTTAATGCTGATTTCACCGACACAGCCATTAAGTTCTACTTGAAATCATCATAGGAAAAAAGAACTCTCATTCTATGAATCCTGCCAGGATTCTTTTTTCCTATGAATCCTGCCAAGTTTCTCCCAGAATCTCATTGCAAAACGACGACGTGCCGTGGCAGTGGGCCACAAATTAACAATCAATCAGATCATAAGATAAATTGACATTAAGAAACATCACACAGAAGCCGTAACATCATTGGGGTCATAGATAAGGCTTGTGATGAATTTGACAGGAGAGGACATATCTTTCTGAGATGGGAAAGTTTCACAAAAATGATCAATGGCATCAACATAATAATAATAATAATAATAATAATAATAATAATAATAATAATAATAATAATAATAGCTAGAGAAGAAAGCATCAGTTTCTCAAAGCTTAAAGATGATGGAAGTATATACTAGAAATGGTATCGATAATTGTTTCAAGATACATGCATTCTAATGCAAATGCTCCTTAAAAAATCCGAATCCATCAGAGAATGACAAAAGTTTCACTATTGTTGGTATGAAATTCTCTGTTCCCTGTAAGATGACTATGAACAAGACTAATGAATATAAATAGCTGCCACCACCAGACTCCAAGAAGAAGAAAAACAAAAAATATATAAAAAGGATGACTCGATGAGGAAGGACGAGACAACGACTTTGACTTGCATGCCAGCTATTGCATGGCGTTTTTCACCTGGGAATATATTTTCAATTTCTTAGTCTCATGTTGAAAAATCTACTCTACTAGCTCAGGCAAATTGTTTGCGTCTTCACATCACAAATATTTTATCTCCAAATTAATTAAAGAGAATACTTTTTTTTTTTTTTTCTTTTTCTAGATTCTTACAGCCACCTCCGCTTCCGTTGGATTTGATGATTTATTGTTTGCATGATAAAATAAAGAAGGATCATAATGACATGCATCATCAAGTAATATGAGACGTTGTAGATGTCATCTTTCGGTAAACCTAAAACAATCCTGCAAACTGATGATAGTACCAGGAAGGTCGATGGTGCATGATGAGTTTCATATATATATATATATATATATATTGGATGTTGTTGGGGAACCAAAAAGAGAGCTTATCAACATCCTATGACGAATGCGGGTCTGAAACACCGCTTTTATGAATTTTAGTTGTAGTGGGTATTTATTTGTTCTTAAGAAAATGACAATCTAATCAGTGAAGATATAATATCAATATACTTGGCTTCACCATTCTTCAAATAATAATTTATGTTTATGGGTTTTCTATTTTTTAACACCATTCATCTGGAATGAATTATTCATGTAATCGAATGCCTAGTGACGACAACCATGATTACATAAAATTCAGACGTAGGAAATGTTTGGCTCCTCTGAGTACCAATCCCCCTAATTTGATATTTCCTGCAGGCACAGATAAGTCTCGTTGGGGACTGTGATTAAGAAAACGACTAGACAGAAAAAAGGAATTCGCAGGATTTTGGATGCTCTCAGCAATTGTGCTGACGCTAACGAAAGCTGAGAATTTATCACAAATTCTGTTACAAGCTAACCAAGCAGAAGCTGTCACGTGGGAGAAAAATAACAAAACAAAATAGTAAGCTAACCAATTTTGTCCTAACTGTATACAGAGAAGTTGGATTTGGATCCCTTAATTGAATAAGTAATAAAGTATCTTTCAAACAAAAAAATTTAAAAACAAAAAAGTGAAAAAAAGAGAAGTAGAACTTATACGCATTTATTTATTTATTTTTATCATTTTCTTTGTTTAAAAGATACTTTGCCATCAATTTCATTGAAAGGATACAAATTCAGAGAAGCTAGACGTATATGCATGCAGAAGAATGAATTTACAAAATACTGAAAGCAGCTAATATTCACAGATAATTAAATCTTCAATATTCTTCATGTCTTGACATGGGCTGATGATGACCACATCCACACCGCCGCCACCAAGCAGTACAAAAATGAACCGAACCGATGTCAGCATGCCCACCAGCGGCGCTCCCCCCCCCCCCCCCCCCCCCTCTTTTCTCCCTTTTCTCCCCCAAAAAAAAGGAAAAAAAAAACCCATGGAAAATAGATGAGCCCATTACAAAAATCATTGACAAACAGAGGAAGGAGGTGACGGAGAGGTAAGGATGCATTGCAATACAACATAATTCTGTGTCTCAATCTACGCTCCCACATGCGTAGAGCTTGTGTCGAATCTGCTTGTCTTCCACGGTAACCAAAAGAATGATCAGAACGACAACAATCCTTTCTTGTCTCTTGCCTACCGACATGATAACTGTTGTTCTGCTATTTGCTTTGTTACTATGTCCTCCTCAGCTGTGTTTACCTGGAGATACTTTGAAGATTAGTGAAAAGCTAAGCGACCGTGAAAGTACCAACCTTGTTTCAATTGGAGGACACTTTGAACTGGGTTTCTTCTCTCCTCCTGGAAGCTCAAACAGATACCTAGGAATATAGTATCAGGGGTAGAACCACAAACAGTTGTTTGGGTTGCTAACAGAGACAACCCTGTCAGTGATTCAACTGGAATTTTTCAAATTTCCGAAGATGGAAATCTCATGGTATTAGATATTATTGTGAATTGGCGGTATTAAGAAGGTAGAGAGAAAAGAAAGAATGACACAGAAAATTAACGTGTTCGGCCAATGTGACCTACGTCTACTGGTAGGGAAAAAAAACTTTATACTATTGAGATTGAATGATACAAAATACAAGGTATAGATGTAGAAGTCCTTTTTATATACATAAACAATCTCACTCCTAACTCAATTCTACTCGATGTGAGATTTGCCCCCTCTTTTATATATATATGAGTAATTCCTTTCTCATCTGAGTTCTATTTGATGTGAGACTTGGGTTTTGAAAATTGAAGGTATCATCACAATTCTTCACCTTGACTTAAAATATCCAGACGTCTGATTCGATCATCTCCTTGCCTTTATGCCCCGTAGGGCCTTATGCTACTCGTACTCGCACTAGGTCCAAGCTATGCCTAAACTTGTCAACAGGTATTGGCTTTGTCAACATATCTGCTAGATTCTCTGCTATTGGTATCTTTTCTATGGTCACCACCTTATTTTCCAAGGCATCCCTAATGAAATTCAATCTGACATCTATATGCTTGGACCTTTCATGGTAGACTGGGTTTTTTGCCAGGCTCAACGCACTTTAACTGTCACAATACACCTTAGGCATCTGAACCTTCAATCCTAAATTTCCAATCAAGCCATATAACTACATTGCTTCCGTCACTCCCTCGCTTAAGGACATGTACTCCGCCTCAGTGGTCGACAAAGTAACTGTAGACTACAAAGTTGCTTTCCAACTAACAGCATATTCATATAGGGTGAAGATATAGCATGTCAACAATCTCTGCCTCATAAGGTTTCCACCATAATTTGAATCTGTATAACCTACCAATCCACTAGCAAATCTATCAGTACCATAAACTAGACAAACATTAATTGTACCTCTCAAGTACCGCATGATCCACTTTACTGCTTTCCAGTGAGTCTTCTTTGAATTTCCCATGAACCTGTTCACAACACTAATTACATGGGCTAAGTTTGGTCTTGTGTATACCATTGCATACATCAGCCTTCCAACTGCACTAACATAAGGGACCTCACTCATGTAATCTTTCTCCTCATTTGTGCTCGGTAGTGTACTAGCATCCAATCTGAAATGTGCTGCCAATGGGGTACTCATAGGCTTGGCTTGATCCATCTGAAAAGATCGCAACACCTTCTTAATATACTTCTGTTGTGACACATACAATCGGCGTGCTTTTTTATCCCTTCAAATTTCCATGCCTAAGATTTTCTTGATTGCATCCAGATCTTTCATCTCAAACTCACTGCTCAATAACCTTTTTAACTTGTTGATTTTAGCTTTGTTCTTTGCCACTATCAACATATCATCCATATACAGCAATAAGTAGATCCAAGAAGCATTTGACAACTTCCTGGAATACACACAGCTATCAAATAGGTTACGAGTAAATTCTTTAAAAATCATGAAAGTATCAAACCTCTTATACCACAGCCTGAGTGACTGCTTTAAGCCATATAAGGACTTCTTCAGCAAGCAAACATACTCCCCTTTTTCAGGATCTTGAAACCCCTCAAGTTGAGTCATGTAGATGTCCTCTTCCAGATTCCTATGTAAGAATGTCTTTTTCACATCAAGTTACTCCAATTCCAAATCAAGCGCACTTACCATGGCTAGAAGAACCCGAATGGTCTTATGCTTCACAACTAGAGAGAATATTTCATGGTAGTCTATCCCTTCCTTTTGTGAAAACCCCTTCGCTACAAGTCTCGCCTTGAACCTTACCGGCTCAACTTCAGAAATCTCTTCCTTCTTCTTGTACACCCACTTGCATCCTACAGGCTTTACATTCTTTGGTGGAAGTACCAGCTCCCAAGTCCCATTTTTTGATAAGGACTGCATTTCCTCATTTATAGTTAGTAACCAATCAGTTGCCTCCTTACTTTGAACTGCCTCCTTATAAGATTGCGGCTTCTCAGCATCAATTCTTTCTGTCACCGCTAGTGCATATGTAACATGATTAATATCAACAAAATTCACACAGTTTGCATACCTGACAGGTCTTCTATTTTCTCTTCTTCCTCTTCTTGTTGCTATACTCTGCTACTCTTCTTGCAAATCTCTAAGTTGGTCTACAGAGCTCTTGTTTGTCCTTAAAGTCTCCACCTCAAACTCCGCCTTCTGATTAACACCCAGATCTTTTCTTACAAGATTTGGGTGCATACCTGACAGTTAGTAACCAGTCAGTTGACTCCTTACTTTGAACTGCCTCCTTGTAGGACTGCGGCTCCTCAACATCAATGCTTTCTGCCACCGCTAGTGCATATGTAACAAGGTTAGTATCAACAAAATTCACACAGTTTGCATACCTAACAGGCCTTCTATTTTCTCTTCTTCCTCTTCTTATTGCTATACTTTGCTGCTCTTCTTGCAAATCTCCAAGTTGGTTTATAGAGCTTTGTTTTGTCCTTGAGGTCTCCACCTCAAACTCTACCTTTTGATTAACACTAAGATCTTTTCTTACAAGGTCATCAAGTTCCTCTTTCTGGTTGAATATAGCAGATTCATCAAACGTCACATCTCTGCCAATAATGAATCTCGGGGTTTTGTTCTGTTATGTACACCACAGTCTATACCCCTTCATACCAGTTGCATACCTTAGAAATATATACTTCATTGCTTTCGCCTCAAATTTACCATCATTCACATGAGCATATGCCAGGTACTAAATATCTTCAAACCAGAATAATTCGAAGGTATACTGTACCACACCTCTTGTAGGGTCTTTAGATCAATTACAGTTGATGGAGATCTATTCACTAGATAAGTTGTAGTGTTAACTGCTTCAACCTAAAATTACTTAGGAAGATTAGCACTCAGCCGCATACATCTTGCACGCTACAGAAGTGTTTAGTTCATCCACTCTACTATACCATTTTGTTGTAGTGTGTGCCATATAGCGTGGTGTCTCACTATACCTTCTTTCTTACAGAACTCATCAAATGGTGTATTGTAAAACGCCAACCCATTATCAGTTCTAAGTGTTTTGACTTACTTCCCAGTACGCTTCTTAATCATAGTCTTCCACTTCTTGAACTTCTCAAACACCTCATCCTTCTTCTTCAGAAAATACACCCACGCTTTTCTAGAGTAGTCATTAATAAATGTCACAAAGTATCTGCACCCTCCATGAAACTCAATTGGAGAAGGACCCTATAAGTCTGAATGTATATATTCAAGGATATCAATGGAGGTATGCTTTCTTGAACTGAATTTGACTCTGCGTTGCTTGCCCTTGACACAAGTTTCACAGAATTTTAACTTTCCAGTTTCCATGCCCTCCAACAACTCTTATTTTCGCAACACTGCTAGTCCTTTCTCACTCATGTGCCCCAGTCGTCGATGCCATAACTCTGTTTGATCATTGTTCTTCTCCAAAAAACTAGAAACTACTACAATACCCATTATCGAGTTTCCAATGAGTATATAGACCCCATGCTAAAGTCTACCCTTCATCACTACTAGAGCACCTCTAGAAACCTTTACCTATCCATCATCACCAGAAAAACTGTATCCTTACTTGTCCAAGGCATATAGAGAAATCAAATTTTTTCGTAACTCAGGAATATACTATGCATCAAATGTTCCAACCATACCATCAAACATTTTTACCTGTACTGGCCTGCTGCCTTCAACACTAAGCTCTTGATTATTTCCCAACTTCACACTGCCTTTCCACTCCTTAAAAGAAGTAAACAACTTCTTTGTGAAAGTCATATGATAAGAAGCTCCAGTATCTATGACCCAGGTATTTGCAGAATTTAAGGTACTAACCATCAGAACATTTCCCTTATCTCTCTCATCTGAACTGTCCTGAACCACTGAGGCACTTGCCTTATCATTTGATTCCTTCTTATTGTTTTCCCTTTTTCACTGTGGACAATCCTTCTTGAAATGCCTTTTTTCCTTACACTTAAAATATCGTAGTTGCCCCTTAGATCTTGACTTTAAACAGGACTTACTTCGATTACCTTCATCCTTCTCCTTGCTCCTGCCTTTATTTACTGCCAAATCCATATCTGATGCTTCCTTACTGGACCCAGACACCCTCCTCTTCAGTTCCTTTGATTGTAAAGTATCCTTTACATCACCAATCGAGATAGTGTCTCTCCCATAAAGTATTGTGTCAACAAAGTTTTCATATGAATTAGGCAACGAGTATAAAAGAATTATTGCCTGGTCCTTTTCTTCAATTTTAACCCCGACCCCTTGAAGATCTAAAATAATTCGGTTAAAATTGTCAATATGATCTCTTACTAGTGTACTTTTTGACATCTTGAGGGTATATAACCGCTACTTTTGATATAACTGATTCGTCAAGGATTTCTTCTAGTACTTGCTCTCTAATATCTTCCATAATGAAGCCGCAGAAGTCTCTTCTACAACCTCCCTCAAGACCTCATCCATTAAACTCAATAGAATGGTGCTATGAGCCTTCGCCAAAATCTCCGCCCTTTCCTTCACCTTCAAACTCTCAGACAACCTTCCCTCTCCATCTATCGCCACCGCACACCCTTGCTGAATCAGAATTGCCCGCATCTTCACCTTTCTCAATGTGAAATCATTTGACCCATTGAATTTCTCAATATTGAATTTGTGAGATGCCATCTTCTTTCAGCAAATAAAAACTGAAGCCAAAAGCTCTGATACCAACTGTTGTGAATTGGTGGTATTAAGAAAGTAGAGAGAAAAGAAAGAATGACACAGAAAATTAATGTGTTCAGCCAATGTGACCTACGTTCACTAGTAGAGAGAAAAAACTTTATACTATTGAGATTGAATGATATAAGGTACAAAGTATAGATGTAGAAGTCTTCTTTATATACATAAACAATCTCACTCCTAACTCAATTCTACTCAATGTGGGACTTGTCCCCTCTTTTATATATATGAGTAATTCCCTTCTCATTTGAGTTCTATCCGATATGGGACTTGAGTTTGGAGATTTGAAGGTATCATCACAGATGCAAACTGAACAAATTATTGGTTTTCGGCACTTGAAGAGGTATTTTCTCTCATAAACTGCGTTGAAGGTTGATTCAAGAATTGGTCAAAGCAATCTTAGTGGGATAGAATATTTGTTTCCTATTATTTGCAAATTATGTTCCTTATATTTTCATTTTTAGTCATTAGATTTAGTTTAACATTAGTGGCAATAAAATTTGACGTCAGTTGAGATATTTTCACATTTTTAGTTTGCTTGTAAGCCTATATAAAGGCACCTTCAATTCTGGAATACAGTAGCAATAGTTATCATCAATTTTTTGCATTTTAGCTGCTGTGTTTCTATATTTTTCTATTCTGCTGCTCTATTTTTCCCAGTAATTTTAGTATCAGGGCCAAGATCTGACCCAACTATGCCTAGTGAGTCAAGAGACAAAGGGAGACATCATGGCTTCAAATGGGACTTTATTAAATATTACCTAACCTGCTATCCCCATTTTTAAAGGAGAGAGTTATGAATTTTGGAGCATCAAGATGAAGACTCTATTTAATTCTCAAGACCTCTAGGACTTGGTAGAGAATGGGTTAGCTGATTTAGATGGAGAAAATTGATTAAAAGGAAAATCAAAAGAAGGACTCAAAAGTGTTGTTCTCCCTTTAACAAGTAGTTCATGAGACTCTTTTCTCAAGAATTATAGCAGCTACCACTTCAAAGCAAGCATGGGCAATTTTGTAGATGAAGTTTCAAGGCTCATCAAAGGTAATAGCTGTGAAACTCAAAACTCGGGCATGAGTTTCAAACTATACTTATAAAAGGCAATGAATTATTCCAAGGTTTTTTGTCTAAAGTGATGGCAATCATTAGTCAAATGAGGTCATATGGAGACTAAATAATTGATCAAATTGTTATTGCAAAAGTTTTAATGAGTTGAACTCCTAAGTTTGATCATATTTTAGTTGCAATTGAGAATTCCAAAGACACATCAAAATTTTCATTTGATGAATTAATGGGCTCTTTGCAAGCTCATGAGGACAGAATAAACAGGTCAGCTGAAAAGCATGAAGAAAAAGCATTTCAAGTGAATGGAGAGGCATTTAACTTAAGTGAATCCAATAAGGCAGCAACAGGTAAAGATCGAGGAAGAGGTGCATTTCATGGAAAAAGTAGTGGCCAAAGTAGAGGTAAAGGTTTTAAGCAAAGGTAAGCAAAAAGGCTATAAAAATGGCATCAAATGTCACCACTACAGAAAGTTTAAGCATGTAAAGGCAGATTGTTGTTACAAGGAGAAACAAGTAAATTATGCAAAAGCAATTAATAAAAAAAGTAAGTTTTTTATAGCCCATGAGCTTTCAAGTGATGCATGGTTTGTAAATAGTGGTTTCTCTAATCATATGTAAAGCATGAAGGCAATATTCAAAGAGCTTTAATGAAGCATGTATTATTAAAGTCAACCAATTAGGCCAAACAATGGTTAATGCTCAAATGACCAAAAGCAAAATTTTCTCACTTGAAGTCTCAAATATGGAAAATTATGCTTTTGTTGCTGGAGAACAAAATAATTCCAAATTATGGCACTTCCAGTACGTGTATCTTAATGTTAAGGGGCTGAAATTGTTAAGACAAAAAGTATAGTTCTCTGATTACTAAATATTAATTCTCTTGATTTATATGAGAGGTGTATCTATGGGAAGCATAGAAAGTCATTTCCCATTGGAAAGGCATAGAAAGCTTTTACTTGTCTTGAATTAATTCATACAGATTTATACAATGCTATGAACATTGAATCATTTGGAAGGAGTCATTGTTTCTTACTTTTTACGGATAATTTTAGTCACATGAGTTAGGTGTATTTCTTGAAATGTAAATTAGAAACTTTTGAGAATTTCAAAAAATTCAGGGCTTTAATAGATAAGCAAAGTAGATATTGCATAAAAGCTCCTTGTACAGATAGAGGTAGTGAGTTCTTGTCTAATAAATTCAAATACCTTTCTGAAGAAAATGGAATTCACAAGGAACTAATAGCACCTTACATATGGGGGCAAAATGGATTAGCTGAACGCGAAAATCATATTATTGTTGATATGGCAAGGAGTTTTCTAAAAGGCAAAGAACTTCCAAATCAGTATTGGCTGAAGCAATCTCTACTTCTGTGTATTTGTTGAATATTTCTCCTACAAAGGTTGTCTTAAATCAAACACCATATAAAGCTTGGAGAGGAACAAAGCCTTTAATAAGCCACTTAAGAATTTTTTGATTGTATTGCTTATACTCTGGTTAATTCTCAAAATCACCAAAAATTAGATGAAAAATTATAAAAATGCATTTTCATCGATTATTGAATCCAAAGAATATAAATTATATAACCCTATTAGTGGCAAAGTAATTGTTGGTAAAAATGTTATGCTTAATGAGAAAGTAGGCTAGAACTAGAGTAGTAGTAATGAAGGAATACAACTTGAAATTTCTTTAAATGATGTAACAGTGCCAACACCAGTAAATTCAACAAATTGCTCTCCCCTCACTTCAAATAATAGCAGCCTAGGAAGTTCACCAAATTTAAGGAAAAGCAGCTCATCTTTCTTAAATAAGTTATTTCATTAGACACCTTTAGGAAATTTTAGATCTTTAAAAGAGATCTATGAATCTTGTTCATTTGCTTTATTTGTTTTAGATCTTACAACCTATGAAGAAGTAGCAAAAGTTAAGGAGTGGCAAAATGCAATGAAGGAAAAACTCATGGTAACATAAAAAAATGAAACTTAAGAGTTGACAGACTTACTTAATGGTAAAAATGCTATTGCTTGAAGTGGATTTTTAAAACAAAGTGCCATACAAATGAAAGTATACCAAAAGCATAAAGCTCTACTCATAGCAAAAAAATACTCATAATAGCAAGGTATCGATTTTGAAGAGATATTTTCTCCTGTTGCTTAATTTGAGACAATGAGAATAATTTTGGCCTTTGCTACCTAATTAGAATGGTTCGTTTATTAACTTGATGTCAAGTATGCATTTTTTGAATGGTGAATTAGAAGAAGAGATTTATGTAATGCAACCTAAAGGTTTTGTAATTTGTCTCTACGTTGATAATATAATTTATATGGAATCATCTTACTCTCTTGTAGTAGAATTCAAATCTAGTATGACGAGTAGATTTAAGATGACAGATTTAGGATTACTGAATTTTTTCTTGGGCTTGAAATGAAGTAAAGAGAAGATGGAGTATTTATTTCACAAAAGAAATATGCAATAGACCTATTCAAAAGATTTAATCTGGTCAATTGCAATGTAGCTACTACACCAGTGAATGTGAATGAAAAGTTGCAATTTGAAGATGGTACTGAACAAGCTAATCAAGGAATTTCAAAAGTGTAGTTAGAGGTTTGATTGGAGCTGCAAAAAGGATTTTACATTATATTATGGAACATTGGATTATGGAATTTGGTATTCTCATGTTTCAAATTTTAGGTTATATGGATTCATAGATAGTGATTGGATAAGTTCTTTAGATGATAGGAAAAGCATTTCAGGCAGTGTTTTTAGCCTTGGATTAGGTGCAATTTCTTGGAGTTTAAAGAAAGAAGCTACAATAGCATTGTCATCTTTAGAGGTAGAGTATGTAGTAGCTACTTCTTCAACTTGTCATTGTGTATGGCTTAAAAGAATTCTTGCAGATTTGCATCAAAAGCAAGAAAAGGCAATTGAAATATTATGTGACAATAAAGCCATAATAGCAATGACCAAAAATCATACGTTCCATGGAAGAACAAAGCATATAGACATTCGTTTCTATTTTATTTGTGATTTGGTGGCAAAAGGAGAGGTTGCATTGAAGTTTTGTAACACAGATGAACAAGTGGTAGATATATTCACTAAGGCATTTCCATGTCAAAAGCATATTTACTTCAAATTATTGTTTAGTAGGTGCAATTTTGAATCAACAGGAAGTGTTGAAGGTTGATTCAAGAATTGGTTGAAGCAATCTTAGTGTTCGGCAAAATATTTGATTATAGTTATTAGATTTAGTTTAAAGTTAGTGGTAATAAAATCTATTATTGGTTGAGATATTTGAGCTTTTTCAATCTATATAAAAGCACCTTCAGTTCTAGAATATAATAGTAGTTAACATCAATTTTCTGGACTTTCTTTTATATTTTTAGCTGTTGTGTTTCTCTATTTTTTCTATTCTGCTGCTCCGTTTTTCCTAACAAACTGGATAGTGAAGCTCATGGATTCTAGAAACTTACTTCTAAGAGATGATCAATTAGAAGTGATCCTCTGGCAAAGCTTCAAACACCCTACAGACAAGTTTCTATTGGACACGAAGATGGATAAAGATTTAATCTTAACTTCTTGGAGAACCTCTGGCGATCCAGGGAAGGGGCACTACACATTTAAATCGGGAAAAACGTAGAATAATCTCTATAAAATTTACAGAATCCAGTACCAAATTTACTGGGAAGGTAAAACACACCCAGATTTTAGCTCAAAAGGAATGCGGCCTATGATAAATAGAATTATATATTAATATCAAATGGTTTCAATAACAAAACTTGATAAAGAGTACTAGTGTGGAAATCTTGTAGCCAAATTAAGATCTTGTCGACAAGATCTTTTAAAAGATAATTGAGAAATAAAGATCAAGGAGATAAAACAAGATTTTGTCGATAAGGTTTTAGTACAGAGGCTGAAACAGAATAAAAGACGAAGTAAAAAGAGGAAAACACCTGATATATCCTGGTTCAATCTTCAAGACCAACGTCCAATCTCCTTGATACACAACAAGGGATTTCCACTATAAAATCAGAGTATACACCCACAGAACCTAGGTTTTCAAGCTTATCTAGAACTTTTACAACACTTGGGTTTTACACAAGCTTACCCAAAACTTACTTTCCCTACACTTAGGAAAGATTTACAGAAGAATGATATGAGGATATATTTAAAATTCTTATCAATAAAGGATTACAATAAGCTCACTTTCAAAAACTCTCACAAGCCAGATTTACCCGAAAACTAAGCTTAAAAGATTTAAGATAAAGAGAACAATAAATACTATAATATAACTTAGCTTTTTTTTTTTGCTTCAGTTCTCTATTTGCTTCAAATTTTCATCTTACTGTTATATAGTGGCTCTTAAAAGAAATATATTTTTTGAAGAGTTCAACTTCATAAATATAGCCATTGCAATAGGTATGAAAGTAGAGAAAGTTAAAGGAGTTATGCTTTCGGCTGCACAGACTATTTTTTACTTTTTGATTCTAAATCCTTGACCTTACTTTTCTTCTTCTCTCTCTCTCTCTTCTGCTACTTTTCTTTACTTTTGCCGAACAAAATACTTGGTTTTATTGATAAAGAAGAATTGTACTGACACTCTTTCATATATATATATATACTATTTCTTTGTGCCTTTTTTGTGAGTCTGTGTAGTGCATTTTTTTGCTTAGCTTCCGTATTGTTTTGAAGATCTGAGATTAAAGCGAGATGTAGTAACTTATTGAGGCAAGATACTTTAGTTTCCCTCTTTCCTATTCTTTGTCTTTATCTGTTGCTTTTCCTCATTAAAGCTTTTAAAAGAAAACTTTTGAACAGTCATTTGTCTTCTTGCTTTGCTTGCTTTTCTCTTTTCACAGATTTGCTTTTGCAACTTTACTCAAATGAAGAGAAAAAACTTGAGAGAGAGAGAGCGTTTCTGAATGGATTTAAACAAGGTGACTTTGGAGAATCTCTAATATTCTTTTTTGATTCTTGAATATGGAACTTATGATGTTGCTACTGGTTTGATGAATCAGAAGTTGCAAAAGAAGAGTTTGTATTGTTTTTCTTTCCCATATTCCTTCATCTTCAACAATGGTCTTTGCTTCTTTGGCCCTTTTCTTCTTCTTCAATATGCTCTTCTTATTGGTGTGGGATGGAGACTTACTTTTACTTTATGACATTAGATTCCTTTTATTGCTTCTTGAGCTTTTACTTTTACATTGTTTAATGTATTCAAAGGGATGTGATAGCTCATTTCACTTTCCAAGGTTTCATTTAATGTTCTGTAGAAACAAAAAGTGATACTCCAATATAATATATAAATAACACAACTTTTTTCAAAGTTTTCAACTAGTCAAAATGCTTTAATGATATGTAGATATATATATGTCATGTGCTGCATTTTCTTTTTTTTAACAAATAATTATTCTTAACTTTAATGCTTGTATAAATTTTAACTTAAGAATTTTGTTATCATCAAAATAATTAAATTAAAACCTTGGGGCTAACATATGATACTTTCCTTGTTGACAAACTTCACGTTAAAACCTTTCAGTTATAAACATAAAAGCTTCTCAATGATTCCACGTCATTCGGATTATGGGTAGACAAGGCTAGTGATGAATCCTACAAGGGAGATAGAGCTTCTGAAATGGGATAAGCTTACCGAAGGATGGTCCTCGCAATGGTCTGAGCTAGCTAACAATTGCAAGATATATAACATTTGTGGGAACTTTGGCAGTTGCAATAATAACGATAGGCCATTCATCTAAAAATGTTTTCCAGGATTCATTCTTAAGTTGCAGGAGGAGAATAAGTCCTGTGTCTGGAGAAGTCTTCAAAAGGTATTCCAGAAAAATAACATCATGCAAGGAAAACACGAAAACATTCATAGACTTGAAGATGATGAAATTGAGAAACCCAGACGAACAAGTCAACACAGCGAACAAAACACAGTGCCGATCTGAATGCCTTAGTAAGTGCCCCCATTGCCAGCCTTATTCATATGATGTAGCAAGAAGTGTCGATCGTAGTAGCTCCTTCGCATGCTTCATCTGGACTTCTGATTTAGCCACTCTTCAAGAAGAGTCTCGTGGTTATGGTTTTAATATTTCTGTCCGAGTAAATATACCAAATATAGGTAATAAATTTTCACCATCTCTTTGCTGCTATAAGATGCTTGCTATGCTTAATTAATACTTGTTGAATGATAACTCAAAATCGAATCTTTAGCTATTTGGGAGTTTAGTTATTTTTAATTGGTTAATTAGTTTTCAAATTGGTTGTTTATTTGAATTTTTTTTCTTTTCCATTCTGTTACTGGGTGCTTCCTATTTATTAGCAACTAGTTGTTAGTAGGATAATGGGATCATGCTGTAGTGGAGATATTGGGATAGTGGAGTCATGATAGAAGACGCGTCATCAATGTGAATCTTCTGTAAACCTATATAAAGCTGGTTAATTGGGTAGAAATATATATCTCTAAACATTCTTCTGCTTGTGTTGTTTAATTATTTGCTGCATTTTAAATACAAGAATACTTGGATTGTTTAACATGAAAACAGTACAGAACCAACTGCAAGAATGTGTAAACCTTGCAGTACAAACACAATTCGTTACCCGCTGAGCACTGACCCAAGTTGTAGAGATCCTACTTACTTCAATTTCAAGTGTGACTTCTTAGGGGGGGAGGTTAGGTTCATGATGGGAAAAGAGAGTTATAGAGTTACTTATATTGATCCAGTTTTGAGAACGTTCTCATCCAAATCGAGGATTCATCTTATTGTGATGCTAGCAATCATAGTGGCCGACCTGATGCGCCATTTAGAGTGACTCAATGGTGTTATGGTGAAGTTGAAGTAAAGATAGATGGTTGCCCCTACAAGAACCATCTTGTACTAAGTCCATAGACTGCAAGAATTGGTCTCATTCAACTTGCAATGCAACCAAAAATACAATTGGAAGATGCCTCTGCGATAAAAAATATCGATGGAATGGCATTAATTTAAATTGTACACGCGGTAAAGGTGTCAACACATTCTTCTAATTTGTTCCAAGTTCTCCATGTTAGATAATTGGTATAAATCAAGCTTGACAGCGAAACTACTTCGTTAACAAATCGTAACTTAATACAGCTAAGCTAAACTATTCTATACTGATTTGGATAGCTGTCAAGTTTAATACATACTTACTTTCTAACACTCCAAAATGCTCAAGAAAATATCGTTATAAGTGTGCATGAAGAATTACATGTTGATTTTACAATTTTATTGGCATTCATCCACCTTCTTATGTAGAAGCTAATAAAATTCCCTGGTCAAAAGAGCTCTCAAGGAGAAACAACTCTCAAAACCTACACCCTTTGATATTAGGGGTAACATTTTCAAGCATGATTTTCCTTGCCTGCATTATAAATTCTTGTTTCTTTTTGAAGAAGAAAAATAGCCCATAAGCAAGGTAATAAATTTTTTGCTTACAAAACTTCCATGCATTTAACATGATGTAACTCTTAAATTGGACATATTAAATTTTGTTCATGTTATAATGCCTTTTTTGTTTTAGTATCTACTATGCATGTCCAGAGAGGGGAAAGGTTCAAAGGTACGTCAAAGATTTGATAGACGCTGAGGGATTAGGGGAAAAAGATAATGAAGGGATAGAGTTACCCTATTTTAATTTTGAAAGCATACTATTAGGTACAAATAACTTCTCAGATATGAACGAGCTTGGACGTGGGGTGTATGGGCCCATCTACAAGGTGATTGATTTAGTTCCACTTTATTTATTGTTTTTTAAACTTTAGAGTAATGCTATATGGAAAATTTTTGTTACAGGGCAAGCTTCTAGGAGGTCAAAATATTATAGTAAAGAGGCTTTCATAGGTTTCAATGGAAGGCTTAGAGGAATTCTTATTTTGATAGCCAAACTTTAACATCGCAACTTTGTTAGACTTGCTGGCTATTGCATCTCAGGAGATGAAAAAGTCTTACTTTATGAATATTTGTTGAAAAAGAGCTTAGACTATTTCATATTTCGTCAGTTTTTAGTTTCAAAACATCCTTCTTCAACTTCAACACTTTCCACTTCATGAATCACTCTAATAATTATCTTTTTCTTTGGAAACAATTGAATGGCAATCTTGAAAGATTGGACACAAAATGTGCTTCTAGATTGAAAAATGCATTTTGCCATAATATTAGGCATTGCTTGAGGATTGTTGTATCTTTACCAAGATTTTAGATTTAGGATCATTTATAAAGATTCAAAAAGTAGCAACATTCTATTAGATGAAGAGATGAAATCCAAAATATCAGACTTTGGTTTAGCTAGAATATTTCGTGGCACCCAGATAGAAGCAAACACTAAAAGAGTAGTGGGATTTAGTAAGTACACTTGTTTAGCTTCATAGTACCATTATTAATTTCCCAACTCTCCTATTTATATGACATAAAAAAAAAATTTATAGTAGATACATGTGTCCAAAGTATACATTTTATGGACTTTTTTATATCAAATATGATGTTTTTCACTTTGGTGTGGTTTTATTTAAGATTATTAGTGGAAAAAAGAACTCAAGATTCTATCAATTTGACTAAGATTCTAGCCTATTGGGTTATGTACATTTCATCTATTGTCCCATTGTGTTTTAGTTTTTTCCCTCTTCATCTTATTATTACATTCTAATAGTAGTTGTCAAAGTTTGTCCTAGGCATGGAGACTGTGGAAAGAAAATAAGGCGGTTGATTTAATTGACAAGACTATGGAAGAAACTTGCAATAATGCAAATCAATTTATTAGGTATGCCCATGTTAGACTCTTATGTGTACAAAGTGATCCAAATGGTAGGCCTACCATGTCAAACGTTGTGACAATGCTTGACAGTGAGATTGCATCCCTCACAAGTCCTAGAGAACCAATCTTTTCTATAAGGAAAGGGATTTTTTTCTTTAGGTAAACCAGAAACAAGCTTGCAATAATCTGCAGATGCTTGATAGTGCATGATGGAGGCCTTAAGTGAAATTTCACTACATCCCAATTTGCTATGTAGGTGTAGTCAATATTTTTGTTTCATTTTTGTAATTTGACCACCAATATAACTCTAGAGTCCACCAAATCTGAAAACTATATATGTTTGTAATTTGATTAAAAAAGACTTGTATATACTTTTTGTTCTTTAATTTTTAAAAAAGTCAATGCAGATGTAATATCCTTGGTTCACTTTTGTGACAATGTTAACTACCCCAAAGTCGAGTCTATTGTACTTTGGATCTACTCCAAATCATAATAAGTGCATCTCTTAGTTTTTTATGATTGGATTCACCTGCTCCTGCTGAAAAATTGTTATATAGGCTTGCTTTTTCAAAATATTTATAAATTAAATTAATTATGATTTAATATGTAAATAAGTTAGATATATTTTTATGGTAAAGTACACAATGATATGATTATATATCAAGTGATGTGTCAATCATTACATTAGATTAATTGTGAAATTTCATGCCCTTAATATAGATAAATTTTTGCATGCTTTTAAGTGCATGTTTACTCAATAGTTATGATTTATTTCATATATATATATATATATTGTTAAAAGCCACCGACTCTCTCTCTCTCTTGATTTTTCTTGCATATTTTATAACAATACAAATTGGTCCAGAAATTTTTGTGGACATCAATAAAAAAAAATAAACCAACTTTGTAAAGTCGGTGGAAGGTTGGACTTGTTGCGTGAAGCCAAGTATGAGCAAGTATTCAATTGAAGTGTGCGATAGTCAGTGACGTGAGGTAGTGTGGCAGAGGTGCATTGAGCATGTGAAAGACAAAAGTAAGGCATTTTTGTAAAGAGTGGGTGCATATTGTATCTTGAGTAGAAGAAATAGAGTTCTTTCAAACAAGTCTCACCAAGTTCAGCAAATTTAACCAAGTTCCAAATTTAGTCTTTCAACTTCTTACTTTTCCTGAAGCCTTTGCCACTTACATTTCCAATTAATGGTATCAAAGTAGGTGGTTCGAGTTAGACTTATTATAGCATGGGCTTTTCAATGTTAGATTGTCAGAATCAAGATTTTTTTGAGATGCCACTAGTGTGTAATCTGAGACTATAAAGTCATTTGGTCAGGGATTAAACTTACTTGGTTAGATGTCGAGCATTACCAAGTCACTACGGTGAATTGTTTTGTTGATAACAAGTATCAAGAAATTAAATCATAAGAATTACAAAACATGATTCATTCGAATTATGGTGAATTGTTTCGTTGATAGCAAGTATGCAGAAATTAAATCATGAGAATTACAAAACATGATTCATTTGGATTTAGTTTATTTACTTGGGCAAGGTTTATAAGATATTGTTGGAGCTAGTAATATTACACAACCAACAAATCTTGAAGACTTGAATAAATGGAAGGTAAAGCAAAGCAAGGCGATGTACATGTTAGCCATAATAGTGGAGGACGATTTCCTTTGACATATTCAAGATGCAAAAACACTAAAAGAAGCATGGGACACCTTAGTGACACCCTTCACGAGGATGAGTAACGTGAAACTCTAGTGATTAGAGAATGAGTTAATGGTAGTCTCATAATATAGCATGTTGGTAAACTAATATTTTAATAAAGTTAAAGCCATTTGTGACAAGATTTCAAAATTAGATCTTGAGAATAAAATCTTAAGAAAAATGGATAAGACAGATTTTAATTCATGGCTTAAGGTTGAATATAATGGATTCATCATAATAATTAATGAATGGGCCACAAAACCAACTCTTGTTGAGTTGGAAAACATATTAGCTATTCAAGAGGAATTGGATAAACAAATAGCAAGTGTCCCTATTAGGGATGATGAAAAAGCTCTCTATATTAAGAAAGGAAACTTTCATAATAAAAGCTGTAGTTCTATAGAATTTTAGCCAAAAGGGAATAACTCTAAAAAATCAAATAATTGGCAACGAAGTTAAGGAAGGAAGTTTTCAACAAAGGGGAGCTAGCCAAGATGAAGACAAGGCCAATGAAAAGAAGAAATGTCATCAGAAAAATAACCAATTTTATAATTGAAGGAAGAGAGGACATTATGCTTGAGATTATTGATTCAAGAGAGTGGAAGGAAATGTCGCTATCTCTAGCCATAACAATGACAATGAAGAAGAGTGAGACTTTCATACATCACTTGTGATCAAAGAAAAAAGGTTAGCAGAGGATTCATTGAGAGAAGAAGAGATAGTAACTTCCTACTTTGCAAAACTAGCAAAGACTACACTCATCTCTGTAAGAGATAGATTAATCAATTACAATAATGATTGGATCATTGATTCATGTTACTCCAATCATATGATTGAAGATGAGAAAAAATTGTCAAACATGACAGAATATAAAAGCCAGCAAGTCAAGGTGACTACTAACAATTATAAGCTACCAATTACACATGTTAGTGAGATAGTGATTGTCACGACCCAAATTCTGAGCCATGACCGGCGCATAGGCTAAACTAATCTAAAGATTGGGTTAGCCTAGCAAACCTTACCAAATTTAAAATCAACTATTATATCGCATATTTTAACTAACCCATATGCCCACAAGTTTTAGAAAATTTAATATATAGTTCATTATGCCATTAGGGGCTACCGAAAATTCGGCAGCATCTCCCCTAAAAATTGGACATCCTATCCTGAAAAATAAACTAAACTAACACCAGCACCAGCACCAAGTTACATAATCAAAATGCCTAGTTAGGAAAGTAATAACAATATTACATATTATAAGTGACTATATAATATGGACAGTTCCAAAACTCTTTCTCTACACCTAAATGCCACCACATCATAGAATCTGACACAATTACACAAAATTTAAACACCTACTCTAAGAATCTGGTAGCTCACGAGCTCCCAGATCACTTTACTCCTTTACTTCCTGGTCTGAAAAATAAGGAAAGAAAAGGGGTAAGCCTACCACTGGCTTAGTGAGTGCATAAATAATAAAGTGCATAAAGAGAAATCAAGTGCATACTAAGGTTCTTAAAAATCAATGATTATCAAATAATTTAGGCAATAAAATTTATGGATGAAGTGAAATAATTATTTAAATAAAAAGAACCCTTTAGATAAAATCTATATTTCCTAAATATAAGAAAAATATTCTAAGAATGGGTATCATAGAGAGGAATTGAATCATCAAACCAAATCATCATATATCATGGCATTTCTTTGGATTCATCCAATCTTATCACTTTCCCAATTAAATCGCAGCACTGGATACATCACATCGCAATGCCATCACAATTCACAACTTATTCTAGGTGCACTTAGGCCGTTATCTCCGCTAACGGCTACAGGATCCTAACTAGATTCCCATTCATTATATAAAATAAAAATAATTCAAATAACATTTAGCTAGCAAAATTAAATAAGGAATTAAAAGGTAAATAAATAATTAACTAAGGCAAGTTAACCTTTATTATAATCTCTATAATATATGAGATTACAAAATAACACAAAATACTTTCTCATAACTAAACATAAACACACCACCACTTTCTTTCCATCCAATTCATTCTTTGTGTTTCACAAGAATATATCACACCACATTTCAACTATCAATTTCTTTTGATAAATTTATTAAATCATCATATATATATATATATATTTTGAAGTTTCGAGCACATAAATCACACAATTGAAAATTTCACCATGAAAAATATAAATCGGAATAAAATAGATAAACCACCCTATTATCTACACACTCACCAATTTGGGACTAATAGTATAAGTCCCTATTCCCTACTGTTTAATGCTGAGTCTCAGTTGAATGAGTTTCCCTGGTATCACCTAAAATTATAACCAATATAAATTAATTATATTAGTCACTCTAATAATATCCATAGTTATTTATATAACCTAATATACTCCCTAAAACATAAATCCCTAAATTCTTATATACCTTTCTATCCTAAATACTAACCCTAAATTTGGGGTTTTTCAATCTAAGCTTCCATAACTCAAATTAAATTTAAAATTCACTTCTTGAAGCTTCAAAGATGAAATATGAAGTGTTTATTTACACCTAAATGTAGAAATTCAAGAAACCCCAAATTGGAAGCTCACCTACGGCAACTTGAGTAACAAAAATTAAATACCCTATTAGCTTCAATAAATCATAGAAAAAGATGAAGATCGATGACAGAAACAGAAGAAGAAAATGGAATAACTAATCCCTACAAAATACACAAATTTTCCATGGTTGAATAGCAAAAGAAGAGAAGGAGAAGGGAGATGAAATATTTACCAAATAGCAATTTTTATGGCAAATAAATCTGCTGGAAATGAGTGGGTAATGGCGTCCAACAAGAAGAGAGAAATGGATTCTTGTGGCTAGCTAAAATTCATGCTTCAATGGAGGTGCTACGGTGGAGAGAAAAAGACGACTCGAGCACAGCAAAATGGAAGAAAGTTACGCCAGAAGGAAGGAAAAAAAAAAGGGCTTCGGGAGAGAGAAAAAGGTGAAGCAAAGAAAAGGGACGTGGCATCATGAGGGGAAATGGAGAGAAAGTGGGTTTAGGAATTATTAAAGTATTCTTTGGCTAATATTGCACTTTTGCCCCTAACAAGTCTAATTGCTTTAATTGATATTTAAAAAGATTAGAAAAGCCCTTACAATTTTTTTTTATGAACCTAAAATAGATATAAAAATTATTTATATATTTTTTTTTCCTAAAACATATTATTTATTTATTTATTTATTTATACTACATATATATATATATATATTTAGGTATTACAGTGATCATTCCAAGGTGTAGTCCTCCTTAGGTATAGCAACACAATGTATATCACATCCTTAAGTTAAAGAAGAATCTATTATCTGTGTCTTAGCTTACCACGTCAGGTAATTAAGTAGTGTTCAGGCTAAATGATGTTAAGGTTTATCGAAATTTGAAACTTATTAGGACATTAATCATGGAAGGTTGACAACTCAAGTCAATCTATGTAATGTCAGTAAAAGCAACGTATGTAGACAAAATGAGGAAGAATGAGACCTCCAATCTATGGCATGCTTGGTTGGGACATATGAATAATGGGAAACTTACCCTAATTTTAAAAAAGCCTTCATTGAAAGGTTTACCTCAATTAGATGTTCAGGATGACATCATGTGTGCCAGTTGTTATTTTGGTAAGGCATATCAACTTTCTTATGATGACTCCAAGTTTCAATCTAAGATGCCTTTAAACTAGTCAACTTAAGTATACTCAGACTAGTAAAGTAAGCATTAATCAATGGGTATTGCTTTATAATCACCTTCATTGATAATTTTTCTAGGTATGTTTGGTTTTACCTCATGAAAGAAAGATAAAAAACCTGGGAAAAATTTAAAGAAAAAGTAGAAAATGAGACTAGGCAAAAAGTGTAGTGCTTATGAATCGATAATAGAGGAGAATGTACTTCACATGAATTTTATAATAGCCTGAGGAAAAGCAATATTGGGTGACAATTAATATGTCCCCACACACCACAACAAAACAAAGTTATTGAAAGAAAAAAAATCAACATTTAGCAAAAACATGCAGAAGTATGCTTCATGCGAAAAATGCACTGCTAAGGATCTAGGTAGAATGTATGAAAACAATAATTCATGTCACTAACAAATTATCACAAGCAAGGCTTTCATTCACCTCACCAGTTGAGAAATTATGGAAGACTAAGCCCACAATAAGCCACTTTTAAGTGTTTGAATGCAAATGCTATGTACTTTTTCTAGGTCATTTACGAAGCAAGTTCAAGAAGAAGGCTATCTGATACATATTCATGGATTATGATAATGAAAGGAAAGGGTGGACATGTTGTGATTCAATGACATGACACTACTATGTTTCTTGAAATGTACTATTTGATGAAGCATTACCATAGTGATCAATATAGGTAATTCTCTTGCTAGACTCTCAAGAGATTAAAGATAAGTTGCAAGAAAAATTATAGGAGCAGCATGAGCCTAAGAGTTTGCAGCTTACAGAGGAAGATATAAGTCTTCCAGTAAGTCATAAGTCTAAAGCTAGGAGCACATGGCTACATCAAATGTCTCTAGAGAAGGAAAGACTAACCTAACATGTAAAAGATAAAAAAGAGGAAGATTTAGCACCACTACCCCAGAGATTCATGAGGGTATGCAAACCAAATCCTAAATATGCTAATATAGCTTTAATTGAAGATATAAAAGAGTCAAAGCATATATGAGAAGGCTTTTAAGCACAAGGAATGGAGAGAGGCCATGGAAGAAGAAATTTATGTCTTAAGACAAAACAAAACATAAGATTTGGTACCCAAATTAAGGGACATAAAACCTATATCATGCAAATGGCTTTATAAGGTAAGAATAAGGCTAGATAGGTTAATTGAAAGGTATAAAGTAAGGCTTGTTGCACATGGGTTCTCTTCAAAGTATAGGCTTGATTATGATGAAACTTTTAACCTAGTAGTAAAGATCACCACAGTATGAGTTCTATTAGCACTTGTTGCAAGCATGTCATGGAAGCTTTGGAAAATTGACATGAAGGATGCATTCATACATGGAAAATTGGATAAAGACATTTATATAGAGCAACCACAAGGATTTAGGAGCAAGGCTCATCTAAACCATGTGTGCAAATTGAAGAATGTCCTTTACGAGTTGAAGCAAGGACCACAAGCTTGGTACAATAAGATAACAGAATTCTTAGTACGAAGCAATTACATAGTGGCTCTAGCAAACTCAAATTTATTTGTGAAAGCTTAAGATAGAAGGCTAGCAATTGTGTTTGTATGCATGGATGATCTTATCATCATTGGATATGATGAAAAAGAGATTAGCTAGACAAAAGCTCATCTATTTGTATACTTTCAGATGAAAGAGCTTGGTGAGTTAAGACATTTCTTGGGTCTCAAAGTGGAGAATACCAAGGAAGGACCATTTTCTTTTTCTGCCAACATAAGTATGTAAGACCTACTACAAAAGTTCAGTATGCTTAAGTGCAAGCTTATCTCAACTTTGCTAGAAGTAAATACAAACAATACTCACACGAAGGCAAGGAATAAGAGGATATAACTATATACAGATAGCTAGTGAGTAATTTTATTTACCTTATATTGACTAGGTCTGACATAGTTTATATAGTTGGAGTAATCAAATGATTCATGCAACAACCAAAGAAGCCACATTTAGAGACATTGTGGCAAATTCTAAGATATATTAAAAGTATTATTGATTATGGTATCCTATATAAGAAAGCAGTCATGTACAAAGTGGAAGGATTTGTGATATTGACTATATTGGGGACTATGACACAAGGTGGTCGACCACAAGGTATATATTTAATTTTGGATCCAGAGCTATCTCTTAAACTAGCAAGAGACAGCCAACATATCACTATTTAACATTGAAGTGAAGTATAGAGTAGTAGCATTAATAGCAAAGGAAATTAGTTGGTTGATGCAATTGATGAAAGACTTGCATAAAAAAGTAAACTATTCGGTGAAGTTATATTGTAATAATCAATCTACTATTCAACTTACTGGAAATCTTGTATTTCATACTCTTATTAAGCATGTAAATCATAACAAGCATATGAAGGTGCATTATCATTATATCCAAGAGAAGGTGCTTGGAGGAGAAATAAATGTGCAATCAACCAAATTAAAGATTAAATAGCAAATATTCTTCCTAAGCCACTAAAAGGAGCAAAATTTGAATAATTCAAGAAACAAGGTGGGTTGATGAAGAAATTGAGAGAGTAGTCATTATGGGAGAGTGCTAAAAACCACTAACTCTCTTTCTCTAAATCTCCCTCACTCTCTTGATTTATCTTGCATATTTTATAACAATACAAATTGGTCTAAAAAAATTCCTGGACGTCAATAAAAATTGTAAATCGACTTTGTAAAATCAGTCGAAGGCTAGAAGCTCCTCTATAAATGAAGGAGCTTAGGCGTCCTTGTTGGGTGAACCGAAGTGTAAGCGATTAGTCAATTGGAATGTATGATAGTAAGCGACGTCGGCTAGCGTGGCAGATGCGGTAAGTGTGAGAGAAAAAGTGAGGTGCTTTTGTAGAGAGTGGATGCATATTGTATTGAGTTAGGGAAATAAAGAGTTCCTTCAAATAAGTTTTTCCAAATTTTACAAGTTCAAAAAATTTTCAAATTTTATTCTCTAAATTCATGCTTTTCTTGAAACTTTTACTAGTTGGATTTTCAACATATATATACATATATACACATGCCTACTGCTTTATACATAAACAAAGTAAATTTTAATCATTAAATGTATGTACACCTCGCGCACCACAACGTTTTCTAATATTGACTGTTGAAGGACCTGAAACTGTGGAGTGACGGGGTATATTACGATTCCAATTCTCTATCTCTTCTGTTCCTTCTGTGTAATTTTTTGTTTGTATTTTTCTGCTTCTGTCATTTATTGTGGCTACTTCAATTATTTAAAAATACACTATGAAGCATAATTTCTCATTATGACTAGCCCAAAAATTTTATGAGGAAGACGTGGTGTTGGGCTACACATTAACAATGGATCAGATCACAAGATAAATTGACATCACAAGAGCATCACAGAAGTAGCAACATCATTCGGGTTATAGATAAAGACTTGTGATGAATTCTACAGGAGAGGAGATATGTTTGTGAGATAGGAAAGTTTCTCAAAAGTGATTAACGGCATCAACTTAACATAATAATAATAATAAAGATGATGGAAGTATAAACTAGCAATAGTATCGATAATTGTTTCAAGATACACGCTTTCTAGTGCAAACGCACCTTAAGGAATCTGAATTCCTCAGAGGATGACAAACATTTTTCAAAACCAGTGAGCTTCAACTAGGTGTTGATTAAAAAAAAAAAAAAAAACCGCGGTTTTCCCGTTAATCTTGATTTTTAATTTGCTTGTGTAATATCCAACTGAAGCATATCTTTTTTATTTTTGGTCAAGTAGTTACAGACGGAGAAACTGTTTTTTCGCCTTGGCTAAGTGAGAAAAAAAACTTATATCTAACTTCTTACATCATTATTGTTAAATTTTATAATTTAAACATGATAACTGAATAATTTATATATATAATTTTATAATTTTTAATTAAATTATAAATTTTTTATATTTTAATTAAAAAATTTGATAATAAAAATATAATAAATTGTATTTAAATTTAGTTCTATAGAAGGACTAGACCAATGGACTTGGATTGGACCATTTAATTAGAACCCAATACAAGAACAAAGGGAAGTCTTGAGCACGTGACCTTTTGGTCTGAGTCATTGAGTTGGCCTAAACAAAAAAAAAAAAAAGAAAAAAGAGGAAAAGAAAAATGTCTAGGAACTCGGACATTTTGAAACAATTGAGGGTGTTACTACTTATCAGTTGGAGAAAAAAAAACAAAGGAGTGATGCCATCGACACTGATGAAATTAGCAGTTAGACATCGTACAAAGATCCTTTACAGTATGTGGATTTATTGCATGCGGTGTACTAATGCTATTTTGGTATTTTGTGATTTTTTTTTGAATTTGGGTTCAAAGGTTAATAAAAAAGATAAAAATTATAACTGTACTAACAAATATTTTAATTGTAAGAAAAAATAATGTATTAAAAACTTTTAACTGTAGAGTAAATTTATTTTAGAGTTAAAATTTTTAAATTGTAATTTTTTTTCATAACTAAAATTTTTGTTGTTATAGTTATATTTTTATTTTTTTATTAAACTTTAAACTCAAACCAAAAAATTTAAAAAAAAAAAAAAACCAAAATGGCATTACCATGTCCCTTGGAGTAAGATTTCCTACTGCAGAGGATCGGAATTTATTAAACATTTTTATAGTCAAATTCAACAACTGAATATAATAAATATTTAGTCTGTTGTGTTAAAATTGTTATTATAATTATAGTTTTTAATTATAGAAAATTTAAATAAGCTTTATTAAACTTTATTAATTTTTAATTAATTTAATATTTTAAACAAATAAATATACAATATTTGATAAAGTCGATAGAAAGATTGTTGAGAACAATGTATATTTTCCCTTCAACTTTGGACAATTTACAAACACTTCTATTAACTTTAAAAATGAAAAAAAAAAAATATTTCACTCAATTGTTATCCTTCAAAATTTAAATTCTTTTATTTATTCTTTCGTTTGTCTTGTCAAAGGCATTGATAACGAAGATGTTGTCTTACATTAAATAATATTTAATAATTTTTGTTTTCATAAATCATAATATGTAAAACTCATGGTAGAGTCTAGCACATAATATATCATCATTCTAATTGAATTGATTTGAGATCCTTTTGTCCATTCATATTTAAATTGAAAGACTAGCTCCAAACAAAGATTTGGAGACGAGGAATTATTATAGATATGCTAATAGATAGTTCTCATAATCAAATGTTGCAGTCAAAAACTATGATATTATTTTAAAGGTCGAACATTGAGAAAAATGTTTTAAGAACTATTTTTGGTATATGAAATTTCTCTGCTCCCACCAAGATGAATATGAACAAAACTGATGAATTAATAATCTACAAATGTTAAACCTCAACAAAGAAAAAAACAATTAGCGATGACAGGATGAGTAAGCAGGAGACGACGACTTTGACTTGCATGCCAACTATTGCATGACGCCTTCTTATGGGAAATATATTTTCAATTTTCTTAATTTCATATATTGAAAATTTTACTATAGTAGGCTTTGCAATTTGTTTGCCTCTTCACATCAAATATTTTATCTTGCAAGATAAACTAAAGAAGTCAAGGGTGGCTGGGGGAAGCCCGAATTATGGGTCAAGAGAAACCTATACATGCTTTTTGATACTGCAGTAAAAACCCTGAAAAACTACCATAATTTTTATTTTTTCACATTTAATTTTTTTAAAATTTTTTTCAAGGGAATGTGGATTATAATATATAATATTTATTGAATAAATATTATATATTTATATTTATACTATATAAAACAAATATATTATATTATGTTTATTAATATAAAATATTAAAATATAATTCGCAATAGCAAATTTATAAATAAGGTTATATTTCTAGTTATAATTTAATTTTCTTTTTAACTTACTTGCATAAAAAAAATATTTTATTAGCATATTAAGAATCTTATAAAAAAATTATCTCAACTTATTTAGAATAATTGGTTGGCTTAATCTAACAAATTCTTTCTTATATCATCTAAATAATACAACACATTGTTAAAAAAAAAAAAAGAAACTTGTAATTTCATCTTCTGCATTCTCTTAAAAAGTTTAAAAACAAAAGAAAAAGATTAAATATGTAAGGAAATAAAAATTATCGTTGAGTGTCAAAAAGCCAATTTATAAATTTGACACTATATTTCAATTCAAAATTTTAAAATACTAAGTTTATGAACCTTTTTCAATTATATACCTATCTTAATGTCCAATTCTATTAAACGTGAAACTTTTTCTCTCATACTTATAATCCAATAAAAGGATATAATGACATTCATCATAGAATAATGTGAGAATTATTGTAGGTTTTCTCTTCTAAATGCGGATTCTTTATTCAATTTTTTTAATTTGATTTTTTAAAAATTTTAAATGAAACAAATCATAAAATAAATATAACTATAAATTTAAAAAAAAAATAAAAATTAAGATCAAAATCATAAAAAAACATTTAAAATCTGGACAATAAAAGATGCATCCGAATCCGCTTCTCTTCCAATAAACCTGAAACAATTCTGCAAACCCAATAGTGCCTATATACATCAAGTAATATGAGAAACGAAAGAGAGCTTATCAACATCCTGCGAGGATGCTGGTCTAAAACTCCGCTAATTTCAAGGGGGGGCATGCATTTTAATTCTAGTGGGTATTTGGCTTTCACCATTCTTCAAGTAATCATTGATGTTTTTGAGTTTTTTCTTTTTTCTTTTTTTCGACACCATTCATCTGTATTAGATTATTCATGTAATCGAATGCCTAGTGATGATAATCATGATCATATAAAATTCAGACGTTGGAAATGGGTGGCTCCTCTGCCCGCCAAACCCCCTAATTTGATAATTCCCGCAGGCACAAATGAGTAATCTCATTGGCACACCGACACCACCACCACCACCACCACCACCATACAATGTGAAAACTGAAAATGAATCAATATTAAATTCTTCTGCTACCTGAGAAAAAAAAAAAAAGAAGAAGCAAAAACCGTGTGGAAAACAGGTTAGCCTATCATAAAATTTATTTACGAACACTGGAAGGAGGCAACGGAGAGTTTGGGATGCAATGCAATCCAACATAATTGGCGTGCTAATTTTGTGTTTCAATCTATGCTCCCACATACGTAGAGCTTGCGCCGATTATAGTTGTTTTCCACGATAACCAGAAGAAGGATCAAAACGAGATGATAACTGTTGCTCTGCTATATGCTTGGTTACTGATACTATGTCTTCCTCAGCCCTGTTTAGCTGGAGATACTTTGAAGACTGGGGAAAAGCTAACTGACAGTGAAAGTGCCAACCTTGTTTCAGTTGGAAGAAACTTCGAACTGGGTTTCTTCTACCCTCCTGGAAGCTCAAATAGATATCTAGGAATATGGTATCATGTGTTAGAAAGACAAACAATTGTGTGGGTTGCTAACAGCGACAACCCTATCCTTAATTCAACTGGAATTTTTCAAATTTCCGAAGATGGAAATCTCAGGGTGTTAGACACAAAAGGAACACGTTATTGGTCTTCGGGATGAAGTATTTTCTCTCACAAACCGGACAGTGAAGCTCATGGATTCCGGAAACTTACTTCTAAGAGACGATCAATTAGAAGTGATCTTCTGGCAAAGCTTCAAACACCCAACGGACACATTTGTGGTGGACATAAAGATGGATAAAGATTTAATCTTGACTTCTCGGAGAGAATCTGGTGATCCAGGGAGTGGGAACTACACTTTTGCAAGGGGAAAAACAGGGGATAATATCTATAGAATATACAGAAAGCAGAACCAACTTTACTGGGAAGGTGAAACACTCGCAGATTTTACCTCAGAAAGAAAGCGTTCTCTGATACTTCCCTTGTTGACGAACTTCACCCTAAAACCTACTAGTTATAAACACAAAAACTTCTCATGGATTCCAAATCGTTCGGATTATGAGTATACAAGGCTGGTGATGAATTCTACAGGGGAGATACATCTTCTGAAATGGTATAAGCTCGCCGGAGAATAGTCCTCGGAATGGTTTGAGCCAGTTCACAATTGCAAGAAATATAATTCCTGTGGGAACTTTGGCAGTTGCAATATTAACAATAGGCCATCCGTCTGTAAATGTTTGCCAGGATTCATTCCTAGTTCGCAGGAGGAGAATCGGTCCCCAGCCTCCGGAGAAGTCAACAAAGGGTGTTTCAGAAAAACAACATCATGCGGGGAAAACACGACAACATTCATAGACTTGAAGATGATGAAAGTGAGAAACCCAGACAAACAAGTCAACACAGCGAACGAAAAAGAGTGCCGATCCGTATGCCTTAGGGGATACCCATATAGCACGGCTTATTTATATGATGCATCAAGAAGTGTCTATCGTAGTAGCCCCTTCACATGCTTTATCTGGACTTCTGATTTACCTACTCTTCAAGAAGAGTCCTATAATTATGGCTTTCATCTTTCTGTCGTGGTAAATAAACCAGATATAGGTACTTCATAAATTTTCACCATCTCTTCTCTGCAAAAAGATGCTTGCTTTACTTAATTGTACTGTCTTAGATTGTTTAACATGAAACTGGTACAGAATCAACTGCAAGAACGCGTAAACCTTGTGGTACAAACACAATTCCTTATCCGCTGAGCACTGACCCAAGTTGTGGAGATCCCATGTACTTCAATTTCAAGTGCGACTTCTTAACAGGGCAGGTTAGCTTCATGATGGGAGTAGAGAGTTATAGAGTTATCAATATTGATCCAGCTTCAAGAACGTTCTCCATCCAAATGGAGGATTCATCTTATTGTGATGCTAGCAATTATACCGGCCAGTTTCGTCCGCCATTTAATGTGACTCAACAGTGCGTTAATGGTGACGACTAATTAAAGATTAATTGGTTACCCCACAAGAACCACCTTGTACTAAGTCCATAGACTGCAAGGATTGGTCTCATTCAACTTGCAATGCAACCAGAAATGGAATTGGAAGACGCCTTCGCGATAAAAACTATCAATGGAATGGCTTCAGTTTAAATTGTACACCAGGTAAAGGTGTCAACACATTCTTCCAATTTATCCTAAATTCTCCATGATAGAGAGTCAGTATATGTTAAGCTTGACAGCTGTCCAACTGTATTCGAGCCATGAAACTGATTTGAATGCTAACTTGGATAGGAATTAGCAGGTGAGGACGCATTAAGATAGGAAGTAGGAGCTTGATAAGAAGGATCGTATCTGTTGAAACAATATGAGGCTACATCATCTGTCTTACCGAAAACCAGACATATTTGAATCCTTTATCAGACTTCTCTGTTGTTATTATTGAACTTTTTTCCTGTTTGCTTATTCGTTGACTGAGTTTGAGCCAAATTGATTGATATAGACTCAATAGGCGTACTGTGTTTCTCAATTCTAACTTTTTGATCCAATAACAACCATTCAATTTAATTTCCGGAACATGGATCAAGCCTAGATGATGTAGAAATAACAAAGGAATCATATTCTTAAGGTAAACCTTCAAAACTGGCTTCTGATCATTCGCTCACCGAGATTGGACTTCCAATTGAGGCTAAAGAATCTACTGCACTTTTTACTTTCTGAAGAAATTCGTTTACCAACATTGAACCTTTCACCATGTTTGATCTAGAGAAAAATAGTCAGCAGAAAATGAATAGTAAGAATGACTAGGTAGTATTATTCGCACTGATATTCAGTATATACTAGTGTGATAGATATAGATGTAGAAGCTTAACTTCTACTGTTAACAAACCGTAACCGATTACAGCTAAATTAACTATTCTATATTGAATTGGACAGCTGTTAAGCTTTAATATGTATTGAATCTCTTAACACTCCAAAATGCTCAAGAAAATATTATTATTAGTGTCCATGGAGAAAGTACGTGTTGATTTTACGATCCTAACGGCACTCATCCACTTGCTCGTGCAGAAGTTAATATATTTCCTTCGTCAAAAGAGCCTCCACGAAGAAACAGCACTCAAAAGCCACTTCCTTTGATATTAGGGGTAGCATTTTCAAGCATGATTTTCCTGGCCTGCATTATAATCTCAGCATATTTTTGGAGAAGAAAAATAGCCCATAGGCAAGGTAATACATGTTTGCTTACAAAACTTGTATGCATTTAATGTGACATTTAAAATTATAATTGGACATCCTATTATAGTGCCTGTGTTTGTGTATTATATTTATGTTAGTATTTATTATGCGTGTTCAGAAAGGAGAATAATTCAGAGAATGAGAGAGGGCTTGTATGACAGTGAGAGGTATGTCAAAAGATTTGATGGACGCTGAGAGATTAGAGGAAAAAGACAATGAAGGGATTGAGGTACCTTATTTTGATTTTGATAGCATACTGTAAGCTACAGATAACTTCTCAGATGTGAAGAAGCTTGGACGTGAGGGTTATGGACGGACCTGTTTACAAGGTGATTGATTCAATTCCACTTAATTTATTAATTTTTAAACTTTAGAGTCATGCTATATGAAGAACTTTTGTTATAGGGCAAGCTTCCAGGAGGTCAAGATATTGCAATAAAAAGGCTTTCAAGTGTTTCATCACAGGGCTAAAAGGAATTCAAGAATGAGGTTGTGTTGATATCCAAATTTCAACATCGAAACCTTGTCAAACTTCGGGGCTATTGTATAAGAGGAGATGAAAAAGTATTGCTTTATGAATACATGGCAAATAAGAGTTTAGACACATTTGGTTAGTTTCCAAATGCATGAACTCTTGGAAAATGAAAAATGTTGACACAGATTGTACACAAGGTGTGATTTCAGATTGGCAAATGCATTTTGACATAATCCTAAGAGTTGCTCAATGGATGTTATATCTCCACCAAGATTCTCGATTGAGAGTGATTTATAGAGATTTGAAAACCAATAACATTTTTCTAGAAGAGGAAATGCAACAAAAAATTTTACATTTTGGATTGGCTAGAATATTTAGAGGCAAAGAGATTGAGGCCAACACTGAGAGAGTAGCTGGAATTTAGTAAACTTGATTTGTCTAATTGTAAACTGATTTTCAACTATGTATATGAGAAAAATTACACTTTTATTTTTTTTTGTAATGGATATATGACCCTAAAGTATGCACCGGATGGACTATTCCTGATCAAATCAAATGTTGTTTGCTTCTATGTAGTGGTGCTAGAGATTATTAGTGAAATAAAGAACACAGGATTCTTCTAGTTTAAACAAGTTTCCAGTCTTTTGGGTTATGTATGTTTGATCTTGTTCCTTTCTTCTTGGCTTATTGTTCTTTTGCATTATGATGATTCCTTTGTTATGTGAATGAATTTGTAGTCATGGAGGCTGTGGATAGAAAATAAGCTGGTGGATTTAATGGACCAATCTTTGAGTGAAAGTTGCAATACAAGAGGAATCAAGAGATAGGCCCACCATGTCACAAGTAATGATCATGCTTGAAAGCGAGACTGCAAGCCTTCTAACTTCAAAACAACCAACTTTTTTTATGACCAGAGGCCTTTCAAGCACTGTTTCTTCTTCCAATAAACCTGAAGCAAATTTGTCAACAGATAATAGCTATCAAAAAAGTCGATAGTGCATAATGAGTTCTATATATTTTGGATGCTATAGGTGAACCAAAAAATGACATTTCAACATATTACCCTGAAGGCTTGTCTAAAATGCAACTCATTTTTAAGGGGGCCATGAATTATTAGTTGTTTGTTCTTTTAAGAAAATATTGGAGTTAAGGAAGAGTATTTGTATGAACTTAATTCCAAAATTAGCTTAAGTTGAAGTCAAATGTAACTGAAATTGAGCATACTAAAGTTAAATTAAGGAGAATTAAATGCACTCGAAAAAGTTAAGTGTATTATGAGTGAAGTTGAGGATTTCTAACAAAACTAAAATTGAGGATTTTATGTTAAGTTGAATTAAACACCTAAAGTTGAATTAAATGTCCCAAATAGTTGATTGCACATTTTTTGACAGGTTGAATACAAATCTTTTGTTTTGTCTTTTTTTTTTTTCCTAACAAGACACATTAGGTTAGTCAATGAAGAGCTTAACATAAATGGCATTTGTTTTTAGGAAATGTTAGATTATTGTGTATCATCACATGAATTATAACAAGCAAAAAAAAAAGTTCTTAGATGCTCAGTAAGTTCAATATGAAAAATAAGTACAGTGTTAACGCCTGGCAGCACACTAAGGCTTCATTTCGTTTAAAGTTTTGCGAAGGTATTTTCTTTACATAACTTGTATAATATCTATTATACCCTTATACTTATTATTCTATCTATCAAATCACCTTTTTAAAAATAAAAGTAAAATAGATATTTTTTATTCTGCCTACCCACATTTTATATTCCCTTCACCGTTACATCCTCCAACCAAACAAAGCAAAAGTCAATTACATCATTCAAAACACCTATTTCCACTACAACAACATAAATACCCAAGAACAACTCAATATATCATCACAAGAGTTATAACCAAAAGGAATAATACACTACGTTTGGACTAAGTCCACGAAACATCTAAGTAAATCATCACTTGTGCCACCTACTAAATTACTACTTCATTCCCTTACTTGCACACAATGACACCATCAGATTATCTCGATTCTTGTTGCTTGGATGGTTACCTAAGTCCCAAGGAATTTTCACTCAGAGTTCATCTAATTGTTCCTGAAAAAATCAGTTTGTTATGTGTAAGCCAAGCTCAACATGATAGAAAATGGAATTATCAAATTGAAGAGAAAGACTCACTTGGATGCTGAGAAATGTAATCCAAATTATTGATGTCATGGATGTTGTGAAAGATCATTAGCATGAGAAACAGAAGACCTACATGATAAGTAAAAAAACTAATTAGTTATCAGTTGTTTATATCATGTGGTTTAGTGCTATTATAATTCAAGTTTCTAGTAAAAAAGTTTATATACATCAAAATGCTAATTTCACACTAGTCTTCCTTTGTTGACCCTTGAATTTTTTCATATAAAAATAAAGACTTGAAACCATCAATTGTTGCAATCAACATTGTCATCTTCAAAAATTGCATAAATACCAAATTTGCACAAACATCACAATCCCATAAACCTTATCTTGGGATTAGTACTTTGTGGCCTTTTGACAAAAATCATGAGCAATGAGTCAGGACTTGGAGAGGGTAAGCAAACTATGTAAATGAGTGACATTTTGTGCATTGTATTCAAATTCAAGCACAGGTTTGCTAGCAGCTTTAAATGTCTTAGCAAGCTACTCCTTAACTTCTCTATCAGAGTTGCTCTTTGGTTCTATTAGCAAAGGATCTTGTTCGTTCATCTTTGATCTTCTTCGTTTCACTTCCTTATCAAAGCTCAAACATAAATTGAAACCAGAGACTAAAACATCATCAATTGTTGTAAATGCTTCTTTAACACAAACTCACTTGAAATTGAAAGAAAAGACTCACCTGGTCGTGGAAGGTGTCAAGGGGAAAGATGTCACAAGGGATTAGGGCCTTAGGTGCGTCTTGTCCTTCAGATGCTCACAGATTGAGCCGTTGGTAACACCTCTTACACATGCTAGAGAGAAAGGGAAAACAAGGAACAATGTGGGGCAGGCTAAGGCAGCATTTTGCCTCTTTAGATAAGTCAAGGGCATTTTTGTTCATCTGCTCCTAATATGTCATTAGGTCCTTTTAGAAAAATTAAAATTAGTTTGATCATTTATTTTAAGTAATGTTTTTAAAATCGGATCGGTCATTGAACTGGTAAAAGTACTAGTTTGTGGTTTATTAGTCGAACCGTAGTCGAACCGGTAATAATTAATTTTATATTTTTAAAATTTTATATATTAAAATTTTAATGTAAAAAATAAAATTAGTAAATTTTAAATATTTGATTACTAATTTAATATTTCTTAAGATATTACAAAAATTATTTTCAAATTTTTAAATTATATTAAGATTCTACTTATTATTAAAAAGTTAGAAAAACAAAAACTAAATAATAATTTTGGCTAAATACATTTATATTTTTGAAAGAAATGTTATTAAAAAATTGAATATAAAGATAATAGAGACCAAATATAAAAAATAACAAAGTATATATATTTTATTTCTTTTATATTATCTATTTTTTTAATATATATATATATATATTTCAAATCTCTTTTTTTATTACCTTTTATTTTTAATTTGTTAAATTTATTTGAGATAAATTATTTTGTTATATAAAAAAAATTTTTAAAAAAATAGATATAGACCAGTTTAAATTGATTTTAACCGGTCCCATTTTGGTCCATTTTTTGAGCCAACCAAACTAAGAATCGATTTCCGGTTGAGTCGATTAATCTGATTCGATTTTTAAATCTTTGATTCTTAAGTTTTGATCTTCAGTCCTTGTGAACACCGTATTTTGTCCAGACATATTTAAAAAAAAAAGCTAATAAGAGTAAAGAAAGAGTATGTAATGATAATATAATAACTAAATAAAAAAGAGAATAAAAAAAATCATCAAATCAAATCAAAATAAAAATAAAATAATAATAAAAAAATAAATAGTAACATAAAAAGGGGCCCATTTAATCATAAAATTGGAACAAAAAAACTTGGAGAGGAAATATTACAAAACAAAAAAAATAATAAAACCAAGAAGAGAGAGCCCAACTCAGACTTGGACCAGAAATAACAAAAAAGGGGCCCAAAGCATGGAAGCCCAGTTGGAAAGAACTGGTTCAGCCCACAATGTCCGGATCCTCCTCCCCGCTTCACTAACCCGAATGGAAACCCAAAGAGAAACCAACGAAAAAACCCTACTCGCCTCAGAAATGCCGAGGTGTCCCTCTGGTCCCCCCTGGCCTTCTGATTTCCATATCCTCCAGCAGCGCACGACGCACCAGAAGGGGGAAACGAAATCGTACAAGGAGGACGGAGAGGTGAGTGGAGCAGAGAATCGCGAGGGATTTCGGAAGAAGGGGACCACAGGAGAGAGGCTTATAAAGATTTGTGAGAATGAGAGAGACAGGGGGGATTCTTTTTTTTTGGGGAGAGAAGGGTCCGAAGGGTTTTCTTTTCTGGGATCGAAGAAAAACTCGAAAGGTGTAAGAGGTTGAGGGAGAAGGAATCCCGTCGGGGAAACTGCCTCTGCGAGGGAAAGAAAAAGTCGAGAGACTAAGAGAGAAAGGGGATACTTCCATTCTGGTTCGCCGGAGAGTGAGAGAGAAAAGGGGAAGGAGTTTTGATTTCAGTTATTTTCTGGGAAGCCAGGGAGAGTCTGAGGGTTTTAGTTTTAGGCCGAGAGTGATTTCAAAGTGAGGGAGGTTGAAGAGGAAAGATTTGAGAAAAGGAGGGATCAACGTTCTGAATCAGGGAATCGAGCCGTATCCCAGCGCTGAAGAATTCAATCGAAGAAGCGTATCCGCCCAGTTTGTTTCTTTCGCAAACCGAAAGGAATCCGAGGTATGTTTTCTGTGCTTTCGCCAAAATAATGAACCCATGTGTGAGTTCGGATTCGTGTGTATGCTGAAACCAGAGGCTTCGGTGTCCTGAAGGTCACTAGTTTCAATTGATGTTGGGTGCTGATGATTTGAATGCCTACTTTTAAAAGATTAAGTCTCATGTTATTCGAATGTTATCTGTCTGGTTTGATTCCTGAATCTGTAGAATGTGGAATGTAAATCTTATTGCATACCGAAGTGGGGTTCCATCCGGGCCATTTGGGAATAGAATTGTAGCCTGATGCATTTGATGTGAATTCCCACTCCCTTCCTATCTCTATATTGGATAAACAGCTCTGAAATATTTTATGCGTGTCTTGTTTAGCCTGCTGTTGTGACTATAAGTCTTTGATTGTATGAGTTGGATTTTGCAAGGAAACTGCTAGATTTAGTCGTTTGTGTCTAACTCGGCTCGTTTGACTGGCAATTGTCCCATCTGGCCATTTTGATTAGTGGTGATTAGAGGTAGCTGAATCTTATTAGATTCACTATCAGGCAAACCCAATTTGGTTTATCCCGCTTTGCTGCCCTGTTTATCTATTTATTTTGTGACAGTGAATGGGGAACAGGAAACAGATCTCAGATCCTCACCCCATTAGCTGTAGGATGTTTATTAATGAGGGGAATTTTTAGAAATTTAGATTCGTAGCACATGTTCTTCCTAACTATGGGCATTGTTATAAGTGTTGTCTTTGCTTTAGCAATTTCCCTGGTTCATCTGGACCTGATGCTCCAAGGCGCCGGTGGAGTATTATGTGCGGGGCTTAAATTTTTGGGGCACTAGGTGGCTCAGTGATTTGATCTGAGGATATTACAAGGGATCTGTAGCTTTTATATATATATATATATATATATATGTATATATTCCTCCTTCGATATATTGTTTTGTTTTTGTGTGTTTTGTTACTTTTTTGTTACTTTTATTTTCTATTCTTTTTTTTTATACTGTAAATGTACTAAAAAATAATGTAGTGAAGCTGGTTGGACACTTAGCACACACATACAAGCTATTATTTAGGTCTGTAAATACTTATTCATTTATTATCGTTTTTTTTTATTATTTCGTCGACTTTTACCGTAGACAATGTCATGTGGGAACTCATATCCCCTAGGCATATAGGGATGGACCAAAAGGCCATGTGTGGCAATAAGCCTCCTTGGCAGCATTTTGGGTTGAGAATTTTTATGGTTGTTTGGGCTCCAATGGCCCATTTGAAAAGCTCCCTTTCTAACTTTGTTTATTTGGAGTTTTTTTTAGAATGGGTCTCTTCAAAAATTCAAAGAAAATTTCGTACAGCAAAAGCCCAAAAGCATATTTTAGAATTGATCCTCTTCCTTTTAAAAATAAAAAAATAAAAAATAAAATAAATAAAAATAAAAATAAAATAAAAAATAAAAATAATAATAATAATAATAACAATAAATAACAATAATGTATACAAAAAAAAAAAAGTAAAAACAAATGGGTAAAGAATGAAGGAAAAAGTAGAAACAACACAATAGCAAAATCAATCAAAAATCAAAAAAAAAAAAAAAAGAGAGAGAAGAGACAAAAACAAAAGAAATAGAGAAATCATAAAAGAAATAATAAAAACAAAAATCAAACCAAAAAAAAAAACAAACAAACCAAAAAATAATAAATTACAAGTAGAACTAAAAAATAAGAATAATAATAATAATAATAATAATAGAACTAAAAATAAAAAAATAATAAAAACAAAAAAAACAAAAAATAATAATAAAAAAATATAATAAAAACTGAAGAACAAAACGCAAAATAATAAATTACAAGTAGAACTAAAAATAGAAAAAACAGAAATTAAAACGAAACAAAAATACAGAAAACAAAGATAGAATCAAAGTTAATATATATATATATATATATATACACGACAAAACCAGAAAAAACACAATAACACACAATAACAAAATCAGAAAAAAATCAAAAATAAAAATACACAAAAAGTCAAAAAAAAATCATAAACAAAGATAAACAAAAATAAATAGAAATAAAATTAAAAACTAAACAAAAAGAAAAGAAAGAGAAAGAACAAAATAGAACCCAAAGAAAAAAAATAATAATAATAAATAAAATCAAAATAAAAAATAATAAGATTTTAAAAACAAAAAACAAAAAAACAAAAAAACAAAAACAAAAACAAAAACAAAAACAAAAAGGTAAAACAAAACAAAAACAAAACAATGGATAGAGAAAGAGAAAAATGGGAAAAACATAAAAATTAACAAAAAGAGAGAAACAAATAAATAAATAAAACAAACAATAACAAAACTAAAAAAAAGATAAACAAAAAAAATAAAAAAAAAAGGGGTAAAAAAAATGGAAAACAAAAAAAATAACCAAAAATAAAATAAAATAAAATAACAACAAACAAAAACAGAATAACAAAAAAAACAGAAAAACAAAAATGATAATAAGTAAGAAGAAAAATTGAAAATGCAAGAAAAATTAAATTAAATTTTTCTCCGACAAATCAAAATACATCAACCGATTTCAAAACTTATTTTGTTTGTTAAAGAAAAAAAAATAATTTGTTCTCTTTGTCTTTTCACAAAAAAAAAAAATAAATAACACCCAAACAAAGAAAATTAAATAAAAAATCATTAAACTAAAAATACAAAAAAATTAAAAACCAAACAAAAACCAAAAATAAAAAGAAAAAGAAAAATAATAGGAAGAAAAATAATAAAAACAAAAAAATGAAAAATGAAAAAATAGGAAAAAGAGAGAAAAAAACTAAAAATGCAAAGAAAAGTAAAATTACATTTTCTTTTAACAAATTAAAACACCTCAACCAATTTCAAAGGTCGTTTTATTTGTTAAAGGAAAAAGTAATTTATTTTCTTCATTTTTTTTCATGAAAAAGACAACACCAAAAAAAAATATAAAAAAAAAAATATATATATATATATATATATAAAAATAAAGAACAAAAAGAAACAAAACATAAACAAAAAGAAAGGGGAAAAACAAAAAAAACAAAAAATAGAAATAAAAAAAGAAGATAGTAGAGAAAATGAGATTATTTTAACTTTCACATATTAAGACATACAAATTAATCTTCAACTTGTTTTCTTGGTGAAAGTTTAAAATGATTTTTATTTTCTTTTTCTCTTTGAAAAAAAAATAATAATAATGAAACAAACAAAAAATGGACCAAAAACCAAACAAAAATCAAAAAGCAAAAAAATAAAAAATAAAAAGAAATACAAATAAAACAAAGATAAATAGAATTTAAAACAAAAGAAGAAGGAAAAAAAATAATAATAAAACACAAAAATAAAATTAACCAAAAAAAAAACAATAACAAAACCAAAAAGAAAAACCAAAAAGAGATTAAAAAAAACGGAAAACAAGAAAAGTAACAACAAAAAAGAAACAAACAAAAACAAAATAAGACAAAATAAAAAATAAAAAAAAAATGAAATGAAAATGATGGAAAACAAAAAACAAATGATGAGCAAGAGAGGGAAAAAAAGGGTTGAAAAGGCAAGAAAAATTAAATTAAATTTCCTTTTAGCAAATCAAAACACATCAATTAATTTCAAAACTTGTTTTATTTGCTGAAAGAAAAGGTAATTTATTTTCTCTATCTTTTCACGAGAATAAAAACACATAAACAAACAAAACAAAAACAAAAAAAAAAACAAAAAAACAAAAAAACAAAAAAAAAAAAACAAACACGTAAAGCAAATGCAATCCCTAATCGAACTACGTGGACTTTGATCCCTCCTAAGGGTACGTAGGCCCTAGGCTTTCATCCTAGGTCAAGTCCGTCCTTGTAGATAAACCTTTTCTCTTCATTTTATTTCCTTTAATTTTATTTCTTTTATTACTTCTAATTTTATTTTATTCTCTTTTCTATTTTTTATTCTTTGAATTCCTTTTTGTTTTGTTTTTAATTTTCTTTCTTCCCTTAAATTTTATTTCCTTAAATTTTTCCTTCTGTTATTTGCATGAGATTTGCTATGGAGAATTAGAATAGACTAAAGGCCATATAATTTTGTACAACTGACTTAGGGTAACCGTTCTTAGGAATGGGTGTAGTGGGGTGCCTAACACCTTCCCTACTCACAATCGACTCCCGAATTCAACTCTGGTTCACAGACTATTTTTCAAAGTAAAAAAGGCTTTTCCAAAGTTTTGCCTTTTTCAAAAATAAATTTTGGTGGCGACTCCTGAACCCTATTTATTTATCTGATTCTTTTTACTTTTAGTTTTGATTTTTGAAGGCGCCATGCGGTCGCATTTTCGGGTGTGACAGTTTGGCGACTCCACTGGGGACTAGTTAGAGAGTCAAGCCCAAGTTAAGTTAGTTGTGCAAAATATTATGGCCTTCTTTTATTTCGATTCTCCTTTTATTTGTTTGTCTTACATGATTAGGATAGATAACGTCCCTTTTACATGCTTGCTTATTTGTTTTATTTCCTAGATTGTGTATATGATACATGTTAGGATAGATAACATGTCATTCACATACTTGTTTTATTAGCTTCATTTCATTGATTTTGTATATAATATATGTTAGGATAGATAACATGTGGAATAAAACCTTAAGGTAGATGACTATATTTGTATACGTTCTTTCTTATTTCTATCTGCATATATTTCTCTGCCTTTTGTTCTGTCAATCTGCTTAGCAGATGAGGGTTGGGTGGTTCATAAGATGAAAAGGTAAATGCTCTCCTCACACACCTCACTAATACACAAGTATATCACACACGTTATGGGCCCTATACCCGGGTCTGAGTGTTCCTTAAGTTAGTAGAGGTTTATATTGATTTCCCTGTGAAGCCTTGTGCTTCCTGAGGCTATCATGAAAACCTCGCCTAAATTGTACCTTGTTATATGGACTGGACCTGTGTAGGATCTTTTTTTTCCTCTTAAGGTCGAATTCATATAATGAGATCCTCATCTCACGGTGGGGGCAGTTTAGGGACCAATGATTAGGGGTTATAGATCTACCATAAAAATTTGCACTAATAGTCAAGCCATAGATGCCTCCTAAGTAGGTAGAGCCATACTGCTATAGACCAATGATCACAACCTAGGATCTATCCATAGTAGGACAAAGGAGAGCACCTTTAATTGTTTATACATTACATTCCAATGATACCCATAGGAAAAGTGACACATCGCCACTGATCACTGGAATAGTTGACGGGTTGTTATGACGCCTACTAGACATAACGTTAACTATGATGAAAGTATGCATTAGTTAAACTAACCCTTGCCTAGTGGGCTTTCAACCCTGAAAAGGCCATAATCGCATTCTTTATGGCTCCCCGAAAGGGAAGTTTTTCAGCATGCATTCATGCATAAAAGAAATGGATAGGAGTTAAAGTAATAAACACCGTATAACACACCCTACCCCGCGAAACAATGAATTTCTAATAGAAAATGAATGTTTTAAATCATAGAAATTATAAAATCCAACAGTTTTATATCATCAATAAACAGATGTGATGTCTCGGTTAGAGAATTAATTTTTGATTAGGACTTTTAATCGTGTAGAAAGATTTTGTTTCTCTCGATTTAATCGTCGACTCTTTTCTCTCATGGAGCAATAGGCCCCTCAAGCAGGAGTGCAAAGTTTTCATTTCTCACGCCGAGACATTATATCCAACATCATAGCATAAATGGCAGTACATCATTATGTTAGCTTACTGAGCATATCGGTGTCAATTGTGTAGAGAGCTATTCTTTCTTAAATTGATCCTCGTACCCTTTATCCTCTATGGAATAATAAAGTCCTTGAGAGTTGGGTAGAATTGTCAAGCTAACGATAATGATACACTAACCAATGAGTTTTGATATTTTGAAATAATGAACAGTCATCTGGGTTAATTGGCACAATGGTGGAACCTTTGGGGAATGGACAATATCTGAGCTCAAGACCAACTGGCCTAGTTGCAACGGGAACGAAGCTTAAAATCAAGGCGGAAGCTGAATCGGTCGAGAGTTTGATTGTCTTAAGTGAGAAGTTGACTTGAAGGCATATCCGAGATTTTCGAAGGGATTATGGGGATATTTTAGATTTGTTGCGAATACCGGTCCAGCCAGAAGCACTTTCAGCCTTGGCCCAGTATTGGGATAATTCACTAAGGTGTTTTACGTTCTCTACATTCCAGATTACACCCACTCTAGAGGAATATGGGAGTTTCATGAATACACCCATAGGAAAGGATGCTTCCGTCTATTACTATCCTGGACATTTGCCATCAAAGCGTACAGTGGCTCAAGTTTTAAGGGAAGATCCTAGCAAAATACAATTACATCAGCGAGGATAGACCGAAGGCCTTTTGAGGAAGTACGTAGAAAGGCGGTTGGAGATCTTAGCTGAAAAGGGAGATTGGGTGATTTTTAAGAGAGTCCTGGCTCTAGCCATATATGGGTCAGTACTATTCCCTTCAGCAGTAGGGATAATTGATTTGGCGGCTGTGAGTGTTCTATGGATGGTGAAAAATCATCGTGTGAACCCCATGCCTGCAATTTTGGCAGAAACGTTCTTGACCTTAAGCTTTTGTCAACAAGAAAATGGAGGGAAATTGAAGTGCTGCCTACAACTCCTCACCGTTTGGATGTTCAATCATATTTATGGGAGGCAACATCAATTGGGTCGACGACATGATACTATACATCACCCTGTTAGGGATTTCCTTAATCGTGAAGGTGCTATCCTGTTATCTTCAAAGAAAACTCATGATGATTGGGCTCAAACCCTCAGTCAATTGGATGAAAACACAGTATGGTGGAAACTGGCTTGGTGGGAAAGTGAAGAAATAGTGTATTGTTGTGGAGAGTTCTTAAATGTACCTCTGATGAGTCCTCGAGGTTGCATTAATTACAACCCCTCGATTGTCCATCAACAGTTTGCATATAAACAAGATATCCCATCCAAGGAAGCGATACAATTGGTCCATTTTTATCATAATGATCCGGAAGCCAAGACACTTTGCCAAAAAATAAGAGGCGCATGGAGTCGTGTGATATGCAAAGGGAGATGCGAACTGGGCAAGCGAATAGTAGCCACGACCAAGGAGTATCAAGAATGGCTAAAGGGAAGGACAAAGGGGGTTAACCCTTCTTTTGGACCCATGGACCCCATGCTCGGCAATGATATGCAAGTAATTGACAAACAACTAGCAAGACAAGTGGAAGAGAAAAAAGAAGAGTTGAAAGATTTAGAAGAGAAAAGGCAAGAATGCTTGAGGCGTTTGAGCCAAATGAGAAGTGAATGTGCAGTATTGCGAGCAGAAGCGGATAGGGTAAAGAGGCATAAAGGAAATGAGGGGCATGTTGGGATGAAAAGAATGAAGGAAGAAAACATAAGATTGAGGGATACCATAGAAAAGGCTCAACAGCGGGTAACTGAAAATGAAAAGAAGATGCGTATCAGTAGAAGCCAGTTGATGAAGGTCCTTAAAGAAAAAGATGCACTAGAAAAACAACTGCAGCAGCTTAAATCTAGTGGGATTCAACACGAAATTGATATGCTGGCAAGGGAATTGGAGCAAAAAATGCATGAGATATCCAGTGTCAAAAGTGATAATGCGGCGGTAGTGCAACACTTGGTGGAACAGCTTAACCAACAAGCTGAGATGATTGAGACATGGAAAATACTTCATGCAGAGTGAGCCACAGAAAAGGAAAGGTTCATGTCCTGGTTCAGGAAATTGTTACTTCTAGCTGACAAGATTCTCCCTAGCTTCACAAACACATTGAAAGCAGCTGAGGGTTTGGCTAACCCATGGAATACACCAAAGGAAATGACAGAGTTTTTTATGTTATGTCATGACATTGTAAATGAGTTGAAATATCTTAATAGTTATTAAGTTCCAAAAATTCCGATGTAATGAAGAAACAAAAGTTGTATGCTCCTTATGCTTGATAGCTCAGATGAATACAAAGACCTGGTCATGTAGGGGTTTTTAATTCCCTCTTGTGTCAAGTGTTAACTTTGATATTCTTACATGGGTTAATGAAATCCTTTAAGAATCAGAGGTCCCAATGTTCCTTTGCCATTATGCCAAAACAGTTGACCCAAATTAAAGAATGTGCGCATAATAATAATAAAATAAGAGTTTTTTTTATTATCACTAAATTTGTTTTCTATTTACAGAGGAAAGAATAGAAAGAATCAAATAAAAGAAAGACAATATTGCGCCTCCGAAACGCGTCCCATCTAACCAGGTGCATCCTACTAGGATATACGACACACGCTCAAGAACCAGGCTCATGGAGGAACGTCAAGGGGAAGGTAGTCAGAGAGTTGAGGAAGATACAGTCACACTGAATAATCGCATTACTACTATAGAGAATCAGATGGCTCAAATGAGTGATATGATGAAGGTGTTGTTGGAAGCTGTCAAAGGAAAGGGCATTGATAATTCACCCAGTGCATCCAGTCATCCACCCATCGCTGCACACATGGGAAGAAGCTCACCCGGAGTGGTTATAACTGAAGAACATTCTAGTCGAGTACTTGACCCTGTGATACAACACACGAATGCACAAGATCCTCCTATGCTGGTGGCTGATAAGCCGGTTCCACGTGATGAAACAAAAGATATACAAGATTTTCCCGGGTATGATGCAACATATACATTCCAGATCCCAACTGCAGATAGCAAGAGGAAGAGTAATGATGCTAAGGAAGACTGGGAAAGAGAGTTAGGGGAGGTCAGAGACCAGTTGCGTGATTTACAAGGGCCAACCACGTGGGGGTCATTAGAAATAGAAGAGTTGTGCTTAACTCCCGAAGTATCAATTCCGAAAAAGTTTAAAGTTCCAGATTTCGACAAGTACGATGGCTCTGGTAACCCAATTTTTCATCTCAAGTCTTATTGCACAAAGATGACTGTTTGGTCAAGGGATGAAAAATTTCTGATAAATTTCTTCCCGGAAAGTCTGACTGGATCTGCCTTATTATGGTTTATGCAATTAGACCATTCTAAGATTCATAAGTGGAGAGATCTCACAAATGCTTTCATGAAACAATACAAGTTTAATCTCGACACAACCCCAACTAGGGAACAGTTGAAAAGAATGACTAAGAAACCAACTGAGTCATTTAAAGAATATGCTCAAAGGTGGAGATTAATGGCCTCTCAAGTTCAGCCCCCAATGATTGGATCCGAATTTTGTTCATACTTTATCCGGACCTTATCCGATCCCTTTTACAAGATCATGTTGGGAACCCATGTTACTGACTTCACGGATTTAATTGAGGTGGGAGAGAGAATTGACACGGACATTCGAGACGGGAAGCTTGCATCTCCTTCGACGGAGGGCGGATTTAGAAGGGGACAGGGTATGAAGAAGAAAGAAGGGGAAGTAAGCTACATTCAACCCTCAAAACCATTCACACGACAACCGGTGTCTTATCAGATTGGTCGGGAAAGTGGGGGCCAAACTCAGTATAGATCGGTGCTGAATGGACCAGGACAACAAGAGAGGGGAGCTAATGTACGACCGAGGGACAACCGTCCATGGCCTAATTTCAATTCCACCAATGCAGAGCTGTACCAGCAATTATTGGAGGCAAAGCTCATAGGGCCACGGTACGTGAAGGGGATGCAACCACCATACCCAGCTTGGTACAACCCTAACGTCTCTTGCGAGTATCATATGGGAGCCCCGGGGCATTCAATTGAGAACTGTATCACGTTCAAGAGGAATGTGTTAGATCTAATAGACTCTAATCATATCCAGCTTAAGCCCAGGGAAGATTCGACAATCACCACCAATCCTCTACCCAGCCACGGACGACAAGTGAATGCTATTGAGAATGAATCGGGATTTTCCAAGAACCCTGACACTATTGAGTTCCCCATGAAGATTCTTTTGGCTAATCTTCGATCGGCTGGATACATGTTGGAATCAACACTGGTCGAGTCTGTTAAAACTATTGCTGAGTCACAAGCTACATTCTGCGATTACCATCAACAAGTTACAGATCATAATGTCGAGAGTTGCGCGCAGTTCTAGGGGGCATTGAAAGAATTAATGAAATTGGGAGTTGTGGTTATAGGGAAGTCTGAGGAAGAAGTTTATATGATAGATAAGAAATGTGTTGATGTTGTCATCCCTGCCAGGCAACTAAAAACAGTTACTCTAATTGTTAATGAGCCATTTTCAACGGCGGCCTCCTCCCCTCTGAAACCCTCACCAGTAATTGTTAATATGCCAGCACCCTTCCCGTATGAAAGTAATCGCGCTGTACCCTGGAGATATGAGGAAACTATTGAATATTCCCTGAATCACGCAGTAATCGCTAAGGCAGAAGGAGAGCCTATCACAAATATAACCGAGACTAGGGGAGTCACTCGAAGTGGTAGGGTTTATCTTCCTACAAATGTGGATAAAAGTCTAAGGGGAAAAGGGGTTGATAACAGCAGTCAAAAAGAGAAACAAAAGGAAAGAGAAGAAAGCACTGACGATGAATTCTTACGAATCATGAAGCAGAGCGAATATGATGTGGTAGAACAACTGAAGAAAACCCCAGCTCGAATTTCAATGTGGTCCTTAATCATGAGCTCGGAGGTGCATCGTCGAGCTTTGCAAAAAGTATTAGAGGAAGCATACGTGCGACCCGACGTCACCCCAGAGAAGATTGCCAGTGTGATGAATGTTGTCAAATCCACATCGACCATCTCGTTTTCTGAGGAAGAGATTGTAGGGACATCTGCCAATCAGCCTAAGGCCTTGCACATTACATTGAAATGCAATGGCTTTGTAATTGCAAAGGTCTTGATTGATGGAGGATCGGCACTTAATGTGCTACCGCTAGCCACGTTTGAGCAACTGGCAGTTGAGGCATCACTCATTGAAAAAAGTGATATGGTGGTTAGAGCATTTGATGGCTCCAAGAGAGCAGTAATTGGTAATACTCGATTGTCCTTGGAGATCGGGCCGAAAACGTTCGGGGTGGACTTTCAAGTTATGGACATTGATCCGTCCTATACAATATTGTTGGGTAGGCCTTGGATTCATTCTGCTGGCGCTGTGCCTTCCACTTTTCACCAAAGGGTTAAGTTCATTGATGAAGGGAGAATAATCACTATTAAGGGAGAAGAGGAGATAATGTTGAGCAAGCCCAGCTCTTTGCCCTATATTGAAGCTGCTGAACAAGAGATGGAAACGCCGCTTCAAAGTTTAGAGTTGGATGGACCCAAGCATGTCATAGGGAATGTTAATCAGACTCTGATGAAAATGTTAGAAAGAAGTGGGTTCAAATCCGGAAAGGGACTGGGGATACAGCTTCAAGGAATTGAACGGCCTATCAGTCTCCCAGAAAATCCCAAGCGTCAAGGTTTAGGGTATGAACCTTTGTTGTCAAATCAACTAAAGGCACAACCGAGCGCAAAGGGAAGTAAAGAGCAAGAGAAGCAGAAAGTTCCCCACATCAGGGAAACTTTTTCGCCCCCCTCAGAGGTTATGGGCCAGTTAAGTATTTCAATGGTTGATGATGGAGCCACACGAGGAAGTAAAGCTTGGGTTACGGTCGACGATTCCGGAGACAGATTGGATAATTGGGAAATTGAGGATATCGCGGATGTCGTAACTCTAGAGTAATTGTCACGATTATGTTGTTCCTTTATTTTAATTTGTTTAAGATGTTTTACTTTGCAATTACACTCGATATTTTATGAATGATGGCAGCTTTTGTTAATGAAATCCAAGTCCTTGAATATCATGCTTTCCTTTCCTTCTCTTTACTCGTTCCTTTTTCCTTTTATGTCTTCCTCCAGGAAATCATTTTCCTCGGGACTCATGTCCAGCGCAGAGGTCCCCGAGCCCCTATTAAATGATTCTTGCGTTACTACAGACATGCATGATTCCGAATCTGATAATGAAGAGTTAACCCAAATCTTTGAAAAAATGCTCGACTCTGAAGATAACGGGATATGCCCACATGAAGAAACAGTTGAAAACATTAACTTAGGGACAGAGGAAGATAAAAGGGAGATTAAAATAGTAGATAATCTAGAAAAAAAAGAGATGGTTCAACTCTTTAGGGAATACATGGACGTCTTTGCATGGTCTTATCAAGACATGCCTGGACTCGATCCAAAGATTGCTTCACATGAGATTACCTTATTCCCAGATGTCGAGCCAAAGAAGCAAAAGTTGAGGAGAATGAGTCCCGACATGTCTTTGAAAATAAAAGAAGAGGTCATGAAACAATTAGAAGCAGGGTTCCTCCAAGTGTCCACGTACCCTCAATGGGTAGCAAACATTGTACCAGTCCCTAAAAAAGATGGAAGGGTTCGCATGTGTGTTGATTATAGGGATTTGAATAAGGCAAGCCCTAAGGATGATTTTCCACTGCCTCATATTGATATTTTAGTCGATAATACGGCCCGAGCTCATCGGTATTCCTTCATGGACGGTTACTCGGGGTACAATCAAATCCCTATGCATAAAGACCATAAAGAGAAAACTACATTCATTACGCCATGGGGAACCTATTGTTACAAGGTGATGCCATTCGGGTTGAAGAATGCAGGAGCGACTTATCAACGGGCCATGATGGCACTCTTTCATGACATGATGCATAAGGAGGTTGAAGTGTATGTCGATGATATGGTGGCTAAATCTAGAGAAGGGGAGAGCCATGTGGCAGTTTTGAGAAAATTATTTGAAAGGTTGCGTGAATATAAACTCCGCTTAAACCCCAACAATTGTATCTTTGGGGCTTTAACTGGAAAGTTATTGGGCTTCATGGTGAGTCAGAAGGGGATAGAAGTGGATCCTGACAAAGTAAAAGCGATTCGGGAAATGCCAGCTCCCCAAACTGAAAGGGAGGTGCGAAGTTTTCTGGGTCGACTGAATTATATAGCAAGATTCATTGCCAACTTAACTGCAACCTGTGAACCAATTTTTAAATTGTTAAAGAAGAGTTACATTGGAGGATGGGATAGTAGCTGCCAGCAAGCCTTTGACAAGATTAAGGATTATTTATTAAATCCCCCAATTTTGGTTCCGCCCACACAAGGACGACCTTTGATCCTCTATTTGACCATCTTGCCAAGATCGATGGGGGTCGTACTGGGGCAACATGACACCTCCAGAAAGAAGGAGCAAGCAATTTATTACCTGAGTAAGAAATTTAACGAATGTGAAGCCCGCTACCCACTGATCGAGAAGACTTGTTGCGGGTTAGCATGGACCACCAGACGTTTGCGGCAATACATGCTTTATTTCACTACTTGGTTAATCTCTCGAATGGATCCCATCAAATATATTTTTGAAAGCCCACACGTTTCTGGTAGAGTCTCTAAGTGGCAAGTAATTCTATCTGAGTACGATGTCAAGTATATGACGCGAAAGTCTGTAAAAGGGAGCGTTATAGCAGATTACCTAGCCGAGAACCCTTTGGATGAATACCAACCATTGGACTTTCATTTTCCTGATGAGGACGTCCTAGCCATCGAGGATGATGAAGATGATAAAGATGAGAAAGATAGACGATGGAAGATGTATTTTGATGGAGCCGCAAACATGCATGGCTATGGTATTGGAGCTGTAATTATATCCCCTGAAGGAAAGCAATTCCCAGTGGCCATTAAATTGGAATTTGAATGCACTAACAATGTAGCTGAATATGAAGCTTGCATCAACGGGTTAAATGCTGCAATAACTCTTGGTATAAAAAATCTCGAAGTTTTTGGCGATTCAGCCCTTATAATTTATCAAGTGACTGGGGAGTGGCAAACTAAGGATTCAAAACTGATTCCATATCAGAAATTCTGGCTCAATTAATTGAACAATTTGAAGAAATCAATTTTCATCATATCACTCGAGATAAGAACCAATTTGCTTATGCTTTAGCCACCTTGGCAGTAATGATTCGACTTGACTATGGAGTCCAAGTCCAGCCGCTCCGAGTAGAGGCTAGAGATTCACCAGCATATTGCTTGAACATAGAAGAAGAGCATGACGGACAACCTTGGTATCATGACATTAAAACATATATGACAAGTAGAGAATACCCAATTAAGGCCACCGAAGGTGATAAAAAGGCTATCCGGCGCCAAGCCATGAATTTCTTCATCAGCAATGGGATCCTGTACAAGAGAAGTCATGATAGTACACTGTTACGGTGTGTGGATGCGAAGGAGGCCCAAAAGATAGTCACGGAAGTGCACGAAGGAATATGCGGTACGCATACGAATGGTTTTATGTTGGCCAAACAAATCCAGAGGTGTGGGTATTTTTGGTTAACAATGGAGAAAGATTGCATTGAGTACGTTCGAAAATGCCACAAATGCCAAATATACGCAGACAAAATCAATGCACCACCGGTTTCGTTACACAATCTGGTGGCACCTTGGCCCTTCTCCATGTGGGGCGTGGATGTAATTGGCCCAATAAATCCTAAGGCTTCAAATGGACATCGTTTTATTCTGGTTGCCATCGATTATTTCACTAAGTGGATAGAAGCTAATTCCTTTGTCAGTGTCACTCAAAGAGCTTTCTGCAAGTTTCTCAAGATGAACATCATATGTCGATATGGGCTCCCTGAAAGGCTCATTACAGATAACGCTGCAAACCTGAATGGAACAGAAGTCTCTAAACTTTGCGAACAGTTTAAGATCAAGCACCATAATTCAGTACCCTATCGACCACAAATGAATGGGGCAGTAGAGGCAGCGAATAAGAACATAAAGAAGATCATTGCTAAAATGACCATCACCTACAAGGATTGGCATGATATGCTCCCATACGCGTTGCATGGTTATCGCACAACTATGCGTACCTCCACTGGAGCGACTCCGTATTCTCTAGTTTATGGAATGGAAGCTGTCACGCCAATCGAGGTTGAAATCCCTACCTTGTGGGTATTAATTGAATCCAATTTAAATGAAAGTGATTGGATGAGGGCTCGGTATGAACAGTTGAATATGATCGATGAGCGAAGACTCACGGCTATATGCCATGGCCAATTGTATTAAAAGAGGGTGGCACGGGCTTTCAACAAAAAGCTCCGCCATAGAGAGTTTAAGGCTGGTGACTTAGTTCTTAAAAGAATCTTGCCCAACCAAAACGATGCTCGAGGCAAATGGTCTCCTACTTATGAAGGGCCTTACATTGTGAAGCACGCTTTCTCAGGAGGGGCATTAGTTTTGACGGATATGGATGGCCATGATTTGACCAAGCCCTGCAATTCAGATGCAGTAAAAAAATATTTTGCATAAGGAAAAGCTCGCTAGGTTGAAAACCCATATAGGCGTCCTAGGCAAAAGTTAGAGCATAAATAAAAGCTCGCTAGGCTGAAAATCCAAAAGGACGGTCTAGGCAAAAATTAGAGCAAAAAAAAAAAAAGGAAAAAAAATAATAAAAGAAAAGAAAAGAAACAGCGAAAAAGCAAGGGAGAAAGGAAAGGAATGGGAAGAAAGGAAAGAAAAGCTCGCTAGGGGGAATGGGAAGATGCCTAGGCACAAGGTGGGACAAAATCTAAGGTTCAAGGTCGGGTCGAGATATGGGCGAGAAAGGTTTCAAATTAGATTCGACAAATTGCATGTCTTGTATAACGCAAAGAATCACCTTGTAGGGGTAGGCAGGGCCAAACGTAGAGGACATTCTTTGAAAGAACTTTTTGATTCTAGTTCTTTCATCTTTTCTATGTTGCAAATTACCTATTTGTCTAAACTCCTCTATGTTCGATAAGGTTTCTAATAAGAGATTGTTCTTCGGTAACTTCTATTCATATTGCAACCACTGCATTCATATTTTATAAATAAATTAACAACTAAGGAATAACATTTATCAAAGCAAATACTTGGCGCATCATCATTGAGAGCCTCTTTAGACCAATTATCCTAATCATTACTGGAAGGATAGACCGAGACCAAATCTCAAATGTCTCTCATCGCATTGCCATTTTCATCTCAGACTCATTTATCAAGACATTCCTGAATGACATGTACAATGGCTCTTCTTCCCAAGAAAACAAATGAAAGGGTCAACCGTGGCTTTAAAGATACTGTATGAAATCCTCTATGGGTGGAACGTCAAGGATTCCTAACTGAATGCAAGTTAAAATGCCAAGAGTCTGGTTAAATGGGTAGTGATTCGAGAGGACAATATACCTCGACCATATAGTTGGTCAGTTAAAAGTTCAACACTTGGTAATGCTTCTAAGTTAGCATTTTTATGAAGAAAAAGAAAAGACAAAGACACATCAAAACAAGAAACAGACGAGAAATAATAATAAAATAAATAAATAAAAAGAAGGAAAAGAAGGAAAAAAAGAGGGAAAGTACAAGTACATATTAAATAAAGCATCCCCACATATTCTTCCTTCGTTGCCTAAGAAACTGCAACCAAATCAGGGGCAACATCCACATGTCTCATGTTTCCTGCTCGCAAATTACCTTCATTTACCAAATCCTCTGGTTACTTTTCCCCCCATAAAGTTCCATTCATATATCATGCATCTCACATATACCTATGCATTACCCAAACATAGGCACTAATAAAAGTCCTACCAGAATAGGCAACCAAAGTCCTGCCAGAACAGGCACCAAAGTCCTACCAGAATAGGCAACCAAAGTCCTACCAGAATAGGCAACCAAAAGTCCTACCAGAATAGGCAACCAAAGTCCTGCCAGAACAGGCACCAAAGTCCTACCAGAATAGGCACCAAAGTCCTATCAGAATAGACAACCAAAGTCCTACCAGAATAGGCAACCAAAGTCTTGCCAGAACAGGCACCAAAGTCCTACCAGAATAGGCACTAATAAAAGTCCTACCAGAATAGGCAATCAAAGTCCTGCCAGAACATGCACCCAAAGTCCTACCAGAATAGGCACCAAAGTCCTGCCAGAACAGGCACCCAAAGTCTTGCCAGAACAGGCACCAACGTCCTACCAGAATAGGCACCAATAAAAGTCCTACCAGAATAGGCACCCAAAGTCCTACCAGAATAGGCAACTAAAGTCCTGCCAGAACAGGCACCAAAGTCCTACCAGAATAGGCATCAAAGTCCTGCCAGAACAGGCAACTAAAGTCCTACCAGAATAGGCAACCAAAGTCCTACCAGAACAGGCACCAAAGTCCTACCAGAATAGGCACTAATAAAAGTCCTACCAGAATAGGCACCAAAGTCCTGCCAGAACAGGCACCCAAAGTCCTACCAGAATAGGCAACCAAAGTCCTGCTAGAACAGGCACCAAAGTCCTACCAGAATAGGCACCAATAAAAGTCCTACCAGAATAGGCACCCAAAGTCCTACCAGAATATGCACCAATAAAAGTCCTACCAGAATAGGCACCCAAAGTCCTACCAGAATAAGCAAACCAAAGTCCTACCAGAATAGGCACCAATAAAAGTCCTACCAGAATAGGCATCAAAGTCCTGCCAGAACAGGCAAACCAAAAGTCCTGCCAGAACAGGCACCAATCAAAGTCCTGCCAGAACAGGCACCCAAAATCTTGCCAGAATAGGCACCAATAAAAGTCCTACCAGAATAGGCGCACTCAAAGTCTTGCTAGAACAGGCACTCAAAGTTCTATCAGAATAGGCATATCCAAAGTCCTGCAAGAGCAGACACCCAAAATCTTACCAGAATAGGTAACTCAAAGTTCTGCACCAGAGCAGAATTGCATTTCCAGGTAAGTTAGCTCCCTTTGATCTATTAGTTCCCCAAACAAAATATATGTTTCCATATTTACTTATTCATAAGCTAAAGATATCAAAAATGATTTCTTTACTTAAAGAATAAGTAAAGAGGGGCAACCTGTAAACACTATATTTTGTTCGAGTCGCTCTTACCTTTTCTTTATTGTTTAATTGTCAGAAGGTAATCAAATCAGGTCAAACAAAATACGTGTTCTTATCTTTACTTGTTTCTTAAGCAATGAAAATATATATAAATTATATTTTCAATTTCTCTGCCCTAAGAAACAAGTAAAGAGGGGCAACTGTGAACACCGTATTTTGTCCAGACATATTTAAAAAAAAAAAGCTAATAAGAGTAAAGAAAGAGTATGTAATGATAATATAATAACTAAATAAAAAAGAGAATAAAAAAAATCATCAAATCAAATCAAAATAAAAATAAAATAATAATAAAAAAATAAATAGTAACATAAAAAGGGGCCCATTTAATCATAAAATTGGAACAAAAAAACTTGGAGAGGAAATATTACAAAACAAAAATAATAATAAAACCAAGAAGAGAGAGCCCAACTCAGACTTGGACCAGAAATAATAAAAAAGGGGCCCAAAGCATGGAAGCCCAGTTGGAAAGAACTGGTTCAGCCCACAATGTCCGGATCCTCCTCCCCGCTTCACTAACCCGAATGGAAACTCAAAGAGAAACCAACGAAAAAACCCTACCCGCCTCAGAAATGCCGAGGTGTCCCTCTGGTCCCCCCTGGCCTTCTGATTTCCATATCCTCCAGCAGCGCACGACGCACCAGAAGGGGGAAACGAAATCGTACAAGGAGGACGGAGAGGTGAGTGGAGCAGAGAATCGTGAGGGATTTCGGAAGAAGGGGACCACAGGAGAGAGGCTTATAAAGATTCGTGAGAATGAGAGAGACAGGGGGGATTCTTTTTTTTGGGGAGAGAAGGGTCCGAAGGGTTTTCTTTTCTGGGATCGAAGAAAAACTCGAAAGGTGTAAGAGGTTGAGGGAGAAGGAATCCTGTCGGGGAAACTGCCTCTGCGAGGGAAAGAAAAAGTCGAGAGACTAAGAGAGAAAGGGGATACTTCCATTCTGGTTCGCCGAAGAGTGAGAGAGAAAAGGGGAAGGAGTTTTGATTTCAGTTATTTTCTGGGAAGCCAGGGAGAGTCTGAGGGTTTTAGTTTTAGGCCGAGAGTGATTTCAAAGTGAGGGAGGTTGAAGAGGAAAGATTTGAGAAAAGGAGGGATCAACGTTCTGAATCAGGGAATCGAGCCGTATCCCAGCGCTGAAGAATTCAATCGAAGAAGCGTATCTGCCCAGTTTGTTTCTTTCGCAAACCGAAAGGAATCCGAGGTATGTTTTCTGTGCTTTCGCCAAAATAATGAACCCATGTGTGAGTTCGGATTCGTGTGTATGCTGAAACCAGAGGCTTCGATGTCCTGAAGGTCACTGGTTTCAATTGATGTTGGGTGCTGATGATTTGAATGCCTACTTTTAAAAGATTAAGTCTCATGTTATTCGAATGTCATCTGTCTGGTTTGATTCCTGAATCTGTAGAATGTGGAATGTAAATCTTATTGCATACCGAAGTGGGGTTCCATCCGGGCCATTTGGGAATAGAATTGTAGCCTGATGCATTTGATGTGAATTCCCACTCCCTTCCTATCTCTATATTGGATAAACAGCTCTGAAATATTTTATGCGTGTCTTGTTTAGCCTGCTGTTGTGACTATGAGTCTTTGATTGTATGAGTTGGATTTTGCAAGGAAACTGCTAGATTTAGTCGTTTGTGTCTAACTCGGCTCGTTTGACTGGCAATTGTCCCATCTGGCCATTTTGATTAGTGGTGATTAAAGGTAGCTGAATCTTATTAGATTCACTATTAGGCAAACCCAATTTGGTTTATCCCGCTTTGCTGCCCTGTTTATCTATTTATTTTGTGACAGTGAATGGGGAACAGGAAACAGATCTCAGATCCTCACCCCATTAGCTGTAGGATGTTTATTAATGAGGGGAATTTTTAGAAATTTGGATTCGTAGCACATGTTCTTCCTAACTATGGGCATTGTTATAAGTGTTGTCTTTGCTTTAGCAATTTCCCTGGTTCATCTGGACCTGATGCTCCAAGGCGCCGGTGGAGTATTATGTGCGGGGCTTAAATTTTTGGGGCACTAGGTGGCTCAGTGATTTGATCTGAGGATATTACAAGGGATCTGTAGCTTTTATATATATATATATATATGTATATATTCCTCCTTCGATTATTGTTTTGTTTTTTGTGTTGTTTTGTTACTTTTATTTTCTATTCTTTTTTTTTATACTGTAAATGTACTCAAAAATAATGTAGTGAAGCTGGTTGGACACTTAGCACACACATACAAGCTATTATTTAGGTCTGTAAATACTTATTCATTTATTATCGTTTTTTTTTATTATTTCGTCGACTTTTACCGTAGACAATGTCATGTGGGAACTCATATCCCCTAGGCATATAGGGATGGACCAAAAGGCCATGTGTGGCAATAAGCCTCCTTGGCAGCATTTTGGGTTGAGAATTTTCATGGTTGTTTGGGCTCCAATGGCCCATTTGAAAAGCTCCCTTTCTAACTTTGTTTATTTGGAGTTTTTTTTAGAATGGGTCTCTTCAAAAATTCAAAGAAAATTTCGTACAGCAAAAGCCCAAAAGCATATTTTAGAATTGATCCTCTTCCTTTTAAAAATAAAAAAATAAAAAATAAAATAAATAATAATAATAATAAAATAAAAAATAATAATAATAATAATAACAATAAATAACAATAATGTATACAAAAAAAAAAGTAAAAACAAATGGGTAAAGAATGAAGGAAAAAGTAGAAACAACATAATAGCAAAATCAATCAAAAATTAAAAAAAAAAAAGAGAGAAGAAGAGACAAAAACAAAAGAAATAGAGAAATCATAAAAGAAATAATAAAAACAAAAATCAAACCAAAAAAAAAAAAACAAACCAACCAAAAAATAATAAATTACAAGTAGAACTAAAAAATAATAAAAATAATAATAATAATAATAGAACTAAAAATAAAAAAATAATAAAAACAAAAAAAAACAAAAAATAATAATAAAAAAATATAATAAAAACTGAAGAACAAAACGAAAAATAATAAATTACAAGTAGAACTAAAAATAGAAAAAACGGAAATTAAAACGAAACAAAAATACAGAAAACAAAGATAGAATCAAAGTTAATATATATATATATATATATATACACGACAAAACCAGAAAAAACACAAAAACACACAATAACAAAATCAGAAAAAAATCAAAAATAAAAATACACAAAAAGTCAAAAAAAAATCATAAACAAAGATAAACAAAAATAAATAGAAATAAAATTAAAAACTAAACAAAAAGAAAAGAAAGAGAAAGAACAAAATAGAACCCAAAGAAAAAAAATAATAATAAATAAAATCAAAATAAAAAATAATAAGATTTTAAAAAAAAAACAAAAAAACAAAAAAACAAAAACAAAAACAAAAAAAAAACAAAAAGAAAAAGGTAAAACAAAACAAAAACAAAACAATGGATAGAGAAAGAGAAAAATGGGAAAAACATAAAAATTAACAAAAAGAGAGAAACAAATAAATAAATAAAACAAACAATAACAAAACTAAAAAAAAAGATAAACAAAAAAAATAAAAAAAGGGGTAAAAAAATGGAAAACAAAAAAAATAACCAAAAATAAAATAAAATAAAATAACAACAAACAAAAACAGAATAACAAAAAAAACAAAAAAACAAAAATGATAAGTAAGAAGAAAAATTGAAAATGCAAGGAAAATTAAATTAAATTTTTCTCCGACAAATCAAAATACATCAACCGATTTCAAAACTTATTTTGTTTGTTAAAGAAAAAATAATAATTTGTTCTCTTTGTCTTTTCACAAAAAAAAAAAAACAACAACACCCAAACAAAGAAAATTAAATAAAAAATCATTAAACTAAAAATACAAAAAAATTAAAAACCAAACAAAAACCAAAAATAAAAAGAAAAAGAAAAATAATAGGAAGAAAAATAATAAAAACAAAAAAATGAAAAATGAAAAAATAGGAAAAAGAGAGAAAAAAACTAAAAATGCAAAGAAAAGTAAAATTACATTTTCTTTTAACAAATTAAAACACCTCAACCAATTTCAACGGTCGTTTTATTTGTTAAAGGAAAAAGTAATTTATTTTCTTCATTTTTTTTCATGAAAAAGACAACACCAAAAAAAAATATAAAAATATATATATATATATATATAAAAATAAAGAACAAAAAGAAACAAAACATAAACAAAAAGAAAGGGGAAAAACAAAAAAAACAAAAAATAGAAATAAAAAAAGAAGATAGTAGAGAAAATGAGATTATTTTAACTTTCACATATTAAGACATACAAATTAATCTTCAACTTGTTTTCTTGGTGAAAGTTTAAAATGATTTTTATTTTCTTTTTCTCTTTGAAAAAAAAATAATAATAATGAAACAAACAAAAAATGGACCAAAAACCAAACAAAAATCAAAAAGCAAAAAAATAAAAAATAAAAAGAAATACAAATAAAACAAAGATAAATAGAATTTAAAACAAAAGAAGAAGGAAAAAAAATAATAATAAAACACAAAAATAAAATTAACCAAAAAAAACAATAAAAAAACCAAAAAGAAAAACCAAAAAGAGATTAAAAAAACAGAAAACAAGAAAAGTAACAACAACAAAAAAACAAACAAAAACAAAATAAGACAAAATAAAAAACAAACAAAAAAATGAAATGAAAATGATGGAAAACAAAAAACAAATGATGAGCAAGAGAGGGAAAAAAAGGGATTGAAAAGGCAAGAAAAATTAAATTAAATTTCCTTTTAGCAAATCAAAACACATCAATTAATTTCAAAACTTGTTTTATTTGCTGAAAGAAAAGGTAATTTATTTTCTCTATCTTTTCACGAGAATAAAAACACATAAACAAACAAAACAAAAAAAAAACAAAAAACAAAAAAAAAAAAAAAAAAAAAACAAACACGTAAAGCAAATGCAATCCCTAATCGAACTACGTGAGACTTGACTCAACTAAGGGTACGTAGGCCCTAGGCTTTCATCTTAGGTCAAGTCCACCTTTGTAAATAAACATTTTCTCTTCATTTTATTTCCTTTAATTTTATTTCTTTTATTACTTCTAATTTTATTTTATTCTCTTTTCTATTTTTTATTTTTTGAATTCCTTTTTGTTTTGTTTTTAATTTTCTTTCTTCCCTTAAATTTTATTTCCTTAAATTTTTCCTTCTGTTATTTGCATGAGATTTGTTAGGGAGAATTAGAATAGACTAAAGGCCATATAATTTTGTACAACTGACTTAGGGTAACCGTTCTTAGGAATGGGTGTAGTGGGGTGCCTAACACCTTCCCTACTCACAATCGACTCCCGAATTCAATTCTGGTTCACAAACTATTTTTTAAAGTAAAAAAAGCTTTTCCAAAGTTTTGCCTTTTTCAAAAATAAATTTTGGTGGCGACTCCTGAACCCTATTTATTTATCTGATTCTTTTTACTTTTAGTTTTGATTTTTGAAGGCGCCACGCGGTCGCATTTTCGGGTGTGACAGTCCTTAACCCCTTTTCTGAGTTACTATAGCGTCCCTCCCTTGTATTGTACATTTGGAAAATCGAGACCGTTGTGGCTCCATCAGGACCATCGGGGATGATCAGGGGAGCTACTAAGTTATACATGGGTATTTTCTGAGTAAGAGTAATAAGAAAATATATTCTCAGTCACGAAGCAGACCCACACATATTAGATTAAGGTGAAAAATCCTTGCTTTTCCATGGGATTACGACTACCATTTTCTGTGGTGCATGGAACGCGTAGTTGTCAAATGGGCACCGACTCCAAGTTCATCACAAACCATAAGAAAGTTCAAATTTATAGAGATGAAAAGTCTCAACCCTGTCTTTTGAAGCATATGGAAAGACAGAAAGGTATGGGTTGATTTAATTGCGTTGAAATGTTATAGAATCCTATTTTGTACGCTTCTATTATTTACCACAAGGTTTTAAAAAAAATGTAGATGCAGAGATCAGTCAAATATTGGGAAGAGTTCGACGACTTTGACTATTTACTGTCTTATTCTTGACCCCTTCGCGTGGGCTTTTGTGACGATCAATCGGATGCGGCTTCTCTCAATTCAGTGGCGCCAACATGACGTCTTCATTTTGTCACTTTCAACCTTTTTTTTTTAACTTAAAGAATATGAAAATCTCCAAATGACTTGATCTGGTATCGCCCTCTTTTTTACATTTTATTTTTTGCCTCGAATCATCAAGATATATAGATGCTTGACAGAAAACCTTATTGTTTTTAATTTGGTTTGAACTCTTCGTGTTTGCTAAAATGCTAAGCGGTAGTTTAACCATTTCATTCCTCCTTATGGTACTCACCAAATATTATCATCCAAAAATTGGAACTTTTGGATTTTATGATAACTGAAGTAAAGATTTCTCATTTTTCCTGGGTTGGATTTTATATCGCACATTAAAATCGCTATGCGCTTTCAGGATTCTTTTTACTTTAGAATTAATTGTCCCTATCCCTGGTGCTCGAGCTCCAGTTATTTGATGTTTTGCTTTAGTCATGCTTCTTGCCTTCAATTCTTTCATCTAAAATCCTGCATGTGTTAATGATATTTGAAACACCATTCTTCTAATAGTGTCACTGCAATGGCCTTTATTCCATGCAATATTGTGAATAGTAGATAAGATTTGGGCAACTCTTTACTTTACCTTCCATTTTTCTAAGCCGAGAACTATTAGTTCTTTCTAGAGGAAGTAGAACCCAAGTTTCAGCTAGCAAAAATGTGTAGATCTAGCAGAAAATTCCTACGGTGACATTTTTGCAAAGATTCAGCATTATGAATCAGTTGGCCCCACATAATTTAGAAGGTTTGTCATATAAAGATATTCATTTTTTATCATTATCTCTCATCCTAAAAGTTTAGGATAGCAAACAGGAGTCTGTCAGGAGACTAAAGACAGTAAAAATGTCATGAAATGTCAAAAGTAACCCAGTGTGGCGCCTTTGCTCGAGACTTGAGCTGTGTCGGCTGGCTGAGTTAAATAGAATTGTTCTCGTGACAATTGCTCTCCGATTAAAAAATAGTGAGGTTGTATACTAAATTCTAAAGATCTGGCTATGATTTAGGAGCTGCTTAAAGTGCTTCTAGATCTCACAAGCATACCATCCAAGTCCAAGACGTTATCTTTTATCTTGGTACATAGGCCTAAAGTACTTTTTTGATTGGTGCTATGCTCCTTTCATTGGCTGATCATTTCGGTGTTCAGAGAGAGAGAGAGCTATTGAAGACGGCAAGTGAACTTGTGGGGGCCAACAAAGACAGGTGGGGTAGTAGACACTGGAGCAGGGAAGGCTAGACTTTGTTTTTACTTTGAAGACGACAGAATTTAGTTTATCAGCTTGTGAATATCTTTCAAAACATCGCTAATAGAAAATGATACCTTTGGAGAAATCATTGTTAGAGGAGGAAGAACTCGGATAAAAATTCTCATTTAATTGGTTTAAACCATTGGCTAAGGCACGAGAGTCGCTAGAGATTTCTCATGATAGCTCAATCATAACTTGATCCTGCCCTACCAAAAACAAAATAGTAAACAGCGTGACAGCCAACAATTATTGGATGCAAGTTTAATTTTAGCGGCTTAATTATGATGTGAATGAACTACGAATTAATAATATTCTTTTCACTAGGCTGTATTTTCCTTGAATGTTGCTCAAAATTTCATCGCAAAATCTCACCGAGTTTAAACCAGTTTAAAGCCTGCCATGCCTGGAGCCCCGAGCTCTCTTTTTGTAGACAGGCACGTAGAACCTGGAGGAAGGGCTACAAGGACCTAAAAGCAAAAAGTCGACTCCGCGGAGATTGATCCTAGAATAACTCAGTGTGTGTTTGGGAGTGCATTGAAGGAGATGAAAACGTGGTTTAAGAGAAGCAACAAATTGTTGCTTTTGAAAAACACAGGTTTCAAAACGTTTGACATTAAATGTTCATTAAATGTTCAAGTGTTCCCAACAAGGTGAGCCAGGTTCACACTGTGTAGTAAATAGTAATTTTTTAGAGTTTTAGATCTATTTGGTCTATAAAAATAATTAAATGAAGTTAATCATAAATAAATATATTAAAAATAAGTCATACTAAAAAAAAATCCATAACATATTTACATATTTAATTATAATTAGCTTGATTTATTTGTTTTTTATAAATTAAATTTATTTAAGAAGTTTTTATAATTCTATTCATTGGCATTGGATGACTGATTTCTCTCCTTGAATGGCCCCTTTTTAATGGAAGGGCGAGCTTTGAACTGGTGAGTGCACCGGGCAGGCTGGTATTGGTCTGTCTGCGTCAGAAAAACCATGTACATCAGCCACATTTTTCATGGCTATTTATTAACAATTATTTAATTATTAGCATATCAGCAGTAAGCCAAGAGGCATATAATGCTTGATTAAAGATAAACCGCTCAATATTTTTAAAATCTCACTCATGAGAGGATGAAGAAAAAAAGTAAGCCAATGGGACCCACATGAAAAAAAGATAAAATTGACAAAATGGGGTGACCTTGACCTCACTACTAAGCTTGCTTTTTCCACCAATTGTTTAACTTTGGCCATAATATTATCAATCACACCACAAATTATTAGAGCATGGCATTAGCAAATGGAACAGCAGCAGACTTTCTGCTTCCCTGTGACCTGTTATGCTCACAAGCAACCGAACGATATTTGGCCTAAAATGGCTTTCTGCATTCAGATAAGGGACAGATAATGCCATAAAATGATCCTGGGGCAAAAAGTAGAAGCTTCTTAGTTTCAAGCAATTTCATATGAGGTGGTTTTGGACTTCGATTTCATATGGCCCTAACTAGGATAGTTTGTTGAACAACCTCTAAATAATTAAGCATATTTGATTAAAGTGCATCATTTCACCTATTTTGGACAACCTTTTAAATATCACATTGAGTGATTTTTGCAAACATCAGACCCAAATATGCGTCAATTGCTCAACCAATGAAGTCCTAAAGCATACTATTGTCCGCTAACAAACTTCAAAGTGACATTTTTAGATTACGACATGCATAAAGAGGGGTTCCAGAGACAGGAAGGTTCCTTGTTTCAATTAGTGGGTCCTAGCCCTGTGAAAATTGGATGATCAATCATCACTACACATAGTACTTGAGGAAGAAAACCTTTTGCATTCTGTCCTATGGTAAACACAAGGAGAAAGATCAAAAGGAAAATAATCCTCAACTGGTCTGCAAATCACATGCTGCCTGTCTTCTTTTTGCATGCATTATTTTTCACTTTTTTGCATTGCTCTGCTAGAGATACTATAAGCATTAGCAACTTCATAAGTGATGGGAAAGGGGATACTCTTATTTCAGCTGGAGAAATATTTGAACTAGGATTCTTCACTCCTAATGGAAGCTCTAGTAATAGAAGATATGTGGGAATATGGTACTACAAGTCAAATACACCTACAGTTGTGTGGGTTGCTAACCGAGACAATCCACTTTCTGATGTTGGGGGTGCTCTTGCTATTGCTGAGGATGGCAATCTCAAGGTTTTGGATGGAAGTGGTAGATCTTACTGGGGTACAAATCTTGAAAGGTCATCTTCAGCGCTAAGGACAGCGAAGCTAATGGATAGTGGGAATCTTATTGTGAGCGATGAAGAACAAGGAAGTCACTCGGTGAAGATTCTCTGGCAGAGTTTTGCAAATCCAACAGATACATTTCTTCCAGGCATGAAAATGGTTAAACATTTGGTACTAACATCTTGGAGAAGTTATGATGACCCAGCACCAGGGAACTTCTCATTTCGGCAAGATCAAGGAGAGAACCAATATATCATATGGAAAAGATCTATCAGGTACTGGAAAAGCAGTGTGACAGATACATTTTTAGGGTCAGATGAAATGTCTTCTGCAATATCTTACTTACTGTCAAATTTCACCCAGCGAATATCCCCAAACAACTCTGTACCCTTTCTTACTTCTTCTCTGTATGGTGACACAAGGCTGGTTATGACATACTCGGGTCAGCTTCGGTATTTGAAGATGGATTCACAGAAAGTTTGGTCCTTAGTTTGGGCAGAACCACGAGATAGATGCAGCGTTTATAATGCTTGTGGTAACTTTGGCAGCTGCAATAGTAAGTATGATTCTATGTGCAAGTGTTTACCTGGGTTCAAGCCTAACTCTCCGGAAAGTTGGAATTCTGGTGATTTTTCAGGTGGATGCAGCAGGAAAACAACTGTGTGCAGCGAGAACGCTGAGAGTGACACGTTTTTGAGCTTAAAAATGATGAAAGTAGGGAGCCCGGATGCTCAATTTGATGCTAAGAATGAAATGGAATGCAAGTTAGAGTGCCTTAACAATTGCCAATGCTATGCATATTCATATGAAGATCCTAAAATTACAAGGCGGGCTGCTAGTGGTGATGCAGTGTGCTGGATTTGGTCTGAAGACTTGAACAATCTTGAAGAGGAGTATGAGAATGGCTGTAATCTCCATGTACGTGTGGCATTTTCTGATATAGGTATCACTTTTCTTTATCACCCTCTTAAATTCTTTGATATGTAATTGACTCTCAATATGACCACTGATAGAAAAGGAAGGTTTATATTCTTTTTCTTTAACCTTTTGGCTCCGTTTCATCTTGTTTTTTTTTTTTTTCTTTTTTTGAGTCAGATAGAGTAATTTGGAATCAATCTGGATTTGAGGGTAGCCTTCAGTTTTGGCCCAAAAAAAAAAAAAGGTAGCCTTCAGGAGGAACAAGTAGGGGTCATAAAATAGTCAATTATGGCATTTAAAATGGAAAATTAGGTAATGATTGTAAATTATTGTTTCTAAAGTACCGGAGGTCTACTTTTGCAGAATCCACTGGCAGGAATTGTGGGACTTGTGGTACAAATTTCATTCCATATCCACTTAGCACAGGACCAAATTGTGGCGACCCCATGTACTTCAGTTTTCACTGTAACATTACCACAGGAGAACTTAACTTTGACACTGCTGGCGGCACTTATCAAGTAATAAGCATAACCCCTGAAACCCAAAAATTCATGATCCACAGCAGGGACATAATTGGTTGTGAGGGCCAAAGTTCGAGGGACAAGCTTCTGCGTCTAAACCAGTCATCTCCATTTCATCTAACTGGCAGGTGCAATGCTGATCCAAGCACCTTTAATACTATTGCTCCTGTGAAACTTGGCGAGGAAATAGAATTGAGCTGGGATCCACCATTAGAGGCGGTTTGTTCTTCTTCTTCAGGCTGCAAGGACTGGCCAAATTCAATTTGCAATACTACTAGAGATGGGAAAAAGAGATGCCTTTGCAAGCCAAACCTTCTTTGGGATGGCTTGAGTTTAAATTGTACCGTAGGTAAGAACTTAGTGAATGGCTTTACTTATGTAATTTAACAGCCTAATATTACCCGTGAGGAACTCACCTCTGCAAAAATATGAACCTTACCTGACTTTAACGGTTAGGGAGATCTGGATTCAACCCAGTATTGCGACTTTTTAGGTGTTTTGATCAAATGTGGAGGACAACAGAGCCGAATTTGTAATTTGACTGCCGATTTTGTAATTAAAATAAGTTTTCATGGTATAAATTCACCACTGTGAAACAAAATCATTAGTTTTTCTCTGTGTTTCTGCATGTAACTAGTGCCTTTTCCGACTTTGCAGACGGCAGTCATAGCTATCAAACAGGCAGGCGTTTGTCCTTTCCTCTGATTATTGCAGTCACTTTCACTATTGTGATTGTGTTAATTCTTCTATCAAGTGCCGTTACCTATGTTTACTTTTGGAGGAGGAGGCTGACCAAGACACAAGGTAAATTAGTTTCCTCTGAATCTCTAGTGAAAGGAGAAGCTCTTCCCTATATTTAAAAGGTAATTCAACAGCATTTGCCTGTGACTAAAATATACAGTTCATCTGTTTAACTCCAGAAATCAGGGGATATTTTCAGAAAAATTCAGCGATTAACTTGTATGATAGTGAGAGATATGTCAAAGATTTGATTCAATCGGGTAGGTTCAAAGAAGATGATGGACAGGCCATAGATATCCCACATTTTCATTTGGAAAGCATACTTGATGCTACCAATAACTTTTCAAATGCAAACAAGCTTGGACAAGGGGGGTTTGGTCCTGTCTACAGGGTAATAGAAAATTTTCTCAGATAGCCCTTGATTTTCATATTTAACTTATTGCTGATTGGAAAGGACACATGTTTGGAAAACTGTTAGGGAAAGTTTCCAGGAGGACAAGAGATAGCAGTAAAGAGACTCTCAAGTTGTTCTGGACAAGGTTTAGAAGAGTTCAAAAATGAAGTTGTGTTGATTGCCAAGCTTCAACATCGGAATTTGGTGAGGCTTCTGGGTTATTGTGTTGAAGGAGATGAAAAGATGTTGGTGTATGAATATATGCCAAACAGAAGTCTAGATTCTTTCATATTTGGTAAGGTTACTTCTGGCATTCTAAATGTTTTTGTTGAATAAACCTATTTCTTGTATTTGTAAATTTTTGTTGGGCAAGGACTAACATGGAAAGCCATGCTCTCAATTGTACTGTGATATCCAAGACCGGAAGTCATGTGTTCTATTAGATTGGGGCATGCGCTTCAAGATTATTTTAGGGATTGCTCGAGGACTTCTTTACCTTCATCAAGACTCAAGGCTAAGAATCATTCATAGAGACTTAAAAACAAGTAATATTCTACTAGATGAAGAGATGAGCCCTAAAATCTCAGACTTTGGCTTAGCGAGGATCTTTGGAGGAAAAGAATCAGCAGCAAACACAAACAGAGTAGTTGGAACTTAGTAAGTTTTGTGAAAATGCATAATTCTGTGTCATTGTAGTAGCATTGTAGCAATAGTTCCTTCAACTTTACAAACAATAGCAGCCATATGTTGAATTTGTTCCACACTAAGATATGTATATTTCTTTTTTTATATGCAGTGGCTACATGTCTCCAGAGTATGCACTAGACGGATTTTTTTCAGTGAAGTCTGATGTGTTCAGCTTTGGTGTGGTGGTACTCGAGATTCTTAGTGGAAAAAGAAACACAGGATTTTACCAGTCAGATCATGAATTGAGTCTTTTAGGCTATGTAAGTATACTCAGTTCTCATATACTTTCTTTCCCTCCTCATTTTGTCGGATGGTTCTACAATACCACAGGTGGAACCGCTGCCACTACTAGGTATGCAATTAGAATGAGACGCATTGCATAATGATAGGACCCACTCAAACAAATGCTGAAATTCTATAACCTGCCACGTAATTGAGTTATTGGTGAAATAACCCTTCTGTCAGTTGCTGCATGCAAAAATCTCCTGTGTTCTTGAACCATGTACCATTATCACTGCAACATCGAAGCCTCTGCTTGCAAAATTAGATAAAAGAATCATTATGAAGCATGTGTCAACTCCACCCACTGCGTATTCTTTAGTCATCTTTACCACTACCACTGCAATATTAAAGCAAATGGGGTGTCGGCGAAGAGCAAACCAACAGAGGTATTATATAATTGTACTTTTGTTGATTAAAAAAAAAAAAGGAAAGAGAAGAAAAACTCTCTTGAACCCATTGTAGTTAGATTATTGGATTTTTCTAAGTTGAAACGCATGAAACTTTTTTTTTTCCTTTTGGATCCTTTTCGTTGCAGGGATTTTTTTTTTTTCTTTTTTTCTTTTCTGCTTCGTTGTTTTCTTAGTTGAAAGCTGAAACACTTCAAAATAGTGGTGCAATCCAACCGATTCAACTTAGCTGAAGTCATATTCAACTTACATACAGGGGCAAAAATAGGTCACTTATACAAATGGAGTTAAATATATATTTTAAACATACAAAGAAGAACCTTTTTTATAAGTTTTGTCAGTTACTTGTTACATGTAACTGTAGTAGTGTACGAAACCCAAAAAAAAAAAAAAAGACGGAGAAGTTTAATTCAACATTTGCAGAGAATGCTTGGTTCAATAGAAGGGTAGTTTCATCAATAACACAAAAAATGTGGCAGTTTATAAAATTTTGGCTGCAAGAAGGCATTAAGTTTGGTGAATCCATCTCCATTCAAAGTGTCTCGCACAAATTGCATTGTTAGTTGTGGCACCATAGAAGGATTCTTCCCAAACAGAATCTTTATGTCATCACGTACTTCATAACACATTTCAATCCATAATTCAATTTCAGGCATGGCATTTATGGAAAGTAGACAGGGCACTGGATTTTATGGATCAGACACTATCTCAAACATGCAAGGCAGATGAATATTTAAAGTGTGTAAATGTTGGACTGTTATGCGTACAAGAAGATCCAAATGAACGTCCCATCATGTCGAATGTAGTTTTCATGCTTGGAAGTGATTCCAGTACTCTTCCAACTCCCAAGCAGCCAGCCTTTGTTGTTAGGAGATGCCCTTCTAGCAGGGCTTCTACTTCCAGTAAGCTGGAATCTTGTTCACATAATGAATTGACTGTCACTTTAGAAAACGGCAGGTAGCCTATCCTAATCCTTGTTTGCTGAATTTCTGCAAGGTTCTGTTTAAAGCATTTAATTTTGAGTATGGGTTTTGTTTTAAGTTTTTTTCAGTGGAATCTTGTGATAATCTTCTGAACGTAATGTTGATGGTCTCCTATATCATCCTTGTATGTGGACTTCAAATCCAAGGAAGATATTTGAAGAAAATAAACATAATTTGAATTTTACCTCTCGATTAAATTTTTGACTAGAGGTTTCCTTGTTGGAATTCTCAAGATTGCTTTTAAGATTATTTGTTCTTCTTTTTTGATATGCAACTTCCATGCTAGTCATGCCCTTGTGTCCCAGCTATACTTGATCAATGTATATAGGACGCGTGATTCTAATTTCTACGCCAAATATTTCTTTCTCTCGCCCCTTTCATTGTCATTTGCTTTTATTTAGGGTGGGTTGACGGAGGTGAAGGAGGCAATCGCTAGTGAATTTCCTGTCTGAATTCGATTTTTACCCTTGAAATTGTCATAATGCTCACAGGTATGTGATGAAAGGCCTCAATCAAGTAGTCCTACAAGGCTTTGACCCATATTATGTCTTTGCCTACAAGGCTGTAATTACATTGGCTTCTTTTTCCGCAGTTTTGACCAGCTGAAAATGGTGAGACTACTATTGGTCAACCATGCATGGGATTGTGCAGTGACTAAAATCTCATTTTGGCCCTTTACAGATGCAATTTTTTTTCCATTGGGTCCCTCAAATGTTTATTCTCAAAATAATCTCTCACGGATAAAATCATGATCAAATTGGTCCTTCCATGTATTAGTCATGTAAAAGTGTGATATAAACATTAAATACTGATGTCACAATGTTAAATGTCATGTCAACTATTTAAGTCCGATTTTGGTCTCTTATAGATAAAATTTTATAGTTTGGTCCTCATAGATATGTTGTTTTCAAAATGATTTTTCACACAAATAAAACCGTTATTAAATTGGTCCTTCAGTGTACTAGGCATTTAAAAACCTAAACATAAAACATGATATGGATTGTTAAACGGTAGTGTGGTGATATGAAATGCTATATTATCTTACGTAATTTTTCCCCCCTTCTTTTCACACAATCAAAATTGTGCAGTTTCTTTTTTTTCTTTTCGGTTGTAGTCTCCTATTGATTGACTAAAATATGCATTTCTCTTACCTTCACCTCTGGCCCCCTAATCCGGCAACGTCATAACCTCTTTTCTTTCTAATATTCTCAATTTTACAACCCAGGGCAATGATGAAATACGCATAAAAAATTGATAGCAATAAATACTATAACCTCCTAAATTGACAGATAAACTTCTATGATAAAAGACAGCTTTATATAGAGTCAACTAATTTTGATGTTCTTGGTCTGTAATAATTTTCACAGCAACAAAACCTCAACTGAAAAACCTCTCAAATTTTCTTCCCTACAAAAAACCAAGAGCTTCCCCTGTTTTTGAAAAATTTTCACACTATCTCTTTTCGGTTCACACAGCACTACACAAAGAATTACTCCTTTTTGCTGTTCAAAGAACCAAATCCTTCTTCGCCACAAAAAACAAAAAAAGGACCAAATCCTTCGTTGTCCCCAAATCATTCAGCTAAGCACATAAAAATATTTAATCCCCTCCACAAAAAGTTGCAACACTTTGTTTTGTTTATGGGTATTTTAGTTGATCACTAAGTAAAAAAAAAAAAAAAATGAAAAAGCCTTCCATTCACACAATTTTGATCATGTTGAAGGAAGTGAAAATGTACAAGTTAACCTAACTATTTAGCATCAACACATCAAGTTTAACAATCTACTATTGGATTATTGGACCAAGGTTATTAGGTCTAATGACTTTCATGATAACAAAATAATTATTAAACATTTGTGAAAATCCATACTTTAGATCAGCCCAATAATTTATTTTAAAATATTTCTAAACTAATGTGACAATTCATCTTTAAAAAGCTATGCTTATGAACTAGATGACAAAATACATTATGTATAAAAGACAAACAAATTATGTATTCTTGCATTAAGGAAGAGCAGATAGAGTAGTAGAAACAATGACTGATATTGAAAATATGATTGAATGTCAATTTTCGATTCGAGTTCCGTTGCTAGCATTCAATACAAGAAAACTAGCTAAGATTATAAGGATAAGGCTTTTTTGAACGTTAGAAACAAAATCAAGAAGGAGCCAGTGAAATCTGAAATGTCTCTAACAGATAGAAAAATCAAGATGTATATAAATATTTGAAAATATGAATATTGAAGAAGGGGGCTTAAAATATAAGGTACTGAGAAAGAAAAAAGATTCTAAATCACTTATCATTTTTGTTTATTACATATATCTGCTTATAAGAAACAATTCAAAAAGAGATTGTAATTCATTGTTATAGTAACAGATGAGTATTATAAGATTTGAAAGAAGTTAAAGGTGAGCAATCAAAAACCCTATTAAGAGATCACCTGGTGGTAAAAATTATAAGGTAGTGTTAATCACATTTTTGTAAGTTTTCATTATTTAGTAAAAAATTTCTTAAGATTTTAAGGGGACTGAACGTAGATCAAAGTTAATCGAACCAGAATAAATCATTTGTATTAAGGTCTTTCACTTTTCTTTTTTCATCTGTTTCTACATATTGTACATAGATCCTCCGTTATTTTACTAACTGAGTTAGAGGACCTTTGGTCCTTCACTTTCAAAATTCCAAAAAATTACATTTATTGCAAAACACATCAATTCACCCCCTTTTAAGTTTGTTTATCATCTACATTATACTCTTTGTTATGTTTTCAAATGACTAGCAACTTGGTAATAGCATCACTTATGAGAAATTATTTTAATGAGAACACGTGAAGAACCAAGCTGTTAAAAAAAAGCTAAAAAGCCAATTTCTAGAAGACTAAAATAACATTTTAGTAGGCTAACATGGCATTTAATGTCACCAATTCAATGTTAAACAATCTATATTATATTTTTAGTTATATTTTTAGATGGTTAGCGTACAAAGGGATCAATTTGAAAACAATTTTATTTGTAAAAAATTATTTTAAAACCAAGTATCTATGAAAGGCTAAATTAAGAACTTCCCCATAAAGAATTGAAGTTTAAAGTCATTGCCAAAGACACATTCAGAATTGTGGGCTTCATTCACATCGTCGTTTTATACAAGAAACGAAAATATTATAAAGAGTCAGTGCTTGCCTTGGTCTTCTATTGTTACCCAGATGCCAGAAAGTTTGAGTATCACGAGGTTGCGTATCGAATTCAATAATTGTGGATACAAGATTTGGCTGTAATTGTCGCCTCCATTACCTACATGTGGAAGGAGAGGGCGTCCACGATCAAGGGAAACCCTTCTCAAATTGGGCACCCAAAGCCAATAGACAACTCTGCGCATGATCCATGGATTTCTTTATATATATATACCCTCTAATTTAACACTAAGTTAATACTTTATTTGTGGCAGTTGTAATACTTTAGATAAATGGTTTAGTAACATGATATGATCACTTTTTGCTTGTCTGGTGTGGAAGTTGCGTATATTTTCATCTGATTCATGGCAAATAAATTTAGAACTCTCCCTTAATTCACTTTTTCTTCTTTCACCTTCTTTCCTCTCTTTTATTCTTTATCTAATTAGCGTCACTGCTTATGCATATGCACAGGCAGTTTCACATTTACCGTGGGGCCTTCCACATTTACATTGGTCCTGCAGATAAAAAAAATTAGAATGAAAAATACTATAATAATAAACAGTGTAATTTAAATAGTACTGCACAGTAAAATCCTTCTTACTATATATATATATATATATATATATTAGATTACAGCTATAGGGAACACATGCTTTCACATGGTAATGCGAAGCAATGTGTTCATATTGTGTAAGTCACATTATTCTTAATTATTCCGATGACTTAGACAAAAAGAAAGAAGATAAATTGGAGGCCAGAGAGAGAGACGGAGACGAAGAGAGATTGTGTGGTAGCCTAAAAAGTAGTTGAAGGGAAAGTTGTGGGGTGTTTCCAATAGAGAAGAATCCATTATTCCCCCTTCCGTAACTAAGCATATGACCTTTGCTTAGCTTGGCCTTGGGTTCCTTGTGAAGTTTCACAAAAGTAATTTTGACCAAATGCCATTTTCTCATTTTCCCTTACACAAACAAAAAAGGATAAATAAACAAAAATAAATGTAGGCTTAATGCGCTTTTAGACTTTTTTATTTTTATAAAAGTTTTAATTTGATTTCATTAGTTTAAAGATAGGCAATATTATCTTTTTTTAAATCAATTTTACCTTTTCATTTTATAATTAATCTAAATTTTGATGTCAAATTTAGTAATACATTGACATAAACGTTAAATCTAAGTATGAGTTATTAGTATTAAATAAATAAATAAATAAGGTTTAAATTAGTAAATTAGTAAGTTTAATGTTAAATTTTATATAAACTATAAGAAAAAAGAATAAAATAAAATTATTTAAAAAATATATAAAAAATAAGGCCGGCCAAACCTCTCTTTGACAACAATCTTTGAGTTTTATTTCTAGCTGGAAGTCAACTTTCACAAACACGGGGTATACATCGAATACAACCTCCATAAAACTTTTCATCCTAACTCCTATACTATTTTATTCATTTTTTTTTAAGACAAGTGAATGAGTGAAACACTTTTAGTCAATTTATAAAATAAAATAAATTAAATAATTCATAAATAAATATCATACACACATTCTTTTTCAGGAAAATGTTTTTTTAATATATTTCTATATTTATTTAGGGTTATTTTAACTTATTTATTCTATAAAAATTAACTTTACCTTAAATTTAGATAAAAGGAAAAATCATTTTGTGACCTTCATGGGAAAACTTAACACAACATACAAACTCATGCCGTGACAAACTTCTCGGAAGCAGGGAGGCAATTGCGATCTTTAGTGGCGAATCCGAATCAAAGACTGTCACCTAATAATTTTACGTTCATGGATCGCTACTTTTCTCTTCTTCCTTGAAATCTTTCTTTAGACTTTTTCCATTTTTCTATTCTACAACTATATATATATGAGTCACCACCTTCCAGGCTTCACCAAAGAAACTGAAATTCTATTATTTTCTTTATATACTCCGGAGGCTGTCAACCATGGCGGGGAACATTGGCTTTGAAGACTTGCTGCCTATGATGGCTAATAAACTTGGAGGTGAAGGTCTGATAAAGGAGCTGTGCAATGGGTTTCAATTGCTGATGGACAAAGACAAAGGGGTCATCACTTTGGATAGCTTGAGAAGCAACTCAGCTCTGCTGGGTCTTGAGGACTTGAAGGAGGATGAGCTTGTGAGCATGATGAAGGAAGGAGATCTCGATGGCGATGGAGCTCTCAGTCAGATGGAGTTCTGCGTTTTGATGTTCAGATTAAGCCCAGATTTGATGAATCAGTCCTGGTTTTGGCTCCACGAGGCTCTGCAAGATGAACTCGATAACTTCAATTCCATTTGATTTCCATTGTTTCTCTTGTTTCGTAGATATTTGTATGGATGTATGTATGTCTTCTATTTATATTGAAATTGAAATGAAGAGTATGGAGTAGTTTCATTTTCATTGCCCTCAGAGTTTTGTCTGATTACTGTGAATTATGTTAAAAAATATACCTTATTTCTGGAAATCATGAATCACTATTTATTTTTTTTAATTGATGAGAAACAGTTGATTTCATATGAAGGGACTTGAAAATTGTTAGATTAGGTACTCTATTCCTATTCCGTGTATCCAAGAGGGAACGAAACAGCTGTAGAGTAGTAGATGAATCTTGCGTATGAATTTATAGTGAGTTCAATGCAAGTGTGCCTGAACTTTCCTAGAAACCCCATCCGTTCAAAGATCAAAGTAGCTCTTGGCCGGCACATGTCAAATTGCATACAACCTCCTTTTTCTTTTTATTTGAATTTCAAGTTAATCGCATTCAATTCCAGATACATTTTATATACATGAAACCAATATTTTATTTAGCATGATTGCGGTGACAAGAGGATACCATATTTTAAAAAAAAAAAAAAAAAGGTAAACACAATATATGAAATAGATATATATATATATATATATATATATATATAAATGAACATATAATCATAGCAAAAATAAGTTTATATCTGAAATATGTATAAATTACACATATTTTTCTTAAAATAAAAAATTGTACAACACTTTAATCTAATGTTAATTTTTCTTTATTAAAATACTCTCTTTTAATCTAAATTTATATTTTTTAAAACTAAAACACCCTCACAAATATTTTTTTAATGAAGTATATTTTAGTTAAAAAATTTAAAAATAAACTAAAGTATATATTTTAAAAATAAAAGATACATTTATATAATTTCATCGAAATTAAGGAGAAGTCTTAGTTTTTTACTCTTGAAATATTTATATATTTATCTAAAATTAATTTAAACTAAAGTGGTAAGTCTATGTAAATATACGGAAATTGAGAAAAGTAAAAAAAGTTAAAAAAAGGAGATTTAAAAAAAAGAAAAGAAAAGCGGGACCTATAACAGTAAGAGCAATTCTTACGTACACCCGGTGCGTCACGTCATTTGTACACTCTACGGCTCAGATTTACTTTGCACATAGATCCCACATGTACTGCACATAGACTCTACCTGTACAAACTCAATCCTAACCATTCATTTTCTTAGATGCACCATGCTTCAAATGCATCTAAAAAAATTTCTAACAGTAATAAACATAAACACCGATCCAGCCTTGATATATATATATATATATATATATATATATATATATATATATATATATATATATATATATATATAATCCATAGATTTAATAGCTTATAATTTTTCCGCAAATGGTAAACTTTTAAAGAGCTGACCAGTGATGCAATAAAGGTTTTACCCACACTTTTGGGTTAGCGTGACCATAAACATTTTTCTGTTTTGGGGACAATAAACAAATTCAGAAAATTCTGAAGACCCCTGAATTTCCAGAGTTGAGACTGAAACTTGAGCAATTATTACGTGTGAGCCTCACGTCATTTATATATTTAATTATTAAAATTTATTTTATATATAAATTTTATCTCTATTACATATAGATTCTACTTATGTAAATTAAATTTTAATTATTAATTATACTTGAAACATGATACATCAAATACACTTAAAAAAAATTCTTAACACTTGAAATATGATGCACTAAATGCACCTAAAAAAGATTCCTAAAACTTTCCGCAAAGTTGTAGTCCAAGTTAGCTCAGTTGCTCCATTCTCTGATTGACCGCTTTGTATATTCTTAATTATTTGTCCAAAAAATAGACGACGTCCCCGAAGTAATAGTGGAATTTAATATTTGTGGATAAAATTATTGACATATAATTAGAACATGAAGAGGCCAAAAGAAGTAGATTTATATGCCTACAAACTGAATCACATTTAACATTTTGACTTCCATCTAATTACATTTTAGATTTTCCATTGATTTATTTATTTTAAATTAAATTATATATAATTCCTTAACTTTTAAGTCATATATAAATAATTTATTAAATCTGAATTGTCTCTCATTGGATCATCTACAGGAGAGGATCTAATTAAGGTAAAAAAATTTTTATGTTACAAATTTAAAGTTTAAAGATAAAAATTATATTTATGAGATCAGAAGTTTTAACTATAAAAAAATTATATAAACACTATAATTTTTTTATAGTTAAAACTTTTGATCTCATAAATATTTTTTTTTTCATACTTCAAACTTTTAGCCTTAAAAGCCCAACCCTCTCACGTTTGTGCCACAACAGGACAAAATCCATTCTCTAATCTATAACCTTTAAATTTTGATAATAAATCTCTTTAAATTTAAATTTATATGAATAACTTTATATTATTAATGAATCCGTTATTTCATTAATAAAGCATAACACTTTAAAGAATTATAACTATATGGCTTAAAATTCAAGAATTATCTGCATATAATCTAAAATTTAAATAATTATTTGTATAAAAAATAAAATTTATAAAATTTATTATCACTTTAGTGTTATATTTTATTAGTAAAATAATTAATTAATCATAATAAAAAATTTATTGCATAAATTTAAAAGGTTAAGAAGTTGATTATTAAGTATTAAAAGTCAAAAAATTATATATTACAAAATTTAAAAAGTTTTGTACAATTTAAGCTTTATTTTATACGGACTTAGAGTAAGCGAAGATGATACTTATTTAAATTTGAAAATATTTTTTATTACCAATTTTATTTATAAAAAAAAAAAAATTGTCCTGTATGTTTTTTGGTTGCTATTATTGTTGTCTTTCCCAAGTTATTACCTTTTTGTTTTTGTTTTGGGGTTCATTTTGATCCAGCATTTCCTTCGTAACCCACCTCTGCATCAGAACCTTCGGAATCTCGCCGTCGCTCCTATCGCTTACATGACCTCTGAAGCGAGAGTGAAGAGAAATAGAAACATCAAATGGGGGAAATGGATAGGCAAATACAGGTTTTCCTCGGGAGGCTGTCATGGGCATGTATCACCATAGCTTCCCTCACCCTTCTCTTTCTCTTCCTCCAAACCCCTGAGACCTGTGTTGCTCCAGACGCACCCCCCAAACCTCACCTCCGATTTCCCAAATCCTCCTGCGATTTCTCCCCTCGCGTCCACGTTCCCATCGACAAGAAGAACAAACGCCTATGGTCGTCCAAAGAATGGCAAAAGAAGGTCAATTCCTATGTTAAATTCTTCAAATTGATTCAAGATCTGGGTCTTCTCAATAAGAACTCCAGAGTTCTCTGTGTTTCCGCCGGAGCCGGACACGAGGTGATGGCTCTGACCAATATGGGTGTGCTCGACGTTACCGGAGTCGAATTGATCGATTCGCCGCCACTGGTAAGTCGCGCTGATCCGCATAACTTGCCGTTCTTTAACGGTTCTTTTGATTTCGTATTCAGTGCACATTTTGCCGAGGCGTTGTTTCCGTCAAGATTTGCGTCGGAGATGGAAAGGACAATTGAGGCTGGGGGGGTATGTGTGCTTGTTGTTGAGGAATGTGGGGATGATGAGGTGAAAGAGATTGTGGGCTTGTTTAGGAATTCACGATTTATGAGCTCAAATAATGTTACTCTGATTGGATTAAAATTAACAAGTATTATTATGAAAACAAGAAATTCTCCATGACTGTTGGTTAAATTTCCAATTTTTAAGTATACTAGGTTTCATTTGTTGCTATACGGATACCTGCCTCTATAAATTTGATGATGGTTTGAATTGAATCATGCGCTACTACATTAAGTATATCTGTTGTTTCCAGCAGTTAACATTCACTAGCTTCAAGTAAATTTCACATTTCTAATTTGCCTTCAAAGCGATTGTAAAGTTTGGCAAGATGAAAAGTGGAGCTGATTGTACTCTACCCTTGCGTAGAAGTAGATCTAGATGAGTTGTTGTGTTGGATCAGATTTTATGTCTAACTAACTTTGTGAATTGTTGAGGGTTTGTAAGACCTCAGCCTTTTCCTAATTGGATTTTGGGTGTCTGTCACGGCTGACTGCTGGAGATATATATTTTGCTCTGTTCGTGAGCATGATGCTTTACACCCACCCCTGTCATAGAAACTGAAATGTTTTAGCTTCACTGGTTGAATTTAAAAGATGTGATTGTGAACAATCTAGCGGGACACAAATAGTGAAGGTATTTTGGATTTTATACTAATGGCAGCTTATATTTGATGGTTTAGATAGGTAATTATTGGATGTAAATTGTGGTGTTGTAGCTGTTGTTGACTGCAGCTTGTTTGCATAGTTTAGTTCTTCTTGTTTTTGGCCAATCTGGATGGTTTAGTTCAGATCTATATGTTATATCAGGATTCAGGGATCATAACTAGGCAAATTAGAGTCGCCCAGATAGGGAACTACAATTTGGAGGTGGTTCATAAGTGGCATTAGTCATTTTCTCAAATTGACTATACCAAATTCTTTAAATTGACGTCTGATGCTTGTCATGCTTCAGCATGGGAATTTCCAAGGATGGTATTTTCCATTATTCAGAAGGATTTCTTATATATTGGTGGGTAAATAATGTTTTCTGGCACTTATTATTTCTTTCATTTCATTTTCAACATAACAGCTATTCCTGGTGCTTTCGAATCATCTTCATAGTAATGAGGTAATGTGCCATCTGCTGGCCACAACGCCTGAGATAAAGTAAGAAACATATAATTGATTAAAAATTCTTTCAGATGAATTTGTTGAGAGAGCAGATAAAGGCATTTGTATTTCTAGAAAAATAAAGGGTAAAAGTTGTTAAAAATGGAGGAATTGTTGGTCTGAACCTATCCTATAAAAAGATGCCTGGTGGTTATCATGTTGCGGAATCATCTTCCTTAAATGAACTTACTCTGCTGTCTCACTAGGATCCAGATATTCCCATTGCAGCAATTCTCCATTTCATCCTCCAATTAAGCTTCCTTCAGTGGATAGAATCTCCAGTTGTCGTAACTGAGGCATTCTTTTTCCATTTGTTGTACTTAAACAAAATGATGATTCGATCTATTTATTTTCAATGTTGCACGTCATGTAACTCATGATGTTGGTGCTAGTTGATTAGTAAGTTCTTGGTTTGATATTTTATGATTTATCAACTGTGAAGCATTAATACCCAGTTACCAACTTTTACGTCTTAACCAAATGTCATGCAATTTTGATTGAGCACAACGTAATTTAAAACATCAGATTGGCCAACTTATAATCACAGAAATTCTTAAACTTACTCTGCCAATTTTGGTAGACTAAACCACTAAAATGTTACTTGAAATACTTTTGATTGGTTTGGTTTACCAAAGATTAGAATATTACTGTAAAATAAAATTTCCCCTTATAATTTTTACTTTCTTATCTTAAAATTATTAGTAATTTTTATGATTTAAAAAACTTCATTGAATGAAATGTTCTTGTAAAAATTATGAATACTCACGCCCAAACTATTTTGCTTTAGAAACATCCTTCCCGCGAGCCAATGAACTAGTAGCTTAATGCCTAAACATGATTTCAAGCTTTACAGATTGATTCTTGTTCCCTCACTTTCTTTGTTCTTAAAGACTTGTGACTCTTGACGGAAAACACAAGCTTCTAGTCTTGCAGAAAATCGCAGATGAGTCTTGAACTAGTTTTCGTATATTGGCGACATCCCTCCTTTTTTTTTTGGTTCCTAGAGTACAGCACGGACAAGTGATCGAAACAAAACAAAGGGAATTGGGCAAGAACAAAATGAGAAAAACAGGGAGCTTCAATCTGACTTTCATATTCACAATATAGTGATAAATAATAAATCAGAGTCACACTTACATTTGTAACCTAATCTTAATCTTTCTGTTTCTATAACGATATTTCACTTTTCTAGACGAACTGGGAAAAAACTAATTGAACATACTCTGACCACTTAGAGGATTCAGTAATTAGTATCCCTCTTCCTGGTAACCCGAATGTAGCAAAAAACAGCAGCAAAAATAGCAGTAACAAGACCACCTATAATCACACCACCACCGGCCACAGACTTGTCAGTGGAATGATGTTTTCCAAGCTTTCTATTCTCTGGAGCTTCGGCTACTTCATACTCCGATGAAACCGTACTGGCATAAACTGGCTGATCTGCTATTTCATGATCACTCTTCTGATCATGTGGCTGAACTTGTGTCTGGGTTTTAAGCTGCAATGGCTTTAGCTCTGCCATGGCTTGAAGTACCAAGATCTGAGCCAGTAGAAGAAAAACCAAACCAAGTTTACCCATTCTGAACAAAATGTATATCTGATGGAGCAACTTGGGGTAGTAGCTGCTGAAGAAAGTGGTGAGATTTAAGTTCAGGGTTTTAGAAAAAGAATCAGTGCTAAGAAAGCTGAGGCTAATATTCTAATGAGCTTACACTGGGGTCGAAGGAATTTAAATAGAAGGGGAACGGAGGAGTCGGATCTTTTTTTGTGGTTGAACGTGTGGCTCGAAACGCAGGTGAAGGTTCATATGCTATTATTGTATATGGCGTAGAAGTAGGTCCCATCCATAATGAAGGAGCTATATGGTGAGTTTGGTTTTGGGGTTTTAGATAGGTTGCTGTCTGTCTCGGTCTTACAATTCAGTTCAAGGCGGGCCATAAGGATTAAGGACGGCGCACATAACATCGTCAACTGCTGGATTTCCTCCGAACCTGAGAATTAAAGTTTTGTTTTATCCTAAACAGTGAGTGTGTGTTTGGATTTACGGCTAAAAGAATGTAAATCACATTTGAATCAAAGCAATAAATAGTTGCTTCTATTTACCCACGGCAAGCAAATGTGATTTTTGATCTTCTCACCACCAAACCAAACACGCTATGAATACTAAATATCTCATAGGACACGACAGGACACTTTCATAAAGTTGTCTTGTATGAATTCATCTTTTATTTAATTTTAACATTAACAAGATCTCTTGTTACATGTCTGAAATCAAAGTTTCAGTGTTCTCAAACATTGTCTTTTAATGGCTAGTGCTTGGATTGGAATAACGTATACGATAAACGGAAGAGGCATAGATGTGGTGTCAAATTGGGGTTATAGAAGAAGGCGCCATATTCCTAATTTTGCGTATTGTGGGTTTGAAAGAGAAAGGGACAGTTGGCAGTGGGAAATTGGGAATATATATATATAGCTGGGAATTAGCGGTTGCATTGATCTCCTATCATTTTCATCATAGAGATTTTCGATTGCTGACATGATGAGCCCAGATTGTTGATGTGGACCTGCAGGGAAAATAATAGTAATTTTAGTGCACTAATTATACTGCACTGCATTACCTTTTTTTCTTTACCCACTAATTAAAAAAAGAAAAAGAATTAAGCAAATGGTCAAATTTTTATATTACCTTGTGGGGTAAGAAGTCGGTGGATGCTAGTTAATAATGAACAAAAAGCAATGTCTCTTAAACCCAAACCTTGAGATATGCTTCTACTTTTCATATCCATGAAGCTTTACAGCTCATGATCTGGTTCTAGACTTTCAGAAATTTCCCACGATGCGGGAAATCTGTATTGGTAGTTATCTTAGCCATATATTTTAATTTTTAAGGTGTCCCAACTGCCAACTTATTGCTTTTGTGCTCGAATCTCGATTTACAGCTGTTTCTGGAACAGAAGGTTTTTTCTTTTTTTGGTTAGTTCAGACTAAGATTTAAATTTAGAGGTTTCAATTTAGACTTGGAAATTATTGATTCAAAGTTCAATAATAAATTACAAGATGGTTTGTTTATGAATTCATAAAGGTCAGAGTGGTTATCTTCTAGATTTTGTTATCAAATAAAGTTCACTGAATGATTTTCTGTTCTTAATTTCTTTCGATTTTCAATTGGAAAGTCATAGCCGATGAGACCAAAATTATATTTAATAAATTGAAATCAAACCCGTAATGAGCATGAGTCTTCAAAATCATCACCTCACATACAAGCATTCTGGCTTTTCAATAATTAAATCATATTTTATATTCTTGACTGATAGTGTAGTAATTTTAAATCACCCTGGTGTATTAAAAAATTTGTGAAAGATGATTGAGTTTAAATGAAGTACTATTGGGGCCTAGCCAAATTGCAAAATCCTTGAATGGAGCCTTATGCTTTGTGAAACTGGGGCGGCAGGTGAGTAGGTTCATAGTCCATTCAAGGGGGTATATGGTCCCCAACATTTCATGGTCTTGAAGTTCCAAAACAGTCATTCACCACATACTTAATCACATAAAAAGTCGGCAATGCATGTTGCGGTTTATAGTTTGTAGAGATGCATATTTGCAATTTATTTCATATAAAAATTATTTTTTTTCTTGAAAAAAAAAATGACAATAATTAAGCATGCGGGCCGACCATAACCATGTATGGCATATTTCTTGTTTTCAGATGTCCATTATAGTGGCTCTACCCAAAACAACGTCCAGGCATTGTGATTCTCTCGTTTGGTTTATCTTTTCTCTCTTTTATGTTTAGTAACACTTTTATATCGCATCTTTTTTATATGATGTGTTGTCGGAGTTTCTGATCTCTTTTCTTAGATGTGTAATTATGGCCTGTTCAATGTGAATATTTGGAGAAAGGATTATCTGCTCTTCACACAGCATGGTGTTATGTGCACAATTATTTTTTATTTATTTATTTTTATTATAGCTTATCCTCAAATGCATGTATATTTGAATCTTCAATATTTTTATATTTTTTGAGTTTGATTTCTCAGCACTAGTCTATTTTCATGGAGAATCAAAAGGCCCATCAATAGTAAGGTTGTTTTAAACTAATTAAATCGATCAAAACTCTAAACTAATAAAAAAAAAATCATTTTACATCATTTCTAAAGTTGTAAAATCAAATGGCTTGATTTAGATATCAGATATCATTTTTTGGTTGGGTTTTAATCAAATTATATCTTAAAAAATTGATAATATAACTCTTTAGAAATAATATGATATTGAGTTAGAGTACTTTTTAAAAAGTACTGTCTTCTTTAATTAAAATATGATTATTTAAGAATAATATTATACCTTGAGAGATTGAATATAGACTCAAATGAAGATGGAAAACATGTAAATTATTTTTTTTTTTTTGCAAATATAGGCTCAAATGAAAAAAATTTTTAATCAAATTGATTAACCAAACTAAATAAGTTCTTTCTTTTTACACTCAATTTTAATTCAAAACTAAACTAAACTAGGCCTATAAACACCTCTAATCCACAATGCTCGTGATGCTCCACATGTTGGGTGATTGTACTGAACTTGAAGACATGTTCCCTCAACTAAGGTTACAAGTAATTGCAGTGATGTTTTGTGTCCATTAGATACGAGATGCCCATCAGTCGCTGGATCCTCTTCTGGTTGTGTCAGCTGTAGCAGCAGCAGCATGCAATTATTTATAACAATCTTGTTCAGAGCTCTCACACACAGAACAATATGACTACACTGTGTTGCTTGCAAATTGGCTTCTCATCCATCGGTAGTTGAAGAGAGTTTCTCAATTATTATGAGCAAAATGAAATCGCAAAATACTTTTCTTTATCATCTTCTCCATCACAATTATTAATCCTATCATAAGGAGGATAATCTATAGTAGAAATTTTACCTACTCAATAATATACTCTTCTTACTATTTACACATATGGAGAATCCTACAGAACTTATATCAGGAACTCACAAATGGATGGCTCTGATGGATGTAGCGCCACGATTTGATTATGAGCTGGCTTAATGTGAAAATCAGAACAAGAAAAAGATGGATATGATTAAAGGCCCTATTGTTTTTTATATGCAATTACCTGACACGAACTAAAAGTACAATCCTGTTCCATAAAGTATAACCTATCAATGGCAAATCCAATGGATTGAAAGCACAACTTTACATCAGAAGGGAAAGTACTTCAAAATAATTCAAATTCAATGGTTTAATTGATTTTAGCATGGGAAAAAAAAAATCAATACGTCATGATCCAGTGTCAAATGGGAAGACTACAAAGAATAATCTTCTATGGCTAGAAACGTACAAGAGAAAATTACTTCTTTTCCAGTCTGCAAACTTGAGCTAGAAAACCAAAACTGAAGGTGAAAACCTTTCAACCAAATTCGTCGTACAACAGCTAATCCTAGATACAAACGTTAAGATTCATAAATATCGCAGGAAATATACAAAGGCTAAAATTTCTAGCCATATCCAAATGAAAGTATGCAAAATAAACATTATGAAGATGAAGGAAAGGAGTGTTGGCCCAATGGTTTCTCTCATGGCCCAATCTGACTTTAATGATAACAACAAGCGTCAAGTGGAAAAAGTCCAATAAAAATTTCTTAAACCCAATTTATATCCTGCACGTCTGAACCAAATTTTTTCTGGCTTCCTCTTTAACAAATTCGAACCTTGATGAGGCAAAAGGAATATTGTGTTGACTTTCTTTGTCTTTTATTACTTGAAGCAAAAGTAAAAAATTTTACAAATATACTGTCATAGCTTTCTTGTACCACCATCTTATATCAAAAGTAGTATTACTTTATTCTATTTTATCTCTTTTTCTCACATAAGTTTTAAAGTATAAAATGGCATTTATCGGAGATAAAAAAAGGCAAAGGAGAATAAGTTTTCTCCATTCAAGCAACGTGATTTACAAGCATGGAAGAAGAGAGTAGACCTGTGCAAACCGAAAACTGTGTTCTTCTGTCTCCATAATCCACCCTGCCTCAAAATAAATCAGAGGAGCTGCAACTGGGGGAGATAATTTTTCTGCCTCGTTTTGTTTTGCGGGTAATAAACAAGCCTGGCAAGTCAGGTCCATGAAGAAAAAGCCATTAGAATTTAAGAAGCCTGGGCTGCATTTTCAGGTAGGGGTTTTATTTTGATCAATACACCCCCTTTCTATTATTGTATCACAATGGAATCGTGACAGAAGAATTACATGTCAGCAAATTCTGATTCCAACCCTGTCCACCCATTATTACTATTACGATTAATAAGAAATGAATGGAGTTATATCAATTCCTTGTTCCTGTGACCCGTATTTGCTTTCTTAGTTTATATTTACTATCCATCGGTCTTCCACCATGGGTTATTCGGTCAGTTTTTGTCTTGTGTTGGTCTTCCTTTTTTTTTTTTTCACCCCTTAACAAGAAAATTTGGCTTCGTCTAGCTTTAAATGAATAGCGAGATTGTTAGCTTTCGAGATAATTCTTGCATAATCAAATTGAAAAACTTTTGATATAATTGGATCTTAAGCTATCGCTAGTTTAATCAATGTGAAAGTGTGTTTTTGCGTCTAGGTTATCTCTTAATCTTCCCTCTAGTCAATATTTGAATTATTGGGAATAAACAACTAACTTTATTTATTAAAAAACCCATAATTAATGATATCTTGAAGGAGAAATAGCAGCTGCAGATTTTTCTAAAGAATCCCTTCAGAAACAGGGAACTGAAACATTGGAAAAGTTAAGGCGTTCACAAGAACCATGCATAGCCCTTCCTGCTTCATCATACCCACTTGCCGCAAATTCTTTGCCTAACGCCTCTGTAGTTACACATCATTGCAAGATTCAAGCCTAGCAATATAGCTTCGTTTGTTATGCAAAATGTTAAAAAAATATATAATCACCGACAAAAAAAGTGATTTTAGTAATAAAAATTATTCTCATACTCAAAAGTTATGTAAAGGGAAACTTCATGATACTCGTACCAAACGCAATCTATATTATTTTCATCTTTGCCAGTGTCTCGCCCAAGGACTTAGATCCATCCCTTTTTTTATGGGTTTTCTCTAATTTGTGCATGCAAGTTGTACTTTGCATTGAACAGAAAAATTGTTAAAAGTAGAATTTAGTAAGCAACCTGCCAAAGTTAGAAATAGGATCTCAGCTTTATAAAAATAACAAGCAAAACCTCATGTTGTCTCAATTTGATCCTTCCAAGGCAAAGTACTTGCAAAAGAGAATTGTTGGAACCTAGGTTAAATCGAACATTTTAACGCAAACAAGTATGTGGAAATTTTGCATGTCAAAAAGAAAAGTGTTGAAAGATGGAAGTTATACATTGGTTCAGCAATGGATTTAAGAGCGTTGACTCCCGATATGTTTAAGGACAAGGGGGTGAAAACTGAAAATAGAACATTGGGAGTAGGGAGGGTGAGGGTTTCGCACAGAGAGGCAGAGACAGAAGGAGATTTTACAATGTTACATTTGTTGTCCTCATCCAGCATGTTTAGTGTTGATAATGTATTGGAATAGATTATATTATCAAACCTAATATAAAAATTAACAGCCCTTAGGACATGAGAGTCGAGACGGACCATTACATTACTACTTTTCACTAAAAAAAAAAATTCATGAAAATTCATTTTAAAAAGAAAATCATTACAGAAGCCATTTGCATGGGCCTCGTGAACACGTTTTCAAGCCCACCTTCAGTTTCGAACGTGGCATGTGGATGACAAAGCAATGCATACAAGCTAGGCATATAGGAAAGAAATGGAAACTTTGATTGTTTTAGAATATGTACCTTTAAGTTCTACAAAATGCAGATGAAGGGCATTAACAAAATTTTTTTGTATTTTCTAATATCTAATATATATTCAAATATTGTTTTATAATACTTCAAACTTTAAATCTCTTGTCTATTCTCCTTCTTCAATCATTTGCTAATATTCCCATATTTCTTTTCTTGATTCAACAATCATGACCTATTTGGAATGTAAAAGTACTTTTTAAGAGAATGATGATAAGAATTATAATTCAAATTGCAAATAATATTGTGACTCAAAATCATATATAGTATAGTAGAAAAAGGAATAATATTGTATTTTTATATTTGATTAAATTGAAATAATATAAAAATGAAAATGAAAAGTAAGAAAAGACCAAACTTTAGGTTAACAAAATTACTACCAATGGTATTAGAAGACAAAGTAATAACTTCCAATTAGTCTTCAGAGCAAAAATTGAAATCCTATCTATTTTGCAATGGAAGCCAAATTCTATTAAGCTATTTAATTTGCTCCATACCAAACATGCTAATTAAGCATTCTTATTACATTTTCTTTTCTTTTAACTGTGTTTTCAACTCTTCCTTCTCAAAGATTTAAAAACAAACTTTAAAATATGGAGTATATCATTCTCACCTTCACATTACTACCGGACAAATTTGATCATATCATGATGCTGGTGAATTGATTTCCCACGTCTATTTTCTAAATTATCTTATAACAAAAGATGAACTTTGATATGTACACAATTTGTCCACGTTTTCTCTCGTAAACTGAGCCTAATAATAGCTGAGCACATAATTGTGTTTAAAATTAAACCCCGCTAGTGCTAATCAAATATATGTCCTATGCTCATTATCATCGAGCGTGGGTCCATTGTTGGCTCACTCCATTGGTGCTCCATATCATGTAGGTCTTTCTCGGGATGTTGATAAATCACCAGACTTTGGACACACATTTCTTAAAGTGGAGCCATGAACTATGTTTGTGGCTATGATCAGTCCCTTCTTCCGTTTTATTACACTGTGATCTTTCTTTCTTAAGTTCAGTTCTTGATTCTGTGATTTGTGGAGAAGCTTTACTTTCCCAACGAAGCACGACAAAGGCAGATAATAAAATGTTGCCGACAATCGCTTATATAGTATGGCAGACAGGGATGACCCCTCTTTCTTTTCCAGTTTATTAGGCTCTGCAGATCCGGAAATAGATATCACTGCTCCTCAATGATGCAATTTCGTGTTGAGAAAGGCCAAAAGCCATTGCACTTCTTAAACGTTTTTCATATGTAATGATATTTTTAACTTGTTATCTCATATATTTATGATGCCTTGTACATAAAAATAAAATTACAGTTTTGTACTGTGTACAAATTTAATTTTTAAATTAAAAATAATTTTTTTTAAAAAAATGTTGTAATATATATTAAAATATTATGAGAGTCAAGTGTAATTTTAAAAATATATATCATATAAAATATAACTAAATCTTAAAAAATACCTAATTTATTGAAAATGTTAATCCTAAATGTAATTACCAGAAACTCACAAGTCTTCAATCATTTATGCCATAGGGCCCTCAAATGAATCACTTATTTATAATAAATTTTTTCTTTTAAGAAAATAGACTCATGTTCTTATGTATGTCATGGATCATTTCAGATAAAATGAAGCTGTAGAAGGAGCTCCTGAGAGGTTAAGTGCTTCACCTTTAAATGTATGTTGCATTAATTCTTTTTAAAAATATATTTTAATATGATATAATTTATATAAATAAATAAAATATAGATAAATATTATATATATATATATATATATATATATATATATATATATATATATATACTCTATAATTTTGAATTATTTGCATATATTTTTTTAATCTTCAAAATAAAAATATTCTTTTAAATGATCAACTTTTTAGAATTTAAATTATTCTGTTCATTTTCTTATTAACATTATTGAGTGAACAGAAAATTAAATTTAAAAAATAATAATTTAAAAGAATTTTTTAATTTAAAAAATTCACAAGGTTTTGCAACTAATCCAAGTTGAATGATGCATTGATTTTTTTTTCCTTAACATAATATAATTTTTTTTTTTTTAAGAATTCATAGTTAACTTTTTCAAAAATCTACTTTTAAAACTAAAAAATAAATAAATGCACACTAACATGCATCTAAGGTGAAAAACATTTTAGAGCTCTCAGCTTCATGCTTTAACCAGAATTGGAATGGAAACTCATCGTCACTTTGGGAGTCTCACCCATCAAAAGGGGAAATCCGTGGTCCACACACGCCAAGGCCCCATCCTTTAATTAAGTGAATTATTAGGATTGGGGTCAACTCCACTAATTGTCCCATAGGTTTCACAGGTCGTCTAGGTGTATTGACGCATCCAGTCAACAAAAGGACCCCCATCCATCCTTTGTCCCTATTCCAACCCCCCAGAAGAAAAACGGGTCCAAAATTTTCAAACCAAAGATCACAAGAATCCCTCTCCTAATCATTTCAATGTCTTTTCACCCCTCAAGCTTAAATTTGCCCTTGTTCTTTGCTTCGGTCAAGCTCACAAAATTATAACAGCTTTTCAAGGGCAGCATCGCAGATGAAAGAGCCTACAAAAATAAGATGGAACCTCACTCTTCTCCAGAGAAGAATGGTTAAAGGATAAAACGTAAATAACATGATGGGTGACTATAACAGCTTAATACCATATAATTATTTGTTTGCTTTCATTGCGAAATTTATCTCTATTTCTACTCCGACTTGGCATTAATAATATAAGTTCCTCTTCTTGGTCCCCAAGGAAACCCCACCCGTGAGCTTGGTACCCCTATAGGCTATAATAATAATAATAATATAATTTCCTCGTAGAGAAATTTATCTCTATATCTACTCCAACTTGAGCATTAATAATTTAATTTCCTCTTCTTGGTCCCCAAGGAAATCCCACCCGTGACCCCTATAGGCCACAGTCTATAGTCAATAGTGGTACCACTTGTGGAACCCACTTAAGTAAGAAAATATTCACATTTGACAGTTCTATCTTGATCAACAAGATTATCACTTGATTTTTACAAGGAACATAACAGAAATTCACATTATAGCTATCAAAATATGTTACACAAAGTGAAACATGAAGCTCATGTCTCTTGATTCTTTGATTTCACACCATTTACAACCCCCCTCTTTCTCCATCTCTTCCCTTAACAGTCTCTCCCTCGCTAGTGATGGTGATGGACACACTCAGCGGGAATGACAGGGAACCTAGCAGTGTCAGAGCAATAGTCATAGACCATATGGTTAGCCCTAACCCACATGAGCTGGTGGCTCTGGTGTAGACTCAGCTCGGACAGTGTAGGCTCGTCCCACCAATACTTCTTATCCTCACTGCTGCTACATCTCTTGGTATTATCCATTGCTGCCACCGAGACTGGGCACTCGCAGGCATTAATCTCAAAGCCTTTGTAGGTGGCAATGAATGGAGCATGGCTCCAATCCGTCTTAACTCGTCCTCCCTGTGTGGCCCAATCGTCTGCATTCCATATAGAGCTGTACACACCCATGGCTTGGTCTTTTGGGAACGGAATTCCCTTGTGTTCCATATTTGTGTGCACCCTTATTGGCGTCTCATCCACCAAGAATCTGAACCATATAGGAAAAGCATTTAAAACTCGAAAACTTGCCCAATGAAACACATCTCCTAGGAAAAGTTAAATGATGGGTACGTTGGATGCTGACGTGTCCAACGCAATTACCAGAAACAGAGGGAGGTGAATAGACACTAGTGTCTGTATGTACCTCTGTATTCTGCAACAGACCCATCAGGAGTGTTTGTGGGATAAATTATCCAGAGATTCCTTCTCTGCCATCGGTTTGTTTTTATGTGATCCAGTGGGAACATTATGCCACTCAGAGCCTATGATAGCTCAACAACCATTGGTAAAAGGTCAAAAACAGCCATTTCTTATTTTCATTTTTCTTTCATTTTCCCTTTAACAGGGCCCTGATACAGAGTCCAGCTTTACTTTGCTTGCTTTGCCTCCACAATCATCAACTAGCATGCATAGATTATTATTATTATTATTATTATTATTATTATTATTATTATTATTATGGAGAATCATAAAGATTTGGCCTTGAGAAAGGAATGCGTGCTTACACAACTTGGCGCTGATTCCAGAAGACGGAGTAGGAGTGGAAGTCCTTGGTGGGGTCAAACCAGAGGTCGAGTCTCTGCTCCCGATTGCCCACGCCATTAACATAGACATTGGTCTGGACAGAGTATGGTTCGCCAGTTGTGTTGCCCAAAAACTCAAAATCAAACTCGTTATGATTGGGACCGTCCGATGACATCTACGTCAAAGGAAAGCCGATGTCATTGTCATTCTGATTAATTAGCAAATATAGGTTTGGGGATTGTCGTTGGGAACAGAAGCATAAATGGAAGATTAAATTGGGTGTAAAGTAATTCACGGGAGGTAGAAGGGAGTAGGTAGCTGCAGCTAATAGATGTTGTACCAGTCTACTCATTGATGGATTGGAATCTAATAATTCCAATAGTAAAAATTATCTTCAGTTGGGAAATGTTCAACGCATTTATTGAAATTCATGTAAGATGTTACGTAAGAAATCCCCGAAATACGTTAAAAGAAAAAACTTAATGATGATTAGAGCTACTCGTTATCACTTACATAGAAAGCGGTAACAGTTCCGGCAGAGTCACCCTCTACAAGCTTAAGCTGAATGGTCACTTTTCCAAACATATACTTGCTTTTGGATCCAAAACCAGCACCTGAAACGTATAAATCAATGTTGAAGGTCGTAAATAACACGAAGAAACAGTTTTACAAGAATAGACCCACCAGATAACTTCATATACTGCCTTTGGCTATCAGATATTAACAAACAGATAATCAGAAAAGTGTTCAGAAGCTGACTCATCAGTACAATGGGCAGCTCACGGCTATGGAGCGTGGAGATTTAGGAAATGAAGTTAAACCAAGGAATCAGAAACGTTATTTACCAGAATAATTGTCCAGTTTAAGTTTAATGAGGTCTCCTTCATACATGAAATGGTCTAGAGCCCAGCTTGGCTGGAAAAGCTCATCAAATTTGGCAGAGTTAGCCAACCCCACGATCACAAGACACACAAGAAAACCCAAAAACCTAGACATTGTAAGGATTGAAGCAGTGGCGGAAGAAGAATGAAAAAACTGAGTAAAAAGATGAAAGAGTGAAGCTTCTTCCCTCTTATGCTCTGTGGAGGCTCAGAAGAGGGAGGTGGGTTTTATAGCGAATTTCAATTGGCTTTTGAGACAAGCCCAATCCTCCTCCTATCCCGATGGCCACATCATCGAGATGTGTATGCCACATCACCTGACACGATAGATTTAAAAATCCGAGAAATTGACTAAAATGAATAATATTTCCCGGTAAATGCAAAATATAGCCGTTGCAGTTTGCAGGCAAAGCTGGGTAAAGTTTATGCACAAAATCACAGTGCTTGAGTGGGGAGAGAGAGCACTGAGAAAGACATCTTTGGCCTGTCATCCAATAAAATGAAGCCACGTGAACGGATACAGCTGGCTGCATTCGTTGTCCAGTTGTCACTGGTTTATGAGTTTAAAAAGGATCCTGCTTTTTCTCGCAGGTACAAAAAACAGAGTACTCGCTCTGTGAATGAGACGCGTACTGTCTTGTGCCCTTGTATGAAATATGAGTGAGTGGCAAAGCAGGCGTGGGCTTCAGTTTATTTGCTTTGTTTCTTGTATTACTCTTGCTGACGGCATTTCCAGCTGGACAGTACTAGTATATGGAAGGGCCTCTTGCTCTTTAAAAAATAAATATTATTTATTGTTATTTTATACCATTCATACGCGTGACATGCATTCTTGTTTTTTTTTAGGGAACATAATTACCTATACACTCTATTCTTTTCTTAAGCTTAAAAGAGAATACGATTGTTACTGTAAAGATACTCTAATTATGTGGATGCATTCGTAATGGGCCACTGAATCTATGAAAGATGTGAAATTTTCTATTTAAAACAACTTAATTTAAAGGGGACTTAATATTGGGAATGGGGCAAGTGTGGTCGACAGAATAAGGGGATTTTTTTTTATCAAAAGAAAATTGCCTTTTCTTTGAATTTTATAATGCAAACTTGTCTCCCTCAACCCATCTTGACGTCTACAAACATACACAAAGAGGCACTATTTCTTTGTTTTCTTAATTATGTTTTTCAGGTACTTTGCCCCTCTCGCTGGGTTTGAGAAGTTATCTATTATAATCATTGCTCAAAATTTTTAATAATATCAATTTAATTCGTAATATTTTAATTTTAATGTTATTAATTCATTTTTATTTAAAAAATTTATTATCATTATTTTAGTTTAAAGTTAAGATTAAGACTACAATAATATATCTTTTTAATTGATCGTGATAATATTTTTTTAAAATGTTAATATATATGATAGTTTATTCTATGGGGCCTGAGGAAATTAAAAGAATTTTGAAATAATAAATGAAAGGATAAAATGGTAATTTCGGGAGTTTGGGTTTTGCCGTATATGCTTCAATAATTGTACGGATTTGTAGAGAAAAATGGATGGCACAACTCGAGAAAAGTATAATAGTACACTTCGCTATTATTGTTTTGTAAAAGTTCTGACAGTCCAGTTGTCAAAATGTGGATGCAGGTACAAGATATTTTGTGCACGCGCACTCAGAACATTTGATATTATGTATTTCGCAAAAATTCGAACTCGGAAACATCTCATAAATTGATAGAGTTATAGACAACTCCACCGTCAACCTTCTCTATAGTGAAATTAAAAATATAAAAAAATTTGTATAATAATAAAAAATATTTAATATAAAAAAACTGATGCATACGCAGCCTCCAAAAAAAATACACTCGATGGCTTGTAAAGAGTGTATATATATGAGATTGATATTGTGAGCAATTTTTAAGGTGAGAATTGGGTCTGTACAGTGAGATTGGGATGGAAAAAAAATTCTTTGCCGTACCATACAACGCGATTGCCTGGATAATGGTTTCTTGGTGACAATTACGACTTGTTTAGTATATTTTTCTGTTTATAATATTTTTATAATTATTATTTAATAATTTTATTTTTATTGTTTATTTAAAATAAAAACACAATTTTTATTTTTATTTTCACATGTAATTTTTCTTGTACTTTTGGGCGGCCTTGAAAGCGCGTGGGGGAAGGGAGAATAGAAAGTAAAATGATTGGAGGGGGGAAGTAGAGTAGGAGGGAGTAAAGGCCCATGAGGGGTCATCTGAAGCGAAGCAATGAATGCAAATTGCGTGAGCTGAGGGGCGAGCGAAGTCAGATCAACTTGTAGAAATAGGGTTCCATTACGAGTACTGTTGGACGAGTAACACCCACTCATTACCATTTTCCCATCACATCACCCTCCCACCCCATCAAATTCATTAGACATGGGACACCCTACTCTGCACACCTCCGACTGCATCTCACCTCACCTTCGGCCTAATTTAGTCGTTCGCCTTGGTCTTGGGATTTGGTTTTTCACCCATAATTAGAAAAAATAAAATTTTATTCAAAAATTTTAATTACATATAAATAATATTTTTAAAATCAAATAGATTATTTAATTAATAAAAACATTAATTTATAATTTATCAATTTAATTTTAATCAAATTATAATTAAATTAATAATAACTAAATAATATTTTTATAATTTTATATATTAAAATGTTAATATAATAAGTAAATATTAATAAAATTTAAATATTTCATTATTAATTTAATATTTTTTTAAATACTTGACAAGTCATTTTTTAATTAAAAATAAAATCTTTTTATAGTTAAAAATTAAAAATATTTAATTTTAAATTTAAAAAATTTTTAAATTACATCTCATCTTTGACCTAATCTCATCATTAAGCTTAGTCCTTGAGATTTGGATTTTCACCCATAATTAGACAAAAAATTTTATTTCAAAACTTTAATTACATATAAATCATAATTTTAAAATCAGATAGACCATTTAATTAATAAAAATATTGATTTACAATTTTTTAATTTAATTATGATTAAATTAATAGTAACTAAATATATATTTATAAAGTTTTATGTATTAAAATTCTAATGTAATAAATAAATTTTAGATATTTAATTCTTAATTTAATATTTCTTAAAATATTTAAGAAGTCACATTGTAATTAAAAAATAAAAAATTTTAATAATTAAAAGTTAAGATATTTAATATTAAACTTTTAAAATTCTCAAATTATATTAAGATTTTATTTGTCATTAATAAAAACTAATTCAATTGGTTTTTTACAAATTTAAATAATTTTTTAGACTAAATAAATCAAACCAAAGTTTAGTTATCTAATCAATTGAATTGGTTGGTTCAATTTAGTTCTTATTGCACTAGATGCAAATGACATTAAAAATTTTCGAAGTTAAATTTTTTTGAAAAAATAAAAAAAGTTATTATTGATATATGATAAAGTGATCATTTAAACTCCTTAAAATTACAACTTAGTTTTTTGATATTATAATGATTTTTTTAATCTAGTGACAATAATAAATGTAAAATAATCTAGTAATATTGAAAAGGCAAATTATAAATTTAAAGAATAAGAGTAGTAGCTCTGAAAGTATCAATAGTAATTTTATTCTTTGGTTCTTATGAATAATTTTAATTTTTTTAAAATTTTCAATATTATTTTTTATAAAGTTAAAGTCTTAACGTAGAATTTCCTCAAAAAAAAAATTGTAGTAGAATGGATGAGACTTATTTAAATAAATTATATATATATATATATATATATATATATTTATTTCTTTCCCCTCCACAACCCTTTTTTATTACATGAAAATATCATATTCTTAGTCTTCGGCAATGTTTGACAGTTTTTTAATAATCTAAATTACTAAGAGATACAAATTTTATGAAAATTATGTTTATTATATTTAGAGTAAATTATGCAAAAAAAATTTCTATTTTTTAAGATATATACAATTTTTTTCAAAAAAACAAAAATTATTTTATACTTTAATTTAATTTTAATTTTTTTACTAAAATATTCTCTATTAAGTTAAATATTTATTTTTGAACAAAAAAAAATAAATGAATAACATTTTGAAAAAAGAATAAGGTTATGAATGAAATAAAATAATTACAAATGTAAAATATTCTTGTAATATTAAAATGGTCAAATTATAAATTTAGAGAATATGAGTAGTAGCTTAGAAAAGTATCAATAGTAATTTTATTTTTTGGTTCTTATGAATAATTTTAATTTTTAAAAATTTTTATTTTTATTTTATAAAATTAAAGTCTTTTAAGAAGAATTTTCTCCCAAAAAGAATTGTAATAGAATGGATGAGACTTATTTAAATAAATTCTCTCTCTCTCTCTCTCTCTCTCTCTCTCTCTCTCTCTCTCTCTATATATATATATATATATATATATATTTTCTTTCCCCTCCACAACCCCTTTTTTATTACATGAAAATATCATATTCTTAGTCTTTGGTAATGTTTGACATTTTTTTAATAATCTAAATTACTAAGAGATAAAAATTTTATGAAAATTATGTTTATTATATTTAGAGTAAATTATGAAAAAAATTTCTATTTTTTTTAAAAAACCAAATATCATTTTATACTTTAATCTAATTTTAATTTTTTTACTAAAATATTCTTAATTAACTTAAATATTTATTTTCTGAACAAAAAAAAATGAATAATATTTTGAAAAGAGAATAAGGTTATAAATGAAATAAAATAATTACATTTGAAATACTATAAAATTAAATAAAAATGTTATTTCATGTGTATTTTTTATTAGATAAAAATAATATAAGAATGACAAATAATAATATTAAATAATATTTGTATCTTTATTTAAAAATAGTATTAAAATAAATAATAATAATGATAAGAATATAATAAATTATATATATATATTAAATGTAATAAATATTTTGAATTTATACGTTTATAAAATAAAAATAAGTTTTTTTAACTTTATAAAATGTATATGAAATAAAATTGTTTATCCCGTTCTGCCAACCAAGGCATCAATATTTATGAGTTTGTCCCCAATAGAGTGGAAGTACTAGATGCTGTACCGGAGATTCACAAGAACAGAACCGGGAAGAAAACCAAGGCATTGTAAAAAAGAAAATGCATGCACAATGAACAGGGGAATAAATAAGATGAGCTGGAGTGTACGCATGTTGACGTTAACATGTCATATTGATTACAGACCCTTTGCTCACATCCATCCCCCCCTACCCTCCTCCGCTTTCGATATTCTCAAAGTCTGTGAAATTCTATCCACGCTTTATCTGAAAATTTGGATTAATCAGTGAATCACATACGATGGTTCCACATTATGCAATTGCCTCAGTCTTAATCTGGACCGTACATTTTATAGATGTACCTGTACGGGGTTTCTGTGTCAACCTCTGATTGGAGGGATTGTAATGAAATTAAGGATGAGCAGGTAATTCTCTAAATTTGAGCCATCTAAATTTGATTTGGATGATCCAGATTTAGTATTTAATATTTTTAATTTAAATTATTATTTTTAAAAAAATTTATAGTTAAAAAAATATTTTTATTTTTATTTTATATTTTTTAAAATAAATAAAATATCAAAAATATAAAAAATTAAAAATATCAAATCTGAATCATTCAACTTTGATCTGAATAGTTGAAATTAAGATGAGTAGGGGATGAGCAGAAAAAAGATGAGTAGGGGATCTGGTTCCGAAATTTAGATAGTGCTTATAGGGTAACAGTGTATAAGAAAAAGAGGAACTGAGCGAACGAGGCACGTGAATTGGGTGTTTGAAAAAGAACCGGAGTGGGTGGTGACGGCTGTTTTATAGCAAAGGACAGCGTACAGTATAAAATATTCTTTGATTCAAATATAAACTCTTAATATTTACTTTACAAATATTAATAAAATTAATTAAAAATAATTTAATTAATTAAATTTATATTAAAATATAATTTTTTTATATTTATTTTTAATTAAAAAGTCTATCTCTATCTTTAATAAATTATATTAATTTCAATAATTTTTTATTTAATTAGAGATATTTAAAAAAAAATTATTTAATGACCAAAATAATTAAAAAAAATAACTTATATTTTAGAATAAAACAACTCTACCCGGAGGGAACAGTATTAATAAAAAACTGAGAAATTTTTTATTTATAAACAAGAAAAAGTAGCCAAATATGGAACGTGAGTGAATATGTCTGCTTAGATTCAGACGAGGATGGTAGAGCTCCGCCTTCACCTACACGGAAACCGTATGCAATAAAATCCAAACCCATCCAGCGAAAAAACAAGAAACGAGAAGTTAATATTTATTATATTTTTATAATTATTATTTAATAATATTTAATTTTTATTATTTTTAAATAAGGTACAAAATTTTTTTGTGTATGTGTTAGGAAAAATTATATTTTTGATTCCTAACACACAAATTTTAATTTAGTCTTTATAATTTAAAAATTTGTAATTACATAATTATAATTTAAATAATTTATAATTTAGTCCCTTCATTATATTTTTGTCAATGTTTTGTCATATATGCGAATTAAATACATTAACTTCTTTTATTAGCTTAAGTAATAAATATTCAAAATGCTAAGGCAATATATCATTAGCTACATTAGTAAAATTTAACAAAATACTGACAAAACTTTGTAAATTGTAAATGCACAATCACAAATTTCTAAAATATAATGATCAAATTAAAATTTGAATAAATATTATAATGACTAAAAATATAATTTTTTTATTTTTTATTTATATTTTATAACATAAATAGCAAATTACAATATATAAATTTAATTTTAAATTTTAGACAAATATTATTTTTAAAATATAAATAAAAATAATTTTAAATTTTTAGTTAGTATGAGAGAATATCTACTAGATATTTCTCTTACCCCTCACTCACTTTACTTTTGTTTTGCCCTCATCTATTTTGTTAACATTTATCTACAGTGGTCATAATTATTTAACTTTTAGCTTTTCTTTTTGTTTCTTCCTTTTTCTTTTGGTTAAAAGTGGCACCTCCAATGGACAAAGGGTAAAACAGAGATGGGCCATGGTTGAAGACCAACTTTTCTCTCAGTGAGGAAGTCGACAGAGACATAATGTCCATTTCTCAAGCCCATTTCAAGTTCTTGGATTTACTGTAGCTTAGAAGATTCGGTTTCTTCCTTATCATGTTTGGCAATAATGTTCTATCACTCAAGGGCTTAATGGATCACTGTTTAATTAGTTGATCATGAAGCAATGGCATACCCAAACATTCTCATTCATTTTTTATATTTCGAGAGGTTAAAAGACTGATTTTCTTGAGGAATTAAAGTCCAGTTTAATTTAAGCATAGTCTAGAACATACAACATTTAGCCTAATAAATTTTTGGAGTAGGCTAAGCATCAAAAGTCTAAACAAGAAGCTTGTGTCTCATAAATGAGCTTATTAACTTTAAATAATCATTAACTTTTGATTTGAGTAAAATTCCAAGACCTGCTATATATAAATTAAAAAAGAAAAACTCTTTTTAAAGCCATCGTTGTCACAAACTAAGCTTCCCTGATTAAGGTTGATTTCAAGCCCAAAATCCATTCAAGTGTGTTTTGATATTGTTAGTAATTTTCTTAATTTATTAACATTTTCTGCAATTTTATTACCTACTTTGTTTAATTAAAAGACTTATTAGAGCAAGTTGGACACATTTGGGGGAAAAAAAAAATGGAGAAGAAAGGGACACGGAGATGGAATCATGGAAGTGTACAAAGAGACATTTAGTACACTTTAAAAAAGAATTATGGATAGATTCTTTATATTGTCTAAAGTAACACTATTCATTCCTTCAATTTTGTAAAAAGAATGGCACCGTGTTAGAGATGGAAAGAGAAGGAAAAATATTATTTTGCTTGAATGAAAGTAATATTTTATATTGAATGATTTTGAATTTTAAATTATTTAAAAATAAAAAATTTTAACTTAAAGTTTTAAATTATAATTTTCTTATACAGTTAAAATTCTTGAATCTTGAATCTTTTAAAATACTTTATAAATTTAAAGTCCTTTAATATAAATATTATCAATTTAAAATCTTTAATTGTAATTTTTTTGTTTTATGTTAATTAAAAATTTTTAATTTTTAATATTTTTTTAACTCTAAGAGTGTGTTTTGATTATTTACTTATCTTTACTTTTTATTTCTATATTATTTTTATTTTACCAAATATCCAAATAAAAGTGTTCTCATTTCTTTTTTTATTATACAAAATATAATTTTAAGTTACAAGATTCAATTTTATTTTCTTCTTCTTCTTCTTTTTTTCAAAGAATCTTTCTACTCTACTAAAGATAATCTTAGGCCTTGTTTGGTTCAAAGGAGGAGAGAGGAGGGGAGGGGAGGGGAGAGATTTTAATGGAGGGGAGGAGAGGGAAGGGGAGATATATTGTTTGGTTCAGGAAGGGAAGAGAGGGAAGGGGAGATATATTGTTTGGTTCAGGAAGGGAAGAGAGGGAAAATAATAATATGTAGGCCATTTTACCCTTATATATTTTAAAAGTAACGACAATACTGCTAATTATTTTTTTTATTTTTAAAAATTTAATATTGTCACCGCCAAATTAAATAAATGTCAGAAATTATCTATAATTATAATTATTTTTAAAAATTTTGTAAACAAATAAAATTAACTAAATAATTATTTCAATAAATATATAATTTAACAGTTTTATTTTATAAAATTAAAATGCATTTGAGTTGAAAACATTGGCATGTTTACTTTTTTCTCAATATGGTAATATACCCGTGTTAATTGGTACATTGAAATTTCTCCTTAACCATACCTACAAAAATTTTATGAAGATAGGGGACATTTTAGTTTTTTTTTCAACTTTCTCTCCCAATCCCCCCAAATTAGAGGGATAAGAGAGAGGGGGAGGGGAGAAAAAATTTCATTAAACTTTTCCTCCCCTCCCATCCAAAATTACAAACCAAACAAGGGGTTAAGAATTACTATAACTATCCTGTAAAAAAGCAACACTTCTTTTTTTTTATCATTGTGGTCCTTGAGTAATATCACAAACTTCTCAATTCGAGTTTAAATTTTTGCATTGAAAATTTATTTTATTTCACACTAATTCATTGTGTCTTTTTTTGGGGGGGGGGGGGGGGGGGGGACCAAATTCACTGTGTCTTATACCCAAAAAAAAAAAAGAAACGTGCCTCGGGTAGTTTGCATAATGACCCGGTTGAATAGAACAGGTCCACACGACATTTATTGTCTATGAATATGGTACAATCTCACAATTCTAGTGATATTCTAATATCATATACTGCGTTTATTGAGAACCTATATAATGGAGAGTAAAAAGGATTTCTCTGGGATCAGTTTTTTGCAAATGGTCTGAAGAGTAGTGCTTGCACATAATCATCTACGCTATACGCGCTTTTGTCATCTCCATGCTGATAAATGACCTGTGCAGTTCTTGCAACGTTAAGCGAAGCCTTCCCAGTTGATGAAGGCAGAGAGTTTGATGCTATTGCAATACCATTTAGCTCTAACCATAGCTTCGCAATAAGCTCTCTTATATATTTTCTGGCTTCGTCTTCATCTGAAATATGATTCTCTCTCATGTAACATTGAATACTGCATGCATTATCTCCTCTTTCTTGTTCCTCCTAATTATTACAGAGTAACGTCATCATTAGATATTTATTAATCAATTGAGATTGTATTGAAGCTTATAAACTAGTTAAAAATACAGAGAGGTACTTACCCTTGAGGTTCCCAAGTCATCCCAAAGGCGAAGAATTTGGCCAGAGCAAGAGAAAAGCCTGGGATATGGATTCATCATGGAAATGGTTTGTTCTGAGAGATCATCTCCAATTAGGAAGAATGTGTGCACCAGTGCCATGTATGACCCTGCGGAAGTTACACCATTCTCCAAATATTCTTGAAAACTTGGTGTCTGTCCTCTGTTGAACCACTTAGCTTCCTCTAAAAATGCTTCAAATATGTCTATCCACTGCACCAATTAAGCATTAATTAATCTCATCCTCATACGTACATTTTCTTATATTAGCCATTTCTGATTATTTGGATATTTAGATATTCTTACAGTTCTTTTCAAGTGTGCAACAACGGTCAAGCTATGGTCTTTCTGAACTTTGTAGGCAATTTCATTGGTAGTGTTATACAATGCCATATAGCATATCTTCATATATTCGGGCAGCCCTTCCATCACATCGAGATCCCACCTGAAAAGAAGTATATATGTTCACAATTTGGTCAATTCTTAGTCCCATCTGTTGATTTTTATAGTGATACCCAGAAATAATTTGAGAAGCAGATCAACCTTCTGATGGCTTCAGTGAAAAAAACAAGCTCATCCAAGGAGCCATAAGAGTCGAAGATATCATCCATAACCAGTAATATGCAGATGGTCTTGGTAAGTTCAATGCGGCAATCTGAATAGTATGGTTCCGGAAATATCCCCACTGTCCAAAGGAAGCACTCCGATGGTCTATCTCTTGCAAAACTAAGTTTATCAACAAGTCCCAATTGTTTCCACCACCTAAACATATCAAAGAGAAAACTTGTTGTATGTATGCAGCATTTAAGAGCATAATGTTTAAAAGCAGAGATCTTTCACCTGCATATCTCTGCTAATTCTTTTTGGTGCAGCGATTGAACCATGTCAAAGTCTAACTTGGCCAAATTCAAAAGAGCTGGTATGTGGTTGCTAAACTTTTCATATTCATGAATGTAGTCTCTGGCTTCTAGCCTGGCCATTCTGAGGTGCCTTGGAAGCCTCAACGCTCTAGCAATAAGTCGTCCTTCTTCAGGGCTTAAGAGTGGGATGGATTGATGAAGATGGGCCTTTGTAAACTCCATGGCCTGAATTAATATATCTTCGCCCTCTGCCCCTAAGTATGATGCCTCGTACAAGCTTAACATGCCCCGCGTGTCTCTGCGAATTGATTCCTTGAATCTCCCCCTCTTGTCCATAAATTTCTTGAAAACGTCTACCGCATGAACGCTCAGAATTGGTTAGTTCAAAGTTGTACAGAATAATTTATTAAAGTTCATAAGTTTGACATGAAAGTTCCCACTTTTTTATAAGAAACTATCTTTTATTTTTGGACTTTTCGCTGAAAATAGATGAATCTTTAAATAATATTATCATCCCTGCAAATAAATTAAAGTATATGATACTCTTTTAAAAAAAAGAAAACTTAATTATATGACTTTTTTTAATGAAAATATACGCAAATACCTTTATAATTAAAAGTTACTTTACAATCAAATTCATTTTGTACCTCTGCTAATAGTCATTACTCATAGGTAATTAGTAAAAAAACAAAAATCAACAAAATCGAAAATAAGAGCAAGAAAAATGACAATCAGGTCAATTCTCAAATCGCTTGTTTTCTTTGTATAATATTTCTTCTTTATTTAAGGTACAACTTAACCGTTATAACACAATCATATAAATAATAGGTTTGAAAGTATTTTAATAATAAATAAATAAATAATAATATCATGGCTTTCGCCAACAGAAAACAATTATTTCAATAGCTTGCAGATCCAAAATGAGTTTAATTGGATGACATTTTTAGTAGTTCTGTGTTCTTTTTTTTTGATAGAAGAGAGGGTTGAGGCTATATTAATTAAAACATTTCCACTCTAAATTTCATTTTTTTAAAAAAAAAATGCAAATAAATGAACCTGATGAACAAGCTAAGGAGCCATTATGCCTGAGCAGGCGGAAGTGAAGAGCCGTGGCAAAGAGATCTTCACCCGCATCCCAATCCCACAACCCCCTCAGTATTGCATCGATCTCTTCCTCGAAATGATGGGAAATTCCCAAATGTTGGATTGTGTCTATCATCTTCAAGGCTGCCGTTGGGGCCGTGGTGGTTCGCAGTTCCTCTTGGACTCTTCTTTTCAATGCTTCCAAGCTTTGTGTGCATTCATCAGTTTGAACAGGTACCAACTAACACCAACATTAAAAAAAAAAGAAAAAGAAAAAAGAAAATAGAAAAAACGCTATATATGATTCTTGAAAGAAAATGACGTGTTGTTAAGGAAACAAAGAAAATGGCTATCAGGCAAGCTTATACCTTGTCATGAAGGGAAACTGATTTAATTATGGATCTACGTATGGTTGATGATTCGGGGTTGTGGAAGGATAAGTTGGGTGATCGATACGTGCATGGCCATGAACTAACCCTAGGAGGTGGGCTTATATGTGATGAATAAACTCTCCTTGAAATTTTAACAGGAGATGCAGCCATTATCATTGTAGTTAACGTTGTAGCAGACATGGCTCTCGTTGGTTGTAATGGGCTTGGAAAGGATTAGCTTGCACAGATGTAGCTATAGATCGCATCCGTTTATATAGACTCTCTGGTCTCTACACAACAAAATTAACTGTGAATGATGTAAATATAGAGTAAATTATATAAATCTTTTTTTTTGGTAATTTTGTTAAAATTATATTTTTTTATTTTTAAAAGTATAAAAATTTTTATAAAATAAAAAATTACTGTACACTATAGTTTAATTTTAAAATTTTTAAATAAAATATTTCTTATTTAATTTTTTAATTTTAAAAAATATGTATCTAAGTTAGAAGAGGATATTTTTGTTAAAAAATTAAAATTAAATTAAAAAAGATAATTTTTGTTTCAAAAAAGTTTATATATATATTTTAAAAATAGAGAGAAAGTCTATATAATTTTAACAAAATTTAAAAAATTTTTGTATAATTTACTCATAAATATATTATGTCATGTTAGAAATATATTTAATATATTTATTTGTTTTTAAATTAATTCTCTACAAAAAGAAAATTTTCGTCAAGAATTGAAAGGCAGACTTTTCATCACAACCGTAATGAACTTATTAAATGATTTTTTTAAGGTGGATTTTATATATACAAATATTGAAAATGTGAAATTTACTTAAATAATAATACATTGAAAAAAATATTGGAAACAATCTTAGCTACCTATGCAAAAAATTTAAACTTGTACCGTAACTAACCCAAATCCCTGCAGATTCAGGGTTTAGATATTGTGATCAAGGCCCATAGGGGGAAAAAAAACAGCTGTTTGAATAACGGAGCAGCCTAAGTAAACGTAATATATAAAGTTGGACGGGAAATTGCTTTTTTATAAAGGGAGACGACACCGTTTGAATAACAGTGCAGCCAAATTTGACAAAATTAGAGATAAAGATTTAAAATTAAAAATATTTATTTAAAAAAACTTATTATCATTATTTTAAAATAAATTATCATTAACTTCAAATAAAACTTTTTAAATTTAATAGTAACAGATCTTTTAAAATAAATATTATTAATTTTAAATCTTTAATTATAATTTTTCGTCAAATTTCATACATTTTTTTTAGAGTCATTGGCCTGTTTATATTTAATTTAAATAATTTAAATTTAAATTTAAAACTTTTAATTTAAAGTATTATTTTTAAAAAAATTATAATTAAATATTATTTTTATTTTTTATTATATTTTTTCAAAATAAAAATATTAAAAATTTAAAAAAATACATTCAAACCATTTAAATTTAATTTTAGCAATTCAAATGAGACTTTCTGTTGAAGGTGCAGGGAATCGGGTTGCCTGTAAACATATTATAATGGAGGGATGTGGGCTAATCTGACATGCAACGTGGTTGACTTGAATAAAATATCTGCCACGCCTGTCACTACCTTGGGCTAATTTTATAATCAAATCAATTAGTCAATTTTATTAGCTGCCTGCGCCTCCAGCTTACGTCTGGCTGATCTCTTTTATTTATTTATTTCTTTATATATATATATATATATATATATGTTCGAACTCCAATCCAAACGATTTGCATTTCTTTTGTTTAAGAACGTTTTGTAATTGAATTTTGTTAAATGCAGGATCTTTTTTCTGAAAATAAACATCCAACAAATATTCATGTGGCCCATCCATAAAAATTTTCATATACTATTATAATTTTCTCCCATTTTTTCTACATGACATGTATATTTTTTTGGTCCTATGAAAATCATTCAATAGAAGCAACAATTTATATATAGACTAGAGAATCTACCATTTGTACTACTTTTTTGTTTTTTAAATAAGAGACAGGATTAAATTTGACATGATATGCCTACGTTAATTTTATTGGAGTCATGTGAATTAATTTTAGTTCTTTGGCTTTTACTTTTTTTTTTTAATAGGTAACTATTTTACATAATTATAAACAATGATAAATTGATAATGTGATTATTAGATTTTTTTTTCCGTTCATTTTCCTTGTTTTATGTTCCCTACTTATTCATTTTTATATATGGACTTTCTTCTCTCTCTTTGTTAATTATATTTGCACCATGTTCTTCTTTATATGTGGTTAAAATACGTAACCGAAGCCAAAGTCGACAACCTAATTGACCATGCATGGATCAGCATTTGAACACCTGCTTGTTGTTAGTGCTTGGATTTGACCAGTCCATATAGGACCGCCCCTTTTGTTGAAAGTCAATGGCAAAATTCCCAGAAATAACTTTGCTGTATAATACATACAAGCGATCATAATACGGACATAAGCATAGTCAATGGTATTTGGCCCCGCGCTAGCAGCCCTAGCTCATCTCGAAGATCATGCCCTAAGCTGCCGTTATTATAATTAGTATTTAACTATACTATAGTTTTCAACATTTTGTAAAACTTTTAATATCTTCTAACGAGTTTCTTTCTTGCTTTGAGAATCAAACGTCTGTCCAGACTTCATATGCACCTGAGATATTTGACGTAGGATTCAGTGACAGCACTGTTAGCCTCCATAAGATGGGTGTATTTACGGCAAAAATTAAAGTAATTACGTCACTATTGTTACTTTATTATAACTGAGAATGAAGGAAAGGCTGGTTATTAAGGCAAATATGTTAGCCTCCATAAGATGCGTATATTTTTGTTTATGGCAAAAATTAAAGTAATTATGTCGCTATTGTTCCTTTATTGTAACTGAGAATGAAGGAGGGGCTGGTTATTATTGGTGTATTATTATAAAGAGTTTTTTTTTTTAATTTTGTTGAAATTATACCAATTTTTTTATTTTTAAAATACGTAGTTTAGTCTAATTTTAAATTTTTTAATTAAAATATCCTGTATAAAAAGTATGTGAGGACCATTATAGTTAAAAATATTTTAATAAAAAAATTTATAATTAGACTAAAATATAATGTAACTTTTTGTTTTATAAAAATTTATATATATTTTAAAAGTAAAAGAGATATTTGTATAATTTTAATAAAATTTTAAAAAACCTATATAATTTATCCTATTATAAAATTTATATTTCATAAGAGCATACATTGGTGTGAAAATATCTTGAACATACGGTAGCTGCAACAAATGGAGATAGCCCAAAGCAACCTAAAGGTAAACAACGCAATGTAGGGACAATAATACAAGGAATCACATGACCATTGAAGAGGACTTTTGGTATTTTATATTGTGTTAGGATGTTTGGGTAATGATATTTTCCATTTTGTCTTTCTATTTTTATAAAATTATATGAAACCTTATTTTTTTTGTAAGCAAAAATTTTATGAAAATTCTCTAAAATTTTAGAGTTTATTTTCTATTAAAAAAAAATATTTCTCTTGCACCTTCATGATTAGATCTAGTGAAAGCTAGATCTAACAATGCTGGATTGCTTAGTCATTTCCATTCGTAACAACAACGTTTGTATAAATTATAAAGAATGATAAATAGATTCTTTTTTAAGTGTGCCAATGTTTATATGCATCAATTTTGATATAAACCATCAAAGTAGCCAATGGTATGAAAGTAACGGGTTGTTATCCCTTGTGCTCTTGGGTGTGTGTGTGTGTGTATATATAAGTAACTATTTGTTATTTCTTATGCTCTTATGTGTGTCTATAAGCGATTAAAGGAGGGACTGGTTATTATTGGTCTGTTATTATAAGGAGTTTTTATTTTACTTTATTGAAATTATGCAAATATTTTTTTATTTTAAAAATATATAATTTAGTTTAATTTTAATTTTTTTTGACAAAATATCCTTTATAAAAAAAATATGTAAAGGACTATTATAGTTAAAAATATTTTAATAAAAAATTTAAAATTGAACAAAAAGATAATAATTTTTTTTATGAGAAGTTTGTGTATATTTTAAAAATAAAAGAGATATCTATATAATTTTCACAAAAATGCAAAGAAGATCTATATGGGTAACATTAAATATGTGATGGGATTACCTAATATTGTAATAATCATTGATCAATAAGAAAAATATATAGGTCTTCAAGAATGTATCGCTCTATTATAAAATTAATATTTGATTAGAGTATACAATGGTGTGAAAATATCATAAACGTAGAGCAACTTATGAATAGAGATAGCCCAAAGGAACCTAAAGATAAACTAGGTAATGCGGGGCAATAATACAAGGAATCACATGATCATTAAAGAAGATTTCTGGTATTTTCTATTCTGTTAGGACTTGTTGGTAATGACATTGTCCTTTTTGTCTTTTTCTTTCTATAAAATCGTATAAAATCTTATTTATTTGTAAGCAAAAATTTTATGAAAATTTTCTAAAATTTGGGAGTTTATTCCCTATTAGAAAGAGTAGAGATTTCTCTAGCACTTTCATTGTTAGGTTTAGTGAAAGTTAGACCTAACCTTAAGTTGTTTGACCATCTTTATTCGTCACAGCAGATTTTAAATAAGTTATAAAGAATGATAAATAGATTCCATTTTAAGTGTAGCCAAAGTCTACATGTAACAATTATGATAAAAACCATAAAAAATAGCCAATGATGAGGAAGTAACTATTTGTTATCTCTTATGCTCTTTTATTTGTGTGCACGTATGCCCATGTATGCATGTGTGAGTGTTTTGAAGGAGAGATTTAAGAAGTTTTTTTTTTATTTTGTTGAAATTATATAAATATTTTTTTTATTTTCAAAATATATAGTTTAGTCTTATTTTAAATTTTTTACGAAAATGTATTTTATAAAAAATATATATAAGGGACTATCATTGTTAATAATATTTTAATAAAAATATAAAATTAAACTAAAGTATAATGTAATCATTTATTTCATAAGAAATGTGTATATATTTTAAAAATAAAAAAGATATTTATATAACTTTAATAAAATTTATAAAAAATTGTATAATTTATTTTATTATAAAATTAATATTTTACAAGAGCATACAATGGTGTGAAAGTATCTATCATGAATATACGGCAATTGTTGCAAATGGAGACAATCCAAAGCAACCCAAAGTTAAACTAGGCAATGCAAGCACAATAATACAAGCAATCACATGATCATTGAAGAAGATTCTTGATATTTTATACTCTATTAGCATGTTTTGGTAATAATATTGTTCTTTTTGTCTTTTTCTTTTTATAAATCATATGAAACTTTATTTTTTTATAAGCAAAAGTTTTATAAAATTTACTGAAATTTTAGAGTTTACTCAGAAAGAGAGATTTCTCTTGCACCTTCATTGTTAAGACTAGTGAAAGCAAGACCTAACCTAACAACCTTAAGTTGCTTAGCCATTTTGATTTATGATGACAACCTTTATAAAAGTTATATAGAAAGATAAATAGATTCCTTTATGAGTGTGGCCAATGTTTATATGCATCAATTGTGATAAAAGGGTTTCTTTTTTTTTTAATCAAAATCCAATTTTTTAACCAATTATTTTGTCAAATCTGGGTGAGAGAAAAGAATTGCTTCTAAATGCTATACATTTGTGAAAATCAGACCTAATCAATCCAATTTTGTGGTGGCATGTTTTTTTAGGAGAGAAGTTAGATTTTTGTGAGTAATGAGAAGCCAATGATTATTGTATAATTAATTAGTTAAAATTAGTTATTATTATTTGTTTAGATTAGTAAGTGGTTTAATTAATAAGTAATCATTATTATATGATTAATTAGTTCAAGTTAGTTATTATTAATTTATTTAATGAGTGGTTAGTATAATTAAAAATTAATAATTGTATGACTAATTAGTTAGAGTTAGTTAGTAATTTATTTTATAGTTAGTTATTATTAATGTGTTATATATAATAAATATTAGTTATATAATACTACTTCTGATCTTATATATAAGAAACAAATAACTAATTCACAAGAATTAAAAAAGTTGGTTAAAAGTAATTAATTTTTTTAATTTTATCCTAAATAAAAATTATTTTTTAAGAGTACCCTTATTTAATATATGTACTTTCTTCTTGAAATTAATGACAGCTAATACTCATAATTTAAAAGACTCATTTAATGGAAAATAAAATTGAAATATTATAATTAATATACCAAACATTAGTAATTTGTTTCTTATATTTTAGACCAAATCAAATTTTAAAAAAGTCTCTTGTATATGAAACCGAAGGTAGTAATTAATTAATAAATTTAGTTAGATAGTAAATACTAATAATTATTAATGAAACAGTAATAATTAAAATAACTATCAATGTATTAAATAAATAAAATAAATAAAGATAGAAAAAAATAAAAAAAATTACATGGAGATATAGTTAAAAAACAAATCATTTTATGAAAAATTAAAAACAATATAGTATATTTTAAAGTATAGAATAAACTAAATTAAAGTCACCGAGACTATTTTTAATAATATACAAAATATAATTTATTCGATTATATATATTAAAAGTAATGGTTACTAGTGCCACAATGAGTTTTTCATCTTTCATGTTATAGTCATCCTTGACTTATAGGCTCTTAATGTTCTTGATCTAATGGATTATTAATAGGAGTAGGTAGTGAAGAATTTATATCAATTGCGAGAGAATGAATTGGAGGAATAGAATGCTGAGGAGTCACAAACCCATAATACAATGATCTCCCAATTTTAAAAAATTGATCGCTATACTCAATATTAAAGATCATTAGATCATCAAGTAATGATATGAATGACTTAAATTGAGAGGAATCAAGATATCTAAATTGAAATAACAATAAAGGAGGCACGTGATAATGGGACTAATATTTCTAAAGTTTGCATATTGGCCAATTGGCATAAAAGAAGATAGATCGATTATGTCAACATATTGATGTGTCACAACACCTTTATCTAACACAGATGATGTTAAAGCACTAATGTCATAACGATCTTGTTCATCTTGGCCAACAATGAGCAACCAGATTAACATATAATATTCACATCTTTTGCCTATCTTATCTTTCAGAATTTTTGGTCGTGATAAATCAAAAGCAAGTGGAGTAAGTTAGGAAACCATTATGAAGCATTACTTCCTAAAAGTTAATAAGATATTCATTTAGTCCTAATTCACTCTTTTTTGATAGCTATGATAGTCTATTTGCAAAAGATCATAAATGGTTGACCAATAGAGGTTATTAGCAATATTGACCATAAAAAAAAGACTATGTCGATAAAACAAAGATGTATTATATATTAAGAAAATGAAAATAGTAAGGACAACAAGCAAAAATATGTATTACAAATCTAGCAACACTACTAACGGGGCGGATTTACTAACAAATATGTGTCTAATACTATTGGATGTATTTGGAAATGCGATCTATAAGCCATAGCCACTTGAGATAAAGCATCTTGCCATGCATCCCATGCCTAAATAAAGCTCATATGCCCTTCTTGCCAATTCGTTAAGGTTTTTCTTCATAGTTATAATATATGGTAAGCCCCCAAATTAATTAAAGAAACAATGATTAGTTATTGCTTGTCAAATTGGCATAGCACACGATCTATGTGGCGTCATTCTTGATATGGAAGCAAATAAATGGTACTAAAGCTAGCCAAATGTCTTAAGACACCAAGTAATATTGTGGGATGTGCTTCTGCACACTATCTAATTTATATGATTGCTAAATGATCTATACACAAAATATAAAAGTGTCATAATAAATACATTACATACAATAGTTGATTTACTAAAGAGTAATCCATGTAAAGTGAATAAACATCATTGTCTCGCATTGCGTCTAACAAAATTCGATATTGTTGTAAGGCCATGACACCAAAACAGAAAGGTCATCCCATATTCTTCCAATTGTGGTTCTAAGTAAACACATCATAATAGTTAACAAAGGAATAAAAATGTTTTAAAACCATGAAATGTATACAAATTATTTGTCATGTTTAACCTAAATCCCAAAACAGGTAGTACCAAATAAATATTTGTTTAAGGATCTAACTATGGAGGCCTCTGTGGCACTAATATCGAGAATTTATCCCATGTGTAGAGATAAGGTAGGGTCATATAACTATTTATACTTTGTTGCTCAAGATTAGTTACATTGTAAAACTCTCTATATAAATAAGTTAATAGTACAAATCCCCAACTATATTTACCAACTTATTTAAAATCTTATAATAATAGAAGGTACATCAAGTACATTTTATGACTAGATCTATCTAATATAAGATAACCACTGATCAACTTCAATATATATGCATGTGCAAATCATTACATATCTTTGTCGTTTGCATCATTTAGTGGTTCATCAAAATGCTCGCCCAACTAAACAATGATGACCTTTGTCTAGTTATTTTATCATCTGATAGTATAATTCCAAGTTGCTATTCATATGTTTGTGACCATATAAAATTCATGTAACGAATGACAAACCTCCTTGTGTAAGGGAGGCTTAACTGCATAGTGACATCTTTCAGAGTGATCATACACTCTTTGCAGGTAATGTAAAATGTATAGGCCTTGAGACACTATCTCTCTATATATGTCGACACAAGTAATGAATTATATTCAAATTGACCTAGTTAGATAATATTATAGAATCCAACTTGTTGAAGATAATCAACGATAATGGACAGAGGCCGAGGTAAATGATCATTGTGCATGATATCTCGAGGTCAAAGCACTCGATCATCCTACAAAAAAGTGTAAAATATTGTGTGCACATCATTACAATTAAAGCACATAAAGTAAATGTGAGACATGAGTGTAAAATAATATAAATATGAGATTATCTTACGTAGCCAAGTCATACGACCTATGACACTTAACGTGTCTAAAGGTAAAAAAGAAAGTCATCTTTTGACCTTGGCTAGATAACCTGCTGTTAAGGTACTATTCTTCTAATCTTCCTGCATACTTCATTATGTTATAGATAATATAAATTAAAATAAGTCTCAATTATCAAAGATAATAATAATTAGTTTTTATACACAAAGGTAAAATACATTCAAAAATAAAGTCTTAACCTCTATACAATTAAGCCAAGTTTCTATGCATATATACATCAAGGATAATAATTAGTTTTTATATACAAAGGTAAGACATAATAAAAAACAAAGTCTCAACCTATATATATTCAAACCAAGATTTTATACATAAACGTGCAAACGTTTAGTCTTATTACTAACTAGTAGAATGACGATATAAATAAATGAAATGATTATGACTAATTTTCTTATATAATCCACACTTGTTAGATTAATTTAATTGTATGCAATTCATCTCGTTGTGTATGTGCATCGAACGGGGGCATATTTTTGCTTGAATCATTAATAGATCATGAATCAACTTTAAAGAATCTATCTTGGCCAATGAACCTCATTCCCAATAGGTTAATACTCATTGCTATATGTACTACGTATCATTTTCAAGAGAAAAATTAGTCGATAAATTGAGAATGGTCAAGGCCAACATTGGTATAAGCTATAATAAGATACTGACATAAGTATTTTTTGACTTGAAACTTACTGCCATCATATTAATGCTTAACTAAGTTAACTTTACAATACTGACTAAATTGATAATTTTAAACATCATAGGGTTCTTTAACCTCAAAGGACATCGCCTTTTTACTAAACACTAAGATAACACACGCAGAGATAGCTTGCGTAATTAAAGCTAACTTATTGTTAAGAGTCTCACAAAAAACCTAGCTGCCCGCTAGCTGTGCATGTACTTGTTGAACTCATTTGACAAAGTATTTATTTACCTTGTGTATAGTTGGCTTTGCGATGTCAGTTATAGGCAAACTCTTAATGCCTTTAAGGATACCATTCATTATTTTGACCAGGTTTGTTGTCATATGACCATAGCATTAGCCCTCTGTGTCATAGGCATATGTTATTGCTCTTTGCGATTATTAGCTATCTAAGTAGCCATAGGCTTGTGTAAAATTGTTAGGTTGACCAATTTTTCATCCACAACATAATGCTCATATGCATACACAATATTTATGAATTTCTCTTTTAGCCAATTCATTCTATGTATTAGGTTGCAAGCTACACGTTGAAGATAGAAAACATGATGCTTATATGGCAACTGCCACCCAACCCTTAAATCAGAGATGACAAATAAAATTGAAGAATGTCTACTAATATCAAGTAAATCTCCCTTCTTTTCTTAACAACACTTGTCTAAAGATTAAAAAAGAACCATGACTAAGCTCCTCATGTCTCTCTTATAATATAACAAATGTAAGGGCACAATTTTTCTATCACCATCTCAAAATATAGCTATAAGTAGTGTGTCTTTGTATTTTCTATACAAGAATGTCCCATTGACTTAAACAATTAGTTTAAGGTGTTCAAATGTATCAATATATGACTTGAATGTTTAGAATGCTCAATGAAACATCCTTACAGGTTGCTCATCATAACTATTTTGCTGAAATTGTTTATTTAAAAACTATACAATTGAACCAGGCATGAAATGCTATACAATTGCCAACCACTTGGGCAATAAAGCATATGAGTTTTCCTAATTACCAAAAGCATGAGTGAAAGTTCAGTGTTTTGCCTTCCACATTTTTTAATATGACACGATATAGCCAAAAAAACTTTACACTCTCTTAATGATTTGGGAAATTTTAATTTTCGGCTAGTCAGTCACCAATGCCACAATGCATGATGATACAACATCAAAGTCCAACTTTAGGTGATCTTGAGATAATGTCACAAAAAGGCATGTATGTGGTCCCCATATTTTATTATCTTTCAATATGTTCTTTTTGCTTTTTTGCATGCTTTGATTTTCTAATTGCAATTGCAGTAGTAGTCAATACACCGATATTCTTCAATTTTTATAGAAAAGTAGTACATAAAAAATGTGTGATGCACTTAAATGGAGTCTAGCTTAATCGTCCACCATATTACCATTATATTTGCATATGACATATAAATGTTTAACTCTTGGTTGTCGTTAAAATTCATAAGCTCTCCCCTTCCACTTGCCGCCTTTGTATTAACCTGTACAGACACAAATGAGTAGGTAGAGAATACTTAAGGGCCCGAGACCACTCTCTTTAAGGAACTTGGTAAAATAGCCCCATAACTTTAGGGAAAGGGGTGCTTCCTCATAAAGGGGGTTGTAGTGACTGGGCCTGGCATGGAGGTTTGAGTCCTTTTCAAGGCATAATATTGAGATCTCTTATTGAATTAGAATAAGTTCGGCAATAGATCACAAAATCGGGGAAAAGCAATTGTCAAGTCATTATATTTACTTGCAAGTTCATTTACCATAAAATTCATCAGATTATGATTACCATTGTTGGTCTCCCCATTGAACTCATAGTTATCATCATTATCATAATCAACATCCATAATAAAGTCACATTTATTTTCGTTCTCAAATTCATCCATTAAATTTTTTATCGCAACCATAAAAGATTGAGATAGAGTATTGCCAATTACTTGATGGAATGAACTCGATTGAAATGTGTGGTCCATATTTGGGATGTTATATTATTAACTATAACTACATATAGATCAAACGGGTGAATATCTCTAAAATATATACTGAACAAGGATACTTGCTCTACTGACTCATGCATATTACTGGTAAATGGAAGTGTGTAAGCAACATGATCATCCTTTGGTTGCGATTTGATAGTCAAATCCACTTGATTATTTGAGATACATGGATACAACTCTGCACCAGTCAATTGGGATGGGAATCGCGAGGTCACTTGTCACATTTTTTGCATATTAAAATTGTCTTCTAAATTACATGCTTGATATCATCTTTTAAATTACGTAATTGAGTGTGCCAAGTACCTATATACTAACTTAGATGTAAATTAGTTTGAGGAAAGTCATAACTTTTGTCCAATTATCTATTTCAACCTCTCCAAAGTAATATATGAATCAATTATCATTATCTTCACTTTGATACACTTAAACATCATACCATTAGGACTATAAAAAATTCGCTTATTTGCAAATATATATACAATCTCATTCTTCCTAGTCATTTTGTTTTCTTATAGTATGATTTGCAAACAAAATAAATATAAGAAAAAGTAAATTTGAACAAAATATAACCACAAAATAAATATAACAAAAAAAAGAGCAAACTAAATAAAGGTAACAATAAAAGTAAATGCAAAGAAAATAAATATAACACAAAATATAAATGCAAGCATAAAACTATAGCAAAGAAATAAATATAACCAAAATAAATATAAAAAAATGCAAACAAAATAGATATAACCAAAAAGTTTAATACAGTCATAATTAATATAGCAAAAAAATAAATGTAAAGAAATATATATATATATATAATAAATGCAAGCATAATAATATAAGAAAAAAAAATTAACCTAAAATAAATATTAAAAAATAAATAGGAACATAATAAATATAACAAAAATAAATGTAAAGAAACTAAATGTAACTTAGAAAATAAATCCAAACATAAAAATTATAGAATAAAAATAAATATAACCAAAATAAATATAAAAAATAAATGGAAACCTACTATATATATATATATAGCAAAAAAATAAATAAATATCACCAAAATAAATATAAAAAAATTAAAGCAAACTAATTAGCTATAAGAAAAATATTTAATGCAAACAAAATAAATATAACAAAAACATAAATGCAAACAAAAAAAATAAAAAATAAATACAAAAAAATAAATATAACACAAAAAAATAATGCAAGCAAAATAAATATAAAAAAAATGCAAACATAATCAATATAACACAAAAAAAATTAATACAAACAAAAAATAAATACAAAAAATAAATAAATGCAAACATAATAAGTATAACAAAAAACTAAATGTAAATAAAATAAATACAAGAAAAAATTAAATGCACACTAAATGAATATAACAAAAAAATAAATTCAAAAAATAAATAAATATGCAAAAAAATAAATTTAACAAAAAGATAATTAAATATAAATATATAATTTAATTAACAAATATTTATAAAATAAATAAAAAATGTGCTAATCTTATTAAATTAGTGGAAAAAATTTGAGAGGAAATGTTAAGCACTTTTAGAAGTCAAAATTAAAAAATAAAAATTGAAAGTTACAAATTTAAAATTTGTAAATGATGAGTTAAAGATGAAAAAATGCATTTGTAATAATGCAAAAAATTGAAGAACTGGGATGAAGAATAAAAGAAGGGAGACAACTTCTTTGAGTCTATTTACCCGTTTTAAATAATGTAAATCATGAAGGAAGTAGGGAGAATGTGGATCAAAAGACATACTCAAAACTTTTTTAAGTCTGTATGTATTACAGGTTCAGCCTCAACATGCAGGCTTTACCTACGTGCGTTGCAAGCTACTTAACTTGCATACATGCCAACTAAGTAGCTTAGCTTACATATAAGTTGGCTTATATATTTTTTAAATCAAAATTTTTCCTCTCAAATCATGAGATCCAATTTAAAAAATTGTGATAAAAGCCATTAAAGTAACCAATAGAGAGATAGTAACTACTACTTATCTTTTATGCTCTTTTTTGTGTGTATGTATGCGTATGCGCGCGTGCATGTATATATACTTGTGGGAAATGCAAATTATCTAAAGAAAAATTAAATTGTTAGTAAATCTTTAATTATGCAAATTAAGTCCTTATTTAATAATTTATAGTTATGTAGAACAAATCATAATACCCATTTTAACCATGTAGACTCAAGGATGAAGTGGCTAAAGCAAAGGTTTTAAGCCTCAATCTTTTATAATATATTATTATAATATTATATTTATAATTTATAATTTATATAATTATGAAAGTTTAATTTTTATTATCTTTAATGATAAAAAAGTCAAATCTATTTTAAAAATTCTATATAAATTAAGGTTCCAAACTTTTTTAAATATCTAATAAATATTTATTTTAAAAATTTATTTATATATTAGTTATTTGGTTTGTTCCAAGTAAAATTTAATTCAATATATCTAGCTATATATTTAAAAGAGGAGAGTCATTCTTATTCTCTTATATTTTATTTAACTTCTTATAATTTCATTGTATTGAAAGCAAGGATTTAGGGAAAAGTAGGATATTAACTTGTATTATTTTTTATGATAATATAAGAAAGGTTTTTACTATGGGCCGAGGAAATCTAGAACCATTGATAAATTTATAATAAAAACCTCTCAAAATTTTAAAGTTGGTCAACTATCTCATCTTTATTTATTGCTGATTGAGTTTACTAACAATAAACAACATTAGATTAAGACATTAAGGGTAGAAAAAAAAAATTAATATTTTTTTATTAGAGAATCTAAGAAAATGTATTATATTAAGACGATATAAGCACCATAAAAAAATTAAGAATAAGAAACAAGTTATGAATATGATAAAAATAAATTTATGAATAAGATAAAAATTAATTTTTTTGTAAATTACATGAATATTTATATTAAAAAATATTATCAAAAAATTTATTACGCTTAATTATTGATAAATTTTATGAAATAAAAAATATACTCAATTTTGTAAATTAATAAAAAGTATGTTATAAATATATTTTTTTTAATTTATAAATTTTACATATCTAAACATATTAAATTTATTGTTTTTAATTTCTTTTCACTATCCCAATAATATAATCCTGAATTCGTCCTGAGCCAACCTCGCCTGAGCCTAACCCGTCCAATCATATCATCCCTAGTTGTCAAATTCACCATCGTGTTCCCCACTAGCATAAACTCTCCATGATCCCACATCCTCCTTCACTAGCCCTCCGTTTAGCCTGCTACTCTCCGTACTGAACATGTAGGTTGTGCCCACCGTTTTCATTCATGTCCAGTGTTAGTGTCAACCTTGAAATCAGATCATTAGTCCTCCAAAGGAGTTACGACTTGCACTGATCTAACGTTCTGTTTAGTTACATTCATAATAGAAAGAAAATGGAGATATAAAAAAATAAATAGGTGAAAATAAATAAAATAATTTTTTTTAATTTTTTCATTTTTGGAATAATAATTTGATGATCAAAATATATTAAATAATGATTATAAAAATATAATAAATATTATATAAATTATGTTTAAAAATACATTTGCATTCCAATGAATTAAATAAGTATTGCTCTGCAAACACTATTTTGGTAAACGTTCAAGTTCACCAAGAACAATATTATATTTATTCACAAACTTTGCTTTCAACTTTAAGATCTGAGCCCCTTTCATAGTAAAAGTTAATATTAGGGTTACACTTAAAACTTTCTTGTTCTACGAAAGGTTTGCTAAATCACATTTATCTTACTAAATCATCTCAATGATTGATTCATTTAATTACTTTATATCTCCCAAATTCGAATTGCTCCATTCCCAAAACTAGCTCAATCCGAAGCGTTCCAATCGTTTGATCCATAAAGTCTTTAATTAATTATAATGACCAAACATATCAAACATTATCGATTGGGCAGACTCGGTTGGATTTGGTTTTAATAAAGGTATTCTAGCTCAAAATGAATTAAGGTCCAGTTTAGTCCACAAAAACTTCGTTCGGGTCCAATTCATGATGACCCGATTAATTAGACTAGCTACAGCCTTCGCAGTCAGAGATGACCATCTCGAATGTCAGGTCCTCCCGTCATCGGATCCAGTATTGGACCCAAAAGGAAAATTATCAGATTCAGATCCGGTAGCGATATGTTATTCTAAACCACAACTTTCTAGGAAAGCAACTGAGTACTTAATTAAATACTCAGCGTTCTTGTTATCAATTTTTTTCTGGATAAAAATTATATATATATATATATATATATATATATATATATATATATATATATATATATATATATATATATTTGTAGATTACGCTATCGTTTTTTTTTTTATGATTTAACTACATTAATATGATATTTTTGATATTTTAAAAGTTACATTCGATTTCTTTTTAATTTATTTTTTATTAATAAAATTAACTTTTTATATTATATATTTTTTATAAATAAAATTATTAAAAAATTTTTATTATCATATTAAGAAACAAAATAAATTATAATTCCATATTGTACAGCAAGTTTTTTTAAGAAAATAAATTAGATGAAAAATTTTTGCCATCTGTATCAAAATGTCTGAGGATTTAAGTGTAATTCTTGAAATAAAAATAATATTGGACATAATTTAGCAATATCTGGGAGAATGTTAACATAATTTACTCTCTCTATGTATTTTCTAATTCAATGTTATATAATTAATTTTTCAGAAAAAAATTTTTACATAGAAAGTAAAGATGAGAATAATATCCCTTAGCATGAAGCCTAAATTCTTAACATTTTGTTTTTTAAGTTTAAAAATTTAATAACAATTCTACAGATTAAAATAGAATAGAATATATACATATATATATATATATATATTATCAATATAATAGAATATATATTTAAAATGATTTCGGATAACTTTATTATTATGCAATTTATATGCAATTCGTTATATCTTTATTATTATATTTTTTAATTAAAACATGACAAATAAGTGATTATCTAATAATAATATAACAAATATGTATAGTTTTTTATAAATAACCATATAGTTTTTTTGTTAAACTATATACTTATCTTATTAATAACATATACTTATCATTTTTCAGTTAGGGAATCTAATAGTAAAAATATAAAGAAATATATCTAAATCTAATCCTAACTTGAATTGTGACCACAAACTTATCATGTATTATATTAAAATTGGATATAAATTAAATGAATATGATAGTTAACAAGAATCAAACTTTTAATTATTTAGTTATTGTTACACGAAAATAGATTTCTTAAAATAAAACTATAATTACAACAAAAAGAAATTTACCTAGTCACTTTATTTTTTTTTCTTTTCTTTACGTAAAGGCCCATTTGATATATAGAAAGTTAAGAATAGAAATAGGAATGAAAAGTAAAAAGATAATTTTATAAGTAAAAACAACTTTTTGGTTCCTATTTTAAAATATTTATAAAATGAGATAGATACTTTTAAGTAATAATTATATGGATATAATAAGTATTTTATAACATTTTTCTTTCCCTTTTTCTTTCCTTTCCATCTACCAAAAGTTTGATTTCTTAAATATGGAATTTATAGCACACACTAAGCTCCATTTATAGACCTTTTAAAAAAAGTCAATACTACTTTTACCCAATAGATAAGATGCTTATTTAAATATAATAATTAGATAATTAATGATCTCAACTCCTTATTTTAGATAACAACTAATTATCCTATTAATTGTCCAATATCTTAAATAAAATATTTAAGATATTCAATTGCTTTTTTTATTTATCTTATCATGAGTGAATAAATCAACAATTTAAAAATATAACAGGTGTATAAAACATTATGCATGCTTCACAGATAGACTCAACATATAAGTCAATTTACTGAAACATAATGATAATGTAACTTTAAACACAATTAAGCAATCAAATGAAAATATGGAACAAACAAGACAATTCAATGATGATGCTAAAAGTAATCATAGAATTTTCAAAAAATAGTTTGGGAAATGAGTTTAACAGCTAAGGCCACAAACTTAGAAATGGTTCATTATGACAAAATGTTAACAAATATTCAAAACAGTTAACCAAAAATAAATAAGTTAGAAAACTGGGAAGAGAGCTGAGAGAACAACACTAAAAAATTATCTTGGTTAATTTAGCCAAACTTGACAACACAAAAACTTAAAAGATTTTTCAACCTAACTCAACAAATGTGTACAATAGATGATTTTTCATGTGTTCATCATCAATAGTTTATAATATGGTTTTCCCAAGCTTACCATTAATGTTTTAGGTTTCTAGCTCATCTAAAACTTTTACAAACAACCAAGGGTTTTCTCTAACTCACCACAAACTAACTCTCACTAGATATCACCCTTTAATAGAGATTTACAAAGAAAAAGATGGAGTTTGGATTGTGTTGTTTTTGTGGACTTTAATCTTCTTACTCTCAAGAAGGAAGATCACTGAGATTTCTCCATAAAGAGGCTTGAGACAAGGGGATCCTCTCTCCCCATAATTGTTCATTTTAGTTGCAAATGTTCTCTGTAGCATGATCAATAATTTTACATCTCAAGGAAAGCTCCACGGCATAATATTGGCTAAAGGCTGTTTGGTTCTTATCACTGACTATTTGTTTATGGATAACTCCCTTTTATTCCTAAGAGCAAATAGGGAAAATTTTCTTGTTATGAAAGAAATCTTGGAAAAATATTGCAAAGCCTTGGGTTAAATGGTAAATGTGAGTAAAAGCTATATATTCTTTCCTAAAAACTCTCTTTTGGACTTGATAGAAGATATTTGCAGCATTTTGAATGTTCCAGCTGCTAATTCTCGGGGCAAGTATTTAGGTTTATTAGTTCTTGTGGGGAGATCTAAATCAAAAGCTCTTGCTTTTGTTCATGATAGAATTCAAAATAAGTTCAAGGTTGAAAATAAAACTATCTCTGTCAAGTTGGTAAAGAAGTTCTGATTAAGGCAGTGGCTAATACCATTTCAATATTCCCAATGTCTTGTTTCAAATTCTCTGATAAATCTTGCCAACAGCTAGATAGTATCCTCGCAAACTTTTGTTGGGGTCAAGTCTAGGAAGAAGGAAGAATTCATTGGCAAGCATGGAAAAAATTGTCTATAACAAAGAAGGATGGAGATTTAGGTCTTAAAGATTTTACTATGTTCAACCTAGCTTAATTAGCTAAACAACTTTGGCGGATTTTATCTTCTCCAAATGAATTGTGGGTGAGAATCCTTAAAAGGAACTTATTTTCCCAAGTCTGACTTTTTGAATGCCAAGAAAAGCTCTAGAGGCTCATGGGCATGGTCAAGTATTTTAGAAGGGAGGCATTTTATGTCTAAGGACTTGTATTGGGTAATTGGCAATGGTTTGAAGGTAAATCTCTGGCCAGAACCGTGGTTACCGGACTTGCAAAATTTCAAATTAAATCTAGTGTCCCATGTGAGGAAATATAAGGCTATAATGCGGCTAAGTTTATTTTGAACAGACACTGGGATCTTTCCTTAGCGGAAGGATGGCTGTCCAGTGGAGAAATCAAAGCAATTAAGCGTATCCCTTTACCAAATCATAATAAAGAAGAAAAGTTGATATGGTTAAAAGCTAATAATGGAATGTATACTGTTAAAAGAGGGTACCAATTTGCTATGCTTCTATCTAATGATAAACAGAAGCTCTTCTTTTCAGATTCCTCCTAGCCTTTAGCAAGCAATTTGAAATCTAGAACTCCCCCCAAAAAATCAAGTTTTATGTGGAGAATTTGTACTAATTCTTTACCTTCCAAAGAAAATCTTTGGAAAAGAAATTCTAGTTTATCTCCGACCTGGCCTTGCTGCTGTACTGATATAGAATCAGTTGAGCATCTTTTTCTCTTGTGCGATTGGGTCAACGAGGTTTGGTTTAGTAGTCCCTTATCCCTCCTAATTAATAATTGTAAAACTGAAAGAATTGACTCTTGGCTGGTTGATTCTTTTTCTTGTCCTGAATTGGGGAATTAGAGAAAGCTGGGATAGCATTATTATGTCGGCAGATATGGAAATGTAGATGTAAGATGGTGCTTGAGAATCTTCGCCCAGACCCGTTGATTACTATGAATGCTGCTGTCTGTGCTCTTAGTGAATATGTGGCTGGTAATGATTGGGAAATAGAACCAAACAATTGCTATGACAGTTGACTTATCTTCTTCTTAATGTGGATGGTATTGAAAAACACAAGGCTGGAATTGGAGTCATTTTGCGAGATAACATGGGGGATTTAATTGAGTTTGGGTGTGCATCTTGTTCAGCTTCATCAATTTTTATGGCTGAAGCATCTGCTATGCTGAAAGGGCTGCAAATGGCGCTGGATTTAAACTTTGTTTGTTTTGTTTTGGTTATGTGTCGTTTCTCTATTTGGCCCAAATATTAAAAAAAAAAAAATCTTCTCACTTATCAATGTGCTTTGGCATAGTGATAAAAAAATATACTTTATCGCCTAAAGGTTGCTCCAGTAATTCTAAAGTTTTATCTTCTTCTTAATAACAAAAAAATAAAATCTCAGTCACTTTGTTAATTTGTTGTGATAAATTACTGTTTTAAATCAATAAATTGTTCAATTCAATTATTTTTAAGATCAATTAGTTCCATTAATTCATTAAGTTATCCTCGCACCAATTAATTGATTCCTGATTTATAGTAAAATAAATTAAATACATTAATTCATCATTTAAACAAGCCAAAAAAAAAAAGCACGAGAAAAATCACCAGTAAAACGAAACTTAGAGGTACCTTCAATTTAGTATTTCTGTATTGTTTGTCGTATACATGACTAATAAAAGACGACAATGAAAACGTGATATTGCTCCCTCAAAAAATGATTTGCCAACTCACCTATCGTACGTAATCAATCAATTTGAAATTACATATTCATTCGGGTTACCTTTTTTTTTCCCCCTCTTTTTATTTCACCCTTTTACTGTCGATAAGCATTTCATACTCCTAGCACATTAGTTTAAATAAAAAATTAAAAAAAAAAAGAAAAAATTACCAAAAATTGTTAATATAAATATCTTAGGTACACCGTCTTTATCCATTGACCCACGCCGCCCCTCTCTTCTGTCCCCCATAAAAGCGAGGTAATTAACCAACTAACTGTTTTCTAGTCAATTTATTATCGACTTTCCATCATGTCAAGTAATTGTAATTGGATTAAACAACAAAATAAAGGAAGATATATTACGTAATTGCTTAAAATAATTAACACTCTTTTCTAATCAAAAGGAAGGAAAGTCATCAATCAACTATATGTCTTATAGTCAATTTATATATTATCGACTTTCCATCATACGAAGTAACTGTGATTGGACTAAGCATCAAAATAAAAGGAGATATATTGCGTGACTACTTAAAATAATTAAGACTCTCTTCTAATCAAAACGAAGGGAGGTGATCAATCTACTATCTGTCTTCTAGTCAATTTATATATTATCAACTTTTCATCATGCAAAGTAATTGTGATTGGATTAAGTATCAAAATAAAGGGAGATATATTACGTAATTGCTTAAAATAATTAAGACTCTCTTCTAATCAAAACAAAGGGAGGTCATCAACCAACTATTTGTCTTCTAGTTAACTTATATATTATCGACTTTCCATCATGCGAAGTAATTGTGATTGGATTAAACATCAAAATAAAGGGAGATATATTACGTAACTACTTAAAATAATTAAGACTATCTTCTAATCAAAATAAAAGGAGCTCATCTACCAACTATCTGTCTTCTAGTCAATTTATATATTATTAACTTTCCATTATGTGATGTAATTGTGATTAGAGCAGGCATCAAAACAATGGCACATATATTACATTACTGGATAAAATAATTAAAACTCTCTTCAATTTCAGTTTATATATGTGCGATTAACTTTCTAAGCATTTTGTTACCCATCAATGTGGTTTTGGCTTAGTGATAAAAAAAATACTGTTACCTACTGTTAAGTAAAAAGTCATAAGTTTTATCTTTTTTAATTAAAAAAAATTTCACAGGCACTTTATTAATTTATTGTGATAATTAAATTACTGTTTTAAACTAATAAATTGTACAATTCAATTATTCCTAAGTTCAATTAGTTTCATTAATTTATCCATCCACCAACTAACTAAATCATGTTTTGTAGTAAAAGACATCAAACATATTAATTAATTCATTATTCAAACAAGCAAAAAACATGAGAAAAATCAAACGTAAAACGAAACCTGCAGGCACCTTCAACTTTTTACTTCCGTATTGTTTATATCAATATGACTATAGAGGGACGACAATGACGACGTGATATTGCTAACCTCTGAAAATGATTTGCCAACTCACCCATTGTACGTTATCAATCAATTGGAAAATTACATTACGAGACGCAGGTCACTTTTTTCTTTTCTTTCTCTCTCTCTCTGTCTCTGTTTCTATTTCACCCTTCTGCAATTAATAACCATTTCAGATACGCTCTTGTCCTAATTACTATTTCTCTCAAACTAAATACAATCAAATGACTTTTTAGGTGGAAAATTAAGGGTGACAGGCTAGCTGAATCCTTTTTGATAGGAAAAAGACACGCCAGTCCTGATCTCTCTGTACAGTTGTGTTGTATTCATTGTATATATATATATATATATATATACGCGCGCATATATATGTATGTATTTCCCAATTGAAGATTGCAATACCAGATCTCACACATGAATAATGTCGAATCGGTTAGTATTTTTCCCTCAAGGATAGATCTTATCGTTGTTGTTGCTGTTATTTTTGGTATCCACAGGAGAAACTAGAATACAAATGCTTGACATTGTTTTCTTCTTATGTTTTTGTTCCCCAACAAAACACGGAGAGACAACAGCCAAGTACGAAATAGGATATACGTAGAGTAATTATGTTAAGCCATTTACGATACCTGAATCGGTTAAACCAAGTCCAACGATTTGGACTCATAAGTCAAGAGTGTTGTCTCTAAATCTTTTAGGCCTTCTTTGCTAAGTCAAAAGAAAGGTAAAGGTGGAAAAAAAATTTCGTGTAATATTTATTTTGTTTTTGTATTTATCATTTAATATATTATTTATTAATCATAACTTAATTATTAAAAGTAATAATATTAAAGTTATTTTTTATATTTAAAATTATTATTTATTATTTTTATTTTTATTTTTATACTTAACTTTTTAAATACTAAATAACTCGTAGAATTGTATATAGTTAAAAATATATATATAGTGATACAAAATAAAAAATATATGAAGTTTATTTTTTATTTTTCGATTTATTTTTCTTTTTTTTTTTTTTGAATTCTCTCTTCAGTTACACTATTCATATTCATTCACTAAATAGAAAAAAAAAAATGATCTCTGAAAATTCATACATAGGCAGACTAGTATGCATTTTTACCCCCTTTTTTAATCCATGCATTTTCTACCATTTCAATGCTCCAACTAGCATGCATTTTTTTTATTCTTAATTTGATGGCATGGTGAGATAACTAGGTTCCATAATCTTTTATTGAGTTTATTTTAATTGATTTGGAGCATTTAAATCTTTTTACAATAATAGTTTCAAATTTTGAAACCAAGGACTTAAGATTGGCATTATTTCCTTAACCACTAACGCAATCTCTTGAAATTACAAAATATAACATTTACTCTTATTATAAAAAGTATGCAGTGAATGCAATAAATATAGAAAAATAAAACTGTTCCGATAGAAAATTTTTATTAATTTTAGGAACAGATTTTTTTTTCCTTAACAAAAATAAGATATCAATTAAAAAAATGGGAAGTCTCAGTGTGTTGATCCGTTTTAACTTCAGCTGCAACAGGCGACTTTTTGTTTGTCGGGACTCGCGAGAAAAAGGTGGTCTCTTATCCAAGACTAACGTCCTAAATTGGACCATGCTTTAAGGTATTCAAAGGTGACTTGATTTGATTTTAAATAAAAATTAAATTGTGTCAACTTAATTGATTTAATATTTTAATAAACCTTGTCAATTTTAAATTCTAATCAATTTAGTTTAGTTTGATTTATTTTTTTTTATCTAAAAATAATTTTTTTAAAAAAATTATTTTTTATAATATGTAGAATTTAATTTTTAATATCTTATATCTTTTAAAATTTTAGTCAATAATAACTTTGAAATAATTGATTATTTTTATTTCTTTTTTTATCTAAACAAATTTTATACATTCACAAAAAAACTTAAAAAAAAAAAGAGCAATATCTTATAATAAAATATTATAAATAATTTATATATTTCTTGAATCATATAAAGAATGTAATTTTAATACAAGTTTAATTAATAAAAAATCCTATTAATTTAAAAAGAAACAAAATGTCAAATTTTAATTAATTATAAATTTAATGATTCAATTTGATTTGATTAACTGAATTAAATATAAAAAAAATCGATAATCGAATTGATTTAATTGATTTTATAATAAAAAAATTAAATTAAATTAATTTTTAATTAATTTTATTTAATTTTTTACGATTTGATTTGATTTAGTTTAGTTTAATTGTTTGATTCGGTTTTGTTAACTTTTACCACGCTTCGTGCTTTTCAAGTTCATAAGTCGGACCCTACGGGTCCTACTGTATTTACCCATTTTAAATTGGACCACACTGCAACATGACTAAAACATGCGTCGATGCTAAATACGGATCATCAATCCCTCCTGACTCGATTATTTCATTTTCGAATTGTTTTGTCCTCTCTATAAAGGCATGTTTGGTATAAAAGACTGAAAATTTAAAATTGATGGAAATTTTTTAAAAAAAGATTTAGAAAAGATTTATTATATATTTATAATAATTATTCAATAGTATTTTTTATCTTTTTGTATAAAAATATTTTAAATATTTCTTATTTCATTTATTTACTTTTTATCTTTTTTTTATTCCCTCCATTTTTTCCACATTACTAAATGTAGAGTAAGAAGTTTCAAAATATCAACATAGCTTTCGCTTTTTTAGATGAAAAATGTCTATGATGCAAGTGTTCTTTCAAAAGCTCTACATGAATCCGTACAAAAAAATTCTATATAAAATTTTGAATAAATCTTGCCCTCAGTAAGATTGTCCCAGCTATATCACTTAAAGTTCTACTATTTCTTAGAACTTATGTGTGGTTCTTTATGTAAAAATGGGAATCAAAATTAGTTAAAAATTTATATGGGATAAAAAAAGTTACAGGAACTTTATTTATTTATTGTGATAAGTTACTGCTCCAAACTAATAAATTGTACAACTCAATTATTCCTAAGTTCAATTTCGTTTCATTACTTTATCCTCGCACCAATTAATTAAATTCTGTTTTATAGTAAAAAAAAAAATCAAACACATTAATTCATTATTTAAAAAAACAAAAAAGCATGAGAAAAACCACACGTAAAAGGAGATCCATAGCTCCATAGGAATTTTCAATTTATTACTTCCATTTTGTTTGTTGTATAAATCCATTTTTAAAGAGAAAGGATTAAAACTTCTCAAAGTCGTAACGTTACCAAATTCTTCTCAGCCTCATGTCATGGCTAAGGTCTTCGTATAAGAAAGGTGCTTACAATCAAAATAGCAGAAGGCATAACGACTACAGCTGGCCACTGAAAACTACATTGTCAGCTTCCCTATTATGCGTGATCACCCCATTTGATAATCATAATCATCAGGTCACTTTTTTTTTTTTTTGTCAAGAGCGAATTATATATAAGGGTTTAAATTTAAAAAGTATTATTTTATAAAACATTATTATTATTATTTTAAAGTTTAAGATTTAAGAAAAATTATTACTAATTTTAATTAAAATTAATAATAATTAATGATAACAAGTCCTGCACAATAATCTTTTTTAAATTTAAATTTTTATTTGTAATTTTTTTTTATTTTCTTCCTATTTCACCCTTCTACAAATAACCATTTTTTATTCCTATCACATTTAATTAATCCATGTAAGAGTAAAAAATACGGAGAAAAGCCAAAGATTGCTATTATAAATGTCTTAGCTAGGGACAGGTACCTTCATCCATTGATCCACCGCACCCCTTTTGCCCCCTACAAAGTGAGGATCATCAAGAGAGAGTTGGTCTTCTGGGACCACATTTCAAAAGTGGGTTTGGTCTCCCTCTCTATCTCTCTCCTCATTTCCCCTGCAGTGCACTGCAGGGGATCCAAATCTTTCATCCATTGATCCACCACAGCCCTTTTGTCCCACCATGAAAATGACATCATCAATCCACAGTTGGTCTTCTATATCCACTTTCTTATTGACTTTTCGCCATGATAGGTAGTTGTGACCAAAGAAATTTAGAACGGATAACTTACATTAGCCAAATATTATTATGAAAGATTTTAAAAATTAATATTATTTTATAAGATCAAAAAAAATTTAATAGACAAAAATATGTTTCTCTATTAAATAAGTCATTTTTATGAAAACGAATTAAAAATATTATTTACCCTTCAAACACTATTTTCTTTTTCCTCAGCCATTTATTACCTAGCATTCGATCATTTCTCTTACAATTGGCAATTGAAAATTTTTGGACAGTTTCTCACTAGATGAGCATCCTTCAACGGTTTGAACGGCACGTGCCAGAATTAACCTTTAATGGGTTCTCCTGCACTCGCAAATTTGTGAGAAATAACAATAAGTAGCATCTCTCCTCATTTGATAGATCATAAAATTTGTACTTTCATTCTTTCTAAAATACTAGTATGTACACGCTTTTACATCAAAATTGAAACATATCTAAGTATTGTTGGCGAAAGGAATTTGGACAGTGAATGAGGAGACTTTAGATTTAAATTTGTGGATATGAAATTCCTGCTAGCTTTGGATGAATGCTATTGTGTATTAGATATTGTTGATTTATTTGAAACCAAACTTTAGGATAAGTTTTACATTTTAGGATAAGTTCTGATAATCAAGTAGCAACATGAATAATGAGTCTAAAACTCGATGGTAAACCACACGGCCAAAAATATGAGTAGTAAAATTCCTTAATTCCATTAGCAAAGTCCTTAAACCTCGGAGTAAGAGTTATAAAACTATTAGTATACTATGCGAAATCCCTAAACATAGTGGTAAATTTGCTGAAATGTAATAGTAACACAACTAAACGTAGAAATAAAACACCTAAAAGTCAACAGTGAAATCAATTTTTAAAACCTGATAGTAAATGTCCTTAAATACAGGAGTAATATCCATAAATGTAGTAGTAGCAGTTCTGCATGGTCCCTAGTAAATTTCCTTAAATAGAGTAGTAAGACATCTAAACTTAGTAGTCACATAACTAAAACTTAGTAGCAAAACACAGTTCATAAAACCTAATTGTAAATGTCTTAAAATCAAGTAGCAATATCTCTAAACCTGCTAGTGGGGGGCCTAAATGTGAATATCCTTAAACATGGTAGTATATGTCCTTAAGTGCAGTAGTAACATACCTAAACCTAGTAGTAATGGGTTACAAAACTAAAACTGGTAATAATAAGGTAAAGTGAATGCATGAACTATTAGTGGAGGGTGAGTATAGAACCTATAATAATATAGATGTCCTAATTTGATTGTATAATGTAACAAATATGATAAGCACAATGTAATGTTCTAGCATGTGTACGCTACACAAATTTCCTATTTTGCTTGTTAGTTATAATAAAATGGTTGTATTACTTCTAACTGGCATGTCTGGCATCATTGTCAATCACATTTAGTTATTTGTATAGGAAGAGATTATTGATGTGTTCTTTAGTTGTTTGTGGCTGTGGTTTAAGGGTATTGATTTTGTAACTGTTACTATAGAATGCCATGAAAGATAAAGATAACGTCTTACACAAATATAGATCTGGATTATAAAAGTTCAAGTGATTTTTTTTTTTTATATTCGCTGACATGGTTATGATTTATGGTATTCTAAATAAGAGTTAATCATATGTATGTTTTTATTTTCAAGGGTGAATTTTATAGGAAAAGTTTTATAATGTTAAAGAGGTTGGTAACATAATTGTTGTAGAGTAAATGATGTCCAAAATATGGTAGGAGAAATGAGTAAGACTATTTGTCATCCTTTTATAAGGAAATGCTACAGCTTTAGCAGAATGGAAGAATTTGGAACCAAGTAAGTAAAAGAGGTATAAGAATGAAGCATATGAAGAATGCATAGAGCACAAGAGGGAGCATGTTCCAGGAAATTCTCATGTAAGGAAATATTCATTGTTATGCATCCCTGTAATTCCTCATTTAATGAGTTCATGCTATTTTACTAAATTATTTATGTTCTATAGATACTAATTGTTACAAGGTGCTCACTCTCTTAGTTCAAGGAAGTTGTAGAATTCATAAAAAAAAAACAATATGCTTAATAAGTTAATGGAGGAAATGGGGTTTGGAAAGTTGCTAGATGTGGCATTTCAAATTTTGTCAAGGAACTTGTGCATCGAGCTTATTACAGCTTTTGATGTTCCAGCTAGATCTCTATCAATTAAAGGTACACAAGTACCACCGAATGCCCAAGATGTCCATGGTATAATAGGCATTCCACTCGGTGGCCAGCCCATACCTGATAGTTTAGAGAGAGAAGGCATAGCTGCAATTAAAAGAAAGTTAAAGGAGAAAAAGTTAAAGGATTTGAAAGATATTATATTAAAGGACAAGGCTGAGAAAAACTTCAAAAGGGTTTTTTTGTTGTTTGCCCTAGGGACATTCTTATGCTTGACATCTAGCTTATACATGAATGATAAACTACTTCCTGTTATTATAGACAATGATCATGCGGACATATATGACTGGTCAGAATTTGTCTTGTTTATTCTTGTGAAGGAAGTGGCAAGCTTCAAAATAGCTTCACGTAAAAGAGCAGAGAAGAAAAACATTGGGGAATGTCTTCCCTTCCTTATGGTATGGTTTTCCAGCTGTGTATTTATTTGACCTATTATTTGCAACATCTAACAAGTTTAATTTTGGTCAGTATTTTTTTTTAGCATTTTCCTCTTGGAGATGTAATTGTCCCTAGCAATGTTAATGTTGTATAGTTTTGGAATCAACAATGCATACAAGAAAGGGTTAAGCTTGAGAAGGAGCATGTTTAAGTAACTATTCTATGTTTGGTTATATATGCATTTGAATGTATAAGCTAATAGGTTTATTTGGTAACTGCTATGTTGTTGCTTCTGGATGTAGGGCATCTTTAATGCCAAAGGTCCATGTGCACTCCCTTCAAAGTCTGCTTTTCACCATCCAATACCATTTATTCTATTTGAATCAATTATGTTGAAGGTTATTAGGTATCTTTAAACTAACTTTTATTTTGGGAACCTTGTAGGGTGTTAAGGAAATGTATAAAAGACTCTTGAACTTTCTTCATGGATTTGCCTAAGATCTTCTAATGTTGCAAATAGAACTTGTGAGCCCTACTAATGAATTGACCATTGTGGGTGAGATGGGGGGAACCTCTGTAGGCAACATGACTGGTGATAAGGAAGAGGAAGAAGAAGAAGCAGTTGCATCACATGAGTGCATGTCAAAAGGAGATGGGGAGAATGCCTCATTGGATAAGTCATCTAGAAGTGCTACTGGGGTTGAGTTGATGAAGAGGAAAACACCAGTTGCCCCCAGCCAAGTGGATAAAGTTAAGAGAGAAAAACACCCATACAGGTTAATGAGATAACATCATAAGGCCATCAAATGATCACCATCTGTGAAGGAACATCTCAATGCATAAATAGAGAAAGGGAAAAAGATAAGATATGAATATTGCATTTCACATGTTGCTAGGGCAAATAGCAATTAGAATGTATATCAGTATGGGCAAATTCATATGTTTGATGAATTTATATTGGCGATTTCATTTTATGTTGTTCAAATTGGAAATTAGAATAATATACTTGTATAGTACTTGCCTACATTCAACAATATTCGAAAAAAATTATCCACACCCAATAATCAAATCTGTCCATTTGGCAGAATCTAATTCAGGTATTGGTGAAGGGACACTTTATATTGCACATGGATGAAGTATACGTTCTTAGTTGAAAGGAGACCCAGCACTGGAATGAACGAATTTAATTCATTCTGCATTTTCATTCATTTGACATTTTATTTGACAATGAGGTGATGCCCAAGTATACAAATTATAATATACAAATTATAACATACAGTAGATATTTATTGGACAAGTTAAAAAAGGCTAATTTCTTACCTTATTATTGAGTGGGATGGTGATGGTCTAGTTTGTTCCCCATTGATTATATATATATATATATATATATATATATATATATATATATATATATATATATATATATATATATATATATATATATATGTGCACAATGATCATTGTATTTGATTCGTTGTTGTATACCATTATCATCCACCAGATCTAATATCTGAGAGGCATCAAATTTTAAGATGTATTTCAATTGTATTTCATTGTCATCACAATTCATGTATAATCTTATTTCTCTCATAAGTTCTTCCAACAATATCCCTTCCTTTATGAGTCTTCCACCTATTCGACCCCCTTCATAGTGGATCTTCTTGCTTGAATCCCTTAAAATTTGTCCACCCATATGAAAGTAGCAAAACAACTCACTTGATATTTGATTTTGCATCATCTACTCATCACAACTACACCTAAAAGAAAAAGGATTCAGGCTTCCTCATTATTTTTGGAACCAAAATAACAATATCAATAGAAATAAAGCTAAAAGCAAGTAGTAATATTTGTAAAAAGAAGTAATAATATTTCTAACAGTTATTTCATTTTTTTAGATAGTACGAAACATAAATAATGGTGGTAAAATTATTAAAATTCCTTGTAACTCCAACCCAAATATTGTATGCAATGTAGACTATTCTTAATAAACACAAAAAGAAGAAGCTATTACCATTAACCATGAGAATTTGAGAGACATAGTATATCATAAATTGCTACTTATATAATTGTACAAAAAAGCCTTCAATATCATCATATCAATAAGTCTCTCTAAGCTATTTCATTCTGCTCACGCCATGACTATGAGTAGCTGCAAATAACAAGACTGGAGAAAAAACTTGTGGGATGACAAGAGGACTAAATGAAAAGTGGAAAAAATGGGGGAAAGAAGGATGAAGAAATAAAAGGGAATAAGGATAACGAACTAAAGGGAAGAAAGCTTAAGAAATAAATAGAGGAAGATCATAGAGGAAGCTAAAACTCATGGAAAACAAAAATGGCGGAAGAAGAACCAATGGCGAGAGTAAATTGCGTGGGCTTCATATGGCTTGTTAAAGAGTAAGGGCATTTTTATCCATCGATTTTCATTTGATTTTGCAAAGTAATATTGATTTTTAAGATCCTTTATAATAATATTTGGCTAGTTTAGGTTCTTCATGCTAATTTTTCCTTGTGACTAAGTTAGGCATTAAAGCAAAGGGAGTATTTATAAGTTACTAGATACAATAATTAAAGTCCCTGCAATTTTAGTTTATATATGTGCAATTATTTTTTGGAAAAAATATATTTAAGATCTAAATTTTGTAAATTTTACAATAAAAAATTTAAAAATTTAAAATTAATTCCAAAGACCAAAATTATTACTTAAATTTAAAGAAACTTATTATTAGAGTTTAAAAAATTTATTATCATATTTTAAACAAATTACTACTAAAATAATGTAAATTATCTTAAATTCTAATAATAAGTCCTATTAACTCTGGTTTTTAGCCTAATTTCAATTTTTAACATTTTTTATTATAAATTTTTCAAAACTTAGGGCTTTAAATATAATTTTTCCTTATCTTTTCAAACATTTTGTCACCTATCAATGTGCTTTAACCTAGTGATAGAAAATATTTGATCACCTAGCATTTCTACGTGCATTTGATATAACTCAAAATTTTTTATTTCTGGCAAAAAGCGATTAATTTTTATTTTAATATTTTCTAAAAATAGAGAGAAATTACTTTTAAAAAAAAAAAAGGAAAAGGAAAGGGGAGGCGTAGGGTTAAACTCGGGATTTGACAGAGAGTATGGATGATGGGAAAGCAGGGGCGATGTGCGGGGGTAGAAAAACTATAAAAAAACAAGGAAAGGCGATGGGTGAGGTTTTGTGGTGTCCGGTGATGCCAGGTATCTGCTTCTCAGGAAACAACATGCTTTCTGTGGTCTGTACATAAGTCCTTTTTTTTGGTAGCTAAAAAGTAAGTAAGTATGAAGATGATTTTATAAATAAAAAATATTTATAATATTTATATTTTAAATAATTAAATAATAATTATTAAATAATATTAAATAATAATTATAAATATACAATTATAATTTTTTTAATTTTTTCTTCACATTTTTCTTTTTCAGCCTTTTTTTCTAGACTAAGCGAACGGGCCGTGAGTTAGCTCAAGTAAAAAGTCATAAGTTCTGTTCTTTTCTTACTTAAAAAATTGACAGGCACTTATATTAATTTACTGTGATAAGTCACTGCTTTAAACTAATAAATTGTACAATTTAATTATTCCCAAGTTCAGTGAGTTTCATTAATTTAACCTTGCAACATTAATTAAATCCTGATTTATAGTAAAAAAAATTCAAACATAATAATTCATTATTCAGACTATAGCAAAAAAGCATGAGAAAAATCACACGTAAAACGAAACAAGGAAAACCATCAATTTATAACTACGTGTTTTTTGTTGTATATATTCCAAGGACCAAAATGACAATCAATTGAATCCTGTTTCACAGGGCAAAAAGAAAAGACGCGCTAGTCCTTATATCTCTATATAGATGTGTTGGATTCATTGATTTTCTTGCATTATGCATGTATTTCCCCACAAATGGACCAACTCATCTTTTATGCGTCTACTTAATAGTCAATACATGCATATATAGGTTACTTTGAAGATTGCAATACCAGATCTTACACATGAATAATATGGAATCGGTTAGTATTATCCCTCATGGATATATGTTATTGTTGGTGCTGTTATTTTCCTGCATCCACAAGAGATTCCAGAATACAAACGCTTGACATTCTTTTGTTCTTATGTTTTTGTTCTACGATGGAAACACGGAGAGACAAAAGCAAAATTGGAGAGCAAGTACGCAATCGGACAAATAAGAGTAACCCCGTTAAGCCATTGAGGATACTTGAATCGGTTGACCACGTCCAATGGTTAGGACTCTGATGCCAAATGGGGTGACTCTGGATTTTTCAAAATAATATACGGTGTATAATAAAAAAGAGATTAGACTTTTTGACGAGGTTACTATAGTAGAAAAAACATATTATGAAAATACTCAATGGTCAAAATTTATTTGCTGTATACTTAAATGTTTTTTAATAGGAATGCCAAGGAACATCTTTTGAATCCATTTTTTTTTTTAAATTATAGCCTAAACACAGAGCATGCTTCACATTCATAGCGTTTCGTAAAATATTATATATATATATATATATATATATATATATATATATATATATATATATATAATTTTTATATAATAAATATTATGTATATTTTATATCATAAAAATAAATATTTTATATTGTATTTATTATATGTAAAAAGATATAACACATTAGATATCAAGTAATTATTAATAGACATATTAAAATATAATTAATAATAATAAATTTATAAATTATGATTTCATGAATAATGTAATATTTCTAATCATAATTTAATTTCTTTTTAATTCATTTGCATAAAAATATTTTTTAGTTTTATTAAAAATCTCATATAAAAAATTATTTTAACTTATTTAGATGATTTTACGAAAAGATGATTTTTTTTTTGGTTGACAAAAGATAAGATATCAACTAAAAACCATGCATAAATAATAGTGTTGATCTTGACTTTGGCCACAAGAGATCACTTTTCCATTTTTGTTTGTCGTGAGTCTCTTCACCCAGACTAGGACTAGAACGTCGTAAATTGGACCAACTGGCCCGCCCTGCATTTGCACATTTTAAATTGGAGCACTCTGCTCTATGACTAAAACATGCGACGTCGACGGGTTCTCATTCTGAGATCTGAATATGGATCATCAATCTCTCTCAGCTCGATTATTTCATTTTCCACTTGTTTTCCACGTTCACTACTTGAGTAGTTTCAAATTTTGATATATTCTCTTTTTGAGATGAAATTTATGATGCAAATGTTCTTCCAAAAGCTCTATATGAATCAGTCCAAAAAAGAAAAAGGTTATAAAGTATTGAATAAATCTTGTCCTCAATAATTATACCAGCCATATCACTATGGTAAAGTTCTATTATTTTCTTAAAACTTATGTTTAGTTCTTTTTGCAAAAATGGGAAACAAAATTAGTTGAAAATTAACATGGGATAAAAAAATTTACAGGCACTTTATTAATTTATTGTGATAAGCTACAGCTTTAACCTAATAAATTGTACAATTCAATTATTCCTAAGTTCTATTAGTTTCATTACTTTATGCTCGCACCAATTAATTAAATTCCGATTTATAGTTAAAACAAAATAAACATATTAAAGAATTATTCAAACAAGCAAAAAAGCATGACAAAATGCATTATTCCGTTTTGAATAATATCTTCGTATGAGAAAGGTGCTTACAATCAAATTGAATAGCAAAATGTATAAAGACTACGGCTGGCCTCTGAAAAGTATTTGTCAGCTCACCCATTATATGTAACCAAATTATTATTTTATAATTTGATAATTTGATAATCATACTCACACAGGTCACTTTTTTTTTCCTTCTCTTCCTATTTCACCCTTCTGCTAATAACCATGTCTCAGCCCTCGCACATTAATTAATCCATGTAAGGAATAAAAAAGGCCAAAGATTTTTATTATATATATATAAATATCTTAACTAGCGATCCGCGTCTTTAGTACCCACTCCATCCCTGTTTGTGGCCCCATGAAAACGATGTCATCAACCCCCAACCTGTCTTCTAGTCATTTTATGTATTATCGACTTTTCGCCATGAAATGTAATTGGGATTAATTAAGTAGGCCATCAAAGCAAAGGGTATATTAAGTCACTAGATATAATAATTAAAACTCTCTTAAATTTTATTTTATGTATGCGCAATTATCTTCTTAAACATTTTGTCACCTATCAATTTGCTTTGGGTTAGTGATGAAAAAAATATTTTATCACCTAAAGTTAGGTCAAGCAAAAAGTTAAATTTCTATCCTTTTCTTATTTTTTTTTTTAAAAAAGCCACACGCACTTAATTAATTTATTGTTATAAGCTACTGCTTTAAACGAATAAATTATACAATTCAATTATTCCTATGTTCAATTAGCTTCATTAATTTAACCTAGCACCAATTAATTAATTAAATCGTGATTTATAGTTCAGAAAAAAATCAAACTATTGATTCATTATTCAAACAAGCAAAAAACATGAGAATCACACGTAAAAGGAAACAAAGAGAAGCTTCTTATCTAGTACAAATTTGAAACCAGAAACTGCCATATGTAAGGTGCACATAAAACGGGACCTAATTAATTTTAATAAAATAAAAAATCATCGTCAGGTGACGTTAGTTAATATTTTATATAGACTACAGCTTCGTGTAAGCATTATATATAGCAACCCCCCATGCTTAAGGAACGCAGGCAATTAACATTCGCAACTGCAAGTAATATCACTATTCCCTAGCAATTAACTATGGCCTTGGGGAGTGCCTTCTTGCCCAAACCCTCCTTCATTTCGCTTGGTTTTGGAAAACATGAAAAACAAGGAGGGCCTCTTCTCTTTCATAGAATTGATAATCATAACCTCCAATGCTTCGCTAGCCAACAAAGCGTTTCCCTCCCTTCGTCTCAAAGAAACTCAGCCAATTACCAGCCAAGCCTCTGGAGTTACGACTTCGTGCAATCCTTGAACAATGGTTATACGGTAATATTTCGTGGTCAATTACTTAAGTACCTCCCTGCATCAGAAATTGACAATACAGTGCGTTCATGATCTTTTATTCCTTAAAAAAGCTAAACTCATATATGATATAACTGTTATAGGGTGAAAGATACAAGGACAGGGCAAGGAAGCTACTCGAGGAAGTGAGGAGGATGATCAAGGATGAAAATGCTGAAATTTGGGCAAAACTTGAGCTCCTTGACGATATCCAACGCTTAGGCCTTAGCTATCACTTTGACAAGGAGATAAAAGAAGCTCTTGATAGTTTTGTCTCTTGGAAAAGACGTTATGACACAAAACAGTACAGAAGCCTGCATGAAGCTGCTTTAAGCTTCAGGCTTCTCAGAGATCATGGCTATGATGTCTCAGCAGGTACCTCTCGACCTATTGTTAATGTTACTATATGGCCCCTTCTGGGGTTTAACCTTGTTTCATCCATATTTCAGCATCACGCGTAAACTAAAAGATGTGATATTGTGACGTAAATAACGCAGATATATTTGAGAGCTTCAAGGACCAAAATCGTAATTTTAAGGCATGCATTGGCAAAGATGTGAAAGGGATGCTGAGTTTGTATGAGGCAACATATCTTGGATACGAAGGAGAAGACATTCTGGAGGAGGCCAAGGCCTTCACTAGCATGCATCTCAAAGACATAAAAGAAAATATAAGCAATAATAGTCTGTTGGAACAAGTGATCAGTCACGCGCTCGAGCTTCCAGTGCATCGTAGGACACGAAGGTTAGAAGCAAGGTGGTATATAGAGGCATATGGTAAAAGGAAAGACGCTAACAAGGTGCTGCTTGAAGCGGCTGAACTGGATTTTAACATGGTACAGTCAACACTCCAAAGGGATCTCAAAGAAATGTCAAGGTTAGTCAATTTATATACGCTCCGTATGTATGATTTCTTTTAACTGATGGTTTTTTCTTTATATATATGTGTGTGTGTGTGTGTGTGTGTGTGTGTGTGTGTGTGATGACGCCTTGTCCTCCCTTGGATAGAAAGAGAAGGGCAGCTGAAGTTTGGGGGGGGGTGTTTTATGGGTGGAAAAAGGGTCAAGTTTTTCAATTCAAAATTTAATTCATGATGGCCCACACCCTATAAGCCAACAAGGAAATTAAAGTTCGTCGACGTGTTTGATAAATAAAAAGAAAAAGGTCGCTTGGGGGCTAATAGTATGTGCGAGAGTTTGACAGTGCAAAAGATAGACCATTGGTTCAAATTCATAGATTTCATCTTCAATATTCATGTAGTGCGGAACATTGAACATTTAGAACGGAAGAGGATTCTTTGCGGTCACCACATGATGCATGCAGTAGCTGAGAGAGAGGAAGAGGATGTGGTCCTCACGGGCCCCGCTCTATCATCCTTTCTCTCGTTGCATCATGCCGTAATTGCAGTAGATTAGATCTTTTATATTTTTTTATTATAAATTTTTTGTAGAATTAAGAGAAAAAAAGAGAGTAGCCAAAGGAAAAAAAGAAAATAGACTTTATATATATTTTTACTTTTTTATTACTCTCTCTCCAAATTTTACAAAAATTTTACAATAAAAAAACTCTAGATGTTTCTTACATGTAATTGCATAGAATCTTCATCAATTCAGAATTACTATCATTCAAATTTATTTCGCCAAATAATTTATTTTAGTTTGTAAGGTTACAGTAATATAGTTTTGAACCATGATTGAGTTAAATGTTAAATTTTAGGTAAGAATTATTTATTCGTCCAAATATAAATAAAAGTAACCTATAATTCAAACTTTTCAGTAAACATATCCAAATTCAAGTCTCAAAAAAAAAAAAAAGTTTCAAACGAAGTATAAATATTTGTAAATGTTTCATTTAAATATTCTGAATGATCGATGATGGGGTAGAAGACTTCTAATAGAACCTGATAATTAATTAGGGAACTCTAGTTTTTATCAATCCATTTTAACATGGAAAAGTTTTCCATCATTCTCATGTTTGAACGTGCCACACAAAGGTTAAAATAATTTTTTCGGTCACCTTAGAACAGGGATACTGGGAGTCGGCGACGGAATTTATTATCCCATTCCATGTATGATACATTTTTTTAGTATTCCAGATTCCTTCAGCTTACATGTCCTTGGATCATCCAATTTTTTAACTAGTTTAAAAGAGAAATTTGGCTTCACAATAATTGTGTACATATTATAGGTGGTGGAAGAGGATGGGACTAGCAACAAAGTTAAGCTTCAGCAGGGACAGGCTAATGGAGTGCTTCTTTTGGACGGTTGGAATGGCGTCTGAACCCCAATACAGTGAGCTCCGCAAATCACTAACCAAAGTCACTTGTTTCATCACCACAATCGATGACGTCTACGATGTTTTCGGCACTTTGGATGAGCTTGAGCTTTTTACCGAGGCTGTTGAAAGGTTTGTTTTCTCCTTTCGAATTAATTTTATTTTATATAAATTTTTTCTTTGCTTTGAAAGGCATATTATGTACAGTATGTGAATTCCAAATTGTGTTTCAGGTGGGATATCAATGCAATACATGTTCTGCCGGAGTACATGAAGATGTGCTTCCTAGCTCTTTACAACACCGTCAATGAAATGGCTTATGACACACTGAAAGAGCATGGACAAAGTATCGTACCCTGTCTCACCAAAGCAGTATATACTCTCTCAGATCTACTTCACAACAAGCATATCACATGTTAATATGATTTTAACGTAACTCCAAATTGTTATTATTGAAGTGGGCAGACATGTTGAAAGCATTCCTGCAAGAAGCCAGGTGGTCACATGACAAGCATCTACCCACATTCAAGGACTACTTCAGGAATGGATGGGTGTCAGTGTCAGGAGTACTAATACTCATCCATGCCTATTTCTTCCTCAATCAAAATATATCAAAGGAGGCACTTGACTCCTTGGACAACCACCATGACCTCTTGCGTTGGCCAGCCATTATTTTTCGACTTTGCAACGATTCGGGTACATCAAAGGTAAAGTAGCCATTACTGTTATAACACCTTGTGATTCCATGAGTTTAATTAGACGCAATTATACAATTTTTTTTTTTTTTAGTTTTATTAAAATTACATAAGCCTTACATTTATTTTAAAAATATATTCAAACTTTTTTCTGAAATTAAAAAAAAAGGTTACTTTATATTTTAATCTAGTTTTAAATTTTTTTAATTAAAATACCATATGTTAACCTAATTATACATTTTTAAACAAAAAAAATTAAATAGAAGGTATTTTGGTTAAAATTTTTAAAATTAGACTAATTTGTGAGTAACTTAATTATTGTCTTAGGTATTAATCTTGTGTCATTGGATTTGCAGGCTGAGTTAGAGAGAGGTGAAGCAGCAAGTTCGATAGTATGCTACATGCATGAAACTGGGTTCAGTGAAAAGAGCAGTTACAAATACATACAGAGTTTGGTTGATGAAACTTGGAAGAAGATGAACAAAGAAAGAGTCATTGACTCTACATTTTCAAAAGCTTTTGTAGAAACTGCAATCAACCTTGCTAGAATTTCCCATTGCACCTACCAGTACGGAGACGGCCATGGAGCCCCAGATAAAACATCAAAGAACCGGATTCGATCGTTAATTATTGAACCCATTAAGCTTAGAGGCAGATAAATCCCTAGGAGATAGTAGTCCTGTAATCACTTGATCATTGACATATTTGGGGAATTTTTAATAATATCTTCTTTAAACTTTTTTTTCTATTTGATAATAAATATCATTAACATAAATTATAATATGATTTATATAATTATACTCTAAATTAAATTAGAATTTATATTATATTTATGATATATTTATAATATATTCTTTGTACCACATTATATTTAAAAAAGTATAAATTTTTTATTTATCTAAATTAAAAATTAATATTACTTATATTTATTTTTCATAAAATATTTAATTTTTTCTATTTGATAATAAATATCATTAATATAAATTATAATATAATTTATATAATTATACACTAAATTAAATCAGTATTTTAATAAATTTATAATATATAATTATATTTATAAGTTATTTACCATTATTCTGTTGCTAAAGCAATAATAATTTATAAAAAATCAATTTATATGATAATAAAAATATTATATGGATGTGTTACTTATATAAAAAATTTCAAAACATTAATTATCTCTAATAATAATTTTATTCACTTATTATATTCTTTATATTTATTTGTATATTTATTAAGTTATAATATTTATATATTTTTATTAAAATTATAATAATTAATAATATTTAAATATTTTAATTAATAATATTTATATAACACCGAATAATGGTTGGATATTGCCTTGGGTGACAATCTTAAGTTCTGTAACTACTTTTTTTTTTCTATTTGATAATAAATATCATTAATATAAATTATAATATAATTGATATAATTATACTCCAAATTAAATCAGAATTTATAATATATTTATGGTGTATTTATAATATTTTCTTTGTATTATGTTATATTTAAAAATTATATACATTTTTTATTTATCTAAGTTAAAAATGAATATTAATTATACTTATCTAAATTATAATATTTGAATATTTTAATTAATAATATTTACTTATTTTTTTACAATATATTTTTATGCAATATTTTAGTTATAATAATGTTAATCTAAATAATATTTTTGTACTCAAAGCAAGAGAATAATACTTTCTTCTCATATGCTCTTGCTCTCGTTCTCATCTAAGAATTCTGTTCACATTTTCTTACTCAAATTTTCAGAATTTTGCAATCATATTTTCTCACTCAAATTTCTAAAATTTTGCCATCTGATTCAAATGGAAAATTGGTTCAAGTAGAAATTTTATTCATCTTGACCTATTTGATATCAAAAGGTAAATACAAATAATTATATGATAATATCTGCATGAAATATATAAGTATATTATTTTTTATGATTTATTGATTATAAATAGTTGTTAATTGATTCTTTTATGATGTAATCATATAGTGAAGAAAGATATCTAGGTAATATAGATAAATTAATATACAAAAGTTTAGTGATAACATTTGTATTCAATGAAGTATTATATGTATTTCATAACATGTGAAAGGTAAGATTTTGTTATCAAAATTTGTAAAGTAATATTTAAAAGATGGATGTATAATAGATCAAATCTTAGACATAAAGAATATACTAATGAATTTTTATAAGAAGTAAAAGAATTTATTACATTTGCATGTAAAAAAAGACCGAGGTTAGAAAGAGAAAAAATTAGATGCCCTTATTCTATACATAAAAATATAACATATTTTACTACTAAAGAAGTAAAAATTAATTTTTATAAAAAATGGTTTCAATTTGGATATTGATATTGAATATGTCATAGTGAGACCGAACTATCTCTAGTAACTAACATACATCTTAGAATATCTAGTGAAACATCTAGCTTATCACGATTAGTGAATGATGGTCATGATAATATATATGAAAGAATGATCTTTGAAGCAACTTGTCTTGAATTTAATGTTGATAGCTATGTTAAATTAGACAATAATGATAATTATGTCAAGGAATTGCTAAATTTGGAACCCCAATAATTTTTTGATTTACTAAATGTGTATCAACAATCACTTTGGCCAAGATACAGTAATCAATCTAAATGATCTGTTGTTATAAAAATGTTAAATATTGAATTTAATTGTAATATGTCACAGTATAGTTTTAACCGATTTACAAGTCTAATTTTAGCTATTTTTTTTAATTTGGGCTCTTTTATTTATTTTTTAAAATAAGTTTCTTCAACAAAAACTTGAAACAGAAAGTAACGGAGAATATATTAGAGCTAGTTTTATAAATGCAAATTGTTGGAGGAAAAAAAATGATTAGTATATGATTTAGGGATCATGTCTCATAATATATATGAAAATCCAATGATTATATTCATTGAGTCCTAAGCGCCAACCTATAGTTACTCTGCCTATTTTTAAGAAGTTATAAAAAATGAATATATAGCTTTTATAAAAGATCTTTGTAATACCTCGCTTTATAAACAACAAACACAAATTGAAAAATTTGAAGCTGAATAAACTTAATATAGGAGGTTTTTTTTTCAATGATATTTTTAATCGCATGATAATAAAGTAGGCACAAACTTGATATATAATTCAAAAATGCCATAAAATCAAGATATTGACATAGAATGAGGGAGTTAGTGATTATTGAAGGATTAGTTAAAGTTTAACATATTTTTAATTAAATTTTAATAAATTTTAAGTCATGTGATTATTTTTTATATTATAATTTCATATTTTGTTTAAATTTAATATCTTTATGATGCACCATATAATTAATTATAAATTTACTTATATATATATATATTCATATATATATGAGAAACAAGTCATTAATGCAAAAAAAAAAAAATTAACATCCTTTCTAATTCAATAAATCCTAAAATTGGGAAAAGAAATATTAAATATTCACTTCAGATATGTTTCCGCAATAACCACTAAAAAAATAAATTAAACTCCTACACATACTTGCATGCCAGTGTGAAATATATAACTTTAAAATTTTCACTCTTTTTCTCCCTATAAATATATAGTTTTGTCTCTTCTCTATCTCTATCTTTAATATTTCAAAGTTTGGTCTCTTCATATTCATTTTTTCATTTCATAACTTCCCCTTTAAATCTTACATTTGGTTTTCTCTACGCAATTTTTTTTAAAAATTTATTTCTTCACACAACATGATACTAGAAAATGATGACAAATAAGATAAGTTCATATTTCTTTTTTCTTTTTCAATTCATTTATCATTTTCTATTTCTAATTCATTCATTTTTTTTCTTATATTCATCACTGGTCATAGAAAACCATTACAAAAGATGAATTTATTTATCATCTCAAATTCTCAATGATAGAAGACCATGACAACACAAGTTACATGCTTTGTTTTTTTTTCTCCAATTATATTCCTTTATTTTTGCATGTACAAATATATTTATTTTCTTTTTTCAAAGACAAACGTTATATTTGCAGTCCTTTTTCTAAATCGTTCATATGATAATTAAAAAAATGAAGGCAAATAATATATTTACATAAAGAATTAAGTCCAATAAAACTTCTAAATAAAAATATATAAAAATATAAAAATAATTAAACCTAAAATAAAATTCAATGTTATAATATTTTAATAATAACTTGTAATTTTAAATAATTATTTGAAATATAAAATATTATTATTATTATTATTATTATCACAATATATAAATAGAATTATCATAATATTATTATTTAATTAATTATAATTGTAGTTATTATTAATTAAAAGATATTTGTACAACTACAACTTAATTTGTTTTTTCACAACAAAAATATAATAGGATAGTCTTACCATATTTCTGTCACTATACAGATGGACATAAAGCATTGCCCTACCACTATAATATTTTAATAATATAATATATTATTATTAATTATATATATATATATAATTTCTATTTATTTAATATATTATTTATATTTACTATTATCCGTTATATTGTGCTAGAAATACGGTAAGGTATTGTCCTACCACAATTACGTCATGATAATTTTTTTAATATGTTTATTATTATTTTCATTTTATTTAATAATAAAATTTATTAATTATTTAATAACATATTTTTTAATTTTTTAATTTATTTATTGATTTATTATTTTATTAATTGATTAATTAATTAAATTAATTATTATGATTTCAAATTCTGTAAAAGATTTTTAAATTTAAAAGTGACACACGTTTTTCTTGTCTTGTTTGTGTCAAAGAAAAGAAAAGAGAGAGAGAATGAAAGAATGTTACAACAAAAATTTTTGTCACAAAAATAGTGATAATAAAAATAATGATAAAATATGCAACATATTATATCTCTCCTAGAAGTACATTTTGCAAAAATAATATTCATGTTTTGCGACAAATAAATTTGTTATTATTTTATTGTTTTGTTACAGTGACTTGTCTTACTAATTTGGAACTATAATTTTAGAATATTTTTTAAAAATTAAACTCAAATTATTAAAGAGAAATGATATATCGTTATACCAATTGAAGTAACTCATTTGGCTGCAATTGATATAAATCATCAATCGTGATTAATTACTAGATAATTTTATTTTCGGATTCTTTTGTCGTTGAATAGTTTCAAAATATCAATATAGCTTTCGCTTTTTGAGATGAGAAATATCTAAGATGCATGTCATGGAACAGTTCTTCTAAACATTATAATTAAAGCTTTAAATGAATCTTCCCCTCAATAAGATTATATATTTATATCGCACAATAAGTTAAAGTTTTATTATTTTCTTACAAGTTATGCTTGGGTTCTTTGGGAAAAATAAGAAACAAAATTAGGGACAAAATATGGGACAAAAAGTTATATGAGAAGTAAAGGGAAGAAAAAAAATCATTTTAAAATATATAATTGATTTCTTTCTTCATATATGTAATATGGCCTTATCCTAATGTGCTGTGCCATATATTAAAGTTTTACAAATATTATTAAAAAAAATACCATATAGCATTATTTATTAGTAAATTATAAATTATATATACATTAATCATGATATATGCTGTATCATATTGGTTTTAAAGGAAGATCAATTTATAATAATATTGTATTCATTAGTAAGAAGTACTTGGACGTTTGAATAATTTATTCTTAATATAGGGCTCGATCACTTTATTGTGAAACTAATAAGATGTACAATTCAATTATTCCAAAGAATTCATTTAGCCTCATTTATTCTGGTTTAACTAAATAAATAAATATTAATAGTAAAAGGCATCAAACATATCAATGCATTATTACACAAGCAAAAAATCATGAGAAAAATCACACGTAAACGGAAGTTGAAGGAATCTCCAATTCGTAAACGGAAGCGTGATACATGGCCGTAAAGGCCGACATGCCATTGCTCTGCTTATCTAAATCATTAATCTTCTCAAGATCAATCACAATAAGAGATAGGACATTGTACCGGGAAAATTAAGGTAACGCCTGTAAAAGCTGACTAGCTGTATCATGATTGACATAAAGATCGACAAGAAAGAATAGCAAAGGGAGGCTGTGCTTCGCATTAAAATCTCTGTCAAATTCACAGTCAATCTCGTTCGTCCATTCAGCCCCATCTCAGCCCTCTATTCAACCCCCCTAAATCTCCAATGGTCGTCTTCTCCAACGCATCTTCCTTCAACAACACAAACCCAGATCAACCCAGAGCTGTATCTTCAACGGTCGTCTTCTCCAACACGGCGTGAATGAAGAAGCCTCAAACACAGATTAAATTCTTAGATTCAAATTTTTAGATCAACCCTTATCAAGTTCTTGGATAGCAGAGCCAGGTATAATGTTTATGCTAATCCTTTCTCCTTTTCTTTCTATTTTTAGTTCTAGATTAATCTTCTCATGCACTCCGAGACTTTGTTTTCATTTTTTTTCACCTAATGTTCCAATTATGCATTTGAATGGTTGTTTATCTTACTACTCGGTGCCAAATGTTATTTTTATAGGATACTATAGAGGAAATGCCAAGTGCTAGAGACGCAGAGTAGGTGTTAGTGTTGTTGTAAACATAAATACGAAAGCTGCAGTCCCTTCTGTTATAGCTGTTTCGTGTTTCCTGTTTATAATATACAAACTTGTGTCATTGTCATTGAGTTACATTGAGGTTTTGGTTGCTCTCTGTATACCTTGTGTTTGACGTTTTCTTGGCAGAATAATGGAGGTTTTCCAGCGCTCGTGAACAGGGATGGAGGTTGAAGAACTGCAATCACAGAACGATGCGTTGAGGTAGTGTTAACAGCTTCAAAATAGTCCTCTTAGAGGGGGCTGAATGGAGGGCTGAGATGGGGTTGAATACACGAATGAGATTGGCTGCAAATTTGGCTGAGATTTTAGGCCCAAACGAGACCGTTTTGAGGCCCAAACGAGGCCGTTTTGATGCAAAACACGGCGTGTTCATCAGAGGCGTTGAGTAGAGGATTCGCACAGCGACGTGACCCGGTACGCAGTCCTTACCTGTCTATACATGATACCTTGCTCTGGTATTCTTATGCATATATTTCCTACGCAAAAATATGTTTTTGTCTCTTAATTTTACTTAAGATTTTATTTTTAATTTATTTAATTTTTAAACTTCATTTTAAGTGATTTTAATTTTACTCTTTAACTTTATTTGATTCTAATTTGATTATTTAATTTTATCTTAAATTTTACTTTTATCTCTTAATTTTATTTGATTCTAAATTTGATCCTTTAATTTTATTTTATATTTTATTTTATCATTTAATTTCATTTTGTTTTAATTTGGCCATTAATTTTCAAAAGCAACTCAAATTTCTTTTTTCCTCTAACACTATCAAATTAAAATACTTAACAAAAAACTCGTGTGGCTTGTCAGTAAAAAAATGAAAGCATTAGTTAAATTGGAGTAAATTGAACAAAAATGAAACCAAAAGACAAAAGTGAAATTTTGAGTCAAGTTAGAGGACAAAAGTAAAATCTAAGGTAAAGTTTAGGGACAAAATTGACACTAAATGAAGTTAAGAGTCGAAAATGAAACCTAACATAATATTAAGACACCAAATTAGAACTAAATAAAGTGAAGGGATAAAAGTTAAATTTGAGGCAAACTTACGAGACCACTAAGAACTTCCTCATCATCTTTTATTTCTATTTCAATCAGAACATGCATATACTTGTAATTTCATTGTGACTAATATAAGGATAATTGTAGATTTCATATATGATATTTTGAACACTAATATAAAATCAACAAGTACAAAAAAATATACCTATTTCAATAATCAAAGCGGAATAAAAAGTTTCACATAATAATACGTTGATGGGCTGAGTCATCCTCTCTACCACCCTAGACATCATAATGACTTTTAATAGGAGTAGCTCACAAAATTAGGGTTAAAAGGGATTTAGCCTAACTACAAAAGGAAAAAAAATTTAAATGCAGTTTTACTTGGGCAGAGACCCTTAACTCTAATAAAACTGTCCATCAAGACCAGTTTTATTGTAGTTATGTACTTCGTGGTTAAGCCATGGCTTAATCGCAATTCCATAAAAATTGGGTTAGGCAGTGACTTTAATGACAGTTTTTAATTTAAACCATAGTAAACGATAATGCTTCTCTTAGCAGTAGTTTCAACCACCACTAAATTTAATTTTTTTTAAAAAAATTCTTATAATTGAATTCTTTTTCTACTTGTATTAGTACCGTTACAAACTTGTATAACAAATTCATTTCACAACTAGCCAATGAAATTCAAATATATTTAATTATAACTAAAATTACATTGAAATGTCTATTAATCATCTTCATTACAAAAGTGTAGAAATTGAGCTGCAAAGCTAGGATTACCACTATCTTGGTGCCTAAAAGTAAAAGTGAAATAGTATATATACCAAATTAAAAAGTAAAGAAACTAAAGTTCATTAATATAATTTATGTGGAATGGAAAGTTTATCATATTATCATTCAAATGCCAATACCAGCAAGCTCAACTAGCACTTCACCTTGAAAGTTTTATAAGATGAATGTCAAAACTACATTCACCTGTTGTTGTTGTTATAATCCACTCTATTCTTGTCTTATTGTAAGTTTTGCTCTAAGGTTTTGCATCTCATTCTGCAAGTTTGAATACAATGGAGTCCCCCCTATGGTAGCAATGGATTGGCTAAACACTTGAGGCAAGCATGCAGTGAATCCTAATCCTCGGACTCAATTGGGGTACTCTTGGTTGCCTAAAGCTATAACTAAGGAATCTTGACTTTAGATATACTAAGAAAAATATCATGGAGTTTAAAGCTCTAACATCTCCTCTTGTAAGTTCAAACATAATAGAAAATAGTCTAACATTTTAGTAATACATTAACTTAACAAAACTAATAATCAACACTTTATTTATACATAGCTCCTACATTTACAATGATTTCTCCAACTTCCTTATTAGCTAGAAATTCTCCTTGGTTTTATGTGTGGCATTCTACACATCTCCGCAGTTGATTGGACCGCCATACTCAACCTACTACAAATTTAACAACAAATATTATAACATTCCACATATATTGTAAGTTTAGTTGTACTATTTTTGAAAATAAAGCTACCAGCTAAATCCTTTTTCTAGCAAAGCTCTTTGATCCACTAGTGTGAGGGATTGTTTACCTTCATTAGTTTTCTTTACTTTTTGTTGCAATCTCCTTGTGATATATAGAAACACATTAATGATATCTCTTAAGAATACTACAAAATAATATGAGAAAGTGCAATTACCTTTGTTCTTAAGTCTTCATAGTATTTGACAGCTCTCTTAATGCTTGTCACCACTTGGCTCCTATGGACTTTAAACAGTAACCCTTATGTTCATCATCACTAATGGCAAAATGTGTTTACAAAAATTGCTTGGGTCTGATGCTTCCTTGCTTATCTATAAAATTAAAGCTTAGGTACACAATTACATTGTATCAATTCAACATACTATAACTCACATTCTTGTACTTGCTAATGATATAAACCATTCAACATCTTCTTAGTTATTGTCATGCAGCTTCACTAGATTGTTCATAATGCCCTTCCCTTTAAACGATAAGGAAGTCATGAATATCTTTAATACTCAGATAGATGATCAGAACCTCAATGGGATCCCCAGTGGGGGCAGGGACTAGCGAATCTATATACTATGGCTATCCACCATCATTAATAACCAAACTTGGCAGTGGTACTCAATAGCTAGATCCATTACCTCCATAAGAAGGGCCTAAACTACACTTCTTGAAAAATCTTTTTATCTTTAGGATTCTTGTACATAAACAAAACTAGCATAAGATATTTGATAAATATAAAACATAAATAATCAACTATAAAAAAGAAACAATAAAAGATGTAAGATATTAAACCCAGACAAGTTTCAACTTGTTTCTTCTTATGGAAATAGTATTTCTAAATATAGAGGCAAGAATGGTTCACTCTCCTAACTAGTATTCTCTTCTTCCACACCCATGTCAAAAAAATCTTGTGGGTTTAGATGCATGACCATTTCTAATTTTTATCCAACTCATCCTTCACATAATATACCTATTGAGCTTTTGAAACTTAGATATATGGCTTGTCATCTTCATTATCACTAATGTGTATCAACTATGAGAAAATAGACATGATCCCCAACTTATCAGTTATATTCCCTCTAGGAGTGGTTATATTGGCCCACTTACATTTAAACAAAGTTATCAAAAATTGACCATGATAATTTATTTAGATTATGTAAACCAATTTCCTATAATAGGGCATACCTCCGAAGTGCATTTGTCCAATACTACTACTTGCATAACTTTTAGAAATCTTAAAGACTCCATAATTTTTAGTTTTTAGCCCTTGGTCTTGCTTCATAATACAAAATTTGAATTGTTAACATTGTATGTAGTATAACGTTGTGCTTGATCAATTAAACCCAAGGCAAGCCTCTTTATCTCTGCATAATAAACATCATCATTTCTTATCTAAAAGAAAAGAAAATGGTATTATTATTACATAATGGCTTTTGCATAAAGTAATAAAATAAGGGTGGACATGCACTTACACAATGATAAAATCATTTAATAAACTCTTTATAAACCCTTTTATCTATATCACAACCCAAAACCTAAGCCATGATTAACACATAGTTTAAGCTAATCTAGTGATTGACCTAGCCTATCAAGTCTAAAGAATTATTCTTCATTGACCACAACGAGAATTAAGCAATCACAATAGTCCAATTTTTCTAAAAGTATGCATGCGTATTATATCATGTTTTAATTGCATAAACCATTTCATATTCATTATTAGGGGTTATTGAAAATTTGGTAACACCTTCCCCTCCCCTATAATTCAAATAAACCATATCTCTATAAATAATCAAATCTAATAATTAGCACATATATCAAAGTAACTAGAACACAACCTAAAACACTCCCAACTAGCATTATCCATGACATTAGAGTTTGACACAAACACCGTCGACCAAAAATGCATATCAAAAGTGTTTAAGATGTAAGCAAGTCCTAGAGCTTTTTAGTTTACAATCTACTAATATAAAAAAAGTACAAATAAGGAGGTGATAAGCCTATCACTAGCTTAATGAATGTATAAATAATAAAGTGTGTAAAAAGGAAAATAAGCACATATTATAGATTTTTTGCAATTAAGCATTCAAGTTATTAAGGAAACCATATTTTAATTTATATCATAAGATGCACCATTTTATTTGAATAACTGATCCATAAATTTGAAATATAATTTAAAGTCTAATAGTTTAAATACGGAAAGGGATACCATAGGCATAACCATCATTGTACCGAGTGATGTTACATGGTGCATATATCACAATATCATATCTGAAATAATGTCATTATACGTTTTTCATCATATCGTCTCACCATTGAGTATTTCCCCATACAAGGAATGTATCATATCATTTCATCACCAAATTTCCTTACACAAGGGATTTGCCTCATCATTTCATCATTAAGTCTTTCCACACAAAGGATATATTATATCATTTCATCACAGAGTTTCCTTATAGAAGGGATTTGCCATATCATTTTAACTAAGTGCACCTAGGGTTCTAACCAAATCCCTTATCCATTGCTTTCCAATATAATTAGGAGTAAATGCATAAGGGAGGTTAAAAATGAGTATTAGAAAAACAAAACTTCAAGCTAACTACAAATCCATTTTAAGTGAACTACAATTCAATTTTAGTTAACTACAAATTAGTTTTATAAAATAATTAAAGAAAAAGTAGAAATAAAATAAACTCAATAAACCAATAAAACATATTTAAAAGAAAACTTGTAAACATAATTTAATAATAATATGAAACAAAATAAAGATTCCATCATCCTCATCACCTTACTCATATAATATATGTAAACATTATCACTTTCACTTCACATAGCATATATTCTTTTTCTCACGCCACATAATTTCCACATCATGGGCACATGATTTTCATTTTTCATATATCATACTGCGTATCTTATCAGTAATTAGCCGCGACTAACACTTTCTTTTATTGTGATATTGCCACTTCCTTTGCATATATATATATATATATATATCTATAACATAGCATGCAATTGAAGGTTGTAAAATGAAGATTGGTTTTGCTCGGACAAAGCATACAAAACTTAAAAAAAGAAAATTCAGTAAAAAAACATAATTAAGGAATGAAATGAAAGTTATCACTTTATAATTTACTCACTTATCAATAAAAACCAATAGTAGAAGTCACTTCTTTTATTGCTTATGATTGAATTCCAATTGAAAGAATATCCTCAATGCCACTTAAAATCACATTTAGAAATAAAATTGATGATCAAGCTAATTATTTAACATATAATTATCAAAATAGCCTACTATATTTTCTAATGCTTAAATATTTAATTTTGCTAAACTTTCCTATATCCAACACCAACCCTAAATTTAGGTTTTTCAAAATAAGCTTCTATAATTTAAATTAGACTTAAAACTTACTAGTGGAAGAAGATGGAAGTGTTAATTCATACTTTAAAGGTACTAATCAAGAAAATCCCAATTTAGAGTTCATCCATGACCATACATTAAAGAAGAAAAATTTAGAAAAACAATGATGGTAACATAACTCATTAGAAATGAAGGGATGACTGCAGTAGGAGGTGGAGAACAGTGAAGCTTATTGCTAGACAAGGTCACCATGATGGGTGATGGAGTAAAACATTGATGCAAATAAGAAAAAAAAAAAAAGACACAACATAGTGTTGGAAAATGAAGCTTCACGAAATTGAAGAGGAATAAGGCATGCAGGTGAAGAAAAATGAAGGAAAAGTGTAAGTAGACATTGTTATATTCTTTGGCTATTACTATTGGCCTTAGCTAAAATTGCTTTTTTGCCTTAAGAAATTTTGATGTTCTGTAATTAAATCCTTAAGATATTTTAAAAAGCCCTTAAGAAAAATTTATACACTCCATAGTTAATCTAAAAATCATTTAGTCTTTATTTAATAACCAAAAATAATTTATTTATTTTATTAATAAGCATTACTTTTATTTCTACCTTTAAATTATTTGAAAAATCACAATCTACCTATACACTTGATTTTGTACTATTTCTTAATTGTCACTTCACCACATCCTTAAGTTCTCCATATGAAAACCATCAAGTAAGTTTATAGTTGCAATGATTATGGAATATGTAACGTAATAACTTTAATATACTTAGTGAAAAAAGGAATCCACTTCTCTACATTTAGTTAGCAAATGTCAATGTGGTTGTAGATTCTTCTTAGAGGATGGAGTAAAGTATTTAATACCACTAATTAGTTTTCCAACAAATAAAAACATTATACCTGCAATAAATGAACCATCATTGGGTTGGTCATTAACACGTCTATATCGATTGAATATTATATCTACTCCATCCAAATCCCTTGTGCAAAAAATTAAAACCTCTTTAGCTAAGTAATCTTTAATTATTAAGCTCGTTGGCCAAGCCTTATTAAAAATATACATTATACATCAATTATGCAAATAAAAATATTTGGATGAAATGGGAAGTTTTAAAATTGTGTATATATATATTAATCTCTTATACAACCAGTGATATTGAATAAGATCCCCACATTTGGCTTATTTAGCTAAGTATACATTTAGATAAACTATGATTATATAAAATTGAATGTGGGAATATAATTTTGAGATGACAGATTGTAAGGACAACTTTGCTCTAGAGTTAGGTAACACAATTTCTTAAAAAATGAATACAAGCATTATAGACACTTACTTAAGAATACCATTCTCATGATCGCAAGTAATAATTACTCCTTTAGAATTTGTAAGTCATGACTTTTTAATCCTCAAATCTTAAATTGTTTCAAATTAATATATCTAAAAATGTTACTTGAATATCTATAAGGTATAGTAATAATTTTTAACATCTTTAAAAAGGCATCTTTATTTACTTTTGTCAATGTGAACAAAGTCAATAGATATTTACCACTATCGTTTGGCTAGAATTTAAATACAATTACATTTTCTTATAAGTCTTTTCATGCATGTAAAATCTACATTATACGTCAACGTGCACACGTCAAAACTATGAAGTAGTAAATGGTTCATCCAACTGGAAAGTCTAAAAATATATGCTCTTCTTATGTTATCAGTGGCTTTCACTATTGATATCAACTATTCCTTGAGATTTTTTTTCTTGGCTTTCAACTTCAACCTCTTTTCCAAATACAAAGTCAATATTTTTAATTTTTTTAAATTTCTAAGTTTGTTACTGCAATTGGTGGATTTATCTTTTCTTCTCTTTCATCGAACCAATTTTAGGCCAATCTAAATTTATGTCGTTGATTCAAAAAATAAAAATGTCACATAAAACACCACTTCAAACTATAAGATAGGTGAAAAAGAGTAGAGTCAGGGTTACAAGATAGACAAGCTAACCAAGTATATGTGTTCCACCCAGATAATGTTCTAAGACTTAAAAAATCATTTTGCATCACAGCTATGCACATATTTAAGATATCATTATTGTAAGAATTATTATAGCCAACCTTAGGTGTATATTTTGAAGATCTCTAACAAATTGAGGATTCATTATATCAAATCTCCTCCATGTCTCCGATTCTCTTAAATGCCTTATCATGCCATGTTATTCTTATCCATGACATGTTATCTCATGCGCTCATCAATTTTAAAAGATATAAACAACTTTTGCAACCATAACTTCAATGGAAAGCATTTAAGAATTTTTATAGCCTTCTTTGTCCCCAAGTCACCCTTGGTCTTTAGTTTTCATCTAGATGTGCTGTACTTTTTTGCACATCTTTGAGCTCATCCTCCCTCTAATATAATATACAATCATTTGAACAAATATGAATACTTGTGTACTTAAGCCCCTATTTCTTGATAGCTTTTTGGCCTCATAAAAAACTGATAGAATATTTGCATGTTCAAAGGCATCTGCCACAACTCTAGTATCATTGACATAGCCTTGTTATTTAGTCCACACATACACTTAATGTTATATAGCTTATTCAAGAAAGACAACTTTGAATACTTATCACACCTTTCATTCAAAGGTTGTTGTCCATCTTTGATTAACTTATAAAACTTTTTGGCATCTTCATTCATGATTTAGTTAGAAGGTGAAGTTGGACCTTCAACTTCATTCACCATTTTTACTTCATGATGAACCCAAATGTATCATAGACCATGTTCTGCATAAGATCATCCTTATAAACGCTTTCTTCTTTAACTTGTGTCCTTGACAAAAAAGCTAAAAGAGTTTCTTCTCTCACATGTCTTCCCTATGACTAACACAAAAAGTGTACTATTGTGGAAATGGTTTAACAATCAAATGGTAATGCACAACTTCTCTAACATACCACTTCTTGAAAGCACACTTAGGACATAAACATATAATTCTATGTTCAACACCCTCATTGGTAATTGTAAAGTCTAAGAATTCATTCGATTATCCTTTTAAATATTTAGGGACATTCTAAGGCTTAGTAATCTAAAACTTATCCATTCCTGAGGAAAAAATTATCCTTTTAAACATATCACGTTTCACATTATACAGAAAGTAATAACCAATGGTGGAGCCATGTTGGTAGAGAGGCGGTTAGATGCCCCCTCTTAATTTTGCAAAATATGTGTATATAGTATTGAATTTTGATATTATGCCTTACATCCATTAAAATTTTAAGCCTACTGGACTCATAAAATTCCCTGAACATATACATTTTTTTAATTATTTTATATTTTAAATTAAACTCATTAAATCCGCATATGTATTTTTTTCCTCTTTTCCTTCATTTCATTTCTTTCTCCCTTTCATATTTTCTCCTTACCTTTTCTTCTCATTTCCCCGTCACTTTTTCCTATATATATATATATATATATTTTCAAATTATCCTTGGCTTGTTAAATTTTACACAATAATTTTTCTCTCTATCCCCTTGTTACCCTTTGCCCAATATTCTTTTTATTTTTCAATTTATATTTAATTACTATATACCTTTGATATATTTTTGTAATTAGTAGTTCTATAATAATTAAGTAAAATATAACCAAATTCAAATGTCAATATATTATTTTCAATTAGACCAATAATTGTCTATGAAAATAGTGTAAATTTTTTTTTTGAAATATTGTTAGATAAAATAATTTTTGTCATGCTTTGGGAGTGTATGTGTATATATCACTACAAAAAAACAGCAAATTTGCGACGGAATTTAGTGACGGAATGTAGTTCCATCGCAAGTTCATCGCAAATCCGTCACAAATTCTGTCACAAAAATTAGCGACGGAATTTGTGACGGAAAATTTTCGTCGCAAATATTTCCGTCGCTAATCCGTCGCAAATCAAGTTAGTGACGGAATTCAGCGACGGAAAGTTCTGTCACTAATAAACGTAATAGTCAATTCCAATTTTGCGATGGAATTTTGTGACGGAATATTCCGTCACTAATTTAGTGAAGGAATTAGCGACGGAATTTCTGTCACAAAATTTTTTCGTCACTAATCCGTCACTAAATCCGTCACAGATTATTTAAATATTATTTTTTAATAATTTATATGATACGATGATTTAAATATATATGTATATATGAAATTGTTGCAAATTAGTTAAATATTATTAATTGTGTGTGTATATATATTAAAATTTAATAATTTATATATTAGAATTTAAATTAATAATTTAATAATTTTAATGTCAAAATAGTAAAATGTGATAAATAGTAATGTGGTTAATTATTCTATGAGTAATAAAAGGCCTCCATTCATGTTCAAAATTAAAAAATATATAATTTATTTATTTTAAGTCATAAATTAATATAAATATAAAATATATTTAATTAACTAAAAATAGTAAAAAAGTTTACAAATTTAAAATCATGATTTAAACAATTGTGTATAAGGAATGATTGAAATAAAAATATACATAATAAATAAAAGTGAAATAAATATTTTATTCAACAAAATTCAAAAGATAAGTGATATAAAAAAATTATGACATGTCTATTTTTTAAAATTGTATAAATATTAAAAATGACTCTACTCAGCCACTATTCTTCGATCACATCATGTCTCTCACCTCTTTGTGCTCCTAATTGGTTTTCTCTTTCTGTCATGGTATAAACTTTCAGTTAAATTCACACATTCTTCGTGGTGTTTCTCTATTTCTATTAGCAGTTTTTTAAGTGACCGTGTCAAGGTTTTCCTTTGTTCGAAAACTAAATCTTTTTCTCATTTAAATGTCAAATATCTCAAATCCTCTAGAAAAAAGCAAAGATTAAATACCGAGAGGTACAAAATAAAAAAAAAAATGGAGGGTATGATATAAAATCTAATATATATTATATAGTTATGTAGTTAGAGAAAAAGAATAATATAAAAGAGTATATATCAATTTTTTTTTACACCTATTCTTTCTTTTCCCCCAATCTTTTTTAATTACACTATATGCAAAAACATAATTAATATCTTTTTTATTTTCTTTCATTTTCAATTGAGATTTGATTTTTGTTAGTTCATATTTGTTTCCAATTACATTTGCAATAATTTTTCATTTCCTACTCATGAGAGTAAGGGATAAGAAAGCTTTTTTTCCCTCCTAACAAAGGAAAAAAACTAGTCAAGATGATTGTTCTTAACATGAAAATTATCATAATATATGATATTAACTATGGTTTATCAATCTATTAAATCTTGCTAAGTAAATTATTTAATTACTTAACTCCTAATTTATAAAAAATAAAAATAAGTGTTAGTAAATTTAACTATAACATAATATTGTATTCATTAAATAATATGAAAATATTTTTTTATAGTAATTTATGTCGTTAAATTATAAAAAGGTATGTTACATATAATATTATTAATTTAAAATTTTTATATAAATTATGAGTCATAACTTTTACTCTCCTAATAACTTATATTGAGATTTGGCCTTAAGTATGAGAGATAAATTTTTAAAATTTTTATTTATTTTGTTTATATAATATAATAATAAATATCCGCATTGAATATTCATGTAGTATTCATGTAAATATTCATATATGAAGAGTTAATTAAAATAGATATATATGCAAAATCATTCACTTATCATACATTTTAAATGCCTATTAATTTTTATTATATATAATATGATGATAAATTAACTAGTTCTGCTCAATACTTTATATGAACGTACAGATTTTAAGTACTTGTTTCTCTTGCACATTAAAAACAATAAATCCCACTGCTACATAACTAATTTCAATTACTTGCCAAACAATATAGATATATATGCAATGTGCTTAAATAGGCTCTTAATATATGATATACTATTAGTATATGAAAATGTTTGATTCCACGGTTTCCATAATAAACAGTCTTGCTCAAGTGTTAGGTTTGGCCTTTTTCTTTTCCTTTAACATGTGATTTTTATAACAAGTAAATTATTTAAGTAGGGGTTGATGGATACATTTTTGTTTGGGGGCCCAAAAAAATTATAATAGATAATAGTTTCAAGTAAAAAATTATAACTAATAACAATACATATAATAAAAAAATTAATTAACACTTAATATGATATAAATAAATGTATTAACATATTTTCATATTACAAAAATAAGCATATAGTCAATATTAAAGAAACAAAACATATTATATAATGCGTTGCGGTGCATGCTGTATTGGCGGTCTAAGCAATCTCCTGCCATGCAACATGAAAGGGATATATTTTTTAAGTAGGACACATTTCATTGGCTAATTTTATACAAACCATGCGTACGGCTACTTCAAGAAGTAAAACATGCAAAATTTATTAATAATTTGAAAAAAAATAATAAAGTAAAGTGATTTATCAAATATATGTGCAAGGGGAATTGAATTGAAAGGTTTGAGAAACAATGCAAATACAAATGGTAAGTTAAAAAAATTAAACAATGAAGAACGGAAAAACTTAATAAAATTAAAGAAAAAGTAAATGTCAAATGAAGTGGAAAAAAGAAGAAATGAAAAGAAAACAAACAAAAAAATATTGATAGATAATGATAGACTTGGTGACTTGACTTTTTTTCATATTAATTTTAAAAACATGAAAGTAGAATGAGAATATTTTTAACTTTTCAATTTCTTAAATATAGGAATAAAGAGTAGAGAAAATTTATATGATAGTTTTTGTCTTACCTAATTTTATTATTCTTAAATATTTGAAATTATTGAAGTAACTTGACTATGAAAAGTAAGTAATAATTATGATGTTTTGCCATTGAAAGTATAACATAGATTTTAAAAGGGAGCTATATGTCAATCTGCAATTTTTTTGAGCAGCCAAAATAAATTTTCACCATACAATATATTTTTTTTCCGAAAATGTAACGGGGCCAAGGCTCCTTTTAAGTTGAATGGAATTACATAGATGTATATCTTTCATATTTTGAATAGTACTGCAAATGCTATACCATATTAGTAAATACGTTTCTACGCCTGAGAATTTGGTGCCAATGACATTAAGGAAAATTGGGAGTAGTATAGTAGTCTATAAAATTAAGGAAGTGCATATACCATATTTGCGAGACCAACCAGCATATAAATTAGTGTGTGTGAAAATATGATGTTAATGGTTAGAATATTGAGTGAATCCTAAAAAATAGAGATAATATAATTAAAATAGGATTTTATTTTATTTTTTACATTTATTTGTTACATTAGTATCATTATTCTTCTATTAAAAATTTCCATGTCTATAACAGATTAATATTCAATGGCGCAAATTAAATTGGGATGTATACTTTCCTTACTGTAACATTATTAATCATATCATCAGGCATATGTAATCAATTTCTACATTTTCTGGATATATATATATATATATATATATATATAGGACAAGGAGGTTGTGCTTTGCAAAAGAATCGACGTCATCTAAGTTTTAGTAAAGATATATCAGTTGTTTCAGAACACCGTCCAGCCGTCGTACTCCTTTCACGCATCCGGCCCTGCTCCTTCTTCTCCAAGAATCGCATCTTCAACGCTGTCCTCTCCTTCTCTTCTCCAAGTCTATTCCAACATCAGAGGAAGCCTCAAACCCAAGTCAATAGCAATGCGGTGAGAATGAAGGAACCCTAAACCCAGTTGATCGATTTATGTTGTTTTTCACTCAACTCAGCTTCTGATATCTTAAATTGAGTGGTAATGCCAATTGGTTGAATTAATTTTTTGCTATGCTTCTGATCTGATGAAAATGTTGCTCAAAACGTTGCCACTGAAAATGCTTGATAATCATAGCAATCGTTGAAACCCAAAGTTTCGGCTATGGTTGCTAAAAAACTTGCTGAGAAGATGACATGGAAGATGATGGAACTTTGCTTTTGTGCTGCTGTTGAATGAAGATGGAGTTTAGAAAATTTCGCTGCATTCCTTTCCCGCTCAATATATAACAGGGCAATTGGCTGAAGAACTTGAACTGCATTTTTCTCCGATTAATCAGCTCGATACGCACCATTTAGGGGGAGCAGCTGTGGATGGCTTTGATTGTATCAAAACTGACGATGCAGATGGCCTCTGATGCTAAGCAGAAGAAGCTCCAAAAATGACATCATTTCTCCTCAAAGCATGGTGTGCTCTGCATTGGTGCCAAGTAGGGAATTCGTTCGCCCTTGAAAAGTTACTCTGGAGAGCTCTATTTCTTTTATTAAAAAAAGTACTAAATGCACTATATTTAAAGTCAGGCCATAGGATTTGCCCTTTGAAATTGTTGCCTTTGTATGTTATAGAGTCCTATCTAATTGGATTATTATTTGTTTGTTTTCTATTATTTAGTCAATGGAATATTGATGGTAAAGCTGTTAGTGACAGTGCAGCTGCAAGTTTGGTGAGTGTTCTCTTCTAAATTTTCTTCCTTCTTTTGCTTTTCTTGATTTATAATTTGTTGGAATGTCAAGTTTATATGTATTCAACCATATCTCTTTTCTGCACCACTGTCATAATTTTTTGAGTTATATTATCTGAAGATGGTTATATCTTTCTTTTTCAACACATGGTGCTTTTGATTATAATATGACTGAACTACATATGGTGATTATTAAGCAAATTTAAAATTTCTCTCTCTCTCTCTCTCTCTCTCTCTCTCTCTCTCTCTCTCTCTCTCTCTCTCTCTCTCTATAGTTGCTGTTGGAGAAAACTTATTTAAAGGGAGATTGCATTTATTTGTTTCAATGTCTAAGGTATAAGAGGTCTGGCTCCCTTTTTTAGCCCTTCTTTATTTATCTGCGATCATGTTATAGGGGAAATGACAATTTCTCTGGTACAATAATTATCATTCCATTATGCTCCCTTTGTTTTTCCTCCTCTTTAATGAAAAGTAGTTTTCTACTCTTTTAGGGGTGTTAGAATTTACACACTTTACATTTTGTTAAATATTGCACTTGTCCAATTCTTCTGTTGGCTACGAAGCACTAGAATTTTCATTGGAGGTGGAATGTGCAGCTCTAATGTAGTTTCCACTTTTCAGTCAGAGGGTAGTCGTTGGTCCTGCTATAGATTCACTTCAATTTCAATACAACTGAGAATTAAATACTCACTATCCCTCTCTCTTTTTATTTTTTTTTTATTTTTTAAAATTTAAAATTATGGTCTCCCTTCCCCTGGGTCCTTAAAGTATATGGATAACCCTTTCCTTCTTTTTTAAGACAAATATATCATGTTCTTGAAATTTTGGCCTCATATCACAATTCATTTGTAAACTTTCTAATTGGCTAATGAGGAGAGCATTCCAATGTGCACAATCTTACACTAATATATGGATGGGAACTATATCTCTTTTATTCTAACTCCTTATAAGCTTCTTCAATCAGACTTTAAAGAAGTTAATGGTGGAAGTGTATAATCTCTTCGCTGGAATAGATAATTGTTTTCAACAACCAATGCTGGTAGTGGTCATATATACTTCTGTTCCTTTGGTATCATTGATTAGGCTGTTCAAAAGTATATTACTTTACATCATATAATGGGACTCCTCAGTTACATCTTTTAAGCTATGCCTAGACACACCTGAGTGATTTTTATTAGTGGTGCGAGTATATAATATTTACTTTGCTTCAGTATATTTCTCATATTTGGATCATTGCATGTTATCATTTTACTTGTTTCTTCTTTACATCCCATGAAATTGGAACTCTAGTTAATATTCAACTTTTGTATCTCACTTCAAGTATTTTTTGGTCTTTTATTTGACAGAATAACTCCTCTCACCTTCCACAAAATGTGACCCCATGTCTGACTTTATTTGTGGCTAACCTGGGGCCATCTTGTACTGAACAAGAGCTAATGCAAGTATTTTCCAGGTCAGTATACATGTATTGTATCATTATATTTATTAACTCAGTTGAGGTTAAGTTTGATTTTTCTTTTTATTTGTCATCTGTCAGATGTCCTGGATTTTTGAAACTGAAGATGCAGAGCACATATGGGGCTCCAGTTGCATTTGTTGATTTTCAGGTATTTATTTCATTATCTTTTATTGTTGCACTACATCTATGCCTGACAATGCAATACTTAGGACCCTCCTATCAGAACTTAAGATGTCTTGCAACTATCCACATTCCACTTCATTGAACCACAACAGCTTCGTGTGTATCATTTTCATTTTATGTGATTGGTTTCATGCTATTATATTGGAACCATATTGCATAAATAAACAGACAGAAGAGAATTAAATATTAAACTAAATGATAAGTTTAATGCAAATAATTAAAACTACGAAAGGGTATTAGTACAAAATGGATGAGCCATATATCCTGTACATTTCAGGTGTTTAATTAATAGAAAATGATGCGTGTTTGTGTGTGTGTGTGTGTGTGTCTATAGTAACAACATGTTAATTTATGATAATACTCTTTAACTTATGAAGTCTTTTTTTTGTAAATAAGTTTATGGCTTACATAACATAAGAGTTCTAACCTAAGTGACATTTTTTGAACGTAAGTGTTAAGGATCCTTTATATATATATATATATATATATATATCTTTTTTGGTTCTTAAGACCTTATAATTTGTTTATAACCAAAAAGAAAAATAGTTGAATATAATGTCAAAGGCTCATTTTTATACTGTCTCTCTGTCCACTCTTTATTTTTAAAGTTTTGTGCTTTATTTATAAAAAATAAATAATAATAATAATGTAGATTTTTATTCCATTTCTAGCCTTATTGTTTTTTGGGGACATCCCTCCAACTTTTAATTTGACGCTGTTATTTTGATTTCAAGCAAAAATAAAAAGGATATGTCTTTAATTCTTTATTGATGATGATACAGCAATAAGCAACATCCCAGTTTCAAAAATTAAATGCTTAGTTTGTCAGCAAATAAATAATTAATTAGTTAGTGGCCCAAAATAATTAAATAAATGCTTACCTTATGTTAGTGTTCTTTCCAATGTGAGCATAATCTCAAGCGAGACTTCAGGATCTTTTTTGGTTTTGTGCAAAACTTCTGTTGCAATCAATCCGATGTATATCTTTTCTTTTAAGAAGAAACACGCATTTAACTTCTTTTTCTTTTTTTGGGGGGGTGGGGGATGCTGAGGTTGTACTATGTGAATCCTCATTTTTAATATTATAAGATGGACTTCTTCTTCACGTTTTATTATTTAAGAAAAAAATTTATAAAAATAATGCAATCCAAATATGAGTAGTTAAAATTTTTTATTTTAATAAAAATTCTTACAACTTGATTTTTATTTAAAAATTTTAATATTAAATTATGAACTATGCATTTTAATTTTTAATAAGAATAAAATTTACTTGCACGTTAGCGTATGTGCATGTTCTAATAAATAAATAAATAATTGTAGTAAAAAAATGAAAAGAAAATTCCAACTTTCTTAAATTAGTAATTGTCAGTTATAAAATTTTTGTATTTCATTTTTTGTTTTAATTATCATTAGACTTGTGTTGATGGCCAGAGGCCTGACTAGTTATAGTCTGAGTCTTCATTTTTCATTGTCACTATGATTATGTGATCCTTTATTTAATTTTTTTTACTTATTTAATTGCTCTGTGGCTATTAACATGACATATTCTTTCCATATACCTAATTGTGTAATTTTAATATTTGATAACTTTGATTGTAATGGCTAAATATATTTGCAATTTCAAAATATTTATTCTCATTATATGATCACACTTCATGTTAATACTATATAACAGAAAAGATGCTTAAATATGTGTATACTTTTGGTTTTGGATGCACTGTTATTGTTTTCCTTATTGTAAAATTGTATTTCTTTACTTTCTTTAACAGGCTGATTATTTAAGGCTTAAGAATGTTAGAGCTTTTACTCAAGACTCAACAGGCATAGCGTCAAATGATGTAGATAATGATGATGAAGTCGCCTTATGGTTGGAGGCTGTTGAGAATTGTTATAATTTGTTTTAGAATGGTTATCATTTGCTTAAGAATCATTTTAATATATTTGTTGCTTTTTTATTGAATATTATTGTACTTATATACTTTATTAGATAGCGAGAAATACTTAAACAAAAGAAAAATTTTATTATTTAATAATATTATTATTTTCAATTAATTTTACTTTATTATGTTTTTATTATATATTAATAGATAAGTAGCAAATTAATATTGAGGTTAAATTTTAAAAAAAATTGCAAAATAAAAAATTATATCAGTGGCAGAATATTTCGTCATAAATCCGTTGTTGATTAGCGACGGAATAATCCGTCACAAATTTGTCAGTGTTTAGTGACGGAATATTTTGTCACAAATTCATCAGTAATCAGTGACGAAAAATTTCGTCACTAATCCCTTGCTGATTAGCGACGGAATATTTGGTCACAGATTCGTCAGTAATTAGTAACGAAATATTTTGTCACTAAACCGTCACTAAATAGCGACAGAATATTCTGTCAATAATCCGTCACTAATTAGTGACAGAACTTTCCGTCACTAATCCGTCGTTAATTAGTGACGGAATTTTCCGTCACTAATCCGTCACAAATTCAGAATATGCTATCCTTAGAATTAGTGACGGAATTCTTTTTTGTGACGGAACCTTCCGTCACTAATTAGCGACGGAATTCCAAATTCTGTTGTAAATGAATTAGCGACAGTGAAATTAGCGACGGAATTTTTCCGTCGCTAATTCCGTCGCTATTTCATTTAGCGACGGAATTATTCATATTTAGTGACAGAAAATTCCGTCGCTAATTTCTGTTTTTCTTGTAGTGTATATATGTGTGTGTGTGTGTGTGTGTATGTTTTACAAATTGAAAGTAATAAATTTTTATGCCTTATTAGATAAACTTTTTTTTTTTTTCAAAATGTTACCATAAGTTGTTCATGGAATTATTATGATTTTATTGGTGATAAGTTATTTTTAGTGTATTTTCGTTATGTCTTATATGAGCATTGAGTAGATATAGAATTATGTCCTCATATGCAAGTAGTAAAATTATTGATATTAATATCAAGAGTAATTCTTGATATATTACTTATTAAATTTAAATTTGTTTCTAAATTTAAGAAGGAAAAAGTTAAGATATTATTAGTGAGTTAATCTCATTTAGCTTAATCTAAAAGTCTAAGGGAAGCATTTTATTTAAACAATATACTATAAAGTATAAATTTTTAAAATAAACTATTAAAAATTTTCCTTAAAAAAAAATTAGCATGAGCTACAATTTTGAAACCGTCACTAAACCAAAACAAATTTTACTTGCAGTTTTTAAGATCTCCACAAATTATATCCATAATATTTTTGTTCTAATTTTTGGTGTCAACAACCACTGGAAAAAGAATATCAACCGCCGCAATATATTCATCAAACCTCTGGTGAACTCATGCAAAACTGTCGCAACGAAGCCAAAAGAATTTGATTTTTCTGTCGACGATTTCGGCAACCACAAAACCGTTGCTAATTGTTTATAACTGTTGCATTGTCAATTAGCAGCGGTTATTCCCATAATTACAACAAAGAATGCCACTGAACTCGCTGGTAGCGTTATATAGAAAAAAAAAAAAAAAAGCATTATATAGAAAAAAAATAAACTTACTAGGAGATGGCAACGGCAACGGTGTCTTCTTCCTTTAACTTCTTTGATCTCGCTAGTAGCGTTTTCAAGCTTGGCTGTAACGTTTTAAAGAAGGGATACATCAGATCTAGAGGTCAGCTTCTTCTATCTCACAAGCAGGATGACAGAAAGAGGCCAGTTGGTCCCTGGGGGGTTGGTTTGGCGAGAAGGGTTTCACTAGGGGGCTTGTTTTGGGAGGTTTTGGGAGCTGAAGTAGAGAGTCGAGAAGGGGACTAGTTCAGCATCTGTTGGGAGGGAGAGAGAAAGGGGGGGGGGGGGGGGGGACGGAGTGAGAGCTATGTTAAATTCTTTTATGCAGTTAAACCAGGGTGTCTTAATCGCAGGGAGGGGGAAGCGAGGGCTATGCTTAATTTTTAACACAGTTAAACCAAGGTGTCTTAACTGTTGTTAAGATAACACAGCCTAACAATAGTTTACTTGAAACTGCCGTTAAGTCTTACAGTTTAATTGCGGTGATTAGGTCATTCTTTTTTAGTAAGGTCTTGCCTTAAATAATGATTTATTGGATTCTTATTACGAGTTGCGATAAAATTTAATAATATGCTTTTAACCACTAATCAAACAAATTATAAATGTTATATTAAAACCCAAATACATGCCATGGATCACTTAATCAGTTGGGCTTATAATATATCTTAATTGACTATACGTTAACTCATTTTATAAAAAATAAAATAATACAATTAATATGAGTCCAATTTTCTAACATAGACGTTACTTCGCACCTGCAATGCCAGATCTCAGAGATGAATAATATGTGGAATAATTCCTCGAGTACTTTTCTTTCCCCCACAACGATGTACCTCCCTTTTATTACCATTTTGCAATCAATGTAGTGTCATGTTGAATTTGTTCTCACTTAGTTGATTTACTTTTTGGATTTAGTTTATTTTGAAGATCCAAAGATTTTGCTTCTGCTTTTTTTTTTTTGGTTTTATTTTTATTTGGCATTACTTAGACTCTTGTTTGAAATTTTTCAAAAGTTTATTTCTCACTAAATTAGGTTTAGTATCCAAGAGGAACAGAAAGCCCTGGCCTCCTCCCCTGAAAATTTGAAAACATATATTTATGTGTCAAAATGCTAGCCCTTAAAAAAAATATAATTTACATATAACTTTAAAAAAAATTGCTTATGGTCTTTACATTAAGTTATTTAATTTTAAATGAAAAAGTATCTTGATTGTTACTTATTCTTTAGCATGGAATTTTAGGATTCTTCAAAAAAAAAGGGAGATGAGTTGAGGAAATTAAAAAACAAAAAAGGTCTCCTCTTCCCCATTCATATTTCTAGATTAACATGAGAAAGAGTGACCACCACTAACTCAATCCTTTATGTTTATTTATTTATTTTTTATTTCATATTCTTCCACTCATTTGATCTTCATACTTTTAATTTTTATTAAGATTTTTTTGTTGTTTAATGTTCAACTTGTCATTGCATTTGCCTTATTTCTAGGACTTTTCAATCTCTCTTTACATACAAGTTTAATAAAATTACTTTGTTACTATTATAAAATTATCAGTAGATTTATTTGCTTTCTTACCTGAAATTAGTTTCAAGAATATAAAAAATTCAGCCAATAAACTGAATAAGATAGATGAGATGAAGCAAGGTTTATTTAGAAAATATACCATTTTTCCTTCTGGACCATGGCATTGTTTGAAGTTTGAACTGTCATGGTGCTGCGCACTGCCATGACGCGTTACTAATATTACTCAGTCGAATATATTATATCATATTAGTTAATTAAATCTCTTTAATATAACATTTATGTATTATATAGTGTTATAACATTGAAAAAAAATACTACATATTATAACTTATAGTGTCGTCTCTCTCATTAAAATAAACTTTTGCCTCCGCCCTTGAGTTATGAAATTTTTAAATTTGAAGTTGTGATTAAGCTATGTACAGTTGCAGTAAAAATTGCATAAAGTTAATCATTACGAATTGTAATGGTAATATGAAGCCATTTCAAAACCAGACAGGTTGAAAATTTTACCATCCAGTGATAGGCATTTAATATACGACGTTGTTATTATTATTATTTGATTTAAGCTGATACACTCTGTACTCACAATGACATCATTTAACCATACTGTCCCAGCTGGTACCAATGTGAAAACCAGTAAACGCCATGCCTTAAGGTACGCGAAAAACGTGATCTAGATAACTTAAGAATCAATCGTCATTGACTTCAATTAATATTTTATGAAGACAAGAAGTTCGGGAAGTATTATATATATATACACACACACACACACACACACACACACACATATATATATATATAATTAATTGTAAGCAATATTATCTCTTGCTAGAACTAGGCCCCAGCGAGTGCCTTCTTGCCCAATTCCTCTTTCATTTCACTTAGGTTTAGCAAACATAAAAAACAAGGAGGGCCTCTTCTCTTTCACAGAATTGGTAATCATAACCTCCAACGCTTCACAAGCCAAGGCGTCTCCCACCCTTCACCTCAAAGAAACTCAGCCAATTACCTGCAGTTCAGCTTTCGGATTTATGATATCCTGCAGTCCTTCATGAATGTTTTTACGGTAATTAGTTATATATTAGCTAATTATCCCTTGCATGACAATATATCTTTTTATCCCTTAAAATGTTAAACTCATAATTTGCTATGTTATAGGATGAAAAATACAAGGACTGAGTACGGAAGCTACAAGAGGATGTGAGGAGGAGGATCGAAGATGAAAATGAAGAGATATGGGCAAAACTTGAGCTTATTAACGATGTCCAACAATTAGGCCTCCCTCAACTGTATCACTTTGAGAGGGAAATAAAAGTTGAATTGATTGAAAAGAAAATGAGCCAAAAGACACGTTTTACAACACCCAAGAAGGGGGACAGAAACACGATGAGCTGCTAGAATTGCATGTTTAAAATGATATATATAATCATACTGACGCATGGAAGGTACAAAATATACTGATATATATATAATTATACTGCTACAATTCTTCTTACTTTTCGCGTAATATGTCTGATAATTGATTGGAAAATGTGGTGCTTCCGATGGTTAAAGTTGAATTTTGCTATACATAACTAGCGGATAAAGAATGAAACTACTTTGTTAAATAAGTGAAACTGCCTAGTGGATGACATAGGAACTACCTTGTATATATATATATATATATATATATATATATTAACATTAAAGAAGCCCTTGATAATTTTATCTCTTTGAGAGAACCTCACGGCACGATACAGAACATAGAAGCCTGCATGAAGCTGCTTTAAGCTTCAGGCTCCTCAGAGATCATGGCTATGACGTCTCACCTATTGACCTATTATTAATGTTACTAAGATCTTCTAAAATTTCTTAAGGAAATTGAGTGAATTAATTTTGGAAAGGAGAAAAAAATACATTATGTGAAATCTATGCCCGCCTGATTAAAAATCCCACTTTTGTTATTAAATGAGTTCATAGAAGTGTTTTTCTCTTTCAGATTGATGCCTAGGTTCCATTTGTTTTGTAGGAAGTTTTTTCAGGAAAAAAAAGATCATTTGTTATGTTTGTTTTGTTAGGAAAAAAAAACCTTTTTTTGAAAATAGTTTTCTTTAAATTTAAAGAAAATCTTAGAAAACGTAGAAGAGCTGTTTTCATTTTTTTCCTTTTCATTAACTGTAATCAACATAACCTAACCATTGTTGCATAATTTAGGTCAACATCGTCATCAAGTCCAGTACGGACTACACTTTAACCTATGATAAGTCGTACTAATTGGGCTCAAGTTTGAGCCTCGGCTTCAAATTTCTCCCTTTGAGCCTATTAGAGCAATAGGGGCTAGGGCTTGACATTAATATTCCATTTGAGCCTAAATAAAAATTTGGAAGATGAAATGGAATTGACTTGGGTTAGGCCCAAAATATTTTATCTTAAGTTGACAAAGCTTGACTCCAAAGTTTTAGACAAAAAAATGTTTAGATTTGAGCCTGAATCTGGACATTGCTACTTAAGCTATTCAAACCAAATTAATAAATTTGAAATAAGTCTTGCTGAGGTCAAGCTTAAAATTCTATATAAGTTTGGATCCAAAAAATTATAATTAGAAAAAGAGTTGTGCTTAGATTTGAACCTGAATTTTCATTTCTCCTCAAAAAAATGTAACCTACCAACTATTATTATTACTACTAAACTAACGCTCAACTCACAACTATATCATATGTTATATCATCAACTATTGTCTTGTCATAGTATCTATTATTTGCCAATGAATAATTTTTTTAATGAAACAAACAACACAAAATTGTGTTATGAAGGATTTTTCATTTTCTTACAAAACAAACAAAAAATACAACAATTCATGAGGGTTCAATTTGTTTCGTCCAAATTTCAGCATCATATGTAAATAAGTAATGTGATGTAAATGCAAAATGCAAATACAATTGAGAGCTATGTACAAGGACCAAAATGGTAAGTTTAAGGCATGCCTTAGCAAAACTGTGAAAGGGATGCCGAGCTTGTATGAGGCAACATATTTGGGTGACAAAGGAGAAGACATATTAGAGAAGGCCAGGGCCTTTATTAGCATATATTGTCTCAAAACACTATAACAGAACAGTGTTTCAACATAGTATCTTAACTATGATTTACTAAACTATAATTGACGCATATCTTAACCATGATTATTATAATACTAAGTAGAACAATATCCTAAGTACAGTTTTAATTAATCATAAATAAGTCAAACAAAAATTTATCACAATTATAAGTAATAATAATTAAGCCATGACATAGTTTAACTACAATTATTTGATAACTATGGTCAAGCCACTTAATAGCTTAACCATAAATTTTCAAAAATCACGGCTAAGCCATGTCTGGCTTAACCCCAGTTTTGCTAAAACTATAGCTAAGCCCAATAATTCCCTCAAACTTACTCCATCCCCTCCCCCTATCTACATCAATATTTATGCATCTTCGTGATATCAAGGTTAAGTGGCCGTTATTTTTCTCTTCTTCCTCTTGTTAACTCTCTCTTCTTGCTCTTGCCCTTCAGCTATTAAAACCCTTGTCACCTGGGGTAATGGTGTAGATAATGAACTTGCTGTGACTAGCAATTGTAGTATTCCCCTTGTCGATGACGAAGGACATGACTTGGGGAAAATATCAAATGCGATTGAATTGGCTTCATATGCACGACAATGTGCTCTACAAAGGCATTAACCTTCTCACTAGGGCTCAACAACTTGAGGATCCTAGACAATAAGACCTAATGATCATATTTGTCTGCATTTATTGGCAAATGAAGTTTTCGTATTTGTTTTAATACATCTCTCTCCTTAGAAATTTGAAGGGTTGGTTCTGTTATTTGTAAAGTATCGGTAGCTTGCATAAAAATTTCTCTTCCTTGCAATCGAAGGTACAAAGCATAGGCAGATAATAAACCACCCGAAAAACAGATTGAAACATAAAAAATGTCAAATTTCTCGTGCAACTGAATCAAATGTTAAATGTTTGGCAATTTTTATCTAACAATAGTTACCCTGTTCTTATATGAAATTAGCCTTGGCTTAGATCTGAGATACCTCTTCATCTATTGATGCTCCTTTGTTTGTTACCTATATTCATATTCCTATTAACAGATGTCTCTCATAGTCATTCATCATACAATTTTTTCTTTCAAAGAAAGTTTTAGCTTGCATGGGAGAATTGGCAATAAATTTGTTTGTTAGTTATACTGACGTATAATGAACTCTTTTTAAAATGTAAGTAGTAGAATGTCTAGTTTGTAATAAATTGACCTTAATTTGCAATAGTCTATGTGAGTAGATATGATAAATCCCAAATTGGCATGTCCACTTGATGTTTCTGCTGCCCTCTTCTCCCCTATAAAAGTTTGATTAGTGTCATATACTTCATAAGGTCTTTGGCTATTATTCATGAAATATTTAATTTGGAATTTGTCACTTGAGTTCACTTTTGTGCCAAATTTGTTTGAAATTACATAACAGTTTGTGGGTACCTCATTAAAAGGCTCATTCACACGCTGTCTTACACTCTTATTGTAGGGTTGCTGAATTTCTAGTTCAAAGTTTTACTGTTGATTTATTTGTTGCATTCTATTATGGCATATTTGGTGATTTCCACTTGGTTCATAGAATTATTTTATTTTGTTGGAGAATAAGCAGACGGAATCTTCAATTAGGCAAAAAAGTAAAAGTGATAAGGTAAAACGGTTATTGAAGTTGTAATGTAATTTAGACTTAGCTGTCTTGTTTTGGTTATCTTATGAATTATGATGTAAGTTATGTCATTTTAATTAACCATAAAGTGGGTTGTGAAACATATTTGTTATCACGTATTAGATGTTTGGCTTTTGTTGATCATTCAATAACACTCACTTTTAAAAGTTGGAACTATTTGTAATTATTTTTTTCATCTGCAGATATGGGGTCTATTTTTATCTTAATTCAAATGTTGACTTAAAAAACAGTGGTCCTTAGAATGTCACTGTTTCTTCATTTTCTATATGCCAACTGCATGGATTGTATCTAATTCTGTTTCTGACCTGGACTTTTATCTTTCTTTTTGATCCATTCTCTTATCATTCATTTTCTCCTTTTCCTGTCTAATACTGGGATTCTCTCAAGTACCATAGCTCAAAAAATGATATCTCCTTTAGATATTTGTAGCAAATGGTGGCACAAAAAAGCTCTCCTATAAATCTTACAATGAGCCCAAAGGAACCTTATCCTATGGGCTCTATCCATTGTTGGAATTTATAAATTTATTTGGTTTAAAATGTTCTATGAATGATTTAAAATTTTGATTATGTTAATTCATTGTGTCTTGGAGTAAGCAACAACATGTTATCTAACGATCCTTCTAAAAGGTATGATATCTTTTAATATTAAGCTTATTTAGTTCTTGCCTTGTGATAATAATTCAATAAGAATTGTGTATGCTCACTATATTCTACTCTACTTACAAACACATTCTTTTCCCTCTGTTTCTTTTATCATGTTTTTTTCAATTTCTATTTTATACCCACTTCACTTTCCTTTTTGTGGCAATCTTGAGACCTCAGCAATATATATGCTACCTGAAAATTGTTGTCACATGTTTGCTAGAAGACAAACGGACAGAATAATATTATTACAAGGTTTTAAAATTTTATTTATTTATAGTGGCGGTTGAAACTGCCACCTTAAAGTAAAAATTTCTAATCATCATTCATTAAATAACTGTGGTTGGACTATGATTTTACAATGAACTTATCAATAGTTAATTAAAGTCATAGTTAAAGTTTTCACAATTAATGATTCAACTATGGTTCTCGGAACCATTACCAAACCTCTTAGTCATGGTTAAACTAATATTAAAATTACTAAACAACTTAGTTAATACATCACAAAAGAAATTAATAAGTAGGAATATTCTGTTGGAACAAGTGAGTCACACATTAGAGTTTCCATAGCATCATAGAATCGAAAGGCTAGAAGCAAGGTGGTATATTGAGGCATAGGTAAAAGCAAAGACACTAACAAGGTGTTGCTTGAAGTGGCCAAACAGGATTTTAACATGGTGTAGTCAATGCTGCAAAAGAATCTCTAAGAAACGTCTACATTAGTTAATTTATATATGTTCGATATGCATTGATGTAAATATCTTTTTTTAATTGATATGATTAACTGCTCCTTGTCCTTCCATGGGTAGAAAGAGAACATGAGAGAGAAGAAGGTCAGGTTACGATTCAAAATTTAACTCTAATGGTGGCACTATCACTTCAAAAAAAAAAAAGTCATTTTGTTTTTGTTATTTAATTTTAGTTATTAGAATCGATGTTAAATAGGCAATAGATTTTTGTTCCCCTTTAAGTTTTAACGTCACCAACTTAGAGTTAGTCGAAATCAACATTAGGAAAAGGAACCTAAAGATTCGTTAGTCGACATTTTTAGCTCATATATTCTATAGTCAATACAATCTGAATGCATATTGAGTTTTGTTCAAACTAGTTTGAAAGTTAGTCTATTGGAATGGGTTTTAATTTTTAATCCTTAAGTTTTTTGAACTCTTAATCTCAAAATCTTTGACAACATTTTACTTTCTTTTTCTTGTTTTCTTTTCCATTGTCAGCTTTTTTGTTTTCCTAAGCTAGCCTTTCTCGTTAAGTTTATCTAAACAAACTTGGGTAATGTGGAAATTTTCTTATGAATTATCTTTTGTTTATGATTCCACAATATCATAATGTAGAAATTCAAGATGTAGAAAATGTGTTTGTTGCAAGAAAGGTATGGTTTCTTTTAAATAATAAATCATTTCAAGTAAACATGTAATAACTTTTTTTTTTGGGTGAACATGTGTAATAACTTCTTGATCAAACATGAATTTTGGCTATTATATGTGTTGGCTAAAAAATCTAAACCCATATTTTGCTTTCAATATTAGTTGGAAAAAATCTTATTGTTTGCTTTCTAGCTAATATTGAAGTCTAGGTTGTGTAGGTTGGAATTTTTTGTTATGTAAAAAGCTGAAGACTGATCTATATATGCCCTTCAACTTTATTCATTCTTATTTTTCATGCTAATAAAGAAAAAAAAAAGGATACTTCAACCCTTGTTCATTCTTTTGTTCTTCAGTCCAACTTTATGGTTTAGCTTCTTTGGCTAGGTAATGGTACTTTCCTAATTCGAGAAATGATTGTGTAACAACTGATAGCCTAGAAGTTCTTCGAGACAATAATATTAAACATGATTTGAAACCAAAGGTCTGGTTATGCTTATCTACTTAAACCTATTCTTTATAAGCCAAAAGGCCATATATTGGTTTATGACTTAAGTAGTTCAAAATTCTAGCTAGAGTCCTTCTATTACATTATAACTTGCTGTTTTGGTGAATTATATATATGTATAAAAGTATGGGAAAATTGTTATTTGTTGAATTTGAATATCGTTATATAATCTTATTTTGCAAGCCATGGTACTCTCCAGTACCAAGAAGTCAATGCATTGGAAACCCTTGCAAAAGTTGAAGTATCTTTTTCTTCTTAGTTAAAAAGGAAGTATTTATGTTGAATTATCAGGTTAATTTCTTTTGCTGATCAAAAGTTTGATATGAAAGAGGATCATATATATAGCATTGCAAAACCTGAGAATGAGGCAATAAATAAAGAAAATTGAAATTTATTTTACGTATTTCATTTCTCAGTCATCCTATTTGTGTCATCTTGTTCGTCATCTCAATTCCATAAGGTTCAATCCTTGTATTGTTATTTACAAATTCATTTTCTTCCCTTTAATGTTAATTACTTGCAAAATTAATATTGCTGGAATTATTGGCGGTACTCCTTGGTAAATAGTTATTTCATGAATTTCCTTTTCTTCCTGTATCATCCTAAGAGGCTGAATGGCTATTAGAATTTGAGTAGAAAGATGTAGCTTTAAAGGCAATTGAAGGTGTTTGTTTTTCTTCTTTTGAACCTATGGTAATTTTTGCTCAACCTTGTCTACGTGCTGTGTTCAATGTCTTATTTCCATACGGCCACTTAGAGAAATGGAGTAACATCATGACCATGTATACTTAAACATCTAGTAGAAAATTTAGCCAAGTTCCATTTACATAAATAGTTTCTACCCAATGTAAGCCAAGCATTATTGCACAACCATCAATATTATTTGCTTTTGTTTCTGGAATGACCATTGACATTTAGTTGTGACACAAGAATTCTTTGGGGAAGTTGAAAGTAGCGGACATAGAATAAAAGTAACCCTTGTACATGTCTGTCAAATGTTAAGTTCATTACTCCTTCCAATTATGTATAATGTGTGGTATTCATTGTAGCTAGGTAGTTGATTATGATGGAAACAGGTTTTTGTATTCCATTTTACTTATCTTTTATCCTAATGAGGAATTGCTAGCTGAATGACAGATATGCTAAAATGTCATTTAAATATTTTTGCTGGTCCTGAGGAAAAATAATGTTAAGAAGGAAGCATTTAAAGCCCATACTAATGCTTTCAAAATTCTTGGAAAATTACTTTTTGTGAACATTTTAAGCTAGTATCAAGTTTCAAATATTCTTGAATTTGTGTTTTCTGTTCTCCCCAACATTATAAACAAATTTATAATTATCTCTATAAGTAAATCAACAAACATTTATCATCTTTTTTTTTTTGGCTGATGTAAAATAGGCTATAGATTATTATATCTATTTATATAGTGAAGGCTACAATGTACATTGAATTTTAAGTAGAGATTGTAATTGTGACCTTCATCTATAATTACCCTTTATCTTAATTTAAGATCTGCTTCCTATTTTATAAGTAAAATTAGTTATATATAAATTTGTGTAATTATTTGAATTTAATTTATTAGCAGTTTCAATTGTTGGTTTAAAAAAAAAAATCTCACAACTACGGATCGTTGAGAGCCTTGCTAATTATATTCTTAAAAAATGTACATCTTTAATATCAGTTATAACCGTCCTAATACTTTTTGTTAAAGATATAAACGCAGCACTTAACCGTTATCACAAACGTGAGAAAACACATTTGTAAAACAGCTCACACTTAGCATTAGTCAAAATTGATGCTAAATGTAGATCTTAACGACAATTTTATATGACACAAGATATTTACACTTAACATTAGTTTTTTCAACAGTAGTTAAAAGCGACATTAAAATCCTCGTAATGCAGCATTTAACAATGATTGTTAGAACTAACACTGAACCAAATATGTATTATCAATTGTTATTATTTTCATAGTGTGCACACCCTATAAGCCAACAAGGAAATTAAAGTTCGTCGGCATTTTAATTAAAAAAAGAAAAAAGAAATCTCTTAAATTCAAGCCATAATTAGAGAAAGAGAGAAGCAAGAATACAAACTAAGCCAATAATCTAATAGAATAAGTATAGAAAAAAGTATATGATATATAATTGTAAATGTTTTACAAATATTCTAAATCATTTTTGGGCTTGAAGGGGAACGAGGAAGACTTTTGATCTGAGGGTCTAAACCTATGAAGCCGATCTAGAACCTAGCTAATAACTAATTAAGGCACTCTTCTATTAATGAATTTCAACATCGGACACATTTTAAAAACTCTTATAATTGATAAAGTGATAGACAAGTGTTACACAATTTATAATATCTAGCTTGAGTTTTGACTCATCAGAAGAGGTGTGTATGCTAAATGCCATGTGATGATCTTCCATATATAATTATATTATAACAAGTTTAAATGAGTAATTTGGCTTCAATAATTGTAAATATTATCAGGTGGTGGAACGGAATAGGACTAGCAACAAAGTTAAGCTTCAGCCGAGACAGGCTAATGGAATGCTTTTTCGAGACAATTGGAATGGTGTTTGACCCTCAAGTCAGTGACCTCCGCAAAGGATTAATTTGTTTCATCACCTAATTAATCGATGATGTCTATGATGTTTATAATACTTCGGATGAACTTCAACTTTTTATCGCTACTGTTAATAGGTTTGCTTTCTCATTCGAAATGTCTACGTTGATTTATGTATAGAAAGCCATATTATAGGATGTGAATTGTTAATTGAGTTTCAGGTAGGATATCAGTGTTGTACATATTATGCCTTAGTACATGAAGATGTGCTTCCCAACACCTTATAACATACATAAATGAAATGGCTCTGACTCACTGAAGGAGCATGGACAAAATATCTTACGTACCCTACCTCACCAAAATAATAAACATGTATTCTCACATCAACTTCAAAGCATAGTACATATCACATTTCAGTTCATTTCAATCTAACTTGAAAGCTGTTTTATACTAAGGTGGGTAGACATGTTGAAAACATTCTTCCAGGAAGCCAAGTGGTCACACGACAAACATCTACTGTTAGAGATGTTAGCTGTTGCAAAATGTAGTTAGCATTTAGTTAGTTACATAATTTTCATTACAATATATAGGGGAGAACTCATGCCTATGGCTTCTGGTTTGAAAAAGCGGGTGATGACAAAATGAAAGATCCTTAACTTTATAGGTCAGTGGTTGGTGCATTACAGTATGCAACCATTACAACACTAGAAATCTACTTTATTATGAACAAGGTGTGCCAATTTATGCAATCTCCACTTAAGTCTCACTAGAAGGAAGCTAAAAGAATCCTTTGATACCTGGCAGGTTCTATTGATCATGGATTAAAGCTGCAACCTTGTAAAACCACAGCCATTACAGCCTACTGTGATGCAAATTGGGCCTCAGATTTTAATAATAGAAGAAGCACCTTGGGTTTTGCTATATACTTGGTTGCAAATTTGGTTTCATGGTCATGTAAAAAGCAAACAACAGTAGCAAGGTCTAGCATAAAGGCCAAGTACAGAAGTATGGCTGCTATTGTGGTTGAAGTTTTGTGGATCAAGTCTCTCTTGCAAGAACTCAACATTAGCATGTCATCACCAGCTCAAACACTTTGTGATAATTTGAGTACAGTGATGATGACTACTAATCCCATCTTGCATGCTAGAACGAAATATATAGAGCTTGATTTGCATTTTGTAAGGGAGAAGGCCATAAAGAAAGAAATTGATGTCAAGTATATTCCTTCTTCATGTCAAGTGGCTGCTGGGCTAACTAAAGCAGTATCCAGTTATGTGTTTTCTGAATTTAGAAGGAACTTGGGAGTAGAGAGACCCTTGGAATTGTGGGGGAATGTTAGTCTATTGTAATAGAATGTAGTTAGCATTTGGTTAGTTACATAATGTACATTACAATATACAGAGGACCTCATGGATCAGTTACTGAAGTTTTGTGGAAATCACTGACCGCTTTATCACTTCTTCCTCCTCCTCCTCCTCCTCCTCCTCCTCTTCTTCTTCTTCTTCTTCCTCTTCCTCTTCACTTTAAGAATGCATGGGTGTCGATATTGGGAATACTAACGTACTCATCCATGCCTATTTCTTCTTCTTCTTCTTCTTCTTCTCGGTATTGGGAATACTAATGTATTTATCCTTTTCTTGCTTAATCATAATATCACAAATGAGGCACTTGTATCCTTGGAGTTTGGACAACCACTTTGATGAGTTGCATTGGCCAACTATTGTTTTCTGATTTCGCAATGATTTGGCTATTTCAATGACGGTATTACCCATTAGTCCTATAGCACTTTTCCCTCACCTTCTTCTATATTGGGAATACTAAGGTACATTGCAATATATAGAGGACCTCGTGGATCAGTTACTGAAGTTTTGTGGAAAAGACTGAGAGGTTTATCACTTCTTCTTCACCCTTCTATTTCATCTTCTTCTGTATCGGGAATATTAATGTACATTACAATATATAGAGGACATTGTGGATTATTAGTTACTGAAGTTTTTGGAAAATCATGAGAGCTTTATCACTGCCTCCTCCTCCTCCTCCCTCTTCTTCTATATCCATGCCTATTTCTCGCTCAATCATAATATCACAAATGAGGCACTTGTATCCTTGGACAACTACTCTAATGACTTGCATTGGCCAATCATTGTTTTCTGACTTCGCAACTATTTGGCTACTTCAACGACGGTATTAACCACTAGTCCTATACCACCCTTGCGTTTCATCTTTAATGTTTGTCAAAGAGTAGATTTTCTTTTTGGTGTTTAATATCAATATTTTGTTCTTGAATTTTCAGGCGGATTAAGGCAGAAATAGCAAATTCGTGTGCGACGTGTATGGAACGAGTTCAGTGACGAACGTGCTTATGAACGCATGCAGAGTTTGGTAGATGAAACTTGGAAGAAGATGAATAAAGAACAAGCCAATTGTTTCTTCATTTTCAAAAGCTTTTGTAGAAATAGAAATCAAACTTGCTAAAATTTCCCATTGCATCTAGTAGTAGGGAGATGGCCATGGAGCCCCCAGATGCCACATTATTCGATTATTGATTATTGAACTCATTAAACTTAATTAGGCAGATAAATCCCCAGGAATAGGCCTGTAATCAATTGACCATTTACACATCTGCGAAAAAAGAAAAACGCATTGAATGATATAAGTATTATAAAATAAAATAAAATTGTTCCAAGAGACATTTTCTTTTAAATTACAAAAGATGGTGTTTTTTTTTTTTAAATTATTCAAAAGAGGGTTTATCAACTATCAACTGTACACTGTAGATACGAAAGAATCGGGCCTTCTGGTCTATGACTAGAAGTTTGAAACAAGAAGCATATCGATCGGTATCCTTTCCTCAATTTGAATCACCAATCACGTTTGACCTGATCATTTTTTTTTTTCTTTTTTCCCTTTGTTTTGTCCTTAAGTAGTTTTCAAGTATCAATAGCTTTTTCTTTTTGAGATAAAAAATATCTAAGATGCAGATCACCAAAATTGTTCTTCTAAAAGGTCTATATAAAGCTTTGAATAAATCTGCCCTCAAGATTATACAGGTATTTTACCCTATGTTAAATTTCTATTACTTTTTAAGAAAGTTATGTTTTGAGTACTTTTGAAAAATAGAAAACAAAATTTTTGGAAAAAAATGAGAGAAAAGAGAAGAGAAATAAGTAGAAGAGATAAAACATCAAATTAAATCATATAATTGATTTGGAAACATTACCATAAAAAAGATTTTATTAATATTATTCTAAATTAAATATACTTTAATGACGATATATGTTGTATCATATTGGTTTTGAAGGCAATTAATAATAGTAAATTTGAATTTACAAATTATTCAAACCTCTAATTACTAGTAACCCATACTTAGTATAATTACCTTAATTTTACTTAAACCATTCTCCAAATGCATATGAGCAAATTTGTATACGTAGTATATTGTTGCTAAATTCGAAAAAAAAAAAAAGACCAGCTGATCCGTCTTTTTGCACTCTATTATTCCTAATTGTCAAACAATATTAATAATATTATAGTAAGATAATGGATTGGGTCCGACATAAGCACAAAAAATAACTCATTGGATTTTTGAATGGATTTTAATTTATCATTTGTTAAAAAAAAAAGAAATATATAATTATGAATTTTCTTCAATGTTAAAATTAAAATTAAAAGTTAGGAAGTTACCATAATAATTAATCCTCATATATTACGCAATTAGAATATATTAAGCATAGTTTGAAAAAGTTTAAATTTGTATCATAAAAGCTCTACGCTCGTCATTAACTTCATTTGAGAAATAAGATTTATTCAATATGTTGAATGGGACGGGACCGTACTTGGCAGTGAAATTTTTTTGCAAATTCAAGAATGGGGCAAGGATGGAAAACTTGTGTGATAGACAGGGAAGGAATATGGAGAAAAAATATATTTCATTGCCAACCTAATTAGAGATAAGTAATGGAAGCATTGATAGTTAAAATTTTGGAATGATAATATTTAAAAGGTCTAATTAATATGTGTCATAAAAATTTTATACTTATTATTAATTAACTTAAGTTTTTTTTTTTTTTTAAATGCGTTGAGTTGACAGGATAGCAACATGCGGAATTAAAAAACACTTGTGTGTTTGGGGATGAGACAAGGATAACAAATGCATGGGGCATGTGGCCGAAACAGGAAGGAGAAACTTTGTTAGAAATTTTAGTAGATTTTAATTTATCATTAGTAAAAAAACAAACATTGAATCAAAAGATTGAGATAGAATCATATATAATTATTTCTATATATAATTACAAATATTTTTTGATAATTAAGTTAAAACTAAAAGTTTGGAAACCGAATAGTCAACAGCAATTTTGGAAGGTTGTATTTAAAATTTTCATCCCTCATTGTACATACTTTTTAATATAGAGGATTATCAAATTATGTATATTATTTTTTAATGGATTTACTGACCTCTAATCCATGTACACTGTCACTAAAAAATAATAATAATAATAAAAGTTTAACCATGCTTGTTTTGCGGTTTTGCAGCGGTTCAAACCACGGTTTTACATAACCCAAAGACTTTCATGTGTTAAGTCACAGCTTTTGTAAACTGGCTTTATTGTGGTTTATAAAATCATATAAATTTTTTTAAAACTTCTTTCAGTTGAATTTTTTTCCCTACTTGTATTAGCTATGTTACAAACCTGTACAATAGATTTAGTCCACAGCCCGCTAATGAAATTCAAATATGTTTAATTATAACTAAAATTACATTGAAGTTCCTACTACAACTAATGTTAAGTTCTTATTAGTATTCAAAATTAAGTTTATATATACAATCAAAATATTGTATTACTCATGTCTATTACAAAAGTGTGGAGATTGAGTTTTAGGTCCAGGTTTGCCACTATCTTAACTACTTGGTTCCTGAAATTAAAAGTGAAATAATATTAATACTAAATTAAAAACTACAAAAAAATAAAATTCATTAATATATGTGGAATGAAAAGTTTATCACATTACCATACAAATGCCAATACCAACAAATTCAAGTGGCACTTTAACTTAGAAATTTTGCAAGAGGACCACCAAAAACATAAAATCTAGAAATTCATTTAATCTCTTTAAATATTTAGAAGTATTCTAAGCCTTAATAATCAAAGACTTATCCATTCCTGAAAGAAAAATTATCTATACACAAATATGCCACATCGCAGACCACAAGAAAAGTAATCACACTACTTATTAAAATGAAAAAGGCATAATTTACTAAGTTACTTAACCAATCCCATACTAGTACTCCAACACAATTCAATACAATACAATTCAGCCCAACACTATTCAAAATAATATTTTAGTATTACACAATTCATAATAAGAAGGATTGCCTTGAAGAAGAAAATATTGGTGATTGTAGAATTTTAATATTCAAGCTATACCCATTTCATATAAGAATTTTCTAATATTTCAACCTTAATATTATATATCCCCCATCAATAAGCCAACTACACTTTCTGCTTTTACAAATAATTTTTCTCACATATAGGCCTTGTCGGGTACTCAATATGGAATAATGAATCATGTCCAATCTCCATAGTAAATATTTCTATGAGAAAAAAAAAGTGCGATCAAACAATAATACAATTAATTTCAAAAAAATTAAATAAATAGATAAAATTGATTTGATTAAGTTGTTAATCCCCTTTCAAAATATTTCCTTTAATGTTTTTCAATGTCTTTTTTAAACTATCCTTTTCAAAAAGATCTAACAAATCCACTATATATATATATATATATATATGAAAACTAGAGTTATAAAAAAAATATAAAAATTTGAAGCTCAAAATATTAAAAAATATACATAAAAAAATTTTAGGCATTGGTTCTGTTCAATCTAAAAATCTTAAAAAAAAAAAAAAACCACAATTATATGACACAGATAGAAATTACCCAAAAAAAAAAAAAGTGATGCTTCAACTTATGGGAAATGTTAGTAGTGGTAGTTGTCGAATGACGATAGCAATGTCTTAGAGGAAGACAGTGATGTCTGGGACATAGGATGGCGGCTTAGGCTCAAAAATTTGGGGTGGGGATGTCGCATAGCTACAGTTCAAAAATAATAAGGGTAGGGTTTTTTTTAATACGATTTAACTATGGTTTGGCCTAAACTGCAGTTATATCATAACATTTTAACTGTGGTTTTTTAAAATTATGATTAAATCAATAAAACTTAATTATAGCCTACGTTCACAATTAAACCACTGCAGTGAATGCTTTATTTTTTCAGTAGTGTGTTTAATATTAATTGTTTGATACCATTAAAATTAATTTGTTAATAGGCCCAATAACTAATTAATGCTAATCCAAAATTGATACATAAAATTTTTATTAATTCTTATCTTATTGTAACATGCTATGCACTGCACAAGTCCACTATTTAATTTGTTGATTATTATTGAAAGTATATCGTGACACCTTGTAAGGCAAATCATGCCCAAATTATTACAAGAGAAGCAAAGAATGAGGATCCAATATATTCAAGAGACGTGTTTTAACCTCCGATCAATATATGAATATATATATATATATATATATGCTACATGCAGAACTAAATTAGAAAGAATATATATTATATAAATGAAATAGAACCAAATATATTACCAAATGTTTTAGTCACTCACGATCTTCAAAAAAAAGAAATTATCTTTATAGAAAATCAATTCAAGTCATACTTTGGCACATTTATCTACCAAGACATTATCTGTTGTCACATATCAGAAGTTAGTACAAAAATTAGAATGCGTTAATTCTAAGATCTTAAAGTGATGCTTCCAATAGAGGGATTTACTTGATCAGGCTTTTATCCTTCAAACTTCTTTCTTGGACAAATATAAGACAATTCACACTACAAAAAATCGCAATTTTAACCATAATTTTTTGTGATAGAGAGAATTTTAACCATCTCTAAATGGTTTGGTGATGGTCACGAGACTCGTAATTAAAATATTTATCGTAAAAGCTTTAATCACAACTTGAATAAGTCTTACCTTAGTCATGATTATTTGACAAAATTGTAGCTACCCTTAGTTTAGCTATAGTTATTTGATAAACTATGCTTCAGTCATTTAATGACTTAACCACAGTTATTTTAATCATTTTTAAGCTAAGTTTTAATCATGGTTAAGATAACCTTGTTCTAATGAAAATTTTATAATCTTGGTTAGGATGTGTCCTAACGATGGTTTTATCCTTAACTGTGGTTAGGATATTGTTTCAACCATAGTTATAATAAATGTCATTAGGATGTGTTTTAACTATAATTACAATAACCAGGGTTAAATATTTTTTTTGGTAGTTTGAGAAAGAATGTATATTATTTTTCCTTCTCTAAGATATTTTTTCTATTGTTTTTTATTTTAAGTGAGGTTTAACTTTTAATAAGGTATATTATCCTAATCACAATTATAATAGACTTTATCAGAACATGTCTTAAGTACATTTATAATAACTGCGATTAGGACACTTTTTTTTGTAGTTTCAGGAAGAATGCCTATTATTTTTCCTTGTCTAAGATATTTTTTCTATTTTTTTTTTCCCAGTAAGGTTTTAAGTTTTAACAAGGCATATTAGCCTAACCACAATTAGAATAAACGTTGTTAGAACGTATCCTAACTACATTTATAATAATCATGATTAGGACACAGGTTTTTTGTAGTTTCAAGAGCAAAGTATATTATTTTTCCTTCTCTAAAATATTTTTCCTATTACCTTTTCTAGTAAGGTTTTCCCAATGGACATCCAAGGGAATGTCATAACCAAATGCAATATAAATGTCCAAGAGGAACTCCCAGTGTGATATCAATGCACTTTATTGGTCCATATATCAGTTCTTTGATATTGCGTTATTGCAATTATTGTAACTTTAGGTATCATTAGCCTGTATGTAGGGATGATGAGATACGGAGGAATCTCTCTTGCATTACTCTTGATTCTCTTTCATTGTTGCTTGTTATTCTTGTCTCCTTTCTTAATTTCGTGCTTATTTCACGTCACATCCCAGGGTAACCACATTATTAAGTTTTGTAACTTCTGTTTTCTTTTTCCTTTAATTTTTTTTCTTAAAGTAATGTTTCTTATAATTTTTCTGCATTCACAAGAGATAAAAAGAAAAATACAAATGTTTGAGATTCTTCTGTCTTGCTTGTGTTTTTGTTCCACGATGAAACATCGAGAGGCAACTGCAAAATTGGAGGAGCAAAAACGAAATAGGATAAGAGTAATCACGTCAACCCATTCACGATACTTGAATTGGTCCACGATTGGCTGATAGGTACATGGGCTGACTAGTATGCATTCTCCGCCATTCGGCCCAAGCATTTTCTACCATTTCAATGTTCCAAATTGTATGCATTAATTTTGTGCCTGGGCCAATCAAGGCATCATAGCCCATGATGAGACAAAACCCCACATTGCTTGTGAGTATTCATTGAGGATTGTTTATAAAGATTTCTTACTTGATCTGATATATTTAAGAAAATCAAAAAAAAATTTTAAATGGTGGTTTCAAATTTTGAAGCCAAAGTAATTAAGATAAGAGATATGCTTTCTTTAACGACTAAGATAATTTCTTGAAATAATAAAACATAACATTTACTCTGATTATAAGAAAAAATTATAGACTATATATGTTAAAAATGAGACGGCGCTAAAAAATATGTCTTACATCAATTAGCTTACACAAAATTTTCTCAAAGCATTTGGCCTTTCGCCAAAATCATAAAGCAGCACACGTCTAATCTCCCACATGCAGAGTCTCTAAGAACTACAAAATTGGTTAAAGAAATTCATAATATGAAAACTTATTTGCATAACTTTAGCTTATCCCAAAAGATCCCATGTATTGACACAAGCATAGTTATCAAGTAAACATGAGGCTTGATTCACTGGTCAAATGCATTTTCTTCTATTTCAAGTCATCTAATCACTAATATCAATGGAGTTACAACTAGAATAACAAAATCATAGAATAAGCAGTCCTTATTGGATTCCAGGCCTAAGTATTAGCTGAACAAAGACTACGGATCCGGCTTCTCTCAATTCGGTGGCGCCAACATGACATCCATTCAATTCATTCTGTCATCTCCAACCTTTCTTTTTTTTTTTTCTTATTTTTTAACTCAAAAAATATGAAAATCTCCAAATAGCCTGACTGCACCCCGCCACGACTGCAGAGAAGCCTTTCTCAAAGACTACTCGGGGATCCTTTTTTTAATCTTTCTTCGCAAGCTTTGGGGGTCATCAATCAATGTAAGAGATTGCTGAGACCTCGGAAAGAGGTAGAAGAGTAGCGTCTAAGGGAAAGATTGAGTTGAGTCCTATATTACTTTGCATAAAATTTTGACAGTGCGTTATAAATTAAAAATATTTATGGTAAAAAACTTTATATTTTAAAATTATTTAAAAATTTTAAAGGCTAAAAATCTTAATTGTGAAAGACAAAAAATTTAGTTGTACAAAAAAAAACACTTTATATCATAAAACCTATCAATCTTTTCTTTTTTTTAAACCATGTTTTTCTTTTCATTTTTATTTATTATTATTTGAGAAATAATTCTTTACAGTTAAATTTTTTAATTCTTTAGACTTCTAAAATAATTTTAAAATTTACAGTTATTTACAATAAACATTTTTAAGGTATGGTCTATAAGCATAATTTTTCCTTTGATTCTGTCCTTTCATTTGGATTTTTAACCTGGTTTATAATTAATCAATGAAAATCTTATTAACTACGGCATATATAGATGACTTTTTAAAGGAAACGACCAAAATGATTTGCTGGCTCCCTCCATTGCTTATGGTATTAGAAATGAACGTGTAGGAACAGCTGTTAAGGATGTTATGCTCAAAGACAGGAGGAATGTATTGGGAAATATTTACGTTACAGCTCTTCCACGTAAACCAAATAAGATTAAGAATAATTGTTTGATTGAGAGAAAATAGAAAATTGCTCAAGTACATGCCAATTTATCAGTCAACTTCATGTGCTATTTCTATGAAACCTTTAGTTGAATAGTGAAATAAAAATAGAAGAAAGAAAAAACTAAGATATAATGTTAAATATTTGTTATTTAATAAAAATATTATATAATTTTTTTGAAGAAAAAGAGATAATAGTTTGATAATAAATGTAAAAATTATCCATGTATAAATATTTTGACAATGACACGACAACAACAACAATAATAAACAACTTAAATCTTATTCATAGATAAAATTATAAAGTGATGATACTATGAATATGAATCACCATGTACCTTAATTATGTTGCAATAATGATTAAATATAGAATAATATTGTATAATAATTACTTAAAATATTGACTTATTTAATACAATTAATATCCGTTAAAAGAATTAATTTAAATTTTGTGTAACTAATGAGTATATTTATAATAATAAATATATTGAAATAGATAAAATATTATTTTGTATTTAATAATATTTAATAATTATTTTATCATAAAGAATATTTTGTTTCCGAATACATCGTATCATTACTCAAAATTATATGTTAGATCTAAAGAGTTATTTTATTTACCATTTGCTCTGAATAAATAATGGAGTAGTGGTGATTGAAGTAGAATAATGTTACTTTACAAGGTAGTTATTAGCTAATGAATGATGAGACTTTTCTTTGGGAAGTTCTAACCTTTTAAGAAGTAAAATTTACGATTGTTCGAGCTTCGAACAATCGTTCTGAAATTTACAATAAGTAGAGCACCATAAGGAACTCAAACTCTTCACGTCCTTTCCTTGTATGACAAAGACTGCAGTACACAAAGGGGTTCCTCCCTGGCGCTCACCCAACTCTCAGTGCAGTAGTAAGACATTATCATCCTCTTATGATGGCGGTGGGGTTTGACCCCACAACATGAAAGGCCGAATTCCATTTTATCAGAGAAAAATGTATAACACAAAGGAACACGTTCTAATAAGGAAAAAGTTTGGCCCTCTCAATCCCACCATTCACTAGCAACCTAAAACATTCATCACTGGTCCTATGTATTAATTATGAACCCATTTACTTCATATGTTTTGCCCCACAAAAACATGTGCTGTCTTTGACACAAGCATCCCTTTGCTTTATGAATATTCGTTAGAGGAAGGGACATGTAACTATGTAAGCAGTTGGCATAACATCTTTTGCTGTACATTGAACTTAATCAACTCCAGTCCCGCAGGATAGAAAAGAAAAACTATGAAATTGAGCTCACTCCTGTGCTGTACACATGGAAATTACATGGAAAAATTCTAAATCAATCCTAAGAGTTTTCTGTCATGAACAGAGCTTGGGCAATGATCTTGAATAACTATGACCTGATACTCTTGATTTCATGATCTTTGCCATCTGGGTTTGCAATTTCCTACAAACGTTCTCCAATTCCGTAACCCTCCATTGCATTCCTTGCAAGTGTGCTGCGAGTTTCTCGTTATGGGCTGAAACATCAAATTTTCCAGAATACAGCACGACCTGTTCATTGGTTCTGTCTTTTCTTCCTCTTTTACCAGCATCACTGGAACTACGTGGCGAAATAGTGATTGAAGCTCTACTGGGAGTGCCAAGAATTAAGTTTTTGAGCTTGGATTGTTGAACAATGAGAGCCTTAACTGCAGATTTTGAAGGGAATTTAGTGTTCTGAGAAAGGTGTAGGCATGTCCCAGCTGAAAGCTTCTCATAATTTAAACCACCGCATATCTTCAGCCTTTCTTCCTCTGACAAACCCGCATGCACCTATAATCAAACACACATAAGTAGGCCTTGAATTTGGAAGCAGATTCAATTTTTAAAGAGGTTCAACCTATATAGACTATTCTTCTGAGATCACAATAGCATTTACAACCAAGAATAGAATATGTAGACCATATGACGCTGACCGTCGTTTAGAGACTACCAAAATTAAAATAACATTGGAAAAACCCCAAAGAGTTGGTTTAGCCGTAAATGTCATGCTTAGTTAAACACAACGTCACAAGCTTGAATCCTTCATTTACCAATTTTTTGAGGTCAAGTTGGAAGAGATTTTCTTCTTATTCTAATCTTAACATAGATAGCTTTTGACTAGATTAAAGAGGTGAATTAATTAAAATACGTACAGACTAACCTGAATAGTACAAACTAACAGGAGTAGTACCTGATCACAATATGTAAAAGGAAAAAAGCATGGGAAAGATTAAATACCTCTAGATACATGTCCATTGCATGGTATAATTCATCATAGGAATCTCTTGCAGAATCTGGTAGTGCTGTGGCAAGAGCCAAGAACTTGGAAGGTTTTAAATAGGGATCAGGGGCTATTTCTGCTATATACAAATCTATAAAGCTGGCAACTTTCTTCATCCGAGGAGCAGCAATCGGACAGGTTCCTTGACGCAGGAATGCTTTCAAGAATCTCAGAACGAGATTCACGTCATATAAGTAGTTTATTCTATAAGGAGATGGAACAAGCAAATTGTCCAAGGTTGCTTGATCCAACTGGGCGCCAATCATATTCTCTAACTTGTTCTTACTAAATTTGCTTATGTTGAAATTGAGAGTAATTCTGAGAATCCCAAATAAAGTCTTGCAAGAAAGAACACTTTGGTCCATACTATAATGCATGTCTATGACCATTTCTATGATCTTCCTCTTCTCATCAGTTGTAGCAGTAGGAAACTTTGCCTTCTGGTAATACATCAGAAACCTACTGATTATAACATGGTCCAATTTACGCCAAAGCATAGACTTTACCAACATTTGAACCAACAAGGGAGTGAGAAACAGAAGATCTTCAAACCACCATGTTGAACGAGAAAAGCCAGTCTTTGTACTCTCGGTGCTTTTGGATTCGCTTGAAAACCGAAACCCTGAACTGTCAGAGGAGCAAGAGGATGGACATGGGCTTGCTTCACTGGCCAAAACCAGCCTCCCGACTATGGATTCCAAGCATTTCTCAAGCATCATAGTTGAACAACCTGCGACTAACGTTAAATCTTGGCACTGCTTCAGGGCTATCAAAAGGTCAGACCATGTCCAATAGCCAATCTCTTGGAGTGATTTTTCTGTTTGCTCCAACAAATTAGGATTCTTTCCAGTGATAGATTCTTTCATTTCCATGAATTTTGCACCAGAGTGTGCAAGGAACAAATTGAAAGGGGTTATGTCAGATTTTCCCTTGTTGTAACAAAATCTCAATATAAGCTCAAAACCAGATGCCCCTCCTGGAAAGTCATGGAATATTACTTTAAGCTTTCTATTGGTACCGCTATTTTTTTCAAATAATTTGATGAATTTACCAGAATAATGAGCAACAATATTCTGCAAAGACCCATTTAAAAGTTAAAAAACAGAGTTAGATGATAGAGGAGATTTTTTCATCATAGAAAAAATCTACAATTTTTTTTTATTTAGATTGAAACGGGAAATTTAGCAGCAGTATGATAAACATATAAGTCAACCCAGGAAAGAGAGACAAGAAAAGGGACGGGAAAAAAATTAAGGAGAGGAGCAGCAAAAGAATGGACTGGTGACCCGGGTTGTTATGAACAATAAATTGTGCATTAGGGCAAGAGAGAATGATCCCCCTCGACTAATAATCTTGCATAGAAGCGTATAGAAGAGAAATAAATGACCTTGAAAGCAACCCTCGGTCACTCGCAAAAGGAGTGAATAAAACAAATGAAGGTGAGAACATTAAAATCCAGCATTTAATGTGATATGCAGCAAACAAGAACAAAACCAAAAAAGAAAAAAGAAAAAAAAAGGAAAAAAAAAATAAGAATCTTTGAGCTTGTGGTTTGTGAAAATGGAGATGATAATTAATTAATTATTGCCAGAATGTTAGAAGAACAGCAGTTGTTGTAGTACCCATGCCCCACCTCAATCTAATGTAGGTGCCTATTAATGATGGGCGGAAAGTTACAATTTTTATCATAAAGTTACTAACGAAATGATAACTGAAAAAAGAAGATGAGAGAAATTACAAAAGAATGTATAAATAAATCATTGATCAATAATCACTTCTAGCTTTAATAGCAGTAACATCTAGCACAATCAGAAACCATCAACCAAAAGATTGAAAAGATGAAGTTTCTGAGTTCTGACTGTACTTTAGATCCTAAAGATTTTGAAAAACAGAGTTTGGAAATCAGAAGGGAGGGAACCGAGAAGAGGCTTACCCTGTTCACCATGAAGGTCTCTTCTCCATTTATATCTACTTCAAGATCACAGCAAGCTTCCATAACTTAAACCCAAACGAACCCACCTCAAATCAACGGTCCTAAACTTTTTGGAACTTGCGTAAGAGAAAAAAAAACAAAAACAAAGGAAGAGAGGAAGGCAAAAAAGCCAAAATGAGGGGGGAGGAGAGGAAAACACAAGACCAGATTCTGAAAGGAGCAAGAAGACAAACAGTAAGGAGTGAGTCTAGCGAGAGACAAAGAGAGAGAGGCAGAAAATGGGATTGTTGTAGTTGAGTCGTCGATTGGTGAGGTAATGCGGTTCGCCCCCGGGACACAAAGACAAAGCTCGGAGTGTATGAGAAGCAACAACAAGGCATATAAAAACAGAGAGGGGATATATAATATGTATGGACGGACTTGAAGTCAGAGAGAGAGACGCAGAAAAAGATTACCGCAGGATGTCCAGTAGTCCCGTTGTCTGGAATTATATATATACATTCTTTTTCGTTTATACATTTTGTAGTAGGCCACCTAAAGAACTTCTTGGCTCAACCGTTCAACATTTTAGATTCTGGGAAACTAGAAAGAAATTATTTTAATTGATTATTAAATTAGTATACAATGGGATTATTTAGCTTAATTTTAGGAGAAATTTTAGTTTATATGATATTTTTGAATTATAGGTTAATTATAATTTTGTGATACAAAATTTAAAACATAATACTTTATCCTTAAATTATTGTAAAAATAAAAAATAAAAACATTACATATATAAGTTAAAACTAACATATAAAGTTATGTGATTTGAATACATAAAATATTTACTTTTTATAATAACTTAATAGATAAAGTACTACGTATTAAAGTTGTAATTTAATTATAATTCATATGTGGCATTCCCTTATTTTGAAGTTGATGTGTATATGTTTTACTTATCTTACCTTAAACACGAATGTAAAGTACGTGGCGGTGTATGTCTATGGTGCAAGATCTTTCACGTGAACAGGATACAGGGGCGACTTCAAGGGATGATAACGCACGCAGTTAACCATGCAGGAAACATAATGAAAGTCAAATTCCTTGAATTACTTTGAGAGGATCAATTGAATATATCAGGTTTGTTTATTTATGTGATTAATTAATTCTATCACCATCACATAGCTGTGAGGAAAGTTATGAGCATCTGTTCTAGGAAAAAACAATTGTGCCGTGGTTTAGAGGGAAAGTTTGAAGGATAGTAACTTCGATTATAACAGCCTTTTAACATCATAAGAAGCTGGGATTTGGATTCTCTCCATCATTTTTTTCCTCCTCTGCCTTTCCACCAAAATCTGATGGCCAATATTACATCTTTAAAAATTTTTATTATTGATTGTTAGTGGCTGATAAATCCAAGAGTTCAAATTTTTGTGGAGAGGCAAAGGAAAAAAAATTTGGTGGAGAGAATCAAGTCCAAGAAGCTGATGGACAAGGATATGAAATATCCATATTTACGTACCCAATTAACAATAAAATATGCAATGCCCATGGGCCACAAATCGAAAAGAAAAGCCAATTAGCCGATTGTTAAATGCAATTAATAATGTGATGAGGAGGCCGTATTCTCAACCGACCTTAGCTCAGTTGGTAGAGCGGAGGACTGTAGTGGGAACATCGCGGAAATCCTTAGGTCGCTGGTTCGAATCCGGCAGGTCGGAATGTTTTTTCCTTTTTACATTGTTAACTTTGTAAGTCCACTCCACTGTGATTTGTCTACAATAATGCAACTTGTTATGGTATTGAATATGACCCCTCATGAAAAAAGTAATATTAAGGATTGGGTGGTCCTTTCAAAAATTCTGACCTTTCTTCTTTTTGTTTTTGTTCTTGTTTTTTCTTCACGGGGAATAAGAGTTTAGAGTAGGTTATTAGTCTAGTTTTGGGAGTATTAATTTTTTAAATTTAATTTTTTTTTAAAATAAAATCTTTTAATTTAATCTCTAAAATATTACTTTCCTCTCAAATTAGTTATTCAAAGATAATGTTTTAATTTAATTTCTAAATATTTTCTTTTAAAATAGTCTTTGAAAGAAAACCACAAATACTTACCAAATAGACCATTTTGATTAAAGAAAAAAAATTATTTGAAAGACTAAAATAAGAGTTTTCATTTTCAAAAGATAGAGATAAGTGATTTTTCAAATACTAAATTGAAAGGTTTATTTCTAAAAGACCAAATTAAAAAAAAGAAAGGGATAATCTTCTAAAGCAGATTAAATCATCAATTTACTCTAAGATTTAAAACAAGAATTAAAGCTTGTTTTATTTTCTGAAATTTGCTAACTTCCCACCTCTGATATATATCGACTTACGTAGATATGCAAGGGTCTTGCCACTCTTGCCTTATTTGCTTATGCAGATGTTGTAACAAAAGGATTGGTAATCATGACAATCGGTTATTGGAATAAGTAAACAACAATAATAAGACAGATTCTTGGTAATTCGGAATTTTTACAAACTCTCACTCAGTTCCAAGGCAGAAACAAAAGCTGCATCAAAAGGGAAAAACATCGTGCAGGGACACAGTTTTGACTCTTCTACAAAGACAATGAGCACATTTCTCTTTTATGCCTTTCATGTGATCCAACAGCCTCAGTTTCATGACAAAAGTTTGCATACGAAATTACACTCAAAATGAAGCCACTTTTTCCTTCTTGTCTCTTGTACATCATTTTGCAGCCTTTCCCCATAGCGATGAACACTAGTTGCTTTCTTTCGTCTCTACCTCTCCCTGGACCACTGAACCAATACTCAGATCCGTCTCATGGTATGCCCATTAATCTTGCCTCTTACGAAGTGGTATGTTTAAGGACTAAAACCCCATGGTATTGAATAAGTCATTCAAAAGTTTTTTGCATCACTTTGTACTTAAAAATGCAGTTTTGTTTCAATCCCATGAAATATTTTGTATTCTTGGAATGATGAAATTGAAACAAAATTATATCTGTAAATACTAAAATGATACAAAAAATCTATTGAAAGAGTGAATTGATAGGGAGGGACCAAATGGGGTTTTAGTCCATATTTAAGACACTTCAGTCCACACCCATATGATCCGTTAATTCACTGGGGACCCAAGCTGTGGCGAAGACAGAGTTATGGCCTTTCCATGTGAGAGCTAACATATCTTCTTCTCTCTTCATCCCCCATCCACTAGCATGCTCATCAAGCAAAGCCTTAACTTCCCTCACAGTTTCTTCACAAAATGGGACGTTGAAGAAACCCCCATTTTTCATCCTTTGTGACATTTTCGCCCCGCTCTCTAATCTCTCTATTCTCTGAACCCCCTCAAAGCTAATGATGTTCTCAATTTTCTGGCCTATGTCAGATTCATACTCCACCCTCTGGCTACTATCTTTAGGCAAAAAAGTTTCCAAAGCATCAAAGGGTATCCACAAATAATTGAAACAAGTAGTGATTCTTGACGTGAGACTTGGTGCACTAAGATCGCAATCCTCATCAACCAATAGTACTATTCTAGGGTTAAGACTTTTAATTAGATTTATAAAAGCATCCCTAGGTGAAGCATTTTGGAAACTCCCCTTTCTTTCATCAGACAAGTAACGTAGCCAATTTTGGCAATTTATCACCAACGCCTCATCTTCCCTAAGATTTAACGCATTGGGATTCAAATGAGTTAACAGTGACTCAAAATGAAAGCTGGATGACTCATTATTGCTTAATTCAGAAGATGTGCTACTTCCAATCACTTTGAATTCAAAAAGGACATCCCTGAACTTAGCAAAATTCCCCAAACGCAGTCCAACCTCTTCTGTTGAAATATTGACCAAAGGAGGGACAGGTGGCCTACAAGAAGGCACGGTGATTTTAACCTCAGGAGGGCCTTCTGGCCGTTTGGCCAAGGCATCTATTAGAGTAGGCCACTGCATACAATGGGTAATGCTAAAATCTAGTATGTGCACTCTTTGGAACCCATCAATTGCTTTGAAAATGGCACTATTGGAAGCACAAAACCCAAACCTATGCCAAGGGATTAGATCAACGTACCCAGCTAGCTCTGTTACCGACATCAACCTTCTCTGGATAGTACTGCTTCTTCCGTTGAAGTTCATAGGGCAGACTCTTGAAGCCTTAGAGATTAAGGCCCTGAGGAACCACGAGGTGAGCCTTTGGTTGGTGTCGCCAACTGGAGAAGCGACATTATTGAGCACCCACATGACTTGTTGAGCTAAAGTCACATCGTTGCTCTCTAAAGCGCTAGCACAATGGAGTAAGAGCTTCTCTATACAAGCTCCATCGAGGCTTCCGAGACACCCTTTAAGTGCTCCTGAAAGATCAGGACTATTGTGGGATACGTTGAAGAGAGTTGGGTATTGGAGGGAAATGGAAGTAGTGCTTCCTTTTAACTCAGTTTTCATGGCTAGCTACCTTTTAGGTTTATGAAGAAGAGGAAAAACTCAAAAGTGCTTGTTAAAGTTTATAATTTTGCCTGGACGTGCATGGGGGAGGTCTAAGGTACTATATACAGGGCAAAGAGAAGAAGGTGGAGAGAAGAGAGAATGCTGTTTTCGTGTGCTTTTGTTGACACGCGTCTAGAGGAGAATGGTGCAGGGGATTGAAAAGCAAGGGTTTTATCTGCTGCTTTTTTAGAGACCTAAAGCCATATAGAGACTTCAGACTTCAAAGTAAAACCCTGTGGATATAGAAGTACAGTAGAGAGAGGAGGAAGAGGACTTTGAGAACTATGACTTGTGAAGCCATATATATATATAGCAGAGAAAAGGTCCTTTTATGACATATATCTAGATATAGTAATGGAGCCAAAACTTGAGAGAGGATATATAGTAAATACACCACGAATTTTTAACATACACTACTAAATGGACTACAGTAATTGGACTTGAAGGTTATTTCACCTATTGCGTGGGTTAGATTTGCCACTTAATAATGCTCAAACCAACATATTATTAGGTTTAAACGATAAATTTGGATGAAAATGAGACAAAATGAATATTGTAAATATTTTTATAATTTATAAATTAAATTAAGAAATGATAGATGGAGAATTAAATTGAAAGTCCACTTATTTGTCAAACATCATATTGGAATTTTTTTTCCTTTTTAAATTATTCAATGGCATATACTCTATCCTTAAATTGTGGCAAATTTCAATTTGAATAGTATACCTTGGGGTTAAGTTATAGGGTCTGCAGAAGAATTTCTAAGTACGTCTTCTCAAAAGCAATATAAAAGTTTTTTTTTTTTTTTCTGAAATTGCTGCATTAGATAGTACTCTTTTAGATGTTATATTGCCTCTAATGCAAAGAATTAATATATCTGTCCATTTAAAATAAGCTTTTGGATTGATCAAAAGATCTTAAAGCTAATTTGGCTTTTGTTAACTGCTTTAGTAATAATTATTTTGATTGTGGACCATATTAAGAACACAAGGTGGCAAATAAGTTAAAGAAGGGGTGCTAGCCGGCCCACTCTTGTCGAATTCGTTTTCACGGAATAGCTATTTAAAACACGATCCCTATATGGTTAGTCTTAACAAGTCTTGATCTTCCCGTTGCCTTCATTCCCATGCTCTCAAATAATGCACATATTTAATATAATTTATATATGTATATTAGAAAATAGCACAGATCATATTGGTTGCTTGTGCATGTGATGCCATAACTAAAGACAAATCAGACCTCTTCCTAAAAGGACATGTTCAGATCATTCGGTCACTTTCATTTTTTTCTATTTCCTCTTCTTCTTTTGTCCCTCTTATTCTCAGTTGATCAAGACACGATCTTGCAATATTAAGTTGATAACACTTATTGCATGATGTTTGGTCGCAAAGAATGTGTGAGAAAGGAGATCGAAAGAGAGAGGGAAATACTGTTTAAACATGTTTGATAACAATGAATGGAATATGGATAGATTTCCTTTTTGCTATTCTGAGACGCTGTTTATTCTTTTAAATTTTCAAAGAATTTGTACTGTTATTTATAAAAAAAGGAAAGGAAAAATATTATTTTGCCTTTAATTGACAGTAATGTTATATACTAAAATTTTTTTAAATTTAAAATTATTTTAAAAAACTTAAGGACTAAAAATTTAAATTTGAGGTCTTAAATTGTAATTATACAATTAAACTTTTTAATCCTTAAATCCTTTAGAATAATTTTAAAATTTAAAATTCTTCAATATAAAATTAAAAATATTTTCAACTGAGATTTTTTACAATAATTTTTCATTTTTTGTTTTATGGTAATTAACAAATATTATTTCTTTAATATTTTTGCCCTCTAAGAGTGCTCTAATCATTTGCTTATTTTTCATTTTTATTTCTATATTATCTTCACTCTACCAAATATTAAAATAGAAAGATATTTTCTTTTTTTTCCTATGTCCTGTCAAACATAACTTTAGGTCAAAGGATTCTATTTTATTCTAATTTTCATTTTTTTTATTCCCTTAAAAATATTTTTATTTTATCAAACATAACCTTAGATAAATGGATGTATTCCAAATTTTGTTATATTATAATTAAGTTCATTTCTAGAGTTTTCATTTGACTACCTTTACGCGGAGGATTTTTGATTTCACAAGATGTTTTTGGTATAGTAGAACGGCAGCTGTATTAGTTAATTAGTTTATGAGACTAAGATGAACAATTTTAGCATACATTTTTTAGGATTAGATCGTATATCAGAAAATAAGTTGCTCAGGATATGAAAAGAATTTAGTATTATCGGATAAAGGTGGAAAAATTATAATTATAAAATACTAAAAAAAATAGTTTGAAAAATCCAATAAAATCACTCATATTTCACCAGTGTTTCGTCCCCAAAAAAAATCAGTAAGACCACAAATGATGAGATAAAGAGGAACGCAATGTGAATTTATAATCTTTCACCATCATTCTGTTAATCTGCTTGCACTCAAATATGCCCTCAGAAAAAGTTCAAGAAGATAAGAATGAAGGCAACTTCACGTCGGATTTGAACCATCATGCAACATTTGTGAAGTATCATTTCATCCTGCAAAGGCTGCACATAAAGACATGTCTCCATCGCTTCACCAAGTCCGATCAAAATGCTAAATGATTTTGATTGCACATATTTCCTTTTACTGGCTTACAGGTAAAAAGTATATTTTACGTGAAATCAATTTTACCACTTTCATTGCTGTCATAGTTTCACATATACTCTCTTTAAATTTTATAATTAATATGAGTTTTAGTATTAATTCTTAAATCAACTTTGCTCTTGAATAAGTAATAACAGCCAAAATGTTAGTGAAGAATCTCAAATATGCACCATCCTCCTCTAGCCTTAGTAGATTAGATCTATTAAGGGTTATTCTGCGTTTCACCACGTAATAGATTCACTAGTTAAGTCACATAAGACCGTCCATTAAAAGTCTGTTCCATCTCGCGAATGATCTCCTCTAATTGACCGATCTAATCTTTAATATCCTAAAACTCAATGACCTATCCTCTACATATAATCAAGTATTGTGAGTATTGTATATTCATTTGTTCTCAGAATTCCCCCAGTGTTTTTAGCTATCTCTTGTTTTTATTACATAAAATTCTCTTTGTGTATTATATAACCTGTTATTTTTTTTACATTTTTTTAAATTCTTCTATTAAACTTTTTCACCATTCTAATACAATTCTTGTAAAACTAGAGGTTAAATTAATTTTTTCTTGACCCATTCGTTTTTCAATTTCATCTTATTCTAATTCATCTAATATTTGCATCATATTGATGTGTTTTATTTCTTCTTTTTTTGGTTCGATTTGGGTCTCATCACTGGTTAGAGTTCTATTCATTTTCATAAAGATGGTGTCATGTTCTTAGGCTCTTATTTTAGATATAAGGATTCGGAATTTATTTTGATTAATAGATAATTTTTTTGATTCATCGAATTCGAAGGATTGTCTGATGGGAAGAATCAAGTGGAAAAGTAAATGGAATAGGCTAATTGTCAGAAGTTTAAAACAAAGTTCAAACGAATAATATGACTTCAAACAAATATAAATTTCAATCAATCTGCGAATAGATTGTACAAAGTTCTTTCAAAGTTTGTTGTCGTCTCAACTAAGATCATTAAGTTGAGGCTATCTTAGTTGAGACTATTTTAGATTCAAAATCCTTTATTTTTAAAGTTTTAAAGCTGTTTTAATATTTCATTTATTTTGTATTTTTTGTAATTTTAATTATTTTTGAAAAAATGAATGAGGGAAACATGCATTTTTGTTCAGTTTTAACAGAAATTTTCAGCAATGAAATTTTCAAATTTTGACCTATCAAAATTTTTGTAAATTTTTAAATTTTTCGCATGTTCCCACTTACAAGTTCACTGAGTCTTGCACCTAGATGCAACTGTTTATTCTCAAAGAGAAAGATACCAAGAGTAAAACAAGAACTGACCGTAAAATAAAAAGATAAAACAAGAAGATCCCAATATCTTTGAACTATCTTTTGTTTAGTTGTGGGTTAATTGTTTAATATGAACATATCTATCATGGCGTCAGCGGGGCAATATTCTGCACAGGTACTCCCATTGAGACAATGACAGGGGTACATACATACATTTGCATGCCAAATTGGCAAAACACAGACAATAACCAGACCTTTGTAATCATCAAACATAAAACCTGCCTTTTCTTCAACTAGATGACAAATGGGCTTTACAAATTGTTGTTTATGTAAACTGCAAAATAAGCTTATTGATCTTTATTTACTCTTCGTTTTCTCCTTCCCTCAAAAACGAAACTCGTGCAATGCAAGAGATCCGAAGGCCTTAAGGTCTGACTTGAGAGGCCAGCCCGATAGAAGACCCAAAGAAATCTGTGTGAATTCTGACCACCAACGAATTTCTTACCAGTACTGCTCTATATCTACTCATAGTTATGGCTCTGGATATGGATCTGATGGGTAAAAAGAAGAAAAGCCCAGCTATGTGTGGGTTAATCATAAATAGACTTTTGTAATGTTTATTATAGCTTTCACAATTAAATTAATGTAATTGCATTTAAGTTTTGAATAATTCACCTCAACTTCTTTGGAACATGATGATACCCAAAATTAAAATTCGTTCAAATTATTGAAGCTTAATAAACAGTAGGCCAAGCCCAACACATTAAGGCCCACATTCAGGCACCTCATCTTCCAGTAGCGTCACATGACTGCCCACATTCATCCCCTAACCAATGCGCGATGCTACTCCTTGGATATAGAAACACAATGGTTTGTAACCATTTGACTACTGAAATTTTTTTTAGGTAGACTTGATGTAGGGTGTATTTTAAAAAAAATCAATGATTAAAATTAAATTTATATAGTTAGAATTTACATACAAAATAAATTTTAATCGTTTAAACGTATAAATAATGTATATATATACAAGAATTACTCTTGGCAACTACTATTCCATTACCTATATAACTAGAAGGTAAGTCTTACACGGATACACAGAAACCAAAGGTGAAGGCTGAAAAAAATACAAAGGAGCAAAATTTTTTCCCAAAAAAAAGTGTGGGTCCCACGATAAACAAATTACTTAGAGGAATAAACATTATTTATATATATATATATATATATATATATATATATATATATATATATATATATATATATATATATATATATATATATTAGCGCCTCTGTCAAAAACATGAGCCGTGTCATATTTCCAGAGGTTGGATCATACTATAATAACCATGGATTTAACAATAAATCTCAACCCAAAATGTTAAGTTATTAAATTTATGAGTACTTTCTATTTATAGCTTTTGTTAAAATTTAATTCTATATAATGTAGAACTTTTTCACTTGTACTTAATATGTAAATAGTTATGTGATCAGTTGAACATGGATGCTAATGAAGGCAGCTCACTGTTGCAAAAATTGGGCCTCAAAGCAATGGAATTAATTTCTCGTACATATATGTTGGAGCTAAAGTCTCTCGACTGGGTTTATTTCGACTAACATCATCGACTTATGATTTTCAAATACTAACATATATATATATATATATATTTACTTATCTTATTCACTTTATAATTATCATTATTTTAATATGCTCCTATTGTTGAAGCTAAACGTAGACATTCATGTATTGTTTGATAAAAAGATTAGAAAGGAAGGAAAATTATATATAAATATTGTCCTTTTATCTATTTGTTACGCATAAAAAGAAGAAAATGATTGAAAAGGATTAGAAATCCGTGAGACCCATCAAAGGAAAAGTTTATATGCATTTATTTATATTTTTATTGTCAAATTTTTTAATTAAATTATGATAAATATATGATATTTGAATAATATTATAAAGATATTTAATTTTTACATATAAGTATATAATTTTTAATTAAATTATACACATATTATATTATTATTAAAAAAATATATACTTTTCATATTTTAATTAAAAATTTTAATAATAAAAATATAAGAAATTGCATATAAATTTAGTCCAAGGCTTCACAATAAATATATTTAATTAAGTGAAAAATAATAAAATAATTTAACGTCTTATTTGTATGCATTTTTTTTTATAAATATCAAATAATAAGAGAAGAAAATGTCTTTTCTTTTCTATTATATGGTATCAAATAAAGTGAGTGATATCTCATTTACTTTCTCTTATGTTTTTTTTTTTTTTGTATTATTATTTTTTTCTTTTATTTTACTCTCTTATCCTACCAAACAATGCTTACAAGTGGAAACCAAATGTAAATGATATATACGGTATACGTGTAAGTTGATGACTCCTTCGCATGTGAGATGACAGAACCTTCATGTGGAGAGCCATCGCAGGAAATTCAAATCGTGAAGGTTCCGCTGATGCATAACCCTTCTCTGGAATCATATGATCCAAATCACTACGGATAAACAACAACCGAACGATTAAGAATGACAAATGTGATGTCGTTTTTGTAAAGCCATACTGATGCCTATTTGGAGCCTTTTGGGGGGTAATTCATGCTTAGGTTTCAAATAACATTTCACAATAATTGAATTCTTGCTTATATTTCCTTATTAGTGTTGGGGATAATACTGTAGAAACCAGTGGCCACAGCAACCAAAGAATGGTACACAAAACTAGATATATTTGAAATGAACACTACTTGCACCATTATGTGTTGATTTGGATCCTCTCTATGTGCTTTGCTTAATGTGGGTTGTTAATCCATTATTGGTAGAGATGCAGTGAAAAGAGCATTTTGGTGGAGAGAATCCAAGTCCATTATATGTTGGCGATGTGCTTTGCTTAGTGGGTTGTTAATCAAGAGTATTTCCAAGATATTTCCAGAGATTTAATTTGTATGTTCGGCAAATTTGATTATTATCACCCCATCAGGCAACTTAATTGGCACGAATCAATTCATTAATGGGGGAAGGTACAGGTTTTTTTAAGGACAGGTGGGATTCATATCTTTATTGATTGAAACATTGAAACATTAATAATATGCCTAAAGGGATTTATCGAAATATGTTCCAACTACTTCTGATTATGCACGCACAACATGTAGCACAGAATTAATTTAAGAATATCTTTAAAGTTTTATCTAATGGCATAATTTCATAATGTAATTAATTTGACTAAATATTTATTTAATCCCCCGTCTTTGGCCCTTCCATGTTTATCTGAAAAATTTAAAAGTCGTCTTTCTTACTGTATTTATATTTTTCAAGGCAGCCGGGGGACCGTGCAGAGAAAGTGAACTGATGTTAATAAGAATAAATTACTTATTCATTTATTAAATTTTAAGAATTTATAAATACTCATTTTAAATATAGGATAAACACAAGACACCTAATATTTTCCGTTAAAAAAACCTCATATTTTAATTTTCTCACAGAAAATCACGATTAAATAATTTTAAAATTTTGATAAAAAGAAGACTGTGTATATATTTTTCAATATCTATTTTGGTTTAATTAAAATTATCATTTTGTAAACATTTTGTTGCTGAAGTACTATTATTAATTAATTTTCAATTAAAAACAGATAACTTCTATCTTATCCTTGAAAACTGTAGTGCAAGTATATGAAATTATCAAATTAACTCAAATTAGATAGTAATCGTGACAAATCAACGTGTTCAGTGTCCTATTTTGAAGGGATAAGACAAAAAATTAACTGCTTGAATACAAATACTGGTTGATAACACACACGAGACCGAGAAGCGTTAAGAGAACCTGAACTTCCTCATAAATGTAAAGGGTAACGTCATTCTCCGATCAAAACGCTTCCACTACGAACTCCGATATCGAGAGATAAAGCCTGAAACGAAACCAGAGGAACCAAAACGGCACTTTACTTCCTTATCAAGATTTCAGTGATGATCAACTTTTTTTCCAAATTCGGATCCTGTTACCGTCGTCGGCTGCGGAGACCGCCGGTGACGGAGGACGGCCACCTCCTTCCGATTCATACTTCCAGTGATTACCGCCGCGTGAGGGGCAACAGAGTCCGTCGTCATCGTTACCCCTTGTCGCATTGGCGTCCCGCGCTGTCGGTGATCATGGAGGATAGTGTGGATCAGGATCACGACAACAACGTTAATAGGAAATCCGACAAGTCGCCTGGTAAAAACAAATCAACAGCCGACATCGCCTGTTTTTCTCGATGGCATGACGAGTGAGTGCTTCGTAACCCAACAAGAAATTAATTGTTTGTTCTGAGTTTTGAATAGTCATTGATATTTCGGTTTTTCTTTTTCAGGGGAAATCCGAAGCCGAAGATATTTGTTTCGACATTCTCGCCCATACCGTACATGTTTTGAGCTTAATTAGATTCTCATAGTTGCTGTTCTTTAACTGTTCATACCATGAATCTTGTAATTGTATATTTGGTGTCGTTATTTTAATTTGGTTGAGCAGTGTGTAAATATGATGTTGAAATTTTTAGTTCAACGACAAAGAAACATTATAAAGTATAAATCACTCTACGATCGGAGGCTTTAAGCTTTACAGCTTCAAAATTAGGTAGCCCTCTCACGCCCAACTATTGTTTGTCTCATTGCCTGGTACTTTTTGTCAACCCTCACTTTCATTTCTGTGTTTGGATTTAAGCATTGTGTTTTATGCAATTCTTTGCAAATTCACATTCATAGATAGGGATTAAATAAGTACCAAGAATAAATTTACAGATCTTTCGTGATAACATTTTGTTCTAGATGACCTTTATTTTAGTCATTGATCGCTTTAAGCACCAGAAGTTCTTCTCAAGCAGCCTTCTTCCGGGTTGTTTCTTCCTAGATCACCCCCTTCGTGTCAGCCTCTTATAAAAAAAATACCAATTGTTATTAATGGTCTCACATAAGTTGGCTTTGCACTACTTGGGCAAACACTGGAGCTTTTTAGTCGCTTTAAAGGCTAGAGTTTGATAGGATAAGATTTAATAAAACTTTAAGATTATGATATATAAAATAATATTATTGTATCTTTGATGTAATATATAATATCGAATAACATAAAAACTAATATTTTTGATAAAAATGCTCTTTGTTTAAAAATATATTGTATTTATCTAAATATATTATATTATATTAATTTTTTGAGAGAGAAAAAAAATACAAACAAATAACACTCCACATGATATTTGGCAACCTAACTAGCACAATCTTAAGGGTAATCATACTCCCTAATGACCTAATCATATCAAGTAGGATTGGGCCAAGTTAAAAAATAAAAAAAAATTGGCAATATTGAGCCAAGTCATATGATTGGGCCAGGTTGGGTGAATGGATCCTCTGAAATTTCATCCCTCTAAAGTTTGTTGAAATCTCTCACATTCCTTCTTTTTTTTTTTTCAAGAAAGAGAAATCTCATTTGTGAGGAACTTCACCAACTTCAAAGAGAAATAACTTTAGAGGATTTAGGTTTGCTAGGTTAGGTACCTCGTTGACCATATAAGCTGTCTGGCCCAATTGGCCTAATCCAATTAACTTTTTTTTTAAAATATAATTTTATAGGAATTTATATAAATTTTTTTATAAAAAAAATATAATTTTATAAGAATTTATATGAATTTTTTATATCCATTTTATAATTTTGACCTAAAAAAAGGTGGCTTGAGAAATAAACCTAGCCCCCTTCGATATTAGATTGAATAAGGATAAGCTAGATTAATACTCAACCCAATATATGATCATCCTTACCTAATCCCACTTGATCACATTGGATCAAGTTTGGGTTGGGTTATAAAAATTTTCAACAAATTGAGTTAAGTACAAGGTCGACCGTGTTAGATAGTTTGGGATAGCCCAAGCTAATTTTATAAATTTTTTTAAAATATTTCATAAGGACTTATATAAAATAATTTTTCAAAAGCAAAATATAATTTTATAAGGGGCTAGTATGAAAATTTTATTTTTTATAGAGGTCATTTTATAATTTTAATCAAAAGTTAAAAAAAAAAAGTGACCTAACTAACTTAAGAAAACATTCTAACTTACCCCAATATAAATCAATCAAGTTAGAGCTAACCCAGGTGTTAAACTTAAAAAAGTAACATAATACAAAACTAAGTTGAGCACCAAATTAGGTCAAAACTTGATTCGGCCTAACCTATAAACACCTTATAAGTAAGAGTTGAAATGGGAAAGTGTTGATATAACTTTATACATCAAAATCTAAACAAATATAATTATATTATTTAATGCTTAATTAAGTTATACATCATTTTGATACATAATATTATTTTAATATATAAGTTTATACAATATATTATTTATACTCAATAAATGATAAACTCATAATATATTATATTAGTTTATACTATTAGCCTTAATACAATACACCAACCAATCCTTTTAACCTATAAAGTAGGAGTGTTTCATGGCTTAAGCATCATTTTATATCTTCATTTTTATTTAATGTGAAACATATATGTGAAAAAACTTGTTGCTTAAATAGTTTGTCTTCCTTACTCATTCATTACTAATCGAGCCCAACTTGATAGTGTCAATCTAAAAAGAAAAGGTCTAGCCCAACCTAACAATGTATAAAATATTTAAAAACAAATAGGGAGCTACTTGAAATTTTTATCTTTTAAGGGACTATTTTGTGATTTTGGCCAAAAATTTCTAAACACATTTTATAAAGGCAAAATTGCATATAACCTCCATGAACTTTAGGTCATATACAAATAATCTCCTAAATTTTAAAAGTTAACAAATAATTCCTTTGAACTTTGAATGATATGTAGATAATCCCCTAAATTTTGGATATGTACAAATAATCCTTTGAACTTTAGAAATGTGCAAATAACCCCCCTAAAAAGTGTGATATATGAGGAGGGTTATTTGCAAATAATTCAAAACTAAAAGGGTCTACATATTATTTAAAATTCAGGAGGATTCATTGCAAACTTTGAAAGTCTAAGGGAGTTTTTTGCACATTACCCAAAGTTCAAGGAGTTATATATAATTTAGCCATTTTATAAATTATAAATAGCCAATGGTTAAGGCTTCTTTTATCCCTTTTTTTTAAACTATAATTGTTACATTTAGAATAAATAATATGAGATGAAAAAATATGCATTTTTTAATTTGAAAGCAAAAGTCTCAAAATTAAAATAGTAAATGTACATTTTTGGAGAAATAAGCCAACAAATTTTTTTTGATATTTGCATCACATCTATCTTAAAAAAATTAAAAGACCAAAAACCTAACAAACAACTAAGCTTCAAGTATAGCATTTTGAAGTTTCACTCTCTCTGTATTAAAATAGTGGTCATATACTTAAAATGATTAAATGATTATAAAAATATGAGTATTCAAAGTTTTGAAATATTTTAAAATAAATAAAAAATAAAAAAGTTCAATCAAACTTAGCTAAGCCAACCTATTACATGACTAGACTAGGCTAAGTCTCTACCGCAAAAACTCAAGTTTAGTGGCAAATCAAGTATAATCTAGCCTAATCTATATGCATCCTATATGCATTCATAATATCAATGATTCAAAATGCCCAAGCCTATTTAGCACCTTGGGTGAAGGTGTCTTGAAACCTTCCCTTATTAAAATATATCTTGAGTCTTCATATAATGCTTTTGTTATATAAGTTACAACATATAATGACAATAACATTGATCATAATAAAAATTGTTATATGGAATATTTTTCATTGTGGCTATTATAAGGTCATTCTTAATTTATACATATATAAACAATTAATTTTATGATCAATAATAGTTAATTTTTCAAGTTTTTTTATATTTTTAAAAAATTTTCATTTTAAAAAATCATTCGACAAAGGGAGACCCTTTCTTTTTCTTTTCTTTTGTTTTAAAAAAATAGAGCACAGCCAAAAAAAAAAAAGAAACAACAAACTACAAAAGATTAGGAGGGTGTACAGAAATATTTGGTGGAGAATTCCAAAAAAAAAATTATATGTAAAGTAAAACTTAACTCTCAATCAATGTAATTACAGTGGTTTCTATTGGATTATGAAAGGAAAAAATTTGCATTCCTCCTATTTAAATACATCAATAGTATATAATTTGTTTTATCAGTATTTAATAAAAAAATTGAGAAAATGATATTTAATGATCTTAACTTTATAAAATTAATACTAAAGAATTTTAAAATTTTAAAATCTTTAAAAGTCTAAATAACTTCAAATTTACCTTATAAGGACGAAAGTATGTCTAATTTTTTTTTGAAGTTACTACCTCTGTTTTCTAAAGTTACAACATGAAAGATTTTCTAAAATTGGAAGGGTTTTTGTTTGTTTGTTATAACTACTAAATGGAAATATAAAAATTATTACCACTTAGTTATTACTTGTAGTTCTCAAAGTTATCACTTATAATTTATGAAATTACATTAAAAGTGTTTTTATTATTGCAAGACAGATTTTAGGTCAATTGAGCCTTCAGAAAAATATGTATTTTTAATATCTTTCAATATCAATTTTACAAAATTAAGATCTTTACATATCATTTTCCAAAAAAAAAAAATCCAATATGCAAACTTAGGACCAATTTGATACATAAAATAAAAAGAAATGAAAAAGAAAATATGGAATACAAAATAATTTTAAAAATAAAAATGACTCTTATATTTATTCTTTAAGAAGTAATAAAAAATAAAAATTAATAAATAATAACTATAATAATATAATTTATTAAAAAGATTATATGTTCTTGGGTCTCCTAAAAATCTAGTCAAAGCGGATCAAAATGTGTCCATCCTAATTTTTCCACTCTTCCAATATCTCTAATTAGTTAAGTGCCAAAAGGATCTTATATTTTACAGAAATAGCCCTACCCTATATTTCATACTAGTATATGGAATTGTAATGTGTTAAATGACAATAGAACTTTTTTAACTTATAACAAGTTACAACTCCAACATTCACATTCCATGCCCCGAGGGCACTTGCTATGCTATAAGTATCCTTTGTGCTTTGCATGTCCTCTTTAAATTCAATCCTTGTATACTAAAGAAGGCTACCATGTTATAATGCTAGTATATATATTGTAATTTTATTCTTCATAAGTCATTTGAGCTGCAATTCTATCTCAAGCCTTGTATTATATTTTTAATTCCCTTTCTATTACTTTTCTTTCTTAAATCTCATGTTTTTGTAAAAGGCTCTACCTATCTAGTTTATATTAAATGTAAGAAGGATTAGAAAAATTATTTTGGTCAACCATATTTTATAAAACTAACTTAGTTTTATATGTGTTAGATTCGTTCAGGAAATTCAATAAAGAGGAATTTGAGTTATAGGTTATAAGTTCAAATCTTAATGTATAAGAAATATGTAACTTTTTATGCATGTTTTTTTACGTCTTTTTATTGTTCATAGAATAAGATTTTTTAAATTAATTTATTTAAAATGCATTTAAACATTCTAACATCTCATTGGTGTAGATTATCCTAATTTAATTAAATTTTAAAAATTTTACCATAACCTTATTGTTAGTGTAAATTAACATAATTTAATTAGATTTTGAAACACTTTTCCCTAAATGCTCCATGTGTGTTTGGCAGATACATGGGTATATGTGTGGATGTATTTTTTTTTTCCCCTTACTAAATGACTATTAATACGTAATCAAAGTAGATAAACAAAAAACCCAAATCAATTTCTACATAATCATAAAATTTCCCAAACTTCCACCAAGATGAAATTCAAGGTACAACTTGTCATAATTTTCATGAAAATCAAAATTATATTAATCAATCTCCCCCTTAGGCCTTCTTCCATCAATTTTTGATTTGTTTTCTTTTCAATTCCTTCCATAACTTCTTGAAAATCAAAGTTTCATAAAATCATAAGAAAGTCTCCAAAATTTTGGAATTTTCTTAAAGTAGATGAATCCATTTGCTACATGTATAAATTCTTCATCTTTCCTTAGCATGGATTCATGAAAACATCAAGAACTCCCTTGTATTCTTGCCATGGCCGAAGCATGAAGGAGAGAAGAAGAGGAAACTCATGGTGAAAAATGAGAGAAAACCAAGAAGAAGAGGATTAATCTGTGTCACCTTATTTTTCGTTGCTTCCCTTTTCCCTTTCTTCCTCTCTTCTTCTTCTCTTCTTGGTAAAGCTCTTCCTCCATGTTCTTCTCTAGTTGAGTGTGTGTCTGTGTTTTAGGGAATAAGTATGGTGTGTGAGGTTTGTGTTTTTAAGTGAATTTTGTTTTAAATGGATAGTTATGATTTAAAGTTGTTTTATGATAAAAGATCCATTAAATAGATGGCTAAAATTAAATCTTGAATATAAGGATTAGATATGAGCTTTTATATTAATAAATGATTGTGGTTTAATTCTTAAAAATATGAAAGAATGTAAACCATTGGATCGTTTCAATGGTTAAAATTGTATCCTTCATTAAGAATGAACTGTTAGATCTTCTTTTTCTAATGATTTAATCATAATTTAACTGTATTTATCTTTCTATTCAATTAAAGTAATTGAATTGGTTACTTTTGAGTTTATTATAGTTGATGTCAGCAGCAATGTCAGTGGTTATTTTTTCATAAAACATATGATTACAATCTTTTACTAAGATTTGTTGATGTAAGTGTCATCATTGCTTGGTAACATGTGCAATTTATAGAATTTTTCCTTACACATGGTGCCACTCACCTTTTTTCTATGCACATGATGCCACATCATCTCCTTTTTTGCCAGAATTTATGAAAATGTTGCTTTTTCACCGATATATCTTTTCGTAGGTTCTCTATAATATTTTATTTGCTTAATGTCTTCACATTTTTCTGCTATATTTTAATATTATTTATATCTATATGGGTCCCACTTGTGTTTTGTAGTCATATATTTCATTATTAGTTTACTATTTAGAGTCCAAATAACCATTTTGTCTCTAGTGGAAACGTAACAAACAAACAATTCTATTTTTTTTCACTTATATCTTTGTTTTAACTTCACATTTCTAGGTTCCATCACCACTATCCGACTGCTTTTTTTGCATTGGACCTCTTGAAATAGTTAATTTAAACTTTGACATCCAGTTTAGTTCTATATACACTTTTAACTATTTAGTGCTATTTCTAATCTTAACAATTTTTAAAATTTATGGAATAAGTTTTATAATTTTTTGTGTATTATTTTTTAACTAATGACATATATTATGCTAATTCTTAATTTTCTATCATTTTGAAAAAATTATCAAAGTTCATTTGAGTGACAAATAACGATTTTGCTCTTAAACCCCCTTTTAACCTCAAAGATTCTTATGGGTTCTATTAATCTCATGCTTATCACATATGAAGTTATTTTGGTTTAATTCATCAAGTTAAAGCTTAATAAATTTATTTCATAAAATATTAAATAATTGAAAAAGCCTAATTTTAGGTATGTTACACTAGCGCCAATATTTATGCAGTTTTTTTATAGGTCTAATTTTTTTTAATGAGCTTGAATTTTAATATATATGACAAATTTTTCTTTCAATTTATTTTCTATTCAATGAATTAACTTTTTGCACAACATGTGATTTTATTATTAATATGAAAGTAAAAACAAGTGAAGTGATATAAAGTTACAACATGAAATCGTGACTTTATTATTAATATAATAATAAAGATAGTTATCATTTTATTTTAATAAATATATATTATGTAAAATGTTAATTTTATTGATAAAAAATAAATTAAACAATAATCAGTATGATTTTTAGAACCAACAAAAATATTGAAGACAATTTGAAAAACAATGGAAAAGTCATGTTTAGAAGTCACCAATTGACTGGTAAACTAAGAATCAACTTCTAATTGAATGTTCAAAATAGAAAGGATTTTTAGAGCATTTTAGAAGAGAACATTTGACTGGGCTAAAAGGGCAGTAAATAAACTTTAGAAATTCAAAAATTTGACAAATTTGGTGTTTATTGAATTTAGCAATCATAAGGTCTTACTACGTAACAATCAAATGATTGTTAGAATGAATTAAAAAAAATCTAAAAATACGCTAAATCAATATGCTTGAGAATTGAATTTAAATTCAAATAAAAGATATGATGGGTCAAAATTAATTTTATTAGTAATTAATTCTGAACATATAAAGATATATAAAAAAGTTTTCACTTTATCTTATACTTTTTGAAATTCATTACATGCATTATTGAAAGAAAGAGTTCCATTATTATTGAATAAAACTTTTTAGGATGTTTTAGATAAATTTCAAAAATAAATTTATTTAAATCCTACAATAACTAAGAAGAGCAAATATTACTTTAAAGATAATATATTTAATACACATTTCTGAGTTTTCTCTCGTGATTTTTTTTCTATATTGCTGCATAATTTTCTAATAAGTCTTTTTTATTTTTATGACTCCATTGTAGTCTCATATTTGTCAATAAAAAATATTAAATATTACATATAATTTAATCAAATCCCATGACGGTTTAAACCGTTTTGTCCTTCTTGTGTTTATAAACTACTTTCATCTGCAACCTGGCCTCATGCGCTAGTTCGATTTGTCAGTGCCCGTTTGGGTACGTCGAGTCAACGGGTTTGTCTTTATGGATTATACATCAAGCAGTCAAAGGCGTTTCCTGATAGGGCCACATCTGCATGTACGATGCCTCCAGGGTATTTTCGTATTTGATTACATTTAATAAAGGAAGAATTATAATAAAAGATTTAAGATAAAAAAAATTATTTTAAAGATATATTATTATTTATTTTAAAATAATTATCATTAAATTTAATAACAAATTATTGAACATAAAGATATTTGAGAATAACTTTTTTTATCTTTTATTTCTTTATTATAATTCTCCTTTTAATAAACGCACGCACAAATAGATCAAAAACGAGAAAACATAAATCTATCAGAGATGAAAAATAAATAAATAAATAAATAAATAACATTTGTTCCTCTAGGAGACCAGCGAGGCAAGAGCACTCACACACACGTGGAAAGATTAACAGGCGGGAGAAGAAACGCGAGGGAGATGGATTTCTCTGAATACGAGAGTGATCAAGAGCATCCATGAAATTGACAATGGTGACATATATGGGGAGAAGGGGCAAAAAGAAGACGTGGAAGAGGGTGAATTGGTTACTTTGAAGTGGCCAAGGAGTGAATTGGAAAATGGAGAGTTTGTACCAGACAAGCCTCGAAGAAGTGAAATTGAGAATGGGGAGATAGTCAACGAGGGATGCAAAAAGGGGGAGCTAGAGAAGGGAGGGATTGTTTCTGGAAAATGGAGAAAGGAGAATGCTGAGAAAAGGGACATAGTGGAAAGGTCTCACAGAAATCCTTCTTCTTCTTCTTCTTCAAAGACATTAGTCGACAAGCACTCTGGGCATCATGAATCTTCTTTGTTCACCAGACCAGCTTATGACAGGCATGGTCCAGGCCCTGGTCATTCTGAGCGGTCGCCACATGATCGAGGTAGGTATTATGATCATCGAGATCATACACCAGTGTGTCGCCGGAGATCCCCCTATGGTCGTGATAGCAGGGAAAAGTCTCCCCGTGGTCGTGAGAATTCCTCATATGATAGGAATTGGGATAGGAGCCGCAAGATATCAAATCCTACTTTTGTTGAACAGTCCCTGCCACATGGAGGCCGACGCAATGGCCACAGGGATTGGACTACAAATTTAGTAGAGCAATCTCCCCTTGAGCGAATCAGGCAAAATAGTCATCAAGAACCGAGTTGTAAAATCCTTTCAAGTGAAAATCATAACTCAGAAGGTAGTTGTTAGGAGCATGAAGATAAGAAGATCCAAAGGGAGTTAAACTGTTCAGTTACGGAAATTGAAGGAGAAAGAAACGTCCATGATACCAATGGGTCTATTGAGAATAATGCCTGCAGTGAACCTGGGAAGGAACAGAAGTCCTACAGCCCAGCCGTACAGTGCAAAGAATCTCCTCACTTTGAGCGACCTCCTGATGAGCTGCCTTCTATGGAAGAGGATATGGACATATGTGATACCCCTCCACATGATCCTGTGGTGGTAGATTCATCATCAGGGAAATGGTTTTACCTCGATTATAGTGGTGCAGAACGTGGGCCTTCTAAATTATGTGAAATCAGGGCCCTTGTTGATGAAGGGGTGTTAATGTCAGATCATTTCATCAAACACTTAGACAGTGACAGGTGGTTAACTGTTGAAAATGCAGCGTCACCATTGGCAGCTCAGAATTTTCCATTCATTGTGTCTGACACCATAACAAAGCTGGCAAGCCCTCCTGAAGCTCCTGGTAACTTTTTGGCTGATAGTGGTAATATATTTCAATCTGGTCCTGAGATTTATCAGGAAATGCCAGACCCTTTGCTGCAGCCATTGGTATGCCCTGATGACATCGTGGTTGCATCTGAACCTCTGGAAGACCTACACATTGATGAAAGGGTTTGAGATCTGTTAGAGAGTTATGATGTCACTCCTGGGATGGAGCTTGAGGCAATAAAAGGTCTTTTGTTCCGTCAATAGTTTTTTTTTTTGTGGGGGGAGGGGGGTTCAATTTCTTTCCTAATGACAAAGATTGAAAAATCCTAGAGTTTTGCTTCTTCAATTTGTTGACATATTATTTTTCTCAACTTGTTCATTTTGTTTACCTGCAGAAGCTTTGCAAATGAATTTTGGAGATGCAAAATGGGAGGGATTGGGAGTCCGTGAAGGTATATAATTTACTGGGCTATGCTTTTTTGTGTTTATGTATTTTGTTTTATCTTGTGTGTTTATTTATCAATTATGATACTGTGAACTCTTGATTCATTTTGGCTTAATATTTGTTACTCTAGAGGCGTCATATACTGGCTAGTTTGGCCATTAGCTTTGATTTGAAGAATTATATTTGATGTTATATTCAAATGGTTAATTATTTTTGGACGATTTTCTTCGACTCTGTCAGTTGAAACTTGGTAATGTTGAGATTTTTTCATACTTTTATTGTAGTTTCCTGCTAATAGCTTGGCTCGGTTGATGGAAAGCAGCTTCTAAATTTGGTTTCCAATGGTTTACAAGTTTTAAACTTGACATGTTCACCTTACTTTATTGAGAGATTGATGAAAGTTTTGAAACTTGTATATTCATCAAATAAGCGTGCACTGTGGTTTGGAAGTAGTGTACTGAAATGTATTTGAACAAATGCATTTTGAGTTGATATCTGAACTCAAAATAGATTTTTCTGTGGTTTACAAAGCAATTTAGTGATTACTTTTAAAATATATGGGGATTGCAATACATTTCAGTCTTGGCTTCTTTTGCTTGAATTTTCTGTTTCTCTCTTTCGAACAAAAAATTTGCATCATGCCCTTCTCTTGGTCATGTAAGGTGGTTTAGTATGTCATTGCAGCTTTACAATGGGTATGGTGACAGTATGTAATATTAAATTTATTAATACTTTGCCACCTGATTAGGAGAACAAATTTACACCCTTTGACTTGAACCTTTGAGGTTGAATACCTAACCTCAAAGGTTTCATTCGTTTGTGTTATGTGCCCCACTAAATTTGTGTATTGATTATTAACCTTCAGCATGAGTGAAAAGTAAATGGATCTTGAATACCTAAAGTTATGTGCCTTGTGGAACGAGTTTGTTCTCCCCTTCTGTATGCTCAGGTTTTCCTTGCCTGAGCAAACAGTGTGATTCAAGAAGTGATTCAGTATGAGGAGATTCTGAGCCTCAGTCATGCATGCTTGCTGACAAGGACAATGGCTTTGCCTTTGGTGACCCTGGTGACTGGTTTTCTGCCAGATGGTCATGCAAAGGTGGTGACTGGAAGCGGAATGAGGATGCCCAAGATATATTTTTTAGGAAGAAACTTGTCCTAAATGATGGATTTCCATTATGTCAAATGCCAAAGTATTGGTGTGAAGATCCTCGATGGCCTCGAAAAGATGACTTGTATTGTCCTTGTCACAGCATGAGGCTTGATCTCCCCCTTTGGGCTTTTTGTGCTGATGAGAGGGTTGATTGCTGTGCTATGAGCAGATCAATTCAAAGGAAGCCTGCTTTTGTGAGAGGAGTGAAAGGAAATGTTCTTCCAGTGGCCAGGATAAAGGCATGTGTGGTTAAGGACCAGGGATCATTGTTCTCTAAGCCACATCATAAATCCGAGTCAAGGATAGATATCGATCAAGGTCAACTCGACCTTTCTGTCTAACTGGTGATAACAGGAGGTCATCAACTGAAGATGATTCACAGTCAAAAGTCAAGGTTTTTAAGGTTCTTGCAGGAGCTTGGACTTTATTAAAATCCCCAAAGACTGTCTCTGTACTGTCCATGACTTGCAGCTACATTTGGGTGACTGGTATTATCTTGATGGTTCTGGGCGTGAAAGAGGACCTTCATCATTTTCAGAGCTACAGATTTTAGTAGATCAAGGAATTTTAAAGAAGTACAGCAGTGTTTTCAGGAAATGTGATAAACTATGGGTTCCTGTTACATCTGCTTCAGAAACTTCCAATGTCAGTCTTAGGACTTACCAGGAAAGTACTTCAACAGGCCGTGAATATTGTGGACTTCCATTGTCACAAACTCAAGGCATTTTATTTAGTGACCCTCATTCAAATTCCAGTTTGTTTATCAGCATACACCCTCAGTTTGTTGGTTACACGCCTGTGGGAAGCTACATGAATTGGTAATGAAATCATATAAGAGCCTGGAGTTTGCTGCGGCTGTGAATGAGGTTTTGGATCCCTGGATCAATGCAAGACAGCCAAAGCAAGAACTAGAGAAACAAACACATAAGAAATCAGGTAATGGTTATTCCTCACATTATTTGAGCTATCCTGGTTTCTATTTTAACCACCAGTATTAGTGCACTACCATGCATAATATTCCTTTTACCTTGACTTAATGTCAAGGTACGATGTTATGGTTTTTTCTTTTTCTTTCCTCTGAGTGTAAATCTTTATTTTGCCTCTTTTTCTCCCCTTCTAAGGATTCTCTGTCGTTGTAAGCTTGCATGAGCACCTCAAACCTCTTGCTCATTTGGTTTACGGTATGCTGTATATGCATGTCATTCTACTTTGTGTTCACTGTTTAGAATCATCTATACATGAACTCCTTGTATATTTTGCAATAATTTTGTTATGATGCTTGATGAACTGTTTACTTATATGGCTTTAAACTTTTTGGATTAGTTAATTGAGAACTGATTAATTTCCCTTTAGCCTTATGTATCAACTTGACCTGTATAAGTTGAGCTCATGAGCTAGGAAATTTGCTACTTTGACCAATTTTTCTGGCTTTTTGGGGCACACACGCATCTAAAGTTTATACATTTTGGGGACTATCCCTGAAGATTTTAATCAAGTGTGGTTGTTTCACTAATTTTATCTCATTACTTTTTTCGTTTGTGTGTGTTGGGGTATGTGAATTTCAGTAGTTGATTCATGGGCTGCCAAAATATCCCAGTTGTTGGTTGATGATGGTGAAGAGGACAGTGAAATGGAAGATGGTAGCCTAACTATCCAGAAGGATGAATTCACTTTTGAGGATCTATGTGGTGATGCTACTTTCTTAAGAGGGAAAAGTGGTATTGTTGATTCTGATATGGGAAGCTGGGGTTTATTGGATGGAAATATGTTGGCACGAGTCTTTTGTTTTTTGAGGTCTGATTTGAAATTGCTTGCGTTTGCTTCAATGACTTGTAAGCACTGGAGAGATGCAGTCAAGTTTTATAAGGAAGTTTCGAAACAGGTCAATTTATCATCCCTTGGTCCTTCTTGCACTGACTACTTATTGTGGAATGTTATGGTAGGTTTGTCATATATTTGTCATTTAACATTGTCAGAATGTTTCACTTTCTTCCACATCTAAACTAATTGTTTGCTTGCAGAATGGTTACAAGAAAGACAGGATCAGATCGATTATTTTGACCGGTTGCAGCAATATTACTGCTGACATGCTTGATAAGATTCTTCTTTCATTTACTTTTCTGTCTACAATAGACATTAGAGGGTGCAGTCAATTTGGAGAGTTGACTGCAAAATTTTCCAATGTGAAATGGATCAGAAGCCAAAGCTCACGCATAACCAAAATTGTGGAAGAGCCACATAAAATCAGGACCCTTAAGTGGATCAGTGAGCAAACTTCATCTGTTTCCAAAAACAGCAGTCTAGGTACTATGGATGACTTTGGTGAACTTAAGGAGTATTTTAATAGTGTGGTTAAGAGAGACACATCAAAACAATTATTCCATCAAAGCTTATACAAACAGTCAAAACTATATGATGCAAGAAGGTCCTCTTCCATTCTATCTAGGGATGCTCGTACTAGATGATGGGCCATTAAGAAATCTGAGAATGGTTATAAGAGGATGGAGGAATCCCTTTCTTCAAGTCTGAGGGAAATTATGATGGCAAACTTCTGTGACTTTCTTGTGCCCAAGGTACATTGATAAATTCTTTTCAGGTCCTTATTTTGGAGAAGCCTTTTGTCTCTCATGAATCCCTATATCTTATTCTTTCTTTGTTAATAGGTTCCCGAAATTGAGGCTAAAATGAAAATTGGCTATTACAGTAGCCATGGATTGAGCTCTCTCAAGGAGGACATCGGTAGAATGTGCCGTGATGCAATAACGTAGGTTTTTGTTTTACGTTTCCCCTTTTATATTGTGGGTAGGGGAATACTGTCACTCTTATTCTATGACATATTTAATATGATGCAAGATTTTGAAATGAATATAAAATAGAACTTATGCTGACAAGAATAGCAGGGCCCTAGAGTTTCTTATAAATTTGCCAAGATCCTGATTGAGTATCAGGAAAGATGATCAAAGTTTAAATGTTCAATGAAACAGAAGTTCTTGAGAGATGAATTCTACGTTTTGTCATGGGGGTTTTTCTGTCTGACTCTAGGATGTATGTATAAGTTCTGCTGCTTTATAATCATAATTATCTTTTATGTTCCTATAATATGATTGGATGGCTTACATACATCTTGGTATGTTTACATTCGATATTGTCTTCTAATTTATCTATTATAAGCTGTAATTGTATTTGTCTATGTATTTGTTCATTCGGCACATCTTTCCTGGGTCATTGAAAATGGGTGTGATTAATCTGACAAATCAGTTTCTCGTCCTTCTTTTTAATTATATATGTATTCATATGCTTAATTCTTGCAGAGCAACAAATCGTGGTGATGCTACTGATATGAGTCATATTATCACATTATTCATTCAGCTTGTGACACAGTTGGAAAAGAGTGCTAAGTCTGCCCTAGACAGAGATGCACTATTGAAGTCATGGGAAAATGAATTCTGTTCTACTTCCTCAAAGTATAAGAAGAATAGATTAGTGACTGAGAGGAAGTATAGGAGTAATGGAACACAGGGTGGTATGGATAATGGAGAGTATGCCCCTGCACAAGAAATAAGGGGACGTTTATCGAAATTGAATGAGCAGTTTATGGGCTCAGAAAGTGGAAACATCTGATGACCTTGATAGGTCTTTTAAAGATGGAAACAGTAACAGCGATACTACAACCTCACACACAGAAAGTGACCTAGAAGTCCATTCAGGAAGTCAAACTGCAGAGTCAAAAGGAGATGGATACTTCACACCTGGTGAAGGGTTGGATTTCATAACCGATGATCGTGAATGGGGTGCTCGCATGACAAAAGCAAGTATGGTTCCTCCTGTTACTCGGAAATATGAAGTTATTGATCACTATGTCATTGTGGCTGACAAGGAGGATGTGCAAAGGAAGATGCGGGTTTCATTACCAGATGATTATGCAGAGAAGCTGAATGCACAAAAGAATGGAACAGTGGAGTCAGACATGGAACTGCCTGAAGTCAAGGGTTACAAACCCAGAAAACAGTGGGGGGATGAGGTTATTGAGCAAGAAGTTTATGGAATTGATCCTTATACACACAATCTTTTACTTGATTCTATGCCAGAGGAGCTAGATTGGCGTCTTCAGGAGAAGCATTTGTTTATAGTAGGTATGCTCCTTCGGACTTTGAATAAGAAAGTTAGACATTTTACTGGAACTGGAAACGCCCCTATGAGCTATCCTTTGCAACCTGTTATTGAAGAAATTAAAAATTGTGCTGAGGACTGTGATGCAAGGAGAGTTAGAATGTGTCAAGGTATCCTAGAGGCCATTGACAGTCCAGATGACAAATATGTTGCCAATAGAAAGGTATCTGCACTTCTTCCATTGTTTTTTCCTTTTAAATAGACACTGTAATTTAATGTTTAATTTTCACTGCTTTTTATTTTTTTTGGGCTCTCTTTTAAAAGCCTACGTGTTATCTTCTCTGTTTCCTGGGTTTGCACTAAAATTATCCCTTTTGTTTTGTTACTATCTGTTGGGCTGGATCATTGTAGGGGCTTGGTGTTGTTTGCAACAAAGGAGGTGGCTTTGGTGAAGATGATTTTGTTGTGGAGTTTCTGGGTGAGGTACAGCTTCAGATATCTTCTGCATCACGCTATCTTGAATAGAACATCTAGTTGCTTTGTATTCCTCTGAAATTTTGTGATGGTGATGCATTATTATTCCTGAATTATTAATGTTTTCTAGATCTATCCTGTGTGGAAGGGTTTGATAAACAGGATGGGATTGGATCTCTGCAGAAAAATAGTACAGATCCAGCCCCAGAATTCTATAACATATACCTTGAGAGGCCAAAGGTGCCTATCACTGCAGAATAAACTTGGTATGGTTTGTTCATCTTAGCACTCTGTAATTCATCTAATCTTGCATTATACATGGCAGGGTGATGCGGATGGCTATGACCTTCTTGTTGTCGATGCCATGCATAAGGCAAACTATGCCAGTCGAATTTGTCATTCATGCCGACCTAATTGTGAAGCAAAGTACGTTTTTTGTTCTGATTATTCTAATCTCTTTCGCTGAGCTGCAAATCTCTTGATTCCTTTTTTTTTCTCTCCTGGCCACTGGTAAAGCCCTTGATTCTTGCTCTCTCCTAAAGAATTATGTTATTTTAATACATATGCATAAAGGAGTTACAATCATAGTAGTTTTTGTTGTACACCTTATATCACTACTTCACTAGTTCCTTCACCCATGGCCATCATCTGTCTAATGAATGACATATAAAATATTGAGTCCTTTACTGGATTATTTTAATACTTTAAAGATGCTTTTTGATTATTTGTTTGTGATCTTATGATTATTTGGGTGCAGTCCTTTTGTACATATTTGAATTACTGTATCAAAGCTGGTAAAACATCTGTTGCCTTTTTCCCAATTCATTCAGAGTTACTGCTGTTGATGGTCGTTATTTGATTGGAATTTATACTGTCCGTAAAATTCAACATGGTGAGGAGATCACTTTTGATTATAATTCAGTCACAGAGGTTTGTCCTGCTGCCTGTCAACCTCATCTATTCCAAACAATTGATGTGTCTGCATTATATCTCGGTCTAATGAATACCTGTTCATCTTGATGTAGAGCAAGGAGGAATATGAAGCATCAGTTTGCTTGTGTAGAACCCAAGTTTGCCGAGGGAGCTATTTGAATCTGACGGGTGAAGGTGATTTCCAAAAGGTTTGGGCTCTTGGGAAATCTTTAACTTCATCTAAAAGTAGAAAATTGTGATTAAGTCTTTAGTAGGTTTAGTAGACACGGTTATTGTGCTGGTAGTGTTTTCCATCCACACAGGACACGACATTGATATGGTAATGCGACAAAATTTGAAGTGTCCATATGTAATTTGAAGTGTTATGTATTGTCGCCTTATGTATAATACAATATGTGTTGGATACAGACAAGGCTCTTTTTTTCCTTTTAAAAGTGTCTGTGCCTCATAAGTTACTAATTCTAATTAGACTCTTTGGGTCACTTTTAATCTATTGAATGGAGTTTATTGTCTGTCCCCTCAGGTACTGAAGGAGTGGCATGGAATTCTCGATTGTCACTATTTGATGCTACAAGCCTGTGAACTAAGCTCAGTTTCTGAAGGAGATTATAATGACCTGGGAAGAGCTGGTTTAGGCAGTTGCTTGCTTGGTGGCCTGCCGGATGCTAGTTGCATATGCAGCTCACCTTGTATGTGCTTTGCCTTGCTGTCTTGTGAAATCGATGCTTCTTATTTGTTTCTGTTCTTTAATTGTTTCTTCTTCCTAACACTCTTGCTGTTTTGAAGGTGAGATTCATCAACTTTGAAAGAACTAAACTTCCTGAGGAAATTTTAAGGCATAATTTGGAGGAAAACAGAAAATATTTTTCAGATATATGTCTTGAAGTTGAGAAGAGTGATGCTGAGGTTCAGGTGTGCTTTTCGCGTGTGTTTCTCATCCTGTGCTACTTTTCCATAGGTTAACATGTTTAAGGGACCTTTTTATGGTCATCTTCTCTCCCCCTCCCCTTTGGTATGACTCAGTCTGAGGGTGTATACAACCAAAGGCTTCAGAGTTCTGCTGTCACTCTTGATAAGGTTTTAATGCTTCTCCCTTCTCTATGTTTGTATTTGTCACTTCATCAATTTATATTTTTAACAAACAAAAGAATGGTAAGTGGCTTGCTCATCTAGTTTGTCTGTGAGTATTCAAGCCTGGTGGAGCTTGCACTCTTTACAGTATATTCTCTTCCCCTTCCTAAAGGTTGAGGGATAAGGTGCAAAATCTTCCTTGTACATACGAATGTCGGCACAATGCTGCTGCTGACTTAATCCATATTTATGCTTATACCAAGTGCTTCTTTAGAATACAGGTATATTACTGCTCCGAGATTACAAAGAGGCTACGTGATATGTCATACAGTTACATATCTCCTATTTTCTTTTTATTATTTTAAAATTTAATGAACAGTTCTTATTTCATCTTGCAGGGTTATGAAACTATTACTTCTCCACCTGTCTATATTAGTCCTCTTGACTTAGGTCCCAAGTACACTGACAAGTTGGGAGCAGGAGTTCAGGAATATCAGAAGACTTATGGTGAAAATTATTGTTTAGGGCAGCTGATTTTTTGGCATAATCAGAGTAATGCGGAGCCAGATTTAGCCTGGCTAGAGCCAGAAGGGGTTGCTTGTCATTGCCTGACATTAGTTCCTTTTATGCCAAGGTGCGCAAGCCTTAACGACGTTGTGTTTATGGTCCGAGGACAGTCAGATCCATGCTGGCAAGAATGGTTAGTTTTTATGCTTATTATTTAAGTTATTAGATTACTTTCTGTTCACCTAGGCCATGTTCGTTTCAGGAAAATAACAAGTGGGAAATGTTTAATTATAGGATATATTTTGCCTGAAAAAGTTATGGTCCCAACGCTTATGCTCGGTAATCATGTAGTAACTAGTGGTTGAGTTCTGACAAAGGTCAGAGGGTTATGGATAAGATGAGCAGCAGCTAATAATTGATACTTAAAGAATTTTCAATTTAATAGTGGCACACTACTGTTTTTTGCCCGCTACAGCTGAATTGGTAGTTAGGAAGCATTTAAAGGTTGATTTTGGTAGACATTATTGGTGTTTGGAATAAGGTGATGGGTGTTGTGGATATAAGAGCTTGTTCTGCCAAGTAGCTAGTCAATTTCTGCCTTCTTTAAAGTGTATTTTCTGTCAACTAAGGTAATGACCTTAATGGATGTACAATAATTTGATGGATTGTGAAGGATGCTTTATTTGTTTTCCTCTAATCATCCTATTCTGGAAAATATGTTGTCAACTGTGACGTCAAATCTTCTTCAAGACTTTCATAGTCAAACTACCTTTTTTTATTTTTTATAACCATAAAAGATGTTGGAAAAGCTAGAAAGTAGTTCCCATTCCGGGCATTGTGATGATTATATTGCTAGTTTGTGGTAGCTTAGGTTTTGTGTAATTTAGGGCGGTAACTGGTAATATTAGTTAATACTTGCTTGCACATAGCTTCTTGTTGAGTTATTATATAAGATGTTTAGTATTACTACTTGACATGCCCGAGTGATATGTCGTTGTAAAGAAATCATGCCCAAGACTTCAGAACGTGATTGCAATTTTTTTTTTGGGGCGCTGGGGCATGTTTGATTGCGTGTTTTTGAGTAGGCTGTCCATCATACCGGTGGGATGCCTCAAGGCTAGCCCATGTATGTCGTGATTTCTAGTTTTTGCTGGTGGTGGTTAATTCTCTGCTGGTTCATTCAGGAGAAGCAGCCCCAGAGACCTTGGCCCAAAGACCGGATATGGACATTCACAAGTCCTCCAAAATTTTTTGGGAGCCCAATGTTAGATGCTGTAATATACAAGTCTCCACTGGACTGGGAAATGGTTCAATGGTTGAAGCACAGACCTGCCATATTCCAGGCCATGTGGGACCAGTGAAAGTTTGCATGGTTTGGGGACGCTGACATGGCCTTCCTGGTGAAACCCTGATTTTTAGGCTTGTAGCGTGGTTCATCATTCAGAGCTGCCTGCCTCTTTTAGCATGGGGAGTCTCTAATTGTTAATTCAAATTGAAAGCATCATTCCTTTTAATTTTTCCCCCCCTTCATTCTTGTGTACGGTTTTTATTGACCTTTGATTTGTAATTCATTTAATTGTAGGACATTCTTTTACTCTTATCTAACATAAATTGAATGGAAGAGAGAAAAAAAGGGGTCATATTTGAGGTTCTACTGTGTCTCATCTTGTCTATTCACCGCGAGTCAATCCTTTTCTATGCTGAAACACTTGGAGCGTTTAATTTTCCTTAAACCTGATCCGTTGGTAATCTCTGTTAGGATGTTTAGATTTGAGAGATCATAAAAGCGTCCTTGTACTGAATAGTGATCTGTGACTTGAACAAGAAAAGATGTTGGCTGGAAAGTGAAAATCTGATCCAATGGGGCAGCAAGTCTTATGATATTCCTTTGAATTAGTTGCCTTTGTTGTTGTGTTTCATGTAGTACAAGTTACATATTTATTGGCAAGTATTATTGCTGTTGTGTACAAAAGAAGAATGAGTTTGTTAACGAATGGTCACGCAAGAAATTGAAGGTTGATAGCGTGGCTACTGATCTCTAGATATGGTATATAGGAAGCTGGTAGAAAGTGGGTTTTGAACAGTGTGAACTGTTGAGAATGAGTCCTCAATGTCGGAGTTTGTTTTGTTGGGGGGGGGGGGGGGGGGGGGGGCGGGGCGGGAAGGAATGTAAGACTTTGACAGACGAGTTGCCTCACTTTAAAATAGACATTCGTGTTCGATTCCACCTTAGTTGTCACCTGTCATGCAACTTTGGGCATCTCTCCACATGAACGTTGTTGATCCTAAAGAACGTACATGATTTTAGACCTCTTTCATATCTTTCTTCATTGAGCTTGAAGCATAGAGCATTTTACTAAGTATTCTTGCTCTAGTTGCTGATGCTTTGCTTCACGTGCCACTTCTCTTTGGTAACTTGCATGGAAAGGAGAAATAAAAAATTAAATTATTATAAATAAACATTATGTTTGATATTATTTTTAATAAGATTTATTTATGATATGTTTACATGTTTTTTTATATTTAATTAATTCATTTATATTTAATAAACTGATTCGATTTAAAAAAATACAAAATAATTGGTTAAACAATGTTTACATAGACATATTAATCAATAAGTATCAACACGATTTAACGAAGTTTACTATAAAGGCATTCTTATATTTTTTTATTAATGGTGCATAGGAATAATGTGGTAGGCTATAAACCAGTTCTGGGAAATTAAAGTTTGCCTCTCTTTTAAGTTGTGTGGGATTAAGCATAATGGGAGCTTGGTGACTTGATTCTGTAGATAAATCATATTGTGCTTTCCCCTTTTTGAACTTTATTTCGAAGTACAAACCGGAGGGTACATATTCCTCAGTGAATATTTATTTATCATAACATGCTCAACATTAGAAAATTCATAATTCGCTATCATATATGCTTCACCGTCAGATTCAGTGCAAAACATTCTTGTAATTAATAAATAGATAGAAGGGTTTGAAATTTTATTTTCATAAGATGCAGTTTCATAATTAATTTTATAAAGGAAGTTATTAATTTTGCAATTATATTTACAGAAATAAATGATTTACCAGTCCACACTGAAAGTCAATGAATGAAAAAATTTCACATTCATTCATCTTGGCCATTAAGAAGATGTTTATACGCTACAGTCACGCTATTCTGTGAGCTGGTTTATACCCTCCTTTCCTTGCTCCCCTATCAAAAGAATCCAACACTGCAGAAAAAAGAGAAGAAAGACATAAAAGCAAATTAAAGTTCAGACTCTGGACAAAAGAAACTTTTTTCCCACTTAACCCACCTCCTACCACACTTTTATACTCTTTATATATAGCCCCTCCTCCATCTTTTTCCTCACTCTTTCTCATCTATAAAACTCACCAACAAGCAACCCCAGAAACAGATTTAAAAGAGGAAAAAAAAAAAAAAAACTCACAAATGGCTAGAGCAGCAGGAATTTTTCTATGTCTTTTGATCGTGGTCTTGGATATCGCAGCTGGGATTCTTGGTATCGAGGCCGAAATTGCACAAAATAAGGTATACAATACATATGGCTGAAGCTTGTTGTATTTGCAAAATGTATAGTTTCAAAATTGAAGCAGTGAAATGCATATTTGTTTGACCAATCAGGTTAAGCACTTGAGGCTGTGGATATTCGAGTGTAGGAACCCAAGCCATCAGGCTTTCATGTTGGGTTTGGGTGCAGCAATACTTTTGGGGTTAGCCCATGTCATAGCCAATGTGATTAATGGCTGTAATTGCACGTGTTCACAAGAAGAGCTTCAAAAGGCTTCCGCCAATCGGCAACTCTCAGTTGCTTCCCTCATTTTAGCCTGGTACGGATGTATCTCTCTCCTGTACACTTCAACTAAGACACACAGATATTAACAAGATACCATATTATAACAAAACTAAGTAGTGACTATGCAAATGCATGGAAATTTGTGCCAGATCAGTTAAATTTTAAAAAAATGAGCCAAAAACAATTTGATATGAACAATATTTTAGATTTAGAGATTATATATAAAATATTTAAATAGAATGTAAAATATCGCCTTATATTTAATAAGAACGTAAGCAGTTTTTAGGGCCTAGTTGCTTCATAAAGTTTGAGAGACCAAAACTACAAATGTCTTTGGAGGTGTTGCGGAATTTTTATAATTTAAAATTATTAAAAAAACAGTTTGTATTTGATAAAATTTTTTATTAATATTATTGTATTTGACAATTGTTTAAAAAAACATCTTTTATTGTTAAATTATTAAAAAGGGCACATATAGATTTGATTTTAAAATTAATATCATTTGTATAGGTAGATGGTTTTAAATATTCATTATGATTAATTTTAATTAAGTTTTTTATTTTTTATGTAATTAAATATAAAATATAATAAAAATTATATAATACATTTTAATAAAAATAAATACATATTATATATAAATTAAAATAAATATATAAAAATAAGCTGTGAAAATGAGTTGAGAAGAAGTTAGGCTAAAAAAAATTAAGAATAAGTGTGATAATAATAATTTAAAATAAGGATATTTGTGACTTCAAAAAAAATAATTTTTTACTTTTACTTTAAAGGAGAAATTTTACTTTTTTCTTCTTTTCCATAATGGAAAAAATGACTTTATTGCTACTTTAAAATAATTTTTTTTTAAGAAGTGTAGTCAAATATCTTGCAAAAAGAAAAAAAAAGAAAAGAAAAGAAAAACAGATTCGGCTTCCACAAACCTTGGTAGGTGATTCAGCTTTGATTTTAACATTGATCAGGATCGTAGCAGCCGTTGGATTGTTCTTGCTGGTGATAGGGACCATGTCAAACAAGAAGTCAGATGGTTCGTGTGGTTTCTCGCACCATCATTTTCTGTCCATTGGTGGGATTTTGTGTTTTGTTCATGCCTTATTCTGTGTCGCATATTACGTTTCTGCCACTGCCTCTCTTGTTTAGTTACTAAGATAACATCTGTGTGCCACTCCTGCTTTTGGGTTTTGGCTTTAGGTCCCCTACTTTACCATATGTGTTCCTTTCATGCTCTACTAGTGCCAAAAACAGAAACATGTACCTTTTCTTTTTTCTGAAGATTACCTAACTCTTTTCCAAATGCCATATTGATCAAGTTGATTTTTACTTTTCTTCCTTCTTTTTCCTCCAATTTCCTTCAATGTTAAGTATTGAAACTTGCTGGTGGCTATAACCATAGATATCTTTTTAAAGTTAACTTGCTAGTGGCAATAAGAAAATAAAATTAAAGTTAATTTCAACTTATTTATTCTTTCGGCACATAGCCCCACACCTAGTATATATTATCTAGGAAAACCTAACTATAATTTTTGATAAATGGACATAATTTTTAATTTCGCCGATCAAATAATAAATCTTTTAATTTAATCCTTCAATCATTCAAATATATTTATTTTGACAAAAGATGCAAAGAGTATTTAAGGTCATTTTGACCATAATATTAAGACAATGTCGGTTGTATGATTGTTAATTCCCTATGTGTGTGCTGGGTGAAAATAAAGATTCCACATGGAGAATCTGGGCACAGGCAATACATTGGTTGATAAGGATGAGGCATATTATACAAATGGGTTCAAGCCGGCGGGTTCAGAAGAGTGATAACTATCCAGTGAGGCAATAACGGAATCATATCTCACCCATAGAATTACATCCAGAAACTTCATCCTCTCAAGCAATGTATTACCTGTAAATGCAAGGACAAGAGGTTGAGTTGCTGTCAATATATTGGTAGTCATTTGGGTGCAGCATGAATTCCCTGTATTTTTTTCATTCATTCCAAGATAAATATCAAAGTCTAACAGAGAGCTTGAACAAGGGAAACCTGCTTTATCTTAAAGACCGAATATAAATGGTCTAATGGAAAATTAATTGCGAGACAGAAAAAAAGAATAGATTGGTTGATAATTATCTAATTTTGAGTTGCTAAACAAGCGACACATTATGTAGGGAACCAAAACATAAGTTGTTTGATACGTTTAAAAAGGGGTAAAGGAGGAAATTGTCCATTGAATTGTTTATCACTCGATCAATATGGTTTTCTATGATTGTCTTGAACACTCCCTCAAAACAATCTCAATTTTCACTTCTTTATTCAACACCTTGTTCATATTTAGTAAGCGAAAAGGAGCTCTCCTATTTCTGTCTAGTGAAAAGGGGACAAGTTGTTTTCTTTAGCACCACCCCCCATTCAGCATCCCTTCCAATATCAAATGGAAACTTTCATCGAACATTTTTTTTTTAAATATTAGTTTCATTTGACATGTATTTCATAAGTTTAACATTTACTTGAAAAAGCTCATCGCCATTTACACCATGAAAACATCTGTAGCTGCCACCAATTTAGATAAGAAATCCAATTTTAAAGGACATATTCATAGCATTTCCAGCAATATAAATATGATATTCATTTAATCAACGTACAAGAAACCATGTGATTGATCAAAACTCCACAAGATAACTTTCAGAAAAAAGTCCTATGACGGCAAAAATGAATTTCACATAAAGATATAATTTACCTTACCATAGCAAGAACACTAAAACGTCGATGATTTCATCGCTTCCAACATCAGTTTAGCACAATCATGAACCAATTCGACCTTCTTCAAGTACAACTTGCACTCATCTTCCTGCAACTTCCTCCACTCACTTTCCAACTCCTTGGTCCTCGTACTCCCTATCAAAGGCAAAGCTTCCTCAATAACGTTTGCAGTAGCCTCCGGTAGTGACAAAAGCTTCCCCGGTACCAGCAACATGTCAAATAATGACGAATTAGAGTTTGCTGGTTCAGCATTAATCTCACCATTTGGTAATGCTAAAGCAGAAGTCTTGACTTCGCTCTGAGTTGGCTTTCTCTTTTTCTTTGTACTATCATCCACCCCATTGGTGACGAAAGCTCCCCAAATTTTCTTGGATAGTTCGAAAAATTTGTGATCATGTGGCTTAGAGAAAACAGGGTCTGCTCCATTTTCAACCTTTTCTGCATTAATTTGGTATTTCTTCTTCAACCTCCTGATTTTGCTCCTCAATTGGCTCTTAGATACATCGGCGTGAAGCTTTTCCTTAATAAATCCATGAAACGCCTCCATATCAGCACACGGGTCTGCCCCTTTCTTGGATTGGTACTCAATCATGCCCTTCAAAATCGCAATCTCATCGTCTTCACTCCAAAGGCGTTGAACACCAGATCCCCTTTTCAAATCTTCATCTTGATCATTAGATAACTTATTCTTCTTTGAATCTTTCCCTTCAATATCATCGCTCTCACTTGCGCGCTTCATGCCCCCGGTAACAGTCGTGGCTGGCGCCATGGTCAACTTGCGGTTTGCCGAATTTTTCTGGGGCTTTATGCAATCTTCCATTGGCTTGGACACAATAGGTTTGACGGTGAAATCGGAAGAGGATGGCAAGGGCTGAGACTTGTCGGACTCGGTTTCCGACCCCAATTCATCACCAGAATCTGACGAAGATTGGCCTTGTGAAGCCTTTACCGATGCGGTGATGGTAGAGTCGTTAGTAGTGCGGCTCTTATTCGGATGGTTATCTTCATCTTGTTCGTCGTCTAGTCCTTGGGAAACACCGTTTTCTTCTTCCTCTTCAGAAGCGTCGTCCTCCGATTGTTCCTCTTCTTCCGTAGAAGAAGCAACAGCAGGAGGTGGGTCTTCTAGGAGCCGCTTCGGAGCCATCACGAGGGATCGAACAGAAAAAAGGCAAGAGCTTCTGGAGTAATGGAATGAGAGAGTGGAGGCAAAGTTGGCGACTCACCCGGTTGCCCAGGGATTTTGGAGGCCCCTTATAGGGTTTTAATCAGATTCCTTTCAGCTTTCAACTTTCCATTTTTGTCCAGTAACTCAGTTTCCAACTGACAAAGAAACCCTTTCTGGCCCAAAACTGACGATGAAACCTTTACCCAAACGAGCATCTCCAGGCCGAAGTCTTCTCTGCTTGCACCCAAATAAATAAACAAATAAATAAATTATACAAATTATACAGATTGTTTTATTTTTTAAAATATATACAAATTTCTCCTAAAGTAAAAAAAATATATCTAATATTTTAATCCAATTTTAAATTTTTTAATTAAAATATACTCTATTTACCTTTTTTTTTTAGTTTACAAAATTATGTATTTAACATAATGAAAGATATTTTAATAAAAAATTTAAAATTAAATTAAAGTGTAGGCAATTTCTTATTCTAAACAAAAATATATGTATATTTTAAAAATAAAAAAAATTATATAATTTCAACAAAATTCAAAAAAATCTTATAATTTACTGAAAAAAAAAAACTTACGATTGCACATAACAGTCTTCCAATAGTTTCATAGGCAGGTAGGACACTCTTCCAATAGAAATGGTGAATATACTGTCAAACAGGATATCATTTGGCCAAAATGCTATTTAGTGACACTAACTGTGATATTGCAGGTTCTTTTTCGTGGAGTCCTGAATGTTTATGGAAGTCTTTATGGAAGCTCATGACTCCCCAAAGATCCATCATTTTTTTTTGAAGACTTTGTGCAGGGCCTGTTTCAACGAAATAAAATTTATGGAAAAGAAGATGCAGTTTATCACCATAGTGTCCGTGCTGTCAAAATGAGGTGGAGACCATTGAACATATGATACTCCTATGTGAATAGGCAACAATTGTTTGGTTTGGTAGTTATTTTGCTTTTAAAACCAGTCTTAATAATGTATCTAGAATAGATAATTGGTTGTGTTGAGCTCTACAAGATTTAAATTTGAAAGATTATGATAAAGCCTTGATTGCTATGTTATGCTGGTTTATTTGGAAAGCAATATGTGAATGGGTGTCTGACAATGTTATTCTTGATCCCATAGTGACTGTTAGGAGGACTGTTGTTGCTGTGAATCAATATTGAAATTTAAATAATTATCTTTCAGAGATAACAGATATGCATGAGTCTGGTAATGTTGGTGATGTTATTTGGTCTCCTCCTATATTGGATCAAACAAAAATTAATGTTGATGGTATGATTGATCTAACAATTTAGTGGGTTTGGGTGTTATCACTAGAAATTGTTGTGGTTCTGTTTTGAAATTGTGTGGATCTCCAAGTCTTGCCTCTTCAGCCTTACATAGTAAAGCTACTACACTACGGAAAGGAATTCTTATGGCCTTGGATCTTCAATTTGAAAAAGTGATTTTTGAATCTGATTGCAAAATTTTGGTGACTGTATTACGTCCAGATTGGAAGAGTTTGGTTATTATTGACAATATAACTCTTCTGAGGATTTTTTTCCTTTTTCTCTTCAATGGATTACTAGGAAGGCAAATAAAGCAGTCAGTTAAATTATTAAAATTTTTGTAAAGGAGATGAACTCTGTTGGTTGAGAGTTTTCTCTCTCCCTCCATTTCCTATCTATTTTAGTCTTAGATTCTATTAGTATCAAAGAGGGGTTCGTGGAATTTTATTTGTTTGTTATCTGCACTTTTGTTTTTTGTTATCGCTCTCTTTATGTTGTATTGGTATCCGAAAATATTGTTTCAATAAATAAAAAAAAAGGTTTCATAGGCAGGCCTAAAATAGGAAAATTGCATTTTATTCTGTTGTACCTTACTTATAATTTTAGAATATAAAGTTTAAAATCCCTCAAAATATATCACTTGGACTTAAACCCTGATTCTAACTTGAGACATAATTGAACGGCTAAACTAACACAAAAGAATATTTCAAAGTAGAATGTAAAGTAATTTATTAGCTCGTAGGTCCAGTATCCATATTCTGCTGCGGATGCCGCGAATGAAACAAATATTTCCCGGATTTAACTAAATTAATGTTTAATATCTATACCATCTAGACCGGAGGGGATGTAGCTCAGATGGTAGAGCGCTCGCTTAGCATGCGAGAGGTACGGGGATCGATACCCCGCATCTCCACTGAGACTGCGATTTTTTTTCTTGTTTTTGGGTTTTTTTTTTCCTTAAATTGCATTGAAGATTAAAGAATTCTTTCTTACGGAATTTCAGGATTAGAGGCTTTGCTTGTAATGGCTATCCCTTGAGGTCCCTGGTTCTGTATCGTGAAATGCTGAGTTTTGGACAAAATCTTGATCATTTTAGCAGCCTATTATCTTCATCTTGCTGAAATTAGCAGGGCAGTTTATGCTTAAGTACCGGTTAATGCGTTCCAATTAAAAATTGTGTGTGGGCATTTCTCTCCTTTCAATGCATGCCAAACTTCGGGATATGGCAACAGGGAGAATGCTGTTTGATAATATGCCTGTGAGGGATTCAACAGCTAAGAACACTATGATATCATGTTATATGATGAATGGTAAGGCAGGGGATGCTTTTGCAGTTTTTTATCACTCGAGAAAAAGTTGGACTCGTTGGAGATGGATATCCTTAATTTTTTAAAAAACCTTAAATCATTAAAAGAGTGCGAGGACTAAATGCAGGGTCATAGACCATGCGTTCTTTCAATGATTTAAAGGGAGTGTGAGGTTTGTGACTCTGCATTTTCTTAAAAAAAATTTTAAAAAAATTAAGGATATAGGGAAATAAAAATTATTGTCGAATATTAGAGTTTTTACTTTTTGACATTGTAATAACAGTGTCAAAAAAACCAGTAAGAAAGTCATCTCCAATTTTTAATGAAATTTTAGTGAAAAAATATTAGGCCATATGAGGGTATTCTTACTTCACGGTTTTATCAATATATAGTGATTTTGGACTCGTGGATAAGGGTAAAAAAATTGGTACAAATTTTACAATTTATTACATTTTGATTATAAGATTATTTAATAAAAATATGACATGTATAAAATTTTTTTCAAAAGATCAAATCATGTAGTATTAGTTTTAAAAACTATACATAGATCATGTTTTCATTGAAGAATTTGATACCAAAGATATACAAATTATATCCAAGTTTTATCTAAAGAAATTTTGTAAAATAAAATGACCAGAAGCAGAAAGTACAATGTGAAGCCTAGACCTGCTGGCTATTTTTGTTTAGTGAAGTACAATGTGAAGCCTAGACCTGCTCACTATTTTTGTTTAGCGCACTTTGTTGGCAGAGCTGGAAACTTCGATGATGCAAATCAACTATAAATAAAGTGAAAGTAAAACCTAATGATGATATAGGGACAGTGCTCCTTTCTGCTGCACGTTACGTAGGAAATGTCAATTAGAAGTTATTTGAAATAAATCCCAAAGTAGTGAGCAGATATGTTTGCCTTTCCAAAATCTATGATGCCGAGAGACAATAGAATATTAAAAAGGTGAGGGCACTGGAAGAGATTGAGGAAACCACCAGGTTACAGTCATGTTAAGCTAAATAAGATGATTCATCAATTTTTTTGTTGGAGATATGCACCACCAACAGTCAGACGATACTTTATGCCGAATTGAAAGAGTCAAATGAGCAACTGAAGAGAGTTAGGGACAAGTTTGACAGTAGTTCAGTTCTCTATGATGTTGAGGAGGCAGCAAAGGAAAAGATGCTCCGGGGTCATAGCGGAAGGTTGCCATTTTCTTTTGCTCTCATTAACGCAATCAGAATAACAAAGAATCTTCATGTTTGGGAGACTAACACATGACATTAATTAAAATGATTATTGAGCTTATGAGTTGTGAGATTAACATGCGAGATGTCCTTTGGTTTCACCATTTTAGAGATGGTGAGTTGATGGGAGTATAATAAAATACTAAAATAATTTCAAATATATGAGTACGCTGATTCTTTATTGGATGGAAGTTTGATAAGACAGTACATGAAGTTGAAATATAGAAAGCTTCTGATTCATAATTCAATGAAAAGATATCTTAAGTGCCACATTGTGGCATTATTATTGGCATTGCAGATCTCCAAGCTTATTCATTTCCTGAATAGCGGAAATAGTAGTGTCTTTTCCATTGGTTTTGAAAGGATCTTTCACATCTGGTTGGCAAGTCAACCATCAACTTTCATGTCTGTTTCTTCATCCCATGGGAATGGCGGTATTGGTTTGGTTGCTTCAAGAAGAACCTCAATAGGAATCTTTGGTTCTGATCGCTTCAATGAAATTAAGGAGTGATTATACTTTTGAGGGTCTTCAGCGTAATCCTGCAATTTGATGAAGAGGGTTAGGAGACAGCAGTGGCTTGAATTACTAAACTAAAAGCAATGCCAATACTATAAGTGCATGTATGACAACTGCTCACCTGATCAGCATGCATTTTTCTAACAAATTTTTTGAATACATCAAAATTTGACTCTTGCAGAAGAACATCTGATAGACGCAGGTATGTTACTCCATACATCCTAAGCTTTGGAGGGCCATTTTTGTTGACGCCGTTTGGTCTAGCATTCAGGAGGATTTGGTTGTAAGCTGTTGCATCATACCTTGAAAGTGCATTTTCGCCAGCAACTTCAATGTTTTCTCTCCAACCTCCACTCAAGACCTGTGCAAAGATTTATTTTTGGTAGTTTAAGCACTGCTATACAACCATTTTAATGCGACATCGTCTTTAAAAAGTAGATTGGGTATTAAATTGAAGGAAACTTGTGATGCATTACCTGCCGAACAAGTTCCTGAGGTCCACTTTTGGCATCAGGGCTTTGTTCTGTGTCCCTCATCTCAAGACACGTAAAGTTCAAAATAGCGTGATGACGAGACAGCATTCGTGCTATTGGACGATAGCCATCTCTATCAGCTAGGTTGTAGTACCCAGCGGTGAGCTCAGCAGCATGATTTGGAGCTTTGTACCACCAGTGTATTCCTGAGACCTGTTTGTCATGGTTAAGAGTTAATTGATCTGCATATATAAATGGAGGCTGAGACTACTCATCTGAGGCATAATGAAATTTACTTTGATTGCTAACTTGACTTTACAGCCCAGAAAAGCTTTGTTGGCTTCATCTAGCATCTGATCACCATGGTTCAGCAATCTGTTTGAGTACCAGGTCAAGAAGAACTTCCCTTTCTCAGTGAGGTATGTGCCGTTAGATTTAAAGAACCCAGTAGATTCTGGTACATCATTGTACTCCCCTGCATCGTCTGGCAGTTCCCATTCAGGATGGCCAGCGCTTGCTGCAGCCTTTTTGAAATCTGCTTTCAGGTATATGTCATAGCACTGCAGAATTTCAAAAATATGATGCTATAAGTGCTACAAGCCAATAACCTAGTCCTAGCGGAATTTTCTAGAAAGACAGACTTACCTGAAATTCTCCAATACCAGGAAAAAGCCATCCCTGACTTTGTGGATAAGAGGGGTATCTGAGCTCTCCGGCTGGACCAAGCCCGACTTCAATGTCTATAATGAGTCCAGATTCCAAAAAATCGGACATATTTTCTCTGAAACTCTTCATGTAGTCACTATATATCTGTATAAAGCAATTTATTTAAATATTTTGATATGAGCATGATCACTATTCCTATATTTGAAAATATACAACATTTCTAGCTTTCTTTTGTTCTCATGTTTTTATACAAGATATACTTCGTTTGCATTTAATACCAGTTAAGAAAAAAAAAAAAAAAAGACTTAAGTAATGCAGCAGATTTAGTAAGCTTCATTTGGAGTGAGGAATGCAATTATGCAAGCCAAACCTCCAACAGTCTTGTTCAATTCTTACCTAATCTTTATAACCCTCTTACATCACAGGTATACTTTCCATAAAGCTTAAAATAGGTCGATAACAAAGTTTTCTATGAATGATATAATTATGCATAATGCTCTATGGAAACATTGAGATCTTTCTACCAGGATAAATTATAACGTAAGAGATCTATTGATTGCTTCCTGTATCAAAGTTTTCAGCCTGCGAATCCCTCTTAACTCTGGGGTGCCATTCAGAGTCCAGACAGCCACCTTCGGAATTGAAATATATTGATTTTGAGAAAGTTAACTCTTTCAGTTTTGTTATCTCGTTTCTTTTATTATATGGTTGTCCTCTTTCATCAACAATGTTTATAGTTGCTGAAGATTACAATTATATTAGGTCAATTGAATTTGGTATTTCAATAAGATTGCTACAGCATAAATCAATTATATATGCAGAGTTTGTCACAAATATGGGCTACAATAAACAAAATAATAAAGAACAGCAACAAACTCTAAGAGGAATTTTATCAAACACAGAAGAGGCACAAGAAAGAGAACCGAAACCCAGCTTTTATTCATGTTAGACGCTGCTTTTAAAAAGAAGAAAAACACAACAAACTAACAGCAAAATACTGACTCACTAACAGTGGAATAACCGATCACAAATTTCTAACTAAACCCCTCGGAACATGCAACCACAACTTCCACCAAAAATCTTTATTTGATTAGATCAAAGAGAATTCAAATAACTAAAATAAAATAATAAAGTAAATTTCTACGTCAATCTTCAACTGAGTTGCTAGGGAGAAGAAAGGTGGGTTCACCTGAATGGCTGTTCGTCCACAGAAGACAGGTTCGTTGTCTACACCATTAGTAAGATATTCCTTGTCCCTATTCCCAGAGCGATTGGTGTAGAAGATATCAGGATTTAATTGTCCGATCTCAAGCACCCACTTGGGAATAGGGATGTTAACCGCATCTCCTACGTTCCCTCCACATTGGTGGAACGACATGATAGCTTGCAGTTTCAAGCCACATTCCTGCACAACTTGAAACAAGCTCCTATAAGCACTCCAGTCATACTGCTTAGGTCCCTTCAGCTCTATGATCCCCCACCACACATCAACCATAACTCCATCAACACCAGCTGCACGTAGCTCCTGAAGCTGTTTCTTCAGCCCATCTGGGTTTTCAAACACATTTTCAACTGTAACAACTCCGAGCTGAAGTATTGAACGAAGTTAAAAAAAACAGAACAGGTTACCATTTATGCATGGTTCACTTACTTGCTACACAGAGAACAAACCAGTTTATAAGTGTGACAACTTACTGGGAGCATGACATAAATTGGAACATAATTTAGAAGCATGTTTCCATCTAAAACGCAAGACCTTGTTGCTGCCATTTTCCTTTTACTTGAGCGAACTAAAAAGGAGATACTTACTTGCTTGCTTGCAGTCAGGAACCGAAGGGAGCCTTTTATAGAAAAGCAAAAGCGCAGGATTACTTGCTTAAGGGGCATTATAGTCCATTCGTTTAGCTTTTGTGAAGGCAACGAAATGACGAAAATAGGCATGAAACAGATGGAACACGTCTTTGATGAGGTGCAACGCCGTAGCCATGGATAGGATTCGAATCCTATCTAATAATTCGTCGTAGTCGTGCCAACAAAGTGGCCTAATTCATAAAGCGAGGTCCATCAGTCCTGCATGCAGCATGGCTCTATATTTCGAAGATGGCGCCTATTGTCCTAGAGCTATTTGAAATGAATATGTCAACTTTATTATATTGCTCCTGAGAACGACCACACACGTGTCAATGAAATTGTCTTTTACCACATAAAAATTATATATTTTATTTTGTTATTCTTATTTATTTATAACTAGAGTCTACGAATCACGAATTGCCATACAAAAACTTTTACTTTTAACCAATGCTTCCCCATCTTTGCATCCTGAAGTAAAAGCTGATTCTTACCCGAAGACAAAGCGTAACTGATGATATAATGAGAAGTTCGAGCAGTGGAACTTCAACCCTAAAATTGTCCAAATGAGTTTTGGATGGTGTGCATGAGTACATCCCAAGGGTTCATGAAGAAAATCAAAGGGTTGTCAAGTGCTCAAGCTTCTTGGAGCATATCCCTTGATCAAATTTGCCGTCAGCATTCCCCTATATTTGTTAATATATGTGTTCGTGTGTGCATATATATATATATATATATTAACAAATTTTTATATATGTTACTTTTGTTGATTGTATTTGAATTTTAAGAAGTTTTTGCTTCAGTTTTTTTTATTTTGTTTTTTGAATAAATTTAAAAATCCCGCAGGTCCACCTGGAATGGGATCGATCCAACTACAAATAATGGAGACGGTGATGGCAGGCAGGGGAGGGGCTGAATAACAGATCTCTGAAGTCAGTGATTGGCTTATCAATCCAACGGCTTAATTTATTTGTCTCGCTGTAACATCGTTTTCTCATTTAGGTCCTGCTTCCTTTTTCTCCCCACCATTTTTTTCCGGTTCTTTCCATCGATCCATTTATTTCTGGTCTAGCTTGAATACAGAAAAAATCTTAGCTACTAGATCATTAAGTACACCACCAACGCTCATATCTGTTTGGTTATCCCATGGAAATGGCTTTACTGGCTTGGTTGCTTCAAGAAGGACCTCCATTGGAATTCTTGGCTTTGACCGCTCCATTGGGACTGTGTAGTGATTGTATTGTTCTGGGTCCGGACAGTAATCCTGCATTTTATGATTACCTCACTTCAAACAGCACGAAAGATGATCATCTTCCGCAATTAAATAAATGCTGTAAACTCTCACCTGATCAGCATGCATCTTTCTCACAAAGGTTTTGAATGTATAAAAATTAGTTTTCCGCAGTAACTTATCTGACAAACGCAAGTATGTCACCCCATACAACCTTAGTTTTGGAGGGCCCCTTCTGTTAACTCCGTTGGGTCTAGCATTGAGAAGAATTTGATTATAACCTGCACTGTCATACCTTGAAAGTGCATTTTCTCCAGCAACTTCCAGCCTCTCTATCCAACCTCCACTCAGGACCTGTATGTACACCCAAATTAGCATGGCCTTGAAACGACCTTCAACAATTAGACTATTCAATATGACTGCAAAATAATTAGATAGAAAAATTACATATACTTTTTACAGGGTATGACCAAATTACATAAAAATACTTCTTTATTTTAATTTTATAATCAGATCGCTTTCTATTTATTGTGGCGTTATAAATACTTCTTTTCTCTTTAAACATATTTTTATTTGAGTTTCACTTACATATCTTTTTTATTATTTAGTTCTATTTTATGATAGGTTAGTATAATTTTTTTGGTGACAATATTATAATTATATTATAAGAGGGAGGCATATAGATCGTAAGCGGGTGACTTATGCATTGGGCTGTATGCCTACATTTTTTTTTTCTCTTATAATATTCCTTTTTAAATTTGAACGATGGGATATGGCACCCTTGTTGCTGGTACGAGAGCCCCACCTAATTATATAGTAAAGTTAATGGACATGTTAACTACATTATAGATTCCATTAAGTACCAAGAAACCCTTCAGTAATACAAGGATGGAGCCCGGAGGTATTTGTAACTTGACCAGATCTTAAAGGCAGGTAACATAGAAAGCTTTCCTTCATCCCCTCTAGTCAATCTTTTCCCCTTCTCCCAAACCGGCTCTTGGTGTGGATAACTTCTTTCAGATAGAATGAATTCCATGGAGTTTAACAATCACAAACCGTCTTGAACTTGCTGAATGCTGACTAGGTATTAGATTAGAAATTGGAATAGATTACCTGCTGAACAAGTTCCTGAGCACCACTTTTTGCTTCAGATTTTTGTTCAGAGTTCCTCATCTCAAGACATGTAAAATTCAATATAGCATTATGACGAGAGAGCATCCTTGCTATAGGACGGTATCCATCTCTATCATTTAAATTGTAATATCCTGAAGTGAGTTCAGCAGCATGATTTTCTGTTTTGTACCACCAGTGGATTCCAGCTACCTGTTTCCATAATATACTATTAGATGATTGAAGCAGCAAAAGGAATTTGTAATGAAATATATATATATAGAACAGAATTTACTTTTGCAGCCAACTTCACTTTGCAGCCTAGGAACGCTTTGTTGGCTTCGTCTAGGATCTCATCACCATGGTTCAGCAACTTGTTGGAATACCATGTCAAAAAAATCTTCCCTTTCTCTGTGAGGTAAGTCCCATTTGATCTGAAAAATTCAGTAGATTCTGGTTTGTCATTGTATTGCCCTGCGTTATCTGGTAGCTCCCATTCAGGGTGTCCTGCTCTTGACACAGCCTCTTTGAAATCAGCTCTAAGATATTTGTCATAGCACTGGGGAATTCAGATGTATATATTGTCTTCAGTGGTATAACACAATTTGATGACCTTAACCATAAGTTGCTACTGCAGTAAAACTCATACTCACCTGAAATTCTCCAATACCAGGAAATTTCCATCCCTGACTTTTTGTATAAGAGGGGTATCTGAGTTCTCCCGCAGGACCAAGCCCAACTTCAATGTCAATCATGAGTTCAGATTCCAAAAAATCCGCCATATTCTCTCTGAAGCTCTTCATGTAGTCACTATATAGCTGCATTGGACAACCAATTTTAGTATGTACAAGCAAGCAAGTTAACTATCCAAAACTGGACTTGGGATAGTCAAATTTTCCTCCCCTCATTTGTCAGACTCCTGAGAAATTATGTCAGACAAAGCAAAAGCAGATTATACAGTAAAACATGCCATAAGATATTAAGAGTATTGGTAAGACTCTGATTTAACAAAATTTTGTAACCATGAAGAATTGAATACTAGAGAACAACAAAAGTACCATAAACCAGAAATTTCAAAAGGCTAACCTCAATGGCTGTTCTTCCATGAAACAGAGGCCGGTTGTCCACACCAAGACTAAGATATTCGTTATTCCTGTTACCCGTGCGATTGGTGTAAAAGATGTCAGGGTCTGATTCTCCAACTTCAAGTACCCATTTAGGGAGGGGGATGAAAACAGAATCCCCTACATTCCCTCCACATTGGTGGAATGACATTATAGCTTGTAGCTTCAATCCACTTTCTTGAACCAGTTGAAACAAGCTCCTATAAGCGGACCAATCATACTGCTTAGGTCCCTGGGATTCTACAATACCCCACCACACATCAACCATAACCCCATCAACTCCTCCTGCGTGTAGCTCTTTCAGCTGTTTCTCGAGTCCATCTCTGTCTTCTAAGGCATTATTAGTTGTAACAACCCCGAGCTGGAAGGAAAACACAGAGTTTAAAGGGAACACAAGAAAGGGATTAATGCATGCTAATTGCTTCTTGTTATGCTGCACTTGATATCCAGAGAGAGACCAAGATTATGACTTACTGGGAGCATCACGTATACTGGCACATAATTTGCAAGCATCGGATTATTGTAAGTCGAAGCACTTGGTGCCTGCATATTTTTAGCAGAATTAATGGGAGAGGATGAAAATTGATTCTCAATCTTGTGGCTGCGTCATTTTTACATGGGAAACAGTTTGGTTTTATTGTCTGGCTTTTACTCCTCGGATGCAAAATGATAGTGGTGTGGAGATTATATACAAGGAAATTTATGCTCGCTCTTGTTTTCTTAAGCCAAAATATAGTAGTGTTAACAATTAGGAGTAAAAACAAATTAAATGAGAGGAAAGGATAAATAAAATAGAACAAAGATAGAACTTTTGGCTTATCTAAGGGGGAAAAAGAAAAAGAAAACAATGCCTAACGACTTTACAAATCTTCTCATCAAGAAATATATATATATATATATATATATATATGACAACTTTATTTTTCTCATAGAACCTTAAATATGAACCACTATTATTCTGATTAGTTTATTACCAAGAAAACATTTACATGTTTGCTTAGCCATTTTATATAATATTAAATTATGGTGGTTCCCCGGAATTTAAATTGTCTTATACATATATATATGGGTTGATTAGATACTGAAAAATTAAATTCTGTGTTCGCAGAAATAATTTAGAATTTGTTATGAATGAATGGATTGACTTGAACCTTCACTTTTTACTTCAGCTAAGAGAAACATGCACTTTTAAAGAAGTTTCAGGGACCGATGGATTATAATTTTTCGGCTTCCTATTTATACAAGATAACCTGATTTGTCTAGGCTCATTCCTCGCAAAAGAAAATATTGACTCTCCTATCCGATGGCTTTATGGCTAACAAGAAACAGGGATACGAGCGATAATTAAGACGCTAGATCGCGTCATTATTGTATCTTTCTTTTTCTTGTGATTTTATATTGACATAAAAATAGAAAAGAAAGGAGGTGGATGCATAAAAAATTTAGCACTTGCAAGCATGATGAACCATGCAAACTCAAAACTCTCCTCGACTCATTCTTGGCCACATCTTGATGATACTCTACTATTACTACTCTATCAGAAGAAGAATAACTGTTGGTTTCTGGTTACCTCTGGTTCTGCAATTGCTGCTTTGGGTGCCACCTTTTCAAATCTTTTAACATGTCGGAAGTCCAATGTCATGCCATGTTTAGAATTCAATCGAAGCATCTTTGGCCTCCTAACTGCTGTTTCCACACGTTTCACTGCTCGGACACCTTCCATTGTCGGGTGAAAATACCTTGCTTGAAGTCCAATTCTTCTCCCCAATCCACTTTCAACTGAAAGTAGGACGCTTTCCATGGTGTTTTGGGTTACGTACGAATGCTTCTACCTCCAATGTTGTCGTTATCGCATTACATAATTGTATTGCTATTTATTTGAGTATGAAAATGGTGAATGCCTATACTAGTATTACAGCTCCCTCTTGGAGTGAATCGGGAAGATGATAGACGAAATATCAATCAAGAAAAAGACATGGGAAGCGCGATTAAGAATCAACTCACTAGTGGTGGGTGTTGCTTGTTAGTTCTTGGACGGTTCTTGAAATTCTCATAAATCATCGCCTATTATCTACCCAGCTATCTCTCTGTTTATTTCTTGTGCACTGATATGGCTATAAAATGTCGCGTAACCACTTGGGATGTCTCTGAATCCGCTTTTATGTCAAAATTTTTACTTTAATAATTTAATGATTGAATAATAAATTTAAAAAAATAAAAATTAGAATAGGGGATCTCGAATATCAGCGTTTTGAGAATTGAGACCAGTGTTATAAAATTGGACAGAATCAACAGGCCGATAAACCGATTCATTTACGCTACCACTGACCTGGGAGAGGCAATAAAAGCAAGGTCGAGTTTAATATGGTATTAAGGGTTTTTGAGAGAAAGTAGCGGGATGGTATGGACCAAAGTGTTGTAAACATTGGCCCAATGTAGTTTTCGTTCTGTTGCGGCCCATTGTTAGTTAAACAGGCCAAATATCCATTTTCCTGAACCAGGACAGCCCACATTAAAATTGGGGATCCGAAAAGCAAGAATAGAATTATAACATATGCCGAAGGCCGAAGCCCCAATCTATGGAAACTGGAGATCATTTCAAAGGACTTGGATTCTCTCCATCAATTTTTTCTTTCTCTGTCTCTCCACCAAAATTTGAGCCCTTAGAAATTTTTGAATTGGTGGTGGAATAAATCCCATTTCAAAAGGGTTACTCGATATATCTAAATTTAATTGGTAATAACTTAATTTATTTAAATAATTCTAGTTAAATTTAATGCAATAATGTATCAAATAAAAATTCTTGGAGAAAAATTATCATGCAAACAATGTCAGTCAGGACAACCTACGTATAATGCGGCATATGCTATTGCCGTTGTCCAGACAAAACAAGTTTCTCCATTTTTTTTTAAGTTTAGAAAAACCATTGTATGATAAAACAAAGGTTTAAAAAAATAAGAGTGATAATACTGAGCACCATATTCTCCAATTATATCATGATAATTAATATATATAAAATAATATTTTACAAATAATTGCTTAAAATATTAATTCACTTAATGATAGATAACTCTTTAAAAATTTAGTTAATTTTTATGTAATTAGTTAATATAATTATAATAGTACATTTATTTAAATAAAAAATATCATTTTATATTTAATAATTTTTACATCAGAATTAAAATATATAATATTTTTAAATTTATCACCATTTTGAAAAATATTAATAATAAAAGAAACCTTTAAAAGGTATATATAATAAAAGTAATTGCTAATATATTTTCTTCTATTTATATAATTTTATTTTAAAAAAAAAACTTAAAAGATGAGACTTAGATGAATAGTTTCCCTTTGAATTTTACCAAATCTCTTCTTCCCCCTTTTACGCCAAATTCTTTCTTGAGCCGGAGAGAGCCGGGCGTGGGATAATCCGATTTAGAGCAGCTGGTGGTGACGTGGCAGACATTCTTGTCAGTCCAGCTCGATTCTGAATGATACTTGACTATTTCCCTAAATCTCTTTACCTTTCACAGCTCATTTTAACTTCTGATTCATCATCGTTCATCTTAGATTCTTTCATCAACACCAATGACTGTGCCTTTCTACCTCGCTTTATCTTCATGCTTTTCTTTGAATCCTCAGTATCTTATCAATATCATGGACAACGACCTAGTCTTGACCCTCCACTTTTTTTTTAATAAAAAATAACTTAATTAGAAACAGACACTAATAATCTGTTTATTCACTGTCTTTTTTGTGCTGTTGTAAAATTAGCGGCTAGAAAGAGGCCCAATGAGTACAGTGAAACCACCTCACTTGGGAAACCAACCCCAATTACCTATTTCGCTTTATTATTTCTTCTCTTGAATTGGCCTTCACGTGCTCACAATAACTCTGCCCAATCTCTTATTAGCCAGCCAAAACTATCACTCCGTCTTGATATGCCCATTAATTTTATTTGTCCCTCACTCACCCTGTTCTCTTCTCTCCTTCTCCCCCAAAACGCCATGAAAAAAAGACGAAAAAGAATCGACATGACCCACCCCAACAACTATCTTCTCTACTGATCCATAACAAGACATACAGGCAGCAGCTAAAAAGGTACTGAACAATCTCTCTGATTCAGAACAAATTTTCCTCCCCCACCTGAAAATTCAGAGAATACAGGTATGTGTTACGTGGGCAAAGCAACAAAGATCTTCATCTTCATTGTCACCGTCCTCGTTGTTCTCGGTCTCGTCTTGGGATTTGGGCTTCTTCGCCGCGCCCACCGTAACAACGTCAAATGCTCCGACGATTCCTGCTTTTCTCCTCCGGCGACTACCTTTCCCACCCCCAATTTTGGCTCACCCACTCCTCCCACTCCCAATTTTGCCTCTGGCTCAACCCCACCTAGCCCTCCGAGTCCGACCCCACCTGGTTCGAATCCTAGCCCACCTCCTCCACCGGCGCCGGTTATGAATCCAAGCCCGCCTCCGCCTCTGCCTGACTCTAACCCTAATCCACCTCCGGCTCCTTTATTGCAGTCGCCGCCTCCGCCGGCACCGTCATCTCCGGCACCTAATGCTCCGATTGGGGCGGCCCCGCCTATGAGCCCACCAAGCTCGATGCTAGTGACTCTAGGTCCTGCGCATGCCTAGCTGCATTTTGCAAAATTGAGTAAGGGCTTTAGAATTTTCTTGAAGGCAAATTGGTTTTGCTTGATTCACGAGCTTTGCATAGGAAAATGGGGATTAATTAATTGGTATTTAATTTTTTTCTATGCGGTTTTTACGATCTGAGCAAACATTTATATGCTTGGATTATTGCTTCTCATTCTGTGTAGTGAGTCATGACTGATCGATCTGTGTTTTTCTTTTCTTTTTCGCTGAGACTTATGAATAGTGAGAGTGAGAAATCTTTCTCAGCTGGCCACAATCTTCGGAAATTACTCAATCTACTCTCTTTTCTTGTTCATTTCTTCTCGTAATTAGTGTTAAGTCTATATTTTTTTCTTATAACTTTTATAATTAGGAATTTGAAATTTAAGTGAAGTGAATTATATTTGGTTGTGTAAAGCTGTAGCTAGCAATTTTATATACATGTTTCCTTATACCTTTCTTTCTTTTCATGTAATATTTATTATATTTTTTAACTATTATTTAATAATTTTTATTTTATAAAGTAAAAACATTACATTTATTTTTTATCTTTAAAATTATTATTTTATTTTATTTTAATTAAGTGTAGCTAAGGGCCTGGCAGGGGAATCTAATCTAATGGATCGGTACTGTGCAGTATGGATCATATGTAATGTATCCAATATTTTTTTTTTAAGAACAAGACTATCGGCCATTCTGTCATTCTTTTTCAATTAGTTGTTCGCTAGACTTTAGATTCCATCGGAATTAGTATTTTTTTTTTTAGGGAGTTGTAATATTTCTTTTAAAATCTGATAATTAATACCGCTCATATGTATGATAAGGTATAATATTTCTCAAATGACTTCTATTTTATATGATTTATTTTATTGATTCATTTTTTATAAATTATAAATTAATTTTAAGTAAACAAGATTTATTAGTAATTTAATAATTATTATTAAATGAGATAATTTATTAAATCTATGGGTGAGAAGAGATTAAAGAGTTAAAAACAAAATAAATGCAAAAGGCAAGCTGAAGAGTATTGAAGAAAACGTATCTTAAAAAATTAAAGAGTGAATATCAAATAAAGTAAAATTATAAAAGTATTAAAATAAAATAAACAAAAGGAGATGGAAAAAATGGTGATTTTAGCTTGAAAGTTTAGTCTACTACTATAAAGATGTAAAGAAAAAAATTTTTATATCTCAATTTTTTAAATTTACGTCAGATTTTGTCCTAAAAATTTATCCTTCTTAATTTTATTATTCCAAAAGACTTGTAAAATTATTAAACTAACTTGTTATTTATAAAAATAAGTAATAGTTAATGATATTTTGTTATTTAAATTATGACATATATTAAATTAGTATATTAATTATTATTTATATTATCATATTTTTTAAATATGTATAAATTTTATTTTCTAAAAAACTTTGTGTAAGTTTTATTTTTTAAGGTAATTATATAAAAAAATTTCATACACATACAAGCAAAACATCAAAATTAATGCCTACCCATAGTCTCCTTCCTCCGCGAATTCCAAGATTTGCAAATGAATATTCAATGTCAAAAACTAATCAGTTAATAAGGTATTTATAAATAGGTTTTGAGAAGTAGTATACATTTGTATACTATGTCATATTATATCAGTTAAATCCAGGTTTACGAAATAAGTCTTGTATGCATTGTGGGGTATTCCATTTCCATTAAACCGAAGTTTGAGAAAGTAATATTATTCCGTCTCAAGACCATTGACAGTTTTACTGCCTTGTTGAAATACTCTCTAATTCTTTCCCTTCTTATTCATATATATTATTTCAAAACATTAATCTAGTGCTCAGAGATCTCATATATGCCGCTAAGAATGTTCAGGAATGAAAATAGCTAATAAGAGGTTTTATATTTAAGCTTTTACTCTGTCATATCCCACAACGATTTTGTTTTAGATACAAAAAGAAAATTGAGCTAATATATAACCATACTAAATAATTTCAGTTTTACGTATAGTCAGAGAGGGGAATAGCATCTTCTACGGAGTATAAGAAGGTCACGCCATTAAAAAATATATATATTATTAATATTAATATTAATAATTTATTATTATTAATTGTTAGACACTCATCGCGTTAAAAAGATGCGGGAGATTCTTATCACTGCACCAATGTCAGTCATGTAGAAGAGATTCTCCTCTGCATTATGCTAACCAGCATATACTGCAAAGGGGGATATTCTGGTATAGCTTGTTTTTAGACAAATTTATTGATGTTATTAACTTTTTAAATCTGTAAAACTAAACAATAATATTATTTAGTTATTAATATTATTCCATAAAATCATGTTTTAAAACAACTTTTTTTTATATGCAAATAAAATTTCCTCCTGAAGTTCCTGTATGACTGTATCCTATGGTCTCTCGAAATTCCAAATCGAACCGTTACGTACGATTTAGACGAACAAGTAAAACGAGAAAAGTACAGTAAAGGTAATAACCAGGGTCCAAACCTCTCTTTCCCAGGCCCATCAGTCATTGAGGGTGAGACCTAGATCATGGCCCTACCCGCTTTAGCAGGCCATCATATAGTGATTATTCCTTATATACCATTTTTGGGCCAATTCTGTTTCATTGAGCTAATTACTTTTACAATTCTCATTGGAATGTGAATGGTGATATTGTGCATTAAGCTACATTGACATTTTATTCATCGAATCGAACAAATGAACAAACTTTATTCAACAACATATAATTGTATCTTCGCTGCCAAGGACGCTTATCCTCAACGAACGGCACACGAAGTTCTACTCTTGGAAAAATGGGTAAATCTCATATCGTACGTTGCAGCTTCCGCTTACAACTCTTCCACCTTCTTTCCCATCACAACAATTAGGCAGTTCACCGATTGCGTCATCAAGACACTTCTTGCAATCATCGCTAGAAAGGTCTCTGGTGCACTGAGTCAACCCATACACCGTCATATTCTTTGATTCTCCAAGCTTTAACTCTCCTGTTGCATACATCTTGGGGTTCGCAAGAGCTTCCTCGGCAAGTCGGCTCAACAAATCCTTCGCCTTGTAGTTAAAAGCGTCAGGGTCACTGACGTTTCGCACGTTCAACATAGAGAACTTGTTTGCGTTATCAATGCGGCCAAAGAAATCTTGGTCCAAATACTTGAATAAGCAGTTGTCGTACCAGATGATGGCACCTTTGTTATAGGAGCAGCGTTTGAGGAGTTCGCTGGTTGCTTCAGTGACACAAGTTTTGCAGTCTGAGGATGAGACATCCCCACGGCAAAGAGATAGGCCGTAGACTTGTTGGTTATGGTATTGGCCAATGGAGGCGAGACCAAAACCAGCGGGTGGGGTTTTGTAGGTAAGAAATGAGATGACCCTTTTCAAGTTTGACTCGTAAGGGGTGTTGGAGGTGAAGTTTTGGGGGTTTGAACAGCGATAGGAAAGAGGGTCGTCGGCTCCGAAAGAAGTTTGGAGAAGAGCCAGGGTTAGGAGGAGGACAGTGGAGGAGAGCTTTGAAGAAGACATTGTGGCAGGACGTGATGAGTCTGATGATTGTTGTGTGAGGAGATAATAGATAAAGAGCTATTTATAGAGAAAATCTCTGGTTTGTCTTCGGGGAATGGAAAAGTAAAACAGGTTGACATTTTCCTGTTGACTATGCTGAGTCTAACTATCCAGTTTTACCATGCAATGTCAAAAGCGAGCCGCGCCTTGGATTATTTTATTAGTTGATGTTCTCCGGACTTCATCAAGCCTGGAGGGCAAAAATATGTATTTGTTACATATATATCAATTTTGGCGTTGATTCTAATTTTTTTTTTCAAAAGTACAAAAATTATACTGAAAACATATCTTAATGTGTGTGTGCATGTGGGAATGTTCGTGTGTGTCGAGATTAATTAAATAAATTTTTCATCACTAAGATTATAGAGATTATTAATTTTTACATTTCTATTTTAGATTTTTTTTCATAGAAAAGAAAATAAGTCAAAAAGTATTCAAATTATTTTCATATAAATATAGTTACTACAAGAGTATTTAAATTATTTCTTCGTAATTAAATACATTATTGCAGAAAAAATGACTAAATACCTGGCACATATTTTGTCTTCTCGTAAAATAATAAGTAATTTTTGGTCTAAAATATAAATGTACAGTTTGTTATCCTCTGCTCACTATTAAAAGGTTAACCATGCTCATATATATATATATATATATATATATATATATATATATTGATATGGACTAAAAAAACTAAATTAATTATTTTAAGGATATTATATTTTTAATTTATTGCGATGAACTAAAAGATAAAAAATATATCCTACTTTTATTAAAATACCTTTTTTTTAAATCATTACAATAAAAAAAAAAAATCCAAATAAGCCCTGACCAATTTATTGGAAGAAAAGGCAGGACGTGACCTAGAATGTAATCAGTCATTAAGTAAGTTGTTGATTATTGTCTTCAACTCTTCATGATCTGCCATTTTTTAAAGTTTTCTTATATATAGCACTCTGGTTCCCATAACTGACAATTACCTCGCGAAATACATGATTAATGACTTATCAGTATAGTTGCCCAGTTTCATCTGTTAGCCAGATATTAGTTTTTAAAAAAGGTATATAACATTTCCTTGAGAATCCATTCAAAATTTCGAATCAAGTCAAGAAATTGCGTCAAGGGAAATCATTTAAGCCAGGGAATGAATTAGATAAAAATTTGAGAAGTACAATGCGAGCAAATGGGTTTAATCCCATCGACTGAAAAGCCTGTACATTGAAAAATATCTGGATCTAGAGAGATAGATATGTGAAGAATGCGGTAAATAGGTGATTTTGCATAAATGTATAAAATTAAATACAATTAAACTAATTAGATATTAATAAGAAAAAGAATGTAAAAAAATTTAATAAAAAAATGTTGGTATGAAAATCTTGTAGATACAAAAAGATTTTGTTGATAAAATGTTATAAAAAATAGTATATATTTTAAAAATTAAATAGTTTTAAAAACCTTGTCAAAAAGATATTCTACTAGAGTGTAATAATAGAAATAAAGAAAAAATATATATATATCATATATTATTTTAATTCGGACCTCCTCATCTTACATCCGGTCCCCTTGAATCTTAAGGGATTTTCTTCAACTCAATCCAAACTTAAATTACAATGAATATAACTTATATGTACTTACCACTAATACAAAGTTTAAACTCACCTCAAACTTTTTAACATTTTGGTTTCACACAAATTTATTCAAAAGTTATTTTTCTCACACTTAAGAAAAACTTACAAAATGATATGAAGATATATTTAAAAAACTTGGTCAATAAAAAGTATTTTAAAAAACTCTTACAAGTTAGATTTTTTCAAAAATTAAGTTTAAAAATTTAAGATAAAAAAATAATAAATACTATAATATAACTTAATTTCTTTTTATTTTCTTAAATTTTTTATATTCTTCATTTCTTCATCTTACTGTTATATAATGGCTCCTACAAAAAATATATTTGCCAAAAAGTTCAACTTTACAAATATAATCGTTACAAAAAATATAAAAGCAGAGACAATATATATGACAAGCACCACAACTAAGGTATATATGACAAGCATCATTTGAATTACTATCTTTTTTTTGCCTTTTTTTATTTTCTTTTTCTAAATGCATATGCTTTCCATTATTTTGTGCTACTACTACTGTTTATAAATTTAGAGAATACACTTTTATTTTAATGTACTTCATTTTTTAACTAATCAATATTGTTTAAAAAATTAAATTCAATAAAAAAATTAATATAATAAGTAATATTTAATTATTTTTATCTTAATACTTTTATAAATTTAATTTAAGAGTTTTGTTATTGTCAAAATAATCAAATCAAAACTTGGGGACTAACAATATGAATACTTTTAAAAAAAAATTTTATTTACACTTGGTATATGATGTACCAAATATAATCAATGACTAAAATTTAATTTGTATGAATGTATCTGTGTGTAGTATATGCAGATCCCCTTACAAAATAACTTTTAATCATAAAGTGTATAAATAATCATAAAGTGTAAATAACGAGATACTTTCGTGCGTGTAAGAGTTGCTCATATTTAGGAGACAGGAACGTGCATGGATACAAATATCTATGGCGCAGGAGATAGAAATGTACGTTTCTGAGTTGGTCAAATTTTGAAGATATGCGCCGGAGAAAATAAAAATCCCTTGATTAAAAATAGTTTCCCGATATTTTGGTAGAAGTAAATTATATTTTTTATTTGTTAGACTTTTACAATAAATTAAAAATATAAAATCTTTAAAAATAATTAGTTTAATTTTTTTTATCTCCATAAATAACTTTTATTATATATATATATATTAACCCTGGGACAGGACTACTTTTACAGTTTAAGACTCTCTATCTCTCTCTCTCTCTCTCTCTCTATATAATTTTTGAAAAATTAATGTAAGTCCTAATTTTAAAATATATGGACTTTTTTAACTTTGAAATTAAATATTAGCAACATATATACGAGTTATTTAATTATTTGTTGTGGGAAGATTCAAATGTTGATTTCGTTCAGAATTTCTAGATACGATTATTTAGCTTTGATCAGAAATTCAATATAGTGAGCTCAAGAAAAATTCCATATTCTGTTGTATATATTTTCGAATTAATTTTCCACCCAGAAAACACCTTGTACACAATTGTTTGTAAATCTGCGTATGAAAATTTCTATTAATTAAGGAGAAATTTTTAGTAAATTGAAATTTTTAATAACGTAAAGAATATAACAAAAACAGCCAACTTGCTCCCTCACCTTTGATGGAAACAGATTACTACTCAGCCAATCCTCAAGTGGTTATAATCAAGGTTTGAACTTAGATATTCTACAAATCGTGTTCTTAATAACTTATGATAGTTGATTTAGAATTGGGAAAATGATTCTTTTCATCTTTATACTTTTACTTAATTTTTTAATTTTAATTTTTACTATTTAATAACTTGTAATTACATTTGTGTAATTTAAGAAATTTTTAATGTAGTCATTACCATTCAAATTTTTTTAATATTCTATTAAATTTTTTTGATGTGATCAACCACATGTTATCTTAAAACTCTAAATATACATAATTTAAACTAATTTACTCAAATAATTAATTTCATATATATGTATTATATCACTTATCATAAATATAAATTAATTTTATTTTATTATTTATTTTTATTTCTATTTTTAACTTAAATTACATATATTTAAAATATTAAAATAATACATGATAATTATTTCTATCAAAATTTAGGCTAACAAGTAAATGGAAAAAACATAAAGTAAAAGTAGTAACTTCGCAAATAGCAAATACAAACTTCTCTTCCCCAGGCCCGGATCATGGCACCACCCACTTTAGCAGGCCATCGTCTTTTAATTATTCATTATACTCTGTTTTATACTTTTTTGGGCCAAGTCTGTTTCATAGAGCTAAGATCGCAATGAGGGGATAATTCCACGTCATACTAACATGACTTAATTAATATTACAATTAGAATGCGAATGACAATATCGGGCATTAAAATGTGAGTGACAATAACGTGCATTAAGCTACATTTAATGTACATTGACATTTTATTCACCGAATCGAACAAATGAAAAACCTTTATTCAACAACATATACATGAGAATCAATATTAATCAGTCCACATTGCTAAAATAAAAAATAGTTAGGATTACTACTGCATCAGATTTATTACGGGAAATAGATTAAATAATTAATTAACTACTTAAAAATAGTTAATCTATTTTCCAACTTTCTCCCTCATCTGATGCAGATAGATTACTACTCAACTGCTCAACAATCGTCGCTTCCTAATTCCTCGTAATAGTTTATTTAGAGGATATTTTTTTTCATATTTTTATTTAATTTTTAATTTGATCTCTATTATTTAAAGAGTTGCTATTATTCCTTATATTATTTTAAAAAAATTTAATTGAAGTCCCTATTGTTCAACTTCTATTAATATTTTGTTAAATTTTACTTATATAATCAATTATGCGTTATTTTGGCACTCTAAATCATGATTTAAACTAATTTATCCAAATAATCTAATATGTGTTGCATCACATGTTATATATGTCAATTAATTTCACTTCATTATTTATTTTTTTTCTTTTTTGTGTCTAAATTATATATATTTAAAATATTAAGATAATATACGATGGTTATGCTATTAAAATTTAATAAAAATTTTGTCAAAATTTTAATGGTAAGAATTAAATTACAAAATTTTAAACTAAAGAGATTAAACCCAAAAAAATTATAAAGACCAAGAAAATAATTTATCTTTCAAAACTATAATTGTGGGACCGTGCAAATGCATGGGAATTGAAGGGAATAAAAAAGATTTGAAAAAAAAAAAGATTTAAAAAAATTTAAAAAAAAGTGAGACTCATACAATAATTTATAAAAGTGAACAGAGACCAAGATCAAACTTTTATATATATAGTTGATCATAAAACTTAGCCTCCAATACCACAATGTTAGTACTGCGTCATTGACGCTTTGGAGACCATGCATGTACTAGTTATCCTAATGGTCCATTGATTGCTTCAATCATGTGTTCTAGAATGGGGAAGTTGACGTAAAATGTCTACCAGATAATTTTATAGAACGGTTTAAGCATAAAAAAAAATTAAAAATAAAACTCGTTATTGATAACTAGGTATTCTAACTTTAAACAATTATAATTTACAATTAATTTGAGAAGAATTTTGATCCTTGTTACATATTAATAAAAATTCCTTTTAGAATCTGTTGTCATGATAATCAGGTTTATCCAATTGAGACTATTTTTGAGCCTAATATTTTTTGTATTTTGTGTATCTCAAATTTGTTTTAATTATTTCCCATTTTATTTATATTCTCAGCTATTGTTACTTATTTTTCCGTAATTAATTTGGGTTAGTGTATAAATAAAATTTATACAGTTTTAAAGGCAATTATTCATTATACTTTTTCATATAATTTTTAAGCCAAGTCTGTTTCATACAGCTAATATCGCATAATGAGGGGATAATTGATAAGACCACATCATACTAGCATGACCTAATAAATATTACAATCATAATTAGAATGTCGATGACAATAACGTGCATTAAGCTACGTTGACATTTTATTCACCGAATCGAACAAATGAACAAACTTTATTCAGCAATGAGTCCACTTTGCTATTAATTACGAAGATGTTGACGTAACATCACTGCCGAGGACGCTCATCCTCAATCCACAATACTCATAGTTCTACTCTTTGAAAAATCGGTAAATCTCATATCGCACGTTGCAGCTTCCGCCTACAACTCTTCCACCTTCTTTCCCATCACAACAATCAGGCAGTTCATCGATTGCATCATCAAGACACTTCTTGCAATCATTGCCAGAAAGGTCTCTGGTGCACTGAGTCAACCCATACACTGTCATATTCTTTGATTCTCCAAGCTTTACCTCTCCCGTTGCATACATCTTAGGGTTCGCATGAGCTTCCTCGGCAAGTCGGCTCAATAAATCCTTCGTCTTGTAGTTAAAAGCGTCAGGGTCACTGACTTTTTGCACGTTCAACATAGAGAACTTGTTTGCGTTATCAATGCGGCCAAAGAAATCTTCGTCCGAATACTTGAACAAGCAGTTGTCGTACCAGATGATGGCACCTTTGTTATAGGAGCAGCGTTTGAGGAGTTCGCTGGTTGCTTCAGCGACACAAGTTTTGCAGTCTGAGGATGAGACATCCCCACGGCAAAGAGAGAGGCCATAGGCTTGTTGGTTATGGTATTGGCCAATTGAAGCGAGACCAAAACCAGTGATAGGGGTTTTGTGGGTAAGAAATGTGATGAGCCTTTTCAAGTTTGACTCGTAAGGGGTGTTGGAGGTGAAGTTTTGAGGGTTTGAACAGACATAGGAAAGAGGGTCGGCTCCGAAAGATGTTTGGAAAAGGAGAGCCAAGGTTAGGAGGAGGACGGTGAAGGAGAGCTTTGAAGAAGACATTTTGGAAGGAGGTGATGATGAGTCTGATGATTCTTGAGTGAGGGATGATAATTATATTGATAAAGCACTATTTATAGAAAAAATCTCTAGTTTGTCTTTCAGGGAAGAGAAGTTAAATAGGTTGACATTTTCTATTGACCATGCCAAGTCTAACTATCCAATTTTACAATCAAAAGCAAGCCGCGTGCTCGATATCTTGGATTATTTTATTAGTTGGCGTTCTCCGTATTTCAACTGGCCTGGCAAGGCAGAAATATGTATTTGTACATATATATCTCTCATGGTGTTCAATTTAATGTTTTTTTTTTTTCAAATACAAATTCTACTGATAACATGTTCTCCGTATTTCAACAGGCCTGGCAAGGCAGAAATATGTATTTGTACATATATATCTCCCATGGTGTTCAATTTATTGTTTTTTTTTTTCAAATACAAATTCTACTGATAACATATCTTAAAATGTGTGTCAGCACGTTCGCACCGTGTGTAGGTTTATTAATCTCTTCATTAGGATTATAGAGATTATAAATTTTCATATTTATATTTTAAATAAAAAAATTGTTTTATTATTTTACTAAAAGATAAAATAAGTGCAAGAGTATTCAAAAAACATAATTATATGAGTATTTAGATTATTTTTCCATACATGTCATTTTTAATAAATGAATGATTGCAAGAAGATGACCAAATACTCCGAGAGTACTCATTTTATGTTTTAGTGAAAAAGTCAACACTTTTTGGTTTAAAGTATAAATGTAAAGTTTACTAAACTATTAATTATTTTCTCTACTATGAGACACTATTACTTTTATAGTTTAAGACTTTTTCTATATATATAATTTTTGAAAAATGTAAGTCCCAATTTTGTAATATATGGACTTTTTAACTGTCAAACTAATGTTTGCTACATATGTACGAGTCATGTAATTATCTGTTGTGGGAAGATTCAAATGATGATTTCGTTCAGTTTTCCCTATTTGGATACGAATCTTTAGCTTTGTTTAGAAGATTCAATATAGTATACTCAAGAAAAATTCCATTTCTTTGAATTTGTAAAGCATGATTTTTTTTAAGTTTCAATATGTGGGCATGTATGCAGTGCCAGAAGCCTAGTCCGTACCATTTTGTAAGTCTGAGAACAAATTATCATAATCCTTATCACGAACATACTCAATCTTTGCATCGACTATCTCCAAATCATGGTTAATTTCATGTGGATTGGCATAGGAGATGAACTAAGGCCAAGCAGCTTCTTTAAATTTATCTCCAACGCATTTATGTTCGCCATAACATTACTATCGGCAACCCCAACCCCCCCCCCCCCCCCCCAAAAAAAATCTTGACTTTTTTGTTACTTTATGAAAGAATATCAATTTCTTCTTTGAATTTTTCCTTATCTCTAGTATATTATGATAAATACACTTAGAGGGGTGAATAAGTGCAATATACAAAAAAATTTAAATAATGTGTAATTTTACTAATTAAAATGGAGGAAGCACAAAATAAAACGAATAGATACTTGTTGGAGAGAGCAAATAGTAATTAAATGAATTAAATAATTATAATGCAATGCATAGCAAAGTAAGCATTTAATAATTCAAATTAAAATGTGTTAAGAGTGAAGGAGGTAAATAGTAATCTAGTAGAGTAATTTGACAGTGAGCAAGTGCAGCAAAAGATGAACTCTACAAAATAACTTGATATGCAAGTGGAGGATCCTTAAATAATAGAGGAGGCAAATAATCCAATAAATTAGAGAAATTAAGAATAAGAAAAACACACACAAAATTATCTTGATTTAACCCTTCAAGTTTACATCCAATTCCTTTAAAATTTTAAGAGATTTTTTTTTAACCTTTAAAACAATATTATAGCAATGATAGTTTTTATATACTCACTACTAATATAAGTTTTACAAACTCACCTTAGACTTTTTACAAGATTTTACACATATCATCCTTAACTAATTCTTTTACAGGTTTATAATAGAAAGGATTTTCTCTTTTTAATAAGATTCTTTTTAAGTTCAGAAATACTTCTAATAAGTTGATAAATCAAAGACTAGGAATGTTGTTTTTCTTTCTAAAATACAATGCTCACGATAATATTCAATAAAACTTCTTATCTTTGCTCTTTGATTTCTTGAGTATATATACACTTTCAGTAGCTCTTAATTGTTAGAAATAACTTGATTATTCAGAGCTTTTTTGGCTAAAGTAGGCAAGGCGTGGCTTCAATGTTCATGAACTTTCAACTTTATAGCTACTGGCAATGTAAATAATTCTTCCCTTATAACCCATTTGGTCTAATTGTTATAAATACTATTTAATGTTCAATACATGGATTAGAAAAAATTATCATTTATATGTAATAGAGATAATTGTAATAAAGAGAGGCAAAAAGAATAAGGATTTCATACTCTATTTATGTTATGCCTATATAAAAGCCATCAACTTTTTGTCATATATCTATGAAAGCTTTTATCTTCAATTAATAATGTTAAATGCATATGGGCTAGCGAAGACAAATAGACTTTTACACAAATAAATTTTAGGTTTTGTTATTATTAAAGTCATGGGCCCAATCAACCTTGAACCAATAATTTCTCTTTTTTGATGATGATAAAACCATTGTGGAAAATCAATTTTATGTAAAAGACTATTGTATGCTCCCTCTAAATCGTTGTATAGAGATTTAGTGGACTTACAACTTAATCACACAAAACATTATCGAGAATAATGGTTACCAACTATTATCCTATTTTGCATGTTTCTCCCACTTTTTGTCAACTGCAAAAGGGTAAGAAAGCAAATAAGCATATAGTAGAGGAATAAAGGTAGCAAAAGCAACACATAAAATCAATGCAAAGCATAAAGTCAGGCCAATTTAAATGATTAAAAATGTAACCATCACTGGCATGTGCAAAAGTATTAAAAAGTTCTCAAAATTATAGTGTATCCCAAAGTCAATATGCTAAAGACACTGTATAAATTCTTGTTTATCAGCTTGAAGTGCTTGCTTAGTGTCATGCAAGTTGGTAGAAATGAAGTTGAGTTGTTACTAGATCACTCTTTAATTGCTTACTAAGCTCCAATAGTACCAATATCTATCACCATATAATCAAAGTCATCACAAAAGGCTTACACGTTGTTATTAAGGTTTTAAAGAAATTGGAACTTTTCGTCATTAGAAGGTGGGGCAATGGCTGAAGGAGGTGGAGAAGGTGAGGGTAAAGGAGGCAAAGTCTAATGATGATCCACGAGAGGTGGAGGAGAAGGAGGAGAATGATGATTAAGGAGAGGGATAGGTAGAGGAGAGTTTGGAGGTAGAGGTGGTGTAAATGGAGGAGCATCGGTTGGCATTAGTGGAGAGAATGAAGGTTCAAGTGCAAGTATACATAAAGGAGGAAAGGTAGGTGTTAAAAAAGATGTATCTATGGGACTTTGAGGTGAGAATGGAGAGTCAAGTATAGTTAAGAGTGAAAGAGGTGAATAATGAAGTGGAGAAGATATAAGTCATGTTGAGAAAGATGGAGGAAGGAAGTCAAGAATTTCTGATTTAAGAGAACAAGGAGATAAGATAGTGTAGGAGTATGTCTTAATCTGAGGTAAAGGGTGGAGTTGACATAAGCTTTTTCTATTTCTTTAAGGATTCAAAATAGGATTAAGGAGGCATGGTGGAAGTTAGAGGAGACACTGGAGTAGGAGGGATTTCACTTTGATGCATAGGGAAGGAAGCCATAATAAGTTCTTTTTCGTTCAAAGTGGTAGCAACTTTTTCTTTAACAAGCTCCTCAGAAGGGTTCTTCCATTATGGTCACAACAATTTTCTTTCTTTTCTTGAAGAAAGAAGCTTTGATTGGTTTCTTGGAGGCTAGAAGTGAAGGAGCCTATTGAAGGCCTTTTTTGTAACTATCTCAAAAGGCTATTGGGTCGACCTTAAATTCTTCCATATCACAATTCCAAATCTACTCTTTTCTAATAAGTGTAAATTTCATATATCTAAGAACTGTTGCATCATAAGACACTGTGACCACCTAATGCGAATAACCTTCAAAATTAGCTCATTGTCTTTTGAATATTCAAGTGAGAAGCATATTATAAAGGAGACTTATCACTTGAGATGACCCTCAAGTCACTTCCTCCATATACTTTAGCATCCAGTAATGGACATTGACACTTTGTTGAACCATTAAATTATACATTTAAAACAAATCCGTGTGAGACAGCATATGTGAAGTCCAAATATGAGGAAATATAGTTATTCCTATAATGTGTGATAACTCGATAAGGAAATGCAAGTGCTTGAGTGTTTATCTTTCCCTTAGTAATTAAATCCCTTCTTTCAACTACAACTTTAAAAGTATCAGTATATTTGGCCTCCATCTAAATAGGCCAAGAGTATTTAGCAAAGTAATATTCTGGATCTCCTTTAAAGGAGACACCAAAAATATTTTTCGAAGTATGTATCCTTAAAATCATAACCTTTCCATTGACTAATAAACTTAAGGCTTTGCCTCTCTTGATTACATATAGATTAACATAAAACTCTCAAACCAAATTATCATAAATAGGTTTATCTACAGTTACTATAGAGGTCTACCTCTTAGATTTAAAATTTAACTTAATGAGACAGTTTATATGGGTTAATTTAGTAAAATCAACACCTACAAGTTGCAATGTGTCTATGTTTAAAATATGCAAGATATTTATCTAGATGTTTTCGTGAGCAAAATTTCAACAATAAATGTTTGAAAGATTCTTTGCTGGGTTCCTTTTCCCCAATCTTTTTTTTTTTTCCTTTACCTTTTGTAACCAAACTTTTCTTGACTAAGGTTTCTCAGATAGATATTCTAGTAGATTGTTTGAATTGTTTCTGGACTACTTCTTATTCTACCCAATCTGGGTCTTTGTTTACAACTTTCTTTCTTTTTGATTGTGGGTTATAAGTAGAGGATTTGTTCATTTCTTGCTTCTTTTATCTTTCTAATCTCTTCAATTGAAGCTTTTCAAATGCTTAGTCTCATTTCTCATACTCTTCTGTGATGTTTATCACTCCTTTAATAGGAATAAACTTCTTTTGTCATTAGGATCTTTTAAGGTAAAATATGAATTGATTTATATTTTGGTCTATAAACTATTATAGGGTTAAGGCAGAGGTTTTCAAGAAAGAGAAAGAAAGAGAGGGGGTTTCAAGACGTGATGCTTCATTTCTTGCTTCTTAGTGGTTTATCCAAAAAAATGGTCACTTATTCATTAATGGATAAATTGCCATTAAAACTAATCATCATTAATAAGCCATCAAACAAATAAAGCTAGACCTCAAGATGCACTATTTGAGAACTAATTAAAGTTTTGACAAATGCCTTATATTATACAGCATTTAATTCAAAGGAATTGATTTTTCTTATTTGGTCAAACACTAGACACGTGTTGACTCAGCAGTAAAGCAATAGATAAGCAAATAAATAAGCGAATAAATGAACAAATGAATGAGTGAATGACTAGTTATATTCAATAAAGCAATAGTAGCACGTGACAATAAAAAATGAAGTAACTATTAAGATAAGGCACTACTTAAAGTGGAGGAGGCAAGTAACACCACTTTAACAAACTTTGTAGAAAATATCATATATTACCAATCATTCTAAATTCTTTTCTGAGAAGAGCAAACCTATTTTCTAACAATGGTTTGGTAAATATATCACTAAGCTTGTTTTCAATTTGTACATATGTTACCTCCGCATTTCCTTATTGGACATAGTTTCTAATGAAATGATACTTTATTTATGTGCTTTGTCCGAGAATAGTAAACATGATTCTTTGTGAGGTAAATGACACTTGTATTATCGCAGAGCATGGGAATATGATTAAAACTTAGTGAATAATCTTTTAGTTGATATTTTACCTACAGTAATTAGGTGTAACAACTTCCAACATTCATATATTTAGTTTCAATAATAAAGAGAGCCACATAACTTTGCTTTTTATTATACTAAAGTACTAGTGAATTTTTAAGAAATTGACAACAATTACTGGTACTTTTTTTTATCTAATTTATCCCTGCAAAGTTGGTATTTATATATCTAACTAGATTGAAAGAATTAGTTTTAAGATACCACAATTCACAGTTGTGTGTTCCTACTGAGTATTTAAAAATTTTTTTAACATCAATAAAGTGCAATTCTTTTGGATTTGCCTGAAATTTTGCATACTTGTAAACACTAAAAATGATATTAGGTCTATTTGCCGATATATATAATAGTGAATCAATCATACTTTTATAATTTTTTTGCTCAAAATCTTACCTTTATCATCGTTGTCCAAGGTAGAAGATGGACACATTAGAGTTTCCATTGGTTTTAAGTTCTATAAGCCATATTTATTTATCAGCTTTTTAGTGTATTTGGCTTGACTGATGAAGTTACCTTCCTTCTTTTGCTTGATTTGTAATCTAAGGAAAAAATGCATTTCCTTCATCATACTCATCTCAAATTCTTCTTTCATTAATTCAAAAAATTCTTTACACAAAGATTCATTAGTATTACAAAAGATTATATTATCTACATAAATTTGTAAAGCAAAAAGTTATTTTTTTTTTCTTAATAAAAAGGTTAATGTTAAGTTTTCCTTTTGAAAACCCATTTTCTAAAAGAAAAGTATTCAATCTCTCATACCAAGCTTTAGGAGTTTGTTTCAAACTATAAAGAACTTTCAAAAGTTTAAATACATAGTTGGGTAACTTTTCATCCTCAAAATTAGAAGGTTGCTTAATATATACTTCTTCATTTATAAACTCATTTAGAAAAGCACTTTTAATATCTATTTGATATAATTTAAAGTTCATAAAAGATAAATAAGCAAGCAACATCCTAATAAATTCTACTCTAGAAACAAGTGTATAAGTTTTATCAAAGTCTATACCTTATTGTTGTGTATAATCTCAAGATATTAACTTTGTTTTTTATGACATTACATTGCTTATTTAGTTTATTCCAAAATATCCATTTTGTTTTAATAATGGAAGTACCTTCTGGATGCTCCACTTGGCTCCATATTTTGTTTCTTTCAAATTCTTCCTCTTGCATTAATATTATTCAATTTTAATGTTTTGGTGCTTCTTTGACTATCTTTAGCTTAACTTATAATAGAAGTGCAAGGTTGTTTCTATTGGTTTTAAATGAAAATTTTGCTATGCATCCCTTCATTTAGGTTTCCAATGATATATTATGATGGATAGGTGGAGTGACTCCACTCTCTGAGTAGCCTAATGTCTCTTGGTGTAGTTTACTATATATTGGGTCTTTTGTCATTTTACTAATATCTCAACATCTTTTGTTTGATGATCTCTATCCTTGTTATTGTTTTCCTCATAGTGTCGATGAAAATCTTCTTTTAAAATCTACTTCTCACTCTAGTTCTGGATTTCTTCATTGATTGGAGGATAGAGTTTGCTTTAGCTTTTATCAATAGTCCAGAGTATGCAAGAGTTACTTTCCTTGTTTTCTTCTTTTCTTTTATTTGTTAAGCTTTAAGTTGGCTATTGATATGTGTGAACACCGTATTTTGTCCAGGCAAGTTTCAAAAATAATAATAAAATTAAACTAACAAAAAGATTAAAAAAAAAAAGGAAATGGAAAGTAAAATAAAAAGAAGCTAATAAAAAAAAAATCAAATAGACCCTTTTAACCCAAAACAAACAAAAAGAAGGGTTAAGATTTTGGGATCTAATTTAGGGAACCCCAAACAAAAAAAAATCAAAATAAAAAGGGAGGGCCCAAAGAAAAATAGAACAAAGAGTCTAAAATCAATTCAAAATTGGATGAAAAATGAAAAAGGAAACCAATAGCAGGTTCAACCCAAATCCAACCCAACTCAAAATTGGGCTAGACCAGAAAAAAGAAGAAAACCAAAAAAAAAAAAAACCAACTCAGAATTTGGCCAGAAAAGAAAACAGCAGAAGCCCATTCCTTTGGCCCAACAGCTTTTCGAACTTTTGTAACCCAACTTGAAGCCCATAACCCGCCACCTTTTCAGAAGACCCATTTCTCAGATCCATTGGGAGCCCTACCCGGTGGTCCCCCCTTCATTCTCTCTTGAGGCAGACGCGAGACAAAAAAAAACGGAGACACACATAGCGCCGCGAGACCGGGAGCTCGTTCTTATTCATTCTGGACTTCACGAAGAGAGCTAGGCTGGAGCATGGAGGAGGACGGTTTTCATTTCATTCTTCGGGCCTCTGGTGCGTCAGACGCGAAAACTGAAGGGAGACGCCGAAAGAAACAAAAGGATTCTGCATCTTTATTCTTTTGGCTGGCTCTGGTTCTAGACGCTGGAGGACAAAAATTGCTTCATTCATTCGATTTAGCTTTTTCGGACTTGAGACAAGACGCTGCAGTTGGGAGAGCGGTGGAGACTCTAGAAGCACAGAGGAAAAAAGAGGGGGAGAGACCGAAAAAACAAGTGAGAACGAGGATCAGCGAGAGAGGGCGATAGCCGGAGGAACAAAGAGAGGCATGAGGGTTCTGGGTTGATCGAGGAGAAGATAGAATCGAAAAGGAAGAGAGGCAGAGAGCGGAACGGGAAATCGAAAAATCGAAGCAAGGGATCGAGGGGGAGGAGCGATCTCGAGATAGAAGGAGAGATTCAAACCCAAAAAGAGAATGTGAAAGATTCAGAGGCATTTCTGAGTGAGGTCTGGTGAGAAGAGAGGTCGCGACTTAGAAATGAAGAAGAGGCGGAGAGAATGATGCAAGGACGAAGAACTCGGGAGCCAGGAAGAGACATCGTGCTGTTCGTCATCTTGCTCGTAGCTGCTGTGTTTCTGCATTCATATCCATACGAAGGCAAACTCTTGATTTGACCAAGAGAGGTAAGTTCCTCGGCCACACTCCCTTTGCTCAAAGATTCACCCCATTTTCTTCCTTCTAATCAATAGAATATGATGGCAGATTGTCGATTTTTCATGGGTGAATTAGGTTTGGATCGTGGGGTTATTGTATTTTGAGTTATCTTAGTGGAAACTTGTCTATTCTCTGAATCATCTTAGGCTTTGTCCGGCTAATTTACCTCGCTGGTCTGCTTGATACTATAGATGATAATGTCTCTGAATATAGTTCCTTCCATGTGTGTCACCATTGCCATACATTTAAGGTTTTCCTTGTAGCTACTGATAACGCTAGATGGGAACAGAAGATTAGGTGATTCAGTAATTAAAATCAGGATTTTTTTTATTGAGCATATGTACGTTTTTGGTTTTGGTTTCTGTTAATTGGAACACGATGTTGGGTGCTGATTTATCCATCTTGATAAGATTTTGGCACTCCTGCATTAAGTGGTTGTGGATGACGTCTGAAGTGTCATGTGCTGTACAAATCATGAAATATGACTGGTAAGTACTCGATGAAATGCCTAAGAGAGGATTCCCCAAATGTCTCTGATTTAGTAGGACCTAGCATGTTGAAATTAAGCGATTAGGATCCTAGGTGCCTACTTTGTGGATGCTTACTAGTGAATTGAATTAAGTCATGACGCTTTAATTATAGTATTCCCGTTGTTGAAATTTGCTGCGTGGATAGCTTAATCTGTCTTGGTTCATAACGCCTTGATTGCAATATTCTCGGTGTTAAAATTCGTTGTCAAAACATGATTTGGGCCAATTCTACTCCAATTTTGACCAGAACTGTTGAGACGTTTTAGTGAATGGGTATGCACTTGATTGAAAATTGAGTGATTATGCATTTTGAGTTGTTAGGAAATAGTAGTATTGTTAGGGTTCTCTGATTGGTGGAGTATGAATTTATTACCAGTGTGGCATAATGGTTTTGTTTGGATTTCGAACTCATGCACCTTTATGTTCCCTTTTTGTCATATCTGCACCATTGGCCATGAAATTGCTGGAGGGAATATGTGAGACTGGGACAACTGAATAAGGAGACCAAGGACAAGCGTCATTGATCAGGCAAATTGCTGGAGAGTTTCTTGGGCAGATGATTAAAGAGAAGGCAAAAGAGATAGCTTCACTGGTTCTTTACTTTTACCTAATTTATGTACAACCTCGTAATGTATATTCGGAAATGATTAATATTTGATTGAACACAAGACACACACTATCACAAATCATCTTGTGTTAGTAAGTATTTTAGTTTTATTTTTATTTTATTTCATTTTGTTTCCTTCCAAGAATGGTCGTGTGGGATCCTTTGTCCCCTCAGACGTGTAGGAACCAACCTAAGGATCATGTGGGGCAATAAGCCCCCTTGGCATCCATGGGGTGCTAAATTTATATTTGGACACATTTTGGATTTTGAAGGCCTATGCATAATTTTGTTTTCAAAAGAATTTCAAGAAAAACAAGAGAAAGAAAATCAAATTTCTATTTATGAATTAAGCTTAAATCTTTTAAAACAAAAAAAAAAACAAACAAACAAACAAAACCAAAGAAAATGTTATTCTCTATAAATAATAAAAGATTTCAAATAAAGTTAAGCTTTTCTTTTTTCTCAAAAGTTTGCCAAAACCAAAAGGAATAAAAAAGTATATATAATAAAAAATTGAAAATGGTCAAAAATGAAAGGAAATGATTAGGAAGTGGGAATAATTCATGGTTTCACAAATTAAATGATTTTCACCATTTTTTTTTAACAAAGTATAGTGATAAAATAAAAAAAAATCACAAAAATATAAAAATAATAATAATAAAAGCCAAAACCCAAACCCAAAAAAAAAAAAGAAGGACAAAACCAAAAAAAATCAAGATGAAACAAAAACAAAGGCGAAAACAAAAAATTTTAAAAAAAAGGGGATAAAGACAAAAATGAGAAAATAAAATAAGAATAAAACAAAAACAAATAGAATTGCAGACAAAATAAAAGAAGAACAAAAAAACAAAATAGAACACAAAATAAAAATTAACCAAAAAAAAAAAGAAAAGAACAAATAAAAAAAGCAACAATAACAAAACCAAAAAGAAAAAATAAAAAGAAATAAAAATAGAAAAAACATAAAACAAAAAAAAAGTAACAACAAAAAAAGAAACAAAAAAAAACAAAACAAAAATAAAATAAGACGAAAAAAAAACAAAGAAAAGGGTAATAAAAACAAACCAAAAAAAAGAAATGAAAATGATAAAAAAAAAACAAAAATAATAAGTAAAAGAAAAAATTGAAAATGCAAGGAAAATTAAATTAAATTTTTCTCTAACAAATCAAAATATACCAACCAATTTCAAAACTTGTTTTGTTTGTTAAAGAAAAAAATAATTTATTCTCTTTGTCTTTTCACGAAAAAAAACAACACTCAAACAAAAAATTAAATATAAAAAATAATTAATATAAAAAAAATTAATTAAAAACCTTACAAAAACCAAAAAATAACAAAAAAAAAAAAAAAAAAAAAAGAAACTGCAACCAAATATAATTTTTCTACCAAGCTACGTGGACTTTGATCCCTTTCAAAGGGTACGTAGGCCCTAGGCTTTTATCCTAGGTCAAGTTCGCCCTTGTAAATAAATATTTTCTCTTAATTTTATTTTTTTTAATTTCTTTTATTTTATTCCCTTTTCTTTATTTTATTCTTTGAATTCCTTTTTGTTTTGTTTTTAATTTTCTTTCTTCTCTTAAATTTTATTTCTTTAAAATTTTTCTTTCTGTTCTTTGCATGTGGTTGGTTAGGGAGAATTAAAATAGAATAGAGGCCATATTAATTTTGCACAACTAACTTAGGGTAACCGTTCTTAAGAACGGGTGTAGTGGGGTGCCTAACACCTTCCCCACTCACAATCGACTCCCGAATCCATTTTCTGATTCGTAGACCATTTTTCTCACAAAAAGGTTTTTCCCAAAGTTTTGCCTTTTCAAAAATTAAAACTTCGGTGGCGACTCCTAAACCCTATTTCTTTTTAAAGATTTTACTTTTAATTTTGATTTTTAATTTTAGCGCCATGCCGTCGCATTTTCGGGTGTGACAATATGAATGATTTCTTTTTGAAATATTCTCACCCTCATCTATACAAATGGTTTTTCTCAAGGCAAGATTAGTTTCATTAAATGATATGTGCATGGACTCTTCTATGACCATATTTCTTTTATTGTACACTATATATGCTTTGCTAGATATCAAATATCTTAAGAATATGCCATCATCACTTCTAGCACCAAAATTTTCTGTTATCTTTTCCATTGTTATGGATGAAGCATTTACAACTAAATGTATGGAAATAACTAACGTTTGATTTTCTTTCTTTCCATAATTTATATGGAGTCTTTTTAAGAATGAGTCTAACGAGGAGATGATTCAATATATAGTAAGCAGTATTTATAACTTTAACTTAAAATTATTTGGGAAGATCATTTTTTATGAGCGTGGTTCTAGCTATATATAGAGTCCAATTGTTATTTTTAACAACTCCATTATGTTATAGAGTTCTTGGTATAAAAAGTTATAACTACCTTATTCATCACAAAAGTTTTCAAATAATTTATTTTTAAATTTTCCATCATGATCACTTCAAATACTAGAGATTAAATATCATTACTCTTTGTAAACCTTTTTATAAAAGATCACAAAATTCTTAAATGCTTCATCCTTATGTAAAAGAAAGAGAACCTGAGTGAACCTAAAGAAGTCATCAATGATCACAAATGTATAACTTTTGTCACCAAAGTTTCAAATTTGTATTGGACCAAAGAAATCCATTTGTAATAATTAAAGCAGATTGAAGGAGGAGATTAATTCCTTTGATTTAAAATAGCATCTTGCTTGTTTTTCTAATTGGCATGCATCACATTGGTGATTCTTTTCAAAATCTAACTTTAAAAGACCTTTCCCAAGATCAAGTTTGGACAATTTGGATATAATATGCATATTGGCATGGCCACATTTTTTATGCCACAACCAAGGATCATTACATATAAAGGAAATATATGTCACATTCTTGGAACTTAGATTATTTAAGCTAAGACTATAAATATTTTCAAATTTTAACCTACAAACAAGGCTTTATCATCCTTATAAACAGTGTAATATATAGGTTTAAAAATTAATTTATATCCTTTGTTACAGAGTTAACTTATACTAAATAGATTATATTTCAAACCAATAACAAAGCAAACATTATCTAAGTAACAATTTTTAGTTAATTTCACCATACCTACACCAATAATCTTATCCTTTCCTCTATCACCAAACATGACAAATCCTTTATCTTTTTTCATGAAGGATAAAAACTGTAATGGGTCTTTAGTCATGTGTTTGGAATAGCTTTTGTCTAAAAACTATTATTGTTTTGATATTATTTCTTTCATGCATACTTGCAAATATTTCAACATTTCTTAAATACCTAAACTTTTTTAGGTCTTTTTGGATTAGTGCTAAGCTTAATAGTTCCCTTTAGAACCCACACTAGATTTTCCTTTTTGGATTTACATCTGTAACATATATGATCATTTTTATTATAGTATGAACATGAAGTGGAAAAGGCTAATTTAACCAAAAAAATTGTGTACATTTTTACATTTTCTTTTTCTTTATATCATATTCCTCATTTATGAAACATACATTTTTGTTTGCCAAATTGTATATTCAAATTCTCTTCTCCTTTAACAAAATTTGTTAAATCTTTTGATAAGGTAGTATCTTGTTGTTTTAAGTTTTTATTTTCTTTTAAAGCTAATTCTAATTTAGATTCAAGCATATAAACATTCTTTTCTACTCTGGTGTTTATTTGGAATAGATCCTCATATTGAGCAAATAAAATTTTAAAATAAGTAAAAAGCTCATTAAAAGTTTCATTTAGATCAGTATAAGAGAGGAAGCTTTCATTTGATACCTCACTATCTTTAAAGGCTATAAAACATATATTAGCTATCTCTTATTCAAGTTATTTTTCATATTTATCTTCATCACTCTATGCTGCCATAGCTATTTTCTTCCCATAAGATTTGATAGGTTTCTTCTTTACATGTAAGCATTCTAATTTAATGTGTCCACTTTTTCCATACTCGTAGCATGTAATTGTAGTTTTCCTAGTTCCTCTTTTTTATAGTTGCCTTTTGACATATTTCCCTTATTCTTTCAAAGTTATTTTTTTACCTTTTGGTGTATTTGTCTAGCCTTTCTAAGAAAAAGACTATATCTTATGCATCCAATTCTTCTTCATCTTTTTCTATAGAGGCTTCTTCAATAACAGTAACTTTTAACGCAACTAACTTTCTTCTGTACTCCAACTCGTGTCTTTTAAAATGATTCTTTTCATTGGCAATGAGTATACTTTGGAGTTGATCATATGAAAGTGCTTAAAGATTTTTATTTTCAATAGAATTCATCTTGGATTGCCATTTTTTGTGAAAGATTTCTAAGAATTTTGTGATTAAACTTAAGATCAATGTATTTTTGGTGAAGAGCTTTTAAATCCCTTATAAGTTTAGCAAATTTGTTATACATTTCTTTGATGCATTCACCTTCTTTCATGTCATATTTGAGCACATTTAGGTTACTCTCCTTAACCTTGTAGGTTTCTTCATGTGTAACTATAAGCTTCTCCCGCATCTCTTTAGCTGTTTCATATCTTCATATCTTGTCACACTCTAGTCTACTGATAGCATAGATCAAAATATTTCTTGCTCAATCATTACATTGGACCACTTTATATCATCTTTTATCCATTCATTTTGGGCTTGTTTACAATAGCTCTAATTGTTAGATCCACCATTTTAGGCATATTTTGATCTTTTTCAATAATTTCTCACAGTAGATAATCAGTAAAAGAAATGCATATCATTCTATCTTTTTATTGAGAGATATACTTTCTTGTGAAATTGGGTGGTTTGACAGTTGAGAATTCTATCGAGAAGCAAGCTCCTTTTAAAGTGCGAGTATTCATTTTCTACAACAACAAAAAAGACTTTTTTTCTTGGCTATTAAGCGCAAAAACAATGAGACCAACTCTAATCTCAATTACCAAATACACTTAGAAGGAGTGAATAAGTGTGATATGCAGAAAATTTAAATAATATATAATTTTACTAATTAAAAGTGAAAAAAGTACAAAGTGGAGCACGAACAAATAGTAATTAAATGAATTAAATAAGTACAATGCAACTTGCAATATGCAAGTGGAGAGAGCAATTAATAACTTGAGTTAAAATGTGCTAAGAGTGAATGAGACAAATAATGATCTAGTAAAGCAATTTAACAATGAATAAGTGAAGCGAACAACTGCAACAAGAAATGAACTTTACAAAATAACTTGATATATGAATGGAGGATCCTCCAATAATGAAGGAGGCAAATTATGCAATAAATGAGAGAAATTAAGGATGTACACAAAGAATTATTTTGGTTCATTATGAGCCTTAAATTCTCTGCATTTCAAATATGAGCCTTAAATTTAGATTATACAGATTTTATTTGAATGATTTTTTTTCAATATTTTTAATTATCAAAAAAAATTTTAAGTTGACAATTAAAACATTATTTTCATTCTATGTTCTACTTTTTTATAAACCAAAAAAATAATAAAATAATAAAATAAAAACCTAAACAACCCAAAATTTGAGATGCGCAGAGAATCCACAAGTGTTATTGGGGATGTAGTAATGTCATTTTTCCAATTTTTCTTTAATTTTTTTAGTTTAGATTTAAGGTTTAATGGAAAAAAATAAAAATTGTAATTATGAAAATTGAAAATTATACTTTACAAATTTTAACTATATAGTACTATTAAAATTTTTAAAGTATAGTTTTTTTCCACAATAAAAAATTATAAAATATATTTTTATAATTCAAAAGTTCTATTTTTATAATTATAATTTTTTATTTTTCCTAATAAACTTTAAACCTAAACCCAACAAAAAAGGTTAAAAAACATCAAAATAACATTACTGCACGAGTGCAATAAATCTTCTGGCTGCCCAGGATCTTTGTGCCGCGCGGTATGCAATTTTTTAATAAAAGGAACCATTCAAATATAAAACAGAGAAACTTGTATGGCACAGAGACAATACCATGGCGTGACAGACTTCTAACACTGTTCTTATCCTATTTAGACTTGGTGTTGAACACTAACCCAACGCATCAGACTTTCTTTTCTTTTCTTTTTTCTTTTCTGGTCGTAACCTAAAGACTATATTCAAATGCCAGAAAAGCTCGAACAAGAAATTAACCTCCAAACCAGTACTTAAGGTGTTTGTAGCACTAAGTGACTTTCTCTCCTCCTGTTTTTTTCTTCTTTCTCCTGACCTCTGCACAGAATCAAACACTAGTGATTAATCACCGTGTGACACAACCATGTACCTTACGTGGCAAGTTCCACTATAAAACCATACATTTTTGTTCCCATAATTAACAGCACCTGGGGATTGTTCAGATAGATTTACTAAAGCAACTCTTACCAGATTCTTTTGAACGGTCTCTGGTGCACTGAGTCGATCGACCCAGTTAGTTTCTCTGACGTCCTTTCAAGCTGTACGCTATTCATAGCTGACATTTCTGGCTTCCCATAAGCTTCCTCTGTCAATTTGTCGAAACAATTTGTTGCACTTTTATCAAACGTCGACGGATCACTCACACTCTCTGTCCCTGTTCATGAGTACCAGTTTTCATGGTCAAGACTGAAAAATAACTGTTTCAACTGACAATGTTTGTACCACGCTGACAGTTTCTTCGGAGTAGGGAGAGTTTGGTCGGATTGTCTGCTGTAAATAATATATATATATATATATATATATATATATATTTTAAGCAAATTCTAATCATTTAAATGATCTAAAAAGGTTTTTTTTAATATAGTGTGTTTTTTTTAAAATATTCTGGACGACTAAGATTTATTTAAAATAATTCTTTTTTTTTTTTCCAAACAGAGACAATCCAAACTTATTGTTAAGACAGTGGGGTGCACTTTGAGGCTGTGGAATCTGTGTGCCTAAGGGCGAGCCCATAGGCCCGGTCTAGGCCTTCACCTTTGGAGCCCATTGCAAAGCCCGTGGGAGGTGTTTGGTAGGAAAGTAACTCATAAGCTCGTTGAGATTTGAGTGGTATGCATGAACTATTGCTAGTGAACTGCTCTGATGAGTTCAAGGAGACATGGTAGGGGTGGACCTCACCAACAACAGTTTTGGAACAAAGAAGAAATGTTATTATCAAAGAAAAACTGTGAGTTTTAAGAAAGCCATTGATATTGAGCTTGGAAGTATGGGTTACAAATATTTTGATTCATATCAATACTTTTGACGTTACATTAATCTTCATCCTTGTTGATCAGTCCAAGGTTAGTCTATGCATTTTATTTTATTGAATCTCATCAACTTTGTCGAAGACCTTGAATACCATTCAAGGACATGAATGGAAGATCATTTTCATATAGAAGTAGAATTTAACATAAATTTAAAAAGGGATAACATTGTTGATTACTTTTATCTCCGCCAATCTGCTATATCTGCTCAGTAGTCAATCTGTGAATTCTTATAGAAAGGAATAACAAAGAATCATTGAATCTATTATTCGCAAAATTACTTCTACCCATGTAATCTTGCCATGAGATTCAAATTTAAGATAAATAATTATTAAATTTTAATAATAGGAACAAAATATTTGTATTGAAATGCTTCTACTTTTGTATATTGGTAGTGTATTTACATCCTTGAAGAAAAAGTAATGTAACCAATATTTGTTTCAATCGCTTCAATTACATACAAGTCATTGATTTTGGAGTGAAAAATTTAGGCTTTGTAACTGCATTACTATCAAGAAGATAATCATTAAATGAAATCTCAAGTCATTCACCCCAAATGTTGCAACTTTACTTTTTTTTTAAGGACACGTCCTATTTCATTTTTTAAATGATGTGTCCTTAAATAGGACGCATCCTATTAATTTTTTAAAAAATAAGAAAGTTTTTAATTTCAATTTTTCATATATTTTTAATTTATGATTTCAAATGTTAATAAATATAATAAGAAAATCATTGGATTTTTTTATAAATAAAAGTAATTAAAAAATATTCAAAGTGTATTTCTTAGGTCAATATGAAGAAAAAAATAGATCTTAAATTTTTTATCATTTTAAAAGAAAGAAAAATATAACAAAGAAGACAATAAAAAAATGAAAACTAAGGAAGACTAAAATAAAAAGTAATAAAACATACAATACCGTACTAGTTTAGTACACACTCTAATAGTTTGCTACACATAGAAATTAGAATAAAAAATATATGTTTGGTTTAAGATATATCTTAAATAATTTTATGTATCTTAAATAATAATTTAAGCATAAAATTAGGAATAATGGTTATCAATACAAAATAAATTAGTTGTAGGTAGAAAACATTGACAAATAAATCAATGGTAATTGAAATATAAAGAAAAGCTTATTTGAAATATTGTAAGAATTTGACTAAAATGATTTAAAAATTTAAAAGGTCAAAATGGAATTTATCCCTTAAGAAAAAAAAAGTACAAAGCACGCGGAATGACAAAAGACTTACTTAAAATACTGGATGGGTGTTGAACGAGTTATTAGATTTAACCAATGACAGAGTACCGTCCCTAGATTAACAAAAACTTCTACAACTTCTGCAGGGGACCGCAATAGAATTGCGGTCTCGATTAATATTGAAAACTACGAACATTAACAATCAACAGAAAGGACCGAGAATTACACATGAAGCAAACGTCTGAACGCTTGTTCTGTCATCGAAGCTGCCAACACAGCCTTTTAGGGGCATTAGACTATGAACCATGAGACGAGGTCAAGTGTCAACTCAAGTTCTCTGTTTAAGGATGCCTGCAGCTGCAGAGTATTAAGTTCTTACATATTTTTAGCAAAACCAAGCAGACTATAAATCCAATATTGAATTTATTTATCTATAACTTGACAAAAAGTAATGCTAATTAACCTTCGAAAGTACAACTTGCATTTGCTTCCTAGTATCCTTGGAATATTGCCTCGTTTGCTATTAGTGCGTCAAGAGTCGAGTAAGCTAGTAACTCTCCCAGCATCTATGGAATTCTGGATTGATGATATCTCTACAAGCATCTGTGGACATTTCCTTATAATCATGTCCTTCAATGATGCCTTTTTCTTGTTCGTATCAACAGTGCTTTATTTTGCGCTTCTGTCAATGCATGTAAATCAATTCTTCGTCTTTGCATTCTCTGATTGCAATTTCCATCAACTCACGAGCCGTAGAGGGCAACACATCACAGCACTGCCTTCTTGGAGCCTGCAACTGAATACAAAAGAACAGGAGGAATCAGAGCTATTATCACCAATTTAAGTCATCCTCCTAATAGCCCCAAGAGAAGAGAAAAAGAGAGAGAGAGGGGGGGGGGGGGGGGGGGTGGGGGACTACTAAAGTTACAATGAGCTAATAAAAACTCACTCAAGCATGTGTTACTTTGATGTGTTTCTAACAGCGCATTATATGGTTCCTAAGTATTTTTTGAAGAAAAACCATTGTCTCATACTACACCTGTTTTATGCCAAGGTCTAGCTTATTTGTAACCACTTTGATCGCTTCCAGTTTCCTCGGCGAAGCAGAGTTGGACGAGCAATTTTGATAGTGTTTACTGTACTGACTTATGATTCCTTCCTCGCCAGAAGACACGCTGTCTAGATAAAAAATGGAGGGTCTTTTGCATGGGTCAGGGTGAAGTTCTCTTTTGTTAAAAGTATAGGCTCCTGCAAAAACGTTCCCCTTCTTCCACTGCTTGAATGTTTGTTGCACGTTCAGAGCATCAGATAAGAACATATGGTTCGGGAATACCTGAACAGCATAGCCCCATGAAACCGAGATTGTCCATGAAAACCACCTGTCATAACAAACTGTTTGTTGTAGGATCCTCTGGGAATCAACATTAACAGCCTCAAATAAATGTCGTAGAGCTTGTGTTCTTGTCATGTTAGGAAAGATAGGGTCTGTGTAATCCATGTGATGGAGAGATAACAAGGGTGTCATTGGGTGCGCAGCCAATAGACCAAACATATTTCCCTGCAAATCAAGCTGGTCCAATCTCAACCACAAAACAGGGGAATTAGTGAGGACGATAAAGGGGAGAAAAAGGAAACATATTTCTCATAATTTGAGAAACACGTATATACATGGCCCCATAACAAGACAAACAAACTAGAATCCAGATACAATTTAAGATGTTACCTGGTGAAAACCAGGTTCATGGGTTAATCCAACGCCGAGCTCAGTCAAGCAAGAGTACACCCTACCATCACTTCCATACAGATGTGGGTACCTTTCTATGCATGAATCAAAAACCTTAGCTAAAACCTTTGCTAGAGAGGAACTTATGGCGAAACCTGCTCCACCGAAAGCCATTCCAAAGCCAAAGAATCGGTTCTGTTCGTAACTCTCTGAGTGCGTGCCAATATAGTACCAAAGTTCATGATCATACTTGGAGAGAGTCCTCACCAAATTCTCTGGAAAGAAAACCGTGTCATCATCCCCAAACACATACCATCTCACATCAGAATGATTCAGGGCAACAGTCTCTGCAACAACACGTGCCACGCGGATTGCCGACCGGGATCCACCCCGGTAAGTGTAACGAAATCGCGAAGTGTCCTCGGAAACGCAGAGAGGAGGAAGAGAAGAACTGGCATTATTAGCTTGGTCTTCAGCTGAAAGGCTATCCACAAATACACATCCCCTCATCTGATTGGGTTTCCACCAGAGCTTCACATACTCCTTGCGCTTAGGCCAGGAATTCTTGCTTGACGCAATTCCAAACACAAGATGATCAAGTGACGTCTGAGCGGCCACATCTTGTGAGGAAGAATGTACATGTAATAGCTTGGAAGTACGAACAACTAGTAATGATACGAGAAGATAAACGGCACCAAATGAAGACAAGACCAAAATGAAGCTTATCAGAGACTGGGTTTTGGTGGGTTTGTTAAGAAGCTGCATATTAACAAGGAAATTGGATGTAATTCTGCGGAGGGCAATTGGTTGTACTGTGTGAGAAAGTATTCAGACGTATTTGAGCTTTATAATCAAACAAAGTGCCGCCGCGATCCCCGGCGTAAGAAAGCAGTAAACTTTGACGGTCTAAGTTAGTTACTTCTCCATGTGTATACAAAGGTTTGGTCACTTCCCATGCCCCCGCGAATCAGAATTGAAGGTTGGCGAAGGTCATTAGACTCATTCAAGTCAACCAACAGGAAAGAAAATGGGTGAGGTTGGGGAGAAACAGAGAGGAAGGCCACCTGTCAAGCAAAGGTCAATGTTTTTGACAATGACAAGAGATAGATACAAATGGGCATAACAAAACCGTATTTAATTCGTCTGTTCTCCTCAAACTTCAAAAGTATACAATTTTTCGTTGAAAAATAAGAATTGTGACAGCCACGACCAAATTCAGAATGGCTAGTTCAATTATATGTGAGCAAGTGTCGCCGCAGCCCTTTGGGCCGTGGATGTCGCCCTTGAGGAAGGGGAATGAGAAGGGACACGTTGCACGTGTAGTTGTGGATGCATGAGGGACGGTAGATCTGAAGAAGCTCCTGCTTAATCCGTCGCCATGTGCAGGAGGGTTTGCCCCCCTTTTAATTCTGGTCGATAATGATTCTCAGGCAAATAACTTGTCAAGGCGTGTTAGAACTTACTTTTTGCATATGTCCAGCTTAACACACAAAGTGAGAACGGGACTCAAGCGCCTTGTATACCGCTTGTTACCCACCCTTCACACCTGCCATGTTTTTTAATCTAAGAAAGTGCCTGACGACAAATCATCATAGGTTGGAAAATGTGGCCCGTATGAATATGCATCCCAATAAACGTGTAATACCAAGTACTGGTAATGTACATTTTAATTGCCAGGATCTAGATCAAAGTTGAGCGATCCAATAAGCAAATCTTTATATAAAGAGTAAACGTTGTTTTAACACTGCCATCGAATACATTTCTTTCACACCTCTTAGAATTAAACGTAAGATGGTGTGGAAATACCATTTCTCTTGAATGGGAATGATGGAAACAGTGCTAACTGTTAAATTCTATAAATGCGTCAAACTGATTCTATGCTTACTTTAAGGTCAAAATACAATTTTTTTTGTACAGACTACTCACGAGTTTGCGTACATCCACATAGCCAGTTTTGGGTCATAATCCTCAATAAAATCACATTCTAGTGAAAATCTAAAAACAGTCCTTGGTTGTCTGGCTGAACAGGTCATTCCAAACTACGCGGTGCTTCTTCACAAGTTTCAACATCAAAAGTGGAGAAAAGTATGCTATAAAATGTACAAGTGCAGCGAAATAAACCATTTGGAAAGCTTAGCAAGGAAAAATTGCAAGGAACCAAGTAGTAAACAGGCCAGGTAACTGTGGCAAGTTGTAAGAGATTTATTACTTGCTGGGCAAAAGGACTGCCTATAATCTATCGCCTTCACCATAATCTTTTCTCCTTCTTCAAGTAAATAGTCTTCTTCTATAAAGAGGACAAGGAAAATGGACATCAGAAAAAGCAAGCCTCACAATAACGTTTCACTTCAAACAAATTAGAATTGGCTGAGGGCTAAAGAAAGAAAGAAAAGAAAAGAAGTTAAAATTTTTGAATTATTAAATGAGTCTGCATATCTCTTACCCCTCAAAGTGGTATTTATCCATGGATAAATATCATAAATATACCCCAAAAAATGGTTTGATTATAATTATTTAGGAGTTCCAGAAAAAACAATAGAGTAAATAACACTAACCTCCCCTAAGGTTTGGTTAAATTACACCTGACACTTCTATTGTTTTAAAAATTATACTCGACTTCCTTTCAATTTATTTTTTTCAATGAAATGAATTTTTTACACAATATGTGTTTCTTCCAAAAATAAAATTTTTAAACCGTCATTATGATTATGTTAAAAGTAAAATTACAATCTCATGTTAAAGCTTAGTATCAGCTTAACTATCTTTACTACTATATTAAGAATAAAATCACAGTCTTATATTGTACTTTTTACTACTATATTAAAAATAAAATTACAATCTTATATTGTACAGAAGATTAATTTCTTTGACAAAAAATACATTGTAGGGTAAGTTTCTATAACATATATCAAAATATCAAGAGACCAGAGTATAATTTTTCAAACTTATCAAGTGTAATTTAGTCAAATCTCAAGAGAGATTGGCATAATTTACTCAAAGATATTTATCATCCACTGAAATTTAGATATGATAAAGGGTAGAAGAAACCATGTAATTTCTACAAGCAACAATCATTTTGTAATTTTCAAGGTAACCTTAGGAACAAGCATTCACGTTGTACCAGTTTAACTTCAAGATGGATCGGACGCCTCCAAACTCACAGGTCGCAAAATATCTGGAGCCTGAGTGTGACAACTCCCAAAAAGGAATGCTAGTATTGCATGGAGATTAGTTCATCAGTTCCACACTGTCTAATATGAATAATCATTGATTCACTAGAAGTTGGCAAGACATTGCAGCACTGACGGCGAGGGGCTTTCATCTGTAACAAAACACAATATGGCAAGTGGCAACAGTAACTCAAATAACTAGAATCAGAATGAAGACATGGTAAGCAAATAATTTTGTGAATTTCAAACCAGGCACTTATAAGAATTATTTTAGCATTACCTGCTCAGTGTCAAGCTCTAGCTTCCTTGCAAAAACTCCAATCTGTTTCAGCTGCTTTATAGGGTTTGATTCAAAACAGTGCCCAATGACATGTCTGGTGTAATTGGTCCAAATGCCCCTTTTATTAGTTGTAACACTTTCCAGGAAAAATACAGAAGGCCTTCTACATGGATCTTTAGGATAGTCTCTCAAGTTAAACATAAAGTGGGCGTCAACATTTCTACCCCTGCTCCATGGCGTAAACGTTCTCTGCACTGAAAGAATATCAGGGAGAAATTCGTTGCCTTGAAAAACCTGGATAGCAAGACCCCATGAAACTGAAAAAGTCAATAAGTTTGATCGGTCATAGCAGACAGCTTGCTGCAAGATCCTATCAGGATCAACATTTGCAGCTGTAAAAAGATGCTCCAAAGCTTGTGTTTTGTTCATGTCAGGGAAGAGAGGTTCCACTATCTCCAAGTGATGAAGGGACAACAATGGAGATAATGGATGTGCAGCCAACATCCCTAACAAATTCCCCCTCATGTCTGCCTGGTGTAGAAGTAAATGTATAGATAGTCATTACCATAAAGTTTGTCACTTAATTTGCATGACTTAAAGTGAAGACTTATAGTGAATTTAATGAAGTCAAGCAGCCCAAATGAAATCCAGAAAAAAGTAGAAGTTAAACCACAACAACACACTCAAGCGCATGTTAACAATATTTCACGAAGGTGCTAGAGAAGCAAACAGAGAAAATCTTAAAAGCAATAAAATCACTTGCAGACCTCAAATGTGCACAAGAGACAACATAGATATATATATATATATATATAAAATAAATCTCTTACATGATAAAATTCAAATCATTAACACCAACAAAGAAATAATAGTTAGGCTATGCAGAACCTTTAACACAAAGAACAGAAAGAATACTTGCATCACTTAGTTAACCAAAGAACAACTCTAAGTGAGAGGGAAAACAACACATATCAATTAGTCGCTGCCTGATTATTTTCATAATGAGTAAAGTCCCATTTTGGTCCTCCAAAGATAACTCATCAACAATTGGCTCCACCAAAGACATTTTGTATCACTTTACTACTGATTTTGGTTCGAATTTCATCCTTCCAAAGGTAGTAAAATGATACTAAACAATCTTCTAAGGAGTAAGTATTCTATAGGGTTGAAACAAAATCAAGCGTCGGAGTAACAAAGTGATTTCAGGGTCATCTGGGGAGTACCAAAATGGGTTTTAAACATCGGAATAATGAAGAGCACAACCAATTTTATCCAACACATTTCTTCTTTTCAACAACAAATACCAAAGTGAACTATGTATCAGACAAATAATAGCGAATGAAAGAAAGTAATCAATTTTCACCTGATGGAACCCAGGTTCGTGAGTTAACCCAACACCGAGCTCAGCCACACAAGAATAAATCCTCGCATCGCTTCCATATAAATGCGCATACCTCCTCAAACACGAGTCCAAAACCCTAGCTAAAACCCTAGCAAGCGAGTGGCTAATGGCAAAACCACCACCACCAAATGCCATATCAAAGGAATTCTTCACATTCTGCTCGTAGCTCTCTGAATTGCTCCCTATATAGAACCACCTATCGTGATCGTATTTCGACAGAGTTTTGACCAAATTGTCCACAAAAAACACCGTATCATCATCACCAAACACATACCACCTCACATCCGGTTCATTCCGATCAACCACTTCCTTAACCACGCGCGCAACGCGAATCGCCGATCGGAGCCCTCTTTTGAAGGTGTACGGGAACTTCGAGGTGTCGGCGGAGATCACCACCGGCGGAACATCGGGCAAGAAAGAGGAGTCATTCACAACGGGGGCGTCCAGGAAAGCGAATGCTCGAGTGGAATTGGGGGAATACCAGAGGCGGACATAGGGCCTCCTTTTGGCCCAAGACAGAGACGACGAGGCGATAGCGAAGACAAGGTGGCGGCGCGTGGTGGGCGAAACGTTGTCGCGTGAGATTACGGGGGAAGGCGGGGCGAAGGAGTGCCAGTGGTAGAGGAGGAGGTAGAGGTTGAGAAGGAGGGAGAGGATCAAGAGGAAGGATTTGAAGTTGAGAGGAACTAAGTTTGGAGTTCTGAGGAAGTTGGAGGGCATTGTGGGTAATGGAAACCTCTTCGCGAGGTTGGGGATGGTGGTGGAGAGTGGCAAGGTGGTTTCTTTTTTCTTTCGGTGGTACATTCAGCAAAACAAAATGATGTCATAGAAGCAACTGTCGTCGTTTTATCTTATTAATACAGTGGGTATTCCAAGACACCTTCTGGTTCTGGGGCAAGACATTGCGAGGGTGGCCGTGTAATTGTCAGTGTCGTTGCTTTTATGTTCCGCCCTTGCCACGTGCAACGTACACTTGGCTACTTACACACTCAGCACTCGCTGGCTCATACAACTCGCACGCTATGCGTGCGATATTGAAGGAGCTGAATAAGAATGGGCCAAGAAATAGACAAATAGGCCCGAGGTCTCTGGGCTACCAACAAGAAGGTACTGAAATAGTGGGAATGAGCCCATTTTGGCTTATGAAAAAGGACCCCACTTCTCAACAACTTAGGGCTGAGGAGCGAATTACTCTTGCAAACATAATTCCTTTTGATCACAAAAATGATTTATTTCTACTCAGACAAAACATGAAAAATAGCAGTCATTTGGTATACTATTATTATGTTCATTGTGTATACATTATCCAAGATGAGAGTTTTTTTTTTTCTCACACAGTATATTTTAAAATGTTTAGTTAGTTTCAAAATACTTGAAATCATAGAAAGGGAATATTTTTATATTTTATTTTATGTCATATTTATTATATATTTATAATCATTACTTAATAGTTTATATATTTTTTATTATTTTTTAAAATAATAATATAAGAATTATTTTTTATTTATAAAAATGTCAAAATAAAATTGCCCATAAAATTGCCCAACCCAACAATGTGAAATGGGACGGATTAGGTTGACAAACATATCATTAGTTTAAAACCTTGAATGATTTAAGATTTTTTCGCGTGTCCTTTTTTTTTAAAAAAATTTAAACAACAAGCAAACCACATAAGCAACTATAAAATAATATTTAAACAAGCAGTAGAAAAGAAAAAAAAAAACGAGAATCAAGTTTTTGACAATAGGATCTTCGAAAGATAAATATGCAATAAATGATAAGTCAAGCAATAACTAAATACCAAAGTAATAATGGTGAGCCTAGTTATTTGAGAAAGAGTCATCGCCTTCCATGTCTGAAGCTTAATATCAATCTTACCAACTAAAGCGGAGTAGATCTGAATTTTGTTCCTACCAACATCAATTCATGTGTCAGGTATTTTTCAAGTCTGCTAAAGTATTTAACACCAAAGGAACTAGACAGAAATTTCTTGAACCTGGACTGAACATAGGGACTAAAAATGATTTGTGATTTGGATTGGTTGATCTCAAGACCTGACAAAGAGCCAAACATGCCGCTCGTCCATTTTAGCCTATAGGTTTAAGTGGGTTAAGCATGGCCAATCTTGAAATATTTTTTTTTAGAAATAAATACTACTTTTTAGTAATTGGAAATATGATAAGAATGAGTTGGTAAGCTTATTTTATATTTCGTAAATTTTATTGTAATGTCTAGAATAATAATTGAGAATTAGATGGGTATGGTATATGGCCTTGAAATATTAAATATTGCATAGCTTGAACAAGAGGCAGTTGAAAATAAAATGTGATTTTTATTGTGGTTGTGGGCACTTCAATTTGATATTTGATATGATTTAATATATTAGTGAGATGAATTAAATACGTGTATTTGAAATTGTATTTTATTATTTTTATGTATTTTTTCTATTATTTAATTGGCATACAGTGTATTTATTTTTTTAATAAAAGTAGTTGACTATAATTGAATTTAATATAGTTTTATGATATAATTGTATCTTTTAATTCAAATTTTTATTAAGAAAATTCCAGTGTGTTGCCCAAGTTTGTCCACAATGCTTAGGTGATATTTGATGTAAAGATTTTAAATTTATCATAAAAAATTATTTATGCAAACAATTCAATCATAAATAAAGTACCTGAAAATCAATGAAAAAAAATGTGTTTGAAATAAATATTAGAAGGAAAAAAAAGATAAAAATATTGAAATCTCATGATTGTATCTGGAACTAAATTGCTTGAAATTTGTGAAACACTAAATGCTAAGGGGAACTAAAATTTCTTTTTAAAAAAAAAAAAAGCTATGTTAGAAAACTTACATCAAACGTAGTATATTTAATTTTTTTGGTTTAATTTTTTAAAAATTTTGAAAAAATCTCCATACCAAACGCAATTTAAAGCTCTATGCCAATCATAGGAAACCTCGTTTGTTGGAAGAGCAAGCTAAGCATAACCCAGCCCATTAATCATAAAGTCCTTAAGGGCTAAAGCTGACAAGGTTGGGGGCAGTCCATTTTGACATTTCTAACCTCATAAAAAATTAAGAACTTATATCATTAGAAAAATTATGGGAATATCACAATTTAAAACTTTAAAGTTTATTCAGTTCAACAAAATATTAGTCATGTACTGTTGATTAAAATAAAATATTAAATATCATGATTTTATTATATTCTTTAAAATAGAAAATATAGTATATTAAAGTATCAAATGGCTCCATAATTTCATATCGAATTCTATCATATATATGATCTGGTTCCATTAACAAACTAGTCACCGAAAAAATAAAAAAAAAGACAGATTACAAATTTAGAGACTCGGAATAAACTAGCTGCATTTCAAATATAAATTTTTTACTAATTAAACGACATGTAGCCAGCCCATAATGTTCATGCTTTCAATTTTATGTTGATGCTTGGTATATGGAATGGAAAAGAATAGAAAAAAATAAAAAATAATAATTTGTATGTTTCTACTTTAAAAAAATAATAAAAATATTGAATAATAATTATAATATCATAATAAACGTTGCAAAAACATGATAAACAGAACATTCTTATACTAAACTGACCCTAAGTAAATTTCTACGGATTGCATTTTATTTGTTTGTTTTTCATCACTCTTTTGTCCAAGGCTTGAAATAATTGAATTCAATCACAAATTTCAGATCTCCCAACGGAAAATTCCCATCTCCCCCAAATTTAAAACAGATCCATATATCGCTGTCCTGTTCAATAAATTTGATTACTTAATTCCCACTCTCATTGGCTTATTAGTGGTTGTTTGGTGGTGTCAAAATTGAACGGTTAGAAATTCACAGCATACCAGTCTCTCAGAGTCACCAAAAGCACCAAAGCCCATCATCTTTGGAGTCACCACTCACCCACTCTCATATTCGTGGCAATTCATAGGCTGAAGCTCCCAATGTCTCAACCATACATGTGGAGACTAATCTATCAACCCCAAAGAATAATTTGTGGACAAGGACATGTTCTTCTCCCTCTGGCTTGCAAAAGTACGCTTCATAAGCTTTTTTGCGTCCAACCGTGCAAGGCAAGAATGGTACAAAAGCCTCCAAATATTTCTACCATTTATCATTTAAGTCAATTAAATTCCCATTTCAAATATGGCCTTACGTACAACAACAACGAACCAAATGGACTTTGGTGGGTCGCTAGTTTAAAGGTGATGATTCTGGACCATACAATTACCCTTTCTTCTTTAGGAATCCCGGTTGGCTTGCTAACCACTCAACATCATAAATTATGGCTCATGACAACCCTTCAAGCATCTTATGCAAGCTTTGAAAATTTTATTTTCTTTCTTCTATTTTTTCAAAACTAGTGAGAATCACAAGTTCTTTCTCTGTGGTTTAATTACCAGAATGACCTTCTTCGCTTGATTAGAAAGGGACGAGAGGGCAAAGATAAAACGCTCATTGCTTTCGTGACGTAGTGGCATTCATGTCCTTGTCTTTTTGTGAATGTCCAATGAACCTGCGTGATGATTTATTCATCGTTCTGAGGATTTCCTATAAAAAGCCTTCATTCAGCTACCATTTGTTCCTCAAGAGACTACTATAAGCTTCTAGACAGAGATCATCATCTTCTCAAAATGTGCAAGGGTAGTGCAGAAGCGGAAAAGCATGGTGGTTTCTGCAGGAACCTCCTCTCAAGTGAAGACGTCACTTCACATGGCGAAATCAGAGGTTTAATATTATGTGAGCTCTGTGGGTTAAAGGCTTCGTTGTATTGCCAAGCTGATAAGGCGTATCTATGTAGAAAATGTGACAAATGGGTTCATAAAGCCAATTTCTTGGCCTTTAGGCACGTTAGGCGCTTTCTCTGCAACACCTGCCAGAATCTTACACGACGATATCTTATTGGAGCCTCGGTTGAGGTTGTTATTCCGACCAGTATCGGAAGTTCGAACGGCAACGACAGAAAGTGTTCAAGATGACAAAAACTGCTTTCTTTTTTTTGTGTTTTTTTGTCTTTACATGATCTTATTCTGTTCTGGCTTTTTTTTGTCTTAGTTGATATGCCGAATTGCTAATGATTTTCTTGCTATCAAAGGAAGAATTTTTTAGATGTAACTAGGTTCTGCAGAAACTAATTAAGGAAGAAAAGTGCAGTATTTGAGATTTCTTTATCTTCTAGACTTCTATTATATACAGTCGATTAAAATTTAATGTCTGTGGTTATTTTGCTTTAAACTAATTAATGACAAAACGGAGAAACACAATTCCGAGTCAAATGGTTTTTGTTACGTTAATATAAAAGAAAATTCAACAGAAAAATTGAGAAAAATTTACAAATTTTATTTATGAAAAATTGCCATCAAAATTGAACAAAGACTATGTTTGTCTTAATTAATTTTTGCAAAATAAATATAAAAATAAAAAAAATAACAAACTAAAACAATGCCGAAACATGTAAAATAAAAGATGATGTTCCGCGTTATATATATATATATATAGAGAGAGAGAGAGAGAGACGCATATTAAAACAATATATATTAAAACAATGCACCATACAGTCACAGAACGATGTCATGTGGGTTCCTGATAACGTATGGGAACAGCTGCATGTGTCCATGAGTTATATACGTACAAAACTACGAAAGTCCTGTGCGGAAGGAAGGGGAAAGAGGGAAATGGAGGGACCCAAAAAAGCCCATGGCAGTTTCTCTCTGTCTGCGAAGAGAATTTGGGCTTGCAATGCTTTATTAATTTATCTGTCCACTTTATACGATAATTAAAAACTTATGTATAAGTTTTTATCTCTTATTTATTAGATTTTTCAATCAAAATATCATAAGTAAATGATTCTTCAATAATAACTTGACAGATGTATAGTTTAATTAAAAAATTATATATTTATTTATAAAAATTATACACCTATTATATTTTTATTAGAATAGTATATATTTATTATATTTTAATTAAAAAAAATTGATAGCAAATGTGCAAATAATTGCGTATAAATTTTTTTCCTTTAACAAATTGTAGATTTTCTAATCCAATGTCTAATGATCAAATTAATGTCTCGTCTCTTTGAAGTTTGAACTGTCTTTCTTATAATTGTCCTCCTATTGTTTTTATCACGATTCATTTTTGTATTCCAATCATATGCTTGTTAGCTCTTCTAAAACTCAAGATAATTAAGGGGAGAGAGTAAGCTATGGCTATGAGAAATGCAAAGGACGTTCGCGAATAGGGAAAGCAGAAAAGAAATAAGAGAGTATAACAATAGTTTCTGAAAAGATAAATCCTTTTTTTTTTTATTTCCTCTTTTCTACTTTTAACACAAGCCTCGGTGTTTATACAGTTTTAATATATTTACTTGTTTGATGAATGAATTATAAGCAAGAAAAGGAAAATAATATGATAATGGAAGACAGGATGTTCTAAAATAACCAAAGAAAGATTACAAACTCTTTTAACTGAGAAGACCTTTCTAATTTTTTTTTTTTTTTTGGTAAATCGACAAGGGGCCCTCTCTAAAATAACCATTTGCTGGAACCGACAAGGATGCCATAAAAATAATTCACTCACAGAGATGTGATGAAAGAAATTTCTTAAGTCCTCGTTAAAAAAAGGAAGAATTATAATAAAGAATTAAAAAATAAAAAAAATTATTTTTAAAAATCTATTATTACTTATTTTAAAATAATTATTATTGAATTTAACAACAATCAGTTAAATTTAATAATAAAAGTTCTTAAAATTAAATTTTTTTTTTATTTTTTGGTCCTTAAACATAATTTTTTCATAAAAAAATCTTTTTTGCATTACAGCTTTTATGATCACATTAAATTAGTCAAAAAACAAGCTCATGGAGTACCATTTGTGCTGCACTAAATTTGCATGAAACAAATCAATCTTTCCATGGTCAAAGAAGAAACAAACTTCCCTTGATGGCGTAGAAGCAATGTTTACACCTTTATTAAAAAAAATAAAGTTATGGTTCCTACGGAAAAAAGTATAAAGCAATGTCAAACATATTAATTATAAAGGCAGTACATAGTTTGTCAAAGACGCATTTGGTAGCAGCTGTGCACAACTCAGATCATGGAAATTCGCTTCCAGCATATGGTTGCCTAAAGTTGCTTGCCAACCGCTACTTTTCCTTTTATTCTTGACTTGGATGGTGTTTATATATGACACGTAGGCCCAGCGACTCACAGGATCTCTCCTGTTAAAATTTGGGATGGAACACTGCACAATTCCTCTGAAATCAGGAAAGACTACGCAGACCAGGAACTAATAGAAACAAGAAAATCCAAATGTTAACATATTAGAAATAGAAATGCTTTCAAGAAACATTACCTTGAAAATAAGTATGAAAGAGATAATATACATGTCGCATGTCTGTTACCTCTTACACTTCTATTATATGCAATATCTTGGTATAAACACAACCCCTGCTTCTGTAATTTCCAAATGCTGCCCCTTTTCGCATCTTTGCTTTCATCTAAAGATTAATGCAGGATTGTGTAACCTGTTAAAAGCTCTTAGAGATCTGGAGTAATCAACCCTAAGAGGCAAGTTTTGAACAATAATCTAGCTGCATTAAAATTCTATCCCACATTCATAAGATGAGCAAATATGCTGTTAAAACAAAACAATGTATTTACAATCTTCAGTGACTACCTTACGAGTCAGAATCACATATTGCAAGAGAAAAGATGGTGATTGCAGGCTATATGCTTAGAAGTTCCCTGTCACTTTAGGATCATAATCATATGCTTCACCGGCTTTCACAAATCTTCCTTTCGCCCGTCTTCTAGTATCAGCTCTTGCCTTGCGCGATGCATATCTTATTTGTTTACCAAACCTGCCCCCATGAAGTGAGCCAACTCCATTAGGATTCTGTACCAGCCTAAAGAAAAAGCTCTCCAAGATGTAATTGTAAGCGGAATGCATGAGATCATAGTTGCTGAAAAGATGGTTCGATGCACATCTAGTGACATGTTGTGTATGTGCATCAGTGCATAAACTGTCAATATAAATGGGCCTATGTGTATTAAGAATTGCATAAAGTATACCAACATAATCTTTTTGAATAATATGCATACAAAGAGTGAAAGGCACATACGTCCGAGTTCTCTTTTTCTCGTGGTATCTCATTTTAGCTTTATCCCTTGCTTGTGGGCTCGTGGCCTCAAAATTTGGTTCCCACCGGGTTACACCTGTCAGGAATGCTGGTGATAATCCACGATCTTGATAATCAGGGGCACTGTTTTCAACACTAATGTTTGATAATGAAAGTGATATGCTTGGATGCACTTGAGCTTGAGGATAACCTAGACGGACGATTTTGTTGCAGCTCATATTCCTAAGTATAGAATTTGCATTACTGTCGAAGGTCTGCCCCACGTTAGCTGACCCGCTAGGCCTGGATGATTGAAAGGCTGCACAATCTTGTTGAACTGATGAAGATGCCTAAAACAATCATTTGGGTCTCAATTAATTTTGTGCATCACCGACAGATAATGAGGCTACTATGAATTGTAATGAATGAGAATGAAATTTATGGGATAACCTCTATGACATTCTCGATAAGACCATTAGGTTCTGTCGCTGATATGTTCTTTTCCATTAACAAACGGTCAATTTCTCCATCCTCAAGATGGTATCTGATAGCTTCTTGAGAGTAATCAAATATTTCATCACCACTGTCAAAGTTCAATTGAAAATTATCCACGTTGAGACCTTCACAAAGATCATCACCACCAGCAATGCCGAGATCCTTTAAATTAGGACATCCCTGCAGCAGATGAGTTAATTTTTCATTTTAGGTACATGACGACACAGAATTTGAACTTAAGGTCTCTTGCAAACTCCCCGAGTCTCTCATTGATAGACCACACATTGTGGCTTCATGCGTTAATATTTTAAAATCAAAAAAGAAAAAGAAAACTCGGATCTCTTAGGAGGACTGATCATACATACAAAGAGCGTTACAATCTAAGGTTGACAGTGAAAGTTCTCGCCTCTTTTGTCATTATTATAGTACTTCCTATTTCCCCTGTGAAAGTGTGAAATAACGAAATAGACTATTTAAGTATTTATATGTCAATCAATTATCCAGCATTCTTGGAAATAAAAATACTTATATTACTGACCAAAACAAACCAATAAAAGGTCATACCTTTGCCAGGTCTGAGTCAAGAGGAAAGAAAAATGGTTGATCTCTGCAGGATGACATGTAATTTGGATTTGGTGGCATACTATTAGAAGATTGCCCCGTCCAAGGTTCATATTTGACACATGGTTCTCTTTCATTCAGCTTGCCAGTCACCAAACCAGGGGAGGCATTGTTATGTGGTTGCTCCAAAAACTTGCTGGAGCAGCTGTCATTTCTAGGCAATGTGATAACTGATCCACAACTAGTAATATCAAGACCACCTGAAGAAGGAACATCAAGAACAAAGGACCATATTTGTGAGAACTCGGCCGAAGAGGGACAACCCGTGTAAGAACTCAATGCCTGACGCCTATGTCCCAACAGTGAACAGCCATTTTGGTTCCAGTCACAAGATTGACACACAGACATTTTATCAGACATGCAGCGCACAGTTGCTGGCTGGGAATTGCACTTATCACACAGCAGTGAACGAGGATGACGGCATGACAAAGCATTGGCAGAGTGTACACAACCATCACAATTCAAACAGAGACGGGCAGAATCTGACTTGCAGTATACTACTGCTCTTACAACCCCACAAAGGTCACATAGAGGTTCCATACTCGTTAAACTCACTGATTCAACATCCTAAATAAACTAACTCTGTGATATCCAATGGCGCGAATTCAGCTTATTATTATCAACCTCGGAGCGCCTTACCCTTCAAAGATCAAAACAGCATCACAAAATAAGAAAACACCTATTTAGAACACAAAACAAAATAAACCAATCCAGCAGAATAGCTCCAAATACACTGATGCAGTCTAATTGTATCCAAAGATTTCAATGTATATGGTAAAAAACGGAAAAATGTGAGCTTTATACATACTAATTAAGAGATGCTCAATCCCCCCCCCCCCAAAGAAACGCTTGCACACAATCAGCCATGATCAAGAAACACAGAATCCATGGATGATTAGCAAGAAAAGGAAATGCAGATTCACAAAGAGAAATATTTTCAAGCAGCACAAGTAATATGCCTTTTTCTTCCCCCTAAGGATTGTAACGAGAAAGAACTAGGTTGGGTGGGTGACAGCCTGAGGGAGCTCACACAGTAGGGTAGTTAGTTATTTATACATGACATTACAAGAATCCAGGTTTTGCGGGGGTACCTGCCACGTGGCAAAATCTATGCATAGAAATAGAAAGTGATCGTTTGGCTGACGTGGAAGGGGCTCATGGAGTGGTCAACCTTTTTATTCGGACACTAGCAATGCGGCAAGTAAGAAAAACGAGTATGTAAATTTTGCTAGAAGTAGTGGCTAACGTCATTGCCGAGATATGTGCGAGCAGATTTCTCGTACAGTTTACTGTATTAGTGTATCTTGATGATTGGATGCACTTCTTGAATAGCACTAGTTTTGCACCCGTGCAATGCACGGGGGGTTAGATTTTTTAAAATTTCTATAGATGTTATTTATATCAATAGAGACATATAATTATAATTTTAATTATTATGACATATAATCAGTATATAAAAATTGAGATAAAAATTAAGATACAAAATGTAATATGTATATTTTAATAAACTAAGAATATTAAACCATTGATTATAAGCCCTTCACAAAAAAAAAAAAAACCTTATATCATGATCTATTATAAAAATAATTCTTCACACATTAAAAAATGAGAATCAAATGACATCAAATAATTAGTTCACATTTTGTAAAACTTCTTTGTATACAACATTAGATGTGGAATTACATGAATTCCTATCTTTATCACAAATTAAAATTTTGAGTCCTTCCTTTTTCTTAACTCTAGAAATGGCTACATATAACTGTCCATGAGAAAAAACTGGACGTGGTAAATATAATCCAACATTATTCAAAGACTGACCTTGACTCTTATTTATTGTCATTGCAAAGCTTACTGAGATGGGAAATTGCCTGCGTTGAAACTTAAAAGGCATCCTTGTGTCAGAAGGTGTTATAAGCATGCGAGGAATTAACACCTTATTACCAGCAGCATTACCAGATATAACCTTTGCTTCTAATACATGAGAACCCAATTTGGTAATCAACAATCGTGTTCCATTGCACAAACCTGAAGACTTATCAATATTTCTTAGCAAAATAATTGGAGTACCAATCTTCAATTTAATAACATGATTTGGTAGTCCGGACCCTTTTACAGTGTTCAAGAATTCTGGGGTACAAAAATCCTCATGACCAATACTGTTTGAATGTATTTTGCAAACATTGTCAGAACTTAAATATACCCTTTCTTCACCGGGAAGTATCTTTAACATGAAATCGTTAATGATATCTACCATATCAAGAGTAGGAGCCAAAATAGCTCTCTCATGAAAGTACTTCATGTCATCCATATGTGTTATTAACAATGGATAAGTACTATCGACAATACTCTTAATAGGATCAGAAGTATAGTTTATAAGAAATTCATCAGGTATTTCTATACTTTCTTCACCATCATTCTAATACTCAACTTTCCCATCCCCAACTTTTAGTATCCATTCAGCAAATTGTTGATATTCATTAACTACATTACCCACTGAACCTGTATGAAGCCTCATATTTTGAGTCAATGTCAATACTTTGCAAAATTGCCATAAATAAGAAGAATTAATTGTGGCATGCACAATGTCTTGTCTGCTACCTTTTGGTATGACTGGCAATATCTGTCTAAAATCTCCTCCCAAAACTACCACTTTACCTCCAAAAGGTTCATCCATACTTTTTTTGTTTGAAAACCTTAATATGTCTCGAAGGCTTTTATCTAATGCCTCAAAACAAAATCTATGAGCCATAGGAGCCTCATCCCAAATTATAAGTTTTGCTTTCACCAGTAGTTCAGCTAATGGTGTACCTTGCTTGATGGTACATGTAGAATCTTCATTTATCTCTAATGGAATACAAAATCGAGAGTGAGCTGTTCTTCCTCCTGGAAGCAACTGAGCAGCTATACCACTTGAAGCAACATTAAGTACAATATCTCCTTTTGAACGTATTGCAGCAGAAAGAGTATTCCATATGAATGTCTTCCCTGTACCTCCATATCCATAGACAAAAAAGAAGCCACCTCGCTCAGATGCTACTGCAGACATTATTGTATCATACACAATCTATTGCTCTTCATTTAAACATGATATTAACCTTGAATGTTCGACCATTAACTCTTTTCTATTATAACAGAGCTCATCTAGCATCAATCTATTATTCAAATCTGTCAAATCAAAGTCCACAGGAGTAGGCATTGATGGAAAATCATTCAGACTCCGTCCACTTGTTCGCAACAATTTTTCAATGTCATATAAAGCATAATTTTGTATTTCTTCATCATTGAGCTGCAAAGTTTTATAACATTAGGAAAAAAATGTTAGAACCAAAGAAATAATTTTTCTAAAGTATAGCTTAAACATAATAACACATATATCTAATAAAATAACAGAACTAACAAAATTATTTTCTAAATTTAAAATAAATGGATATATAAAGAACTTACCATCATATTGTAATAATCTTCTTTGACGATATAGGATATCTTCTGATAAATATTTCCAAGTTTTATTCCACACATCCTCTGGTAAATTAATACTATTAGACAAGAGCAAAGTTACAAAAAGTACTCTTAATTGGTAACCTGAAGCCCAAAAACTTGCTTCTTTTATAGCTTCAACATATTCATTGTCATCATCAAGAAGACCCATAGCATAGCATGCTCCTTTGAAAGTATCATATAATACTCCATCCACAGTTCGTATATCTTCATAACTGGTTGCTCCTTTAACAAAATTCAACAATATACGCAGGAAATACAACTCACCACTACCAGGATGAATGTAATACATTCTCCCAATTGCAAAGCCTCTTTTTCTTGGTACCCATTTTTTCACATCACATTTCCAAACAAATCGTGTAGGAAAATCAGCATATGTTAGATCTTTTGCTTCTTCATACTCTGCATTTGCTTCCATCCATGCCAAGAACATAGTTTTTTTACCATCAGTCTTTTCCAAAACTGAATCTAATGGCTCATTATCCTCAAAATAAATGCTTTGTTCATTCGGAAGGTGAAAATTCAATCTTTCTACTGGAGGATCTCTAAAATTGATATCATATCCAAAGATTCTCCAGGCAGCTTCACATGGAGAAACATATCTACAATCATAGTATCTTTTGATCTCATCAACAATTTGCTCAGATTCATTTTGTTCTGTACTTTCATAAAATGCAGCTGTTACTCGATCATGGCCTTTATTTACGTACTTAAATAAATACTTAATCGATCTTGATTGGTTACACCATTCTACATTAATATGAGCCCCATACTTTAGCAGAAGTTGAGGATTATAAGGAACAACGTATCGATTGTCCAATGGAATACCATTTTTTAGCACAATGACTCCATTATCTCTACGCTTGTACATTGGATATCCTTCTTCATCTATTGAAGTTCTGTCATTGAACTTTTTTGGAAAATGCTTTGAACAACAACCATCAACCATGCAAGGAGAGGAGGGATTTGCTACTCCACAAGGTCCATGAATCATAAGATTCTTAACAGCATTATGAAGCTCAGGAAATTCATTAGGATCTGGAATCTCAGCACTTATTATTTTGTCTACGTCATCAACAGTAGGATATTTGTAGTTTGGATGCAAAAACAATAATATATGCACATGGGGCAACCCTCTTTTTTGAAATTCCGCAGTGTAGAGGGCTACAAATATAGAAAAATCTCAAAATTAACAAAAATAAACACATATTTCATATAATAATTAATAAAAATTAGTAAGTAATAAATACATACCAGCTTTAACTTTGCCAAAATATTGACCATGTCTTAAATCACGCATTAATTGATCCAGCTTAATTTTAAATATCCTACAAAGGATATCAGGACGATCCTCTGGACGTATATTTCGTTTCTGAACAAAGCGTAGAACTTCAGGCCATTTAGGATTGCAAGTAAAAGTAACGAACAGATCTGGATATCCTGCCCACCTACAAATAGACATTGCATCTTGATAATTTTGGATCATATATCGAGCACCACCAGTGAAAGAAGAAGGAAGTATTACTCTCTTTCCTTGAGATACTGAATTTGTTTCTCCTCGTAAAACTGCATCAGCTAGTCCTTTGTACAGATCTGCTCTTAAGTTTTTTTGATGTGAGCGAATATATGATAACCTTTCAGATTCAATCATTGTATAAGCATCAACCAAGAATTGTTGAAACAACTTTCTAGAGAGCAATATAGTTACAGCATCTGTTTTTCTATCTTGAATCCTATATGCAAAATATTCACGCATAGATACCCTTCCCCTCTTTGTAGAAGAAATATTTCCACCCTGGCTCAATTCAATATTATCTGTATACCCATCTTGTCCAAAAGGAAACAACAATGGATATTGCAATGCTAAGAAAGAAGGGTGAGTTTCACTAACACGTTGCAGAACACCATTTTGTGTCTCCACAATTACATCTCTCTCTGTATTTGATATTTCAAAGTCTCCAACTATAAGAGCAGCGATCTCTGAACATGAAGGCAAATTGTATTGTCTTGAATCCTTGCCTCTTCTCCTTATCAATCGTAATTTAATATTATTACAACCCTCATACATGATTTTATCCCTTGCCATTCTAAAAGACTTGACTAACACATTATTCTCATCCAACATTCGTTTTAAATCATCAACAACTGAAGAATCATATAAATTATTTATATCAGCCCTGGTCCTAACAAAAAATAAGATAAAACACGTATAAGATATATAATCACAATAGATATAATGCTAATTATTTTGTACAAAAATTTTATAACAATATTATAGGAGAAAAAGAGTTTACCTGATGGCATTGATTCGATTGGTTACTTCATTATCAGTATCATGAATGTAAAGTTGAGCAAATTTAGGTTCGGAACTTGATTGAGGTAATAGACTGCCGATTCGATGATAGTTCTGGCCATTTAGTCTAAAAACATAAGGAGCTCGACCTCGATTAACTGAATTGTCAATTTTTCCTCCTAATGAAGTGAATGAGAACATCATGTTGTAACCCCTAATGTTCTTCTGAAAATCTTTACTCCTACTATCGAAGCCATGTAATAAATTATTAAGAATACATGGAGGCACAGGAACTATTGGCAGAATAACTTTCCCTTGTAAACAACAAATTGAAAACACTGGCTTTCTTGGATGTTTATCTTTTCTTGTTCTCTCTTCATACCACATTTCAGCCTTGCAAAATTGACATTCATATACAGGTTCTCCAATGTCCCAGTAATCTGTGTGATTGGAATGATCTTAATATTAGCATATTATTTGTAAAGATAAACTAATAATTTCAATTATTCTTAGAAGCAAATACCTTCATTGTTACTCGAATTAATTTGTTGAGCAGAATTATTTTCTTCATCAATAACCCAACTAAAATCTGCTTTAGAATCAAAAACCATTTGCAATATGATTTTTTAAAATTGAGAAATAATATTAAAAAAACAATATATGCATAATATAATTACCATATATATTACCATTTTGATCTTCATTGCTTATCCGCTCACAAGAACTACCAAGACCTAAAACATAAAAATGTAAATCATAACAAAATACATTTTAAACAGAAATAATTGGAATATAATAAGAGAAAATAATTAAATACACATATATACATAATATATTTACCATCTTTACCATGATTTTGAATTTCATTCCTTAGTAGCTCACAAGAACTATCAATACCTAAAGCATAAAAATATAAAAGCATAACTATATATTTTAATTAGACATAATTGAAATCTAGGAAGATGATAGAAAAACGAATAACCCCTGAAAAAAATAGATGACTATACTTACCAAGATTTTGATCTTCATTCCTTAGTAGCTCATAAGAACTATCAATACCTAAAGTATAAAAATATAAAGCATACTTATATATTTTAAATAGACATAATTGAAATTCAAAAATATTATAAAAAAAAAAAGAATAACCCCTAAAAAAACAAATAAAGTACTTACCAACATGTTTTCTTTCATTTGGCAATGGGATTGATTGACATCCTCCATATTTATTTTTTATATGTGTGACAATGCTATCACCTACTATACTGCCACTGGTATTATTTCTATTTGTTATATCTGCCAAGCATCTTCGACTTTCATAATTTATTTTCACCCTCTTTTGAGTCTTGTACAAAGTATTTTCCATGGCATTAACAACCACTTCATTAGTTGAAGCAGAAGAACAATCCTTATCATTGGAATGTAAGTCTGCTTGATAAAAAATAAATACAAAAAAAGGAAAAGAGTTACGTTAACCCATAAATTTTAAAATAAGATACCCTATAAAAAGATATAGGTTAAGTTAACCCATTAATTTAAAAATATGATACCTGTATGAAATATCAAAGGTCTTGAGCGTTTTTGATTGATAATAGACTTACGCCTCTTTCTATGAATAAAAGCTATATCTTTTTCCATGTGAAGGGCTGTAGTATTCCTTCAACAATAATTCTTGTAATTTATTAAAATGAAAAATAACACAGTAGAATAACTATATCATTATATTAGTTGCTTTGTGTCTTAAATGTTAAATCAAAAAGAAATAAACTAACATTACATATAACATTTGAGGACAAAAAATATTAAGCATTTTGTTCTCAAAACTAATTCAATATAGATAACATATATATATAGGAAGTGAAAAAAGAAAAAACATTGGTGACTAACTTAAATCTCACACTATTGACTATATCTACTATATTGCAGGAACATGATGATGATAATAAATACAAAATAAATAATGAAAACATATGACATGAATTTTGAGGGAAAAGTGAAAGCAGAGAGAGTAAAGGTTTTTTTTGTTTCAAAACATGGCATCAGCAACAATAAGATTATATTCACCATAATCATATGGGTAATCAATAATCTCTTCTTTGAACCCCTCTACCCATTTCGTAAACTAATTTTTTTATCTCTGTCATCCCCTTACCCATTCAATTCTAAGCCTTGTCCATTAAACAACTGCCGTTTAATTTCATGTCTTATTACCTTTTATTTTTTGAAGAAAAAGTTTTTTTTAAAATTGGTATTACGTGCAAAGTAAAAAATAAAATTTTGCCTGCCCACGTATCTAACATAATATATAAATCAATTTTTCAAGGTTTATTTGATACATAAAAAATCAAAGATTAAAAAATATATAAAAGCACTTTATAAATAAAAAGAAAATTCCTATACTCAGTTTTGTTTTAAAAAAAAGTGTAGTTTTTATTACAATAAATTTTTAATGATATCAGTTTTTATTTTTTTTTATTTTCATACAAATAGAGCCTAAAATTTCATCCAACATTTTAAATTTGAAGATTCCCATTTCATTACATGTAAAAAATTGTTCAATACCAATTTTTAAATATGATAGAATGGAGTCAACACAAAAAATGAAAAATTAGCACATTATATTAAATAAAATAGCTGTTGAGAAGTTAAAAAATGAGTTCATACCTGATCAAACTCTGCAGACAGAGACGAAGGAATAAACCTGGAGAGTGCAAATCAGCGATTTGGCAGAGTGGTTAACAATCAGCGGGCTTCAGCGCACGTCTTATAATTGGTATTTGTTTTTCTTCAATCTATTAAGCTGCCGTGATCGAATCATCCAACAGGCCCTTCTTTGGAATTCCAAGGCTTTACACGTGCATTGTGGTATGGATTGAATTTATTTCATCATCGGAAAACAAATCGCCACATTTCAGAAGCATTTATAATGTATATGGGAACGTAGCTCATGGGGAACAAATTCAGATGCAATAATAAATAATAACAATATACCCAAGAACATCTTCCTGCAATAATTATGCAAGTGTTAAACCAGTCTCTGTTTTTGAATCAGATGATGAGTTAGGAAGTTCTGATTCTTCAAATTCGAGAACAGCTAATTCTGAGTCTCAGTCAAACTTATCGAGTTCTGATGAGAGTGACAATGACAAGAGGCGAAGAAAGAGTAGGAGAAAGCGAAGCGATTATATGCTATTGTGGGTATTAGCTCATCTTGCTCCTGCATCCACAAAGCAGGGGTCGAGTATTCTTTGTTGCACAAAGTATTAATTCTCTCTGAGCATATTCTTTATTATAATTTCTGCATCCATAGAGCAGGAATATCATTTGGAACATTCGGCTTCTGCATCCACAAAGCAATGTAATATTTATAGATGCTACAGTTTGCTCATGGCCTGTAATTAGACTGCGGCTTTTCATCTCCGACGCTTTCTCCTGGACGCCTTTACCAATTGGTTTCCCAAAACGTTAATGTAAGAAGACTTATAATAGGACCAAACGACGTAGCACGCAGGAGCATTTTTTTAATTTTATGGATTGTCGTTTTTCATCTCAGCACTTGGTTTTCTATCTTTTAAAATTAATTGGAAGCTTAAAGGACGTGGCACCTAGGAGCATTTTTTACTGGAATGGGTTGTCCTTTTTTTATTATATTTGCAATTGGTTTTTTCTTTTTTAAAAATAATTGGAGACCTAAAGGGAAAAACTTAAAGTTGACACCTGTCCCAGAACCAAACGCCTGTAATTAGTTTACGCTGATGTTCCAGTTAAAGCTCCCAGCTATATTTATAGATGCTACAGTTTGCTCCCTTATGTGAGATTAATTTTATTATGTCCTTTTTTCTCTCAGCATAAATCTAACACGCAAACTGTGCACTGAAAAAAAAATTAATTTTCTTCATAATCCATGATTGTTTAGACGATTAAGAAATGGTTATATAGATATATATAGGTATATGTTGGTTTGTGTACGCTGGCCGTTTCGATGCATACGATCCTTCCTCATGTCTCACTCTGAACGATAGCGAAGTTTTGTTACCAGATTCAGCTTGTGTTAAAAGGGCAAGTTTAATTTATAATGGCGACATACCCATCTCGTCTCCGGCAATATTATCTTAATAAATTGAAAGGGGAACCGTCGCTATGTTTCTTCACCCTTTCATTGTATTTAATACCTTGGATGTAATCAGATATGCATAGCCATTCAAACGTGTTTTTTTATTTTTCAATTTTTGAAGAAAAACAAAATGAATTGTGGTTGCTTTCTCTTCTTTTTGCCTAATACTGACAGAGCTATACCACATGGTCATCTTCGTCTTATTCAAAATTTTATATATATGGTAATTATCTAAATTAATTTGACATCAGAAATTACAAACTTTCCATATCATTGCCTTGGATATATATGTGTCCCGTCATATGCTAAAATTAAGTACACTATGCAGTAAATGAATTCAAACTCTGGTGGGTCTTTTGTCATCACTGTGAAGCTCTATATTCACAGCAATGTGCAACCATTGTGACGATTCAACATGTAGGTGGCCACTTATGTAGGCTGACACACTCATATTTAAAATGGCAAATTCTACCTTTTATTGAAAATGCCCATAGGAATAACACAACTTGAACTGATCCATAACAAAGTAAACATCCATATCAGAACCAACATTGAGTACACTTAAAAAAACATCCATCTCAAAACAAACTACTAAATTAATCCATAACAACTGAATAACACTATATTCTACTTCTTAGTTTTCATAATCATTTTAGTAGTAGAGAATTGAATATCCTTCTCATCAGCAACTATGGTCTCTAAAATCCCACTCTGATCTGCAGAACCACCAGTAGGTGTAAGAGATTCAGGATTATTGTCAACTTTTCCAATATCATAACCATCCATATTACAGCTTGCACTAATAGAACGCTGCATCTGGTAACAAAAAGATAGCATTAAATTTATATATATAACTGCATAAATTTTAAAAAAATGATTAAAAAAAATCAGTAATCAAAACAAAGTTCTTACTTTATCTTCACCTATAATACCCTGCTCAACCTCTGTTGCATGACTTATCTTGGATTGACTTGGAATCTAATTTTATGAAAATGCAAATTACATCATGAATCATGAATTAATCACTATGACAATAACGGTTATTGTAATGCTAAGAAAGAAGGGTGAGTTTCAATATGTAAACTAAGAAATGTATTAACATCACACTTACCTCTGATGAATCAACAGTAGACATAAATGATTCTATCATAAAAGCATCGGAAGTTAACTTTTTAACAGTATACACAGGAACAACCTCACATAAATTTTTTTTTGATACTTCAACCTTGAATAAAACTCTTCGTCCCAACAACTCATCAAATTTCTCAGGCAATTCATTGGAATCCTCAAACTATAAGAAAACAAATACCAATTATAAGACCTTTATATTACAAAACTGCACTGGGGACTACATGAGCCTAATAAATAAATTAATTACCTTATCAAATTCCTTTTTCAGATCACTTGCACTGACTTGAAGTAAATACTTAGCTTCCCTTTCAAACATTATAAAAGAAGCATGGCTAGTAGCATCGATCACTCTTATCTGCAGCTTATACCTAACCATAAAGCATGATGTAGTTGTGATCATTAACTATTTATCAATAATAATTTGAAAAACATTTAATATATATATATCTGTTTTAAAAAGGGATAATACTTACATGGGAACTACATCATAAACCCTCTTGCAACATTTTGGACAATAAAACAGACCACTCTCTGGCATCACACTCTTATTACATCTCTTACATGCATTGTAATACCACTGTCCTTCATTCTCAACAGCAACAATAGTGGCCAGACACACATAGACACCACTCTAGATATAAATAAATAAAACATTAACATTAACTCGTGGTTTTAGAAAATGGATAAATGTCCTTTAATAAAAAACAAACCTCCTTGCTTGATCTAATTTCATCAATATTTCTTCGTTCAGATAGAACAACAAAGTCCTCATAAGGTGTGGTTACACTCTGAGAAGATATGTGGCTTGGAGTGGACATGAAATTGGTATCATTCACTATCAACCTTCATAAATTTATTCAAAAACATTTGCTTAGAAAAGATGGAATCATATAAACATTAAAAAGAATACAAAAAAAAACAAATACTAACTGATTTTTAAAATCATTAATCTCTTGAAGATCAGCATTCACTAAAATCCGTGTAGCATACATGCTGCTTGATATTGATCTAGGAGCTGAGAGGAAATATATCAAGACTACATCAAATGCATTAATAATTTGATATCATTCATAAAGAATATAATCTCCATACCTGGGTAATTTTTTATTTTGCACCACTGCATTATCACAACCACAGGCCCTTCGTTTATGTCTTCTAGCATTTTTGATGCCTCCTCTGCATGCTTGGCCCATAAGGTACAACAAAGTCTATTCTTCCTATATTGGTGGAGAAAATTCATTAAGTAATAAACATGACTGGATGTTATTATATAAAACTCAAACAAACATGACAATGTACTCAAGATTCTCTAGGTGCAAGATGATTTTCCTTCTCTTCACCCCATCCTTGCAGTCTTCCTCATTATCTTCGATTTCACATACCTTACCAATAACATCTGCATCAAACATAACATCATAAAAATATGTCTCTATTGAATATGTTAGGATCTATTTTTTTCTCAAGTAGATGGAAGTATTACCGACTAAGAATTTGTTATCAACGACACTGTTCTGTATATCTTCAAATGAAACAAACTTAAATCCATATTGATCAATGGTGCCATTATCATCACATGCATATATATAAGTTGAAGACTGGAAACTGATTTTATAAGCATGAGAAGTCGCACGATATTCTCCTGTGTTTTGTCCTATCCCAAAATTACTAAGCATATACACTATGCCCTCTTTAATCAAATCCTCAAACTTAGGAAAGAAGACTCTTTTAACAGAGGCTTGGATGCGGCCCCCCTATATAAACAAATAGTAGTGTCAGGATTTGAAAAGATGTTATATGGATTCTCAGAACATAAAATAAGATTTAAAAATATACATTACTCACATCTCCATCCACGAGTATCATCTCCAGAGAACTGATGTCATTCTCATCTCCATATCTAGGCATATACCATTTTCGAACTACTCTAACTCTTATCTTCCAAGAAGCCTTGAGAGGACTAATTTCAGAGATTGAATCCAAACGACGTGCCATTGAATAAACACAGAAAGAACCCAAACAATCCAACAAATAGACTAACAGAAAAGTATTGAATAGAACCATAAGTATTTATATTTATAGACATCAAGTAAGACCGATTAATGAAAAAATTAGTGTGCCGTTTGAATACCCAATAAAATGAAAGCTTCGGGTAGACACAAATACTCATACTGCATCAGAAAACATAGAGAAATAACTTGAATAGGCGGTCATTAATTTCACCATCGGAAAACAAATCGCCACACAGAGGAATATGGTTGCTGCAAGAACCTGTACTCATACCCAATCGTTAGCCAGTCATTTACTGCAGCAAAAATCTAAAAGACCATGCCTTTTCATATCCGATGCTTGAATAAGAATATAGACTGAATTAATTTCACCATCAGAAAACAAATCGCCACACAAAGGAATATAGTTGCTGCAAGAACCCGTACTCATACTCAATCGTTAGCTAGTCATTTACTGTAGCAAAAATCTAAGAAACCGCGGCTTTTCATCTCCGATGCTTGAATAGGAATATAGACTGAATTAATTTCACCATCGGAAAACAAATCACCACACAAAGGAATATAGCTACTGGAAGAAACCTTACTCATACCTATTCGTTAGGAGGTCATTTACTGCAGCAAAAACCTAAGAGACTGCAGCTTTTCATCTCCGACGCTTTCTCCTGGACGCCTTTACCAATTGGTTTCCCTAAACGTTAATGTAAGAAGACTTATAATAGGACCAAACGACGTAGCACGCAGGAGCATTTTTTTAATTTTATGGATTGTCGTTTTTCATCTCAGCACTTGGTTTTCTATCTTTTAAAATTAATTGGAAGCTTAAAGGACGTGGCACCTAGGAGCATTTTTTACTGGAATGGGTTGTCCTTTTTTTATTATATTTGCAATTGGTTTTTTCTTTTTTAAAAATAATTGGAGACCTAAAGGGAAAAACTTAAAGTTGACACCTGTCCCAGAACCAACTTTTGGAAGAACTTTAGTATAGATATATAGATTTTATAAAAATCAAATTAGATATCAACTCATCTTCTCTTTGCTTTTTTTTTTCATTTTAATTTAAATTAAATTTAGATTATTTAAATTTTGTAATTTTTATATTTTAATTTAAAAGAATATAAAATTCAGAATAAAAATAATCTTTTAATTATTAACTTTAAAAAATAATAATTTAAATTAAAAAATAAAATATCATATATGAGTCATCTCATCAAATTTAAATGATTCAAATTTAAAAAGGCACCTACTGGGTTGGTATAAAGATGGCATAAGTATGCTACTATGTGCACGTTAATGTGATAAAAGTTAAAAAGTATTTACCATATTTATATTAGTCGAATTAAAAGTCAAATGGCATTTAAGTTTTTGAAAACACGATATTATCATTACTAGTTATATATTATATAATGATAATAACAATAAAATCTTTTTCTACCAAATAAAGTTAGTTATATGGATCAATCGAGGATATAAAGTTTTATTATAAATCATATTTTTAGATAAATTATTTGATTCTAAATCCTTCTTAATATTTTTTTTTATAATTTTTCTTAGTCTCTCTCAATTTTTGACTATTGGACTACTCTCTATCTGATTAACTCTCCTAATTGGGACTTTTATAAATCTTCTCCACACATGCCCAAACTATTTAAATTGCAATTTTACAATCTTTTTCACAATAAGTCTAACTTTCATTTTTTTTTTAATGCACTCATTTGTAATTCTATCTTATCTAGTGTATCCACTTATCTAATACAACATTCTCATCTTTGCAACTTTCCTCTTATTCTCTTGTTAGTTTTTTATTGTCCAACACTTAGTTTCATATAACATTACAAGTCTGATAACTGTACGATAGAATTTACCCTTAAGTTTTACATCTTCCTCTATTTCCATATCATATTATATGATGGACCCAAAATATTTAAACCGTGCAACTTGTGACGTGATATGTTCTCTAATTTTCACTTCTGCATTAGACCTAGTGCTTCTCTTACTAAACTTATATTTCATATACTCCGTTTTACTTTTATTTAAACGAAATTCATGTGCTTCTAAAGCTAATTTTTACATTTCTAACTTCTCATTCATTTCATCTCTCGATTCTTTAACTAAGACTATACTATTTACAAAAAACATGCATTGTATCACCAGCTCTTGAATATGTTTTGTAAGTACATCTAAGACTAACATAAACAAATAAAAATTTAAAGTTGACCTCTAATATAGATTAATAGTTATTGAAAATTTTTCTGTGAATCATCATTTTGTTCTTACACTAATTATAACCACATTCTACATATCTTAGATTACTCAAATATAAACTATACGAACTTTTTTTTTCCAAACCTTCCATAAAACTTCTTTTGACACCTTATCATATATCTTTTTCAAATCGATAAACAATATGTATAAATTATTTTTATTCCTTCGATATCTCTTCATCAATCTTTGTAGCAAGTATATCGCTTCTATTGTCAACTTTTATGCCATAAAATTAAATTGATTCTCTATAACTTGAGTCTCTTGCCTTAATATTTGTTCAATTATCCTTTCTCATAACTTCAAAATATAACTTATAAGCTTAATTCCCCTATAATTTATATATTTTTGTATGTTTCTCTTATTTTTATAAATAGGGATTAAAGTATTTCTCTTCTATTAGTCCCACATTCTCTTGTACCTCATAATTTCGTTAAATAACTTTGCAAATCAATTTATATTTTTTCCTCCTAAACCCTTCCGTACCTCAATGAGTATATTATCCAATCCAATTGTTTTGTTATTTTCCATTTGCTTTAATGATTTTTTAACATTTGACTCTCGTATCCTACAATAAATATTATAACTAATATTTTATAAATAATAAAATAGTTATATATTATATAACTATCACAGTTTTGAATGCTTTTTTTACCTCAATAGTTATATATTATATAACTAATAAATAAAAATAATTTATATGTTGTTATTAAATTAATTTTTTAATAATCATGAAATATTTGAAATTTTAAAAATAATGTATTTTATAATGGGTAAAACAATATTATATAATTTATTTCGTTAGCATGAAGTTATCCTGTGGTTAAACTCTAACAAACAATTTTTTATAGTTATATAATGTTAGAATCACATGACTCCTAATTTTTTATAATTTGAAGCAAAATCTCTAATTTACTCTTACTTACTTCAAAACAACTAACACATTCTAGACCTAATTTGAAATTTATTATTAATCCACTGTTACCAAAATTAAAAAAAAAATCACTTTCATTAAAATTATTTTTGTTTTCAGAGTGTTCAATTGAAACCAAGGTGGGATGGAAAGAAATATCTAATTCTCCTTATTGAATTTTGAAATATTTAACCTCATCTGAGGCCTAATACTTAAATTAGTCTCTAATCAATCATCGTTGGAGCAAATCCAAGGCAAATTTGATGTTTGATGAAAGTTAAAGGGAGATTTGGAAGTATGAATCAAAGCTAGGGTGAAATTGAAAACAAATTTCAAACTTAGGTCTTAAATTAATAGAAATAGGAATTTTTATTTTCTATTTTGGCCAAAGGTTAGGAATTTTGATTGGTAAAATAGGAAATTTGAAAATTTTGGATCAAATTGAGAGAAATAAGAAATCAATAGACTATCACTAGCATTGTAAATCACATGACACAATATTACAAGCTTCTAAACAAGGTAAAAAAGTGAATATGGACTCTACTAAACCTTAAACCTTCAACCATAATACTTTAAAACTAAACCTTAAACTTTAAGCAACCAAAAAAAAATTAAATGAAAAATCCAAAACACTGAAATCCTAAAATTTAAATTTAATACCAAAACTCTAAACTTTCAACTCTAAACTAAAAAACACTAAATCTCTAAAACCTTAACCTTAGAATCATAAATACAAAACACCTTACCTTAAAAATTTTCAAATCTAAATAAACCCTATACCTTAAAGTTGAAAATGAAAATCTAAACCCAAAATAATAAATACTAAATCCCAAACCTAAAATCCTATATCATACACATAAAAAAACTTAAACCTTAAATCCAAAACCTTAAACTCTAAGCACTACATTATAAACCCTAAATCTAAAACTTAAAACCCATAATCTAAAATCTTAGACCTTAAATTCAAATTTTATACCATAAAAGTCTAGACCTCAAACTAAAATCACTAAATCATATACCTTAACTCTTGAACCATAGCCATTAGACCTCAAAACCTAGACCAATAGCCTTATAAACAAGTAAAGAACTATAGCTCTAAATCCCAAACATTAAATGTAAAGCCTAAACCAACAAGCATAAACCCTAAAATCCAAACCTTAATCCCTAAATGCCAAAAATATAAAACATAAACCATAATATGCAAAGTCAAACCTTAAACCACAAAATCATAAACTTAGACCTTTACTTTAAGCCCTAAACCTTAAAACCTACAACCTTAACACCAAAATAGTAAACCTTAAATCCAAATCTTAAAAACTAAAACTTAAATCCCAAACTCGCAACCTAAAACCCTAAACCTCAAATCAAAAACCCCAAACCATACATCATAAGCCCTATATCCAAAAAAAACTCTAAACCCTAAAATATAAAATCTAAACCATAATCCTTAAAACCTAAAATCCAAAACCTAAATCATATAACCAAAAAGCTCTAAAGCCTCAACCATAAACACAAACTTGAATTCTATAACCAAAAGCTCCAAAGGCTCAACCGTAAACCAAATACACCAAGCACTAAATCCCAAACCCTATACACTATACTTGATATCCTCATTAGAAAAACCTAAACTCTAAATCATACATCTTAAACCCCCAAACTATGTATTTAAAACACTAGATTCTCAAACCCTAAATCATAAAATAATAAACCTTAAATCTTAAACAAAAAACCCTAAACCCAAAAAATAAAATCTAAAATATAACCAAAAGCACCAACGTCTCAACCATAAACTTTAAACCAAAATCACTAAGCACTAAATCACAAACCCTATACCCTACAATTTATATCATAATTTTAAAACCTAAACCTTAAACCATACATCCTAAGCCCCAAACCATATATATAAAAGACTAAATTTTCAATTTAAACCAAAAACTTGTAAACCCTAAATCATAAAATAATAAATCTAAAACATAAACCATCAACCCTATACATTAATCCCTAAATTCAAAAGTGAAATCCTAAACATTGAATCCAAATTCTAAATCCTAAACCTTAAATCCTACCCTTAACTCTTATGCCTTAACTCTAAAACCCTAAACCTAAACCATAAAATCTTAACTTGTGAGTCTAAAACCTAGATCCTTAAACATGTACCCTAAACCCTAGTCCCCTCACTTTGAAACTTAATATCGAACTTAAAATTCCTAAATTCCAAATTTGAAATCCGAAAATCCAAAACCTTAAGACCAAAACGCTAAACCTTAAGTACTAAAACATAAACCCATAACCCCAAACCTAGCCCTAAAATCCAAAACTTTAACTCTAAACCATGAATTAAAAACTTAAACCCTAAAACCTAAATGCTAAATCATAAACCTTTAACCCTAAACCTAAGCCTTAAACCTTAAATCCAAACCACTAAAACCTATACCTTATACTTATAAACCTAAACCCTAACCTTCAAACCTATGCCTTCTTAAATTATGAACCTTTAATCTTAAATCTTAATCCATACACCCTTAACTGTAATGCAAAATCTTAAATCTTATACTTTGAAACTTAAGCCATATGCCCTTAATCTTAAATCTTGAATCCTAACCTTTGATCCCTAAATGTTATATTCTAAACTTTCAAAGATAAACCCTAAAATGTACATTTTGAAACTTAAACCTCCGACCTTAAATTGTAAATAGCAAATCATAAATGATAAGCCTTTTACCTTGACCCAAACCTTAACCCTTGAACCTTCAACCTTGATCCATAAACCATAAACTACACTTTGAATATAAAGTCTTCAGATTTTTAATAAACTAATATTTAGGTTCCTAAAAAAAAATGTTTCCTTAATTTAGTTCTTATAAAATATTTATCATCAGTTGACTCTAAAATGTTCACAAATTCATGAATATCATATATCTTGTTGTGAACTATGTTAAATCATCAATTTAATTCAATACATGATCATATTAATAAGTCTTTTAAAGTTTTGAAGTCAAATGATAGTAATTTTTTAAAAATATAAATTAATGAAACATGCATATTTCAAAGATTATAATAACAGTTTACTTTTCAAATTCTCTATGATATGATCCTACAATTAAAAAAAAGAGACAAAGATCAAATAGATCCTTTTAACCTAACAAATTCAAAGAGGACATCAAAGGAAAAGAACCCAAAATAAATTAAAAATAAAACAATAAAAGTGAAAAATAAAGATAAATCAAGTTAAAGGCCCATTAATCCTAATATTGGAACAAAAAGAACATCAGAGAGGAAATAATAGAAATAAAAGGGCCAGAAAAAAAAAGGAGAAAATGAAAAAAAAAAAAGTAAAACAAAAAAAAAAAATCCAGCCCAAAGCTGACTCAGAATTGGGCTGGAAATAACAAAAAAGAGAGCCCAAAAGATGGAGGCCCATATTCATTTCAACCCATGAATTCCGGATTCCTCCTCCTTGCTTCACTAACCCGAAAGAAAACCCGAAGGAAGCAAAACAATTCAGACAAAAGGACAAAACCTAAACGGCTGGTCCCCCCTCTCCTCTGCTCTGACTCTCTCCCGTGAACGTTTTCAAGGGCGAAGGGATGAAGTGGTACTGGAGGAGTGCTGGCACCGTAAATTAGGGAAGCAAGGAAGCACGATGAGCTCGTACGAGGGGCAGAAGGGCAAGCCGCGGAAGTGAGAGTGGAGACCACTCTCGGGTTCGCTATAAATAGAGAGGAGAGTCGGGGAGAAGAGGATTTTTTTTTTTTGGGGACGAAGGGATTCAAGAGGCTGAGGGGGTGCAGTGAGGATTCTTGGGATTTTCTTTTCTTTCTTTGGTGACTGGAGGGGAGTCTGAGAACCAGAGGGAGGAAGGTGAGTCTCTCTGGATTTCTGGAGGAGTAATTTAATATTAGAGAGGAGGCGAAGGAAATCGAGGAGGAGAAAGGATCCTTTTGGGGAAATTGATTTCGAGTAGGAAAGAGAGACTGGGTGGAATTCATAAAGGGATTAAAAAGATAAAAAAGAGATTCTCCCGAGAGGGTGCCGAGAAATTTTTGGGTGGAAGATCCTCCGAGCAATATTCTGGAGGGGATTTCTTGGGACGTTTGGTGCTGTGGAAGGGAAATCCTGGACGAAGTTTGCTGATTCCGGGGAGAAAAAGAACAATTCATATCAGCCTAGAATTAATCAATAGTTCCAGTGTTTAGCCTGAGTAAGCAAGCGTCGAAAGGTACGTTGTTTTAGTCTATCCTGTGCTGTCTGCTCTCTTCTTTGCTGAGAATCGTGGCTCCTGGACTGAACCTTTGAATTTTAACTGATGATTAAACATTGCTGTTGATTTGTGGTTAAACCTTGTTGTTGATTTGTGTTAGTCTTCGAATTTTAATTGATGTTTGAACATTGCTGTTAATCTGCATAGTCTTTGAAAGTTAACTGAGGCTTAAAAATTGCTGTTGATTCGGATTGGCTCTTGAAAGCTTTAGATGCTTATTTCATAGTCTGGCTGCCAGTGTGATTCCAATAGGATCTGATACCTAATATTATGGTCATATGTGTTTAATTCTGGTTATCGTAAGAGATAGAATCTTATACAATCCCCAGGAAAGGCCTAGCACATGTTTGATAAAGTGCCTGAATGAGGCTCCAGTAGATTGAGCCCTTTTCTGTCTTGTTTTCATATGCAACTGGGATATACTTTGTTAGCGTTATGGGGTCTGGAACCTTCATGTGGATTGATTTTATTTGTTCATATCATTTTTATTGATACAATAGAATTCTAAAAATCTTCTGCTCCCGCGAATGTTTTCTTCCCCATTGTTGTTGTTGCATTTCTGTGGAGTGTGTTGCTCGTTTTGGGTAGCACGAGCATGTTGATGGGGTAAAATGGAGGAACTTGATTGCACTGCCCCAGGGACGACCATATTGGTCTCGTTGGAAAAGGGACGATATGCTGAAAGATCCAATTGTAATTCATGTACTTTTTTTTTATGGATTTTGTAAATCTGCCTGATAATGATGCTGACTACTAACACTGAGCACCCCACCCTCACGAATATAAGTTATTCATTTTTTTTATTTTCTTTCTTTTATTTTGATTTTTACTTTCCTTTTATCTATTTTATTTATTATCCAAGTTACTAGTATGGCCGTGTGGGATTTTATATCCCCTTAGGCCCATAAGAATAAACCAAAAGGTCATGTGTGGCAATGAGCCTCCTTGGTACCATTTTGGGTCATAAATTTACATTTTCATGTTTTTGGGCTTCAATGGCCGCTTCGAAAGTTTTTTTTAAGAAAAAAATTCAAAAAAAAGGGAAAGTAGGAGAGGGTTAATTATTCCTTAAAACAAATTACTATTATTATTCGGAGTCTTAAGATTTGTTTTTTCTAGGATGGGTCTCTTAGAAAATTAAAAAAAAATCGCATTGCAAAAGTCTAAAAGCATTTGTTAGAGTTGGCCCCTTTTCCTTAAAAAAAAAACAAATCAAATGAAAATAAAAATAAAAAATGGAAAATAAGAGAAGCAAAAGAGGCTTAAATAATAATAAAAATATAAATATAAAAACATTCGAATAAGCACACTAAAAAAAAATAACAAATATAAAAATATAAAAATATAAAAATAAAACAAAACAGAACAAAAATAATAATATCGAAGAATTAAAAGGAGGCCAATAAAATCAATAAAAAAAACTAGAAAAAAAGGGAAAAAAGTGAATCGAAAAGGAGATAAAAATTAAAAAAAAAATAAAGGATAAAAACAACAAAAAACAATAAATAAAATAAAATACAAATGGAACCCAAAAATAAATAAATAAATATTAGCCAAATAAAAAAGAGGAAGAAGAAGAAAAAAAAAAGAGAAATAAAGACATAAAACAAAAGATAATAGCAAAAACAAAAAGAAGAAAGAAAAAAAAATAAGAATAACACAATAACAAGAAATTAATTAAAAAAACAAACAAACATACAAACAAACAAAACAAACAAACAAAAATAAACAAACAAATGTAAAAAGGAGAAGATGAAATAAAAAATGTTAGGGAAAGAAAGAAAAATTAAAGAATACAAGAAAAGTAAAATTAAATTTTTCTTTAGTAAATTAAAACATATGAACTAATTTTAAAACTCATTTTATTTATTAAAGGAAAATGCAATTTATCTTCTTCATCCTTTCAAAAAAAAAACAACAACACCCAAACAAAAAAAGAAAAAAAAAAAAGACACATAAAAAAAATAAAAAACAAAAAATGAGGAAAAACAAACAAACAACACAAATAAAAATAAAAAATAAAATACGAACAAAACAAAAATAAATAGAACTAAAAACAAAAAGAAAAACAAAACAAAATAGAGCACAAAAATAAAAATTAACCAGAAAAAGAAACAAATAGAAAAACAAAAAAAAAGAACAATAACAAAACCAAAAGAAAAACAAAAAAGAAATAGAAATAGGAAAAAATAGAAAACAAAGAATAATAACAAAAAGAAATAAAAATAAAAATAAAAACAAAAACAAAAACAAAAAGAACAAAATAGAACCCAAAAAAATAAAACAGAGATAAAAACAAAAATAAAATAAATAATGACAAAACAAAACAAAAATTAAACAAAACAATGATAAAAAGAGATAAAGAAAGAGAAAAATGGAAAAAACATAAAATGATGAAGAAAAAAGAGAGAGAAAAAAAGTGCAAGGAAAACAAAATTAAATTTACCTTTAAAAAATCAAAACACATCAATCAATTTCAAAATTCGTTTTATTTGTTAAAAGAAAAAGTAATTTTTATTTTCTTTATCTTTTTGCAAAAAAGAAAAAAAGAGAAAGACAAAAACAAGACAAAAACAAAAAAAAGAGAGAGGAAAAAGACAAGAATAAAAAACAAATTAACAAAACAAGAGGGAAAAATTAATTAAAAATTAAAACAAAAAAACAAAGAAAATATAAAAAACATAGATAAAAAATATAAAAAACACATAAATAAACAAAAAAACCAAAAAAACACATAAAGCAAATACAATTTTTTGTTGAACTACGTAGACTTTGATCCCCATTTAGAAGTACGTAGGCCCTAGGCTCTCATCCTAGGTCAAGTCTGCTTTTGTAAATAATCATTTTTTTTATTTTATTTCTTTAATTTCTTTCCTCTTATTTTAAATCTTATTTCTTTAACTTCTTTTTTTCTTTTTACTCTTAATTTTATTTTATTTAATTTCTTTACTTTCTTTTTGTATGTGATTTGTTAAGAAGAATTAAAATATATTAAAGGCCATGATAATTTTGCACAACTAACTTAGGGTAACTGTTCTTAAGAATGGGTGTAGTGGGGTGCTTAATACCTTCCCTACTCACAATTGACTCCTGAATCCATTTTCTGATTCGCAAACCATTTTTCTCACAAAAAGGCTTTTCCAAAGTTTTGCCTTTTCAAAAATAAATTTTGGTGGCGACTCCTGAACCCTATCTATTTGCACCATATTTATTTGAATTGTTGTTTACATTTAATTTTTTATTTCGATTTGGTGCCACGCGGTCGTATTTTCGGGTGTGACAGTTTGGCGACTCCACTAGGGACAGCTAGAGAGTCAAGCCCAAGTTAAGTTAGTTGTGCAAAATGTTATGGCCTGCCTTTTATTTGGTTCTCCCTTTTGATTTGTTGTTTGCCTCACATAATTAGGGTAGATAACATGTCTTTCACATGCTTGCTTCCTATGTTTTATTTTCTTGATTGTGTACATAATATATGTTAGGATAGATAATATGAGGAATAAAACCTTATGATAGATGACCATATTTGTATATTTTACTTCTTCTTGCTTATATCTGTATATATATTTCTTTGCCTTTTATTCTGCTAGTTTGCTTAGCAGATGAGGGTTGGGCAGTCCATAAGATGAAAAGGTAAATTCTCTCCTCACACACATCACTAATACACAAATATATCACACACGTTATGGGCCATATACTCGGGTCTGAGTGTTTCCTAAGTTAGTAGAGATTTATATTGATTTCTCTGTGAAGTCTCGTGCTTCCTGAGGCTATTATGAAGACTTCACCTAAATTGTATCTTGTTATATGGACGGGACTTGTGTAGGATACTTTTTCCTCTCAAAGTCAAGTCTATATAGTGAGATCTTCACCTCATAGTGGGGGCAATTTAGGGACCAATGATTAGGGGTCATAGATCTACCATGAAAACTTGCACTGATAATTAAGCTATAGATGCCTCCTAAACAGTTAGAGTCAGGCTTCTATAAACCATTGATCTCAACCTAGGGTCTACTCGTGTTAGGACAAAAGGGAGCATTTTGATCTTTTCTTCTCATCGTACTCATGCATTCAATAAAAGTCATAGGGAAAGTGACATATTGTCACTATTAACTAGAGTAGTTAACGAGATGCCATTGTACAGTTGGACATATGTTAATTATGATAAAAGTATGCATTAGTGCAACTAACCATTACTTAATGGATTTTCAACCCTAAAAAGGTTAATAATCACATTTGTCATGATCTCACGGAAAAAAAACCTTAAACACGCATTCATTCCTTCATATACATGCAAAAAATAATAATAAAAAAAAACAAAGAGAGAAAGAGAGATAAAATAAAATAATAAACAGTACACAACCCATTTTCATTCTTTAAAACCTCCACCCCATAAAATAAAATTTTCCTTCATAGAAAAGGAAAGAACTTTTAAAATTCTGAGAAATTATAATAAGTTTGTCGCATCATCAAGTGAGTGTCATGTCTTGGGTAGCAATTAGAATTATTTTAAGGCATCAATAGTGTAGATAAGCATATTTCTCTCAGTTTGATTGTCAACTGTTTTTCTCCAATGAAGCAATAAGTTTCTCAAGAAAAAGTACAAAGTTTTTCTTCTTTTCTTATACCAAGACATAATTCTCAACTCTGTGTGAGTGAGTATGCAACATTAAATCCATCACACATCAGTGGATCATTAAATTGGCTCGTTTGTACTAAACATCATCAAAGCCAAAGTTCTAAGCATCAATTGTGTAGAAATTTCCTGTTCTCAAATTGAGTGATAAGCCATAACTTCTTATGAGTCAGTAGGTTCCCAAGGGAATGTGGGAAATTATTAACCAATGATGATAATCCACTGATTAATTGAAAAAGCTAATTTTGGGTCACTTATATAGGGATAGCAAGTTTTGGCACAATATTATGTGTCAATTTTCAAAATAAATGAGGATTAAATTGACTACATGAGTCAAGCTAGTTAAGAACTCAATTTGAGTTGCTGGTAAAAGAATAGAAATTCCTTGGAAGTCGATTTTGTTAACTCTATCATTCATGGTGAAACAATAAGGTCCTAAAGGAAAGTGGAGGATATGAAAATGATTTTAACTTTAGTCAAAGAAAATCTAAATTGGCTAGACTTTCTCGTAGACGTCATCCATGTGGAATTTAGCTTGTTCCCTTAAGATGATTTGTCAACTTTATTTATCCTTGTATGCAATGAAGCATCTGAAGAATATAAAGGTCAATAAAATAGGGATTATCATAAGGATAATATTGAGTGAAAAAGTTCTAAGTTTTGTTTTTGAATCAATTGTTATTTTCAACTTATCTTGGGGGGCAACGAATCCCTTAAAGGAAATAAAGATCCCTTACCCTGAAAAACTTTCATACTAAATACACCCATCAACTTATAAATCAAACAAGTAATAAAATTGCATTCATGCATTGTCATAAGGCATTCCATGTTGAAAATCTGAAAATTTATAAAATACATGATTCTTGGCCCTTTGTAATGAAAAGATTAGCTTCATTTAAAAAAATTCAAATAGAAAGCTACGCTCATGGATAGCCAAGGTGAGAAACTCAGGTATAGAAGCAAAACAAAATAGGTGAAAGGAATCTATCAGAGGTCTTGATAAACTTGGTTATTGTCCCCTAACCTTTCATACCATGATATCTTCCCATTTATGACTACTACCCACCATCATCCTCTCCATTCTAAAGGAATTCGAACTATCCATCTCAAAACTCATGAACACCTATCAAACTTGACCATGCAAAAAATCACACACTATCTTAATCAAAACATTTGCCAATTACCTCATTTGGGATCCTTGCCATTTGCCTAACTTTCATTTAAGTAGCTTTCACAAGAGTATGATGCTTCTTACATTAGCCTCTAACCTTCACACCTAAAATGGCATTGCTAAAAAATTATACACTTGATCCTAAGGTAATGAGACACCCCATTTAAAAAAAAAAAAAAAACAAGTTGCAACCTCTTCATAAACAAAGTGTCAAATGACATAAGAAATAAGATTTCATGAGGATTTCTTGATGATTGAACTCTCAAAGAAGTGGTCTGTCATATCATAATCAGTTAATGCTTGTTTGTTCGATATTCTTTTGTCTAGCTAAAATCTAAAGCTAACAGAAGTTGATTCATTGGACCTTATTTAATTTAACCTTGTCAATACAATGGTCGTATGCTTTCACCTCACCCTTTACTCGTCCTTCCATTCCATCAATTATGTTGACACCACTTATTTCCTTGCATGTTATTTCTAAATAACCGAAAACCCACAAAAAAAAAAAATAATACCTGGAACCCCTTATAAAAAGATTCAATTGATGGAGAAAAAGGTCAAACTTGAAGCTAATTATATGCCCCAAATTCAATTACCAAAAAAAAAAAAAACCAAATTAGAGATACCAATGCATGTCCCACAAGCAAACTAAATCTAGGATACAAGGCATTCTTTGTCTTCCCAAATACAAAGAAGTAACTTCTAGTCACCTCATTTAAGCCAGGAGTGATGTTCATTTCTTTCACCTTAATCATGCAACCTTTGGGATGGGAAGTCTTTAACAAATTTTTATGCCGATAATTCAAATATCAAGAGAGGGTCAAGTTCTTTCAATTATCCAAACACTTCTTAACTATTGCTAACCACTTTGGGCCTGAAAAAAAATTCTTCAAATACCAAACATGAATCGAACCCGAGAAGCAATGAGAATTCTACATAAGGAAAAAGTAATTTTGGCACCATAGGGGATTCCTTTTAGAAAAAAAAAAGATTAAATGAAAAAAGGAAACAAATTGGAGGAAGAAAAGAAAAATTACAGGAGAAAGGAAATTCTCGAAAAGAAAGCTCCCACAGATTAAATTTTGAAAAAAGCAAAAGCTTTTAAAAGGGAGCTTCACCTTAGCATGCAATCCAAGGGCAAAATTCTCAAAGAAGAGTCTTATGTAACACAAGAGGTCAAAAAAAGAAGAAGGAAAAGTCGCTGGAGGAGAGTTGAGCTGAATAAAAAATATCTTTAAAAAAAAAAAGGTTGAGTTAACTGTCATAAGCCAATTGGTCCTGCCAAGATGGTACAATTACTAGAGCCAAATTCTCATTGTGAACTTGCATGAATGATTGGGCCTTATCACTTTTCTTTCTTAAGCTACTTTTTTACCCATTACAACCTTGAGACTTCCTCTCTTGCTAAGTGAATTTTGAGTATAGAATTTTGTTAAAGCAATATAAGAAGGAGATTAATAGGAGACTTGACGGGGATATGGTAATTCTTGAGCCTAATATCTCTTATTTCGTAAACTTATTTACCAAGGCCACATTAAAAACATCAAAAGTCCTTGTTGAAGTTTAGCTTGTTTGCAAAATAATAGGGCAGATTTCCTTGAAGGAAAAGATTTAAAAAAAAAATCAAAATAATTGAAACTGGGGCAAAAAGTTTAGTTCAAAGTGAATTCTTTTAACTACATCCATTGTTTCTTTCAAAAGGAGTTTAAGTCAAAAAATAAAGCTTTTCTCTATCCTATCATATCCATATTCTCAGAATCTCACTTTTCCATTATCCAAAGGAGAATACTTCAAGTGTAGAATTGGGGCATCTTCCCATTCTGTTACATTATGCCAAGCCATTGTCTATTCCATTTCTCCACTCCCAAAACATTTTACATGACCACATTCTTCATCAGCCCTTACGTCCCTCTAATGTTAAAGACCTTTTTCCTTTCTAAAGTTATGTGTTTGTATCCTTTAATGCATAATTGTATTGACATTGTTAACTAAAGTAAGAATGAATTTCACTTATTGTCCTTTTAAGCATTAACGATGAAGAGTTGACAAGAGGAGATTGCTTTGTCAATAGTCCAAATTTAATGGCAAACAGATTACTTAGAAAAAAAAAATTATTTAGAAGTAAGTCAAAGTAAGAGCTTTGGGTCTTCTTAGCTTGAGATACTCCCTCAGGGGCATTTTTGGCTAGCCAAAAACTATCAATAAATTTCCTCATCCAAATAACAAAAGGCAAATTTGGTAAGATAATTGAAAGTTCAACCTTTCTCATTGTGGTAGGTGAAGAGTGTAAAAATTTTTCCAAAAGCAAAGGGCTAAAAATCTTACGTCTTATAAATTTTGAGATTTCTTATGTATCACATGCTTGCATTGAATTTGTACATGGACAAAGCATATTTTTCCTTTTTAAGTCGAATTAAAAAATTAAAAAAGAATAAGATCACATTTATTCTCATCAATTCATTAAAAAAAAAAGGGGATCACATTTTTCTCATCAATTCATTTTCCAAAAAATAAAAAAAAAGGAGTCCAAAATTCAAAATTAGTTTAAGGACATTAAAAAATAATGCTCATTCTCTTTCCCTTTTCCTTCAAAATGATTTTGTTTACAAAAAAAAAAAAGAAAAAGAAAAAAGGGGTTCCAAGTTCAAAATCAATCTAAAAACATTTAGGAATAATGTTCCCTCTCTTCCTCTTTCTTTTGAGGTGATCTTGAAGAAAAATAGAGTCCAAAACTCAAAATCCATTTAAAGATATTTAAACATAATGTCCTCATCTTTTTTGTCTCCATTTGGAGTTAAGTTCACTCGCATAAATTGTGTATATTCTAGAAATAAAAAATTTCAAATTTAAAAAGTCAAAAAAAAAATAACAAAGCAAAATAACTTGCATCTTATATGCATACATATTGCCAGATCCATATAGAGGCAAAGAAAAACATACATTTTAGGGAAGTAGAACAACTTGCATCCCATATGCATCAGACATTCCATGTTTGCATACATCACATAGCCTCTAGTTCACACCAGAGCGAGCAAAAGAAAAATCTGCATGTCATGAAAGGAAGTAGCACATGTTTCATGCATCTTACACTTGCATACATTACATAGATCATAGTTCATGCTGGGGCAAGTGAAAACAAACATTTTGTATTTTATAAAGCATCTTATATGCTTCTTGCATTTCACTTAGGTATACATTATGTGGACCTCAAGTTCATATTGGGGTAAAAGAAAAACAAAAAATGTGCATTCCATAAATTATAGTATCTTACATACCTTATACTTCTAACACTTACAATGATCTTGATTCATATTGGGAAAAAATTGAGTTGTTAAGCTAAAAAGTCAAGCATTTTGCATGCATTGCACGTTTCATATAGGTGCATTACCCTGCATAAAACTTAGATGAATGAAATAAAGTTTTCAAACTTAAAAAATTCACAAAAAAAAACACCCTTAAGTCCTACGCAGAATAGGCACCCAAAGTCTTACACAGAACAGGCATTCAAAGTCCTACGAAGAATAGGCACCCTTAAGTCCTACGCAAAATAGGCACCCTTAAGTCCTATGCAGAATAGGCACCAAAAGTCTTACTCAGAACAGGCATCCAAAGTCCTACGAAGAATAGGCATCTAAAGTCCTACGAAGAATAGGCACCCAAAATCCTGCACAGAATAAGCATCTTTAAGTCTTACGAAGAATAAGCACCCAAAGTCCTACGAAGAATAGGCACCTAAAGTCCTACGCAAAATAGACACAAATAAGAGTCCTACGAAGAATAGGCATCTAAAGTCTTGCATAGAATAGGTACAAATAAAAGTTCTACGCAAAATAGGCACCTTTAAGTCCTACAAAGAATAGGCGCCCAAAGTCCTACGAAGAATAGGCACCCAAAGTTCTGCATAGAACAGGCACCTTTAAGTCCTACGAAGAATAGGCACCCAAAGTCCTACGCAGAATAGGCACAAATAAGAGTCATACGAAGAATAGGCACCCAAAGTCCTACACAAAACAGGCACAAATAAAAGTCCTACGCAGAATAGGTAACAAAATCCTATACAGAATAGGCACATTTAAGTCCTACGAAGAATAGGCACCCAAAGCTCTGCACAGAATGGGCACCCTTAAGTCCTATGAAGAATAGGCACCCTTAAATCCTACGCAGAATAGGCACCCAAAGTCCTACACAGAATAGGCACCCTTAAGTCCTACGCAAACTAGGCACAAATAAGAGTCCTACCAGAATAGACGCTTAAAGTCCTACGCAGAATAGGCATAATAAAAGTCCTATGCAAAATAAGCACCCAAAATCTTACCAGAGTTGTCTAGACAACCTAAAGTCCCGTACCAGAGCAGAATTGCCCTTCCAGGTAAGTTAATTCCCCTCGATCTATTAGCTCCCCAAACAAAATATATGTTTCCATCTTTACTTATTCTTAAGCTAAGGATATCAAAAATTATATTTTCGATCTCCGCGCTTAAGGAATAAGTAAAGAGGGGCAACCTATAAACACTATATTTTGTTTGGGTCGCTCTTACATTTTTTTTTTCATTTAATAAGAGGCAATCAAATCAGCTCGAACAAAATACGTATTCTTATCTTTACTTGTTTCTTACGCAAAAACATCAAAAATTACAATTTCCTTACCCAAGAAACAAGTAAAGAGGGGTTACTGTGAACACCGTATTTCATCTAGGCATGCTCCAAAAATCATGATAAAAATAAAAAAATTAGAAAAAATAATAAAAAAAGAGATAAAGATCAAATAGATCCTTTTAACCTAACAAACTCAAAGAAGACATCAAAGGAAAAGAACCCAAAATAAATTAAAAATAAAACAATAAAAGTGAAAAATAAAGATAAATCAAGTTAAGGGCCCATTAATCCTAATATTGGAATAAAAAGAACATCAAAGAGGGAATAATAGAAATAAAAGGGCTAGAAAAAAAAGGGAAAATGAAAAAAAAAAGTAAAACCCAAAAAAAAATTCCAGCCCAAAGCTAACTCAGAATTGGGCTGGAAATAACAAAAGAGAGAGCCTAAAAGATGGAGGCCCATTTTCATTTCAACCCATGAATTTCGGATTCCTCCTCCCTGCTTCGCTAACCCAAAAGAAAACCCGAAGGAAACAAAACAATTCGGACAAAAGGAAAAACCCTAAACGGCTGCTCCCCCCTCTCCTCTGCTCTGACTCTCTCCCGCGAACATTTTCAAGGGCGAAGGGATGAAATGGTACGGGAGGAGTGCTGGCACCGTAAATCAGGAAAGCAAGGAAGCACGACGAGCTCATACGAGGGGCAGAAGGGTAAGCCGCGGAAGTGAGAGTGGAGACCACTCTCGGGTTCGCTATAAATAGAGAGGAGAGTCAGGGAGAAGAGGATTTTTTTTTTTTTTTGGGACAAAGGGATTCAAGAGGCTGAGGGGGTGCAGTGAGGATTCTTGGGATTTTCTTTTCTTTCTTTGGTGACTGGAGGGGAGTCTGAGAACCAGAGGGAGGAAGGTGAGTCTCTCTGGGTTTCTGGAAGAGTAATTTAATATTAGAGAGAAGGCGAAGGAAATCGAGGAGGAGAAAGGATCCTTTTGGGGAAATCGATTTCGAGTAGGAAAGAGAGACTGGGTGGAATTCATAGAGGGATTAAAAAGATAAAAAAGAGATTCTCCCGAGAGGGTGCCGAGAAATTTTCGGGTGGAAGATCCTCCGAGCAATATTCTGGAGGGGATTTCTTGGGACGTCTGGTGCTGTGGAAGGGAAATCCTAGACGAGGTTCGCTGATTCCAGGGAGAAGAAGAACAGTTCATATCACCCTAGAATTAATCAATAGTTCCAGTGTTTAGCCTGAGTAAGCAAGCGTCGAAAGGTACGTTGTTTTGGTCTATCCTGTGCTGTCTGCTCTCTTTTTTGCTGAGAATCGTGGCTCCTGGACTGAACCTTTGAATTTTAACTGATGATTAAATATTGCTGTTGATTTGTGATTAAACCTTGCTGTTGATTTGTGTTAGTCCTCGAATTTTAATTGATGTTTGAACATTGCTGTTAATCTGCATAGTCTTTGAAAGTTAACTGAGGCTTAAAAATTGCTGTTGATTCGGATTGGCTCTTGAAAGCTTTAGATGCTTATTTCATAGTCTGGCTGCCAGTGTGATTCCAATAGGATCTGATACCTAATATTATGGTCATATGTGTTTAATTCTGGTTATCGTAAGAGATAGAATCTTATACAATCCCCAGGAAAGGCCTAGCACATGTTTGATAAAGTGCCTGAATGAGGCTCCAGTAGATTGAGCCCTTTTCTGTCTTGTTTTCATATGCAACTGGGATATACTTTGTTAGCGTTATGGGGTCTGGAACCTTCATGTGGATTGATTTTATTTGTTCATATCATTTTTATTGATACAATGGAATTCTAAAAATCTTCTGCTCCCACGAATGTTTTCTTCCCCATTGTTGTTGTTGCATTTCTATGGAGTGTGTTGCTCGTTTTGGGTAGCGCGAGCATGTTGATGGGGTAAAATGGAGGAACTTGATTGCACTGCCCCAAGGACGACCATATTGGTCTCGTTGGAAAAGGGACGATATGCTAGAAGATCCAATTGTAATTCATGTACCTTTTTTTTTATGGATTTTGTAAATCTGCCTGATAATGATACTGAATACTAACATTGAGCACCCCACCCTCACAAATATAAGTTATTCATTTTTTTTATTTTCTTTCTTTTATTTTGATTTTTACTTTCCTTTTATCTATTTTATTTATTATCCGAGTTACTAGTATGGCTGTGTGGGATTTTATATCCTCTTGGGCCCATAAGAATAAACTAAAAAGCCATGTGTAGCAATAAGCCTCCTTGGTATCATTTTGGGTCGTGAATTTACATTTTCATGTTTTGGGCTTCAATGGCCCCTTCGAAAGTTTTTTTTAAGAAAAAAATTCAAAAAAAAAGGGAAAGTAGGAGAGGGTTAATTATTCCTTAAAACAAATTACTATTACTATTCGGAGTCTTAAGATTTGTTTTTTTCTGGGATGGGTCTCTTAGAAAAAAAAAAAATTTATTGCAAAAGTCTAAAAGCATTTGTTAGAGTTGGCCCCTTTTCCTTAAAAAAAAAAACAACAAATCAAATGAAAAGAAAAATAAAAAAATGGAAAATAAGAGAAGCAAAAGAGGCTTAAATAATAATAAAAATATAAATATAAAAACATTCGAATAAGCACACTCAAAAAAAATAAAATATAAAATATAAAAATAAAACAAAACAGAACAAAAATAATAATATTGAAGAATTAAAAGGAGGCCAATAAAATCAATAAAAAAACTGGAAAAAAGGGAAAAAAGTGAATCAAAAAGGAGATAAAAATTAAAAAAAATGATAAAAACAACAAAAAATAATAAAATAAAATACAAATGGAACCCCCAAAAAAATAATAGCCAAAAAAAAAAGAGGAAGAAGAAACAAAATTAAAAAAAAACAAGAGAAATAAAGACATAAAACAAAAGATAATAGCAAAAACAAAAAGAAGAAAGAAAAAAAAAAGAATAAAACAATAACAAGAAATTAATTAAAAAAAACAAAAACAAACAAACAAACAAACAAACGAAAAAAGGAAAAGATGAAATAAAAAATGTTAGGGAAAGAAAGAAAAATTGAAGAATACAAGAAAAGTAAAATTAAATTTTCCTTTAGTAAATTAAAACACATGAACTAATTTTAAAACTCGTTTTATTTATTAAAGAAAAAAGTAATTTATCTTCTCCATCCTTTCAAAAAAAAAACAACAACACCCAAACAAAAAAAAAAAAAAATAAAAAATAAAAGACACATAAAAAAAAACAAAAAACGAGGAAAAACAAACAAATAACACAAATAAAAATAAAAAATAAAATACGAACAAAACAAAAATAAATAGAACTAAAAACAAAAAGAAAGAAAAAAAAACAAAATAGAGCACAAAAATAAAAATTAACCAGAAAAAGAAACAAATAGAAAAACAAAAAAAAACAATAACAAAACTAAAAGAAAACCCAAAAAGAAATAGAAATAGGAAAAAATAGAAAACAAAGAATAATAACAAAAAGAAATAAAAACAAAAACAAAAACACAACACAAAATAAAAACAAAAACAAAAGCAAAGAATAAAAAAAAGAAAAAGAAAAAGAAAAAGAACAAAATAGAACCCAAAAAAATAAAACAGAGATAAAAGCAAAAATAAAATAAATAATGACAAAACAAAACAAAAATTAAACAAAACAATGATAAAAAGAGATAAAGAAAGAGAAAAATGGAAAAAAAACATAAAATGATGAAGAAAAAAGAGAGAAAAAAAAAGTGCAAGGAAAGTAAAATTAAATTTACCTTTAACAAATCAAAACACATCAATCAATTTTAAAATTCGTTTTATTTGTTAAAGGAAAAAGTAATTTTTATTTTCTTTGTCTTTTTGCAAAAAAAAAGAAGAAAGAAAAAAACAAGACCAAAAAAAAAAAAGAGAGAGAGAGGAAAAAGACAAGAATAAAAAACAAATTAACAAAACAAGAGGGAAAAATTAATTAAAAATTAAAAAAAAATAAAAAAAATTAAAAAAAATAGATAAAAAATATAAAAAACACATAAACAAACAAAAAAACCAAAAAAACACATAAAGCAAATACAATTTTCCATCGAACTACGTGGACTTTAATCCCCATTTAGGGGTACGTAGGTTTTAGGCTCTCATCCTAGGTTAAGTCCGCTCTTGTAAATAATCATTTTTTTTATTTTAGTTCTTTGATTTCTTTCCTCTTATTTTAAATCTTGTTTCTTTAACTTCTTTTTTCCTTTTACTCTTAATTTTATTTTATTTAATTTCTTTACTTTCTTTTTGCATGTGATTTGTTAAAGAGAATTAAAATAGATTAAAGGCCATGATAATTTTGCACAACTAACTTAGGGTAACCGTTCTTAAGAACGGGTATAGTGGGGTGCTTAACACCTTCTCTATTCACAATCGACTCCCGAATCTATTTTCTGATTCGCAAATCATTTTTCTCACAAAAAGGTTTTTCCAAAATTTTACCTTTTCAAAAATAAATTTTGGTGGCGACTCCTGAACCCTATCTATTTGTACCCTATTTATTTGAATTGCTGTTTACATTTAATTTTTTTATTTTGATTTGGCGCCACGCAATCGCATTTTCGGGTGTGACAATTATCACTAACATATGCATGTGATTGATAGAGTTAAAAACTTTGAGAACAAATCTTGTTGGTCTTTGTGTTTCTAACTTTGTAAAAGAATGCTTCAACTTTAAGATGTAGTATATTGTGTCACAAAAAAATATGACGAAGTGCATAAGAGGACAAGTTGAACTCCTATTTGAAATGTTGAAGTTCGATTTTTTTTTTCATACATTTGAGCTTCACCTTTAAAGATTGGTGAATATGTCATGTCTAATGGACTCAACATCTTATGACTAGTGAGATGGCTTCTTGATACCATTATTTTTAAAACCAAATTAGTCATTGAATTAGTGAAAATATTAATTTATGATTTATTGATTCAACCGTAATTGAACCAGGGATAATTAAACATATATATATATATATATATTTCGAATTAAGAATGACTAACATACTACTTACTAATGAGCTTACTATTGCTTAATAGTAGCACATTGCATCATATGACAAACATCAGATATATTTATGTGAATGAGATATACTTTTTTGGTTGTACATTACATCATTAATCGCTAAAATAGTGTAACAACATTGCCAAAGAAACCTTGCAATCCAAAACATGCATAAAGCAACTCAACAAATTGGGGGGGGGGGGTCATCATTGAATTATTAAATACCAAGTTCTTTATTAGCTTTTACCAATATTTGTGTACATGTGTTGACTCTCCAATTTTACCTTTTATTCTCTTTGATCTATATATTTGTATTTTTCAAATAGACTATACATTTAAAATTGACCTTAGTTTTTTGCCTTAAGTTGCATCATGACAAGGATTTATATGCAGACCAAATAAATATTGGTGCGTTGTTTGAACTTTCAAGACCCAATATAGGCTAGCAACCCTATTCGTTACTTCATTTCCTTTTTAATGCATATGGAAATATTAGTTGCTTGACAATTTTTACTTTATGATTTTGAGTACATAGCTCGAACTATATTGAAATCTTAATCATAATTTCTAATGCTAGGCTTGCAACTAGATTGATCAACTAATCCAAAAACAAAGTTCAAACTAAAATGATATTTAGTACATCATGAAGCATTTTGCAAAAGATTAGAAGAAAGAAGATGGGGCCATTCACTTTATGTCTTTAACATGAGTGGACTTGCTGAAACTCCCCACCCACTTCATTGTACCTTTGTGTTCATTTTTATTTTTGGCAATGACACTGGTGAACTGATAAATAATGAATGTAAGATTGAGAAAGAAATGAGTCTCATATCGCCTAAAATTAAGGAGAGATAAAAAGTTTCTATCCATGAATAGAGAAGCATCGTTACATAATTGGATAGGACCAATGATTTATATGAAATCCTAACATTTTAAGATATATTTCTTAAAATCGACTAATTTTTAAAGATTTGTTGGATTAGATTACTAGTTGATTCATTGGTTTTTTGGTTAAATTTATTAATCTAGTCTTTTTTTTAATAAACATTGCTTAATATTGACCAAATATATTCTCCTAATGATTTTCTCTTTTTAAACCTAAGGTTGTACAAACTCTTAGGTAAATTTGGTATTAGGTTAACTTATTGCATAATTCAACTTTATAAATAATATTTTTAATATAAAATTAACATTATTTTTAAAGTTATTTTATTTATATTTTAACTTTAAAAATTATATTTTTGATAAAAAAATTAATATTACTTGTAAAATCATTTTAATTATATTTTAAATTTAAAAAAATTAGTGTATATTTTATAATAAAAAATTATACAATTTAAATATCTTAACCCAAAAAAAAGAAACAGAGTACTCTACGCGAGCTTTGGGATGGCGAAAGCGGACATTCCTTTTAAATTTGGGGTACCCATCAAATCCCATACCAGTCCTACGAATTCTTAAATTTGCAGCATCGGCCCTTTGCCAATTCAAATATTTCGCGTTTTCTCGCCTTCGTTCTTACTCAAACCACCATCGACCTTCTCCGCCATGTGAGGTGCAGATCCAGCCAACCTCACAAGTCATAATCTTATCTTACGCAAAAATCATCCAACAATCAGAGATATTGTTTTTCTCACACACTCTCTTCAGATTAGGTTCGTTATCTGCTGTTTTGGTGATCTCTTCTCCATTTTATCTTGTTTTTGTCCTCTTATGCATGCTATAATTTACTTTTAGTGTATCTCTCTGGTTTTTGGATGAATATTTTCATGGTCAATTCCATATTTGATCTCGTAAAGTTTGTTGGAATTTTCGGATTTGGGTCGTGACAGGCTACTAGTGAAGTTAATTATATGATAGTTTTCAGCGACTTCTTACTAGCGAGGTGATTATTCTGTCTGTCATTGTCATCGTGCATATTAATCGCTGTAGTTTTTGAACCGTGGTTCTAGTAGTTTTAATAGAATCATCATTATATGTTTGTAGCAGAAGTTTTGTTATGCTTTGGTTTACTAACTGGTAGAATATTTCTAATTTTGGTCGCTTACAATAGTTTCATTTAGTACATTGTGACTGATTCGTTACGGTTATACTAAACAGACTGAGACTTGAGTGTTTCAGCATTTTGTTTTGGCAAAATTATCAGAGCTGATCTTTGTCTAAATTTGCCTATCGAAAGTACTTTACAGACGGAGTTACCACCAAACAGGTTGGTGGAGACTCAGATATGTGAAATTTGGTGGTTCTGTCAATGCACCTGGGTGGTTTTGGACTTTTGGTCACGTTCAGGACATGATTTTAGAGGATGCTTGGAAAAACCCAATTGATTGAGGATGGATTTACATAAACTTTATATTTGAAACCAGTTATAAGTTGGAAAGAATCATGTCAATATTATACTTGAAATAGGATACAGGAACCACCCCCCCCCCCCCCCAACTTTTTGTTTTTTCTCTTTGGAGATTCCAAAGCAACTTCTACTTTATACTTGACCTCATAGTGCATATTTATCTAATGTGCTAATCATTTAATTTTGGTTTTACAGTACATAATATATAGTTATCTGGTATCTAAATCTGGCTAACAATGTTTCAGATTTTTCAGATGTTTAAATTTATTTGGAAATGATAAATCTCTTTCTCTATTATTATAGCTTTTATGCTTTATTTAATTTTACAGTGTAGCTCATGCTAATAAACTTGTTTTATGCGAGGCTTGTATGCTGTATCATCTGTTGATTTACTGTTATTTCTTTCAGGCAATCTAATCCTGCTTATTAATTAATTCTGTGGATGAACACCATATGAACTCTCATAATAGGCCTTCTATACTTTTTTATTCAATGCATCTCCCCCATTCTTTCCTATTAGTAAATTTGGTTTTTATTATAAAATTAGTGTATTTATCATAGAATTATTTCTGTCCTTTCAACTATTGCACGTTGCCAGGTTTTTGGTACAGTGGAAGTGCTACCACCACAATTGCATCTTTCTTTTCTGTTGTCATCTATGGTTGGAGGTCTTGTGATTCCTACTAATAGTCCGCACTTACGGAAGTCTGGAAGCAGACCTGTTGTCTCTGATCTTGGTAACTTGGTTTATAAGTCCATGAGTTATGAGCTCTGTTACTATTTAAACTTTTTCCTCTATGCATATTCTCTCTCATCTTATAGCTGTGTAATTCCCAGATGCAAGTGAAGTGGAAAATGGTGTTGATGAAGGTTTATTGCATTCATTAGAGTTAAATGATTTGAGGGGTGCCACCACACCAATGAGTGCTTCTGCAATAATGCCGTCGCCTATTTTATTATGGAGATTCAAGGTTTATTTTTTTTTTCTTTTGATGCAGTGGTAACTCTTTTTTAGACTGCATAAGATGCAGTTATTTGAATAAACACAAGATCAAATGTTTTCATTTCATTCTTGTAGAGCTATCCTTATCTTAATTCTTTTAGAAATAAAAAGATGCAGTTGGTTGACATAATTTATTTGAGCAGAGTCAATCATCAAATTCCTTTTACTGGAGTTGTGTACATTATTGTAATCATGAGTTGTTGTTTAACTTTAGGTCTATTGGGTGCCTTCTTTTGCTTATTCCTTCTCTCCCCCTTTTTTTTTTGTTTTCCTTTCTATTCTGGGTATTCTACTTCTTCAGAATCTAATTCAGATGTATGTCTAGGTACTACTGTTCCTTGGCTGGGGCTTCATCTGTTGTAAGGTCAATCTCTTTGCAACATTTTTCCTCAATAGCACTGTGGGATGCTCATAATAAATGACATTGAGACAATATCACCTTAATACAAAGATCTTATCATATTGCCACTATCTGTTGTTGGTTGTATGTCAAAATTGCAGATTGGATGGGACTCTGTCATGAGAATGAGTGCAGACAAGCAGGATTTATTTCTATATGAGGCATTTTTGTATTACAATCCTCTTCTTCTTGTGGTTGTTCTCTCTCTCTCTCTCTCTCTCTCTCTGTCTTTTTCTTTTTGTGTGTGCACATGTGTGTGCCACAGTCTCTGTGCACTAGTATGTTTGCATCTGGTTTAAAGGGAAATATGCTAAATTTAATGATCTTTATATTCTTTGCCTATCAATGCATTTAGTCTAACTTTTATATTTCAGACTTTGATGGTCTGGCTCTGGGGAATCAACTTATGGTTTTTTGCACAAGCTGGTGTCAGTTATGCAAAAATATTTGATCTTGATCAGAACCATCATTCTCACAGAGAAATATGGAAGGTAAAAAGTATTATATTTTTGAATCAGCTTTCATTACCCTTTTTCCTTGTCTTAGTTATTGATGCTTTGGTCATCAGGTACTGTTATCATATTGCTATATTGGCACGTTTTCATGGCTTTCTTCTCACCCTTTTCTTCCCTTTTCCCCCTTTTTTCTTTTCTCTTTTTAATTACTTAGTCTTGAATGCTTGACTGGCCTTTCGGACTTTTATGTTGTGATTGCAGTGTGCCACATGGATGACAATTATTGTCCCAACCAGTATGACAGCATATCTTTATCTTTATTCTCATGGAGAAGTCTCATATGCTGCATCGCAACCAGTGTAATAGATGCATCCACCCTTATTAGTTGTTGATTGTCACTTTTTTATTCTAGTATACTACTATTCACTTATTCTGTCACTAGATAATTACATTATGATGTTTATTTATATGTTTACGGTTTTACACTTTTCATTAACAAACTAATGAGTGGTGGTGATGAAATTCTTTGAGAGAATTTAGTACACATTTTTGCAAAATGCCAAAATGTCTTTGGTTATGAGCGCTGTTTATGTCACTGCCATAAGGTTGCAACGATGTCCTGCATCTAGTTTGTTGGAGTGTGATTTTGTTGATAAGCCAATGTTTCACTTAGACTGGGATGGGGACTCCTATTAAAGAAATGTGCTTTTTTTTTTCTTTGTAAATATTCTGCAAATAGTATACTTCCATCATATCCATATTAATATTGGAGTGTCCCCAAGGGGGGTATCCCGATAGTTGAACATTGCATATTCGATTTTGGAGGTCCTAATTTCAAACCTCATTGGGAGTGGGTCATGGTGACTTATTGGAGGAGAATGGGCTCCATCTTGTTGTGTAGTCCAATTTTTTGATGGACCAAAAAATAAGTTTGCTTACAGTAGACAACTTTTTTAAGTTCTTCATTGGTAGAAAGGCAGCACCTGTTTTTCTGAATCATTGAAGCTGTCTAGTATCAAAATGAATGAGATATTCAACATACATTAGCGTATATCTACTTTTTATATTTCACTAGAGGAAAGTATAGTTAGTTTCACTCTAGGGTTAATCTTGATGCAGAAAATAAGTGCAGTAATCACAGAATTATTATTTTTACCACATTTTGTTTATTTGCCTTTGATTGGCAAGTTTTTACTTGCATGTTTGTGTGTCCTTTTTCAGCTTGTTGGTATTGTTTTGAATCTGATTTGTACTCTTCTGCAGGTGCTTTTGTATGCTGCTGTTACAATGATTCTGATATTTCCCTTTGATATCTTCTATCTTTCATCCCGGTATTACTTTCTGAGGACACTCTGGCGTATAGTTTTCCCATTACAGGTGAGTTTACTTTTACTTGGATATTTTCTGTTAGTATATTCCTGCAGGCACTATCTTCAAATTACTGATACTTAGAGTTAGCGAATGTTTTATTGAACTTATTTACTTCTTCTCTGGGTTCATTGTTCATAAAATTAGCAAAAATGATCCCTGCAAGTCTTCCTTCCCCCTGACAGCAATCAAAGAAGCATGCAACCATGCATGCAGATGCTCAAATACATGCTGTTCTAACTTTAATGAAGTGATAAGTATAGCTGGCTGGACTATGCATAACAAATTAGTCATAATTATGGCCTAGTTATCACATCTTTTTGGTGATGGTGCCAACAACCAAAGAAGCTATTAGTGTACATGCACGTATACTTTTACTTACAGAATTACACCTTTTGAAGGGGCTTTGGATTGAAAGTTGAAACTATTTAATGTCTTTCCTGTAAGATACTTGGGAATTATAGCAGTACTAAGGATTCTTAGGAGAGAAATATTCATGTATTTCACTTCTTAATTTCTTAAGATTTGAGCCTAATTTTACCCTTGCTTCATTCCATCCCTTGTTAATTGATGTCTTCAATGTTTTTTTTTTTTTCATTGGTAACAATGTTTAAATATGATCTAATTTTTTCCCCTTCTTTCTTTCATTAAAACAGGCAATATCATTCTCTGATTTTTTCTTGGCTGATATTTTAACTTCCATGGCAAAGGTTTGCATGCTCTTCTAATTTTCTCCAATATTTATTAGTTCTCAATAAAATCTGCATTTCCTTTTACATGTTAATCTTTTTGATAAATTATTGGGCTGTATTTACATATTTGTTTACACTTTATAATATATATCTATAGAAATAAGTGCAAATATGAGCATGAATTTAGGTATGTGCATCGTTGAGTAGGGTACGGAGGATATGCTGAGCCCATAGACTTTATAATTGACATGGCTTGTTTATCTAAAGTTTGGCTTCTATTAATCCTCTATTGTGTTTTGTTTGGTTATGTTTGCCAATTTTATGCAGGTCTTTTCTGATTTAGAGCGTTCAGTTTGTCGAATGGCTCATCGACAGGTTTGATTCTGATAAACTGAAGTTGATGCTTTCCATTGTGTTAGATTTGAATATTAACACCATCTTTGTTGATATTGCTTTTTTCTGGGGTTTATTGAGGTCATATTTTGGTCCTTGTTTTCTTTATCTTTTCATTGTTTTTAAAAATGTATATAGATTATTAAATCTTACCACTTTGTAGAGATCATAAACCAATTTGCAGTCAAATACTTATTGTTCATCATTACCTGATCAAGTAAATTTGAAGTAGATTGGGCTTGTTAGTGATAAAACCTATACCTGGGCTTGCACCCAACAACTTAAGCTTTTAGGATGAGTAGTTCTTTGACATGGCAACAGAAGCTCTTTGATTTAGTGGTCTAGATTTGATCCTTGCTGTCCCATTCCTTTAATTAAATTTAAGCTTTTGCAATAGGTAAGCATGCCCCTTTTGCTTTGTCCATACTTCAAGCTCAATGGGATTTCAAGTGTGGGGACATGTTGGAGATAAAAAAATATTGGTTAAAGGAGTATTTTGGTCTCTGAAGTTTATTTATTGTTTTGATTTGGTCCCTGAAATCTACATCGTGCCAAATGGTCCTCTATTTTCTAATTCATATATATATCTTAAATAATCAACTCTATTAACAAACATGTTTGACAATGCTGATTTGGCATCCTACCATACGTCTGTTAATCTGGTAGAGGGAGCTAATAATTTGGGATACATATGATATGAATTATAAGTTGAAGGACCAGTTTGCCCCAAAGCAAACTTAAGGGACCAAATTGAATTGAAACAATTAATAAACTTAAGAGAACAAAATACTAATTTAACAAAAAATATTTCATGGCTTGTCTGAGCTTATGCTTTTAAGATGATTAGTGCCTTGACACTGATTGTGTTTTGATAGGAACTTGATTTAAGGCTAATCTAAACTGAAAAGTAGGAGAGGATTATGTGAGATAAGAACACCTACTTGTAAACTATTTTTTACTGTAGCTCTGAAACAGAAAGGATAAGAAGTCAGATGTAATGGGGAAAAAAAATCTCATAATACTTGTAAATGTTTTTAATAGAGGTGAATGATGTATTAGTAAATTGGGGAAACTACATTTAACCCCCTTGAACTATAATAGCCTAATTATAGCTTTGGTACATGAACTTTAAAATATATTACTTTACCCAAGCATTAATTCTCTGTTAATTTTAACATCTTGTAGCAACATTAGGGGTGCATGTAACTTGGTTGACCAGAGTACATGCCAGACTGCTTCATTCCCCCTCCCCCAGCCCCATTTTCCTCTTTCAATGTATCTCCCTCACCTCAGCCATACCAAACACGGCAATTGAAGGACATCAAACAAATTGGCTTGATTTTGTTGAAGATCCAAGCTGTTTGAAGCATCAGCATTCGATATCTGACTGCTCAAGAGGTGGCTGCATGTATTCTTTGTCCAAATCCAGAGAGCCCCTGTGATTTGGTTTGGACTGAGAAATGGGTTTGTTGGAGCCAATGGCATGCCCTTGCAGTTGACGGAGACTGTCAAAATGGCATCCAAGAAGTTGCTGGAATCTGACAAGTCATTGAATGCCACAAAGTGCAAACTGGTGGCCCCAACAATTAGGAAAATTACATCCATTGCACTAAGTGTAAGACCTTCAGTTTATTAAATCTGTGGTTATACCCAATTTTGAGTGGTTAGTGTTTTGAGTATGAAGTGTCTGAGAGGGGCTTTGATTTTGGTTTAGGATTTGAAGTTTTGAAATTTGGTTCAGTAGCGCATGAGCAGCCAGAGTGATGTTTGTGATCATGATGCTTGGCCTGATTGTGAACATGCATAGGAATGGGAGAAGTGGGGGAGGATGAAGCCTTCTTATGGCATGTATTTTGGTTAGCCGTGCTACATGTGCCCTTTTCATGCCTTTAAGACATTAAATTAACATGCAGTTAACATTTTCAGTTTCTTGTGATAGGTCATGAGGGTAAAGTGTTATATTTTGAAGTTGATGTACCAAAGTTGTAATTAGACTATAGTTCCACAGGCGGGTTTCAAATGTAGTTTCCCCTTAAGAATTAGTTACTAATATTGTTGTATGCTTGGGCCTAAGCCCCAAAGGATTCTATGGAGAAATGTTTGAAGGGCCTGGATTATCTGAACATCTGGTTAGATTGTGAGGGTTTGGTTTCTTGTCCTGAAAAGACTATATTTTCTGTGTTTTATCTTTTGTGTAACTTTTGAGTAATACTATTCTGATTATGGCAGAATCTGATCAACTTAAGAGTAGTAGATTTTTTTGTTTGAATTGTCATTATATGATACAATAACTTGGTTTTGTTAAAAAATTTTATTCTCTCGCACTCTAGTGTGATTAAATGTTGGAAGCTTTGAATATCAGATTTAAGATTGGACCCATAAATGTTAGATAGGTCTGTCCCCTGAAGATGAACAAGTCTAATTTGCTGCTGCTGTTAATTTTCCTTAACCTTTTTAATTATTTCAGATTTTGAAATTTATGGTGCCATTAAAATTTCAAATTAAAATGCCTCTTTCTTTTTTAACCCCAAAAAAAAAATCCTCTTAGGAAACTCTCTTCTTTTTGGCATAGCATTTTGGGGTGTTGCTAGGCATTTTTCATTTCTTTTTATACTTGGATTGCTTTCCCTCACTGCAGACTTCTGAATCAAGTCAATTGTTTTTCCTCTACGTTTCAGAATGCTGAATCTTAGGATTGTGAGATTTTTGGTTTTGTCTATGGTTCTGATTATGCTTATTGATACTTGGGTGTGGAGTTCCTGGAAGGCAGATATGATGAAATCATCTGCCTTTATTTAGCATCTGATGTTGAGCCTTCTTAATTGCTGAATGCCTAATAATTTAATATCATTCACTGTTCCCAAAGAGCTCATTTATTATCAACAGCACTTTTTATCTTGTTCTAGTTTTACAGGAGATGCTTCAGTTACCAATAGGGAATGATTTTTAAAAACTTTGTAGGTTGCCACAATTGCATGGTTAGAAGCTGATTCTGTTTGTGGCAGTCACTCTATTGCAATCCCTTTGGCTCTTGTTTTACCTTACCTTTTCCGTTTAAACCAATGTCTCCGGCAGTACAAGGATAGTGGGGAGAAAACTACACTTCTGAATGGTAAGAACTCCTGGTTACTCTTTTTTATGCTCGCTCTGTTTCCTTTCTAAAACTAGTATTACTTACAGAAGTATTTGCAAGTTTTAGAAAATTGATGTCTTACATTAGCTTATGAGTTTTTTTGGTCTCTTAGGTATTTATTTTATTTAATTAATATTTTGTCAAATCCATATCATACAGAGTTTGAGAATCTAGTGCTTTATGAATTCTGTGCATTTTGCTTCCAAATGGTTCAGGACTCCATTTCTGGAGCAACTTATCATGTTTTTCCTAAAATGGTTGTGCTGCATTGTGTCAATTCTAACTTGGTTTGCTTATGGTTTCAGCTTTAAAATATTCAACTGCAGTGCCAGTAATTTTTCTTTCTGCCCTCAAGTATCATGTCTTCCCTGATAGCTGGACAAACTTATATAGGCCTCTCTGGCTTCTTTCAAGTGTTGTGAACTCATTATACTCTTTCTACTGGGATGTGACTCGAGATTGGGACTTGAGGTATGCCAATTGTTTGCCCTCCCTTATTTAATAGTATCTTTTGAATATCGCTTTGAACTGCAGAAAAATGAATGCTGCTGTCACAGAAAAGTGATTTTATATCTTGTCCAAACGTCAATAAAATGTAAGAAACTGCTTTTATTGGCTTAAAAGTGCTTTTATCTTGAGTCGCAGCATGGCCAAACAGGCATAAACTACTGCATTAGGTACTCTTTTCTGTGGCTTTCCAATGTGCAGAGCTAGGGGGTTGAGTTGTGAGGTGATTAGATAGGGGTGCACATGGGCCAGGCCGAGATAGATTTTTGATGTGATTTTCTTGCCTGTTGTGACTGGGCTAGGCATATTAGGCCTAACTAAGTCATGCAATATTTTATTTATTTATTTGTTTAGAACTTCAAAACTTTGAAAGTTCATATTTCCATAATCACTTGATCATTTTGAGCATATGACCACTTAATTTAATACATCTATGTGAAATTTATGCAATAAAAATGAAAAACATGGGTCCAGAGGAAGAAATAGGAAAAAAATTCAGGCATGGGAGTGAAACTTTAAAAAATGATAACTTAGAGTTTGATAGTCTAATTTTTTTTTTTGGGGGATAATTTTTTTGAGACGGATGTGATGCAAACTATTGAAGGCAGATTGGCCTCTTTATCTTCCCGAAAGAAAAAAAAAAAAAGATTATTATCTTAATTTTGAGAATTTTGCTTTCGAATTTAAAAAGTGCATGTTTTCTATCTCGTTTTTTCTTTTTTGGGTTTGAATATGATAATTATACTCAGGATGAGTTTGGCAGGGGCTTTGATCTCTTTGGCTATTTATAATCTGTTAAATGTCTTTAAAGATTTTTGGCTAAAATTAAAAAATATCTCCTAAATTTTTTTTTTTTTAATTTTGGTCCCATCTTTTTTTTACTATACTATATACTCATTGGACTGGGCTGGGCCAGCCTAGCTGGCCAATCTGCTTGGCCCAGCCTTGCCTACCTTCCCCCCCCCCCCCCCCCCCCGCCCGAGCACTAAGTCAACAGGGCCAATGAACGCCCATATAATTAGAATTTTAATTTTTCAGTGCGCAAGTGATTCTTCTATAGAAATTTCATTTTCTGTATAGATGCAGACGAAACTTATGTCTGCATTATGATGTTGCACGTAATCAGAGTCTTGATTTGGTGATACCAATTGTTTATGTTGAATGAGGTATAGGAGAAGCTGTGGTTTTAACATGTTAAAATTTATGTAGTGGTCAACTGTCTTTGGTGTCAGTCAAATTGATCAAGTTATATTTGTTGCAATTATGCGGTTGAAAGTCCACATAAATATTGTAATTTTTATTTTATATAACATAGTGTCTTGTGTTAATAAAAATAATTTCTTGTGTCATGCTGACAGATGTCCGCTTTTTTTTCATTTTCCAATTTTTGTTTTCAGTTCCTTCACTCGGATATTCAAATTCAGCAAACCACATTCGTTATCACATATGTTGCATGGAAGGAGATGGGTAAGGACTGTTAAAGAAGACTAGCCATGGAGTTGAAAAGTATTATTTTTCTTTTATTATAAATAAATAAATTAAAGACTTGTATTGATCCTTTAAACTAAACAGTTGGTAGCACTTTGGCTTTTGCCGTCCAACGCCTTAACTAAGCTGTCGATTGTGACTTGCACACTTCTCTGTAATGCGAACTTGTAGGCAAAATCTGATCCAACTTTGTCATTGTCTTAAAGTATTTTAGTAAAGGTCAATTAACTTACGATGCTGTAGCTTAGCTCATGGTTAAATCAACCTCTTCTAACTAATATATATGCATGAGGTTTTTATGTGCTAAAGAAGAATAAATTGTTCCTCACTGTCCGAAGTAATTTATACATGCTTGGGAATGCAGGTTTACATTTGGGTGATTGGAAGCAATCTGGTTTTGCGTTGTACATGGACATACAAGCTGTCTGCCCATCTCCGCCATAACCACCTCACCGTGTTCACAATTGCTGCCTTGGAGATTTTCCGTCGCTTCCAATGGATCTTTTTCCGGGTAGAGAATGAGATGAATAAAATGAATTCCAAGTCGCATATTCAGCTTCCGATGAGTGACATGCCAAATGAGGAAGAGAAATTACTTCATTCAAATAATCACAGTGTATAGGCTACCGAACAGTATGATGCCTTGGCGGCATTATTTGAGATATTATCAATATTTTGGGGATGGCGGTTCTCCTTTCCATTATGTCATTTTAAAGGTTTTTCTTGCTTATAAAGTATCATTCTTTGTTCACAAAAATGAACAGTTCATTCATTTATTACAGTGCTCATTTAGTGATGCTTGCTTCATTATATAACCATTTCATTGTATATGCTTGGCAAGCTTTCTGGGTGAGTAAGTTGTTAAGCGGACCAGGTGCACCTACAGTAACCAAGGCGTTCATAAATAGAAAGAAAAGAAAAAAAAGAAAAAAAACGCTTGCATCGTATTGGAGCAAGTGTTCCTTTGTTTTATAGTTGTAATATTGGTTAGATATGTTGCTAATTTCCTTATATTGTAGTCTAAAATTGTGTTTGTTGGAGTTGCATTCTTCTTTCGGTTAGCCATAGTTGATTTGCGGTGAGGTATGTTGCCTCATTGGTTTCATGATGTATTCTTACGGAAAAGAGGTGTGGGCCAGGGCTGTAAGGTTTAAATCAGCAGTCTCTACGTTATCTTCTACTTTGATTTGGCCTTTGTACATGTTAAGGATGGCAATGAGGCAAGGCTGGTGCCTGGCGGGGAGGCTTTCTTTACTTGTTCTCGCTGCTGTCTTGCCTTTGCATTCCCATATCGTTCTTCACTGGCACAAATCCTCCTACTTCCATTCCCGATAAGAGATTGGGTTCTTGCAAGAATTTTTGTATTTATAAAATTTTATGAAGATTATGCAAAATTTCATGAAAGTAAAATTTTGAAAAAAAAGGAAAACAATATAATCTTAAATTGAAATATATCCCTAAAAGAATATACTAAAGTTAATTAGCGTTAATTATAAATGTATGGACATTGATTTAGACATATATAAATAGAATAAAACAAAGGATATTTCAGTGATTTTAATACAGTGAGATCTACACTGGTGAGGGACAAAGACCGTAATCTCCATCTCCACAAATTCCTTGACAATGGGAAATTTATTCTCACCCTCATGTCATGGGGAGATATACCTATAATTATCTAGTTAGAGAGAGAGGGAGAGAAATATAAGAACGAGGATGTGTATGAGACTCTTTCATTTTTTGAGCTGTATCTGATATCAAAGAGAGAATATTGATGGGAACGAGAGCTTTTCAAAAACAAAAAAGGTAGAAAATGTTTTACTACATCCTTATTATTATTCAATAATAATACTTATTTTTTTAAAATAAGAATATGAGCGTTATTTTTTATCATACATATAAACTTTTTTCTTTTATTTTTATTCTCTCAATTTCTTTTATCGCATATCAAACCAAACATTATAATTTATACTTAGTTTTTTCTTTTTTTCTCTCTTTCTTTCTAATAACATCGTATGTAGATAATTTGTGACTGTAGAGTATCTGAAGTCTCTCTCCGTCCCAACTCTCATATAAAGATTTTGCAAAGTCCCAGCAAACAAAGAAAATCGCCATGCTAGTGCCTGTCTCTTTAATGAAATCTAGACCCCAAAAGAAAAAGTTAATTAATTAAATACCTTGATCTTGCTCTGTGATTTTCACAGTACTGTGTCTCGGAACTGCCAGAGACCTGAGAGTTGGCTGTGTCTCACACGCTGTGCCAACTGATACCTGAAAAAGAATCTGCTGGTAGCAATTATAATCAATATAAACAAACTGAAAATAATGCTATTCTGTGATTGAATTTGATGCGTCTTCAACTGTTCTGCGATTGATTGAGGCAAGAAGTAGGGACCAAGTACTTGCATTATGCGAGGGTGGACCTCCATTTTGCTTGTACTTGCGAATTAACTAAGTAGACGTTGCCAGACTTTGCTCTTCGGGATTCTCTTGTCAGTGAAGAATTTATTAGGAAAATATCATTCTCATAATCTTCCACACTTTTTTTTTTCCCATGATTAGATCTTTCAGATAGTAAGTTAAACTACTTATATCAAATAAATGAGTGAATCTTACTTAACAAGATTGAACTCTTAAAAAATTTGAGTGCAATTTTTAATATATATATATTATTATATTTAATAAAAAATCTTTCTTATAATTCAAGATTACTTTATTGACACTTTCAAAATATTTTTCATTAATTACGTTTTTATTAAAATATAATAATAAAAATATAAGAATGTATTGAAATTTTGTCATAAAAACATAACTAACTTTAATTTTGTTCTTAATTTTTTATGGGGATTTGTGATCCACCGAAAGGACCACATTGAACCAAACAGAAACAATTGAGAATTAACATGTGTATTTTGTATTATTTGGAGAGAATTTAAGTCAATAATATTTTCAAGGACTCAAGTGTATACTTAATTTGCTACTAAACTTCTAACTCACATTCTTCTAACTTCAACATTTAAAAATAAAGTGAATTTAATGTAAAGAGTTTGATGTTTAATTCTACTCATACCCATTTAATATTTCTTTAATTATCACTTTATTAATATTAGTAGATGTTAATAGTTTTTTTTAAATAGATTCTATTAATTTTTTATATTAATTTTTCAATAATATCATGATTTATATATAATTTGATTAAAAAATTATATATTTATTATATTTTAATTAAAAAAATCTAACAATAAAATGTTAAAAATTATATATAAATTTTTTTGTTTGATACAAAGTAATTGATACTTAATATGAATTTTATAATTCTATATATTTAGCAAATTTTTCAAATTTTTAAAATATTTCTAATTTTACAACTGATTATTCCTCATGAGAAAAAAAATAATAGATAAATCTCCAGACGAAAAAATCAAAACAAATAACTAGGCGAGTGCAGACCAAAAACCCAAGGGAAACGCTCAGAAAAAGCAAAATTTAATAATATATTGATTTTCTCTTCTGGAATCAAACCACTTCGTGTCGAAACTCGAAAGCTCTCTCTTTGTGCTGTCGTTGACGCTGCGCTGAGTTTCTCTTTCTCTTTCTCTTTCTCTTTCGAACCGTGATCGGCGATGAAAGGCCTGAGAATTTGAGCAATCCTCTTAAACGCCATCGTCGTGAAACGGAGAATTCCTCTTTAGGCGGAGGTTTACCATGCTCGACACCTCGAAAGAAGAGCTGTTCCAACTTATCAAACGATTGGGAGCTTATATCACGGTCAAGATGTCCAATTTCTTACCGATCTTCATACAAAACCTGGTATTTTTGCTCTCTATACGCAATTAATTTTTGTTTTATTCGTTTATTTCTTGGCCATTTTAGCGGATCTGATATCCCTTATGTGGGCAAAAGAATGTTCAATTTTCCTTTTCTTTTTGTTAATCATCGTTTTTTCAATGCGTATATTCAATATCTTCTATTCTTTTTTCCACCCTTCTGTTCGAGTTTCGTTTTGTTCGTTGCTCTTCCAAATTGTAGTTGATTGTGGTAGTACTTATTTATTTATTTATTTATTTTTCAATAATTCTCAGCTGAAATTTTGTAAGAATTGTGATTGAGGAAAGGAACATGATTAGCCAAATAAAAAAAAAAAGGATATAGGGAACAGCTAAAACGCAAACATAAGAAGCTCAAAGTGTGTTCCTTTGCCTGATTTAAGCGGAGCTGAAACCGAGCAATGAAAACTATTTGACTATCTGAAGCTAAATATCATTGCTTAATATGAGGAAAATATTTTTTATGCCCATATTTGTCTACATAGCGTTAGTTTGGGTGAATTGTAAGTAACATACTTTTGAAACGTAATTATGAATCTTATCTACCGCTTCTTCTGATCAAACTTTCGTCTAGTCCCATAAATGACCTATCAAAATATTAACCATTGAATTGGCTCATTTGTTAAGTACAGATAACTTTCTAGGCTGGCATGGTATATAGAGCATCAATTTATGAGTGTCTAGTTGTCTTCGGGCACCCTTCCAGACTTGGTTTTTATAAAGTCTGACGTGTGAAGTCATCTCAGATTTTAGTGCAATGGTAGATGAATGTATGTTAAAAGAAAAACGTACAATGGTTTAGTTCCTCAGGTGAGGTCAGTAGAATAAAATAGATTGTGATGAGCTAGTGTCTCAATATATTTGTGATTTTGTGATCTTATGATGTTACGTCCTTGATCTTGGTGATGCTACTCTAGGAGGTGGTGCCGGCATCAGATTCCTTTTCCTTCTTTTACTATAGAAAAGCTAAAAAAAAGAACCTGAAATGGTTAATCAAAACACTGGGAACAAGAAAAAAGGTTGATGGGGATCTAAGAAGCACCGATACGGGTACGTGTATCGGGTACGACACGATACGATACGTAGGATACGGTAATTTTTAAAACTTTAAGATACGGGTACGAGAATATATATATATAATTATATATATTTAATAATCTAAAATATTAAAAAATAAAATAAATTCGGATACCAAATTATTACACTTTATTAAAATAAATGGAATAGGTTAACAAAATTTATTAAAATAAAAATAATAACATGAAAAAAGCATTTATTTCATTATATCCAAGTTTTTACGGCAAAATTTGAATCCCGCCCAAATGTCCACGTCCTTGTGATTTACTGATTTAACCCCAGGCTTCTTCTGCTTGAGCGATTCCTTCAAAATTGGGGCTTCCCTCCAGTAGACCCCATAAATCAGTATGGATGGAAATGGAAAGGCGGGAGAGTTTTACACGGCTAGCCTCCTTCAGTTGTGACTTGGAAGATGAACCTTTATCAGAACAAGATCTACATGCCATCCAAGCCATCGAAGCTCAATTTCAATCTTCCCTGCCCAACAAACGTTCTCTAAACCCCACTGAAGATCGCGGCGTCACAGGCATAGCTACCCTCACCGCTGATTCTTCCCGTTGCATCTGCCGCCGCTTGCCTAAATCGCTTCTCGCTCTTCAACACCCACTTCCGTTTTCTTTGTCACCTTGTCAAGGTTTTCTTCTCTCTATCTGACTCCTTCCGATACGTATCCGGTACGGAAAAAACATTTCGGTATGTACGGGATACGTTTGTACCCGTACGGTACGCGTATCCGTACTGGATACGTATCCAGTACGGGTACGGCGGCCATTTTTGCGTACCCGTGCTTCCTTGATGGGGATGCTTGCTATTCAGAAATGTAGCAGAGGCACACATGTCCTGGTCCTCAGACCCATAAAATACAGAGTTCAAAATTTTTAAAGCTCTACATCAACTCCATACACTGAGAAATCAACAATTTTCATTTACTTTTCCTCTCGAAGAGTGGCTATATAGACTAATAGATTACTAATTCATTGAATCTGTTGATAATTAATATTTTTTCTTACATAGCAAATTTGCTAGGCGTTTCATTTTTCTGAGTAACTCTTGGACGACCAAAATCTGGTTTCAAAAGCCACAGCTGTGATTTTACATCAAAATCCAAGTTTCTTGTAGCGTGATAGAGTAGCAATTTAGAGCTTAAATCTGTTTGTGTGCGTGTCTCTGTGAGTGTATCATTTTTGTTTTTGGGGCAGGTGTGGGTAATGGGAGACCTAGAGTTGCATAAAGTATATGTCCAATGTGTTGGTCTGTTTTCATATAGAGCATATATTTTTCATTGATGTCCCAGTTTCTTGCTAGTCGTATCTCAATTTGGTTAAATGGGTGTCTCATCTTTGTCTTCGAAGTGTAACGTGATGCAACTACCATCTTTCAAATGGGCAAATTTTCACTATGCTCAACTTGGTATCAGGATTCACGCTCTGTTGGGGCAGTTGCGGGTCTTGCTGTTGCAATTATCTTCACCTGGAGGATGCTGAGATCACCTAGTGGATCTCAACAAAGGCAAAGGAAACGGCAAGCCAATACGCCTAGTAATTCTGGAGGCAGTACACATTCTAATGCCTCAGTAATTCCTTCTGGAGTTTGTTCACCCTCAGACGATGCAAGAGCACAAAATGTTGTAGATGAGTTCTTTCAACCAGTCAAGGTTATTGGCATTGTCATTGTCCACTGCTTCAGACAGTGCTTGAATCTTTTGATATCCATGCTCAATCATGTTGGGTTGCTTTGGGTATAATAGGCAATTTTTAACTCATTTTTTCTTGACTTTTCCAGCCAACATTGGGGCAGATAGTTAGGCAGAAGTTGAGTGAAGGACGGAAGGTAATTAAACACATATACTCTGGTACTTTTCTGTGCTAATCAAGTTTGTTCATGCTTAATGCGTTCTTGTTGTTATGGTTTACGTGAATCTATCTTGATTCTTGACCTTGTCAAAGTTTAACTAATCAAAGTAAACTAATCTGCCATGTTATGGTAGACTGGCCATGCTTTTCAGTAGCTTTTTAGATTAAAGATGCTTGACACATGATAGGTGTAATCACATTATAAAGTTTTGAATTCGAACAGCATTAAATAACTGATACAAAATTATAGTTGTTCTTGTGTTGTTTTAACTCTTAATTGCTGTCTCTTCTCACTATGAATTTACAAAATGTGATGAAAGGAAATGCATTTTCCTGTATTCTGAATGTCTGAGGCCCAATCAATTCCTAATCTCCTTGATTTAGTATCATATTTAGCTAGAAAATATTGAAATAGAAGGAAAAAGATATTACGAATAACACATAGAGAATAGCAAGGATTTTATTTTACTTTTTTTTTTCCCCTGCTGCTGTTACTCCTCTTACGGGATAAAGTGGTCTTCTTGGCTTCTTCGTGTTGCTGTGCAAATGCTAATTTAGAGGGGTTCCTTTGTTGGATATGTAGAGAGCTTGGAGCGCTTTGCTTAATGGCTGTGCTGTTTCTTGTTTGTTCTGGTGTTTATATTTTTTGGTTTCTTATAAGTGGATATTGTAATTTATACTCTTATAATTATTTCTTACTCTAATAAAATTTGTTCTTTTATTCAAAAAATCTAAAAGAGAAGGAAAAAAATAAATCAAAGTAATTTTGTTGAACATAGTAATTTGGTCTAAGGTATGCTCTTGGATTGACAAAAACCTGATTATCAACTATGATAAACCACTATAAGATGGTTCTATTCTTTTTCTTGTGATTAACATCAATAAGATAATGTGTGCCTTTATCTGTACAATGTGGTTAGTGATAAACCACTATAAGATAGTTGATGATAGAAATATATATAATACAAGTTTGAGTTTTGACAGACTTGTATAAATCGATCAATGTTTCCTGCCTTTTATTGCTGAATTTTATCGTCTACTGTGACTTGTCTGCAGGTTACTTGTCGTCTTCTTGGAGTGATCCTTGAGGAAAGTAGTTCAGAGGAGCTTCAGGTGGTGAGATGTTCTATTTTGTATATTGTTTTAACACATTAAACTGAAGAAAGATATCAACGTGGCTTATGCTGTTCTTGGCAGAAACAAGCAACTGTAAGGTCCTCTGTGCTGGAAGTATTGTTGGAGATAACAAAATTTTGTGATCTATATCTCATGGAACGAGTTCTGGATGATGAAAGTGAGGTGTGTGCAAACATTTTCTGCGTAATATATATATATTTTTCTCAGTAAAGAATGTATTGTTGGAATCATTTATCTTCCACGTCTGTCTAAATCATTATTCCTCATGTTATTCTGAATCATTTATCCTTCATGTCTTATGAGCTTAATGGAATCAATGACCCAACTTCACAGTCTTCCAACCTAGTGGGGCAAAAGTTTATTACCACAGACAACACTGTATGAGCTAGGATGTTGTATTGTTGCTTGAGGTGAAAATTCTAGGATTTTCTTCAATGTGTGGAATTTGTAAGCTTGCCATTATTCTTGCTGCATTAGATATGTTGTATTAAATGAATTTTATAACCTTTTCTCTTGACTTTGACCGGCTTATTTTTCCCCTAAGCAGCACATGCTAGTAGCTTAGTACTATATTGTAATGGCTCTTTTCCTTAGCTTGTTAAATGCATACCTTATCATGCGGCTGCTAACATTTGGTGCAAACTTAAAATTGATTTCAGGCCATCCTCTAATGCTTTTATGTTGCTGCTCTGTTTCCATATACCAAACTATTAAAATGTTTATGTATGGATTGATTCTGCAGAAAAGAGTTCTTGTGGCATTGGAAGATGCTGGGGTTTTCACTTCAGGTGGTTTGGTCAAGGATAAGGTATGTGAATATGCACCAAACCAAAGAGTACACAGTATTTATTGCTAGAACTTAATTGTCTTCTTGCTGTGGGTGCCGGGCTTCTAATCTACTAGTAATATGTGCAACATACATTCAAATATATGTGTACGATATGCGGACATCCTTTTGTGTGCAGGACATGTGTTGATGAACATTAGAATGTCTAGAAAACTATTTCTTTCAAAACGTAGTGACATTAGTTCTGTCAACGAGGTGTTGTAAGTGATTATCAACCACTTTATGTCAAGGCGCCTTTATTGTAGGTGGCCTAGAGGACAATTTTCTATTTTTAAGAGTATCATTATGGAGGTAACACCAAGAGTTAGTTCCATGGTTCTTCTGGGAGAAAATTTTTATTGAAGTTGGGATGAACAAAGACTAATTCCATGTGGAATGCTGGTACAGAAAACCATTGATCAGAATGACATGGGGATCTTAAGAAAAAATGTGCTACTGGTTATTTGCTTGTGGTTTCATAGTTTTCTTTTCAAGATGTCCTTGGGAACTGAAATGAGTATCTGGTCCTGTTGTCCTGTGAATTATGATTTTCTCCCAGTCTTGCATTTGCAGATTGGAGAAATGTTGCAAAATCACATGGTAGCAAAATGTAGTGGTTAATGGAATTTGATGTTTTTGCGCCAATGTCTCTTGTGTACCTCATAAATGCTGTAAAATTTCATGGGTTTCATAATCCTTGCTGTTGCTGCCTATTCCTCTCTTGTCCTTCTTAATACTTTTTTTTTTCATTTTTGGGGGGGATCTACTTTTATCTCTGGTGCCTATATGCAGGTCCTCTTCTGCAGCACAGAGAATGGACGGTCCTCATTTGTTCGGCAATTGGAACCAGATTGGCATGTTGACACAAATCCTGAAATTATCACTCAGTTAGCTGTATGTCTATATATCTGAACTTTATTTTGCAGTTATCAAGCTCATGCTCCCATATACATATAAAATCATAATTTGCATCATTTAATGGTTGACAACAAATCATGATGCAGAGGTTTATCAAGTATCAACTTCATGTCTCTCCCGTCAGAACTGAACGGACTGCTGCTAATGTGTTCAGTGCTCCATCCCTGGAACAGTTCTTTGGATCTATATGAAACTCAAACCATGAAAAAACGAGATGTTAATCATAATCTTACAGTAGTTTGTTCCTTTCTGCATATTGGATTCCACAGTTACCATACGATTTTTTTAGCTTGTCTGGAAATCTTTGAGCACTAGGTCGTTTTTCTTCAAGCTTTATGGGTGCTCACGCTAGGTTGTAAGATGAATGGACTGCCGTGTATCTGTATGAAGCTTTAAAGAGGATTTTTTTTTTTAAATTCTCTTGGCTTGAAATTTGTGCATGAGATTGGATCACATCCAGACTTTCTTTACTGTCAAAGAGTCAATTTTATTAGCTGTCTGATGTTTATATTGGATCCTTGATCAGTCAAATTATGTGTCATCGTGGACGAAGTGTTGATTGTCCTCCTATTTTTACTGGCTATGGTAAAGTCTCTCTGACGCAGGATAAAGGTATTGGTTATAGTTATGTTTCATTTTGTGATTTTATTGTAATTTTCATAGGATTACTTTTGGAGATATTATTAGGTTATTTTCGAAGCCTTTAACATCAGAGACAGGTTTCATTTTTAAGAGGGGGAGAAGGAGAATGATACTGCACATAGGAACATTTTGTTAAATTTTTCGTCTTTTAATTTTAACATGTTTTTGTAGTTGGTTTTTTTCTTTTTTCTTTTTCTTTTTTGCAGTCCTATGATTGTCATGTAACACTTATAAATGGAATGACTTTGGATGGGATCCTTTTATTTTTTCTAATTACTTTTGTAGAGACCTCATTTTTTTGGTAGACCCTTAGATGAGACTTACTAATATTCCCTATCAGCACTTGTTGGCCTATATTTAAAAAGAAAAAAAAAAGAAAAATTATAAATTTAAGAAGAATTTTTTATTTTTAGAAAAGCTAAATATAATAGTTTGATGCATTCAGTTGAAACATCAGAAACGGGAAACACTCAGTAAAATTTCTGCTCAATTGAATTATTTGCGCGTGAACTGAAATTACAAGGCTTAATTACCCCTTTACCGAAGAGTTGTGTATTAATGGAAGCTCTTCCAGAGTTCTGACACTAAAATGAAGCTGGGTTTAGACAGACACGAGTATGATACATTTTAAGTGGGAAAATCTAATGTTACTGACATCCTCTCTACAGAAGAGGTATATATTCATAGAATCTCTTACGAAGATGAAGCTTTTTCGTTCTCAACCATCAATTTGCTGTTGAAGGAATTGTGGATGGAAGTGCCAAGGACAGGTCTGGCAGCTTGTGCTGTTAATGAGGAAGTTGAGAATTCCTTCGCAAAACTCAGATCACTGAAACTGCATGGACAAACTTGCTTGTGTTCATTCTTGTAAAACTTTTTCCTCTAAATGCTCTGCAATTATCTAACCGACTGTGATTTGATTATTTATTTTTAAAAAATTAATTTAAATTCAGATGATGCGTTAGAAATTATATGGTTATGGCATCTGAACCAACACTCTAGTGTCATAGATTGGAATATGTAGATTACCAAAGCCACAAGTTTCCATTTATTCATAATGTCAATCCTCATTCTTCTTCTACTATTAGTCTGTCATAATCTTTAAGGGTGTGTTTAGTTGGAGGGGTTTTTGAAGAGGAGGGGAGGAGAGAGAAATGAGTCAAATTTCCCTTCGAATTAGGGGATTTTAGAGGGAAAGGGTGAGATATTTTTTAAGTTTTAATTTATTTTTTTGTTTTTTTTAATTTTTTAATATATTAATATTTAATAAAAATTAAGATAATTTTTTATCAGAAATTAAAAATAAAAAAAGATTAAAATTTATAATTTTTTAAAAAAATTATTGATATAAATAATTTTTTTTATAAAAAAATAAAATTAAAATAATATAAAAAAAAATTTATCCAAATATAATTACCTCCTCTCTCTTCTCTTCCCTTTCTGATCCAAATAATAATCTCTTCTCCTTTTTTTCCCATTTCTTTCAACTAAATAAAATTCATTAACCTCTCCTCCTTTTCCCTCCGTTGAACCAAATGAAGTCTAAAACAATACTATTACAAATACATATGAAAACTACAGAGCCTAAAACAATACTATTACAAATACATATGAAAACTTTGTTCCAATCAAAGTAAATATAACCAACGGAAATAAACTAACGAAATTGCACTTTATCAGAGTTAGTACTGACATTTTTGGCATTTTGAAAGAAGACTAATCTTAATTTATCAGAATCCAAGAAGGCCTTAAAAAAATGAAAGTCCAGAATAAAAGAACATACAAATTGAAATGTTAAAATTCATTAAAGAGTCACAAATATTTGATTTGGAGAATTAAATTTAATAGAGACTTTATTTTTAAGAGACTAAATAAATTGAAAAAAAAGATTGATTTTTTATAAAATAAATTGAGATGCTTTATTTCTAAAAGATCATAAAAAGTGAGCAAATTTTAAACACTAAATTATTAATTCATTCACAATCACAAAAAAGTATTTTTGGTGTGTTTGAAATTACATTAGCAAATTACATTTATGTTAAAGCGACAATTTGTTGCTTAAAAAAAACGTGATTTTGGAGGAAGTTACGGGTTTCCAAACACGTACTTCACAATCAGATCAACGCGTTCACGTTCGGAAGAGAGGGTTTGAACAATTGTCTCATTGACCTGTATATGAACAACCTAAATCCATCTGGACCATCTTATTCTTAACGTTGGAACGCATTGGCGGATTTGGTCTTTATGACTCGCCTGCTCACTCGTGCTCAACTCACCCGAGTCGCGCCGTTGGTTCAGCCTCTCCAACTCCAACCTGCCCACAGAATCACTTGTGCCCACACTCATCCCTCTTTCACGCGCTTCCTTCATTTCTCCACCGCATCAAACCCCAAACCCACTGCTTCACCTTCTTCCACTGCTGGTCGCCGCAGAATCGAGCCTCTCCGGCCATTGATGGACTCCCAACCGCCGGAATCTGATCCACCCGCCGTCGAAGGCGAGGATTTTGTTCACATCGAGGAACCTACCGTCGAGAGCTTGTCTGACAGCATGGTTCGAATTGACGTGCCAACAGACGCCACCGCATCGCCGAGTCGTGATGCGGCGGCTTCGGAGGATCGGAAGGTGCTTCCCGAGGAGCTCTCAAGAAACGTGGTGGTTCTGACATGCGAATCGGCTGCCGAGGGTGCTGTTTGTGACGTTTATTTAGTTGGCACAGCTCATGTTTCTCAGGTATCGTTTGACTAATTCATTTCGTTGTGTCTAATTTGGGACTAAATTTGATGGAGGCGAGCAATGCTTGGGTTTTTGGGTTTAGTGTTTTGGGCATTGGCAATATGTTTATTTGGAAGGAAAATCAATTTTTTAGCATTCGGTTCTGAATTGTCAAAAGCCTGGCAGAGCGTTTCTCCCCATTCATTATATTTATAATTCGGTCATTCTCTGATTTCTTTCTTGGGAGAATGTATAAAGTTTAGAAATTCATATCCGGGGAAAGTCTTATTATCTCCTCTTTTTATGTTAATTTTAATTCTAATTCGCACTGTTTCCTTATTGAAGGGACGAAAAAATGGGATTATACATGTATAAGCTTAGTTGCTACTGATCCTATGAGTGTTTACCTCCAAGTCTCTCTGTTCACAACAGCAAGTGTCTTTTCTTAGGATCTGTATTATGATTGAAGTTGTGACAGCGAGAAAAGGAAATTCATGGGTATTAATCCCAAAGAAAAGTGCTAGACAACGAATCTTCTGTTGACGATGGATAACAATATGCTTATCTGGTCATCCATATAGAATATTGAACAAATGTTTTAAGCTTAATTTTTTCCTTCAAAACTTGGATGAAATATAATTCAGGCACTGTCGAACGTGGAATCTGTAATACAGAAGGTAATAGAATATACAACAGTGAGGGCCTGAGATATATGCTGAACCATGCCTGTTTCATTGCAGGAATCATGCAGAGAAGTTCAAGCTATAATCAATTTTCTTAAACCACAGGTGCTTCCCTTTTGAACTCACTAACACTTGATTAATAGATGGATCATTCAGCAGGTTAGCTGCCTGCCTTGGATTTCATGCTATCCCTCCAGCTTCTAGGCTTTTCATTATGAAATTATATGCCTTGCTTTTCTTTACTGCAGGTTGTCTTTTTAGAATTGTGTTCAAGTCGTGTGTCAGTGCTTACCCCTCAAAACCTTAAGGTATCTACTATTTTTTTAGGTCTTGTAATTATTTGACTTTCTTTGGATAAATATTCAGCATTCTTTTTTTCTACTGTCTTGTTCCTATGTGTAAATAAGATTAGAAGTATTCCATATAAAAATAGAAATAATTTGTAGAAGTTTACTAAGGATGGGAAGGGATATTTCTTAGTGTGAGTATAAGTTTGATGGGCACTTAAGCGAGATGGGAAATCATTCCATAAAAGCTAATGGTTGAGGTAGAAGAACTATCCTATTTAAGTATCTCATTGAGATATCTATTTTATTTGATGTGGGACTTTGGCATTATATATTACCTTAGTCTTTATCAATTAACTGCCCTTAGACAATCAACGTATTAGTGGCTATACTTTGCAAGACTTCATTCTCCTTTTCGCCAGTCTGACCTCTACAGATAACCTTTTATGGAGCTGTTGACTACTAGTTTTGATACCAATTGATAGACATCGAAGCAATGTGGAGAATCTTTTCTCAAAAGTTAGCTATTGATGTAAGAGAATCATCTTACTTAAGTATCCCATTGATCAACCCATATTACTCGATGTGAGATTTTGGCATCCCATATTACTTTGTTCTCTATCACAATCCTTATTATTTATATCCAATTGCTAGGTAGTCGATCCAAATACTAGTCTAGCTACAGCCTACGGGGTATTCCATTGAAGAAGGAATAGTGTCATATCTGTGTTGATTGTGTCGTAGTTGTCAAATCTGGATGCTTATCATGAATCAGAAGGCCTATTTTCCAAATCATGTATCCTAAAACACATTTTAAGATATAGTAATCGGCTTAAAAAAGACAATGGAAATATATATATATATATATATACCTATAACCTGAAAACAGAAATTCTCAAAATAGTGATATTAACACAAGTATTACAATTTACAATATTGATATCACGTATGCAATTGATAGGCTATCAAGGATTCCCAAAACTAATCATAAGTCTCACTCAAACCATAAATAAACTAAGGAATAGGAAAAATTGAGAAGAGGCAGAGTTGAATATAGAAACTTGTAGAAGAAGTTTTACAAGAGACAGCTCTATTGGAATTTTTACTGATCCAAATTGTATTTTTAACATCTGGTTTTTGAAAGAAAAGAAAAATATAAGAATTAATTACATTGGAACAATGAGTCTCTTCATATTCAGGTCTCACAGAAATATATCTTCTTTCTGATTTCTCATATATTCAGTTCAGCATAGTTCAAGTAATTTTAATGGCCTATGCGACTGTATTTCTGAACATTAGCCTCAGCAAATTTTTATATGCCATTTCTATTTCGTCTATCCATATATTTAATTATTTATTTTCTTCTTCCAGGTACCCACCATGGGGGAAATGATTGTAATGTTGAAGAAAAAACATAACATTTTTGGAGTACTTTACAGCTGGTTCCTTGCCAAGGCATGTTTCTATGTTTGACGTCATATTTAATGTTGCTGTAGAATTCAAATCTATTACTGTAATCCTCATATACTTTATCTTTTCTGTATAAAATTTCTAACAGGTTGCTAGTAAGCTTGAGGTCTTTCCTGGTTCTGAGTTTCGTGTGGCATATGAAGAAGCAATCAAGTATGGTGGCAGGGTGATACTTGGTGATCGTCCTGTACAGGTTGGATGAGTTTTTTTGAGAGATTTGTAAATGCTGCCAAATAACAAGTGTCGGTGGACACACATGCAACCATTGGATTGACAAAAGAAATCACATGTTTGTGGGGCACAATCATAAATATTGCATAACTATCCATTCCCTGATGTGTCTTATTTCTCTCTTGATAAGTTTGGTAATATATCTACCAGAAAGTCTATTAGGAATATTTAATTTCGGGACAGTGAATGCTATATGTTTAGTGGTTCACCATTTCTTGTATATAAAGAGTATAAGACCTTTCCTAGGCCTTCTTTTCTGGCAGATTTATATCTTAAGATGTTCCACCCTACATCAGAACTGAGAATTACTTAAGTCCTCAGTCCCCAGAAAAGCTTGGTGGATCACGCTCAAGATGTTCCCATCATAATATACTGTAATAATGTCACTAATTACCTCTACTGTTATTTATCAATCTCAGCATTTTCTTATGTGTTTTTTCAACTAGGTATGCATTGTGTGGTTATGTTTCAGTATTTGCTTTTAAGGACCGAATTAATTTATCTTGAATTATGATGTTGATTGAAACAGATTACAATATGGAGAACATGGAGAAAGATGCCACTTTGGCATAAGACAAAATTGTTGTACTCTTTACTTTTTCAAGCCATTTTTTTACCTAGTCCTGATGATCTCAACAAAATGGTAAATTTCATAATCCTCTTATTCTTGTAATGAGTATAAAGTAATTATTATTAATGCAAAAGTTTTGTCTTATACCCTAGCTTGGGTTTGCTTTCTTCAGTTGAAGGAAATGGATGACATTGACATGCTAACTCTTGTTATTCAAGAGATGAGTAAGGAGTTTCCAACTTTAATGGAGACCCTTGTACATGAACGAGATCAGTACGTTGTCTTGCACCTTCATTTTGTTTAGTCTAATTTTTATGGAAAATGCTGTTTGTTTATTATGTCAGCTATTTATAACCTAGGAAATGAAGGCATTCTGGTGGTTTTAATCAAATAGCTTCTTTGTCAATTCAATGAACAGTCAAATCCTCTCATTTTAGGGAGTAAATTGACACACTCATTTTAGGAGGGAGAAGAGAGAAAAGGAGTTTGAATCTTCTAAAATGTGAAATCTGTAGAGTGCCTTTGAGGTGAGAAAAAGAGAAATAGAGAAGAAAGATAGAGTGGATAAAATTAAAAAGAAAAAAAAGGGCCTTATACCAGCTCTCACTTTGTGTCACTCTCTGTCACTTTAAAGACACTTTATACATTTCACATTTCAAAGGATCCAAATTAAGAGAAAAGAAGTTTGGATCTTCTGAAATATAAAATCTATAAAGTGCTTCTAAAATCCAAGAGTGAGTGAGAGAGAGAGAGAGAGAAAGAAAAAAAAAGGAGTGGGTGAAAATAGAGAAAATGAGCCCAATACATATTCTCACTCTTTGTATTGCTCTCTTATTTTAGAGACATTTTATGCATTTTACACGTGAGAGTATCCAAATTAAGTTTGGATTATTTGAAGTGTGATGTATGTATAGTGCCTCTGATGTGAGAGAGATAGAGAAAAAAGAGAGAGTGAGTGAAAATAGAAGTAGACCTTAAACACACTCTCACTCTTTTTTTTCTTTAGAGATACTTTATATATTTCACACTTTAGAAGATCCAAATTAAGAGAAAAAATTGGGAGTGGACTCTATACGTCTTCCCACTTTCGTGTGTCATTCTCTTTTCAATTGCACATGTCTAGTACCGCAGACGATCCATTTAGTGCTTGCATCTACCTCCCTTTCCCCGCCCTCTTTTTTTTTGTGGGTGCATAAAAGAAAAGAGGCTTGCATTGCTTGATACAGAAGATGATGTTGCAGCTTAAATAAAAGAAAAGATTACCATAATTATAGCAATAAAAACCGTCTGCGTTCTGGTCATGTTTGAGCTGTTACCCTGGCAAGTCTCTAAACTGTCTTAATTCATTAAGAGTTTACCTCGGACCTGTCTTCACCATTGCCTAACTTCTTTTTACTGATTTATGTCCTGGCAACCTACACAATCCTCTAGGCTTCCCTCCGCTTTTTGGTTTAAATGAGACTCTGCCTTTACTTTGGGATATAGACTGGAGGGTTCTATCTATACTTCACAAGTTAGCATGAAGTTTGACTCCAACAGTTCTTTTGGCCATTATATCACCTCTGATTTGTCTATACGTGATTCTTCTCTTTGTAATTTATTTTACCCCTTAATCCAGGTACATGTCCTCCTCATTGTTAAAGGTGGCGCGGGAGAATAGCTCAGTTGTTGCTGTTGTTGGAAAGGGGCATCTACAAGGAATAAAGAAGCATTGGAAGCAACCTATTATGGTTCGTGAACATCTGTTGAATAATCATATTTTTTATTGCACCACTATAGTCCAGGCTGAGGTTTAAGTCATACGCACTTAAAGGCTGATATATTGAAGTTTAGGTGTGCTTTGATAGAGAAATCATTATTCGCTCTTCCCCTTTTACGAGTTCAAAGAGGACTGGAATTTTTTTTTTCTGGGTGCTTTGTTCTGCAATTTCTTACCTTTCCAACTTCAAAATTTATTATTATTATTATTTTCTCCATAGTTCACTATTCGCTTTTCTTACGTCCATTTTCCTTTGACTGTTTGTCAGGTGAAGGATCTCATGACAATTCCGTCTTCGAAACCAGCTCTCTCTGCTGTAAAAATCATTTCTTCTGTAGGTGTTGCCGTGGCTGGGGTAGCCATAATAGCAGGCATCTATCTTTCGTCCAGGAAATGACCTGATGAATGGAGAATTTGTCATCTGTGGAGATAATATATATATATATATATATATATATATTTCTCCTTAACAAATTTGGTAAGGGAGGCATTTATGGGGTCCTAATTTGCATTAATATTTCTCCTTAAAAATTCCCTCTGGGTACTAAAGATAAAATGAAAATGGCTGTTTTAATTCTCCATTGTTGGTATTTATACGACAATTAACTTAATCTAAGATTAAATGTAGATAATCTTAAATTTTGTAACAGAGAAATTACTTTGTTTTGCCATACCGAATAATGACAATATTTCTTCACTTTGATGATGGAAGAATAAAAGTACTTCGATGATCTAGAGTTTTCTTAATCTTTTTTAGGACGACAGTTATCATATTGTATAAGAAACAACGTGTCTAAATGCCCAACGTACACTAGTTTTTTTTTTTTTTTCAAATTTTGACCATGTTATATTTGAATTTTTTATGTTTCGTAGGTTGCGTTTGATTTTTTAAATTTATTTTAATAAATGAAGTTAAATTTATGCTTAATATGATATTTTTTAAAAAAATTAAAATTGTTTAATTGTCTTTATTATTTAATATATATATATATATATATATATAAAAGCTATGGGAGAATCATTACTTTTTATTATCTATTACTGTAGTCCTTTATTGGCAGGATCGGCAAAAAAATTTTTAGGGATCCACCTTCTTTTTCAGCAGTCATATTAATAATATTAAAATTTAATATCAATTTAATTGTAATTAACATGTTAACTCTTATTAGAAAGAAATAAATTAAAAGGATAGATTTTTATAATATATATTCAAATTTATGGAAAGTTAAGCATAATTTTCTTTTTTTGGTGAACAAAAAGGGGTGGGGAGCCCAGGGCAGAAACAAGGGGGAAAAAACAATCGCTACCATGAAAAAAAAAAAATGCACCCAAGTTGAATAAAAAAACATGAAAAGGCTTGAGAAAGCCAGGGTACTTGACCAAGTGTGAGTCCCAAGAGAAAGGCTGTGGCTGTGGTTTGCTAGGAGATTGATACTTCAAGCAGGGTGTGGTGACTCAAATCACCTAATTTCTCTCTATAAGCTTTTTTGATTTTCATGATCAGGCGATTCTGATGGTGAAGATTTTATCTTTCTTTGTTTGAAAGTGTCACCAAAGAAGAGTAAGCTTTTAAGTGAACCTTTTCGTACCCAAGGTCCCAAGTTACCATACCTTTCGAGGCTAGTTACAACCACAGAACACTGCCCTAACATTTCTTGGAAAGCCCCCTGGCCGGTTACCATCCCGAATTATACCACCACATCCTGTGTGCTATATTGGGGTTGCCTTTACAAGCTCCTTCACAATTTAGCTTCACCTGAGAGAAGATCCTCGTCTTCCCTCATAATCTCTCTCTCTCTCTCTCTCTCTTATTTCTTCCATAAAACCTAGAATTGTCTATATTAAAATTTAGACGATATTTTTCGTTTATTTTTTGAATTTAATTTTTTTAAATTTACAGTTGAAAAATTATTTTTATTTTATTTTTTTAAAAAATATTTTGTAGAAATAAAAAAAAATATAAGCCCGTTTAAATTAATCCAAATTTTTTACTTATAGAAATATTGGAAATAATATAGGAGAGGATCTGTCTTTCGCAAGAGGTATCTGGAGGCCACCAAGGAATATTTATCAGCATGTTTGGCATGGGATAAGAAATGACAATGGAAATAAAAGATTGGATAAAATATCTATTTTATTTTTATAATTATTATTTAATTATTAAAAATAAAGATATTAAACTTATTTTTATTTATAAAATAATTTTTTATTTTTTATTTAATTTTTTACATATCCAATAAATCGTAAAAGTTTAGCGTTTTGGGCACAGTGAGAACGTGGCTGGTCAGTGCTTTCATGATAGTTTGTGCATAGTTACGTAGTCTAAATGTAGAGCACGAGTCATGGTGGTGGGCTAGGGCAGGCTGAAGATTTGCAAATTGGGTTTCTTACATGCCATCCAACAACCGATAGCGAATAAAACGCCCCTGGGAGACGCCATCCACCTCCGTTACGTCACTTAGATTATGGGTAAGCTACAGCGTCATGGAGCTTGAGCACAAATTTTTGAAACAAAAGAAATATTAAATATTATTTAATTAAATTTCAAGGGATATAAATTGTATTTATTTATTTATTCTTAGGTAATGTCTTTAAATATGATTTCATCTTATTTTGTACTTATTCATTCTATTTATTGAATCAATTATTCAATATAACACAAGATAATTAAAATATTCAATAAATATAGAAAATACATTAAAAAGAAATAATTTTTTAGAACAAGAATAATATCAAATGTAATTTGATTATTCAACTAAATATTTATTATGATATTAATTTCTACGCAATATGTTATTTTTAAAAATAGTTATTTAATTAATTTACCGTTATAGTAATATTAAAATCACAGTTTATGCAATGTAGAAAATTAATTTTTAACCAAAAATTTAAAAAATTATATTATATATTAAAATATAAAAAAATCGAATATAATTCTTAAAAAATATATCAAACACAAATTTAATCAAATCTTAAAAGAAATTATCGTAACTTAACCTATTTATTTTATAAAGCTATAAACTCGAGATGTGTGACAGACAATAATGCAGTGTTTGAAAAATCATATCAAATCAATTAGTTGGATTAAAAAACTAATGAATCAGTCCTGGTGTCGATTTGTTAACCTTTAAAACCGATCTTAAAAAAAAAGGATCAAAAATTAGGTAAATCAGTTAAAAATCGGTAAAAACTAACAAGTCAAACGGCTTTGTATCTTTTTGAAAATTTTGAGAAGGAAAAAGATGAGATTTGAAGAAGGAAGAGGAATCCAAAAAGACCATCAGAGCAATAGAGCTACAGGGAAGTAAGGAATATCTGAAGAGCAAAGTCCAGAAAGAAAGTCTCTCGATGAACAAAGGCTACAGGGCAGTGAGGAAAAGCCGTGGCGGAGGTGTGCGGCAGAGATGTGCGACTGAATCAGGCAATGCCGATGCTGGCTGGCAACTTTCGACATGGCGAAGGAACCCAAATGGCTGGGGACATTCGGCACTGGCTTGTGGATTAGTCTGAAAGAGAAGAATAAGAGCGGGGCTTTGTTTAGAAGGGGGAGGAATGGAGTGGAGGAGGGAGTAGAAAAAAAAGAGGAGAAAAATATTTTTCTTCTTTTGTTTGGATGAATAGAAAAGAAAAAGGCGAAGGAAAGAAAACTCATATAGATGTATAAGGACAATAATATCCTTATAATCTTTGTCGTTAATAAATAAGATATTTAAAAAAAAAGAAGTTATGTTAATTAATTTATTATTTTTTTATAAAATTAAGGTTAAATTGATATTAAAAAATAATACATATAACTAATTTTTTTAAAAAAAAAAATGTTTTAAATAATTTTGACATTGAAAATTAATATATATAACTAATTATTTTAATGGAATTACCTTTAAAAAAATCAAAAGTCAAGACAAATTTTAAATATATAATTACACTTCTATAAGAATGTATTACTTTATTAAATAATAAATATTTTACATAATAATTTTTAAATTAATAAATATTTATATATAATATATATATATATATATATATATATATATATATATATATATATATATATATATATATATATATATATATATATATATATATATATATGAGAAAATAATTTTGTCTTTGCCAAACAATAGGTAAGGATTGATATACTTGATCATGCATATCTTTTTACAAATGAATCAGACAAAACACCTATCTATTGAAACTTCCAATTAGTATATAACTTTTTCCTATGTAGTTTTTGGAGTTTGGCTTTTTCCCATGAAATTTGGCATTTTCCCACTTTGCATGGAGGCATGACGTCTTATCCTTATAACTTTATTCAAAGTTCATATAGAGCCATGACGTCTTATCCTTTATAACTTTATTCAAAGTTCACATGGAATTTTTATCATGTGAATTTGCATATATAGCCATGCAATCTTAAACTTGCATGGAGGTGACGTGAAATTCTTGTAGTGCACTTGCTATTACTATGGCATGGTGGTTTAGGAGGAGTTGAAGACAAAAAATACTACAGCATTTGTTATCTATTGAAAATAAAATAATTTTGTATATTTTTATAATCATTTTATATTGATAATGTAATTATGGTATGCTTCTTCCATCTTCGTCTGATGTTATTTTTTATGTAGATGAATAAAAGAATTTATGGAGTAGTTTTGTATTTCCAAATTTGAGAAGGAGTTAATATGGAAAAACAACTTATTTATCCAATCAGTAAAATAGGTTATGTATTTTCAATTAAATATTTAAATATATTAGCGTTGATCATAATTTTATTGCATCAATTGATTAGGTTTGCATCCAACAGCAATGATATTGTTAAATATATAGTAGCAGTAATAAAACATAATTACTTGAGGCCTTATAATTCATGGAAAGAAGTTTCTGAATCTATCAAACAATTATGGTTTCAAGAATTTCAGGTAAATTTCAATTTCATTTTTGCTACCAAGTTTGTTATGTCTTTTGTATTCAAGCATAAGGCTTTATTGATATTTTTGGGTATGCTTGATAGAAATATTATGCTTAGCCAATAGATGCTCATCTTCAAATTCACAAAAACTTTAAAGATCGGGCAAAAAATTGGTTAAAAGATTTGATATGCTATGTTCAAGACAAAGGAAGGAACCCTAAGTAGATTAATGAGTAAATCTGGAACGATTTATGTGCTAATTTGAACAATGTAGAATTTAAACAAAGAACTAAACGTGCTAAGAAGAATAGAGGTTCAAATTCTGTCTGCGATCCATCACTGCACACTAATGGTAATATTTCTTTTTATAAAACATGCTAAAACTTTAATCGAAGAATTAGGTAAGTTTATAATTCTAGTAAAACTCCACATTCAAACTCATCAAAAACCAATATTTGGTGCTTAAGTCGACAAAAAATTCAAAGCTACTTTTATAAGTGTTATGTTTCTTATTATTTTTAGTAAATATTTTTAGATATACAGTATGACTATATAATATCCATTATTTATCCATTATTTTTTTTTAAGAATGAGTATGCAAGATTTAAAACTACAATTGCAAATGCGATGGGTAAACAAAATTTTTCATTGGCAAATGAAGTTGCTATATGGACAATAATTGCTGGAGGGAAAAAAAAGTGGAAGCTCTGTATATGGTTTAGGAACTGTTGCATATAAAATAGAAGAAGATCCAGTCTTTAGCTATAAGTATGGTAAAAAGGATGACTTGTTCTCATATCCAAGTATGGCAGAAACTAGGGGTGGGCAAACTTGGGCCGACCCGATGCATAATCGGGCCGGGACCGGTCGGGAATTTTTTTTTTTTTTAAATTTAAACATGGTCAAGTTGAGATAATATTTCGGGTTAAGACGGGTTTCGGGATAACCTCTTAGCCCTATCAGGCTTGGTCCGACCCAAGGTCTATATATATATATATTTATTTATATATAAAAAGATATGGATTAAATTGAAAATAATTCTTTTTTTAGGGTCTTTTTATAATTTTAACCAAAATTTTTAAACATATTTTATAAATTATAAATAACTAGAGGGGTCAAAATTTATGTTAGAGCTCTTCTAAATATAATTATTACATTCATATAAGAAAAATAAAATTAAAAAATATATATTTTTTCAAGTTTTAACTATTATATTTGTATTTTTTTCCTATTTTTTTCCATTGAATTCAAGTTTTTTCATGTCTATTATGTAAATTTTAAAAAAATATATTAAAAAAATATTTATATGTCCAAAATAATTAAGAAAATATAAAAATTAAAATTTTTAAAATTAAAATTTTTTTCTTAAAAAAAAAAATTGGCCCATGGCCCGATTGCCCTGATCTGGCCCGAACCTGGCTCGATTATAATCGGGTCAGCTTTGGGCCAGGGATGATTTTTTCGTCCCAAAATTGAAATTGGCCCGAGACTCCGGTTGAGGCAAATCCTTGCCTGTCTCAGCCCATGCCCACCCCTAGCAGAAACCATATATTTATAAAGTTGCCTACATCTCGATATTGATAAAAGGTTAAAGGATTTTCATATACAAATACAGGCAAATGAGAACTCAACACTTGAAATTTATTAAGGAAGAAAAAAGTGGAATGGAAAAACCTGAAAAGGGAGTGTGGGAATGATCCATAGATGCTTTTTTACCGTGAGAAATGAGTTTTTTTTTTAAAAAAATATTGTTATTGTTACCTCATATATATATATATATATATATATATATAGACAATAAATTTAAATTTTTTGCATAATGAAAATTAAAAAAATAAATTATAAAATTTGAATATTTTACTGTATATTATGGTTTGAAATTGTATAAATAATAAAATATTTAAAATTTATTAAAATTTATTACTATATATTATATCATATTTTTAATATATAAAAATAATAATTATATATAATTATTATTATTAGTTTGATTATGATTAAATTAATAAATTATAAATTAATGTCTTCATTGATTTAATAACTAGTTTAATTTTAAAGATATTGCAATCAAGAGAAAGATTCCAAGTTTTCCATTTGATCCCGTTTAACGCTTTAGTTGCTTTAACAGTCCTACTCCAACCGTTTGGATTTTATCTCCACAAATACTAATTTATCATGGACTCAGAATTTCCCAGACCCTGTTCGCTGATATGGTTCCTCATCTTTGTAAGGGCTTCACCTTCCGTGGCTTCTATAATGTTTCGAGTCTGTAGCTTATGGAGTGTAAAGATGTAAGTAGATCAAATTGTTTTTGAATTAGTTGAATTGAAAAAAATTAATGATTTAGTCCCTATAATTTATTTTAACTTTTAATTTAATTATTACTTTTAATTTAAATATTATAGTTTATTTCTCTTCAAAGTAATCTATGTAATTTTCAATTGTTTCAGTTGTACTCTTTACAAAGGTTTAATTCTACTCCCTTCCCTTTCTATGCGGTCAAACAGTTTTATCATGTTGATGCTGCACGTGCAAGAAGCTCTTGACCCAACGCTTAAAACACGAGCATGGATGTGTTATCATATTGGGCATAAAACACAAACTTCAATGTGGACAAAGTAAAATGCAGCTTGAGCCATCGCAAAACACAGAGGTTAAGGCTTCTTCTCATCTTCATCTTTGCTTTGACATTTACTTCTTTCATCTTCTGATTTTGGTTGAACTAAGGTATTTTAGTTGAATATATGCAGATGAGTTTAAGATCCAAATTCAGATGATTTTTTCTACGAAGACCATATTATTATTACTAAGCTAAGTTTCATTAGTTCCTTTTAATGCCATACACAAGTAGGCTTATTTTTTTTATAACTAATTATATGTTTTTGAAATGTAGGAGTATGTTTTTGAAAATGCTTAGCGTAAGTTGAAAACAAAAAATGTAATACCTCTCAGCTTGTGAGAAAGTCTAATAACAATAATTAACTCTTATTTCATCTAACATTTGGGTTTTTCAAGGTATCAAATGTTGGTGAGGATTCTTATTTCATGTAACATTTAGATTTTTCAAATTATACTTACTTTGTTAGTTGGGACCCACTTATTTTGTAGATATTTTTTTTATGAGAAGAGCATATAGATACAACAAATATTAATCATAAGTACACAATATTCTGCAGCTTCTCTAAAATTTATGGAGTACCTTTAACTTTGTCTTAATTATCAAATATATAATTATTTGTAATAATTTGTGAAGAAATGTTTGTAGCTAAAGAGGATATGAAAAAAAATAATTAAGAGTATCATGATTCTAAAAAGATAGATATAAATGATAGTATTGTCAGAATTCAATTTTTTATAATGAAAATAAAATTGGACAATGACTATTTTGATCAATACGTCAATGATGTAATTAAAGAAGATAGTGAAATTAGTTGTATAAATATCATCACACATCTTCTGATATAGTTACTACATTTATGGTGTTTGATGTGAATGTGAGGCCTATTTCCTTCGATTATAACATTGATAAATTGTACTTTGACAATGATTTGGAGTTGGATGAATGCAATATCACTTACAAGTATATCCAATATAACCTTGTTGAAATGTGCAAGTACTTTCAATTCATTACTCTATGGTTATGATGTATAATTCCAAAAGAATGACAATTTAAGGTGTATAGTTGTGTAAGTACAAGTATGAATGGTTGATTTTTGTTAATAAATCTCACACTTCAATTTATTGTTCTTTTGGATCTGCATATCATAACTCTGAAATAATAAATACTCTCTTACAATTTCCTTAAATTACTTAATGGAGGTAAATTTCATTCTATGTTTAAATTGGAAGTCCTTATACATCTTGGCAAGGTTACATTGGTTGTACCCATTAGTGATATCGCCTTTAAACCCTTTTCAAAGTACAACTCATCACTATCATAATCAAAAAGAATAAATCTTCCATCCATATCAAACACCACGGATGCCAGAACTATATTAAAAAAATGTGTGGCAATTATGTACGATAATATTATTTACATAACTAGTTTCATCAACTTCCTGAATCACGTCATTGTTAACATATTGATTAAAATAGTCATTCACAATTTCATCTTCATTGTCATCAAATCAAATACCAAATACTATCATTTATATTTAGCTTTTTAAAAACATGCAGCTTTTCATTATTTTCTTGTACACCCTCTCTAGCTACAGAGATCTCTTTACAAATTATTACAAATAATTATATATTTGATTAGTTAAAACAAAGTTGGAATTAGTGAAGAATGTTATATACTTATGATTAGTGTATTTGTATCCATATGCTTCAAATACTACTGCTGAAACACTTTTATAAGCAATGACATCTATAAAACATGTAGGTCCCCACCAACAAAATAAATAGTCTAAGAAACTCAAATGTTGCATAAAATGAGATGAAATAAGAATCACCAACACGTAAAAACTTACTAGTGGAACCTTGAAAAAAGCGTTACATGAAATACGAGTTCGTTATTGTCCATAAACTATTCCCACATGCAGAGGGGTATTACATTTTATTAACTCAAATAGGAACACCTTTGATTATTGCTGCTAAGCGTATTAAAAAGTCATACTCCTACAATTTCAAAACATACAACCTGAAAAAAAAATAAATTGGTTGCGTATAACATTAAAAGAAACCAATGAATCTTAACTTAATGATAATAACACGGCATTTTTAGATGGAATCATTTAAATATGAATCTCCAACACACTGCATATATTCAATTAAAATTCCTTCGTTCAACCAAAATCTGATGAAAGAAGTAGAAGTTGAAATCAAAAGAAGAGAAGTTTAAAACGAGAAGATGATAAGAAGAAAAAGCGCTAGCCTTCGTGTCTCACAATGCTTGCACTTTTGTCCAAGCTGTGTTTTACTCTATCCAGAGAAGTTTGCGTTTTATGCCCAACATGACAATACATCACATGATAATACATCTTTGCTTTTGCTTTTGCTTTTGCTTTTGCATTTTAAGCCCTATGTCAGATGTGGCATCCACGTGATAAAATTGTTTGCCACCTCAACCAAAATAGAGGCCGTTTTGCCACATGGAAGGGGCAGAGAGTAAAATGTTACAAATCATAGGAATTATTTTGATAAAAAGAATAAAAACCAAATTAAAACAAACTATGAGGACAAAATAATTACTTTTCCCTTTCACAAAATGTATTTTCATTAGTCTAACAAGAAATCTGCTTATATGTCAAATTTCCTACCAATACCTTATCTTTAAATTGAAAACTAACATAAGTCTATTTACATGGTTAAGAATTTTTTTACAATAAGAATGTTGGTGGCGTTTCCAAAGATCAAATGGTATTAAGGAAGACCATCAATCAGGACAACCACAGTATCCCTAGCCATTATACCCCAAGGAACAATATATCCTACACCCACAACAAGAGATGCTTCATTAAACAGGCAAATTGGCAAATAGCTGCCATTACCGTAGTGCTCAGTGGAAGGAGAAGTCGTTAAAGCATAGGGCTCACGGCGGGACCTATTGGTCGCGTCCACTGCCCATAAACACGAAGTGTTTTCATCTCATCATTGCAACCTTTAGCTCGGCTTGATGACATACAAAAACACAACTATCATTAAATGGACTTACATTTGAAAGGAAGAGCCTAGTTGAAAATTTCAAAAAAAGGGCTTCAGTGTGTGTAACAATCAGATCATTGATAGAAATCTCACTGAAATCCGCTAAGATAATTATATTATCATCATAAGCCCCCTTTTTTTTTAAAACCTAATCCAGTAGCACATTCACAATAACAAACTACAACTAGCCAGAGAAAATTTTAAAAAATAATAAAAAAAATCAAATATACCCAACATTTTCCTGGAAAATCCGAATTCACGACCCTGGAAAAAACGAATCGCGGACTTTTCTTAAATTGTGCTCAGACAGCCAAGGGTTTGTTAATCAAGTTCTGAATATGGTACTCAGATCAGAAACTCTTTACCACAGAATAGCCTCATCACCACACACACAAGAATTCTAAAAACAGTGAAGCATTGAAACAACAGAAAACAAATCTAACCAATAGAAGAAGCAAGCTTCTGGCTTTGGGATCTGATATAAGACTTTAAGAAGTTAAAAGCGAGCAGGGAAATGCAGAGAGGGAACGAAAGCGGAATAAAAGTGAAGAGAAGATACGTAGGAAGTAAGTGACTGGGAGCTATACAATTAGGGTTTTCTATGCGCTTTGGCATCTTTTGCTTTCGCCCCAAGTCCCTTGTTATGTGGGCTAAATTGGGCTGGACCTGGCGTCCATTGTCCATGTCCAAAGTCCAGACCCATAATTTTCAACTTTTTTATGGCTAAAAAAATTAAACTTCCAGATTTTCAACTGTTTCCAATTAAAAAATAATATTGCATCCAGAAAATTTTTGTAGTTTTTGAATATTTATTTGAGAATCATGTAAAGCTATCATAATTTTTTAAAAAACTTATTTTTCCTAGTCCAATATTTGAAATTGAAATTTTGTACAGTACCAAAATATCAAAATTTCCAAAAATATATATGCTAATATACGTTGTGTAAATTCAATAAAAGATTTTTGAAATTTATACATGACCTAAATTTTGATACTTCACAACCACGTGAACAACTATGGTCGAAAACACTGACCTTGGTCCAATTCTCCCATGGGAGGAAGAATCATAGCTACTGCTGCTAAATCTTCCATAAGGTGTATATATATATATAGAGAGAGAGAGAGAGAGAGAGAGAGAGAGAGAGAGAGAGAGAGAGAGTGAAAGAAGGGACCAAATGGCCCGAACAAAAAAGAATATAATTTCCTTTTTATTCAGAAATTGTCTTAAGCAAGTGATTTTGGTGGGTTGTCTTAATCGTCTATGCCACCCTCCCGTCATATCACTTTAAGAAAATATAATTCTATCAAGGGGATCTCTATGGCGTTAGGAAAGACGTGAATCAGTGTTCAATGAAGATGTTATTTAGTATTTATAAAGCTCCTCAACTACCCATATAGTCCTGCCTTTATATGTTTTAACCAGCCCATTTTGCATTCTCCACTTGAATCAAATTTACCGTAAACATGAAAAAAATGCAGACACACATAACGTCACATGCTCACATAAAAAAAAAAAAAAGTTATGTAAAAATATTAGTAAAAATAAACATATAATATAGTCAAACTTTATCATGCATGTCAAAGAATTAAATGCACGCATGCAATTATAATAACATTTTCTTATCGTGTTCATAATAATTCTATAATATATTGGTAATGTTTTACTAATATATTGATAATTATTTAATTAGTAATATCTTCTCATATAAAGATTTTTCATAATTTTTCCTTGTAAAATTTAAAGAAAAAAATAATATAAAAAATAAAAATATGTATAGATTCACTTCTTTGTTTTCATCTTTTTTTTTTTCTCTTTTCTTTCTGCAAATTCTACAAAAATTTTATAATAAAAAACTCTAAAAAATTCAAACTCTTTCTTTTCATGTAGCAAGTGATAGTTTTGCAATATGCTAATAACATTCCGTTAATATCTTGATATTTAGCTATTAATAGTAATAATGTATAATTACTAGTATTTTGAATATTCGTTACTAACACAATAAAAAAAAAACACCATTAAAAAACACCACCATATAATTGAACTACTAAATAATAATTATAAAAAGGTGCAAAAGAAAATTTATGAAAAGGAATCTTTTTTGATACAACTTAATTAGAAAACTACATTATCAACAAACAAAAACATGGAAAATTTTCTACTGCACTTTATTCTACTGTGGGAATGACAAGAAATTATCTCTCAATTCTGCCTCTTATTACATGAAGAACCTTATTTCCCTTCAAAACAGAAAGGTTACAGTGAAATTCATTTATGTCCACAACTTAAAATATAAAACAGCCTGACCTTTTTTTTTCTTTTTGGGAGGGGTGGGGGGAGGGTCCAACAAATAAGACAACTGAGACATAACATAAATAACCAAAACCCAAAAATAAAGAAATAATAATTTAAAATGCACTTGAATGCTTCATTCTAGACAAAGACTCATCATAATTTAGCTATTTACAAGTGCACAGTGCTTCCTGATCTGCCCTTGTGTCCCAGTCTTGACATTGATTTGGATCATTTTCTCCATAGACTTGGCAAATTCAGCAAAGAAATTTTCAAGGGAACCCTGAAGCAGCTGGGTGATAGTAGATTTTGTAACTGAGTTTGTCAACAACGCAGCATCTGATTGGAATAGACCCCTTCTCTTAACCACATCAACATAGTAGTGAAGATCAAATGTCTTACGGCTTCCAGGGTCCATCTCGACAAGTGTGGTGTTATCATTGATGGTCTTGCATTTAAATTTTTTAAGATTTGCTGCATATTCTCTGTCTAGAGATGGGTCTTCATCACCTTTACCAGTGAAGTTGTACAGGCGGTTTGAGAATGAGGGGCAATGGGAGACACCAATTGTGTGTGCACCTAAAAAAATTTGAAATTTTTAATGGTTAGAAGCACTAAATTTACTTTAGCATCTACAGTAACATATGTTCAGGAAGTGTTTGGCATAATACCTGAGAGAATGGCTAAGTCTTTCAAATCAAGTCCCAGGTTGCCGAAGAGTCCTTGGAGGACGGTGATGTTGCCAAATGGAGGTGGAATGCCATTTAGGGCTTCTGTTGCGTTAGAGACGGTCCCATCCCTTCTACCTGTTGGAACATACCAGAAGGGACCGCCCTGCAAGCCCACGTTAACAATGGCAGAAACAAGCAAATGGGTCAGTTCTGCTCTTCAAGAAAAAGGTGTAATTGAAAGATAAAGATGAAGCAGATTTTAGACTTACAGTGGCGACAATAGCGTCTCTGGCAGTCAGAGCTAGAATATCAGCACAAGAGACTACACCAGGGCATTCAGCTTCAACTGCGCTCTTTACACCGTCAATAAAGCCAAAGCCTCTGAGAGTAAGGTTTGGAGTAGCATTCTTCTCAGCTTGGTTGGTTGTTGAGTTCAGAAGCACTGATGCATCACAGCCCTGAAATGCTACGTGTTAGTTCCTCGGTTACGACAAAATATATTGTTCAGCTACAATTTCTGTTCTTGAAGTATCGGTGCTTCATAGATTTATTAAAATAATTGAGTTAAAAATTGAAAATGAAATTATAAGACAAGGTTTGAAATGCATACCCTGACAAAGCAGTCATGGAACTGCATTCTAATGAGGGCAGCTGCCAATGAAGGGGCATTGTGAATATGCTTATTAACAAAGTTGAAGACGATCGTCTCGGCTTTTGGGCAGCTCTTGGCATAGAAGTTTGGCTGCAATTGAGCCTGAGTTGATCCAGTAATTGCTATGAGGCAGACAATCAAAGCCCTCAAGTAACTCTGGCTTCCCATTCTCGTGTTGTTTGCAATGCTCCTCTTTGCCCGAGTAACAATATAGGGAGATATATCTGGTGATGATTCCTGACAGTGGTCAGAGATTTATAAGCCACGGGCTGAGACAAATCATAGAGATGGTCGCAGCCAACTAACATGTGCAGTAAGGTAGTACTTCGTGTTACTTTATCATGCTTTTTCATTCAATAATGTTATCAGTATAATAAAAAAAAAGGTTAGTTGGGCATGTCCTTGTACATCGATCGATGTAAGCTCCAAACAAGAGGGTTTTTTGAATGCTTCAATACACATCAATTAACTCGTTCCTATAATTTTTTAAACTTAGGAGACATACAGTTATAGAACTTAATATATCATATTGTGGATCTCCAAGATTTTGAACAGTTCTATCCGGTGGCTAAAACATCTGATGGCAAATTGAATTAACCTTTCAAAGCAATTAATTCCAAGAGGCAATACAGCAAAGAGTTGACTTACACCTGCTCCAATGACTTAAAATATTGAAATACAGTTGAGCTGTCCAATGTTCAAATTAAATTAGCAGGCGCCACATGTTGCCACCTAAGAAGATGTTTGTTATGAGATGGTAACGTGATATATGAATTATAGGGTGGGTAAAGAATAGTTGTATTATCTAATAAACATGGATATAAAATGCTAGCTGATAGAGATAAGTTTGTTTGAATCTTTGCTTGTGAAAGTACTCAAGGTTAGAGCAGTATAGAATATTAAGAGTGTCCGTAATTTGAGTGCCCCTGGGAGTAAAAAATCTGATTTAGTTAAGACAAACAAAATGCATCGGTTTCTGTTCTTCTCTTTCCACTTTCTGTTTTCTGAGAGATCTCGAGATTAAGTGATAAAGTTGTGTTTATTTGTGGATCACTGGTTGAAATATATATATATATATATATACATACACACATATATTTTTGTACCCTGTGGATCTTGTATAGTCTGTAGCAAGTACTTTTGTAGACAAGCTAAGAGCGAAACCCATTTGCTTTATCTCCTCGTGAATCTGGAGAGGGAGCATTACAAACTTGTCAGGAACTGCTGAATTTGCTGATTCTTTCTTCTTTTGGCATGAAGATTTAGTGTTAATGGTAGAAAGAAAAATTATAACGCTGCTCTTAAATATTAATAGTGTCCACACCAATTTTTTTTTTTTTTTTTTTTTTTCTAATAAGAAAGATAGTATTGCATATATGTTCAGTACTTTTGGTATTCAACATAGTAACGAGATCTACCGAGAAATAAATAAAGACCCATCTAAAAATTGGGCACCAAAGGTCCTACTTGAAAAAAAAAGACCACAAAACTCAAACTCCTAACGTCAAAAAGATTAGAATCTGCAGAAAATGAATGACTATGAATGTCTTTTTGATTTATTTTTTACTGGTTGAATGACTTTTTTCTAATAAGAAAGATAGTATTGCAGACATGTTTGATACTTTTGATATCGAGATTAACATAATAACAAGATCTATCAATAAGTAAACAAGGACTTACCTAAAAAATTGGGCATCAGAAATTCTACATAAGAAAGAATGACCACAGACATGAACTCAAAATCCTAATGTTAGGAGATTTATATTTGTGCAACATGAATAATTGTAAATGTCATATCAATTTACTTTTTACTAGTTGACCCAACTTATATTGGTTTGTCCATAACAAATTACATGCACCTCTCTATTTTTGGATTTAATCAAAAGCAAATCATCCTCATCTGAAAAATGCTACTCTTTTATTTGTGCCCACCAAATGTTGAAAAATTGGAATTGCTGGGAACTAAAGATAAGTAGTAGTAAAGAAACGAAGAGGATTATACGCCAAAATGCAAGGGATATAGTCTTAAGATAATAGTAGATAACTAGGGCAAGTTTTATGGAGAGAATCATGGAGGCATTGTGCTGGCCAAACCATTAACTTATACTAAATTTTGACGAGGTCCAAATTTTATGTGGGAATAATGAACCTCATCATGAGTTGGAATTCCCCAACATTCTATGCACAGTCCGATTCAAAACTAAAGTGACATTGAAAGCTTTTTGGGGTCACCTTCTTGTTCTCTGTCCAATATAATGCTGCGTACGGGAAGCTTCATAAATATCATCAACAACGATTTCTAACAGATAACGAAATAGGTAACCTGAAAAAACAGTGCCTATAAACCGTTGAATCTGGAAGGTTTTGATTCTACCTCGCTTTTTGTCTTCCATGTCAACTAACTATTGGTTTTCCAATAATAAAGAAGAACCTGGATAAAATCAAATGAAGAAGTTTAATGACGTGAACTCAGGAACAGGGAAATTGCAAAAAGGAATAGGGATTAATTATGTTAGAAGATCGCGGTTCTGAGAGCTTGCAATTTATTTTTAGATCTAAGTCATTGTTGAGTGTCATTTCTTTAGGCATAAAATTAAGTGTCATATAGTAGTGAGTGATTTAAATCAGGTTTCCAAAATGACAATAATTAATTTTTTTTCCCGTTTGTTTTTCTTTATTTTAATATTTAAAACTGAAATTATTATTATTATTTAAATATATCTATTTTATTTAATATTCAGAAGTCTAATTAGGCATGCACAAGAGTGTCGGCAGGGGGGTGATGTTTCTCTGTCCTAGGGTTGTAAGCAAATACTAATACATGTTGCCATGGCGGATGCGTATTAAAAAAACTCAAAAGACATTTTTTATAAGACGCTTTCGAGAGGCCATCGATTAATAAACAACAGGGCCCTCAAAATATCATAAAATATGATGCACAGATGCCATGTTCCAATCCTCTCTTTAAAAAATCCAACATCATAGAGATCTACATAATACTTGCTTTATTGAGTACGAGCTGTGACTGCTTTTGGGTTGGATAAAGAAAATAAAAGTCTAACTATCTTTTGATATACTAGCAAGTATTAAATTTGAAAAATGGGTTTTGGTTTGAAGTTGAAGAGTGTTGCTGAGATCAATAGTTGATGGCACATCCATATATCAACTGCTTTCGAACAGTGTCCCTTGACATCACCTATACCCTAATTAAAATTTCCTATGAAGAGTCAGCAGCCAAAGGGCAAACGTGTGGAACCCATGCATGTCATAGTTGAGCTCATGTTTGTTCATATAAACCCTACACCAGCAAGAATCAATACTTTTAATTAATTGCCCACAGGCCTCTGCAGTTTAAGTGGCCATGCCCATGATTGCTTGGCTCGTCGGAAACTTACAAATTCCAGCTTGGCACTTTAAGAGAGAACCAAAAACAAGTAGACCCCCAGAATCCACAGTAATTTGGTTGCTTCTCAGTAATTCAATAACTCACAAAGATTCTTCCATGTAGTAAATGAAAAACCACACTCTTGACATTTTCGAAAAGGTCAGATTTTGGCCTGCAATTTTAATTTGAAGTAAAGATTTAGATAAAAGGCATACATACGATACATCTGTTCATATGGTATCTAAATAAGAAATATTTATCGGCATCACATGCGTGGCTTCCTTGGTTATGTCACCAGCCTTGAAATTGACGACTCCAGTTTACCATCATTCACCTTAATGCAAAAGAAATTTACATTTACAGCATTAATCCATGACATGAGTGATGGTCTTTTGGGCCATTAAGAAGGCTGCAGGACACTGGAAAAAGCTCCAAATTAACTTACCAGTGTCAAGTATAATTTGAGAAGTGTTACTATTCTGAAGTGTTAAGTATAATCATTTTTAACAATCTTTTCAATTTATAAAATTAAAAAAAAATTAATTATCAATTTTTAGAATTCAGATTCTCCTATCAAATTTACTGTTAATAGTGTTGACTGAAATATCATTTTAGATTCTTTCAGTTGTCGTGTAACATGTTGCTATTCGATTGCAGCGCAAGTTCCGTGCCTTGAAAGTTCCTTCAGGATTTCGAATAGTTAAAGAATGTTGGATTGATGATTTTTCTGATACAATTAGAATTATTTTAAGTGTGAAATTTGGTTGGATCACATTTGTAGACAAATAGAACCATGTTATGTGACAAATAAAAAAATATAAAGTGACATATCAGTTAGCGAAAAAAATTAGATTTATATATAATTTATTATATTTTTGTAATTAGATTTTTTAATTAAAATATTATAAATATATTATTTTTAATTAAAATATGACAAATATATAATTTAATTAGAGAACCATACATTTATTTACAAAAACTATATGCATATCATGTTATTATTAAAAAATATGTATTATTATATTTTAATTAGGGAATCTAATAACAAAAATATAAAGAATTTTATATAAATTTTTTCCTAATAAAAATTGGATAGAAAAATTTAAATCCTGAATGGTAATAACTTAACAAGATATTTTTTATAAAAAAAAAAAGAGAATATTTACAAGTAATCTAAAATTGAAGTATTTATATTCTTTTTTTTATTTATAATTTTCACTTATTTAAAAATAAAATTCATAGATACACGACACATTGAGTCAATAAAAACCAAAAAAATTCTCTCCTTTTTGCATATCTAAAGTTGGATTAGAAGAATCTTTGCTAGAAGATCCTAATGTTAGATAGCATGATTATGAAAATCAAATGGATAGTTGGTCAAATCCAAAAATTGATAAACTAGTCGTGAAATCAGTTTATTTGACTCTAAAAATCTGTTTAAAAAAATAGTAAAATTGGAAAAAGCAAAATTAGCGAATTTGACACTACACTAGTCAAAAACTAATTTTTAATTTTTTTCTTTAAAATGAAAATGTAATATTTTGTGGTAAAAATTTATAATATTTTATGAGCTTTATTCAATCTATTTTACATAAAATTGTTGTTATATGTAAAATGTTTTAACTATTATTTTATATTTTTAAATATTTTTATCTATTTTATATATATTATTTTCTAATATATATATTAATTTAATTGTAAAATGCTATATATATTTATAATTTTTATATATTTTTTAAAAAAATTATTCAATTTCAATTCAATTATGGGAAAACCATTGACTACGAATTACGTAATATCTCAATTCAATATTTAATCTGATTTTTAAAACATTGATAAATATATAAAAAAAGGTATTACAACTTAAAATGAAAAAAAAAATTAATATTCTTTATTTAGTTGCCAATAGTATTAAGTATTGAACCAAAACTTGATGTATCTTTGTTTTTTCCTCTTTTCTCAATTCTCTCTCAAGGCCTTATACTTATGTTGTAAATAATAATAATAAAACGACAATACCGGCATGTGATGCTAATTTAGATTGGATTTTGATACAGAGTTTAGAGGTTAAGCCTGGATTATTTTAAAATTTATATATAAATTTTGGAAAAAAAAAAAAAAAAGATCCAGCAACTTAAAATTCAACGCTTGAACCCTTCGCCGAAGAACTCATTCGGATTATTCAAGTACCAAAGCAGGCATGTTCATGTGACTATGTAAACATTAATTTTGTGCCTCCAACTGCGACACGCGCATTTGTAGCTGGAAACGATCCACCTGCTTTTGGATGTTACCACTTTATATGTAAAGATGATTCTTCCTTCAAAGCAAAAAAAACTCGATTAGTTAAGTGTAAAGCCGATCTCGGACCCCAAATATGCCGTTTGAATTGGAACATAATATTGTATGGATAGAAAACAGGGAAAATCGACCCATTCTCATCACTTGAACAACTCAAATCTATCCCAATTACAACGACCATTAAGCTATGTAGGGTGGTTGTTGCTACGTCATACTCTGAAAAATCAACTCTAGCTGTCCCCATTTTGATACTCACTTTGCTAAATGACATTATGAATGAAACACGGTGCGTCCCATCATTCGTCTGCGACATCTGTAGCTTCCTTTATTCCTTCTGTTTTTTTTTTCTTTTTTTCCTCTTTTTAGCTGAAGGTTTCACTAAACACTCTGTGCATCGCATTATTTGTTTGTGAAATTTGTAGCTTCCTTTATTCCTTCTTCTTCTTTTTTCTTTTCTTTTTCTTCTTCTTCTTCTTTTAGTTGAACGTGTAACTTTTGTGATGTTTGGATTGTACTAGTTAGCTTCATAAAGTGTGTCGCCCATTTTATAAATTAGAGTTCGTATGTCTGGAGAGATTTTTATGTAAATTTTATTTATTAAAAATAAATAAATTAAGTCAATTATTAATAAATATATATATGCATGCATATCATATTAGAAAAAGTTTAACATATATATATATATAATTAACTTATTCTTTCTGTATCTTTTATAAATAAATTGCCTTCAAAGAGATTAATGAAAGTAGAATTTGACAAAGGGACGTGAACCTCTAGACTATCCAAATCTGATCTATACAGTATAGGTTTTATATAAATGTTTTTAAAATTTAAAATTTTTTATTTTATAAGATGTAAAATATAGAATGAAAATGGTTTTATAATTGATAACTATAAAAAAAATAATGTTTCATATAAAAATAAAAAAATTATAAAATTTGACAATTTAAAAAACTTAGATTTGAAATGCACAATGCATATTCCACCTAGATTTGTAGAGAATTTGAATTGATAGGATATGGCGTCTAAACTATTGACCTGGTTAAAAGGAAATAGGGACTTTGTAGCACTAACGATGATGACTAGAAATGGTAAAACAATCTCAAAGTGCAAACTTTTCAATGACCACTCTATTATTATTATTATTATTATTATTATTATTATTATTATTATTATATTGATTTAAAGTTGCTGTTCTAGATTGAGACTAGAGTTGCTTTTTAAAAAGCTACTATGAAAGGCATGTCTAAGAAGGCATCACGTATGATATGATTATAGATATATACTCATGAGGAAGAGCTTAAATTCTCTAAATTTATATAGTGTAATTAAGAAAAGATATTAAAAAAATAAGTAAAAAGTAATATTTTTAAAATTAGATAAATTATTGAATCAATAAAGATATTAGTTCAAAGTTTATTAATTTATTTAGAATTGAATCATGGTCAAATCACTTGTGTTAAAATAAATGATAATTAAAGATATATTTTTATTTTTTATATTAAAAATTTAATATAATAAATAATAAATAACAAATATTAATAAATTTTAAAATATATTATGACTAATTATATATATAAACAAATTAAACATCATATAATATTTAAATTTTAATTTGTTTAAAATATATTTATATGATTTTAATAAAAATTATATAAATTTTATTTTTATTTTTAATCTATTATATTAAAACTTTACAATTTAGAAATAAAATAACAATGGTGGTTCAATAGAAAAGTTGTGGATTATCATTTCACAAGTAAATGTTTGCTTTACTAAAATATAAGCATAATAAATGATATATCAATGACACTATAGACTAATTCAACTATCGATCTAGTGTCAGTTTTCACCCAAAACTTACTAATTCAACTTGGTTATTAACCAAATTTGACTAGTTATGAACTAAGATTGATTTTAAGGCATTTTTGGACTAAATAAATAATTGGTTCAACTGAAACCAATAATATTGGTAGAAAGAAAAAAAAAGTAGATTTTATATATACTTTCACTTTTTTATATTATTTTCTCTCTTATTATGTACAGTGCAATGCTAAAAAAGCTCCTAGAGCCATAAAAAGAGATCCCTAGCGATTCTAACCATTTATATCCATTTGCTCTGAAAATCTCATAGGGCTGGCTAACCAATTGATATTGCTCAAACTTGTACACCTTTTTTTTCCCCTTGCAATTATGAGAACTTAGAGATGAATTAAAAAAATTCCAATCAGTTTTGTGTTTTGGGACATTAAAAGATTTGAGCCTGGGATACTGTTGTTGAAGTAGATACACAAGATATACTGTTGTTAAAGTCTAAAAGGAAAATAAAACAACTTTTTGGCCTTCCAGTGGCTTTACAAATCCTTACAATATCTGGATGGTAATTAATAGATGGATTAGACCTGGAAAAGGAAAGCCACATAATTTTCACTCAAATGATGGTGAGGTCACGGTGGCTATGCCACTTATCGGTTTTAATACTTTAGAGGATCCATCTTTAAGATTCTATATATTATATGATAACAACTTTTGGAAGAACTGTTGAAATAATTTTATTAATTATTATTTTATATTTTGTGGATTAGCATTAATTGATTATTTGGTAAGTAATACATTAAAGTTAATTGGTTAAATTACAAATTATGAAGCCTAGGATAAAACTGGGCTTAGTATATGCATATGTGATCTGTGATAGGTGGGTCACACATGTCAGCCCATCTGGCTAGAAGCCAAACTCACAGCTTTTAGTAGTCAGTAAGTTCCCTATCACAATACTGACCAAAGTCATGATTATAAGATAGAGAGAGATTTATCATTATTATTTTAATCATTAAAAAAGAAAATTAAAAGATATGGTGTATCTGACAGTTATTGAACTGGTCAATAAAACGTTTACACGTTCATTATTTAAGGAATCAGTAGAACAACTGTAGATGCATGGTGTTACTCTGACTCCCAATCACTCTCTGTTATCTGATTGATTTTGACTCTAAAATACTAGAGGCTAAGTGGGTTGTAATTCTGCTAAGGCTCTTGACGTATCAATATCAATGGGATCTTCAGTTACGCTTGTATTATCCTTCTTAATTTTTTTATTTGCTGAATTGTTGTTTTGATTCGATTATTATTTAGCAAATGGTATCAGAGCAATGTTAAATATAATCGTACAAATTCGTTTAACATCTTTAGCATTTCCGATTTGATTAGTAATCTTCAAATCTTTTTTTTTTTGCTGTTAAATTTTTGTTATTCATTTTTTCGAGAAACGAAGGAAAAGGGATATTGAGAGTTTCAGCTTTTTCCTTTTCAATTTATTTCCTTCATTTTCTCGGGAATCAAACTAAATGTCTTTCTGATCGTTTTGTTGCTGTCCCGATGTGAGAGAGGGTCAGAAAAACGGCAAGCAGAATCTAATTTGGCGTCGGGTCGCACGCGGGTCAAGAGTCTGGTCGTAGGGATCCGGCAGAGGTTGAAAACGCAATCTACACCGTCCGTTCGTGATCTAATATGAGCCATCAATCTCCTTTAAATGAAATGCACCGTTTCATTTATTGTGAAAATACGATCTGAGCCGTTCAATCGTGAGACGTGATCTGATCCGTCCAATTCTTTTAAGTGAAACGCACATTTCACTTAATAACGAAGACGCGATCTGGACCGTTGATCTGATCAAGTATATCTGGTCCATCGGTTTCATGTTATAATCCTGGCCGTTCAGTGAAATAATGAGATCTGAGTCGTTGGATTTAAAGTTCCTATAATTGCAGCTTAAGTTCTACGCTGTAATTATATTTTAGCCCCAAATTTTCATTGTAATTACATTTTTGGCCCCAAATTTTCACTGTAATTACATTTTAGCCTAAAAAATTTATCGTAATTACATTTTGCCCCTAAAAATTTACTGTAATTACATTTTTAGCTCCAAATTTTCATTGTAATTACATTTTGACCCCAAAATTTTACTGTAATTATATTTTGGCCTCAATTAAAATAATTTATTATATATTATATTAATGATTGATGTACCCTATAGGTATGATATTGTTAATATAATTTTAGGATTTGGACTTTTAATGATAAGTATGTAGTATAATGTTTTTAATATTTTTTGTACCCCATAGGTATGGTTATATTAAATACATTTATTATGGATCTTAAGCTAAATCTTTGGTGTGCATATGAGTCTTCTTTGAGTATTTTGATACTACATAGTTGCATAACTGAAATTATATTGGAAATTTTGTATCATAATTCTGTTGTGCACGCATAATTAATATTTCCAATTTTGTTGTCTAAATTTCGATTTCAGCTTTTCAGCAACTATCACTTGTGAAGACTCTCAATGGGACCAATTATGATGATTGGAAGGAGTCCCTGAATATGTACCTTACAATTTCAGAAAAGGATTTGGCCTTTGTAGAATCCAAAACTAGCGGATCTCACTTTACAATCCAATGCTACTGAGAAAGTTTATCATAAGCAATGGTCTGATTCAAACCGGTTTTGTCTAGCAACCATCAGGTTCACGATTGAGAAAGGAATTAAGGAAAGTATTCCTGATAAAAATACTGCAGTTGAGTATCTGAAAGCCATTAGTGAGAAGTACAAGAAACTTGATAAGACTCAGAATAATTATTATCTATCTTTACTTCACAGCACGCGATATGATGGAGTGTCTGGAGTAAGGGAGCATATTCTGAAACTTGTCCAATATTATAACAAACTGAAGCATATGGGATTGATATCGGTGAAAGTGCTATAGTCTTCCATGTTCTTGAATCATTGCCAGCTGAATATAATTTTCTGCGAACCTCTTACAATTCATAAGAAGCTGAATGCTCTGTAGATGAAATGATTTCGATTGTGACTCAAGAGGAAGAAGCAATAAAGAAGTATAAATCGCAATATGTGAATTATCTGTCTCAAGGCTCGAGCAGCAAGTCAGGTGGTCATGATAAGAAGAAGGGAAAGAAGCCTGAGATACAAAAGGCTGGAAAATCAAATTTCAAGAAAAATAATGACAAGGGCAATACTCAACAAAAGAAGTTCTTCAAGGGCAAGTGCAGTTATTGTAAGAAAATGGGACATAAGATAGCTGATTGCTATAGGTTAAAAAATAAGCAGGAGAAGGAAGGTACCTTTTGTGTATATATCCTTCTAGTTCTAGTTTGCTTTGAATCTAATAGTCTTGAAACCTCATCTGACTCTTGGTTCTTGGATTGTGGTGCCAGTGTCCATGTTGTGAATTCTTTGCAGGGGCTCAGAAACCAGAAGATACCAAGTGAGGCAGAGAAGTCTGTTTTGGGGATTGCAGGCAAGGTTGCAGTGGAATGCATAGGATCAATTTCTCTTAGATTATCATCTGGACATATTTTGAATTTGAATAATGTTGTTTACATACCTTTTGCAAGAAGGAATTTGATTTCAACTTTTGAGTTAGACAATTATAGTTATTTATTCATTCAAGGAAATGGAAAGATTGATGTCTTTTATGATTCATAACTTGTTGGCATCGCATTTATGTTAAACGGTTTATATCGTTTGAATAATTATGTAATCGAATATTTCGATGCTCATGTAAATGTTGTTGTTGGACAAAAACGTCAGAGACTTAGTGAGAACTCCTCAATGTTGTGGCATCGGCGACTAGGTCACATCTCTAGAAAGAGATTAGAAAGAATTGTCAGTTAAGGTGTGTTGCAAAACCTTGATTTTTCAGACTTTGAGGCATGCGTTGATTGCATTAAGGAAAAATTTCCCGCTAGAGCTAGAAGTAAAAGAGCAAAAAGGTCTGAGAGCATCTTGGATCTCATTCATACTGACATATGCGGACCCATTACACTTACAGCTATGGGTGGTTTCAAATATTTTATCACCTTTATAAATGATCATTAGAGATATAGTTGGATTGAACTTCTGCATAAAAAGGCAGAATCATTGAAAGCCTTCAAGGATTTCAAGGCAGCTATTGAGTTAAAATCTGGTAAGGCCATCAAATGTGTTAGATCTGATAGAGGTGAAGAATATTATGGAAGATATACTGAGGTTGGTAGAAATCCAGATCCATTTGCTCAATTTCTACAAGAACACGGTGTTGAGGCCCAGTATACAATGCCTGTCACCCCGCAGCAAAATAGGGTTGCAGAAAGACGAAATCGTACTCTCATGGATATGGTTAGAAGCATGATGAGTCACTTCTCCCTACTAGAGTTTTTATAGGGTGAGGCACTTAGAACAGCTGCTTATATTCTGAATCAAGTTCTGTCTAAGTTAATACCAAAGACCCCGTATGAACTTTATTTTGGCAAGGTACCTACCTTGAAACACTTAAGAATTTGGGGTTGTAAGGTACAAGTGAAAGCCTATAATCCTCAACAGTTGAAACTTGATTCTAAAACTGTAACTGGTTTTTTCATTGGATATTGCATTAGATCACGTGGGTATAGATTTTATTGTCCAGATCTTACCACTAGGGTCATTGAATCTGATCGAGCATATTTCTTTGAGGATGCCTTAGATAATGAGAGAAATGTCCTTAAAGAAATCATTATACGTGATGAAAGCGTTATTTTACCGGTACCGTCGTCTTCAGCTAGATCAAATAATATCACGAATCCAAATGAAGGTGAAGAAGAAACACCTTTGGAAGACAATGAAAAACCAGTTGTAGAGTTGAGGAGATCTCAGAGAACTCGTAGACCTGCGATTTCTAGTGATTATATGGTATATTTGCAAGAATTTGACTCAGATGCTGTTGATGGTGTAGATCCCATGTCCTATAAGGAGGCAATGTCCAGTTATCATTCTTCTAGATGGTTAGAGGCTATGAATGAAGAAATTGCCTCAATGCATCGTAATCATGTGTGGGAGCTCTCAGAATTACCAACTGGGTTCAAGACAGTTGGTTGTAAATTGGTTTTCAAGACCAAATGCGGAGCCACAGGTGGAGTTGAGAGATATAAAGCCAGACTTGTAGCTAAAGGTTATAATTAGAAAGAAGGTATTGGCTATACAGAGACCTTTTCTCCTGTGTCCACTGTAAACACCGTATTTTGTCCGAACCAATTGCAAAAATAATAAAATTAAAAAAAGGAGAAAATATAAAAAAAAAACAAAAAATGAAAAGCTAATTAAATTAAAAAAAAGGGAAGCTTAAGAAAACAATATACAAAAAAAATCAATCAATAATAAAAAAAAAAGGGAAGAAGCAGCCCAAAACTCCCAGGCCCACCTTGTTAAATCTGGCCCAACCCCCTTCTGAAGCCCATTACTCTCTCCCTGGCACTCCTACTCCTGGAAACACGCAAGACGTCATACACAGAGGGGCAGAGAGGAAAAAGAGAAGAAGGGAAGGTTCAGGGACTCCAGAAAAAACGCTGAGCAAGAGCAGAAGGGTCTGGGAGAAGGTTCAGGCAGCGAGGGGCTCAAGGAGTTGACTCCCTCCTCATGTCGCCTTCACCATCAAACCGGAGAGGGGGAAGCCAGAAAAAGGGGAAAAGGCAGAGGAGAATGAGGAAACCAGGGGCAGCGAAAATAAAAGGAGATAGAGAGGGGGGCGAGCAAAAGAAAATCGAAAAAAATAGAGAGATAGGAGGCAGAGAAAGTGTGAACAGAGAGAACGAGAGAGAGGGAGAAGTTCGAAATCAGAGAGAGGGAGTTTGGAGAATAGAACAAACAGGGGGAAGACCGAAAAATTGGAGGCAGAGGGGATTGAAAAACAAAGGAGAGGAGAGGTTTTCGAAATAGGAAGGAGAGGAAGAGATCGAGAGGCGGAGAACCAGGGAGAGAACGACTGAACAATCGAAGGGAAGCCGCCATACGCATCTAGAATGGAAGCTCTTGATTTCGAGTGGAGAGGCGAACAACGAAGGTAGCAGAGGGAGCAGTGAAGGTTTCTGCGATTTCTTGCCGTCGCCCCCAGGTAAGCTATTCGAAATCCTCACTAACTTCTGTTGAATGCTAATTGGAGTTGCTGGTGATTTGTAATGGAAATGGTAGACTGGGAATCGAAATGCTGTGAACATTGTATATTTGGAGTGTGCGCACTAGGTGTTCGATGAAATGCCTAATTGAAGGCCGGTTTGAGTTTTTAGTGTTTAATCACTGCCCTGAAATCTGCCGAGTTTAATAAAGCTGTAGAACCTTTGGCTTTAATTTCCCCCCAGCCATGTTTTCATGATAAGTGTATGTGTGTTTCAGAATTAAATCCTACATGAATGTCCTTGTTTCTCAAGGCTGCTTGATTGGTATTTGGAAGTGATGGAAATCATAGCCACTGGGTCGTATTGGTTTGTTTTTTTTAGTACTCTTAACCCCTGATTCTACCTTGCTTGGGTTTCGGGCTTGTTTTGGGTTGGTGTATTCCTGCGACCAAGAAATGTGGCTCTTATCACTAGGCTCATGGCTTGGAGTTTGAATGGAAGTGAGGTAGTTTCAGCTAGGTACATGACGTGCCTGGTTTGAGAGTTTGAACTGATTTCCTCCTGCATTTTCTTTGTTCTAAAAAACAAATGATAATAATAGTAATAAAAACAAGAAAAGCAAAAATGATGATAACGGCAAGTTCTTTTAAAAAAATAATAATAAAGTAAAATATCCATATAGGCCTAGTAGTTGTGTATGGTCATGAGTGTTGATGATTTTGTTCCGTTAACTATAGGTAAGTTTGGGTTTGTGCCTATTGATATTAGGGTCTACCATATTGGTCCTCTCACAAGGTATGGTATCATTTGAGTTTGGCATACACTGAGTGTTTTCCTGATAGTTTTCAGTATGAATTGTATCAAAAGTGGGTCTGTTTACTGTTTGGGGAGATTTATCTTCAAGGTACTCTTCCAGTGTTCGTAAATCACTATGGTGTAACTGGTGCAAAATAACAATTTTAAATAATGCAAAACATAGGTGTTATATGCGCGTTAATGCTTTTATCCTTATTAAAAATCGTCGTGTGGGATTACTTGTCCCCTTAGACACATGGGAATCAATTCAAGGATCATGTGTAGTAATAAGCTTCTTTGTTATCCAATGGATTTCAAATTTACGCTCTAAATAATTTTGGGTTTCAATGGCCCACGCCAAATTGATTTTCATTAAAGGAATTTTTGAAAGAGGGATAAAAAAAAGAGAGAGAAGAAAGTCCTTTACTTAGGCAAAAATCTGATTTCAAAGTAAAAAAATAGTGTAAGGATCAAAACAAACAAAAATAAAGGAAACTCAAAAATTAGAATACAAGGAAATCAAAGATTAAAATCCAATGAAGTGAGAGGTTAAAAAAAAAAATGCAAAAAGAGGAAAAACCTTTTCACTTAAAAGAGTAAGCGATAAAAGAGTAAGGAAAAAGGAAAGGAAAACTTGTTTTCACTTAAAAGAAAAGTAGAAAATATATAAGAGCTAAAAAATTAAATGAAATTAAAAAATACAAGAACCAAAAAAAATTGAGAAATCAATAAAAAAAAAAGGAAGATAAGTAAATTAATTAAAAACCAAAAAGATAGGAGTTTTCTTTATAAATGAGAAAAGTCTTCAAAATTAAAGTGGAGTTAATTTCTTTTCTTGAAAAGTTTGCTAAAATAAAAAAAAAAGAAATTGATTGTTTTTTCTTTTTTTTTAAAATTATTTTGTTTGCAAAAGTCTAAATGATTCTCACTCTTTTTCCTTCTAAAATAATAAGGATAATAATAATAACAAAAACAAATAAAAGACACCAAAAAAAAAACCTAAAATGAAAAAAAATATTAAAAATAATACAAAAAAAAAACAAAGAAAAAAAACAAAACAAAATAATAAATAAGGAAAAGAGAAAAACTCAAAAATAAAAAATTTAATAAAAATGAAAAAACGAAAAACTCAAAAACAAAATACAAACAAAAAAAACAAAAAACAAAAAATAAAAATAAGACAAAACAAAAATTAAATAAAACAATAATAAAAAAGGAAACAAAAAAAAAACAAAATAAGACCAAAAAAAAAAAAGAAGAAAATTGAAAAAGCGAGAGAAAGTAAAGATGTAAAATTAACTTCACTTCTTAACAAATTAAAACCTATCAACTAATTCTAAAATGTGTCTTATTTGTTAAAAAAGGAAAGGTAAGTTTTATTTTTTATCTTTTCACCAAAAAAATTAGTTTTTTTTTAAAAAACAAATAATAAAAAAATCAAAAAATAAAAAATAAAAAAACAAAAACAAAAACAAAAACAAAAACAAAAAAACAAAAAGACAAAAGCAAACAAACAAATACAATTTTTGCCCGAACTACGTGGACTTTGATCCTTCTAAGGGGTACGTAGGCCCTAGGTTTTCATCCTAGGTCAAGTCCACCCTTATAAATAAATTTTCTTTTCAATTTTTATTTTCTTAATTTCTCTTATTTTGCTTTTCTAATTTTGTTTGTTTAATTTCCTTTTTCTTTTTTCTTTTAATTTTATTTCCTTCATTCCTGTTTCTTATCTTGTATATAATTCGTTAGGAGAATTAAAATATATTAAAGGCCATATTGATTTTGCACAACTGACTTAGGGTAACCATTCTTAGTAACGGGTGTAGTGGGGTGCCTAACACCTTCTCCACTCACAACTGACTCCCGAACCTATTTTCTGATTCGTAGACCATTTTTCTTATTTTTCAAATTAAAAGGTTTTTTCAAAATTTTGCCTTTTAAAAAATAAAATTTTGGTGGCGACTCCTGAACCCTATCTATTTATCTACCTATTTGAACACATTTTACTTTTTAGATTTTCTTTTTTAAAAAACGCCACGCGGTCACATTTTTGGGTGTGACAGTATGGCGACTCCACTGGGGATAATTTGAGAGTCAAGCCCAATTTTAAGTTAGTTGTACAAGATATTATGGCCTTCTCTTTATTTTGATTCTCCTTTTGTTTATTATTTACCTGACATGGTTAGGGTAGATAGCATGACCTTCGCATACTTGTATTTGTATATGTATTACTCCTCCAATTATTCTGTTAATCTGCTTAGCAGATGAGGGTTGGGTAGTTTGTAAGATAAAAATGTAAATGCTCTCCTCACACACATCACCGAGACACAAAATAGAGCACACACGTCATGGGCCCTATACCCGGGTCTGAGTGTTCCCTAGGTTAGTGGAGGTTTATATTGATTTTCCTGTGAAGCCTTGTGCTTCCTGAGGCTATCATGAAGACCTCACCTGAATTGTGCCTTATTATATAGGTTTGACATGTGTAGGATCTTTTTCCTCTCAAGGTCGAATTTATATAGTGAGATCTCCACCTCTTAGTGGGGGCAATTTAGGAACTATATTTAAGAGTCATAGATCTGTCATGAAAATCTGCACAAATAGTCAAACTATAGATGCCTCCTAAATAGTCAGAGTCAGGCTCTCATGACCACAACTTAGGATCTACCCATGTTAGGACCAAGGAGGGCACTTTTAATTGCCTGTTAATCGCACCCATGCATTTAATGATATCCTTAGGAAAAGTGACATGTCGTCACTATTTACTGGAATAGTTAATGGATCGTCATGGCACAGTCAGACGGGCATTAACTATGATGAAAGTTTGCATTAGCCAAACCAACCCTTGCCCGACGGGTCTTCGATCCCAAAGAGGCCATGGCCATATTCTTTACAGTCCCTCAAAAGGGGAATCTTTTAGCATGCGTTTATTTCCTCTATACATTCAAATAATAAATAATGGACAATCCGTATATAAAAGAATCTCTACCCCCCACAAAATGACGAATTTCTAAAAGAAACGAATGTTTTCGAAATTTTAAGAAGTATAAAACCCATAAGTTTCATACCGTCGATAAATGGATGTGATGTCTCGGTTAGGGATTAGAACTTTTTTTTTAGGCATTGAACGTGTAGAAAACACATATTTCTCTCGATTTAACTGTCGACTCTTCTCTTCCATGGAGTAATAGACTCCTCAAGAAAGAGCACAAAGCTTTTTATCGTTTCTCGTGCCAAAGCATTATATCCAACATCATAGTATGAATGTTAGTGGATCATTATAATAGCTTGGTGAACATATCAGTGTCAATTACATAGGGAGTTATTCCTTCTTAAATTGATCCTAATACCCGCGTTCTCCGTGGAATAATAAATTCCTTAAGGATTGGGTAAAGTTGTCAAGCTGACAATTATGATACACTAACCAATAAGTTTTGATATTTTGAAACAGCAAACAGTTATACGTACCGACTGGCATAATGGAGGTAATGGAACCTTTGGGCAATGGACGATATCTGAGTTCAAGACAAACAGGCCTAATTGCGACTGGAACGAAACTTAAAATCAAGGCAGAAGCTGAATCAGTTGAGAGTCTAATTGTATTGAGCGATAAATTAAAGGGAAGATATATTCGAGATTTTCAAAGGGATTATGGGGACATTTTAGACTTGTTGCGGATACCGGTTCAACCAGAGGCGCTTTCGGCCTTGGCCCAGCATTGGGATAGTTCATTAAGGTGTTTTACCTTCTCCACATTCCAGATCACGCCCACTTTAGAAGAATATGGGAGTTTTATGAGTACACCCCTGGAAAAAGACACTTCAATTTATTATTACCCGGGACATTTACCATCAAAACATATAGTGGCTCAGATTTTAGGGGAGGATCCTAGTCGAATCCAATTACATCAGAGAGGCCAGACTGAAGGTCTTTTGAGGAAATACGTAGAAGGGCGTTTGAAGATCCTAGCCGAAAGGGAAGATTGGGTGACTTTTAAGAGGGTCCTCGCCTTAGCCATATACGGATTGGTGTTATTTCCCTCGGCAGTGGGGATAATTGATTTGGTAGTTGCAAGTGTTTTGTGGATGGTAGAAAATCATCGCGTAAATCCTATGCCAGCAGTCTTAGCAGAAACATTTTTGACATTAAGCTTCTGTCAATAAAAAAATGGAGGGAAATTGAAGTGTTGTCTACAACTCCTCACTATTTGGATGTTCAATCATATTTATGGAAGGCAATATCAATTGGGTCGACGACATGACACTATTCACCACCCGGTTAGGGATTTCCTTAATCGAGAAGGTGCTATCTTGTTGTCTTCAAAGATGACTCGTGATGATTGGGCACGATCCCTTGGTCAATTGGATGAAAATACGGTTTGGTGGAAGCTGGCTTGGTGGGAAAGTGAAGAAATAATATACTGTTATGGAGAATTCTTGAATGTACCACTGATGAGCCCTAGAGGATGCATTAATTACAATCCATCAATTGTTCATCAACAGTTCGCATATAAACAGGATATCCCATCTAAAGAGGCGACACGGCAGATTCACTTTTATCATGATGACTCAGAAGCTAAAACGCTTTGCCAGAGAATAAGAAGCGCGTGGGGTCAGGTGATATGCAAAGGAAAGTGTGAGCTAGGCAAGCGAATTGTAGCTACCACCAAGGAATATCGAGAATGGCTAAAGGAAAAGACGAAGGGGCTAACCCTTCTTTTGGGCTACCGAATCCTATACTTGGCAATGACATGCAAGTAATTGATGGAAAATTAGCAAGACAAGTTGAAGAAAAGAAAGAAGAATTGAAGGTTTTGGAAGAAAAGAGGCAAGAACGCTTGAGGAATTTGAGCCAGATACGAAGTGAATGTGCAGTTTTACGGGCCGAAGCAGATAGGGCAAAAAGATACAAGAGAAGTGGGGAACATATCGAGATGAAAAGGTTGAAGGAAGAAAATACAAGATTGAAGGAGACCATAGAAGAAGCTCAACAACAAGTAGCTGGAAATGAAAAGAAGATGCATATTAGTAGGGCCCAATTGATAAAAGTTCTTAAGGAAAAAGATGTGCTAGAAAGACAAATGCAGAAGTTTGAATCTAGTGGGACTCGACGCGAAATTGACATGCTGGCTAAGGAATTGGAAAGGAAAATAAATGAACTATCCGTCATAAGGAGTGACAATGCTACAATAATTAAAAACCTAGTGGAACAACTCAATCAACAAGCCGAGGCGATTGAGGCATGGAAAACACTCCATACCGAGTGAGTCACAGAAAAGGAAAGGTTCATGTTCTGGTTCAAGAAATTGATCCTCCTTGCTAATGAAATTCTCCCTAGTTTCACGAGTTCACTCAAAGCAGCCGAGGGCCTAGCTAATCCATTGAACACACCGAAGGAAATGACAAAATTTTTTATGTTGTGTAAAGATGTTGTAAACGAGTTAAAATACCTCAATAGTTGTTAATTTCCAAGGATGTTGATGTAGTGTATCATTTGAGGCTTTGTTATGAGAGAATGGGAATTTCGCTTCCCTTATGTTGGCTATCTAAAAACTCAAATAAGCACGAAGACCTGATCATGTAGGGGTCTCAATCCCCTCTTGCGTTGAGTGTCAATTTTGATATTTTTTTATGTGGATTAATGAAATCCTTTAAGAATCAAAGGGCCGATTGTTCCTCCGCCATTATGTCAAAACGGTTAACCCAGGTCAATACACAAAAGGAAAAATAAATAATCATAACGATGAGGATATAAAATAAGAAAAGTATTTTATTTTAATGTCACTAAGTTTGTCTTATCCCTGCAGAAAAAAGAATATAAAAAGTGAAATAAAAGGAAGACAATATTGCGCCTCCGAAACGCGTTCCATCTAACCAGACCCGTCCTACTAAAGTATATAGCACGCGTTCAAGAACCAGACTCATGGAAGAACATCAAGTGGAGGGTAGTCAGAGAGTTGAGGAAGATACAATTGTAATGAACAGTCGAATGACAGCTATGGAGAATCAACTAGCACAGATGAGTGAAACAATGAAAGTGCTCGTCGAAACGCTAAAGGGAAAGGCTATTGACTTCTCACCTAGAGTATTCAGTCACCCGCATGCCACTGCCAATATCCCAGAGATAGGAACGAGCTTACCGAGAGTGGTCATACCCGAAGCGCCCTTTGACCAGATGGCAGAGGCTGCACAAAGACAAAAGAACATCCAGAATCCCCCGATGAAAACATCTGACAGACATGGTCCCCATGATGAAATGAGGGACACACAAGAATTTCTCGGTTATGACCCCACCTATACATTTCAAATCCCAACTACAGAGAACAAGGGGAAAGCTAACTGTGATAAGGAGGATTGGAAGAAAGAGTTAGGGGAGGTCAAAGATCAGTTGCGAAACTTACGGGGAACCAACACTTGGGGTTCACTAGACGTGGAAGAGTTATGCATGATTCTAGAAGTTTCAATTTCGAAGAAATTCAAAGTCCCTGATTTTAACAAATATGATGGCACCAGCAATCTGATATATCATTTGAGATCATACTGTACAAAGATGACTGTCTGGTCAAGAGATGAGAAGTTTCTGATAAACTTCTTTTCGGAGAGCCTGATGGGGTTTGCCTTGTTATGGTACATGCAGTTAGACCATTCAAAACTTCAGAGGTGGAGAGATCTCACAGAAACTTTCATGAAGCAATACAAATTCAATCTTGACACTGCCCCAACTAGGGAACAGCTGAAAAGGATGGGTAAGAAATCAACAGAATCATTTAAAGAATATGCGCAGAGGTGGAGATTGATGGCTTCCCAAGTCCAACCTCCAATGATTGGATCTGAGTTTTGCTCCTATTTCATTCGAACTCTCTCTGACCCATTTTATAAGATCATGTTGGGGACCCATGTTGCAGATTTTGCTGACCTCATCGAAATTGGGGAGAGGATAGATGCAGACATCAGAGATGGGAGACTTTCATCTCCTCAGTCAGAAAGTAACTTCAAAAGGGGCCAAGGATTGAAGAAGAAAGAAGGAGACGTAAATTACGTTCAACCTGCAAGACCGTATTCACAACAGTCCGTGCCTTATCAAGTAAATAGGGGAAATCAAGTCCAAACTCCATTCGTACCAATTATGAATAGACAGGGGCAACATGAGAGGACGACTTATGCGCGACCAAAAGACGATCACCCTTGGCCCAACTTTAATTCCACCAATGCAGAATTGTATAAGAAGTTATTGGACGCTAAACTTTTAGGGCCTCGACGTGCAAAACTAATGCAGCCCCCGTACCCAACATGGTACAACCCTAACGTCTCTTGTGAATACCATATGGGTGTACCGGGGCATTAAATCGAGAATTGTGTCACCTTTAAGAGAAATGTACTGGATCTGATTGAGTCCAACTACATCCAACTTAAACCTAGGGACGATTCAACAATCGCTACTAACCCTTTACCTAATCATAGGGGACAGGTGAGCGCTGTTGAAGAGGAACCAGGGTTCTCCAAGAATCCGAATGCCATTAAGTTATCAATGAAAACTCTGCTAGTTAATCTTCAATCGGCTGGGTATGTGTTAGAATTACCAAAAGAAAAGATCATTGGGGGTATTGTTGGGCTACCAGTTAAATTTTGCGACTTTCATCGGCAAAATATAGATCATGACATTGAGAATTGTGAGCAGTTTTGGGAGGATTTGAAGAAATTAATGACACTAGGAGTTGTGGTTATGGAGAAGCTGGGAGAAGAAATTGGCGTGATAGAAGAGAAGTACGTTGATATCTTTATCCCGACTAGACAACCGGAAACAGTTACCCTGACTGTTAGAGATCCTTTAACTACATCGATGCCATCTCGTTCACCCTCCCTGAGGCGACCTGCAGTGGTTATCAATATGCCAACTCCATTCCCATATCAAAGCGACCATGCAGTCCCATAGAAATATGAGGAGACCTTTAACTGTCCTGTAACTCAGACGGTGATTGCTAAGGCAGAAGGAGAACCCGCTACGAGTATGGTGAGAGCAGGAGGTATTACCCGAAGTGGCAGGGCTTACCTCCCGGCAAGCCTTGACAAGCATGGGAAAGGAAAAGGAATTGATAGGGTGAAAGAGAAAGGAGACAAGGAAGATAACACTGATGAAGATTTCCTGCGAATCATGAAACAAAGTGAATACGATGTGGTAGAGCAATGAAAGAAAACTCCGGCACGAATTTCAATGTGGTCCTTAGTCATGAGCTCGGAGGTACATCGTCGAGCTTTACAAAAGGTCTTAGAAGAAGCATACGTGCGGCCTGATGTCACTCCGGAAAAAGTATCTAGTGTGATGAATATCGTTAAGTCTGCATCTACCATATCTTTTTCTGAAGAGGAAGTCGTAGGAACGTCCTCTAACTAACCAAAGGCACTACACATCACATTGAAATGCAATGGGTTTATAATCGCAAAGGTTCTAATTGATGGAGGATTGGCATTAAATGTGTTACCACTGGCCACATTCGAACAACTGGAGATTGAGGCGTCGCACATTGAAAAAAGTGATATGGTAGTTAGGGCATTCGATGGCTCTAAAAGAGCAGTAATTGGCAATACCCGTTTGTCTTTGGAGATTGGGCCAAAAACATTCGTGGTAGATTTTCAAGTAATGAATATAGATCCATCTTATACAATGCTGCTAGGCAGGCCTTGGATCCATTCCGCCGGTGCTGTGCCTTCTACGTTTCATCAAAGGGTCAAGTTCATTGATGAGGGGAGGATAATCACCATCAAGGGCGAAGAAGAGATAATGCTAAGTAAGCCTAGTTCCGTGCCATACATTGAGGCTGCTGAGCAGGACATGGAAGCGATGTTTCAGAGTTTAGAGATGGATGAACCTAATCTTACCATTGGAAATGTTACTAGGGTTGTGATAAAAATGCTGCAAAGGAGTGGATTCCAACCTGGGAAGGGATTGGGAATACATCTGCAAGGAGTTGAACTGCTTATTACTCTCCCGGAAAACTTCAATCGGCAAGGATTAGGGTATGAAATCTTGCTATCGAACCAAGTTAAGGAGCGACCAAGCACGAAATGGAATAAGGGGCAAGAAAAGCTAAGAATTCCTCATCTTAGGGAAACATTTCCAACTGCCTCGGAAGTCATGAATCGGCTAAACATCTCGATGATTGATGATGCAGTCCCGCAAGGAGTCAAGACTTGGGTTTCGATCGACAATTCGAGAGAAAGATTGGATAATTGGGAAATCGAGAATGTCCCCGATGTCGTAGCATTAGAGTAATTGTTTTGATCATGTCTTGCTTTGTTTTCTTTTTCTCTTATCTTTTTCCTCCTGTTGTTGTGTCCTAATTTCAAACAGTATTTCATGACTGACGATGGTATTTTGTAATTAAAAGGATAATTACTTGGATATGCTACTCCCCTTCACTTTTATTCTTTCTCTTTCTGTTTATTTTGATCTGTTACTTCCTCCAGGAAATTGCTTTCCTTGGGACTCTTGCCCAACGCAGAGGTTCCCGAGTCCCCACGGAATGATTTGTGTGTTACTTTAGATATGCATGATTCCAAATCTGATAATGAAGAGTCGACCTAGACCTTCGAAAAGTTGCTCGATTCTATGGATAAAGGTATCTGCCCTCACGAAGAAGCAATTGAAAATATCAACTTGGGGATAGAAGAACATAGAAAGGAGGTCAAAATAGTGGATAATCCAGAGAAGGAGGAAATGATTCAACTCTTCAAAGAATATATAGATGTCTTTGCATGGTCTTATCAAGACATGCCTGGACTCGACCCGAAGGTTGCCTCTCACAAAATTCCTTTACTTCCAAACATTGAACCTAAGAAACAGAAATTAAGACGAATGCACCCCGACATGTCGTTAAAGATAAAAGAGGAGGTCATGAAGCAACTAGAAGCGGGTTTCCTTCAGGTATCTACGTATCCAGAATGGGTAGCAAACATCGTACCTGTCCCCAAAAAGGATGGAAGGGTTCGCATGTGTGTTGATTATAAGGACTTGAACAAAGCAAGCCCGAAAGATGATTTTCCATTGCCCCATATAGACGTTTTAGTTGATAAGACGGCACGAGCCTACCGGTATTCCTTCATGGATGGTTATTCAGGGTATAACCAAATTCCTATGCATGAAGACCATAAGGAAAAAATCACGTTCATCACACCATGGGGGACCTACTGTTATAAAGTAATGCCATTTGGGTTGAAGAATGCTGGGGCCACTTACCAACGAGCTATGATGGCACTCTTTCACGACATGATGCACAAGGAGATTGTGGTATATGTCAACGATATGGTAGCTAAATCAGCACAAGGGGAAAGTCATGTGATTGTATTAAGGAAGTTGTTTGGAAGATTGCATGAATACAAGCTTCGGTTAAACCCCAACAAATGCATATTTGGGGCTTTGACTGGAAAATTATTGGGTTTCATGGTAAGTCAAAAGGGAATAAAGGTGGACCCTGATAAAATACAAGCTATTCGCGAAATGCCATCCCCCCAAACGATAAAGAAGTACGGGGCTTTTTAGGTCGGCTCAATTATATAGCAAGATTTATCGTCAATCTAACTGCAACTTGTGAACCAATTTTCAAATTGTTGAGAAAGAACCGCACTGAAAAATGGGATGATAACTGTCAAGAAGCCTTTGATAAAATTAAAGAGTATCTGTCGAGTCTCCCAATCTTGGTACCACCTACCTCAGGACGACCTTTGATTCTTTATCTGACAATCTTGCCAAGATCAATGGGGGCTGTATTGGGGCAACATGATGCTTTTGGGAAGAAAGAGCAGGCAGTTTATTACCTAAGCAAGAAGTTCAACGAATGTGAAGCACGTTATCCATTGATTGAAAAAACTGGTTGCGGGCTGGTATGGACCACCAAACGGCTACGACAGTATATGCTTTATTATACTACATGGCTAATCTCCAGAATGGATCCTATCAAATATATTTTTGAAAGCCCGCATGTTTCAGGAAGAGTTTCTAAGTGGCAAGTGATACTGTCTGAATACGACGTCAAGTACATGACTCGAAAGTCCATAAAAGGAAGCATCATAGCAGATCATCTGGCCGAGAACCCTACGGATGAATACCAACCATTGGATTTTCATTTCCCTGACGAAGACATACTCGCTATAGAGGACAATGAAGATGACAAAGATGGTGGTGATGAGAGTTAGAAGATGTATTTCGATGGCGCTGCCAATATGCATGGTTATGGCGTTGGGGCTGTGGTCATATCGCCTGAAGGAAAGCAGTTCCCCGTTGCTGTTAAATTAGAATTCGAATGTACCAATAACGTGGCAGAATATGAAGCTTGCATCAGTGGGTTGAATGCTGCCCTAACTCTTGGTATAAAGAGCTTGGAAGTTTTCGGGGACTCTGCCCTCATAATCCATCAGGTGACTGGAGAATGGCAAACTAAGGACTCAAAGCTGATTCCGTATCAAAAATTTTTGGTTCAGCTAATCAACCAATTTGAAGAAATTAACTTCCATCATGTGACTCGAGACAAAAATCAATTTGCTGATGCTTTGGTTACTTTAGCTGTAATGATTCGACTCGACTACGGAGTCCAGGTCCAGCCACTTCGGGTAGAGCTAGAGATTCGCCGGCGTATTGCCTAAACATAAAAGAAGAACAGGATGGGCAACCTTGGTATCATGATATCAAGACTTATATGACAAGTAGGGAATACCCAGCTGAGGCCAGTGAGAGTGACATAAAGACGATTCGGCGCCTAGCTATGAATTTCTTCATTAGCAATGGCATTTTATATAAGAGAAACCATGATGGCACACTATTGCGATGTATAGAAACAAAGGAGGCACAGAAAGTGGTCACAGAGGTTCATGAAGGGATATGCGGTACGCATGCTAATGGCTATACTCTGACTAAGCAAATCCAAAGGTGCGGGTACTTTTGGTTGACCATGGAGAATGATTGTACTGAATATGTTCGAAAATGTTATAAATGTCAAATTTATTCAGACAAAATTAATGCACCGCCAATCTTACTGCACAATTTGGTGGCACCGTGGCCATTTTCAATGTGGGGCATCGACGTAATTGGACCAATCAACCCTAAAGCTTCAAACGGACACCATTTTATCTTGGTTGCCATTGATTATTTCACAAAGTGGATTGAAGCTAATTCCTTTGCTAGTATCACTCAGAAGGCTTTTTGCAAGTTCCTCAAGGTAAATATTATTTGCCGTTACGGACTGCCAGAGAAAATCATCACTGATAATGCACCGAACCTGAATGGGGCAGAAATCTTTAAGCTCTGTGAACAATTCAAAATCAAACACCATAATTCGGCACCGTATCGGCCACAGATGAACGGCGCCGTAGAAGCAGCAAATAAAAATATAAAAAAGATCATTGCCAAGATGACAGTCACTTATAAGGATTGGCACGAAATGCTCCCATACGCATTGCATGGATATCACACCACTGTGCGTACCTCGACTGGGGCAACTCCGTATTCCTTGGTTTATGGAATGGAAGCCGTCATGCCCATTGAAGTCGAAATCCCATCGTTATGGGTATTAATTGAGTCAAATTTAGATGAAAGCGATTGGATAAGAACCCAGTATGAGCAATTGAATATGATTGAGGGACGAAGACTTGCTGCAATATGTCACGGACAGTTGTATCAAAGGAGGATGGCGAGGGCTTTCAACAAAAAGCTCCGTCCTCGTGAGTTCAAAGTTGGTGACCTAGTCCTCAAAAGGATCCTGCCAAATCAGGAGGACGCTCGGGGCAAATGGGCTCCCACTTATGAAGGTCCTTACGTCATTAAACATGCTTTTTCAGGAGGAGCATTAGTTCTGATGGGCATGGATGGTCGTGAACTAACCAAACCTCTCAATTCAGATGCAGTAAAAAAATATTTTGCGTAAAAAAAAATATATATATATATATATATAATAAAAAAAAAGGGGAAAGCTCGCTAGGTTGAAAACCCGAAAGGGCGGCCTAGGCAAAAGTTAGAGTCAAAAAAAAAAAGAAAAAGAAGAAAAACTAAGAAACAGTCAATCAGAAAGAGCTAAAGAGGAAAAGCATAGTAATGCAAGGAGGTGACTAAGCGGAAGAAAGGGGAAAAATTTGGGAGTCCACTTTGATAGGCAAAATTCGAGGATAATAGCTCAGGTTGGATGAGATGCATATCTCGAGAGGCACAACAATTTGTTTTGTGGGGACAGGCGGAACCAATTGTAGAGGGGAATCTTTGAAAGAACTTCTCGAGACAAGTTCTTTTAGCTCTATTGTGTGTTTGTTTGTTTGTTCGTTTTGTTTTATTTTTATCGTCACGATCTCTTTCATTGTCTGTCTGAACTACCAGGCATTTCCTTTAGCAAACTCACTAATAGAATCATCTCTCGTAAGTCTCAGATATGCCTCATTCCTAGTTTGTAATCAATAACTTAAAATTGACATTTATCAAAACGTTTACTTGGCACGACACGGTTGGCAATTTCGGTGGATCACTTATCCTCTACAAACCCCTTATCGTTATTCAAAAAGGCAAACCAATAAAAAAAAGAGGAGGCCAGTTGTAGTTTCAAGGACAGCCTACCAAATTCTTGGATGGTAAAGAATTGAGAGTTATAAGTGGAACGCAGCCTAAGGTACTCAAGGCCTGGCTAGATGGGCATTGCGTTTGGGAAAAGTAATAACCTATTCCGCTATAATTGAAAAAATCAAATCAAAATCAAATAATAATAATAATAATAAAAAAAAACAATACATGTTTTTCGGAATCAGCATCCTTGACAATGAAAACCCTAAATTATAATAATAAAAAATTTATTAAAAAAAATTAATTAAAAAAAATTAATTAAAAAAATAAATAAATAAATAAAAACACACATGAAAAAGGAAAGAAAATGGCAAACCAGTTGAATGACAATAAATGAAGCACCTCATATACTCATACGATAGGACGAGAAAAAGATTTGCACTTCATAAAGGGAAGCATCAATTGGCTCGTGTATTCCGTATTTGCACACATTGCATAGGCCTTAGTTCATAGCAGGATAATTGAACGTCAAAATCTTGCATAAATCCCAATTCACTGTGGGGACAAGCAAAAGTGGAAAGGAAACAAGAGTTTTCATATGTACTGGTCCTTGTGGGTGCGTACCTTACATAAAATCTAGGTGGATGAAGAAGCAAAGCCTTCTGACTCAGAAAGACCTGTACAGAAGGTAAGCATTCAAAGCTCTACATTGGCTAGGCACCCTTCAAGTCCTACATTGGCTAGGCACTCAAAGCTCTACATTGGCTAGACACTTTTTAAAGCTCTACATTGGCTAGACACTTTTTAAAGCTCTATATTGGCTAGACACTTTTTTCAAGCACTACATTGGCTAGGCACCCTTCAAGTCCTACATTGGCTAGGCACCTTACAGCTCTACATTGGCTAGACACTCTTTAAAGTTCTACATTGGCTAGACACTTTTTCAAGTCCTACATTGGCTAGGCACCCTTCAAGTCCTACATTGGCTAGGCACCTTAAAGCTCTACATTGGCTAGACACTTTTTCAAGTCCTACATTGGCTAGGCACCTTTCAAGTCCTACATTGGCTAGGCACCCTTCAAGTCCTACATTGGCTAGGCACTCAAAGCTCTACATTGGCTAGACACTTTTTCAAGCTCTACATTGGCTAGATATTTTTTTCAAGCCCTACATTGGCTAGGCACCCTTCAAGTCCTACATTAGCTAGGCACTCAAAGCTTTACATTGGCTAGACACTTTTTAAAGCTCTACATTGGCTAGACATTTTTTCAAGCCCTACATTGGCTAGGCACCCTTCAAGTCCTACATTAGCTAGGCACTCAAAGCTTTACATTGGCTAGACACTTTTTAAAGCTCTACATTGGCTAGACATTTTTTCAAGCCCTACATTGGCTAGGCACCCTTCAAGTCCTACATTGGCTAGGCACCTTCAAGCTCTGCATTGGCCTGACAATTTTCAAGCCCTGCAGAGGCCACGCACCCCGTTCAAAGCCTTGCACCAAAACAGGTACCAATAAAAGTTCTGCTTCAGAACAGGCATCCTCTTCAGAGTTACATTATTTCCTTTCTCCTTGATCAGGTCATGATATTTTCAGGTAAGATAGCTCCTCAAACAAAATACATGTTTCCATCTTTACTTATTCTTAAGCTAAGGATATCAAAAATTACATTTTCGCTCTCCTTGCTTAAAGAATAAGTAAAGAGGGGCAACCTGTAAACACCATATTTTGTTTGGGTCACTTTTTCATTTTTGTTTATTGTCAAAAGGCAATTAAATCATCCTAGACAAAATACGTGTTCTTATCTTTACTTACTTCTTATGCAAAAGTATCAAAAACTACATTTTTAATTTCCTTGCCCAAGAAACAAGTAAAGAGGGGCAACTGTAAACACCGTATTTTGTCCGAACCAATTGCAAAAATAATAAAATTAAAAAAAAGAAGAAAATATAAAAAAAACAAAAACAAAAAATGAAAAGTTAATTAAATTAAAAAAAAAGGGAAGATTAAGAAAACAATATAAAAAAAATCAATTAATAATAAAAAAAGGGAAGAAGCAGCCCAAAACTCCTAGGCCCACCTTGTTAAATCTGGCCCAACCCCCTTCTGAAGCCCATTACTCTCTCCCTGGCACTCCTACTCCTGGAAACACGCAAGATGCCATACACAGAGGGGCAGAGAGGAAAAAGAGAAGAAGGGAAGGTTCAGGGACTCCAGAAAAAACGCTGAGCAAGAGCAGAAGGGTCTGGGAGAAGGTTCAGGCGGCGAGGGGCTCAAGGAGTTGACTCCCTCCTCATGTCGCCTTCACCATCAAACCAGAGAGGGGGAAGCCAGAAAAAGGGGAAAAGGCAGAGGAGAATGAGGAAACCAGGGGCAGCGAAAATAAAAGGAGATAGAGAGGGGGGCGAGCAAAAGAAAATCGAAAAAAATAGAGAGATAGGAGGCAGAGAGAGTGTGAACAGAAAGAGCGAGAGAGAGGGAGAAGTTCGAAATCAGAGATAGGGAGTTTGGAGAACAGAACGAACAGGGGGAAGACCGAAAAATTGGAGGCAGAGGGGATCGAAAAACAAAGGAGAGGAGAGGTTTTCGAAATAGGAAGGAGAGGAAGAGATCGAGAGGCAGAGAACTAGGGAGAGAACGACTGAACAATCGAAGGGAAGCCGCCATACGCATCTAGAATGGAAGCTCTTGATTTCGAGTGGAGAGGCGAACAACGAAGGTAGCAGAGGGAGCAGTGAAGGTTTCCGCGATTTCTTGCCGTCGCCCCCAGGTAAGCTATTCGAAATCCTCACTAACTTCTGTTGAATGCTAATTGGAGTTGCTGGTGATTTGTAATGGAAATGGTAGACTGGGAATCGAAATGCTGTGAACATTGTATATTTGGAGTGTGCGCACTAGGTGTTCGATGAAATGCCTAATTGAAGGCCGGTTTGAGTTTTTAGTGTTTAATCACTGCCTTGAAATCTGCCGAGTTTAATAAAGCTGTAGAACCTTTGGCTTTAATTTCCCCCCAGCCATGTTTTCATGATAAGTGTATGTGTGTTTCAGAATTAAATCCTGCATGAATGTCCTTGTTTCTCAAGGCTGCTTGATTGGTATTTGGAAGTGATGGAAATCATAGCCACTGGGTCGTATTGGTTTGTTTTTTTTAGTACTCTTAACCCCTGATTCTACCTTGCTTGGGTTTCGGGCTTGTTTTGGGTTGGTGTATTCCTGCGACCAAGAAATGTGGCTCTTATCACTAGGCTCATGGCTTGGAGTTTGAATGGAAGTGAGGCAGTTTCAGCTAGGTACATGACGTGCCTGGTTTGAGAGTTTGAACTGATTTCCTCCTGCATTTTCTTTGTTCTAAAAACAAATGATAATAATAGTAATAAAAACAAGAAAAGCAAAAATGATGATAACGGCAAGTTCTTTTAAAAAAAAATAATAAAGTAAAATATCCATATAGGCCTAGTAGTTGTGTATGGTCATGAGTGTTGATGATTTTGTTTCGTTAACTATAGGTAAGTTTGGGTTTGTGCCTATTGATATTAGGGTCTACCATATTGGTCCTCTCACAAGGTATGGTATCATTTGAGTTTGGCATACACTGAGTGTCTTCCTGATAGTTTTCAGTATGAATTGTATCAAAAGTGGGTCTGTTTACTGTTTGGGGAGATTTATCTTCAAGGTACTCTTCCAGTGTTCGTAAATCACTATGGTGTAACTGGTGCGAAATAACAATTTTAAATAACGCAAAACATAGGTGTTATATGCGCGTTAATGCTTCTATCCTTATTAAAAATCGTCGTGTGGGATTACTTGTCCCCTTAGACACATGGGAATCAATTCAAGGATCATGTGTAGCAATAAGCTTCTTTGTTATCCAATGAATTTCAAATTTACGCTCTAAATAATTTTGGGTTTCAATGGCCCACGCCAAATTGATTTTCATTAAAGGAATTTTTGAAAGAGGGATAAAAAAAAGAGAGAGAAGAAAGTCCTTTACTTAGGTAAAAATCTGATTTCAAAGTAAAAAAATAGTGTAAGGATGAAAACAAACAAAAATCAAGGAAACTCAAAAATTAGAATACAAGGAAATCAAAGATTAAAATCCAATGAAGTGAGAGGTTAAAAAAAAATGCAAAAAGAGGAAAAACCTTTTCACTTAAAAGAGTAAGCGATAAAAGAGTAAGGAAAAAGGAAAGGAAAACTTGTTTTCACTTAAAAGAAAAGTAGAAAATATATAAGAGCTAAAAAATTAAATGAAATTAAAAAATACAAGAACCAAAAAAAATTGAGAAATCAATAAAAAAAAAAGGAAGATAAGTAAATTAATTAAAAACCAAAAAGATAGGAGTTTTCTTTATAAATGAGAAAAGTCTTCAAAATTAAAGTGGAGTTAATTTCTTTTCTTGAAAAGTTTGCTAAAATCAAAAAAAAGAAATTGATTGTTTTTTTAAAAAAAAAAATTGTTTTGTTTGCAAAAGTCTAAATGATTCTCACTCTTTTTCCTTCTAAAATAATAAGGATAATAATAATAACAAAAACAAATAAAAGACACCAAAAAAAAAAACCTAAAATGAAAAAAAATATTAAAAATAATACCAAAAAAACAAAACAAAATAATAAATAAGGAAAAGAGAAAAACTCAAAAATAAAAAATATAATAAAATGAAAAAACGAAAAACACAAAAACAAAATACAAACAAAAAATAAACAAAAAATAAAAATAAGACAAAGCAAAAATTAAATAAAACAATAATAAAAAAGGAAACAAAAAAACAAAATAAGACCAAAAAAAAAAAAGAAGAAAATTGAAAACGCGAGAGAAAGTAAAGATGTAAAATTAACTTCACTTCTTAACAAATTAAAACCTATCAACTAATTCTAAAATGTGTCTTATTTGTTAAAAAAGGAAAGGTAAGTTTTATTTTTTATCTTTTCACCAAAAAAATTAGTTTTTTTTAAATAAATAATAAAAAATCAAAAAAACAAAAACAAAAACAAAAAAACAAAAAGACAAAAGCAAATAAACAAATATAGTTTTTGGCCGAATTACGTGGACTTTGATCCCTCTAAGGGGTACGTAGGCCCTAGGTTTTCATCCTAGATCAAGTCCACCCTTATAAATAAATTTTCTTTTCAATTTTTATTTTATTAATTTCTCTTATTTTGCTTTTCTAATTTTGTTTGTTTAATTTCCTTTTTCTTTTTTCTTTTAATTTTATTTCCTTCATTCATGTTTCTTATCTTGTATATGATTCGTTAGGAGAATTAAAATATATTAAAGGCCATATTGATTTTGCACAACTGACTTAGGGTAACCATTCTTAGTAACGGGTGTAGTGGGGTGCCTAACACCTTCCCCACTCACAACTGACTCCCGAACCTATTTTCTGATTTGTAGACCATTTTTCTTATTTTTCAAATAAAAAGGTTTTTCCAAAATTTTGCCTTTTAAAAAATAAAATTTTGGTGGCGACTCCTGAACCCTATCTATTTATCTACCTATTTGAACACATTTTACTTTTTAGATTTTCTTTTTTAAAAAACGCCACGCGGTCGCATTCTACAAAAGATGCTTTTAGAGTAATCATGGCTCTTGTTGCTCATTATAACCTTGAACTTCATCAAATGGATGTCAAGACTGCTTTTTTGAATTAAGACTTGTATGAGGAAGTCTATATGACTCAACCAGATGGTTTTGTTGAACCTGGTAAAGAGCATCTGGTGTGCAAACTGAAAATGTCTATTTATGGGCTAAAGCAAACCTCCAGGCAATGGTATCTAAAATTTAATGAAGTCATTACTTCTCTTGGATTTGTTGAGAATATTTCAGATCACTGCATCTATCAGAAATTTGATGGAAGCAACTTTGTAATTCTTGTTCTTTATGTGGATGATATATTATTAACCAGCAACTCGGTGAATTTTCTTAATGATACAAAACACTTGTTATCATCTCATTTTGATATGAAGGATCTGGGTGAAACTACTTTTATTCTTGGGATACAGATTCATCGTGATAGATCACGCAGTATTCTTAACTTATCCCAAGCTACCTACGTTGACCGAGTACTTAAGAAATTTGGAATTGATTCATGTTCTTTCACTGTTGCTCCTGTTCAGAAAGGAGAAAATTTAACCAGATCACAGTGTCCTAGTACCGAAAAGGAGAAAGCCTAAATGGCTAAGATACCTTACGCTTCCACTGTGGGGAGTCTTATGTATGTGCAAGTATGCACTCGTCCAGATATAGCTTTTGCTATTGGTGTGCTCAGAAGGTACTTAAGTAATCCGGGTAAAGAGCACTGGACTGCTACTAAGAAGGTAAAGAGGTACCTTCAAGGTACCAAGGACTTTATGTTGACTTATCATAGGTCAGATCCTCTTGAAGTGGTTGGCTATTCAGATTCAGATTATGCCTCTTGTTTGGATGATCGTAAATCCACATCTGGATATATATTCATGATGTTAGGAGGAGCTGTTTCATGAAAAAATATGAAACAAACACTAACAGCTACTTCAACTATGGAAGCAGAGTATTGATGATCGTGTCGTGCAATCTCAAATAAAACTAGGTAGCAAAGTAAATTTGTAGATAATGGTGCAACCTAGGTCATCTTCTCAAGGAGTTTGTGCCTTAAATTGTTTATGGAAGAATATTCTAAGTATTACTATTAGAATCTAATTTGGGGGTTTGATATGCTAGAATTTAATTGAACTAAAATTAATTGACAAGAATTAAAAATCTAAAACTAAGTTCAAGTGATTTATCAAGTAAATGAGGTAACTAACTTTCAATTGGATTCCCTAGAGTTCAATTATCCTTGCTCTATTTAGCTTACCAATTTAGGATTAAATTCTTGCTCTTTAGTGCATTCCTCATAGGGTTCTTGATTAACCATCCAAGATTCAATTCATCAATTGTTCAAAGAATTTTGCAACCACAAGAAACCTTAAACAACTAATTAATTGGATTAAGAATAAGAACACACTACACTAAATTTGATTAATTTATGAAAGCTACTGCACAATTCACTCAAGATGCTAATTCACCAATTAGATTAATTAATTCCTCAAGCAATTAATTTGCACAAAAGTTCCAGCTAACTAACCCAATAACCATTGCATTAATTAGCCCAAAATCAAGAAGAATTTAGAGTTCAATTGCACAGTATTAATTCTGGAATTTTTTCCAAACATATGATGATCAAAAAATAATTCCAAAATTCAAATTAAGTTCAATCCAAGACTTAATTCAATCCAGTAATTCTAGCAATTAAATTCCTAAACCAAAAAGCTAAACCTAGACAAATTGATGAAGGAAATAATGCTAAAATCAAAAGATTGGGCAAGAGAGTTTTATCCAAATTCAATAGGAGATGTAGAGCTCAAATCTTCATCCAGGAGAATTCAATCTTCAGCTAGCCACCACAAGGAATTTAAGCTGCCATGGAAGGATCAAATGAAGGAGAATCAATCAAAGAAGCAGCCATCGAGAAAGAAAGAAAAAATTCTTCTTCTTCAGCGCTGGAAATTCTCCTCCTCTCGATGTCTCCAGCCCTTTTTTTTTTACGTTGTTCTCTTCCTTTCTTTTTCTGCGTCCCCTTCAAGTTTTTATTTTCTCCTTCCCTCCTTGTTCACGTCTCTTTCCTTGTTCACGTCTCTCTTCTTTATTCACGTCTCTCTTCTTTATTCACGTCTCTCTTCTTTTATCTCCAGCGTCCTTTTTAAGTTTTTATTTTCTCCTTCCCTCCTTGTTCACGTCTCTCCCTTTGTGCCAATTACCCGTAGCTTTGCATGTGAAATAAGGTGTGGGTCCCGCTTCTTTTTATTATTATATTCCACATGCATGCTACAGCTTCTGCCTTCTGTTTTAATCTGAATCCATGCAGCTGCTGTACTCTTAACTCGTGTTGCTTCCTCATGCAGACAGCATCTTCTTCTCTATTTTAGCCACGTAGAACCTGCTCAGCTGGTTCTCTTTTCATTCGACTCAAAACTATCCACCTGCAGCACTTCATTCACTTTCATATTTAGCTCGTTGCTTTCTCTCTTCAACTGGACGTTCCTTCTGGCTTGTGTTTTGCTTCCATCTCCAGCGTCTTTTCCTTTGTTTCTGCTTCTGCTCCTCGTTTTGCTGCTGTGCTTCATCGTTCGTTGCTGTCCAGCCTTTCCATGCAAGCTTTCTTCCTTCTTTCATCTCTGTTCAACCACTGCACTTCTCCAATCTCCAGCTCATTCTCTTTGTGCAGTTCCACGTTGCTTTCTTCCTCGTTCTGCAGCTGCTTACAGACTTCAACTCATGTGTCTTCTTCGTGAATACCTCACGTGTTTGCTCTGTTCTGCTAGAACGCTCCCTGTTCAGCTTCTGCATGTATGTTCAGACGTGTTGCTTCACTTGATTCTCAGCTTTAAAAGGCACCAGAACCTATAGCTTTTCTTACACTATTTCTGCATGTTTTATCCTTCCACTCTGTTCCAGCAGCTTTCGTGGCTTCTTTTCATTCTTTTTGCTCTTCGAGTTGCTCTTCATTTCCACGTCTCATTTCAGATCAAACACAGCTTCTTCTCGCATTCTTTCCTTACCACGAGTCTTCTTCACGTTTGCCCCTCACGTCCAGCTCAAAGCTTCTCACTTTCTTTTCTCCATGCAAAGCTGTCACGTTTTATTTCCTTCCAAAACAGAGGCCACTCCTAGCAGACTTGGTGTCCGTGTTATCTTGCAGCTCCCACATTGGCTCTTTCATTTTTATTTACCACCAAGCTTCATGCAGCTATTGCGTTTGAACTCGTGGCTTCTTCCTTCTCTTCAAAACAAATTCTCCTTCAAAGCTCCAATTGCCCAACAAAAATCTGCATAAAAGAATGAAAGAGATGAAGTAGAAAATTCAAAAAATTCATTTAAAATAGTTTATGCATTAAAATTCAAGAATTTTGCAATTTTAATTCCTAGAGTATAGAAATGGCTATTAACATGAAATCTTATCTAATTGAAGTTTTAAAACCATATTTGGAACTAAAATGTCTAAGTTTAGGAGGATAAAAATAGATAAAATATGTGTTTATCAAGTATATTGCTTGTTATGAAGCCACATGTCAGGTTATATGGTTAAGGAAGTTGATATCTGGGATGCGCTTAGTTGAGTCTATATCGCGCCCTCTAACCATTTATTGCGATAATTCATCTGCAGTTTACTTCTCTCAGAATCACAAGAATTCAAGCAGGACAAAACATTTCGATGTTAAACTCCTGTTTGCTAGAGAAAAGATTGCTGAATCTCAGACTCAAATAATTCACATTTCTAGTGATTGCATGCTTGCAGATCCTTTGACTAAGGGCTTACCTGTAGGAGTATTTAAAAGTCATGTAACTCATATGGGTGTTGTTAAATCATTTGAAGATGACCAAGTTTAGTGGGAGTCTGAAACATATATTCTATAATTTTCAATGTTTATAAGTACTCAGTTCATTATGAGGTACTTTGTATATCATTTGTTTCCCCATAGGAATCAATGGTCTTGTATTATTCATGCACCTATTACTTGTTTCCCTATAGGAATCAGTAATATTGTGTAATTTTCTTATGAACTGAAACTGATGATATGAAATTTCTCATTTGTTTAGTATCACTTATTTCTCATAGGATCCAGTGATTATGAGTAATTTCACTATCTGCATATGTAATGGCTTAATAAATACCAATGGCTTTTATTATTGTGAATAGAATCAAATAACTAATTAATGCTATCCAAGTGGGAGATTGTTGAGATAATTTTATTAATTATTATTTTATATTTTGTGGATTAGCATTAATTGATTATTTGGTAAGTAACACATTAAAGTTAATTGGTTAAATTAAAAATTATGAAGCCTAGGATAAAATTGGGCTTAGTATATGCATATGTGATCTGTGATAGGTGGGTCACACATGTTAGCTCATCTGGCTAGAAGTCCAACTCACAGCCTTTAGTGGTCAGTAAGTTCCCTATCACAATACTGACAAAAGTCATAATTATAAGATAGAGAGAGATTTATCATTATTATTTTAATAATTAAAAAAGAAAATTAAAAAATATGGTGTATCTGACAGTTATTAAACTGGTCAACAAAACGTTTACACGTTCATAATTTAAGGAACTAGTAGAACAACTGTAGATGCATGGTGTTACTCTGACTCTCAATCACTCTCTGTTATCTGATTGATTTTGACTCTAAAATACTGAAGGCTAAGTGGGTTGTAATTCTGCCAAGGCTCTTGACGTATCAATATCAATGGGATCTTCAGGTACGCTTGTATTATCCTTCTTAATTTTTTTATTTGCTAAATTGTTGTTTTTATTCGATTATTATTTAGCAAGAACTCCATTAGAAAAATTTCATGAGAAGTTGAATGAGTCAAGATTCATGTAAATTGGGACATATCAACTGACATATCTATCGGTGGGACTTGAATCACGTACCGTGTGGGAGATATATATATATATATATATATATATATATATATTAGAAGGCTCTAAAGATGACACCAATTGATAAAAATTCTTGAGAAAATAATAATTCAAAAACTAGTTTATGTAAAATAGCCTAAGTTCTGTATATATCTCTTGTAAAATAAGATTTAAGTTCATTCTTTGCAATTAGTTCATCCTCATAGCACAATAGTTTTTGTCAGTAGCTTATTAAGTGTATGTAAGTATTATATGTTTTTAAGTTTCAACTACTATGATGAATTGTTAAGCACTTGATATTTAGATCTGCATGACTAGAATACGCACTTCGTTGTTTTTATTGTTCTGTAGATTTTTTTTTTCCCCTTATTTTTATTCCCATTAATATGCTGTCATTCAAATAACCTATTGGAAACAAGTTATAACATCATGCAAAATCTGAGATCTGCAATGTACTTGAATAGCATTATTATATGAAGTTACAAGAAAATCACGTGATTTTGTGATATTGTCAAACCCCTTTTCATTCCAATTCAGTACAAAATGACATACTATACCGTTCTTTGATTAAATGCCCACATGCAATCGCCAGTAACTCAATTAATATAGAAACCAAAAATTCTGACTCCTACTATTTAATCTCTCCGTGATAATATTTCCTTAATTTGGTATTTCCCTACATAGACACGGTCTTGATTAGCTGAGAACAACATCTGGCCAAGTCAAGCTAAAATGGGAATTGCTATTAGATTCATCATCAATGGGATTGAAGAAAAGGTAAATGTGGGACCCATCTTGCACCCCACAATCAACCAGTGATACCCTTTCTTCTTCTTCTTCTTCTTCGTAATTCATCACAGGGCAACGATCAGTATCAAGAATGAGGATCAGACGGTCACAAGGGATCTTCTGGTGGGCCTCAATCTCCCTCTTTAGATCGGCCACCGTGGCATCATTGCTCACCTGCACGTAGAAAAGTGTTCCTGTCAAATTCTCCACCACCACTTTCATGGCCTCTTACAAATTTTGATTAATAAACTAGTTTCCATTTTTACTCTGTCATTTATTAACTTAATAATGGATCAACAAAAATGGGGTTCGAAGAGGGAAAGGGGAAAAATTAGAGTGTTTGCTGCATTCTCGGAAGTTAGTTTTGTGTTCATGAAACTAGGAGAGCCAAAAGAGTGTACATTAAGGAAGATGAAGAGACTTTGTAACCATTAAAAATTAAGTAGGTGATTAAAGGGTCAACTCATGGATTTGCACTAAGATTAGTTGATAGCGGGAGCAATTAAAATTAGAGGATTAGAGGAAGATGGAAAATTTTATTGGTTAGAAAAGTGATTGGATATAGAAGATTTCTCTTTTTACTTGTTCATCTTCGAGCAGTTTGCGCGTCAATGGGTAGAAAAATGATCTGTAGCATATCCTGTGCCGAATTTCACGCTTGATGAATCATACTTACACGACACAATCCTAATTAAAGCAACTAGCTGCACTATAGTTCATGTGAATCCATTTTTTTAGTTTTATTTTATATAAATAACTTTATTATTATTTTTAGAATTTAAATTATCTCACTGTTATTAACTTTTTATTGATGCTCCTCCACATTTTTCTATTCAATTTTTTTTGTTTAAAATGTATAAAATGCTCTTAAATTTTAGATTATATCCTTAGCATTTAAAATTTGACAAAAATTTAAAACTATATATAAGTAATCTTTATATTGACGAGTCTATTATTTTACCAACAAAAACATGATCTATTAAAGAGTTATTTGTATATAATTTAAAGTTTAAGAAATTATTTGCATATAATTCAATTCAAATGAGTTATCCGTACAAAATATTAACAAACATATCACATTTTTATTAACATATTAATAAATTTACTAATGAAGAAAATTATTTATATAAAATTAAAAAGTTTAAAAATCTATTATTAAATTTTAAAAATAAAAAATTATTTGCATATAGTCTAAAGTAAAAAAAAATATGTATTTTAACCTTTTTTGTTTTTTTTCAAATCATTGTATACAACTATGGTTAATTTGGAACTAAGACACCTACGGCCCAAAGCCATCTTAATTAGTATAGATTAAAGCCAATAATAACAACAACAACAGTGACCATCAATAAATTTTTAGTTGTTGCCTCGAAGATTATTATTCGTTTCAACAGCAAAACACATGTATCAAACTTAAGCATATAGGACGTCCATTATGAACAAAGTTCAGCAAACGAAGCCTTAGCACAATAAGGAGGTAATGAAAGAAAGGAAAGAGTTTATATACATTCCTTATATTTTTACTATCAAATTATTTAATTAAAATATGATAAGTATATAATTTTTAAATAATGACATGACAAATATATAATTATTTAATTAAATTATATACTTTTACCATATTACTATTAAAAAAATTTTATACTTATTATACTTTAATTGACAAAACTTATGACAGATATATAAATCTAGTCATAGAAGAAAAAGCTGCGAGCTTGATAAAGATATAAAAATAGAAGTGGGATATCTAATTGATAAGTGGAGTATGAAATCACTAATTAGTGATTACTTTAACCTTCAGGGGTGGTGTCCATTTAGCATAGCCATACACATGCAGGGACATTGGCTAAAAGGCAACGTTTGGGGAGATATGACATGACGTGACATGGTACAAAACTTCTTGGTGTAAGCAACTTGAAGAACAGGAGCATGGAACCTTAATGTGATATGCCTAAACATTTTTGGCTGTTAATTTGGCTACTGAAATTAGAACCGGCTTTTCTCCAGTTTAACCCTCTCTCCAGTTGTTCAATCTCCAAGTTTAAAGTTTCTCTCCATATTTTTTCTCAAAGCAAAAAAAGCCAAAAAGAAAGGAAAAAACAATTACGCTGATTGTACAATTGGACAGGAAGAAGTGACCGGAGAGAAGCCATGGGCACTGAAATTTGAATTCAAATCCTTACTGAACCAAATTCATTAGCTAGATGCCTAGATAACTCTCAGAGTTTTGCGAAAACTTGCATTCCAAGATGGTTCAGGGCCTCACAGTCATCGGAAGGTTTAGCTTGGTTACGTCTTAGAGATAGCATTGGGCTACTGCTCCAATAATTGTTTCTGCTTAGTTTTCTTTTTCTTTTTGTTTTTTGGGTTCCAGATTGGGCTTCGGCCCTTTGTCCCACCAAAAATAACAATAAGAGATATTTAATTAAATTATTCAAATAAAAATTAGAGAAAACTACATTTGAAGTATTAGAAAGATACATGTTTTATGAATTTAAGCTAACATAATTATTATAATTTGATTTCAAATTTTTTTGAAAAAAGTTACAATATAAGCCTACTGTGAATTCTGTCCATTATTAATTCAGTTCATAACAGAATCATATTAATGAAATTTTGATAACTTTTAGGTTTAAATGATAGCTATATTTTAAATATTAAATTAATGAAAATAATGCATTATTTAGAAACTTAAATGGGTTAATGGTCACCAAAAAAAAGCAGACAGATTGTATCTGAATTTTTTAACCACATTTTCTAGGCCCAAAAAAAAAACCCTAACCTTCGTATACATTTTTTATTTATTTATACTGTATGTGAATATATTTAAATACAATTTATTCAATGCAGTGATTTTACGATCACACTCATTAGAAACATATTATTGTAACATTAAGAATATCCCTATTTTACATTAATATAATTTCTAATAAAGGAAGCAAATAATAATATAGTAGCCGACTCCAAGGGTTCGCTGGAGTTGTCTCTGGCGTCTATAAAAACCTAAACGGCCTCTTCGGTACGGCGTTACAGTTGTTCTTGGGCTCTGTTTTCTGCGTTTCCTGGTCGGAGCTAATTTCACCTTAATTCTTCGTCGGGTATGTCGTATGCTCAGCGTTCTTGTGTTTGGATTTCGGACTCTTCTTTTTTTTTTTCTTTTCGGTTGCTTGCGTAGTCTTTCTTCGTATTCGTTGGTATGTGTGTATGATTTACCCGTAGGTAGATTTTATATTTAAGTACTCCTTACGCTTTGTGAATATGGAGTTCTTTAATCACGCCTTTGTTTTTATATTAGGATTTTTGTTTTCGCTATTGTATTAGTTGTTATTGGGTTGTTGTAATTGGATATTTGTTGTTATAATAGTTCATTTGGGAGTTTGAGGAGTATGTTTGTTGATATATACATATATATATTTGAAGGGAGACGGTATACGATTCATGAATCGGCAAAAAAAAAAAAAAAAAAGAAAGGACACGGAATATGAGATAGTGGGAATCTTCATATGTATTTAATCTTTTGTTTCTGGTTATTGGTCTTTCTGTTCTTTCGGTGGTGGGTGTTGTTTGTGATTTGATGTTCTTTCTGGTCAAGTTCTTGGATGTGCTACTTTAGTATATTGTTATCCCGTTGCCATTTTTTATTCCTTAATTGTTTTGTTAACAGGATTTCTTTTTTTTGGGGGGGGTGTTTAGGGGTAATCTATTGGTTATTACTGATTTCATATATGGAGGGTTGCTTATCATAATTTTTTGTATATTTTATTAGTGACATAAGTATGGTGATGAGATAAAGATTTTTATAATTTTTCTTATGTATATGAATAATTTGGAAAATAAAATTTAGCGCACTTACACTTTGTCGTGTATACTGTTCATGTTTCATAGAATACTGTGCTGATCATTAGAGGGGATTTTCAGTTGTTATGATAGAGAATGTGTGTGTATCAGTGCCCTTGCTTGTATGCATGAATAAAAGTTTTTTTTTCCTAATTTTTCTAATATACATGAATAATTTGAAAAATATATAGCTTCACACACACACACACACACACACACACACACACACACACACACACACACACATCGTGTTGTTTATAATGCCCATGCTTCATAGAATTTTGTGCTTGATCATTGGATGAGATAATCAGTTCTTATGATAAAAAATTTGTATAAATAATATCTATGTGAAGATGAGTGCTTTGCTTATATTTGTAGATTTGAAGTAGATAATTGGAGAGAATATGACTGAGACTGAGGACATGCGATTTCTCTAATGACAACAGGGGATTTCCATTTGGCATAATATAAATTGATTCTCTGCTATTGTTGACCAACCAAAAAGAAAAAAAAAGCATGTCTTCATAGGATGGTTACGTCCCTGAATTTATTTGTATGCATAATCTTGGCTGTTTACCATGAACATTTATGGGTATGTAAGGGAGGATAGGAAGAGAATATTAGGGGAAACATAATTGTGGAAGACTTACTTTAGGCATAATCAAGGAAAATTAAGTACCTGGGAAATTGGAGATTATTTAATGCATCTTGGAACTTTATTTTATTTATTTTCTGATTTTATGTTTTCTGTTTTATTTATTTTATTCTCTTTCCTTGTAATGGGCTCCCTATAAACAGCCCTCCCACTATTAATATGTCAGTTTTTCAGACTATTTGAATTGCATTGTCAATTTTATTCTGTGTTTTCCCCTCCTACATTCCTTCCTCACTCCCTCTCTTTTTCTCTGTATCTCCTCTTCCTCTGAGTTTGGATCCTCTTCTGTTCGGTGCAAGCAGGATGCCATTTGCTGGAGAGAGATAGAAAGAAAAGCGGGAATGGGTTAAAAAAAAGAAGTGGACATCATGCACAATTCCACTCTTTTGTGCTGCTCTCTTTCTATCTCTTTCCAACAGAACGATACATTGAGTAGGAGAGGATCCAAATTACTCTTCCTCCTTCCTCTCACCCGTTCCCCTCTACTGTTCTACATCAGTGTGCCAGTATTTTCTGTATTTGTAGAGTGCTCCTTTGTTATTTGGGACCTGGTGATGCTTTCGCATGTCTAGTAGCAAGTGAAATTTAGATAGCAATAGCATCTGCAAATAAGTTGATTTGTTGATATTTTTTTTTTCCTGTGCTTTCCCTGACCTCTTGCGGTTCTCAGTGGCTGATTAATCAGAAGGACTTTGTTGGCGACAACCTACCAAGGGCAAGGTTCATGTCTGAATTCGATGCAGAGACTCCAACTGCTTATGGTGGGATTTTAATCCCTCTTGAATTTAAGCATATCTATGGTATATGACAAATTTAAAACATTTCAATTGCTGACATGGATGGATTATTGGGCAGATCCCTTTGCTGATGCAAATGCCGAGGACTCAAGTGCTGGAACAAAAGAGTATGTTCATGTGCGTGTACAACAGCGCAATGGAAGGAAAAGCCTGACAACTGTTCAAGGATTGAAGAAAGAGTATAGCTATAACAAGATACTAAAGGACCTGAAGAAAGAGTTCTGCTGTAATGGTACTGTTGTCCAAGACCCTGAATTGGGCCAGGTTTGTTCCTCTTCGTTACTAAGGAATGCCTTTGTGTGTAGTTTTGGAGATCTTTTCCTCGTTAACACTTTATACATCAAACCAATGGGCGTTAGACAATTACTTTATGGGAAAAAACTTTGATGTTCTTTTGGTGTTTAGTATCAAGTTCTTCAATTAAATTTTGATATGTGGAGCTCTTTCAAAGGGGTCAGTAAGTCAATAGTGTGCTGCTAGTTTGAAAAAATGTCCATCTGTTGTGTTCTTATTGAAGTACATGATAGCAAACATTTAAAATAACTGCATTTAAGTCTTGGTCCACTTGATTTCCCTATAAATTATAATCCTTCAGTGAAGGAAATAACATGATTTTCACCATCCTCAATTAAGTGTTGTTTCATTTTGGTCCAACATATAGGAATTATCATTTCATTGATGATTTTGAACAGTTGTGTTATTGGGTGCACGATTACATCTCTCCTTGTCTATGAAAGCCTAAGCCTCATTCGTATGGATGCAGGTCATACAACTTCAGGGAGATCAAAGAAAGAACGTTTCCACATTCCTTGTGCAGGTAAATAAATATGCTCACTGGATTGATATTGCTGGCAAGAATACCGTAGATATAGAGTTATAATTCCATAAATTCCTCTGTACTTTGACAAACAGGCTGGCATAGTGAAGAAGGAGCATATCAAGATTCATGGTTTCTAAGGCCTAAGCAGCAGCTGCGGCGCATGATTCAGTTTTATGTTTGATATATAGCCTGCTGACTACACCCCATGGCAGTAGTTGATGATATGATTTGAAAGTTCTATATAATCTTTTTTTTTTTAACCCATCTCGGGTCGTTATTTACTTGTTATGTTATAGAATTATATGGCTGTTTCCAAGACAATCATTTGCAATAAGTTTGTCATTACCTCTCCATGTGCGTGCCTCGGTCTATGTTCATTTCTCGGGGTCTTTTGCTCCTGAAATGCTCATTGTAAGACGATGCTGGCTCGGTAGTCCTAAGCCCAGCCTTGGTACTAATGAACCCAAGGTCAACGCTTTGTTGTTAGAATATGTTTTAGTTAATTAGCAGCAAAACATGTTGATATTTATACAATTATATACCCTTCTAGAAGTTCAACCCCTTCCGCTATATTATGATATAAGTGGGCCCATTTCTTCTGAGGGGATTGTTTGCTAGTGGTTCGGATGTCGTTCTTATCTCTTTGCGAGATGACGCACCGCCTCATAGCAGGAAGCACTAGAAGACAAATCGAAGTTTTGTCTGATTGTGTGTACGTAAGAGAGTGAATCAGGTGGAGAGAGAATGAAACACTGGTTAAATCATGAAATTTAATCATGTAGCTAAAGCGAATGAAGCCGTTGAAGTAAACGTCAATTCATTTTCACCAAAGGCGTTCACCTCGTCGACAGACGGACGGCCGTGAACTTCTGCGTGATATTCGTTGTCATTAAGAAACTATTCTCTGTGCTCCTTTCTAAAGCAGAAGAGTCCAATTTATTGATGATGGACATGGCGTGTAGCTTATTCTGTGTTGATTCAAAAAAGCTATCACAAAATGATCATTGACCTATATGTGTCCCAACGCCTTCATTAAATACCGCAAAATTTGAGTGTTTTATTTGAAATGTTATATAAAATAAATCTGATTTACCCAAAAAAATTTACCAAAGAGTAACTAAGAAGTAAAGGGAAAATAGACTATAGTACAGACTCTAGACGCAAGACTAAAGTATTGTTTTTCTCGCTGTGGTGCATTATATTTCAATATTAAAACGTTTATGAAGTCTCGTGGTTGTTAGCTTTAATTTTTTGGCATTTTCTCAATTATTCCACGGAATTAGACAGCATAATCCACAAGCTACCACTAATTCAACGACCAGTTCACCTGAAGGTGTCTTGGATAAAATGAAACTTGTTTAATTACCTGCCATCATCAGTTATAATCGCAACTCAGACCCTGCCTGAGAGAATCACATGGCTTGAGATTTTTTTTTTTCTTTTAAAAGGTAAAGGTTAAACTCTAGTGATGCTCTTGGTATACTTTATTTTGGCAAAAACTACTTTTTCACTTTTTTTTTTTCAACATAAAAATAAAATTTCCCTCGTAGGAATGCCTTTTACTTTTGGCCAGAGATATGTATGTGATTGTGCAACAAACATCCAAGATTTGGAATCTCTTAAAAATCTACGCCAACCAAACATTTAAGTGCCCAACTACCCATCAAAGTTAGACTAAAATCTCCTTCAGCTACCAGTCTTCTCTCTATTGTCACCTACGTCCTAGGAATTTAATGACTCCTATTAATACTAGACTCTACTTAATGATTGACAACATCAACGAGTGCAAACATAGTTCCTTCCCCGCATCTTCGCTTATACAAACAAACACTGAAACTATACATCTCCTGTGAGCTCGTTTATTGCAATGGCTGACATGGATCGCTCCTCTGATGATGTTTCTGCAGATTCTACAGGTACCCCTCTGGAATCAATGCTTTGTTTCTTTAACTAAGTAGCTTTTGAGATCAATTCTTGGTGTGAATTAGATCACCCTCTGCTATTTTAAGCCTGCAATCTTCGCAGTTTCATTCTAATGCTTGTCCTGGGTCCCCTTTTTTATGGAACTCTAAACCCTTACAAGGACACATTCTTCACAACATATAATTTCTTATACCAAATCTGGCCAACCATGGTTTCAGAGATTGCTGACATCTCTCGTCCTTCTTTATTTTGTTTACCTTGTGTTTGGTAAAAAGAATAGCTACCTAATCATGGTCTTTCAATAAAAAGTGGCTCACTTCATCTAGATTTGGGGAAGTGACTTTTGTTTTTTGTTTTTTTGTTTTCTTGGGTTGTTTTCTGTAGAGCAATCCAGTCAAGCTTCCAAGGTTGAGTTTTCTGAAGATGAGGAAACCCTTATAACCAGGATGTACAATCTGGTTGGTGAGAGGTGAATTTGCTTGCCTTTCTGCTAATCTCTTTCTTATCCCAAGATTTTCCCTTTTAAACCTTTTGAAGATTTGAATATGCTTACGAGATATGATATTTCTTTCTTAGGTGGTCTTTGATTGCTGGAAGAATCCCTGGAAGAACAGCAGAGGAAATAGAGAAATACTGGACTTCAAGATACTCAACTAGTGAATAAGTATCAGAAATGACGTTTCACTCCTAGACAAAGAAAATTTTGGGGGCTTTCTAAGTTTATATTGGGGTATATGTAAAGATGACCTTATAAAGGGTACTGGTATTTCGCATTTTCACTATAATCAAAAGGGGCATGCCACTATAAAGCCTCTGTGTAATACTCTTCTTCTTCGTCGTGGAATGCTATTTGAAGTGCAAGCCACCTGCGTGTATCTTCTCATTCATATAGGCTATAGCATTCTGGATTGGTACAGATTCTAACTTCCATAATGAGCAAGAGTGGAAAGAGTTTCTGATGAATTTAAATTGTAATAACGATTTGTGAAGTAAACAAAACTTGGAATTTGTAGGGTTCAAATCTGAAACTGTGTGAACAAATTGCTAAAATTTCTTTTCAAGAACTTGAAACTGCGAGAGTTGAACTTGGCATGAAGTAAACACAATCTTATCCACCCTGCACATTCTCTGCCAACTAAGGAGCATAAGCACTGACACAAATATTGGACACAACATTAAACTGACACTGACAAAATTTGAAGTGTCTACAAAACAATTTAAAGTGTGTATCTAATACAAGTGTTCTAATATGTGTTGGACAGGAATAAAACTCTTCTTTTAAGTATCCATGCTTCATAGTCTGCCGAGCATGATGTGGTCATGCTGTACTAACATCACTTGAGGAAAATCTTGAAGTAACACAAATCACTTTTTAAATGGGCTTATACACTATTACTGAAAGGTCTGAATTAAAGAAGCTTAGGCCTCTGTTTCATACGAAGATTCAATATGCTATACATAATTTCCTTAATGCATATCCATTAGTATTAGTATTAACAATTAAAATCTTGGTAGTAAATAGGAAGTTCTATAAAGTAACCCCTGAGTTTGTCATTGAAATAAAATAACTACATGTAAAATGGAAAAGGAGAAAGCATCAGGACCACTGAACTGAAGCACGGAGTAATATTCTAATCATGCTTTAGAAAACGAACATATGATGCAATTAAAGTCAAAATTAAAAATAAAATAAAGCAATGGTAACAGGCTTAATGATCTCATTTAGTGGTCTACAATCCACATGCCAAGGCACATCCAAGCCGTGTAGCTGTTTAATTTCTGAAATCATATTTCTAATTCGTTTTGGCTATTTTGGAGGATCATTATAAAGCCTCTGTCGCAAGCTGAGTACTCTTTACCACTTTCACTGCAATATCACAGCAAATGCCCGTAGCTAAAGCATCCAAAGTGTCAGCTCCAGAAGAGTCCTTGAGGGGATAAGTTGAAGCTTTAATAAATCAAGCCCTTTTTTCAAATTTTAATAGATCTTCTAGTTCTTTACAAAATTGTCTGAAAATCACGTTTTTGAAATACTGTGTATGAATGCTAAAGTGTTGATTTTCCAAAAACTCAATTATAAGTTGAAATACTTCTATGTAAATGATTTTCATTTCAATCTTTCTAAGCAGTACAAGGAGAATGATTAAAAGCTTAGAGGAAGGGGAGAGTCACACCACAAGAATAATTAGCTTCCAGAATAACTTTGTAAAAACAATAGAATTAGGAAGCATGGGTTCCTACTGATTATTAAAATCACATTCCTTAAAACAATCATGAGTTAAAAAAAAAAAGAAATGAAATCACAAATTTAACATCACATATTCCAATATGATTTTTTGACTTCTGAAAAAATATAACAGTATAATAAAGAACCTTGATTTAAAATTTTAAGTTTCTAAAAAGTGGTATGAAAGTAATCTTTATGAAAAATTGAGTGATTTTTAAAACAGTGTTGTGAGTAGAAATTTTTTATGATTTTTTTTAAAATTTCAAAATATGTAAGAGCTAAAAACATAGGAGTATAAGACGGAGAAAAAAAAAACATTATAAGATTTATAATAGTTCAAATCAAAATGATCATATATCTACTTTCCAAACACAAAATAAGGAAATTATATATATATATATATATATAGTAATTATAATTAGTTACAACTATGTAACCCTTTTCAAAGGCTTAGCTATTTGACTTCTATTTCTTAATCGTTAAAAAAACACCAATAGATCACACACAAGTGTTTTATCATCTAAATACTCCAGACAATATATACAATTAGGTTCAATTATTTGATCTTTACCTTCTAATCATAAGGTAATCCAACATAATATTTTCAACCACAAAGGCTTTTACAATATTAAATAAATTAATAAGATTATCACAAGTTTCTAAGCATTCAGGTAAAGTATAAAAGAAGTACATTAAAAAAGTGTAAGTTCACTAAGAGCATTCTAAATGACTCAATGAGAGCACAAATTTATTTACTGGAATCTCACACAAAGAGTATATTAAATAATAAAAGCAAAGCCAACAAATAAGTGAAAAGAGTATAACTTAATAAGTGTATTGTGTGTTCTTTTCTCTCTTCAATATCTTTTTTTTTTTCCAATGCAATTCTCAAATACTCAATCTTTTGCAAGTATTTGTTACTAATGGAGAGTCATTTTCTTTCAATGGCTATCATATCTTGATTAAATGCAATAGTTAGAGTTGTTTTCCTTATCATTCAACTGGAGCTTCTTTAAATGTAGTTTCAGTTCCTCTTTTATAGAGTCTCATTTTCTTTCTTTTCTTGAAGCACAATGGGGCAAAGTGAGAGAAAATCTTCATTTGAACAAGCCTTTTCCTTTCCTTTCCCTTGTGAAGTAATAAATTGCATTTGATGGGGACAAGACAATTGTTCAATCACTTTTTAGCTTCTTCCTTCTTTTGTACCCAGTTTGCCATGCCATTGTTCCACTTCCCCGAGTTCCTTTGACAGCCATTTGAGCACATGATTTTCCTTAAAATCCGTTTAGCCCAGTGAAAATTTTCATTAAAAAAAGCTTTGGTCCAAGAAAAACTTATGAGGGACTTTTGGCCCAAATAAAAATTTTTCCTCAATATATTGTTTTTTCACATAATATATTGTTTAACATAATTAAAACTCATAAAAAATTTATTTGGAGATTTTTACATCAACAATATTCTTAGAGAGATGGGTTTATAAAAACGTACATAAATCAAACGAAAAAGAATTAATATATAAATATGTTAAAAGTGGATTTCACTAATATATCTATATATATAACATGCTTATATATCTACTTATAATTAAATTAATTTATTTTTTCATAGATCAAGTTTGAGAACCTTTTTTAAAGTACCCTTAGGTGCCAATCCATAGTAGGCTAAATGGCAATCATCCAATTTCTGGAAATAAAATATAAAGAAAGTATCTCAAACTGCTTGCCCCACCAGATGCTTATTTTGGGCAACAGTCAAGACACTATAAGATATTGATATAGTCCAACAGATTCAGTTTAGCTGAAATATCGTAGAACCCATCTTGCTGGTGTCAGATCCCAATAGCTCAATGCTCATTTAAAAAGTAATTACAAAGGCAAAAAGTAGTCACTTATACAGATGGATGGGTTGGATATTTAAACACTATGATGGACAATCCAAGATTAAGACATGAAAAGATGGTTGTGTTATATAAAACGCAAAATATACAAAGGAGAACCTTCTAGTACATCAATGGGTGCCAAGAAGGAGGGTTAAAGATTAAATCTAAGGAGTTAGTTGCATGGCAACTGGGTCACTATCACAGGAAGATTATTGAGAAAGTAAAATGCCAGGGTTAGGCTTGGCCCTAAGCCCACAGGTATTGCTCATGTCTTAGTTGAAAGCTCATTGATAAAGTTTGGTTTTGTTTCTGGCCTATTTAACACAAAAACATTTTTTTATATAAAATTTTGAAAAAAAAAATAATCAAGTAAATTTGACACAAATTTTATAAATAAAAAGAATTTTCGTTCAACATGTGCCAAAATTCAAATTGTGGTAAATCTAATTGTTTTTATGTAAAATAATATATTAGTTCAAATCATTTTTTAATTTTTAGTAAAAAGTTCAATCCCAAATTTCGTAAATTGAAAAGGGAAAAAAGATAATAGGATACAATAATATGACAAAATAGACTCGATCATATCCTGAATCTTGGATTTGATTATTCTTAATTTCTACGGGACTTGAGTCCCAAATTTTGACAATCTTGTTTCCAGGGGAAGAAGCCCAAGAGCAGAACAAACGGACAAATGACAATGAACAGAATGATGGATTTGACCCTTTTTTTTTTGACAAAAGATGAATTTGTTCTTTTGGACAAATAAAATAATGGATTGAGTTATTGGATTGGAGATAGCATGAGCGAAACCCAAATTGGCATTAGAATTTGAGTCCCATGCTTATATTTAGACATAGTTAAATTAAAACGTAAGTTTAAATTTAAAGGAGTTAATTGATAAAAAAAAATATCTTCTTAATATTATAATTTTAATAATTAAAAAAAAGTCTCAACCTCAGTCCATCTAACGAATTAGGCAAATTAAATAGTGCGACTTGTAACTTCCCTCCTTCCTTGAGTATTGTTGGTAGTTCTAATCATCAAAGAACAAAAATTTCTCCTTATTAGAGAGGATGGGGCAGAAAAAAATCTCCTTTCTTTTTGTGACTGTGAATATTTTCTCTTCTCTTGTGAGTGTGAATTTTTATATTTTCCCCCTTTTTGTTCTCTTCTTTCTTGCCTTAATCCTCTAAATGACTATCATCACATTCTTTGTGATCGTCTCAGTGCCATGGTGGAAAAGTAAGAATAATGATGACTACATGGTGATGATTAGTGAAAGAGCAGTCATAATGATTGTTTTGGCAGTTACACAAGCAGTTTAGTGATTAGTTTTGATGATCTTTATATAGTCTTTATTGTTCATCTTTGTTGGGAGATTTGGGAAGGAAGATGCTAACTTATGTTTCAACAAGAATCTATTGGCCTAGTTTTAGTTGCCCCACAATCTAAATCTCTTTTATATGAGTGCTGGGTTTTGGGCTACTAATCATATTTTACATGTTTAGTCAATACCAGTTTTGTCATTTCCTAATTTTGTTTGGCAATTTCCAAGTTTAAGTTATTATAGGGGAGACTTATATATAAAAATTTAGAATTTAAAAAATTATTTTAAAGAACTTGTTATCATTAAGTATAAATGATTTTAGCTAAAGTTAGTGGTAATTTATTTTAAAATAGTTATAATAATAATAAGTCTTTTAAAATAAATTCTTTCAAACTCTAAATCCTTATCTATAATTCTCTCTTATTATATCTATAATTAATGTTGGGGGTTCTTTTTCTATGATAAGTCTAATGCTAGTATTGAGATAGTAATACAAAATGATTGTACCATTGTTGTTGCTATATTTGGCTCTGATGTCCTTGCTATCTCAACTTTTTATACATAAGCATTGGCTTTGCGCAAAGAATTACAAGTAGTTTACACTTTGAGCCATTCTTTTATCATGGTATGATACAACGAAAACACGTGAAAGAAAGATAAAACACACTTGCGAAATTGCAAACATAGACAAGAATAAATAGTATGCTAAATAATTCGTTTATTTAGGGCATTTAAAGGGAAATTGAAAAACCCTAGTTATCTCTAATAATTAACGAAATAATTTATAATCAACTTTTAAGAGAAAGGAAATAAAATAATGTTATAAAATAGAAAACAAATGTCTCAAAACAAGAAAATAATTAAAATAACTCCAAAAATATAAAAATAAAAAATTTCAGTTTTGAAGTGACTCTAATTAAATAAACTTTATTTTTATATCGATCGACTTAAAATAAACTTTTTAAGATAATATAATATAAGTCTAAACTTTTTGTGAATTAAAATTTATGACCTTTTTAAAGATTTGTTGACTATTAGGCCTTTCTAATCTTACATTTTAACTTTTGTCAATTAACTTAGTTAATGAACTCTTTAATTAGATAGTTCTCATCATAGTAAAATCAAATTGTAGTTTTCTTATCCATTTAGTTTTGTTGACTTCGATGGTGGTTTTTTTATTAGAAAAGCGTTGTAATCATTGACAATATTCAAACCTTATTTTAAACAATTGAAGCTTGTTTAGGTCAAAGGCCCTGCAAATTTGGCTAACTAATTTGTAGCTTATTCTATTGTAAACAAAGATATATCCTTTTAGTTAGGCTTTTATGCTCCCATCTTTGCTAGCAAGATGCTCTTGCTTCTTCCGGTGTGGTTATTATTATTATTATTATTTGGTTCCCATACTTCATATATTTTTAAAGTGTTATTCTATATTTATTTGTATTATTTTGTACTTATTCTTTTTGATAAATAATTTAGTGGCAAAAAAAAGGCAAATGTCTATGAGCAACATTTATCACCTCAAAGTTTGCTTCAATTTTTTTTATTAAATTATATAAATTTTCTTTAAATTTTTTTAAAATTATACAAAATTTTTTTCTTTTCAAAAATATATAAATTTTTCTTGAAACAAAAAATTATCTTATATTTTAATCTAATTTTAAATTTTTAGACTAAACTATCTTTTATTAATCTAAATATTTTTTAATAAAAATTTTTTAGATGAAAGGTATTTTGATAAAAAAATTTAAAATTTAATTAAAGTATAAGATAACTTTTATTTTAGAAGAATTATATATACATATATATATATATTAAAAAAATATATGTAATTTTATCCAAATTCAAAAAAAAAATTGTGTAATTCTTTTTTTCCGACTTCTTGTTTTGCCTTTGTTCGACGTTCACCCATATCTCTGACACTCGAACCGGGGGGGACCACATGGGCTTGCGAGGCAGTAATGCAGGGCTCATCTATGTAGTATAGGTATACCTGGGGAATATCCCTACGTAGAATATGTATATATTCATGATCAATAATTATTTAAAAATAAAAATAAAAATTAAATTAAATTAAATTAAAAGATATAATTTTATAATAAAAATGGATGAAATACTTAAAATCTTTTGTACTTGATAGTTTCAATACTCATACTTGAAAAAAAATAAAATGCAATAAAAATAAATAAATACAATTGACAATATAAAAAAACTAAATAGCAATATAACCAAGATAATTATTAAAATCTAATTAAAATATAAAAGCTTCATCACAAAAGTCACAGTATTTTCAAAAAGGAAATTTGATAAGTACCAAATTCTTTAATAAAATTATAAATTTTCCCTCAAAAATTAAATAAAGTAAAATTACAAGATGTAAACATTTGTATAACTCTATATTATATTGTTAACACTTTAACATAATTTACTTGGGATCTAAAATTTTACCTACCATAATATATAAAGGGTTTGAGTTTGAAAAATAAAAAACACTATTTTTGCAATCACGTAATGTAAGGGATCAACAAAAACGTAGTAAAATAAGGGTTGCAAGTAATGAAATTTGTCTATACACCTATTTTGATAAAATTACATTATTAGTTCCTTGCGTGATTGCAATAACTCCTTAAAAGCTACAATTGGTGCGATTGAAGAGGAAGGAGATAAAAAAAAAAAATTATGTAATTTTATCCAAATAGCTAAAATGATATTTGGTGTACATGAAAAAAAAAATCATAGATGGATTCCGTCCCTTGTCCAACTCTACATTGTGCATTTCATCATTTTTGCAAAGTAGCGATATTGTTGAAGATGAAAAGAGTAGGAAAAAAATATTATTTCATTTTAAATGACAATAATATCTTATTTTTGTTTAAAAAATTATAGTGGATGATCTTAAATTAAAAAATATTTATATTAAATAATCTTAAATTTTGAAGTTAGTTAAAAAAACCGAAGACTAAATATTTTAACTTGAGATTCAAAATTATAATATCTTAAAATTATTAGTCTTTAAATCTTTTAAAATAATTTCAAAATTTAAGGTCATTTAATATAAATATTTTAATTTTAAATCTTTAATTGTAATCTTTTTTATTTTATAATAATTAACAAAGATTAGTATTTAACAAATTTTTCAGCTCTAATGATGTTTTAATCATTTAATTACCTTTCATTTCAATTTTTTTTATTTTTAATTTATCAAATATCCAAATAGAATAATAATATTATTATTTATAGCATATCAAACTTGATTTTAAATTATAGGATTCCATTTCATTCTTATTTCTATTTCTCTTTTCATTTTTTTAATTCTTTTTACTTTACCAAACATAATCTAAAAACTCTTGTGAAGTTAAAAATCAAATGATGTGCGAAGAATAAGGTCTTGCAATATAAATATTTTTAATTTGAGATCCTTAACTATACTTTTTTTATTTTATAATAACTAGCAAAATTAATTTTTAACATTTTTTATTTCAGAGGTCCTTTATTTATCTGTTCACTTTTTATTTTTATTTTTATATTATTTTCATTTTTCCAAACATCCAAATAAAAAATATTTATATTTTTATCTACATTATCCGAAATATAATTCTAAATCATAAAATTTTATTTTATTTTTATTTCTATTTTCCTTTTCATTCTTTTAAAAACTTTTCAATCAACTCAGTTAAAAATCAAAAGACATGTGAGGAATATGGGCGTCTCGAAGTGCTCAAAACGCTATCCATGCAGCGTGGTGTGCAGTCCACAAGTGACCCTAAAAATAAAAACTATATCCCCAATGATGAAATTCCCATATTTATAAATTTGTACCAAATCCAAAAATACAAGAAACCACCCATGCCTCCTAACCCGAACTTATCCCCACATTTTGTATCTTCCAACCAACCACACTCCCATTCCCCCCTCCATTATTATTATTATTATTATTATTATTATTATTATTATTATTATTATTTCTTTTTCTTTAACCATTAGACTACAATCCAAAATCCTGACATTCCTCTCAAGTCCTACATGTCAAAAATTTCATACCTTTTATCCCAAGTTCAGCGAATAATGTAGGAGAAATTTTTACATACACCTGATGCGCCACGTCATTTGTACACTTTACGGTTTAAATTTATTCTGCACATACACCCCACATGTATTATATAAATCCTACCTGTACAAATTTAATTCTATCTATTGATTTTTTTAGGTGTACCATACTCTAAGTACACCTAAAAAAATTTCATAATGCAGAACTTCCCTCCTCCTCTATGACGCAAAGTCCCATCTTATTTTATTTTTTTATAATACAAGCTACTTAAATACATGTTTCGATTTGATTTTGATATGCACAAAGTTAAAAAGAAAAATGAAAAATAATTTTTATATTTCTAATTTAAAAAATTATAAAAATAAAATATTATTAAATAATAATTATAAAAATATAATAAACATTTTCCACACTTTTCCATCTCCTGATACCAAACAAAGGCTGCCTCTTCTCGTTGCTCCCATGCAATTAGGAGTAGAATATTATAGTATTCAAATTTAAATTTATAAAACAGTACTAGCTCCATCTTTAGACTTAGACCCGGGCAAATAATAAATTTAATTTACAGTCTCGTTTTTATTAAATATTCAAATGTAGTTTCAATTTAATTTTCTAAAAATTTTTAAAATGAAAAGCTTTTTTGTAGCAAGAATTAGTTTATATTACGTCTATTCTATGACATCAAAATAAAAATAAATAAATGTCTTAGATAATTATTAATATAATTTAAAACAATAAATTAATATGATTCAATATTATCAACTTTTAACAAGATTACACTTGAACAGATTCCAAACACAATAACTAGTGTATTGTGTACCAATCTCACAAAACTATATGCAGTCTTCTTGTCGTTTTTTATCACATTAAACTTTTTTTCATATTAAAATTAATCAATTTTATATTAAAACTCTTTAAACATATAAAAAATATATATTACCCTAACTTTTCTTTAAGTTTGATTAAATTAGACTTGATATTTGTTTTGTTTTAACAATATCATTTGACACTCCTATAACATTTAATATAAATTAAAAAAATCTCTCCTCCAATTTATTTTCAATCAAAAAGTTATTTTTCTGCATGACATTCTATTATTAATATCACAATAAGAACAACAAAATTAATCGTAAGATTTAATATGAAATTAGGATTTTATTAACAATAAGGATAGTTAGATAATTTTATTTTTAAAAAGAACATCTATTATGTGATAACAAATAAATTAATAAAAAAATTTGTAATATATATTAAATGTTAAGAGAGTTTAATATAAATTTAAGATAAAAATATAATATAATTAAATTAAAAATTTTAAAAATTTATCATACTTTAGTCAAAAAAAAAATCTTGGAATATAAACATGCTAAACAACGACTTTTTAAGTAGTGTTTGGTATGTAAAAAAAAATTAAGGGAATAGAAATGAATAAAAAATATAGGAAGGTGAGATAAACAAATTTTTATTTAAAAAATAATTAAAAAATTCTATTGAATAACAATGATAAAAATATAATAAATATTTCTTACATTTTTTTAAGTAATAACATTTCTTGGAATATCCATTTATTGGCACCAAACTACCTAACACATTTTAAGTAGAAGACAATTCCAAATTGAAAGAAGGATGCGTACAAATTGCTGCCTTATTTATACGGCATCCACTGTTTGACACATAATATTTCCACTTAATTAGATTAACTACGTGTCAACTTTTCCAACAACTTGAAGCACACTTGTTACTAGAGGGCTTCACGTCTTATAAACCAATATATAAATGTATGTAAAATTAAGTAATTATATGGAGAGTTTCTCAAAAGGTTGTAATTTGATGGCTGTACATTTTAACTATTTATATAGATATCTGTAAGTATGACTTGAATTCATAAAAGCACTCTAAATGTATATATAAAAGTATAAATTTTAATGAATAATTATCAAAAAAAGGGCGAAAACAATAATGATAAAAATCAATTCACCAATTCTAAAGATGCATACAAAACTTTCTAGATATTTGACGATAGAACTATAACCATTTTAGCATAAATATGCCATGAATAAAAGCTTTCTACGATTTTTGGCCAGAGACATGTGACTTTTTATCACTTTGTAAAAATAGAGACATGAGAATTATTTTTTGTCTTTAAGATTATTTTTTTCGTTTATTTTTTAACAATTTTACCATCAAATAGTCTCTCAATAATAATATACAAGCAAGATCAACAGAAAAAACAGAATCAGTTACCCCTGGATGACATCATACTAAATGAAAGATGACAAGAACGGTGCCACAGGATCGTTGGAGGAGTGCCATCACCATACGTGCCTGCAACTGCAGCTCTCAAATTGACAAGTTTCCATCTTTCCCTGAAGAAAGCAATAAAAAATTTTATTGAGATTAGATCATCATAATGCGAGAAACACAGTGGAAATTTCTTGGCTTTTGTTTGTTTCCCTTATCCACTGTGTCATCTGTTCTACCTTTTTTCACAAGGGGCATGATATCTGCCTATCTGCCCCTCCCGTTGTCATATAAATTGAGCAGCTTGGACGAGCTTTTCGAGCAAGAACTTCTCATAGTTCTTTAAGAAATATCTACCAAAAAAAAGGAGAGGTTCTATCCATGGCTGCATCTTTCTCTGCGCCCTCATTGGTAAGCTCAATCAAGTCCATGCACTATTGTTTTCATTTCTTCACAGTCTTACGAATTTGAGAAGTGCAATTGGCAATCTTATGACAAGTTATGCTCAATCGTTGTTATTATACAAAATTCATCTTAATGATTGAGATTCAATAGAAATTTTATATGATGCGTGATATGTAAGTTGAATGGCAGTAAAAATTACATATCCATGTTACATTGTTTTGGTGGTGAGTGGAAATAAAAGAAAAGGCTCAATTTAGAAGTCATCCCCTCCCCTTACCCATAAAACGAGTTCATATTCTATAATTCTGAACCTTACCCACTTGCTAATTGGCACCAATCCCTTCTGGGTTCACTGAGTTCGACTTTTCTGAGAATACTATTTTAAATGCATTTAGATTTATTATCCTCTTCCCGAGCTTACCTTTAATAAACAACCTCTTTAACCAATTGATATTCATACGCCCAAAAATATCGTTTGTCTAGAAAGACTCAAGAAAGGGAGTTAAATTTGTTCTTTCAAAAATAATTGTTTTTTAAAACCTTTTTACAAAACAGGATCCTCAAGTTCCTAATTTTTACAATTTACCTTTTAAAAAAAAAAAAAAATTCAAGTGCTTCTAAACAAGTTTTTCACTTATGTAACTAGATCACAAGGAACTTCAACATTTGAAACCAACTTTTTCTAGTTTTCTACCTTTTGAAAAAAAAAAAAAAAAGCTTTGGGACAAAAAGTAAAAGAATAAGAAAAATCAAAGTAACCAAATTTATAAAGATTCAGATCAATGTAGTCCTACATTTTCTTTCTAAACATACAATAAGGGAGTTTTATTATAAAAGGAAATCCTAACAAATTACATCAAAACTACATAAGCCTCAACTTCTTAATTTTTACCGCCTATTTGACAAGACAACTTTAAGGGTTTAACATTACTAAAATGCTTTTACAGCCTAATACAACTAAGTCAACCCCAAATACTAAAGCTGAACATAATTACTTTTATGATCTCACAAAACTTATAATTTCAACAAGCTTCCTAAAGTCCTAGTTAAGCAAAGTATAAAAGTGAAATTTTACTCAATAAAATCTAGGTTCGCTAAAAGCATCTCAAGTGTTTTGCTGCACACTCACTAAGAGAAATGAATACACGGATTAGCTCAGCAAAAGAGAATAGGCGTTTAGAACTATTATCTTCAAGAGGTTTTCTTAAATAGTAAAGCTTGGAAACATGTAAGCATTAATCTGATAGTTTTCTTCATTAAAGTGCAGATCAATCATCTAGGTCTATGAGTCTCAGCTTTAAATGCTCTAAATATTATCTTGGTTACTCCAACATTTACTTGCCATTTTGAACCAGCTTCTTTATGAATAAGTCTCAGCTTTATTTCTATGTAAGACCACATTGATCTTTTCTAGTTCCTTAATTTACTTCCTTTTCTGTTTCCCTGATTTACTCGGTTTCTTTTTTCATTTGTAGCACAAAAAGATGCAAGAATATGTTCAGACTAGGAATTAAATCTTGAGCCTTTAAGAGTCCTAGTGCTATTTTAAGAAACATAGAAATTTGATTATATGATCCTGAATAAGTTTATTGATTTTTGAAAATTCTTGCTTGATAACACTTGGCCCACCATCAGTATTTTCTTTTAGCATATGTTTGGCCCAAAAACAATTCCTTTAATTTCAGCCCAATAGAAAAAAAAAAGATTTTCCAAAAATTAATTAATTTGAAAATGTTTTGTCATAATTAAAATATTAATTAACCTTTGATCCAACATATATAGAGCCTTCTCTTTTGTCCATTTTCTTCCTTCTATATCTTTTCTTATAATCCAAATGCATTAGGTTGTTCCACCCATGTGGAGAGAGTTTAGCACTAACTGTATTACTATAAAAAAAAAAAAAAAAAAAAAGCCAGATGGTTTATAAGAATGTAGATGTGCTTACGTTTGTAATGATTGGATTAGAAACCACTCTGCTTTCACCTTTTATTTTCTATCTCTAGTTAATTCCCTAATCGGAAAAGAAAAGAGGGAAGAAATTATGAACTATAATGGTTCTAAGGACAATACGCTTTGCTGCAGAGTTGGATTGAAAGGTAGAAGTGATATAATGACTAATTCATAATGCCTTTTTTTTTTTTTTATTACTGAAGTTATTTCATAAAAGCTAGTTTTATGAACAGATAATGGAAGAAGAAGCAAGGTTTGAAGCGGAAGTGGCAGAGGTGCAGGCATGGTGGAACTCGGAGAGGTTCAGGCTGACCCGGCGACCATACTCAGCGAGAGATGTTGTAGCACTACGAGGCAGCCTCAGGCAAACTTATGGCTCTGATCAGATGGCCAAGAAGCTATGGCGAACCCTCAAGACCCACCAGGCCAATGGCACTGCCTCAAGGACCTTCGGTGCACTTGACCCAGTTCAGGTCACCCAAATGGCTAATCACCTGGACACCATATACGTCTCTGGCTGGCAATGCTCCTCCACAGCCGCCACCACCAACGAACCCGGCCCTGACCTCGCCGATTACCCTTACGACACTGTCCCCAACAAGGTTAATATAAATCAGATTATATTATAGTAGTTATAGTGAAACATAACATTTATAACGTATATAGGAGAAATAGATTATGATCTAAATTTCAAAGTGTTTATGATTATGACTTCCTTCAGGTTGAACACCTATTCTTCGCCCAGCAATTCCATGACCGAAAACAGAGAGAAGAAAGAATGAGAATGAGCAGAGAAGAGAGAGCCAGAACCCCTTACATTGATTACTTGAGACCCATTATAGCCGATGGCGATACTGGATTTGGTGGCACTACAGCAACTGTAAAGCTCTGCAAGCTTTTCGTTGAACGCGGTGCAGCTGGTGTCCACATCGAAGACCAATCCTCTGTGACCAAAAAATGTGGTCACATGGCAGGAAAAGTTCTAGTTGCCATTAGTGAACACATCAATAGGCTCGTGGCTGCGAGGCTGCAATTTGACGTAATGGGAGTAGAAACAGTACTGGTGGCTCGAACAGATGCAGAAGCAGCTAATCTGATTCAGTCTAATATAGACACAAGGGACCATCAGTTTATACTGGGTGTGACCAACCCGAGCCTGAGAGGAAAAAGCTTGGCCACTCTTATGGCTAATAATATGGCTGCTGGAAAAAACGGAGCTGAGCTTCAGGCTATTGAAGATCAGTGGCTATCAATGGCAAAGTTGAAAACTTTTTCTGAGGCAGTCGTGGATGCGATTAAGAACATGAATATAGGGCAAGAAGATAAGAAAAGGAGGTTGAATGAATGGATGCATTATTCAAGTTATGAGAGGTGTCTCTCCAATGAGGAAGGAAGAGAGATTGCTGAGAGATTGGGTGTGAGAAATCTCTTCTGGGATTGGGACTTGCCTAGAACAAGAGAAGGGTTTTATGGATTCAAAGGGTCTGTTTTGGCAGCAATTGTTCGTGGATGGGCTTTTGCTCCACATGCTGATTTGATATGGATGGAAACCTCACGCCCCAATTTGGTTGAGTGTACTCAATTTGCTGAAGGGGTTAAGTCTAAGCACCCAGAGATTATGCTGGCGTATAATCTTTCTCCATCGTTTAATTGGGATGCTTCGGGTATGACTGATGAGCAAATGACTGAGTTCATACCCAGAATTGCTAGGTTGGGGTATGTGTGGCAGTTCATAACAGTAGGTGGTTTACACTCTAATGCATTAATTACTTCCACATTTGCAAGTGACTTTGCAAATAGAGGAATGCTGGCTTATGTGGAGAAGATTCAGAGAGAGGAGAGGAATAATGGGGTTGACACACTTGCTCATCAGAAATGGTCAGGTGCTAATTACTATGATAAGTACCTCAAGACTGTGCAGGGAGGTGTAGCATCAACTGCTGCAATGGGCAAAGGCAAGCCATGTAGAAATATAAATAAAAAATTAAAGAGATAAAAAACCCCATCTCCCTTTGTGCGTGTTTGAGGAAAAGATTGAAACTTTATGATAATATTTGTTGTTTGATGTTGCTTTGCAGGAGTGACTGAAGAGCAATTCAAGCAAACATGGACTAGGCCTGGCACTGTGGACATGGGTAGAGGGAGTGTGGTGGTTGCCAAGGCCAGAATGTAAAAGAGCTGCTTCTGAATCAACCAATTCGAGTATTAAAGGATTGGAATAAATGTGGAGGAATAATTATCTAGATTATTGAGTCATTTTGTTATTGTTTTTCTGGGCCGGACGTTGTGTAATATCACTTGTTGAAACTCTGGATGGGTATTGGGGAAGGAAGAAACTTGTTTATGTTGTGTAATTTGGTTTAATCCTTATATGCTTGAAATAATACCCTTAAAACATATTTTACTGTGTTTTCTGTCTCTTTTTTTTGGCATTCTTCCCTGTGCTCATTCTTAGGAACTCCTTTATGCTCAATTCAAACATGTGTTGGAATGAACTAATATTGAAGAAACTATTTGATGGTGCATTAGTAGAGGGCAATTTTGTTTTAATAACTTTCGCTTGAAAACTTTGGAAGCCACTAGAATTTTCTTTAACCATGGTTGTGTATTTGAAGTTCACAAACTTAAGCACCATGTTGAATGTAAAATTTCCGACAAAGAAATTTTCCGAGATCATTAAAGTAGTTTGAATTTGTTTCCTCGGCCATAGTAAATTGTGTTCCTGGTCCATGGTTTATTTGAGTTTGTTCAAAAATTGGATATTTTCTCATTGTCTAATGTTAAAGAACCTCTTCATTTCAAGGCGGAAAGCTATTTGATGGTAAATGAGGTAAATAGGCCGGTTAATTGTGCCAAGGTTTTCTAATGAGAAAAAACTCTCATTTAGATTTGGGTACGAGGCCATTTAAATTTTCATTTTTGACTAGTCTATGAAGAAGAGTTAAAGATACATTTGGTACATAGAAAGAATTTTGATTGGAATGAAAATGAAATAGGAAAAAAGAATAGAATAGAATTGGGTAAGTAAAATCATATTTGGCATGACTAGGAAATGAGAAAGAGAAACAGAAAATAATGTGTAAAATTGATTACAGTACCCTTTAAAAAAAAATACATATTTCCTAAATTCCATTCTTGGATGAATCTCTCCATCTCCTTAAAATTAACACGCATTGCAGGTGAAGACATGGATCATGCTTGTTGGCCCAAGATTTGTTGAGCCTAATAATTTCACTTAATTTATGATTTTGACGATAACAAAATAAAATTTTTGATATACCCATTTGAAACTTGACTTGTTAAATTTTGTTTTTTATTTTGTTTGAACTTCATTAATTAGCTAATCGACATATTTTTATTATTTTTTATTTTTAAAAAATACAAATAGAATAAGATATATTTGTTCCAGTTTTATTATCTCTCTTTTGCAACTAATATCTTCTTGTATAAAAAAAGAGTAAGTTACATGTCTAACCTAATGGAAATAAGACAAAGACTCTGTATGACATGATGTTGTTGTGAAAGAAGATATGAACATTAAAATGAAGAAATGAATGTTGAAGACATACATCCTCTGTTCTAATTAAAAAAATGCTGCTTTAATACTCCTCTTTGCAAACAAAGAGACATCATTAGTTCTAGTTAAAAGTTGGTGAATAAGTATGAATGTGTTGAAGATTGAAGAGCAAATCACAAAGAAAATCATTAAAAATCATTTGAATGTGTAATAGCATTTACTTCTCTCAAAATATTCTTAGTCTTCAATCCATCAACTTTTAAAGAAACATTTATTGAGTGTTTTTTGTAATCCCTTGGTGGGTTGTAAATCCTCTCTCTCTAATCTTTCTTGAAACTCTCTAGGTGTAAGAGTAAATTTAGAGTAAGTTTAAGTAAAACTATGTGTAAAAGTAAGTTAAGGGATAAACTTATGCAAAACCTTATGTAAGTAAGTTGAGAGTAAACTTGTATAAATTTTTAGAGAAATTGAGTCAAGGTCAAAGTACATTGTAAGTTATTTTTGAGTGAAGCAAATTTCTTTATATTTATGAGGACTGGATGTAGGTTATAGAGACTAAATTAAGATAAATTATCATTATTATCTTTCTCTTTTTAACTTTTTATTTGTGCTTTTCTTCAAAATTAAGTTAATTTGTAGCTACACTTAACTTGTATTTATTACACTATTTTTCACATAACATTATTACTCTGGGAACAATTTATTAAAATTTCATTTAACATGAATTTTTAACTTCTCAACTTTACTTTAACTTAAGTTTTTGATTATTTTTCACATTTTGCATTACACACCTTTTCACCTCCTTCTAAGTGTATCTATTAATGTTGTTGTCTTCGAGCAAGTAGTGCCCAAAGACATTCCTTGAACCATCACATTCACTCATATGAGCCTTTGGAGATAAGCACTATTTCAGAGATAGAAACCATTGATAAAGTCGAGAATAGTGCCAATGATGATGAAGGAATGGTGGACAAGGTGCTTTAGCACTGGAGTGAAATTTTTGGTAATTTGGATGCATGGGCTGATGGTTTTCGAAAGTGGGTGTTGGTTTTTGCATGAGATTAATGCACTCTAGAATTGATTCTAGGCCATTGTTACTAGAATTTCATTGAAAAGCTTTTGGTTTTGGAATGGAGAGCACCATTGTCAAGTTTGTTGTTTTTTCCAATTGAAATTTCATTTGTCCTCCAACTGATATGTGTACCACACAATTATTAATGAAAATTCTTTTTTGCTCACCCATTCCTCCCTAAGTTATTACCTCATGCCAAATAACACAGCCTAAGAGAAAGTGAAATGAAAGAAAAAAAATTTATACAATGTTTATTATACTTTTATAATTATTATTCAATAGTAACTATTTATTTTTATTATTTTTTTATAGTAAAAGTAAGAAAGTCATTTTTCATTCATAAAATCACACTTTTTTTCTATTTTTATTTACATTTTAACTTTTTGTATATTAAATGGGTCTTAAATTTTTAACAAGCTGATGAAAAATCTTATTTGGTTACAAATTATTATTTTTTATGAATTTGAAACAATTACTTAAATCATAACTTAATTGAACAAAACTTGAACTTCTCATATTCAAATTTTTTTATTTTTGTATTTAAACTTAAGCCTGACTTAAAATTTAAAAATAAAATTAATTAAGAACTTTGTTTAGGTGTACTTTTATGAGCTAATATTGGTCAAAATTGTTTATACTAATATTATATAAAAGATAATAGTTTACAATTTGGTTAAAAAAACACAATAACAAGACCTGATTAGGGGTTGGGTTCACTTAAAAATGAATTAGACTCGTAAAAAAATTAAGCCTATGCCCTAGGTTAATCCAGTATTATTTAAAATTTTTTCAACCCAAAGTTCAACCTGATTAAAAAGGAGTTCGGCTTGGCCCATTTATAAAATAATAAATAAGACCCAAAAAACAAAAACCTGTAGAAGGGTAATAAAGGTTTAACAAAAAAAAATAGAAAAGAAAAACTAAACTAGTTAATAAAGTTAGATAGATTGGAAAGTTTTGCGTTTCTTTTGCTTACGGCACTGTCCAGTAAACTATCGCGAGCTAATATGCCAAGGTAAACGCTAGTCGATCCTCTAAATTCACCCTGCAGTTAAGTAGAACACCTGTTAAACAAAGGCAGGATGCAGCGTTTCGAACTGATACAAAACAAAACAGAGGCAGCCAGATCTATGCATACAACTCGGTGAGTTCGATGTTTCTTGTAGCAGTGAACGTGCTTCCCTTTGGCGCCAAATTATGACCATTGTGTTGTTGTTGGAGGATGAGTGTTGTACCATAGTTCTTGCAAAACAAAATGGAGATTCATCTTGCTTTGCTGCATCTCATGAACCCCTCCTTCTGTATTTGGAGGTAACCCTTGCTCTTTTTTTGGTTTTCCGTATGAAGGTAGTTTTTTTTAAGTGAATGATAAAAAGAAAGAAGGAACAGAAGAGATAGCATTCTGTAAACTAAAAAAAACCAAGAAAAACAGTGAGTTGGAGGTTGGGAGAAAGATAGGTTTTTCTGTCTGAATAATATTTAAAACAAAAAACAAAAAATAAGAAGAAATAGTGAGTTGGAGGTTATGGGAAAGGTAGATTTTTTTATGGCATCCTTTGGTGTTTTGATGATGACTTGATTTTTTTTTTTTTTTAGTGGAAGGAAGTTTTTCCATCAGTTATGCAAAGAATTATACATACATACGTGTGTGTATATATATATATATATATATCATTCACACAAAGCATTTGACTATTTATCAAGCCATACTAAATAGGATGTTATATTGATGAAGCTAAATTGACATAATTATCTTAACCGTAAAGCAATTCAAAATATATGTATATATATTTGGTTTCGATAAAGCAAGTTACCATTCTTGTTTGGTTCCAGAGAGAAAATTATTATCATTCAAACTCACATTATTTGTATATTTTCAAGTACCACTGCATCGTGTCTATCATGTAAATTTGCACTCGTATTTATTTTTTAATTCTAATATACAATAAGCAAAATATGTTAATGATATGTATTTAGCGTTCATGTTAAGGTTATTTTCTTTTATAATGTAGGAGCCACTTGTTCTTCTTATATAATTGCTTGAAACATCAAGATTTTGTGGTGATATTTTGAATTTCAGCAATCGGATGGTTGATTAGTAGAGCTAAGAGAGCATTTAAAGATGGTTATTGCATATGATACTTAAATAAAGGCAGCTTTGTATATGATATTGATATAGTCACATCTTTGCCAAAATAATGTATAGTTACACTGAAATATTTTACAAAGAATACATTGCACCACTGGTTTTTCCAAAAGCCTTGCCTATTCTAAATCCAATATTACACCCATTCTCCAGCTTATCCTGCAGTAATCCACAAGTGAATCAAAATCAATCAACTTGCAACAATTTCATAAAAAATCAAATAGCAGACAGAGAAGGAGACCTTAATATGTGAGCAAACCAATAAACTCTCTGGTTGGATTATAAACAACTTACTTTGAAGCACATTTTCTGAATTCCAGGGTTCTTAGCTAATGAGCTGCTTCAGCACAGTTCTGCAAACTGGGTATCCCTATGTAACCTGCATCCTCCCAACGATGAAATCAAATTCTGCCAATTGGGCATCCCCGTGAGAACCCCTGTTAACTCCTTTGCAATAAAAACCACCAATAGCGACAGATTTCAATCAAAACCATCAACGACATAAAACTAAACCCGAAAGCAACCAAGAAACAACGAATTCAATAAGACCCATGAAAGAAACCTCAAATTTGTAAGCCAATTTGGATCCTCTCTGATGTGCATGTGACATCGAAGAGGAAGCATCACTTCTGTGCAAAAATGGCGAACGAAGGAAGGGGAAGGGCAAAGATGCTGCGTTTTAACCCATCCAGAGAAGGCAAAAAATGGTGCAAAAATGGCGGACAAAAGAAGGGGAAGGGGACACTGCGTTTGGCGAGGCTGCTTCCCTCCTGGAAAGCGGATCCCCTTTGATTCCCAGTCAAAACTGCAGCAGTCTCCGTTTGGACTTGTTTCATTGTTAAGAAAAACTAACGGCATGTTTGGTTACTCTATGATATGATATAGGAAAGTGGAAATTTGAGAAATTTATATTTTTATCTTTATAATTATTATTTAATATTATTTAATTATTAAAAATAAAAAATTATAAATATTTTTTATTTATAAAAAAAATTATTTTTATTTTTATATTCAATTTTTTACGTATCAAAAAAATAATATATATATATATATATATATATATATAATACTCCTGCAAGTCGCGGTTTAAAAATAATGTGGCTCTGACTTGCGAATAGTGAGCTTTTTTTGGGTTGCGTGTCAGACTATTAATATTCGTACATAAATAATATATATCTGTATAATTACTGTTTATACAATTTTTTTTTTCTGAATTTTTGTACATGAAGCCCAGGTATTTTTTTAAATCTCCCCTGCATCTTATAGGAGAAGAAACTGGTTATAAATAAATGGACATCCTTTCACTTAAATACAGGGTGTATTTAGGGGTGCTCAACTTCTCTCCAGATGGCTTCCTCTCTAGTCTTTTTAATGTCAAAGGTTAAGTTCTTTTTTTAGATTTTTTTTTCAAAAATTTAAAAATAAAATAGAAAAGAGAAGTAAAAGCACAGTCTGCACGACTGGACAGAGATAGAAGATTGGAGACTGGACGGAGATAGAAGATTGGAGAGAAGCCGCAAGCCATTCAGGGCTCGTGAACGCAGATGATCCGCTCTCCAGGGCAAACGTGCAGCCAACTTATTAAACGGCGAGAACATGAGAAAGTGGCTCAGACGAAGTTATTAAACGGCATCGTCGAAGGAGTGTGAAGTATGGGTTTGAATATTTGAGCATTTTGCTAGGTAAAATTAAACTAAAAAGGAGAAAAAATATATTATTGATCATTGATTAATAATCATTTATATATATAAAAAGCCGTGGATGAACACTGTTTATTAAGCACTGTTTATAACCTGTTCATAATGTCACGTCATCGGGTACTGTTTGTTACTGTTTTATACTGTTTATACATTGTTTTGATACTGTTTACACCATTTTTTTAATTAAAATTTTTTCTGTGCTTTTTTTTTTTATTTTTAATGTGGGACCCGCATTTTTTTGAAAACCCCTGAATTTCAGGGGTTATAATTCAGGGGTTACTGCTAGTATAAGAAAAGTCAATACAATATAGGGTGGGTTTGAATTTGGATTAAATTTAAAAATATTTTGAATTCGACTCATTTTATAATTAATTTTTTTAAAAAAATTGTTTTTTTAAATTCATTTTTTTTGGACCGGACAGTCAAGATCACGATTAAATAACATGCAGAAATATTAATTCTTTTTTTCCTTTGATGTAATATTAAATTTCTTAATTGCTCTGAAGGAGACGGCAGCGTTGACACTATTTTGCGCATTATTTGCCACGTTGGCCCAAGCACCCCGTCCTCTTCAGATTCAAGATCCACTGTCGCTGTCTGGCACCGTCCCTTTACCATGCACCATCTAGCAGATGAGAAGGGTCGCAGTTGATTAGCCGATAAAGATTGGCAGGTCATCGGAGTCGAAGATCCGAAGAAACTCTGTTCCGATGACCAAAAAAAAAAATGACTTCCAAGGTACAAACTTTACCTTCTTTCAGCTTCAAACTATCTCTTTGATTCCTCTCGAGGCATTGATTTTTTTAGGGGTATTTTCATTTTTCCTTGTTCGACCTGTTATGGGTTTAGTATTGACTTTAATTCGTGGAATATCGAGAAAACCAACCAGATCTTACTTATATGTTGTTTGGTTAGTGAGGGAATCAAAAAGACGAATGACTTTAAAATTTTATGCTTTTTCCATCTTCGTCTTGCGGGTTAGTTGGGTTTTGCTGATTTGATAAAGGAACAAAAGCTTGAATATTGATGAATTAATTTCGTAACAAGTTCAGTGGAGGCTTAAATTTCGATCTCGGTCGCCTAAACATGGATGTTTAGATTCCCAAGTTTTAACCTTCTTTGTTGTTCTTTATTCTTGTTGTCAGATTCTGAGCAATATATTTGTATTGCCCTCTTCCATTGTTATATACAGGTGTTCTGGATATATCTGCTTAATGGTAATAGGAACAGATGGATATAAATCGAAACTATTTCTGAGGCCTTCGATGTTACTTGCGCTTGAATAAAATTTCAGAAAATTTTTTGGATGCTTTTCGTCATATGATCTTATTAAATTTCTTGCCTGCTTAAGGTTTCGTCTTCCAATGCGTAATCAAACAACAGCAATAATCTGCTTGACAAGGTTTCTACTGTACTGATACTGCTATGCAATTTCTTTTTTTAATGCTGTTCGTCGGGAGGTTAAAATTCTGAGTTGTTACAACTGTAAATTTTGGAGACAAATGAAAATTATGAGATTATGGGAAAGCTATCATCATTTTGACTGCTGCAACAAAAAATTTAGTGAAATTAAATTAACCTGTGTCCTGTGCAAAAAGTTAATGAACCATAACATAATGAGAATAAGTTATAATGATTACTGACCATGGGATATGCCAGAACTTGAATGGATTTGATGCTTTCCTTGTTTGATTTTTATGCATCTGGTTGAACTCTCTTAGCAAAAATTTCCATGTGTACGTGGATAAGTCATATTGACCACAAAATGCCAAGAAATATGAAAAAATTCTGGGGAAAATAATATCCCCTATTTCCAGATTAAAGTTACATAATTTGTTCTTAAAATTGCTTTATCTTTGCTAACCCCAAGGACATAATCTTTTGGTTCTCTGCTTTCAATTTGCTTACCTTCCTTGTTTACTTTATATGTCTCTGGTCTAACTTAGCAAAATTTTCCATGTGTTCGTTGCGTCATTTAACAAGGAAAGATATGATGGAACTTTAATGTATTTGCTGCTTGTCACATGGTATAATGCTACCTTACTAATTCTTGTTAGTATATTAATGTAGGCTGCTTTGTTTCAACTCACATCTTATTTGTGTCATTTGCTTGCAAAATTGTAGTTTTGAACCTTTAGAATTCCAAATTTAACTTATCTATTGCACGAAGCTTCCCCCTGCCCCCTTTACCCAGCATCCCACAAACACTCTGTCTCTCACATGCATGTGGAGAATCCTCACAGATCATAGTATCTGCCAGCTAATTCTTTGTGCGCTGCTTGTATCTTTCATTCATCTGTCTAATAACTCCTTAGGTGGCATAAAGGCAATGCTTCATGCAGGAAGAAAAACAGATATTTTGCATACGAATCATGGTGTATGAGGACTAATTAGGTACAAATGCATACACGCTGTGAGAAATTGATTAAGATGGAAGATGACACGATGCAGAAAGATCATGTAAGAAAAGGATGTCATACAAATAAGGGAGGTAAGTATGTGCTTAGTTTATTTGGTCGTATATCATGTCTCTGCAGAATTATATGTTTTTCCCTCTTTCTAGCTCAATATTTTCATATAAGTAGAATATTATGGCTATTTGAATTCAGTAACTTGTATATTAATTCATGCATTTTTTGTTTCTTATGTGCACTGTTTCACATTTCTCCATATATATAATTTTCTCCAAGTTTAAGAAGTTTTTGTTAAATAGAAAGTTCACCATGACATGTTAGAATTACACTTGAGGTTTTCATACTTATTAGGCATCTGTCTGTCAGACTCAAGGTTCAGAGAAGTTTTAGCGGTTGACAAGGTATTACAATTTATGGGTGGAGAATCAGTTAATATAATTCACAACAATGTTTTTGGTTGTAACTTGTGGGACTGGATATGTTTGCTAATACATAGATTGGCAGAGAAAAAGTATGGTACATAAATATTCATTAGCTTAAAGTGTAAAACAAGATGATTGCTTTTATCTCTAAATGCAAGACACTACTCTTTAATATATCATCTAAAGAATTCATCTTTGGAATGACATAGATGTGATAGACACCCAAAAACTCTCTTGAAGATATAGAGGGAGAAGTTCAGATTTATTTCCTTACAATAGTGTGATCCTATTAGATTTCATAAAAATACTGGTTTGATGCCTGGATGCACAAATGATGCATATTGTCCATGGTAAAGGGAAGGTAAACATGAGGTCCTTGTATCTTAAGATGAATCAGAGATCAAACAGCGGTATTCCCCCGCCCAACATGTTTTCCCCTCTAACAAAAAGAAGAGAGCTAAAGTAAAGGAGGGATGAGGAAGATGCAACAGAAGATGTATTTATTTCCTTCACAATCCTACATTCAAAATGCCTGGTAAAGGGAAGATAAACGTGAGGTCCTTGTATCATGAATCAGAGGGCAACCAGCAGTATTCCTCCCACCCAACATGTTTTCCCCTCTAACAGAAAGAAGAGAGCTAAAGTAAAGGAGGGATGAGGGAGATGCAACAGAAGATGTATTTATTTCCTTCACAATCCTACATTCAAAATACCACAACAGAAATTGCTTGGGAATTTTAGGGACTTAGATGTTGTACCTTGTTACAAATATGTAGTTCCTGCTACTCTTATGAAAAATGTAGTCTTAGAAGGATGACGACTTAATAGGAAACAATTGGAAAGGGAATATGTTACCTAAGTATAGCTGGAGTCAACATCCAGAGGATGGGATTAGGGGTCTGAAAGTGGACCCCCTTTGATAGGGTGGTAACAGGTTGGAGTTGGTATCTTTTCTGTTAACTATTATTTCTGGTAGAAATGATCACGCTTACAGAATATTCCATAGTCCATCATGGCATATGGACAGTGAAGTTTAATTTCCCAGCTTTTCTCTTTCATGATAGGAATATGCAATATCCAGGTGGCCATTCATTACAAGGATAAGCAAGATCGGTGAGTTCCCCAGCCCCTACCCTACAGTGTTTCTTTTATGTTGGTTTGTTAAACCATGTGGTCTGCATGGTCTGACATGGAAAATTTTTGGTATCTCATAATCTGTATTATATATGTTGCATTGCAATTATAAATATCAGTCTTGTATGATAGTGTTCAAGGGAATGTATTCCACCAACAAATGATCTCATGCTAGGGGCCACTGCCAGCAATGGAGACAATGGATGGTAAGGCTATGAAAGTTTCAACTCATTCTAAGGTTTATGGAACATAAATAAGATCCTTACTTGATGATAGCACAAGTGCAGTTTCTGGTAGTCAATGGTGAACTTAAGACTTCTCCCTCTAACTTGTGAGTTTATTTCTATTTTGGTCATATCTGCTATGAACTCTTGGCATTTCTCTTCCCTTTTCTGGATTTTCTAATCATCCTGAATCATTTACTTTTATTCAATGTATATATATTTAACAGAATCCTAGCTTACCTCAGTGTGCAAGCATCTATATTTTACCCCACATTAGAATCTGATACTTTTCCAGAAATCATTTTATTTACGAAACTGAAAGTAAACAGGGTTCTCACCCCGCCAGAAAAAAAAAAATGGTGAACCAGGGTTAGAGATTTGAAGAGGAAACGACAGCAATGGATTGCTACATTGCCTTTTCCTTCAAGGTTCAGAGAACCAAAAAAAAAAAAAAGGCATCTTATTATGCATTAAGTGTGCGTGTATTCGTAAAAAAGAGGGCAAATTTAGCAAGTAGTACAAGCAACAAACTCTCGCCACAGTAGCAATTGTTAAAGTGCTCATTTAGTAATGAAAAGTGACAAAGTAGTTCTCTGAGATGGAAATTACTTTTCTCATCTGGTTACTTCTTCCATGGTTTAAGTATAGAGAGTACCACGATGATGGCGATGACCATGAGAAGTATAATGGAAATCATCATGCATTTCCTTGACCTCTTTTGCAAACTCTTTGCAGTTTGGAGAGCATTTGTGCCCGATTTCACATGATCAGTTGCATTTGTTACCTGTTCATTACAGAATGCCACATTCATTAAAACATAAAATAACTGTAAGTCTTAAAAGGAAAGAAAAGCCATAACTTTAAAGTGAAGAAGTATTTTGCAGTTTTTGCTTTATTCTGCATGACTTGGCCTTCATTTATACTGGACAAAAGGAAATGGACTTGGTATAGTATTTTAAATTTGTCATTAAACTTATAATAAAAATATGATTTTAGGGAAAACTTTTTAAAGAACTCAATTATATGATATTGAGTTATAAAAAAAATTTACGTGTTATGTTTTTATTAAAAAAATTATAATATTTAACATTTAAAAATTATATTCAAGTTTTGCCTAGAATTTAGTGCAAGTAAAAGTGTGGCACAAGGATTTGGATTCGCGCATGTTGAAAATTCTCATGTTTGATTATGTCTCTTAGAAAATTAAATTTTTTTTTATTTTTCTTTTTTTCTTGGGAGGAGGGAATAGATCTCATAAGAGAGAACATGAGCAACATGAGTATTCTTTCAACATGAGCGGATCCATTTCCGTGGCACAAGCCTTGACTCAATGCTTTCCCTAGACAACTAGATAGTTTATTTGTTTTACTAATCGATGGTTTTCTGGTATGGTAGGAATATTAGAAGAGGAACGATGAAGGGTGATGTGACCATAACTCAATTTCCACAGCCAGCATTTATCTCACAAATAAATGAAATATCAAGAGAAATGGAACAGTTTAAGAGAGAGGAACCAGACAGTTAAGGCATATTTAGAGGATGGATGTGCAGATGTAATAGAGATTCGGCATTTTTCCACTGCAGTGCAACCTATGACCCCCTGCATTGTATTTCTAGATTCCTTCTTTTACAGACCAAAATAGTGCCCTATCCCATTCAACAAAAGTATTTGATAAAAATTAAGATAATACTGACCAAAATAGTGCCCTATCCTATTCAACAAAAGTATTTGATAAAAATTAAGATAATACTAAGTGTTCCAGAAACATGGTATTATTTGGTTTGCCGTAAAAGGAACGGAGGGCAGGGTGGTGACTAGTGAGAGAGGTATAAGGAGATTATGCAACGCTATGTACCCGGGAAAAAAAAAAAAGGACTGTAACACTAGATGAATGTAGATGCATTCATCTTTAAGAAGTAAGAGAGACTTAAGAAAGCAAGATCATGATGGGTAGACTTTTGAGAAGCAGACTCTTCCTCTTTTTCGGAAATCACGGCTGACTTAGAGGTGACAAATAAGAAGGGAGTGAATCGTACTTGTCAAAGTGCCAATAGATGGAAAACTGAGATTTTCAGCAACTAATTTGAAGGCCAAAGTAATCAGAAAGTGAAATTTGTCCAAATACATAAGAAAATAATGTTAGTGCAGTAATACGACGCATGACACATAACAGGCATACAAACCAAAAAAAAATTGATGAGGTATTTTCAGGGGAAACTGGCATGATTAATCAATAATCCAGCACGGTTTGTACAAGGGTTACACATACCAGATTATCCACGTTTAAGTCACAACCTTATCCATTGAGAGACTAATATGATGTGACTGAATGTAAGGACCACTAGTGACTCAAGGTTGTGCGCCAAAAGCATGTTTAAATGAAGAAGTAATTGAAAGGATGGAAATTTTTTTTTTTTCATGTTTAATGAGATAAGAAATGGGTTGAAAAGGGTTATAATTTTTAGAATGTCAATATAGCCCCTTGTGACTAAGAATGAAACATTGAAGAATTTTTTTTCTTTTTTTGAAAGGACAAACTATGAAAAGGATTCAATTGTAGCAATCTAATTTTATCCATTCGCTACGAACCAAAGAACCTTACAATATAACTAATCATTTCAAAAGTTAACCTACGAACCTAAGGAATAGAGTTCTGCATTGGGTCTTTCTTCTTGGTATGTCAATAAATAGTGTAAGTGATGAAAATGTGATTCTTAAAAATTAGTAGCAAAGAGAATTTGTTTGTTAAAAAAATTTAATTCTCCCTCAAAATAACATCATTTCCATGACTTACTCCAATCTAGGTCCCAAGGAGTATAAGAAAATGGAGACGGGTAATAAGAAAATGGAGACGGGTATGGTGGTATACCAATGCTACACATTCCAATTCTCCCTTCAATTTTTTTGGTCAAAATTTCACTCCTTCCTTCAACATACTTCCACACCAGTTTTTCTCCTCCTCATCCCAAACTTAAGGGTATGTAGCCCCACAAAGCCTGGGCCTAAAATATAAAGAATTAAAAGAGAGAGGAGGTTCCTTGAAAGAAAGAAGAGCAGTAATGCAAAGAACATGACTTTCATATCAAAAGACAGAACACCATGTAAATTTAGTCAGAAGTCAAGTCAATCACACCAGCAGTAACAAACCAAGTGCCAAACAAAATAAACATGAAAACAAGATGTGCCGCTGACTCATGCGTGAGAATCTGCAAATCTTTCCTCAACCAAGTAAACTACTATATATATGGACAAGGGGCAGAGAAGCAGACTCAAGCGCCCTTGTTACTCTTCCAAGGTTGGATAACACCAACGACTATGATAGCTACTATTAACAAGAGTATAATGATGGCAATGCACATCCATTTTCGAGAGTTCTTCTGGAGTTTCTTAGCATTTTGTAGGGATGATGTCCCTCTCTGGACATGATCGACTGCATTGGTGACCTGAACAAGGTTCTGATTAACGCATATCCAACTAAAAATGTTTCACATTCTACGTGCAAGCACACAATTACAAAATCAAGGGTGTGAGAGCACAAGCAAACCTGACTTTCAATGTTATCTAAAATTTCTCCTTGAGCATCAACCAACACTGCTATGTCAAGGTAAATCTGGCAAATAACATAAAAAGCATTAGACAAACTATTTATTATTATCATCATCATCAAAATTATGAATATGCGAGGCTAAGATCTCTGCAGCTATACCTGATGTAAATCAAGAAGTTTTTTCTCAATTTCTTTCACAGCATCATGTCTCTCCTGAATTTCTTCCACTGTATTTAATACCTATGACATCCCAAATTTTATGAATTAAACATGTGTGAACAAAATTTAATCTTCCAAACAAATGAATAGCAGATAGTAACTACATTTGCAAGTGCAGATTTGTTCCCAACATAAAACAACTAAGGCCAAACTCCTAAGTCTCATTTCATCCTTCCCGCTATTAAGCAAACTTACAAGAAAGACACTACTTCTTGAAGCTCTTTAAGCCAAAAGCTACCCCAGTACCTCATGCACTAGTCACGAGATAAGAATGCAAACCCTCACACAGCTAATTCCTGTACCCCCCCTCTCACCATAGGGCAATGCCAACATATCACTTGATGCAATTATTTGTTTGGTGTAATAAATTAAGAATGTCATAAGGTTTAAAAAAAAAAAATCTATGCTCAAGTTGTCATTACAAAAAGATATAGTGGAATTTTTGCTGCTAGGAAACAGAAACATAGGTAAGAATTACCATTTTAAAACTCAGATGAATAATCGCTAACAGAGTTTTTGCATCACCTCACACTATATGTCAAATTATGCAAAATTTTATATCAATAAGATAGCCCCCCAATCATGGCTATCAATAAAATAAGACTAGGAACCAAATATCAACGAAATAGTAGGTATAAAGTAAACTGCCCAATGTTTCCAAAAGTCCAACTTTGTAGCTTTCCAGCATAACCCATATATCTCTGTAAGGTCATATTTCTTAGGATTGGCATTAATGGAATGGTTTCATTTTCTAAAACGAAGAACATTTCCCACCAAAAAATCAGTCCATTAATACCACTTGCCAATCGCAGAGGAGCAACTTATAATTGTACTCCCTATAATAATTGTCCTGTCAGTACTACTACTTCTCAATAAATAATAAAGCGAGCAAAAATTTCCATAAAACACACCCTCAGAAAATTAATAGATAGATGGACAGACAGTGAGAAAGATGGCATGATACCTCGTTTATTTTTCAACTAAAAATAAAAACAAAGAAAATTGTCCAAATCTATTCATATCTAACATCATAAACCAAGTACCTGTCCTCGGCCCATTTCTAGCATAGCCTTCTGGAAGATTTGCTCACTGTTTCCAGTTTCTATCAGGTGGTCAATTGTCTAAGACAGTCATTAAACTTGGCCAATTACAATAAAATTTATATTTAGTACAGTTCAAATCACAAATTTATGATTCAGGCTTACCTCATCATCTGGTCTAGTTCCCGTGACTGTTTAATCAAATCATACAATCACAAATTGAAAAACATGAGAACATGATGAACTTAATAGATATGTAAATAAAAGAACAATAGTACCATCATACTGCTACAATATTAATTCTATCATGAGGGTTGAATATTTAAACCTGTAATAACTCTTCTCTCCACAACCTCACGATATTCATCTTGTATTTTTTGTCTAAGAGTCTGAAACATAATACAATGATGAGAAGATAGAGTTGAAATTTGGAAAGATATCTATTAATGTAGACAGCTTAACATACCTGAAACTCTGTCATTAGATCTTTAAACTTTTTTGTCAAGCCACTGTCATTTCATGGCAATAAATGTCAGCTTTCTAGTTTGCTTTATGAAGTATAATAATAAAGTTATCTACTGGCAACTAACTTTGTCATGTTCATCCTTGCTCTGTCAATTCCAGTTCCCTTCTCGCAACCAGGCTTTTGTCTATTGGCTAGGTTCTGCATAGAACAAGACCTGATTACATACCTAATCAAAATTCTATAAAATTTCATAACCACTGGACATCTAATAAAAGAATAATCATCCAGTATCGCAGTACATCTTTGTTTATAGCTTCTATTTTTGCTTTGACTGTACGTGCAATCTTTCCAACTTCATCAATATCTTTCTCCATCCTCTTCTTGATAGCTGAAAAAAAATTTCACAACTCTGTTAATGCTATAAAGAACCAGAAAAAAAAAAAATCCAATAAAACTGTCATGCTGGAATATTCATCATATTAAAAGAAATTATAAGTTTATAACTTGTTAAACGGTAATAATTATTTGTCTTCTCACAGTTGGCAAGGCAACTGTCATGTGTCTGGCTAATCTGGCTGGTCGAGACACCAAGTAGGTACATATTCAGGGCTGATGTTAACAAGAAGACATGGCACTGTAATATACCTTTCATGGCAGAAGCTTTTGTAACAGATTTGGACTCCTCATTAGCTTCCTGTAAAAAGCCCACTTACTAATATGTAACAGTTATCATCTGGGAAAGCACTATAGAACATCTACATTAAAAATTTTCAAGATCACAACTAAATTTCAAATTAGCACCACAAGTAGTCTTGAAGTTGTAAGAAAGGAGCAGATTATGCCCAAGGGAAAAACCGTTTTAACAGTTAGTTAAAAAAGGGAAAATATATGAAAAATATGTTTTATTGAAATTTTTTATAGAAAATTTACATTGAATAGAGTGTGATGCTCATTTTTGATAAATTTGTGACATATTTAACTTTAGTACCATAATGTATCATTTAACTATATCTAAATTATTTGATTCACCCCTCCACCTAGCCCCTAAGGGGCAATAAGTTAATGCTCAAATAGTCCCCGATCACTGTGGTGCAGAGTGGAATTCGCATATGAATGTCAGCAGCACAAAGAAAGTTGAATAATATAGTTTTATGTTTGATAACCAAATGCATCTAAATGATACTGAGTGCAACCAGGCACTAGTGCCCTTATGCCATAAGCCATCAACCATATGTCATACTAGTACTGATGACCCTTGGTAAGTATCTAAACTCTAACATAGAAGTAGAAATTCCAACCAAATACTTGATCAAAAATCTTATTAACTAAATTCAATGACTTTTGAATTCTTTTTTCTTATTTACAAAGCCAGGTCACTTACATCCCACATAAAGTATAAGCAAAGGGGAGATTTGATTTCCAGGATGACCTATGAGATCTTGCTGCCAATAACACTAAGATAATATGATGAAGAAAATACATGCCTTTAGTTTTCTAAGTAGCCCAGATAGCTTGTCAACCAGTTTTTCAGCCTCTTGAATCTACAATCAAAGTAAACAGATAAATATTAGTAAATGTAGGATATTCAACTGAAATATTAACAAACTGCTTGAGGAGAAAAAAAAAAAAAACACTAAACAAGAAGATAATAAAATCGAAAGTTTGATCACTTTGATTTATCCGCCAAGACTCACATTAGTTTTCATTATATCAGAAAAGAAATTTGTACAAACCCAATTTGGCAGATTAACATCTTGAATCAACAAAAGCTTAAATAGCATGTGTACCTGTTTATTAAAAGCATCCATTCCCATATCAGAGTTGCTCCTTGGACCCTGCATTCCCATCTCAATATCACTTTGTCGGGAAGGCTGACCTTTACTGTCGTCAACAAATGAATCCTGCACGAAAGCAAGTTAAATAGGACAACCCTATCTTTAAACTTTGAGCTGAAAACACAACACAATACTTAACTTCACCCCAAATAAACATTATTTAATAGAAGAAAGAACAAAAACTACTTTCAGAAAATTTATCCTAAGAACCAAAGGATCATATCAACTTCCTATGTCTTCCATCCTTTTGGGTTCCAAATCAGGCAGCGATGTTACAATAGCAAACATGACCCAAGCCTGGCAGAGAAGAGCATACTACACATAGAATCCAAATGAGGGAAATTATGATCTTTCACGATAGAAATCGATAGTTAAAGGAAGACAGTATCTTTAGGGAAATTTCGACTACTTTCTAATTCCCTTATAGTGATTCAGCGATGAATTGAATACAACTTAAAGATCAAGCGCGATAATTTCTGATTGGTCTCCTGGAATTTAAGGGGGAAAAAGCACCACGCTATCAAGGGATACTGAGAAGTGTAAACATAGTGTCCAATCGAACACTAAGAATTAGTCCAAAGAGCAGAAAATTCAAAAGGGAAAACAAAAATTGACCACTTAAAAAACCAGTAATCAAACACTAATTGATAAACGCATATGGGTTTTGGGTAATGGAATTGGATATGAACTTACAGTGAGCAGGTCGTTCATCTTGATCAAATCAAACGCAGGCTCAGAGAACGAAAGAGAAAGAGACAGAGACAGAGAGAATGTACAAAGCAAGAAAAGGGAAAGCTAAGGAGATTAAGATTGAAGTCTTCAGACGGTAATGATGCTTTGTTGGCCGTTGGCCGGCGAAACGACACAGAGACAACCAATCTAGTCACGTTTTCGCACGAAAGCGTTACATACGAATCTCTTCATTAGCGTCAATTTCTCTTCCCTCTTTTCTACGAAGGCGTTTATTATTTATTTATTAATAATTATTTTTTGATGCAATTATTAAGAAAATTCTGAAACAAGGTCTCACTGAGTAATATTATTTACTTTAATTTCTTGGGTACAAATTGTTGAAATAATTACATTCAAGTTTAATATGACAAAAATCTATAAAATGTGGTTGTCTTATGTTAATAATTTTTTAATAAAATTATATCATTATATTACTCAGTACACTTTGTCTTTTCTGAACAATACGTATCAGGACAGTTAGGAATTGGGAGAGTGATATAGTATTATAATTTTGGATCTATAATTTTTGTTTTTTGGTAAAGACATAATACATGAAATATCTAAAAATTAATTTTTGATATAATTTCATATTATAAAATAATTAAAATTAAAGAAACTTTATAATTTATATAAATGATATAATTTAAGTATATGATCTTTTATTATAATTTAAAATTCAAATAACACATTTCATTAAACTTAAATAATTTCTTAAAAAATATATAAATAATTTTACATGAAAAAAAGGAAAAGTTTCAAATAAATAAAATATGACACCTAGTACATGACCCCTTGCTTTTATTTTATCCTTAGTATATGAGTAATATTTGAGCTAAGTGACATGGACCAGTAGCCGTTTAAGTGGACTTTCAGTATTGGGTTGCCTTTAGTTGGCCCATCTTAGGCCATCAGCGACTCCAACAGTTTTATCTTTTCAGGTTTGCTTTCCGCTCCAAAACCATCATTGGCTCAACATAATAATAATAAAACTTAAGAGTAAATTATACAAATTATTCTTTATACGATTTTTTTTTCTATTTTTAAAATAAACACAGATCTATCTTGAATTTTATTAAAATTACATAAACCTCTTTTTTATCTTCGAAATATACATAAGCCTTCCTTAAAATAAAATAAATTACATAAACTTTTCTGATTTTTGTTAAAATTATATAATTTTTTTGTTTTTAAAATATACATTGGCCTCCCTTGAAAATAGAAAGAAAATTTTTATAATTTCAACAAAACTCATAAAGGATTTATATAATTTACTCTTTATTTTAAGGAGGTATATATATATATATATATATTAAAAATAAAAGAGAAATTATATACTTTTAACAAAAAAAAAAAAGAATATCCCACATATATTTTAAAAATAAATAAAAGATTTGTATAATCTGCCCAAAAATCAAACTTCTCTTTCCGTTAGTGCTTCAACTTGATAGCGAGATAAATAAACTTCACGGCATAATAATTCGGCATAAATAAGAAGATTAGACGAAATAAAAGTATACTCTTTAAAAGATTGATTAAGCGAAAACGAAAAAAAGAAAACAGAAAAAAAGTATCAAAATGATTTAGAAGTGTTTGCTTGCTCCTTCATAGATATTGAAGAATGAATTTTATATATATTATCTGTTTGTGTGTTAGTTGGCTTTTCGTGTGTTGTTTACAACATTTTAATTGTGACGGTAGCTTCAGTTTGGTAATGACGTAGGAGACGATGACCCCAATATTCCATTCATTGTTGAAACAAAGAAAAAAAATCTATTTATTTTCTTTGTAAACATCTTATAATGGAGTTTGGTAGCCAACTGTGATATTTCAAGTAATGATGGTACATAACCACCATTTGTTTAGGCAAACTCTTTATCAAATGCCATACTTCAATGTCTCATATTATTTTAATTTTTTTGAGTGAATTACAATGAGTTCATGCACCAGAGTCAAATTCGGTGCAAATTAATTCTCATTCGCTCATACCAAAAGAATAAATCGATAATTTGCACCTAGATCATTCGGTGAATCTGACAGAAATTATATAATTAAAGATTACAAGTCTTAGTCAATTCTTATAAAAATAAGATAAAGCCCAATTCCCTGTCTTTTCATCATACTAAATAAATTATGATAGTATAATTTTGCTTTAGATAGGATGAGGTTTGTGAAAAATAAAATTTCCGTATATAAACAAATCACGATAACAATTGAGATGTATATATATATATATATATGACAACTTTTAGGATCTTGATCTCAAAATTATATGTTAAGCACATAAGTAACAAATAATATAAATAATAACAATAGCATATGGAAGGGTAAAAAAATTAAATAAATTTTCATTTTTTATTATTTTAAAATTTTTTAAAAAAATTTACTGCAATTTTAGTTTATATTTGCAAAAATTGTTTTAAACTAAATCAAAAAAACAATTTGCATTCGTATACTGCCAATCCGCTGGTATAACTATTGAAGCGCGTCGTTAATTAATTGGCAATTACACTGATTATTATTGCATTACCTTTCAATGTGCTTCGGCGATCCCATGGAAAAAAAACAAAAAAAATCTGTTTAAAATCCTCTGGTTGGCTTGTAAAGCATAATAAGAAAGCACAAAAAATGGTATGAATAATTATCAGTAATGAATTGGCAAAAATATCATATCTTGATTTAGTCAATTCTATTTTTTGGTTCTTGTCCGAGTTTTCATCAAACTATGAAATTTTCATGTAAAAAAAAAGCTGCATTTATTTGCATCATTTTTAATTTTTTTTAATATTTTTTCTAATATCATGGTTATGATATCTTCAAATTTTATTTAACTTAGGTCTTGTTATCGGACAATTTTAAAAGTGCATTTTCACACGTTAACATAATTATAATACATCTAAGCTTTTATTATTTTTAAAGAATTGAGCCCATTTCAAATTAAAAAAAAAATGAGGTCACATTAGTTTTTATTTAAAGCAAAAAAAGGTTTACTATCATCCCTTAATGATTGCACTAACTCCTTTTTGCTAGCTGTCAAGTGAATTGAAGAAATAGACATATTGGTGGAGCCTAAAACTAAAAAAAAAAAATCTATCTAAATGTAGTTAGTCTTTACATCAACTTTAAATTCAGACTAATTATGAATTGATTGTATATAATACAGTTAAAAAGAAATAAAAAAAATAAGTGTAAAGAGAGTTATAAATTTTATAAACATTCTTATTATTTTTAATTATTTTCTCTTCGGCTATATAATCGTATAATTGTAAAAAAAATTCGATTTCTTAGATTATAAATAGTGCAAAGAAACAAAAGGATGAATACCTTTCGTTTGAAAGACTATTTGCTCTAATTTTGTCTTTGCCTTAGCACTCTCACTAGTTATCATGATAATAGTCATGATTGTGCTCTCTACGTTATGCTTAATTTTGTATCAGCATAATGCCGAGTAAACTACTGTCCAAATTGGATTTCTAACATATATCTCAAGTATAGACTACAGTTTTCATTTCCCAAAATAAAGACATTAATATGTTCTCTCAATGTTATTCTACGTACCAATTTTTATTTGATGATTTATGCCAATCTGAATAGGAAACGTTCAATTTTGCACTCAAAATCGATCACATATATATTTATAGCAACATTCATGAATCACGATCAGTATGCTCTCACAAGGAAGCATAATCAATTAAATTTTATCACACTCATTATCCATAGATATCTCAAATCCCACTCACTTGATCTGTATGTCCCAATCCTTCATTTTTCTTAATACCCAGAATCGAAAACCATGAAAATTTCAAAGAGAGGCCTCAAAATCTGCCTTGCAGTGTTTTTTATCTTCTTGATCCTTCTTACCACTGTGATTGTTACCTTAATTTTCACCATCTTCAAACCCAAGGATCCTGAAATTACTGTGAAACCCATTGGCTTTCCGTTTCCCAGCAATTTAGCGGGCAATGTGACTCTGAACCTCCTAATTACGATAGTGAATCGAAACTATGGAAGCTTCAGGTACGAAAACTCTACTGGTTATGTGAATTACCACGACGTCGTTTTGGCTGAAGTTCCAATGGAGACGGAGACGATCCCGGCACGAAGCACGGTGAATGTGACAACTTCTGCAGATTTTATGATCGGAAAGTTGATACATGATCCCACGTTTTGGTTGGATATTGTAGAAGGGAATGGAATAGTGACTCTGAAATCAATGGCTACACTTCCTGGGAAAGTGACGGTGCTCAAGATTTTCAAGATAAAGGCCACAGTTTATAACAATTGTGATATCTCTGTTAATGTAACTTCATTCGTTTTTGATTCCAAATGCGTATCCAAAATCAAGATTTGATTGCTTGGAAGTCAGGATTTGCGGTTTCAGGCCCTACAAATGCCCTTGTTTGGTTGATTATGGTGCTGTTGGTCAAGGAAAGATGAAGTAGGGAGAAATTTTGGTTCTTAATTTGCTTCCTTCAATTTTCATTTTGATTCCAAGGAAAAAAAATTTTTATTTTAAAAAAATGTATTTAAGTTTAAATTACTTTCTTCACCATTATAATTTTATTTAATCTTTAATTTCAAGTTTATGATCTAAAAGTTTGTAATTTGAATGCTATAGTTTTTTAAAAAAATTAAATGTAGTCTTTGGCATTAAATATTTATTAGCATATCATTAAATTCTATTAAAGGAATTAATTATATATCATTTTATCATGCTATGTACAATTTTTACTGATTTACTTAAATTATTAACATAAGTGGCATTGCATGTAAGTAGGTTTTACTTATACTTTTGTGTTTTTACTTTAAAAAAATAATTTAATGATTAAAAGAGTAATTTAATAAATAAAATAAAAATATAATAAATATTACATAAGTTATGAAAAAAAAAAATACATTCACCTAACAGTAAACTAAACGGAATATTAGTGTTACGTACTAAGATGTCTTGACAAAAAAATTAAATTAAATTCCTAGTTAAAGTCAAATTAATTAAGAGATTTGGCTCATTCATCAATCTTTTTATTCAAATAGTTCTATGAATTAAATTATTATTTTTCTTTTAATATAATTATATGAGTAGAAGTTTCGAATTAATTAAAAGATTGAATCAATCTGAGGAAAATTTTTAAAATAGGCATGTCCTAAAAGTGATTATATTGTTTAGCACCAAATGGACAATAGCCCATCATTTGCGAATATGATTTGTAGAAGTAAGCTCCGTTGAGTCTCATACAAAACTCAACCCGACCAATTTATATTTAAGTTAAAAAAAAAAAAAAAATCATGTGTAAGGCGGTCAAAATGTAAAGAATTTTTTTAACTTAAGAGGCTATGTAATTTACTTTCTTCAGTTTTAAAAGTTAATGATATATTACCCCAAATTTTTAATTTTTGTACAATATAACTCTTTCTTCAATTTTTTTGTCTAAAAATCTAACATTAATTGTCCAACTAAAAGAGATCAAATCAGCAATATATATATATATATATATATTCAACCTATTATTACAAGGAGTTTTTGGACGCAAAAAATCTAGAAGAAAATAACCCCCCAAAAAAAATTATTTGCCACTTTGAATGGTAAGTCATTTTTTTGCTTTTTTTTGTTTTGCTAATTTAACTTCTTATAGTTTAGATAGATAAGTAATAGTAAAATTTTGAAAAAAAATAAATAAATAGATTATATTACGCAAAATGAAAAATATAAAAATTTATAATCAACTTTTAAAATTAAAAAAAAAAATAAATTACACAATTCCTTAATTTGACAAACTTCTGCACCATTTAGACTAGGCACACCGGCCAGTATGACTACTGGGATACGTTCAATGGGCGAATGGGTGCTTCTTCCGTTGTAAATTTTGAACTGACGCCGATTAAGACGGAAAAATTATTAAAAAAAACCAATGAACATGGGTAAATTAGTCAAAAACAACTTGTGAATTAAAAATTTTAATAAAGCTGAATCAAAGTATCTTCTATATATTAAATTGATTTCTATTTTATATAATTAGAAAATCAAAAGAGTCAAACTCTTGACTCATTATATTAGTTAATGAGGTTCTAACTTAAAATTTTAAAAAATTAATTTATTAAACAAAGGTAAAGGAATAACTCTGTTCTATCAAGGAACACTCTAATAAATTAGTAACAGATTCTCTTATGTCGATGATTAATTTCATATTTAAATTCATAAGTAGGGGCTAAACAGCATATGAGTTACTTCTCTTGTCAAGTTTAAATTATTAATTTACGGTGACTTGCCGTAAACAGCCTCGCGTAGGACATACAAGCGTTTTTTTAACATATTTAAAAAAAAGTCACATATTAAAAATATATCATAACGAAAGTATACATCATGTAGTTGATACAATTACAATAAAAAGAATAAATGGGCTGACAAAAATTTGCTGAGATTACGCTTTTATACAGTAAACCAGATAAAGATTCTTCACGGTTTACAAATTATAATTTATAGAATAAGTACAAATTGATGATTTTTTTTTTAAAAAATTAAGAGTGTGTCGTTGCACATGGGTAGGCCAAGACATGAATCAATTTAAAGAATAGAACCTTCCTTAAATTGGAGACTTACATTAAAGTATGCAAATATTTGACTACGTTTGCGGTGGAAATAGCATCGGATGTCTTCAGAGATTTTCTTTTCTTTTCTTTTCTTTTCTTTTCATGAGCTCAGAAGATAGTTGGATTAGCTTTCAGAGATATTATTTTTCTTTTTCATGTCATTAAATTTCATAAAGTGTTCACCAGTTTGTGCAGAGATGGTGGGACAAAAGAATGTCCTCAGGCAAACAAAACTTTGGGCACGTCTATAAATGCATTCCACCCTCCATGATTTAAGAGTTGCGTTGTAAATTGGATCTTTTATAACTGTGTATTTATGTATTTCTAATGAAAAAAAGATAGTAAAAAATAAAAATGTGTATAAGAATCTCTTCCTTTCTTTATATATATATATATATACACATTTTCTAAATATACTATACGTATTCAATTTATAAATATAAGAATTTATTGCACTGAAATATCAAATTCTCTTTTTTTAAAGATGAAATTTCATTTCATTGCTTCAAAGATTACTAATTTCAAATGATTTCATTAAATTATTATTATTTAAAATTCTAGTTTTATTTTAATTTCATAAAATTTTTTGGATAGAATCTCACAAATATTTACTCCTATAAATTTTGAATAATATTATTTTAGTATTTTTTTAAATATAAAAATAAATTTTTAAATATTAAGTGATAAAATATTTGAGCGTGCTAATTGATGTATCAAAGTAAAATTTTACTCTAAAGTACACATCATTAAGAAATTTGTATATTATTCAGTTATAACAAGTTATACAAATGATTGGTTAAATTATTATTTTGGCTCTTATAATTTTTTTATGCTTATAATTTTAAAATTTTTAATTTAGTTTCTATACTATTAAACTTCAGCTATCGTGCCATTAAAGTTTGTTAATATAATCAATTATATATCATCTTAACTTTAAATATGTATAATTTATAAATTATAGTTTATAAATTAACTCACATATATAATATGTGAAATCTATGTTAAATGAATAAATAATTTGTTTTGAATTATATGCAAGTTTATAATGATAAGAGAGTGTATAATTGGATATGTTAATAAAATTTAATAATATATTAACAAAAGCATAATTGGAGAGGGACTAAATTAAAATTTTAAATGTATAAGGATGAAATTATAAATTTTTAAACTATAGATATTAAATTTAAATTTAAATAAAATTATTATCAGAATCAAAAAAATAATTTAACCAAAAGAACTTTGAAGTTGTTTTTCCAAAAATATTTCTGACTTTAATAACAGCACTTTACGTTTTTTTAAAAAACAAGATTAAAATTTGGTACAAGAATGAACGTTATAAGACTATCAAACTCAAACGAGATTCAGAAAACATGTATATTTTTGTTATTAAAAGGTTTTTCTTAAATTACATAAAAATTTTGATTAAACAAAAGTATACATAATGAAAATTAAAAAAAAAAAACCATAATCTTCATAAAGGAAATTTAACCATACTGTGCTAGAGTAAAGACAATATATATTAATGTCTCCAAATTAATCGCATTTTAGATTACAGAGAAAGGTCATGTCAAGAAATGAAAGGTGTCTATTTTCACAAACTTTGCTTCCATTCACAATCAATCACGGGATCTAAATAATGACCGTGACATATAATTCCTTGTCACGGGATCAATTAATACAAATACACATCACCAAGCAATACAAAATACTTGACTCTTGAGAAAGTGAATGGGGTAGCTAGGTTGGCGTGAGTGTCAAAGGGTGGCACATGGTGGTTAATTAAATGTTCAATTACTTGGGTTCATGGGGGGCCATAATATTTGAAAATTAGTATTGATGTCTTGAATGGCTTCGCTTTCTAATTGGCTCGACGGACATGGTCATGGACGCCATGAATCACCCACGTACACATATATAAATATAGTTTTCCGAGTATAGTAAATGGAGAATATGAAAGGGAAGAAATGAGGAGAGCCATCTAATAAGAGGAAGTGTGAGACAACCATTAATTTCATATCTCCTTTTAGAGGAAGAGGAGGCCCGTCAACTTAATTCCTTTTAATTTCTCTGTTTCCTTCCAAATTATGTATAATGAGTCTTATAGCGAGAAGTTTTTATTTATTGTTGAAGGACAATGATCACAAATGAATCTAAAGAGGATACCTATCCAAATATGAGAAGAGGTTGATTCAAGGGTAGATATGGATTTTTTAGTAATCTGTAATCCAACCTCAGTTCTCTCCATAAGAATATCGTATTAGAAATATTTATAGAAATTAATTACAAATCTTTTTTTAACAACTTAAGTTTTTTAATTGAAGTAATTCTTGATATGTAGTCTAAAAACATCTCACCAAGTGATCACCAAATTCGAAACTGTCGTTTTTTCTTGGGTTTGGTACAAGTGTGTGTATATGTATGTATGTATTGGAGTTATTGAGTTAATTTTTTTTTTAGAAATTACACTTATTCATCCTAATTTTTTTTTTCATTTATAATGTCTCTAATTAAAAAAATTATAATTAATCTCTAATCTATTAATTTCATTGTGATAGACTAAAAAATAAAACTTTAATTGTGTAAAATTATCAAAATACCTTTATTGTCATCTAATGTTTCCTTTGCACTCTTCTTCGTCTTCCCCAGTGAACCTATGCGTACTTTCAAATCTATCCAAGAGGCCACTGCAAAATTGAAGGCTCCTCCATAAAACCTAGCTAACCCTTCAAATCTATGCGATTCTCTCTATACAAATCGCAAGACGACACCTTTCCCAGCTCCAGGTTGTTCTAAACCTAAGGTTATGAGCCTCCTCTTCGTTGCTCATAACTGCAAAAACAACTCCAGCACGTAGCTTGAGGCGCTGCTTCATATGACCTAAGGGAGAGAATACCCATTACAAAAGCAACTCCATTTATTATCAATGCCTATAGGCTATATGATATTCTTCCATGACACTAGTCTGGTTTATATATCCAATGGAAGTGTTCTTCAAGGTTGAAGATACGATTTTAAAGTTTACTTATATATCTGGACTTTGTTAATAGGTTCCGATTATAATGAATCCATTTTTAGTTGTTGAAAGGCATTTGTTTGATAGATTGATAAAGAAGAGTGCAAGAGGGATATGTAATAGGAAGGATACTTTAATCAATTGAAGTTTCCAGGTTTAGACAATTGGAAGCTTATTGCAATAAGACTAATAAATAAGAAATTAATTACAATTCTTTTTAGACATTAGGGCGACATTATATATAATCTAAAGCAAAGATTACAATGGGTGAGTATATCTCCTTTATTTTTCGTAATTTTATAAAAAGCTTGATCTTTTAAAAGATTATTTTTTTATTAGATTTAATTATTTTAAGATTCTGACTTTAATAATGTAAAGGTTGTTGGGCATAAATAGATATGCATAAGATCCAATCTATCATGGAATAACTCAAACATATTATAATCAATTTATTTTGATAAATATCGCAGAATTTATTATTTTATTGTCATATTTATTATTTGATTATTTAACTAATATAATAAGACCTTTTATTAAGTTTAGAGACTTGTCATCATGATAGAAACTATGATAATGAAATATAAATCTTTTATATTTTAATTAATATTATTCTTAATCACAATATCATTAAGAATAAGATATTAGTGATTCGAATATATGTAATGATTTTTATTAAATAGAGATTAACAAATTTCTTTTATTAAATCACATGCGCGCGTGCACATATACATACATATCTATATATATATATATATATATATGATACATATGTACATATGATCATTGAACTAACTCAATTAAAAATTTTTATATGGTTAATATTACCTTCAATTGTCAATGGAATATTTTCATAAAGAACATGATGTAAAAGCTAATTAATAAGTTATTTATTGTAATTTGATTCTAGACACCTAATGCACTAAGGCGCTAGTTGAACGAATATTGGGTATAACTAAATATTTATAGAATTAATGGTTGATGAAAAGGGAACCCATCAACTTTTGATAATAAGTTTGAGCTCTATGATTATAACAACAAAATTAAGACTTTGGGCTAGGGAAAATGGAATGAATGAAGAAAGAGTTTCTTAGACTATTCCTTTGTTAATTATAATTAACTTAAAATATAAATAATGGCCAATTAGAGTTTGATTGTTGTACCATACTCTAAAGATAACTTAGAGTTGGAATGATGAAAAGAAATAATACGTTATTTTTTCTAAAGGCTTTTTAGAGCAAAATATTTTATTTCATCCTAACCAGATGTTGAGGAGTATTGTTAGACACCAACCTTAATTAATAAATTGGTTTAAATAATTTACTACTGGCTTAATATTGAACCTACAAGGTCACACACTAATAAGTATTCTAATTTTTGATAAAGGATTATTTAATTTATTATTTGATAATTAAACTAGAGAATTTGATTTAATCAAACAAACAAATTTTAATCCAAATGGAATATTATTATATTCTTTGCTAGCACTAAGAATATAAATAATATATGAAATAATTATACAAGAAATCCTATTTAGAATAAAAAATAGAAGGAAATTTTAAATTTTAAAATTTACAAGATGTTGTACTTAAACCTATCAACTAAGATGGTTGTGCATGATCTTTTAATTGCTTCCTGATTGTAGGACGTGATAAGCGCTTAATAAATAACATAATATTTTATTTATGTCTATATAAACATTAAAGCAGAGAAAAGAAAATACACAACAAAATCAAAGAAATTTTCCTTATAGTTTTAAAACTAAAATTCTTTTGAAGAAAGTTTGGCTCAAGGTTTGTGTGGATACGAATAGAGTTTTTGTGGAATTAAAGAAAATGTTTATATATCAGGGAGACTGTGCCCGATATTTAGGTGATTTTTATTGCTTAAATAAATATTTAAACACAAAATAAATCATCTTGGATTACATCCAATTATTCCACTGTGTATTTTGAACACAAAGTAATCCTAGTTCAAGTGAGAATTTTAAAATAGATTTTATGTGGTCAAAATGCTCAATTTCGTCAGAGGTCGAATCATAAAATTATCCAACATTTTTATATCTTTTGTTAATAAGCAATAATGAGATATATTTAACAAATTTGAGTTAAAAATTTTCAGTAAAGATGAGGTTGATCCTCTCGTTGTCACTTATGATCAATGAGTTAGACCATTGATCTACCACTTCAAAACACAAATTGCATCATTATTAGTGGTGGTTAACCATTTGATTGATTACCTAACCTGTGATGTTAACCAATATATAGCCAAATTCACATTAATATATATATATATAAATATATATATATCTGATTGATGAGGTTCAATTTATTTGATCACCGGAGACAAATATATTTTATCATTTTTCTTTTTTTTAATGGATATTGATTAATAATTACCAGTTTAATCCAACTGTATCGATGTGCAAAAACTTCGATTATGCCATGGAATACAAAGATCATTGTGAACAGCTCGCCCATTTTTGTATTATATGTATATTATGATGGTGACTAGAGAAGTTAACGTACAAAGTATATATGCGAGTTTCTGGTAATTTAAATCTTGATGATCTTTAGCACACACCTTTTCATTCATTTTGTAAGCTTTAAAAAAATGGCTTCATGTTGACCAATATATATAAAGGGCTAGCTAGAATATATAGTGGCCATAATTGAATGGAATACGAAGATTACTATATTTCTTTAATGCTTGAATAATCCATCATCATCCCATAGATACAAAGAGTAATGATAAAAAAGATTCAATAAGTTGATAGTTTATATATTTGAATCAACATGAAATTTTTAAAATTGAGATGAACTTAGTATTTTATATTAGATCCTTGCAATTTGTTCTCTTTTTACTTTTCTCCCAAGTCATGGATTGTGTATACTCAATTTAATTGTTATACAAGTTATTGGCTATGTCTAATACTAGGGACCGTATATAATTTGTAAAACATCTTTAACTTGGATTATTCTAGAGTATCATTTGTACTATGTCATTACTTACGTGACAGAATTGTATTTACTAAATTATTAAGTTATGGTCTTTAATTAATATCATTAGATTAATTTAATACACAAAATTTTGTCATGTATGCAATATATTGTACATGCCACTACTACTACCATAGATGAATTGTCATGAGTTTAACTTTTCATATCTCTTTTACATTAAAAAAAAAATTAATTGTTGTGTATACTAAAAAAAATGAAAGTGAAAATTGAGTAAAAAAGGAAAATAATCCAAATGTGTGCAAGAATTTGGAATTGAATTTCACCTTTAAGGAGGAAATTAAGAGAAAGTTTCATGGAATAAGAAAAGATTTAAGAAATGAAAAGTTTACCTCATATATACTGTATAAATATACTATGAAAAAAAAAATTAATACATCTTTTCTTGTAAATGTAGAAGAATAATAGAGAGTAGTCAAAGACAACATTTCCTGGTGAAATTTTTACGTGAGAATGTCCTTAAAGCATCCGTGCTCACCTGTTTTAAATTAATGCTTGAGCACATGGAGGGGTCTTCTGCTGCAGCCGTTTCTTAATATTTTAATTAAAATGAATGGCCTGCAGGAGGTAGGAGAAGAATTAATAATATTTAAACCTATCAATCTACTTTTCCTTTTAGGTAAATAAATGTCCATATTATTATGCTCTATCAATTAAATTAAATTCTTTTGAGGGCACAAGCAAACTTGCATCTTCCGGGGTTCTGTGTTATAATCTGTTTGAATAAGATATCAGCCTTAACAAATCTTAACAGATATGTATTAGAATAATGGAAGATTAGCAAGTTATTAAAGAAAAAAAATTCAAGCGTCTATTCAAGGGAATCAGCCACTAAATGGGAACTAATTTCTAGTTTGTTAATATTCAGTCTTCTGAAAATTTTGCTTATTGCAAGCTACGTTAAACTTTTATCAAAATTTTATAATTGTGATAATTTTGTCATAGAAAAATTAAAGGAAACTGTTACTACTTTTTTTTTTTTATCAATATTGATTTTTACATAACATAAGATAAACTTTGTCTATTTAATTTCTTGCATTCATGTTTTTTAAGATCCTTTTCCAACCTATTGCGATCGGGAAGCTTTATAAATTGTGGTTTTCAGTTGTTTTTGAGTTCCTACTCATAATTTCATAATTTACAGGCAATATGAAAATTGGCTCCATCATGCACTGGATATTGCCATGTATACTTCAAGCCCTCTATATAACAAAATAGCTACTTAATTTGTTTCAATAATTGCCTTCACACTAAAAATAATATAAATTATAAAATTAATTAGATGCCATTACCCCTTCATCCAGAAAATAGGTGCCTACATTACTAGTTAAATAAGGTTATTACACCCTGACACTTCTTCCAAACCAACCTAAATAAGTCGTGCAATAAAGACTTCACCATTATACTATACCAATACATTCTTTAGCCTTTTTGCCTGCACCAAACAGAAACTGCACTCTTCTCGCCATTACATTAATTTTTTGAAATCCACATTTAGCTTCTGGTTTTCAAAATTTATTGTAATGTTAGCATATCCACACATTTTGCAAACATTATCTTAATTAATTTTTCCAAGTTTCTCTTCAGTCATACAACAATTCTGGACTCAAAAAATATGTATCCAACATGTTAATTAACAATAATGGTTATAATACAAATATTACAGCGATCATATGCTGAATACAGCTCCATGATTTTAGGTACGAAGAAGAACACAAACAAATTAAAGGGATACGAAGGAGGGGGAGGATAGAGAGAGGCTATAGACAAAATATGAGTCACCCAAAGTAATTAACCAACATGGACAAGGGAACCAAACAGAGCCCTCTTTTCTTCAAGTCTGTGTAGTCGATATTGCTCTTTCCATTAAAATTTTTGTCATCCTTATTATGATCATCATCTCTCTTCAATTCTGAATTATGCCCTGATGTAAATCCCTTACCCTACAGAATCATCATCATCATAAACCAGAGAAACTGGGTGAAATAGATGAGAAAATATCAATTGTTTCTGCTAATTAATTATAATTAATTAAAAAAATACATAATTAATTAATGATATAGGTTTACCATAGAATCATCATATAGTTGATCAGCCGTCCTTCTGGAAATCCTCTCGGTGGGATTCAGTTCTCCAACCTAAAAACAAAAAGTCATAGCATACATAAAAAGGGTGAAAAAGAAATTAAAAGGACTTGATCATAAAAAGATGAATTAAAATCATTTATATACCTTGGGACTATTGAGAGGAGAGGAAGCAGTGTCCTCCAAAGGGTCATCTTCTGAAATCTGTTTGGTTCTTGTTTTTTTGAATCCGAGCTTCATATCAGGAAGATTTGGGGCAACCCCATTATCTGAAGAGAAGGAGGAAAGAAGATATTTGTTGTGGTGTGAGAATTTGCATGCAGCACAAGAAGCAGCATCTGAGACCAAAGAAGAAGAGCCCCCACCACCCAAACTGAAACAGGAGGAATTTGTATTTGATGAGAAATCTTCAAAGTAAGAAGTCCACCCGCTTTCCTCATCAGGACAAACTATTAGGTCTTGCTTAGCAGATGCTGCTGCTTTGGCCATAGATGAGTTCAGAGACAGAGAGTGATCCATCGATCTAACAAGAAGAAGGGTTTTGGGAGAGAGGGTTGGGGGGAGGATTTGTAAACAGAAAATGATGATCAAAGAATATGGAGGAAATTAAAGGGAACCCCATGATGTAGAATCTTGGGGCTGGGCCATAGGATGTTCAGAGGAAGTTAAATCAACAGTTGAACTGCAACAGAAAACCAAGGCTATACCTAGAGAGAGAGAGAGAACGTGCAAGGAAAAAACAAAGCATAGAACTAGAGGGGGGTTGACCTTTGCGGGTTGAGAAGGGAAAAAGCTTGAAATTGGAAGCTATTTTTCCTTATCGGATAAACTCACCTTTCAACTAAATACAGTTAATAAACAGGAAATTATATTTGGATTAGATTTAGAAGTACTTCTGTATTTATTATCAATTTATTTAATTAAAATATAATAAATATACCAATTTTTTATTAAAACATGTATAATTTAATTGAAAAATTATATATCTAACATGTTATTATTAAAAAATTTATATTTATTATATTTTAATTAAAAAATTTGATAACAAACATATAAATAATTGCAAAGTTTTTTTCCATTCTATTTTAACCCACAGCTTAAAATCATAATAAAATATTTTACTAAAGATTGGTTTAAAGGAAAAATATTAAATTTTAGTTAAAACAACCAGTAAGAGATCATGTAATTTCGATTATGATAGCAATATAATTTAAATAAGGAATTATTGTATATACCAAATGTATATACATCTATTGATCAGAATTTATTTTATATATATATATATATATAGTTATATATATATATATATAATAAATCTTAATTATTAAGAGTGTATTTTATTAGATGATATAAAAGAAAAAGGAATGTGTATCAAAAAAAAGAAAGAGAAAGGAATGTTAAAAATAAGTAAATAAAATAAATTATTATTTTTATATCTCTACCTTAAAAAGTTATTTGATAATTAAAATAATAATTTAATAAATAAAATTATTATTATAAAAATATAATAAATATTATATAAATTATTTAAAAAAATATGTTCACGTTGCTAAAAAGTGAAACCCAAACATAATACGTGGGTTAAAAAAATGTATATCAATAAGATAGATGACATTACTTTTTCATTTGTGGGGCCATTAAATGATAGACACTGTTTGTTTAAGAAAATTTCCCGAGAAAATGAGCCGGTCCAATGTCAGATCCATAGGAGATCGACATAAATATTGTAATTGAAACTGTATTTGGGCCAGAGGGTCAAAATTCGCTGCCGATTTGACATTTGATTTTGCGGACCTATTTAGTAGGGTTCCGTTTTACTCTATATTTTTAACGTCAACGTTCAATTGATGTGAATATAAGAAACCAGCTTAACATCTATGCTCTAATCCATGTCTACTACTGAAATTGCAAGCGACCAATCTCTCCAGAAAAGGATTTTTTCCCATTTTTTCTTCATTTTTCATTAATTTAAAGAAAATAAAAAGAGAGAAGGTTTGGGCCTAGTCCAGAATTCGTGCTCATCAATGACGAGCATCTCTGATAAAAAAAAACAATGACGAGCATCAAGTTTCGTGTAATCTTTAGGCCTTGCAGATCAATTCTTTTTTGGAATATAGGAAAATATAGAACGCAAAATAATAACAATTTTTTAAATATTAATTTTTAAAAAATAAAAATTAAGGTCAATTTTTAAAAAAAAAATAAAATATAAGCCATCCAACTCAAAGGTCACATAGCACTTGGTGCTTGTCACTGTAATAAGCATCAAATTTGAACTCATTTGAAGTCTATCCATTCTCTTTTTCTCTCTCCAACTTTATATATGAAAATTGGAGAGAAAAGAAATGAAAAGATCTTTTATCCTAATGTCTGAATAGCAATTTAGGGAGAAATTTCTTAGATAAATATAAGTTTAGATAAATTATCGTTAATGTGATAGTTGTTATTAAATTATTTGGGGAAAATGCAAAAAAAAAAAAAGATTATGTGAAAATAGTTCTATAAATTTTTAAAATTTAAAAACAAATTCTTTAATTTTCACATTCTAAAAAATAAGTCTTTTAATTGGCTTCAGACTTTTCATAATTGACTTGATAAGCTCTCATTTGTCTCCTAATGGCAGCTTATCCAATTTAGGGCATTATAGGTGAGTTTGAGGTGGCATATATGAGATAATAACTTTAATTAGTGTAAAATAGATGAAAAAACTTATTCTTTTATTGTAACAGTTGAGGACTTTTTTTTTTTGAAGGTTCAAAGAGTTATTTGTAAGTAACTCAAATTTAGATAAAGAAAAAATTCTTAGATAAATATGGTCTTAGATATATTAACCTTAAATCTCAATGTGAGAGTTTTTATAAATTATCTGGAAAAAAAATGCAAAAATTTTGTTTAAACTTTTGATCCCTTGCAAATAAATCTTAATGTCCAAAACTGAAACTAAAAAATAAATTTTTTAAGGATATGTTTGGTTAAAAGATATATTAGTAAAAAAAATATAAAATGTAAGTAAGTAGGAGTAAATAAAATAAAAAATAATTATTTTACCCTTACTTTTAAAAAAATATTTTGATAAATAGAATAATCAATGTAAAAGTATAATAAATATTATACAAATTATATAAAAAAATTACGTTCACGGTACAATGAACCAAATGGAGCTTAAATTTCATATTCTAAGAAATAGATCATTTTACCTATTTTACTCTTAACGTTGTTGTCTCATGTATCACTTTTGACTCTTTATAATTAATATGAAAAACTACATTTGTCTTAATGGCAGCATGACCATTTTAGAGTGTTATAAAAGAATTTAAGCTACATATGAGATAATGACTTTAAGGATGAAATAAATTTAAAAGAAAAAACATATTTCTTTGAACGTATCTATTATTATTAAAGTTCAAGGTACTATATATTTACAAAAAACCCAAATTTCAAGGAAGTTTAATTTTGCATTTTTTTCAATGACTTTTCATATATTTTTGACAACCGTAAATTTTAAGAGATTGATCATATTAGCTCGTTAGTAAAATATTGCTTCTATCATATTACAAGCTTTTAAATAGCAATACTAGCAACTACACTTTTAGCTACAAGAAAAAAATAATGTCACATACAAATTAACTAGTTAAACTAATAAACAATCAGTCAAACATTAGCATCAAAATAAATTAGTAAATAATCAGCCATTATAATGATTTGTATAATATATTCATCATCTGGTATAATTTTCTTTGAAACTTGAACAAAATTAACTATTATTTGGTTTCAAATTTTAAAAACTAATTGGAATATTATGAATAAAACATAAAGTCCATCAAATTAAACCATTGTCCTGATTAAGTTTTGCTTCAACCTAATTCTCTACTTCTTCAAGTCCTACGTACAAAGACTAATACAAAACCCTGAAGATATTTGGGCTAGGGTTTTTATTTTCCTATTTCTGATTTTGTTTGCAGCCAGAAGAGGACATAGAACTTCATGGCCTTGGTCTAGTTTATTGAAGGGAAGGGATTTATTGGTAAAAGGACTGTTTTCGCAAGTTGGGAATGGTTGGTCTCTCAAGATTTGGGATGACATGTGGATCCCAAGTTGCCATCGCTGCAAAATTTAGTCTTCCATAATTGATGATGCAGAGAAAGAAAGAAGAGTGGCTGAACTTATTGTGAATGGAAGATGGTAGATGTCTTCACTTTGCTACAAAATTTCTGACCAAGAGAAAGAAGCCATATTTAAAATCCCAATCTCAGATTTTGGAGGCGAAGAAGACAGATTGAGATGGACAAAAACCAAAAGGTGGGGAGTGGACTGTGAAGTCTGGCTATCATTTGCAAGGGAAGTTGCTGTCTCTAAAACTAGTATAAGGCCAAGCTGCTCTTTTTTGCTTCCATCTAAAATAAACTATGACAAGCTACGTGGAAATGGGTGGTACCTTCTAAAATCAAACACTTCATGTGGAGAGCTACCTCAGGAACTTTAGCATCAAATGAGGCCTTATTTAGAAAAAAGTGTGCTAAAAATCCTCTATGTCCTATCTGTAAATTAGGGCCTGAGACAGTTGAACATATGGTGCTGCTTTGCCATGGGGACAAGAATCTATGGTTTGGATGCTATTTGTCTCTGGTTGTGCATGAGAATACAATTACAAGATTTGATGTGTGGTGCAACAATCTATTGAATAATAAATCAGAAACTGGATGATTTTGAAAAGGCTTTGGTGGCTTGTAGGTGTGATGCTGTCTTTCAAGAAGAAAGGGTGTACTCTGTGCGTGTAATTTCAAGGGCTAGAGCTTTCGTTAGTGAATTTTGGAAAGTTAGAGAAGTGAGAGTCAATGTAGTTGGAGTATTTTTTTGACCCTAACTCATATAGAGCTGGGATTTCAGTAATTTTTCCAAATGGTAAGGGGGAGGTTGTTGATGGTTATGGGGGACCTGTGCATATATCGTCGACTTTCATGTCTGAGGCACTTGTTTTGAGGAAGGTTCTCGTTATGGTAGCAAGGCTTTCTGATTAGGATCTGTGCTCTGAGACTTTTGCGAGTGAGTTGTTCTCAGTTTTGAAGGATGGGTATGCTGCAGTTAGCGATTGAACCTGTGCTAAGATTTCGGAGGACATCTTAAGCCTGAAGAATTCCTTTACAAACTCTTCTTTATCATTGATTTCTCGACAAGGTAACAAATTAAGCCACTAATTGGATTGCAGTAAATGCTTCAAAGAGGATTAATCATTTTGGGTGGATTGCTTTACTACTTCTCTGGCTAATATTTTGAGTCGGGATTCTTCTAAAGTTGCTGGTGTTATGAGGGATCGAATTGGGATTGGCTAACGGAGTTATAGTCTCCGCATGGTACTTGATGTTTTATGTTTCTTTTCTGTATGCTTTATTTTGCTGTTGCGGTTGACTGTTCTTTCCTTGTGTTTGTTAATGAGTTTTTTTTTTGGCTTAAACCAAAAAGTCCTATATACAAGATTCAGTTTAATAGTTTATGTGTGCGTGTGTGTGAGAGCAAGACTTAATAAATAAATGAAGATAATTAATATAAGTTTAATCAAGATTCACCGCAAAATACATTAATTAATTTAAAATAATAAATAACTCAAACTACGAATAATTGATACATAACAGCAAAACCAGTAGCTAGTCAACTACACTAGGCCAAAAAAAAAAAAAAAAAGACGCTTACACTATGCAGAAAATCAAAATAACAATAATTGTGTATTTGTATTTGTACATGATATATGATAAGTACATATTTTGCAAGTTTTATATTATGTTTGTTTGGTTTGATTCATGTAATGGGCTACATCACATGAACTTGAATTGGGTCTGCCCAATCTCATATAATGGTAATTTGTTTTTGGGTCTATGCTTTGAGTAGGCCATTAATTGACCATGGGTTGGAAAGATAGCACTTGGGCCAGGAACCCAAAAAAAAAGGTCGAAGAGGCAACTCTTTAAAAATAGCGGCACAAGATTTTATGAATAAAAATTGAAAGAAGAGTGAGTTAGGGGTTGATCTCATGTACAATGCATCATAACCCTGACAATATATATACATATATATATTTGTCACAAGAAAGGTGTAAAGTTTTAGGAGTTGGAAGTAAAAAGAAGCAAAGTAGGGATTAAAATCTAATAATTTACGTTCAAGGGGAGTGCCATTTGAGAGGCAAATCTTGTATGATCAAAAGTCGTCTAATTATTTTAATTTAAATAACATCTCTTCTAAACATAAGTGTTAAGGAGACTTGATATATCTAGATTTAATCTTTCTTTCATCCATTTTTTTCTGTTCTCAATTTTCAAGGCTTTGTATTTCTTTCGTAATAATTTTAAAAAAAAAAAAAAGGAAAGGCAAGAAGGAATTCCAACAAACATATTTAATATCAATTATATATGTAATTTGCAGACATATATATATATATATTTTTTAATTTAATTGAAAACAACAGGAACTACAAAGTAAAAGTCTACCTATCAAGCTGCCAATCACATATTTAGGAACTAACTGACATACATCATATGTTATAAGGATTTATTAAAGTGACCATTAAGAAACACTCTCCACTCTGGTATAGCAGCCAGTACTTGCGATAATATCCTTAATTAAAACAAGAATATTTCCGGAGAATCTGTAATCTTGAACAATGGCATTGAGATATCCAGCTTTTAAGAAGATAGATGCCCAAACATGATGCCCTACAATCAACCAATTCAAGCAAAAGTTGATGGGAACTATGAAACAACATTTATTTTCTTTTGGGGATACCCTCTAGTCCAACAAAGACATTAATGAATGACAATGCCAGATTATCAAAATGGAAGATGTAGACAATGTGTGAACGCTTAATTTTTCACTGAAGCAGCACAAGAATGTCCTGCCTGTGCCTAGTGAAGCTGATATAGTTGAATTTGGGCGTGATGGTTTTTTATTATCCGAGCTCCAGTTAAATCATTTTTAACAAATTGTGTAAGTAATATATCTTGTGACATAACATACTTAAAATATTGACCATGTACGCCACTATTCTGCAGACTCTAAAGTTTGAAATTTGGAGAAGATTTTTTTTTTTAATGGTGCTTGAAATTAATTATTTTATTATCTTTAAGTTATGCACAAATCTAACTATATTAGAAGATGATGGTTGGAGAAAGAAAAACGAGTAAAACCCATAATGAACCGAACTTACCATAGCAATATTTTTAAACTGTGCGTAGAAGTTTTTATCTTCCCTCTATGCTTCATGTCTGCAATCCCATCAAAATTAATAAACTAGGGAAAAAAATTGGGAGAAATTAATATAAATGAATATTACGAACATGAAAATATATAATGTTTATTCTTTTCGTTATCTTTCTTTTTCTATATGATAAAAGAAAATGCACGAAACCCCCTTTATTTTCCCCATTAAATCCCAATTGTTCTAAAATATTAGGGGCTACTCACGCCTACCAACTCTGATACTGAAGTAAGAAGGGATTTAAATTTCATAATAAATATTCTACCAGTAAGGACTATATTCAATAATAAGGCATTTAAAGAAGTGTATCTAACATTAATGGAAGATCATCCAATTAACTTTTATGGCAAAAACTTCCCATTGATCAAGCTTTCAATATCAATCTTATGTATAAATGTACTAAATCGACCACTGCATTCGAACCAAAAGGGGAAAAAAAACGATTTTTGTATTGTAATCACTGTAAGGACAAAATATGACAGTAAACAATAGTTTTACAGTTTGTTTGCTTATTGAAACAGAGAATCTAAAAAATCCTTCGTCCTCTCTACGTTCCTACCAGACAAAAGTTACATCCCCAATCAACCAAAAATGAATATTGAACCTAAAACGGAATCAGGTTATTAAATTTATTTTAATTAAGTTAAAAGTCAAAGTTAAATTTCCTTTTTACAAAACAAAATTAAAGTATGCTGAGAATGAAAAGAAAATAATCATATATGTCACCTAAATTTCAGCGAAATTAATATATTCAAATTTGGAGAGGAAGATAATATCTGTGCGTGTAAACGATAAGGACAGTTCTCCTTCTTACCATCTCAAGGGAAATTTTTGCATGGTAAACATATAATTACTCAAAAGTTTATTTTCATTTTTATTTTCTCGCACTTCTTTCTCATTAATGTGTCTAGCGCAACCACCATACCACATAGTATCCTTTATTCCTGATAACTGTCTATTGCTTTGGCATAGTAAATATTAACTTATTTTTTTATAAAAAGTAAACATTATAAACTTAGATTCATTCTAATTAATTAATATAGAAAAAAGGTATATATCTAAAAAAAATTTATAAAAATTAATGGAACATTAATCATTAATCATAGATAGTACTCAACCTATATATAAAAATTATAATTTTTTTTTTTCAAAGTTTAATGCCGGGGGAGAAAGCTCAGTACATAACATTCAAAGTTTCAAACCACTAACTGAAAGCAAACTATATATTAACACCTACATAAAGTACGACCACCAAATAATTCAAGGGCATGTCCCTCACAATGTGAGCCCTGCTTAATTATCTCGTTATAATGCATGGCGATACAAATACCCTATGCTCATAAAATTGTTGAGACTATAAACAATCATAGTTAATTATATTACAAGTAAATTGGACAAACATAATCTAAAATAAAAAGCTTAAAACTAAATATAGTTATGTGCTTTGTTTTTAAAAGAGGTTTCAAAACATTAAAAAAAAAATAAAGAGGCAGAAAAAGGACAGTGATAATGATCAAACAAATTAACCTAAAACTCACTTCAAATATACGGTAAAATTGTATTATATATGTATAGATGTATAAAATAAAAATTGTTGGAAAAAACTTGTGAAAGTAATAAAACACTGACAATTAATATTCAACAATCTTTTAGGCTTTGTTTGTGTTGAAGGAAAATTCGTTTTTGAAAATAAAAAATTGATATAAAAATTATTTCGTTTTTGTTTTTGTTAATTTTTTATCTTAAATGATTTTTTTTCATTTTTTTGAGATTTAATTTTATAAAAAAAAATTATGTAATCCATTTTCATTTTTTTCAACTAATTATTATAAATTTATTCTCTCCCTCTCTTTCTCTCTCTCTCTCTCTCTCTCTCTCACTGACACATACACATGTATACATATGAATATCTAGACACATCTACACTAGCGTATACACATATGAGTACAAATGTAGATACACACACAGATATATATATATGTACACATGCAAGTACAAACACATGAACATATATATATATATATATATATATGTACACATAAACATGTAAATATGCAGGCTAGTGTGCACATGCATTTATACACACATACCACACCCTTGTGCATGTACACACGTCCATACATATGCTCCCTTCCACATTTATGTGGGTGCCTGCACAAGTGTGCATCTACACACATACACTTATGCACGGATGTATGCAACACATGCATGAATGTGTGTGTGTACACACAAACACATGCATATATACACATGTACAAACACAAACATAAATATTTCTGCGTACAAATTACATCTTGCCCTCTTTGCGTCGCATCACCAACAACTTTATTCTCACTATTATTTATCATTTCTCACATTTTCTTTTTCATGTAATTTAAATAAAAGAAAATTTCAAGAAAATTATAAAAAAAGAACTATTTTCCAACAAAACCACCTTATCATCACTATTATCTATCGTTTGTCACATTTTCTTTTTCATATAATCTAGTAAATGAAAGAAAATTTTTTAAGAAAATTAAAAAAATTAAAATTCTATTTTCCTATCAAACAAATAGAATTTTTTAAAGGCTTTTAAGCTTTTTATTAAAAAAAAAGTAATTTCTTTACTTTTGTGATCAGATTTAGAACAGGTCAACATGTTGAGATTCTTTGCCTGAATTAATCTCCCTCAACAAGCACAAACGTTTTTTACCTGGTCTTGAACAAATTGACTCGAGTCCACATGCTATAACCTCTACTCTAACTTCCAAAAAGAAAGCAGATATTGAAAAAAGGAAGATGTAATTAATTAGGCTGACTTTGAAATTGTACTGATGATTCCCACAACAAGAAACTTCAATCAAATTTGACTTTTGACAGGGTATGTATTTAATGGGAACCAAGGCAACCTTCAATTGCGCCGGTGGTGGACTAAGTCCATTATATATATACGTGTTTTGACTTTCTACAGTATATACTCAATATTCGTCAGCATAGATTAGTTGAAAATCGATAAAACATTTTGCAGTCCTTTGGGTATATGGTATGGGTTTAAATTTTCTTAACATAAAAAATTTGTATTGGCTTTTTACTTATTTATCGATAGACCTTATTTTACGTTGATTTTTATGTCAAAAGTATTAGAGTTAGATGCTGTAGAATGAATATGTGTGAGTATAAGGATAACAAGGAATTTTTAATGTGTCACTAGTGTTGGGTTATGTTTAAAAAATGAGTGGAGAAAAGTTTCACATTTAATAAAATTGGACTAGAAGAAAGATATATAAATAAAAAAATTTATAAAATTAATGTTTTGAGATTTTAGATTAAAAGATAATATTAAGTTCACTTATATAATTTCTTTTAAAATTCAATTTGCTGACTGAGTATTGAATTAATTTGCCTACACTCACTCATAGAAAAACAAGAAATATATACTCAATCTTTTCAAAACCTCTCAAAATCCAATGCACCGACTGATAGTATTGAATTACTTTATCTACACCATCATTTATGGACAACCAAAAAATATATACTCAGCCCCCCTTTGACAGTGCATTGAAAAGTGAAAGTCAAACAGATTCTTGGTGTGTTTGGAAACTCATTGACAAATCATGTTTATATAAAAACTTGAATTTATTGTTTTAGAGAAAACGTGATTTTGAAAGAAATCATCGGATTTCCAAACACGCACTCTAAGATTTGTTGTTTTGGGTGTGTTTAAAAATCTGTTGACAAATCACGTTTATATAAAAACTTGAATTTATTGCTTTAGGAAAAACATAATTTTAAAAGAAATTATTAGATTTCCAAACACGCACTCTAATGTTTGTTGTTTTGATTGCATTTTTTCTCATTTTTGGCATGAGTTTAAAGCAGCGTTTTGCAGGACAATGATGTTATGACTTTTCTACCCTTCTAATCATATAAAGCTGGGATAGAACTTTTGTAAAGAAAGCTGAATGCGAATCAAGTTAAAGTAGATGCTTTATTAATTGAATGTAAAGTTATATTTAAGAAATAAATAAAAAAATACCAGAAGTCTATTTATTTATGTGATACATTATATTTTTTTAATTTTTTCAAATTTTTCTTATATATATTTTTAAATCAAATAATTTTTAGATATTTCTTTTGATTATTATATAATATTTTTATTTTTTTTTAAAGCGAGACCTTAAGGCTAAACAAATTATTATTTTATTACTTTTTTAATTAATTACAAGCCCAAAAAAACTTTAGTAAGAATATTTTGATTATTTACTAGAACTTATTTTTCATTCATATACTATTTTTATCCTACCAAACCAACAAATAGAAAGGCATTTTCTTTTCTTTCCATATCACACCAAGTACAATTTTATCATTTTATTCCACTACAACAAAGAGGGCAATTAATATGTATTAAAATAATACATGTAAATTATTAAAATAAATAATTATTTTTATCATATTAAAATAATAATTTATAAATATAAGTAATTACATACAAATAATAAATTAATTATAATTATATATTAAATAAAATAATTATGTATTAATTATAATTATATATAAAAATTTTATTTTTTATATTTAGATATATTTTAGTCATTTGTTATCACTTACTTTCTTTGCTATTATTATTTCTATCTTACCAAATAAATAAAGAAAAAATTTTTTTTCTTATCATATCCAATACAATTGATTTAATTACATTTCAGTTAGCATTTCTTTTCCATTTCTATCAAAAGAGATTTTGTGTACTAAATGAGACCTCAATCTTTTAAAAAATTGAGAGCCTTCATCCTTAAATTTTTATCTTTGTTTAAAAATTATTATTTGTCAAATAATTGAAATAATATACATCTTTAAACAAAATTCACCTTTCTATAATAACACTTTATATCACTCTGACTTGGCCTATCTAAGGTGAGAGGACCCAATCTGGTGCCATTTCAATTTTCAAGAACTAGCTAAGAGACCCTTTCTTGGTTTGACCTCGTCAATTAATAGGGAAGAGAAGAAGACGAAGACTGTTTCTTCTAGCGGCTAGCTAGGGTTTACTCCTCCCTTAACCTTCTCAAGTCAATGATGACAATTATGTATGGGAGCCACTTGCCTTCGCTCTCAAGGCCATGACAGCTACCACTACATGCATACCCCAATATGGAATGGACTTGTATCATCAAGTATGCCCTGCAACTAAAGGACATGCAGTTTTGGCAGAACTTGGCTCATAAGAATGATGCAAGAGATGAAAAAGATATTGTAAGAAATGAAAAGGATATTTTAACAAAAAATCATAAATGAAACGTCCAACTACCCAAAAAGAAGGTTTGAAAAATGAAACAGAAGATGTGGGTATAATTAATCAAATTATTGCACAATTTAACTTGAGATATACCCAGAGAGAGATGATACCACAACTTAATGGTATGAGAAATTTACATTTTGTTACTTTACACTTTGATGATTGTTGCAAAAAGAAAATAAGCTGGATCGAATATAATTGTCTCAGGAATTATCCCAAAAGGAAAAAAAAAAAAAAAAAAAGGCTGGATGGGAGCTCATCCATATATGGTTTATTTAGTTTTTACCCAGACCTTTTTCAATCTTAAACAAATTGGTATGGATGAGTTTCTAAAAAAATCTTTTCAGATTTTTTTTTTATAAAGAAATCTTAAAAGATTTTTTTAATTTTAAAATATAAGAAACATAGTATTTTTTTTACTTCATTAAATAATATATATTTTTTATCTTTCATTTATTATTATATTTAATATACTTAACAATGTATAATATTTTGTTATGTAAAATAAAAATAGGTAAAATAAAAAAATTTATTAAATTTAAACCTAATTAATAAATTAAACTGATATGAATTATTTTTTTAATATTAATAAAATAATTTTTTATTTCTAATAAAAAAGAACAGAGGTAGTATACCGTTATGCATTTTAATCTCAAATCTTACAGGAAAACCCAAAGAAAATAGGGGAAAAGCCGAACATTAATTATAGAGAAAGCCCAAAACGATATGTCACGAGAATTTTTATTGAACTGGCACAAGAATTATATCATAAGAGATATTATTCCCGTATTAAATAAATAAAGCTGTGATGAGGAATTATTGATCACAGGAACTCAAAAATATCAAGGTAAGACGTAAATAAAAAAGTGCGATGGAGAAAGGGAAATTCTGAATGGCAAGACAAGGACAGGTGGTTTAAATATTACCACAACTACCTGTATACGTGGAGCTAAAGAGACTTCTAGATTCTGTCTTTCTTTAGGCCTTGCTATTCATTGTAAAACACACACACACACACACATATATATATATATATCTATCTGTGTGTGTATGAGAGAGAGAGAGAGAGAGAGAGAGAAAAGATCGTGTACATATTTCCAAACAATCATAATAACTAATGTTATTTTTTTACCTTTTGGGCATGGATGATGAAGAGCCTCTGACCGTTGACAAATATTATTATATACACTAGCACCAAGTATGATGTAATTCGCAAAATAGTTGGTACTTATGAAAGTGTAAAATCACCTCTATTCTGTTTCACTGATTACATTAGATATAGATATATATTTATATATATGACATTAACTAGGATTGATAAAAGAGGACTAAACTATTATTTTTGTCAATCACTTACATATATTTTATATTCATAGTGATTATTGGGGTATTCTCAAATTTTATTCAGACTAAATTTTTTTAGAAACTCTCTAGCTACAAGAAAAATCCAACTTGAGTTAATAAAAGTAAAATCAGTACAATCTGTCTAAAATTATCATTTATTCCGAACTCTAAGTCCTAAACCCAAAAAGCAGTAGTACAATCTGATGCTATTTTCTAAGAGCAGAGAATCCAAGTTAGGGTCCTGTCCCTCGGCTCATTAAAAAGTGATGGAAAAAAATTCTATGCTATTTAATTGATTTTCACTTAAAATTCTTATAAAAAAATTTTACTTAAAATTGAAAGATTTCATTCAAGTTTTTTGGTACATAAAACCTAAATTTTTTTGGTTAATTATCAAGATCACTACTTCAAAACTTGTTATCTAATAAAAAAATTACCCATCTATTTAAGCTGAACCCAATATAACATATCAATTGTATAATATGTATGAAACTTTAGTTGTATGTGATTAAAATGTCGACAGTAAAATTTAGGAATATACATATTTAATTAATATTTACACGATTGACCTTAAGATTTGTGTGAGTTTGTATCCAGCAGCAAGATGTTGTATTATATATCAATATTAAAAAAAAAAAAAGGAACTTTTAGATTGAAGAATGAAAAGTATAAGTCAAAATTAAAACATACCAAATTATTTGGAGAAAAATGGAGCTTGGTTTAATAACCAATCTTCAAACATGCGCAGAGTCTGTAGACCGTAGGATTTAAGCGCTTGAACAGTAATATCGATTTGATCATTACGGCGACGCGACTTGAACCATTGGGTACGTGGGGTCCATTCTGAGTGAGATTATATTATTTATCTGCCACCACGTGGCTGTGTACGGTATTCCGCCTTTTACTTTGTTCTTTATTCTTTTTAGGAAAAATTACGGGGAAATTATAAAATTGTTTTAAAAGATTCACAAATCAAAAATTTTAATTTGGGGTCATCGTAATTTTTTTATATTGTTTAAATTTTTTATCTTTATATTTTTAAATTAATTTTAAAATTTAAAATTATTTAATATAAATATTTTTAACTTAAAGTCATCAAATAATAATTTTATATTTTTAACTAATAACAAACGGGATTTTGACCAGAGTAGGTAACAGAAAAATTTAATTCCGTCAAATGCAACGCTGTCATTTTAAATTCCTGATATACATAACGTAATATTTTTTTAAAAAAATCTTTTAAGGAGTCCTTTTGTTTAAAAAAAAATTTATTTAAGGACGTGTCCTTTTTTATTTTAAAAAAATATTCTTTTGTTCATTTAAATAATTTAAAATAAATTAAGTACACGACTTTTAGTTTAATGCATCGGAGAATTATTTTTATATTCAAATTTTTATATTTTATATTCAAAAAATGGAAAAAAGAATATTTTAATTTTAAAAATTTTTATAACACTTAAATAATTTTTACATAAAAATTTTTATATTCATTTCTTAAATAATTTAATTAATTAAAAAATTAATTTATTTTAAAAAATAAATAAAAGACTTTTAGAAAAATACATTAAAATAGAATCATTTTTATATTTATATTTTTTATTTAAAACATGGTGACAATATTTTAATTTTTAATTTAAAATTTACTATAACACTTCAATAATGTTTATATAAAAATTTTTATATTCTTTTATTAAATTTCTATAAAATAAATTTATGTATAAGTTATTATTATTTTATTATTATATAGATTAAATTATGATAAATATATAATATTTTTATAATAATAATAATATAATACGTATATAATTATTATAGTTAAATATTATGTGGTTGAGTGAGTGTTGTTAAAATTTTTATAATAAATAATTTTAAAACATTAAATGTGTTTTTTAAGTGAAACAAATAATACCACAAATAATAAATTAGTTGATATTAATAAAGTAATAGCTTATAATTTAAAGATTGATGGATAAAAAAATTAATTTTATGTGAAGTTGAATGATATTTTAACTTAACTACAAGTAAAATTGAAATTTAGAATACATTAAATTGTACATATATGTTTACAAAAAATAAAAAGGTTTCAAAAATTTGTTATGTAATGTGTATTGTATTATTGTAATTATAATTTAATAATAATTTTAGTATGGTTTAAAAATAAGACTAAAAGTATTAAAAAATTATAAGAAATAGTTGACATGCAACATCCAACACTGAACACTATTTTTTTTTTTTAATGAATTGCATGGCATGCAAAGTAAAGGAAAGAAAAAAGAGAAATAAACAGCAGAAGGAACAGAAATAAAACTAAATAATGTTTGAGAGGCAAATGGATACCGCAATTACGCTTTCATGCTAATCGACACGAATGCTTCACTTGTTTTTGTGCCATGTCTTTTGTCTTTGCGCAAATTTAATTAAGATTCTTTATCTTAGTCTTAGTACTATAGTCCCACTTAGATGTTAATTTAGAAGTAATTTCCTATGGGTTAAAGTTTGTTTAATTTAATCTTTGTTATTAAAATTTTTTTGATAATATGTTGTTAATGTTTTGTAGCGTCGTTAATTACACGTTATCTTGATATTGTAAATACATGTAACAGCATCATTACGTTTTGTTCATTCATATGTGATAAAATACGTTAGGTAAATTGACATAATTCATTTTTGTTGGGAGAAAACATAGAAGTGAGAAATATAGAAAGTTCAAAAGAAATGACTGTCTGTGCCACATTGAGTTCGTGTTCTTAATCGTTGACCTCGTCGTCGAGTAGGATGGTCTTCGTCTTCTGCCTGCTGTACCTCACCCTCTTGCTCGGTGCCTTCATCATTATTGACCTCATCTTCATCTTCTTCATTCTCATTGTTTCCTTCTTCTTCCCCTTATTAGTAGGGTACAGGATTCACATTCAACTGGGGGGATTGAAGTGAAAGAATTGGCTGATGGGGTGTGATATATCCCGTTTGCTGCGATCCAGTGCATGAAGAGGACCCAGAAGAAAATTCAAAAGCAGACATTGCTTGGTCTGCGAAGATAGGTGTAAAAGGGACAGAACCAAATGGCATGTAAAATGAAGAGCTAACACCTCCAAAATCACCAAAATGCATGGGTGGCATGGAAAAAGATAGACATGCCGTGTCATGATGGGTCTGTATCGCTGTGGAAGAAAAGGGACCTGCAGTTTCATGATGTGTTTGTGTTTGTGTCGATGAGGACGAAACTGGTCCAACGACATAAGAGTGGACTTGCAGCTCTGTGGATGTATGAAAAGAAGGACCAGACATTGCAGATGCAGTGCCAACACCAGGGGTGGAATCACGATAATGTTGATCATCCACCATAGGCTCTCTAGTAGACATAAAATCGCGAGCTCTCTTTGTTGTGCGAGGTAGAGAAAGCTGTGGCCTTGGCAATTAAGGGGCAGGAGGAGCAGCTTGAGAAATTGTCATGTCTCGATGCTGACCAAGTGTATCAAGTATACTAGTACAATCGATGACCACAGCAAGACCTAACGGTGAGTGGTCATCTATAGCAAGAACTCGTAAACGATCAGCAACATCAGCCTGTCAAAGAAAATTGCAAGTCTTACATATAATAAGTATAAAAAAAAATTGTAATAAAATAAATGTGCTACATCTTTAACAATTACCACAAAACCCTGGGCACCACTCATTGGATGGACCCACCGTCGAGTAACCATCCAATACCATTTCATATATTCTGAAGAACGATCTAGAGGCTCTAATGATATTGGTGTAAGTGATAAAGTATCTTACCAGCTCCACCAAGCATGTATAAAGTTCTCATGCTCCTTTTGCCAGTCCAAATGAATCTTGCCTTTGAGAGTAACTGTATGGACCTCTTCTAAATTATAGGGAGCATGCGGTATTGGCTGCAATTGACCAAACTGTCGTAAAACACGATCAGCATGATGCCACTCTACAATATAAAAGGAAATAAGTGGCACAGATGCAAGCCAAATATCTGAGGAGACCAGGCAATAGTCAGGTATCAACTAGCGTACATTATCTGCATCATATGGACGCCATATGATCTACAAATAACGAAATAAATATATAAGGATATAATATAACTAAGGTAAGTAAGCAACAAGCTAGTAGGAAGTGTTTTAAACCTCATCAGCTCTCATCTGGTCTAACAATACTCTGTAATGTTGTATTGCTAATTTTCTCGGACGTGGATGTTGACCCATACGCCTCCACCTATAAGGTGTAAATGGAAATAGTTGTTAATCCTGATTTATATAAGTAACATGAACTACGTAGTAGGTATTTAGCTTGCAATAGGATTCATACCTGTAAGCAAGCAAGCGGAGGGAGTACATTGTACACATCAAGCTGAAGGTCTGGAGGTGGGGGCCTTTCAGGGGCTAGCCTAGGAAACCGATCCCAGGCCCACAAGTGAAGTAATGTTAGACAGCCACTAATATTGACCTCCTTGTAATCAGTGGCATTGCACAATTCTCTATAAAGGTATGCCAACACTGTGGAGCCTCAACTGAACTGACCTGCTGCTTGGAAGTCTTGAAGGAATGTCAGGTACATAAGGGGAACTCTATGTCCTGACCTGTCTGGCATGAGGACTCCACGTATCAGACGTAATATATAGGCACGTGCAAAATATAGTATGTCATTCTCATCTGCATTCTCTGGAAGTGCCTCAAAATGATTGGCGAGCCAAGTAATACTAAGTCTCTGGCCATCAAACTCTTCCTCTGGGGGCTCAATCCCAAGAAGAATCCCATAAACACCTCACCAATTAAAGTTCAGTGAACCAGCGATAGGGAGACCTGCCACTGGAAGACCTAACTGCACTGCTACATCCTGTAACGTAATGGTACACTCACCCTGCGTTATATGAAAAGTATGTGTCTCAGGCCGCCATCGCTCAACAAGTGCTGAAACAAGAGCCGTATCAAAATCAAGTGCTGTGAGACGAGACACCCCATAGAAGTCAGCAACTCTAAGATGTGGCACTATAGCTGGCGGAGGAGACTTTAATCGTGGGCCATGTGCAACTCGACGTAGTCGGAAAATGCGATTTGGCTGTTAGACAATAAAAATTAAAACCATTTGTAATGATGGAATAAAAAAAGAGAAAGAAATGTACTTGTTATAATATAATAATAACATACCCTGTTCAGCCATACTGCCTGAGAAACGTGTCTGGTCTGCAAATACAATAATGATTCGTCCTCTAGGCCTGGATGAACAATGTGCCTCAGGCCTGACATAATTCTATACTGTAAATGGTACAAGATCATATTGAGCTAAAACTTATAGTACGATATTTGATAAATATATAAGTTAATTCGTAATAAGCGAACTCCTAACAAAGCATATGATAAAACAATAACATAAATAATAGATAGGAACAAAATGAAGTGGATTGAATAATATAGAGCAGCATCTTTGATAATAATAGTAAAACATGTAACATCCACTGTTGAATAGTTCATAATCATATAAGCATCACATGGAAAATTACATAGCAATACAATGCAGCTGCAATCTACCAGCTGAAAAAAAAAATGACTAGCACAGTAAAAAGCTATGTGTTCGGGGGGCAACGAGAGGGACAAGTCGCACGGTTATAACCCGTCTGCCTGCACAAAGCACATCGTGGCATATCTCTTGAGGATTCCTGCCAATCCATTTCATTTCGAATTCGACTTGCCTTGGGTCGACCTTTGTCGCGTGTCAGTGCAGGATTTAGAATAAGTGTTAGCCCTTGAACCTGGGGCCAGTACACTTCACTTCCAATGGGATGAAATTTATTCTCATAAGCCTTTAAAATAGTCTCTAATCGAAACACTTGATCTATATACTGTATATAGTCTACTCGAACGTGAGCACAGGCTGCTAATACGTGCTGACAAGGATATTTCAAAGCGTGAAATTCACCACAATCATAAGTATGGCTGATTAAGTTGACTTTACAAGATCGGCCAAATTGTTGATTAGTTGGATCATATGGCTCCTCAACCTCAAATGTTGACCCACGTCTATCAAATCCACGAACTGCACATGTTGATGCTCTTCGAATTCTGATTGCCAACTTCAATCTGATATCCTCAGCTATAACTTCTCCTGCTTGAAGTTGTGCAGTTGCCTTCTCAGCTCGCTGGACCCAATACTTGGTTAATCGATAGAATGTTGCTCGAACCAACCCGAGCACAGGTAAGAATCTAACCCCTTTAAAAACTGCGTTTATACTCTCTGCTAAATTTGTTGTCATATGACCCCATCGTTTTCCATCAACATCGTACGCCCGACACCATTGACCCTTAGGTATCTCCTCAATCCAATTAGCTGCGTGTGAGTCGAGTCGTCGTATGTGAGCTAATTCTTCATCAACTTTGCACTGCTCATACAGATAACTTGGACATAAAAAGGAATGAAAAATAGTAATTTTGACAAAATTGTATCATCATACTAAACGAATAATTATAAGGTTATATGGTAATAAGATATACCAATTTTTGTGAACTGTTTTTTAAGCCACTGAGTCTAAATTTTTTGTTGATGTTGCTAGCCAAATGTCGAAGACAAAACATATGATAAGCCTGTGGAGGCTGCCACCCTATACTCTGGTTGGCTACGGCAGCTAAGATACTAGCATGACGGTCAGAAATCAAGCAAAGCTCATTTTTCTCTTTCACCACATGTGCTCGGAGATTAAACAAAAACCATGCCCATGCATCATAAGTTTCCCCCTCTACTATTACAAAAGCAAGTGGAACAATATTCCTCTCACCATCTTGTGTACTTGCAATTAATATGGTTCCTTTATATTTGCCGTAAAGGAAAGTTCTATCTATTTGGACCATTGGTTTCAGGTAGTTAAATGCCTCAATGCATGGTCTAAATGTTCAAAATACTCGATGAAACATGACAGACTCACCATTAGCAACGCTAGCTGGTACAGGTTCCTTATACATTAAGTCATGGTAGGAATCCGGCATAAAATGTTGAACAACAGCCAGCCACCTAGGCAACAAAGCATACGACTTCTCCCAATTTCCAAATGCATGTGAGATGGCTCGATGTTTGCCCTTCCAGGCCTTCTTGTATGTGACATTATACCTAAATATCGAATGGACCTGCTCAATGACCTCTCGGATTGACACCCCGGGATTCTCAGTTACCATAGATACAATGTATACTGAAATAACATCAGAATCTAATTTTGGGTGATCCTGCGACAAAGATGCTAAAATACATGTATGAGGCCCATTGTATTTTGTTATCTCCCAATGATTTTCTTTCTTTCAGTAACAGGCTCTAACCCTCCATTTACATAACCCCTTTTCATATTGAAGACACCTGTATTCTACATATTTTTTAGAGGAATGGTATACCTTAAAAGTGTGATGTACACGAACTGAATATATCTTCATTGCTCGACGAAAAACGTGCTGATCATTATATAGCATGCCCACATGTAATTCTTGGCTATCATTCATGTTTATCATTGCTTCCTCCATTTCAGCATAATCAGAAACTCTTGCACCATCTACAGCTACTTGTCTAAGGAATGCAATCGTTGAGTCATCATAAACATTAATGGGAGCTGCTAGATTCAGGATGGCATCCACACAATCAGTATCTTCATCATCATCTGTATAACCATCGTCCTGACAATCATAAGGAGTAGCATCATATTCATCCTCTACCTCAAATTTATCTATTATGTCCTCTGTCTGTTCTGAAGGAGAAAGGGGGGATCCAATTGATTCATGCAACAAATACGGGTGTGAGATATCATCAACTGGCAAACGAGATGAACTCGGATGAGAGGTATAGTCAATCGAACCAATTGGTGGATATTCACCACTACTTGTAAAGTACGTCATAAACAGGGCAGGCTGCTCGTGGGTGACATTACCGTGGCTGGATGATGGAAGGGGATCTAGCATATTTTCAACTGTGCCTTGAGTTCCAACATTTAAGTTAATGTGTCTCGATGATATTTTTGCATACAATTCTACTGAACCCAATTGTGGTGGAAACTTTGCATTTGCCACCCACATAACTTGGACGTTGACGTCCTTCCTTAACGTACATGCTCGATATTTTGCGGGCCTCAGTGACACTGGATGTCTATATACTAAGTCAGACACATATTGATTTGAGTTCAACTGTAACTGTTCGGCAACTTCTTGTTTTAACCTTTCTAGTGAAATGTTATAATCAACCGTCATTACATCAACTGTATCTGCAATAAATGTTGCACCCTCTTCGGTTTCGCATATTTACAAGTTTACATATATGCATATAACCTCCTTTCCGTTATTCATGTTGCCTGCCCAAACAATATTATTGCTAACATCCAAACTAGAGCAGAAAAATTAAAACTTATTATTTCATTACTATTTTATATTATACTGAAATGTTGACTTTTTTTTATTTTATTCTTTTTCACTTTCATTTTTCTTATTACTACACTTTCAAAATAGATATTTACAATTTTTTCCTTGTTATTTTTTCTCATATCTATCCTTTAATATCTTTCTTTTTCCCCAACATTCTTTAACATTTTTTCCGTCTAATTTTTCCATATCTTCATTTTTATTTACCATATCTCTTTATATTTTTTTCAAAATAACATTTATTATTTTAGATTATATTTCAAAATTTTAGATTAATGATTCAAGAATTTTTAATTTCAAATATTTTTAAAAGAGTTTCGAACACAATATTTCGATTGCTTGAGAATATTATAATTAAGACCTCAAATTAAAAATATTGATATTAAAGGACCTTAAATTTTAATCTTATAATTTTTTAAAATGATTATACAATTTCATATCTTAGATTTATAATCTATAATTTTCTCTTATTTTTTTTATATCAAATACAATTTACCTTCGTTTAATATATGACTTAACTATTACACTACATCCCCTTTTAAAATTCACACTTTCATAATATCTTTTTTATTAGAAAAATTGAAGATATTTGTATAAATAAATATATTAAAACAATTAATATGGATATCAATCATAATGATTTAAATATAAGAAAAAATTGAAAATATTATAAAAAATAATAAATAAATAGTTTTAACAAAATTAAATGTGAAATAAGATTAAAAAATAAAATTATTTTAGAAGAATGAAAGAGTATTGTTTAAGAAAAATTAAATAACAATTCTTTTAAACTTGGTAAAATATTAAAAAAAAATAAAATACTATTAGAAGAAATTAATTTCAATTTTTTAAAAATTGATAATTAGTAATAAATTTAAAAAAATGACATAAAAAATTTAATGAATAATTAATATTAAAATAATAAAAATTGTAACTAAAATATGAAAACAAAAGTTACAATTTTTATTTTAGTTACAATTTTTATTACTTTTTTCATTCATAATTTAGTTAAAAAATGAAGAATTTTTTTTTATATTTTACTTATAATTTTTATTACTTTAATATTAAGTTCAATATTATTTAATCAGCCTACTTAATTACTCATGAAAACCACAATAGTTTCCACTTGTTGTGTGTTTGAGCATTGTATCTAGTTAGCTGTAAGTTCATGCACGCACAAATAAATTTAACTTGCATTAGATGAAACAAACTAATATTGATAAAGTATGGGTTTATCTATTTCTTGTTAATTAATGGAATTTACGTTAAAGTTAAGAGTCATGTATATGCTAATGCTTCAAACCTATGAAATATCTATATTTCTTAGTACAAATTGTAACTAAAATATGAAAAAAAAAAAAGTAATAAAAATTGTAACTAAAATAAAAATTATATGTTTTTTCATATTTTAATTATAATTTTTATTATTTTAATATTAAGTTCAATATTACTTAACAAGCATACCTAATTATTCATTAACATTTTTATTACATTTTTTTAAATTTATTACTAATTATCAAGTTTTAAAAAATTAAATTTAATTTCTTCTAATAGTATTTTATTTTTTCAAATATTTTATCAAGTTTAAAAGAATTGTTCTTTAATTTTTCTTAAACAATACTCTTTCATTCTTCTAAAATAATTTTATTTTTTAATCTTTTTATCAAGTTTCAATTATTTCACATTTAATTTTTTTAAAACTATTTATTTATTATTTTTTATAATATCTTCAATTTTTTTTATATTTAGATCATTATGATTGATATCTATATTAATTTTTTTAATATATTTATTTATACAATATTTATATTAATACATCTAAAAATAAAAATAAGTAAAACTTTAAATTTTAAATTTTAAAAATTTATATTTATTATATAAAATTAAATAAATCAAAATTAAAAAATTTAAATTTTAAAAAATGGGTCACGGTGGCTAAGCAACCTATTTACTTATTATTTTTTATTAAAAAAAAAAGGGGTCACAATTTTATAGCAATCGTGACCCCTTCTATTTAAAAAAAAAATTTATATATTGTATCTCAGGAAATAAGAATGATAGCTGGATATTTAAAGAATTTAAAATTTTTGTTATTATTTTACAGTTAAAAACCCAACATTTCTCATCACTTTTTTCCTTTTTTTATAATCTTCTCCTACAACATTTTTTCATAATATTTTTTTCAATTTTTTTTACCAATTATAGCATTTAATATTTACATACTTCTTTTATACTGTAGTAATTTTTTTAAAAATTTATTATTTTTCAACCGTTACCACATATTTTTAAAATTTATTTCATCTTCTTACATTAAAAAATATAAATTATTTTTTCTTTTTTGGCTATTTTATCCAAATCTTACAATTTTTTTTTTCAATCACAACTAAGTTTTTATAACATAAATATAAACAATCATTCCATAATTTAATTTAATCACATACATAAATCACAAATATTTAATATTAAAATGACAAAAAATTTATATTTTTAATAAAAAAAATTTATATTCAAAACTTTCATACCAGATCAGAATATCAAGGACCATTTCTGCTTGTTATCTTTCTTTGCTTGTAAAAATTCTGGGACCACTTCTTCCTCTACTTATTTTTCTTCCTCTAAACTGATCCAAAATTAAAGGAAGTTATTATCTCTGTGCCAATAAAATCTTTCTCACTCTCAAAGTTGGATGAAGGAAGCAGGCATCAACCTAAAGGCACTACATGAAGCAGACGGAGAAGACAGAAGTAGCATGGAATGGAAAAAATGGAAGAACGAAGGGTCTGGGGGAAGAAGAACAGCGTACACATTTAAAGAGAAGAAAGCCAACGGTTCAAAAAGATAGATAAATATTCCGTCCTCTAAGAAATTGCCACGTGGCAGCGTAATTTGGTTTCACCAATTACGCATTGCCACGTGGCATACCTTATCTGCGTGTCAGGGTCAGGCATTTGACCCTGACACGCAATACAACCGTGTCCCTTCTTTTACGCTGTCCACCCTGACACGCAGGACAGCATTTATGTATAATTTAAAAAAAAAAAAAAATTGGACATGCCTTAAAAATTTTTTTTTTTTTAAAAAGGACACTCCTTAAAAGATTTTAAAAAAAAATTACGTTATGCATATCAGGAATTTAAAATTGCGGCGTTGCATTTGACAGAATTAAAATTTTCTATTACCTACTCTGGTCAAAATCCCAATAACAAACTGCATAATCTCAAAAATTAAGAATTTGGATTGAGTATATTGGTTGGCTATAGATCTATAATTTACTTTGCTACTTTCATATAGGGTAACTACGATTCCTAGTTGTTCAATGTGTCCAATCTTATCTGATCAAATTAAGTTGGATTAGACAAGATGAAAAAAAAAAAAAAAAGATTAAATTAGCCAAGCCACATAACCTACTTGGATTGGCATGTTTAAAATTTAAAACTCGGCCTAACCTCTAGATATATATATATATATATTCATATTTTTATTCTCTTTTTTTTTTTTTTGACAAATACCATTCATGACCTTGTTTGTCAAAAAGCTTGGCTTCTTTCAATTAGTATGGAGGCCAAATTGGCTTTACTTATTTATTTGTTTATTTATGTTACAAATTTAAAATATAAAGATAAAAATTATAATTATAGAGTAAAATTTTTAATTATGAAAAATATATATTTTAAAAATTTTAACTATACAGTATTGTTAAATTTTTCAAAATATAATTTTTTTCACAATTAAAAATTTTGATTTCGTAATGATAATTTTTATGTTTACATTTAAATTTTGTATCCGAAAAGAATAAAAATAATTAAAAAAACCAAAATAATTAAATTGACCACGTCTATTCAAGCGTACGAATTGAGAGAGGCCAAGCTTGTTTGCGCCGTGTATATTCCCTGAAGCAAATAACGCAAATTGTTCACCTTGACTGTGCGCTGCAAATTCTATGAGGTTTACAATTATAAATTCTTATGGAATAAAATTATGTAGCTGTTCTCTACTTGCTAAATATCTAAGTTACATATATTGTATATATATCCCAATAATGATTTAGAGATAAAACTTTTAGATTGTAATGGATTATTTATATTTAAATTACTTTCTCTTTCGCTAAAATTAAAAGGTAAATTACAATTAAACCAACTCTGATCATAATATCAAACAATTAAAATAATTATTTTCTAAATTTTGCATGCAAATTATATATAGCAATTTTCTTTTTCCATTTTATATTCAATATATATCATATACATGTCGTTCCTATTAATCTTGCTATAGGCACAAAAATAATTGATTATATAGTTGATTTTTAAATACAAAAGGCAATTTCACATAGGGTTTACTGCGATAGAGCTAGTGGTTCAGAAAATAAATTATAAGTTTTAATAGATTGGGGAAGACATCGAAATAGGAGGCAAATATCAGATTACCTAAATGTAATTTCCTAACATTTTTTTGAATATTAAAGACGCTTAAAGCTTCATCCTAAGAAGGATCCTATTTAAAAGCTCAAATATGCACTATAAAGTTCTATACTGATTGTTAATTTTGAGTCTTAAGATTTTTTTTTTTTATGTGTTGAGGGGTAAGAGTTGGATAATATTTTTTAAAAAAATTATATACAATTTCTTATATTCTTATTATCTGTTTTTTCAATCAAAATATGATAAGTGTAGGATTCTTTAATTAAAATATTATAAATATATAATATATGATTTTTATAAAAATATTGTATAATTCTCTAATTAAATCATACATTTAAAAAACTTGATATTAAGGGTATGTTTGGTACACCGTATAAGACATGATAGTATAAGCTAATACAATACATTATGAACTTATAACTTGTTTGGTGCATGTAATGTATTGTATAAGCTTATACATCATAGCTTTCTTATACATCAAAATGACGTATAATCTAATCATGCCTTGGGGGGTGGGATTAGGCCTGATTAGATTTTAATGTATAAATACTTATCAATACTTTTCATTTTTAATCCCTCACCTATGGAATATTCCTTGGCTAGATTGGATCAGTTTTAATTAATACTAGTTGAGAGCGGGTTAGTTGGGTCATTTTTAAATTTTTGATAAAAATTATAAAATTATAAATTAACCTTAAAAAAATAAAATTTTTATATAAGTTCTTATAAAATAATTTTTGATAAAAATTATAAAATGACCCTAAAAAATAAAATTTTTATATAAGCCTCTATAAAATTGTATTTTATTATTAAAATTTTTTTATATAAGTCTCTATAAAATAATTTTTTTAAAAAAATTAATAGAACTGGGATAAGCTCTGCAAAAACTAATTTAAAATTAAACTTAGTCTAATTAGTTTAGTATGAGATTAGGTTAAATTGATTTCTTAAACTAGTTAAGTCACTTTTTTTTTAATATTTGGTAAAAATTATAAATTGACTCTTAAAAAATAAAAAAAAATTTATATAAGTCCTTATAAAATTATATTTTGTCCCTAAAAAAATAAAAATTTCATATAAGTCTTTATAAAATTATATTTTAACTATTTAGCTTGATGTAACTAGACGAGATCAAGTCACTCAAGTCACTAGGTTAGTCTAATTGGTTTAGTATGAGACTGAATTAGATTAGTCTCTTAAACTAGTTAAGCCACTTTTTTTTTTAATATTTGGTAAAAAATTATAAATTGACTCTAAAAAAATAAAAATTTCATATGAGTCCTTATAAAATTATATTTTAACTATTTAGCCTAATGTAACCAGACGAGATCAGATCACTTAAGTCATTAGGTTATCATGCATTATATGCAACCCTATTCACCCATACTTTTTTTAAAAAAAGTAATATAACATAGAAAGATATAGTATATTTTTTAAGCAAAGGTTATTTTTGTTAAAAGAGTTAATTTTTATCCTATCTAGTGTTATATAATGCATCATCAAATAAATGATAATATTATCTTATACAATACATTATCTTATACAGTATCATACCAAACACTGCATAGTCTTAAAATTTTATCAGGCTTTATCCTATCAGGCCTTATCCTATCAGGTCTTATACTATCAGGCCTTATTCTATACATCATACCAAACAGGCCCTAAAAGTATAAGAAGCTATACCTAATTTTAATCCTAGTTAAAAATCCCGTGATTTTAAAGATGGGGCTGCATAGAGAATTTGCACTAAGAACACGGCAGAAATAAGGAGAGAAAACCCTTTAAAATATATAAAGAGATTTTAATTTATCAATGGTAAAATAAAAATATCATTTATATATATTCTTATTTTATATTTTATCTAATCATAAATAATTTGATTAGTGTAAGTATTATTTTAACATAATATTAATAGAGAGGAATAACGCCAGGGTAAACCTTACTACATCAATTCTGTCTTGTACTCAAGTTTCAGGAAGCTGTAATGTACAATCTTACTATACATATATATATATATATATATGTATATATATATGTATATATATATATATATTTCACATTAATTAATATAACATATATATATATATATGTTAATGTGAAATATATATATATATATATATCACATTAATTAATATAACATATAAATATAAATATGATGTACGTACTACTGAAATTTCTTTACTGTCATATATGCAGTAGTTATAAATGATTTTAAAATTTATAATATCAATATTTTTTTCATTTGTAAGTATTATTTTTTTCAATTATAATTTTATTTACATGTAATTTTATCTTGCGGAAATATATATGTGAATCATACGAGTATAAATCTGATCCTTAAAAAAATTCTTCAAATATTTTGTATTGAATTTTTTTAATAAACATAAGACATATATAGAAAATTTTTTGAAAAACAATATGTGATGATTAGTCGTAAGTAATTTTTAATTATTGTATACAAAATTTTTTAGATAATTTAATGATGAATTGCTCAACCTTTTGAGAGATAGAACTTCCCATAATAAAATCTTAGGAGTTATATACAAGTTCTCTTCTTTTAGTCTGAAAAGACAATGCCTCCTCCACCCCGAAAAAAAAAAAAAACTACAAAGTAAAAATCACATGGATGTGTTTCCATTGTGAGGCCCCCGATTGGAGGTGAGAGTAAATGGTATCAGAAGGAAAATAGAAATAGTGTAAGCTGCTGGAAGGTGCAAAATAATAAAGATGGAAATGGGTCCAAAAAGAAAAAAGGTGGAGGGGGGGGGGGGGGGGTAAGGTTGTACATGAGTAGGGTCGAGTTGAATATTTAGTAGGCCTGATACCCTATTTGATTAAGATATCGAGCTTATTTTTATGCTCATAACCCGACTCGGCCTGAACAAGCCAAATTCTAGAACAGATTAGGCGGGTTAAGGCCCCTCGAATTTTTTTTATTTTTTAATAAATTGATACTTGTAATATAAAAATATCTTTTTACAGATTCATAATTATATATTTCAAAATAATAAACTTTTAAAACTTTTATATTTTTATTAGTAATAAAAAAATAGTCTAGTATTATTAAACAAAATATAAGTTATACTAGCATAATTAGTCTTAAATAAATATGTATATTTTTGTTATTCAACAAAAAAAAAATCAAGAAGGTTACACATCAATGATGAAAATAATTAAAAAGTAAGAAAAGTTTGAGTAGGTAATAAAAACTACAATATGTAAAGAGAATCGGCTGAAATAAGAATTATATACAGTATTTTTAAAATCGGACCGGTTATTGAACCGCTGAAGGCACTGGTTTATGGTTTATTGGTCGAACCGCGGTTGAACCAATAATAATTAAATGTATATTTTTAAATTTTATATATTAAAATTTTAATATAACAAATAAATATTAGTAAATTTTAAATATTTGATTATTAACTCAGTATTTCTTAAAATCTTTGAAAAATTATTTTTTAAATAAAAAACAAAAGCTACTTATAATTAAAAGTTAAAAGTATTTAATATTAAAATTTTAAACTTCTTAAATTGTGTTAAACTTCCATTTATCATTAAACAATGGTAATTTTAGTCAAATATTTTTATATTTAAGAGAAATGTTATCATGAGACAGGACATAATAAGGAGGAAATACAAAAAATAACCAAATATATACTTTTTATTTATTTCATATTATCTTTTTTTAAAAAAAATTATATTTTAGTCCCCTCTTTCTTTTAATATTTTTTATTTTTAATTTATCAAATTTATTCAAGATAAACTATCCTATTATATAAGAAAAATTCAAAAAAAAAAAAAAAATTAGGTTGACCGGTTCAAACCGGTTTTCAGGAGGTCTAATTTGACCGGTTCAGCCAATTTTTGACCGGTTCTTTAATGGACTAATTTTCTGAGCCAACCGAATCGGACCAAGGATCGGTTCCCGGTCAAACCGGCCGGTCAGCTTCGATTTTTTAATCTTTGATTATATATATATATAAGATGACAAGATGTTAATAATTAAAAAAAAAATAACTATTAGGGTAGGTTGGGTAGAACATGCCTTCGTGCCGTGGTTCAACCCGACTTGATATAATTTTGTTTAAAATTCTATCCATTTATATTTTTGGCCTAATCTGGTTAAAACCAGCTAAAGTGGCTTCCTAGGGCGTATCGAGACAATGAACACCTTTAGGGGGGAATGTGGGCAAAATGACCAAAATGCCCTCCAATGCCACTTGGATTAGTGCATCTGCCACCTAGAATGCATTTTTGCTATGTTGGTTTTGTTTCATTAACCTAAATAAGTGTTGTTAGGATTTTGAATAAAAATATGAAGTGAGAAAATTTGTTGCACAAAATTAAAAGACTATAAATTTTTTTGTCTCAGTTTTACTGTTGAATGGGATAAATTGTATAATTTAAGGAGGTTCTTATAATTGTGAACAATTATTTATGCGCCATCACATGGGCATATGGTATTTTGCTTTGGATTTAATTAAAATAAAATTGTTTTAAGTTTTTACTACAAGATTCTTTAACAACCATATGATATATAAAGAATCCTATATAATAAAGCTTGATTTTGTTGACATTGTTCATTTACTATTTATAACATATTCATTAACCAGACAAGTGATCTATAATTTTTTGCATTATTTTTTGCATTATTTTTCACAATTTTTTTCCCATTTTTTGTTTCTTTTTATTTTTCATTTATTTAAATTTAAATGGGGCTGTTCCACTCTAGTATTGTTTTAAAAATTCAATTATTTGATATTAAACTGTAAAAAATATTTGTTTGATTTTTTTTACTAAATAATATACAAATATACAAATTTTTGTTATTTAGTTTTGATTGCTCCACCTAACTGTCCTCTCCCAAATAGAAAAACACTTCACAAAAAGACAACCATATGGGCGCATTTCAATCGTGTGGCCCGCGGTTGACGAATCCTTCCCGCTGGGCGGTTAATTTGTCATAATCAAGTAATAACTTCATAAAGGTCCCATTTGGAGTTTTTGGTTTTCTTTCTCAATATTCTATTGAAAAGTACTTATGTGTTCTATATTTTTTCCCCCGAAAAATAACTTCATTTATAAGATGGAAGACAGATTTAAGCATATATTGTAAAATAGTAATTTTCTGTTGAATGTGTAAGTTGACTAAAAATACATATTCATGTTGATTCTTATTATTTACTAAACAAATAATTTAAGTTAACATGCATTTTTTTTTCTACATTTTGAGTCATATATAAAGAATTCTTTTCATTTTCAACAGTTGGTCATGGATTTTTTGGATTTTCAATTTTATACAAAGAATCTCCTTTCGTTATTGATTCCATTAAATTACCAACAAAATTCATACATGACATGCGAACTAGGCTTTTTTTTTTTTTTTTTTTCAGTTGGTATCTAGTTACATTATCAATTTTCTCTCTCTTCTCTTCTCTCTGCCCTTTGTCTTTCCTCTTTTTATTTGCATATGCAGACTTGATGTCATGTTTGTGGAAAGATGACTAAGAAGCCTCAAGATCTTTGAAGATCTCTAAGTGAAAGCGATCAATATGGCGCTTGAGTTCATCAAGATGCGTAAAAGCCAAGTAGCCAGGTCCTTCAAATTGGAGATATTGCTTAGAGCCTTGAGAGGTTGAGATTTGGTGAAGCCAACCATTGATTTCTTAATGTTTTTGGAGGTCGAAGCCACCAACTTTGGAGAATCCTCTAGTCAAGAAGATCTCGGTGACAACATTGCAAGAAGCTCAACCTTCATGACCCTACTCTTTTCCTTCTTCAATCCATGACTTCTTATTCTTTTGCCTTTGTCTTCATTTCCAAATAGAGAGAGGAGAGATTGCATCTCCAAGATGTCACGCTTATGGAGAAGTAACTGAGAAGCCTCAAGATCATTGAGGATCTTTGAGTGAGAGTGATCAATGTAGTGCTTGAGTTTATCAAGAAGTGTAGAAGCTAGGTCCTTCAAATTGAAAATACTGCTTAAAGCCTTGAAAGGTTGAGATTTTGTGAGGTTGTAGTTGCTTTCTTAATGTTCTTGGAGGTCAAAGCTGCCAACTTCAAAGAATCGTCTAGCAAAGAAGATCTAGTTGATGGCGTTCCGAGAAGCTCAGCCTCCATGACTTTACCCTTTCCCTTCTTCAATCCATGGCTTCTTTTTCTTCCACCCTAGTCTACATCTACACATAAAGAGAGGAGAGAGGTAATGTAATTAGATGTTAATTAAGATTAAAAAAATCTCAGTCACCATGCCATGTAAGTGGGAGTTCTTTGTATAAAATTAAAAGTTTAAGAGAGTTTGTTGTCAACTTTTAAAAATAAAAAAGTTTTCTATATATAACACAAAATTTAGGGAAGTTCTATGCATTTTAACCAATAATTTAATTATTAATCCAATCAACATATAATTTGTTATTATATTAAATAAGAAACCATTAATTTGTCACTTTTTAGATTTTCCCTTCATGAGAAAAAAATCAATCATTAAAAAGATTAAGTTTATTTAGCGCACATTATTATCAAATGATTATATAGATATTAACTTCGGCTACTCCTTTATAATAGTTAACTTGAATTTAGCTATACATATAGACTTTATTAAACAGAATTAGTTTATTTGCTTTAGATTGTTATATTAGTGTTTGTACTATATATGTTGACATTTTAATAAAATACTGTTTTTAAATTTTGTTGACCACATATTTATATAAAAAAAAAATCACCTAATATAAATATTATTCAAATAGTGCAAATATCTATTTCGATACCACACTTCTCCCTTGGGCAAAAGTTTGGATTCTCATCGACCAAACGCAGCGTTTGACTTTGGAAAACTAGCCAAGGCTATGGAAAAATCACCTAGTCTAGTACAGATTGTCAAGATAAGGCTCTTGCCAGGCTGTACTTCCTTTCATTCCCGTCAATGGATACGTTTGACTAAAATATATTTTTTCATTCTTCTGATTTTACAGAGTCTTACTTTGATTCCCTTAGTTGCGATAACGTTGCCTTTTTATCCGTCGAAACGATTTAATTTTATACATCTATCATATAACTCATGTAAAATTTAACATTAGGCTTAACAATTTGTTGATTTTTATAATATTTATTTATCAAATGTTAACTTGTATTTAGATTTATTGTTTAAATTAGTAAACTAGTAAATTTAATATTAAATTTCAGATAACAATGTAACAAAGGGAAAAATTAGATTATTTTAGAAAATATATAAGAAGTCAACATTATTTGTTTTTGAACTGAAGAAACCAAATTAAAGCTTATATAAAGTTAGAAGGCTAAAAAGCATATTTAAACCAATACATTTTATACTTATTTTTGTGAAAATACATTATATTTTATTTTTTAAATTTGTGTCCTCAAGTATCAACGATGAGATATTATTGACTTAAAAAGTAAAACAAATACCTGATTACAATGTAGGCATCAAAAATTGAAATGAAGAGAGGGTGCAAGATAAACATGAGCGTAGTAATTATGGGGCATTGGCATGCAGAGAGACGTGGCTCATATAATAGAAGAACCATAATAACTTGAAGGCAGAGGTCGTGTGCTTTGCTTAATTTGTATGACAATCGAGAAATTCACTGCTGTGTGTTGAATGGGATTCTTATTTCGTGGCATTCCTACCTAACCCTTTCATTATGAGATGGCTTGATGATTTTTTTAGCCTCTATAATAAAATTTTTTTTGAATTCGTCTCAAACATTATAACACCCATTTCTCTGTTTCTTACAATTCAAATGTTACAAATAAATGGCATGAATGGAATTAACTAAGTCGGTATAAAAACATCATATTGTCTTAATAATTTGATTTCTATTTTTTAAAGGAATACTTAATTAGCCCATTTGAAGATAAATACTCTGACTGTGATAATAAAAAATTATAAATTAATAAATTTACTTTGTATTTATCCAAAATATTTTTTATGGATTTAATTTAAATGCAATTTCTTATATTTTTGCTATTTATTTATTCAATTATAATATAATGAGTATATTTTTTTAATTAAACCAAGCTAAGTATATAGTTTAATTAAAGAAATTATATATTTGTTTGCAAAAATTATATACTTATCATGTTATTATTAGAAAACCATACAATTGTTATATTTTCATTAAAGAACTTAATATTAAAGGTATTAAAAATTGTATATAAGTTTTTTTCTCTTTTGCATATTTATCCAAGAGTTAGTTTGGTTGCTATATTAAGGGATGACATCTTTTTTTTTTTTTTTCAATTTTTATAATTCAATTTCTCTTCATAATTGAAAGTTAAATTTTAAATATATTAAACCAATGCAGAAGAGTTCACCATTGGAAATAAATACTCCAAACCATTAATGTCCTAAGAAATTTATTTGACAAGGAATTGAAGGGGTTAAAACCTGGACACAGTTCTCATCAATAGATCATAGCTGGGGTTTTGTCACATCTTTTTTTTTTTTTGGTATTAGGATAGCCATTTTTAAAAATCACGATCGTTGTCTTCTCAACGCAGATAGATGGAAAAAGAAAGAAAAGGCCGACGAGAATATACAGATGGATGCACTTCATCAATATATTTTTTAAGGATTTGAGAAGCTTGAAGAGGGTCATAAATTAGGGGATGGATGCCGTGAGTCACAGGCAGGTATCATGTTTTCCTGGAATTTATATTGATCATACCTTTCTACTTAATTTCTCCTCTCTATTAAATGTCTTCTATACGTTCAACAATTATGGTAAAGGGCTAATATATTGTACAAATTTGTTTCCTTCTTTATAATTGACAATGATACTATATCTTTGACAGACTCGTAATTTAATGCCAGATCATTATTGATGATCAACGTTGTTGGCTTCATCTATTTCACTAAATATTTTCGTAGTTTCTACATATTCCTTTCCATTACATAGTATATATATTTGTGTATGCACTTTAATTATTGCCTATTTGTAAAATATGTCATAACCAATTATTACGGCATGTAATAATTACATTATTGAACCAGGAAAATTTATATTCTCTCATTTAATAATTATATGATGTGTCATGATATTTTCAATTGATGACAATGGAGAATCAACGTATGATCAAGGCATTTTTTCAAAGGCATAGACATCTATGACGTAACGCAAAAAACACACATTATGAAATTAAGCCATGGCCTTATGGATACGAAGAACCCATGTAATGAATGAATTGAAAAATATCCCTAGCTCCTTTTTTTGGTAGACTTTGTGGGTATAGATAACTATATATTAATTAAATGCGTCAAGATATATTTGTAAAATTGTTCGAGGTCTAATCAGGTCTTAACGTGCCACGTGAAGAAATTTGACACCATCCTTGATATAAGGAAAAGAGTGATGGAGAGATGTGTAACTATGAAGAGTCCTTTTTTATTTAATAAACGTGGGATGATAGCATGCAAAGCGATTAAAATGATGGCTAAAATGTCATGTGAAAGGACTTGATGCAAACCAGCACACACACACACACACATATATATTTGGTTTTATGGTAAAGGTATATTGGATCTTGGATCAATTTGTGCATCAATCGAAATTGGGTTCTTCTCCAATGATTTAAAGGTGCATCATCATATTAACTACTATGTATTTAGGATAATAAATTTTATTATATATATATATATATATATATATATTTGTTTCAAGATTTGAAGTAGTCAAGACAACGAATACATATTCATAACTGCCCAACCCCTAAGTCTTAGATATGTGAAATGTTTTACTAGATGAATCCAGGGGGGCATTTTCTTTTCTAATTTTTTTAGTGCATATAATACTATAAAAATTAAACTAATTATGAGAATATCTAATTAAATTTGCTACTCTAATAAAATAAAATGCAGATAATACTATAAAAATTAAACTAAATATGAGAATATTCAATTAAATTTTTTTGATAAAACAAAATGCCACTTACCTCTCGGAATATTTTTTTTTGGGGCGAGCCCCATGCAAATTAATTGAGATACCATTAATTCCACAAATGCGGTTATAATTAAATTGATAACATTAATAATTAATAATATTGAATATTTGTTCATGTAATAAATAATTTATACACCATGCAAAAAAAAAAAATCATAATCTTCCATCTCTAATTTTCGTGTGGGTGTGTGTGTGTGTGTATAATTTTCTGAAAGAAAAATCATAAGGTGATAGAATTAATGTGGATAGGTAAATTGAATATGGTATGAGAGCAAAAGAAAAAACTTATGGGGTGGTTTGGTAGCCGTCATTCGTTGCACCATCAACTGGATAGAGGGAAAAATGTATACACCAAAAATATGCTCTCTATCCCTCTCTCTCTCTCTCTCTCTCTCTCTCCCTCTATGGCAATTACACCTCCTTCGCCCACCATTAAATGCATTTGCACCCTCTCAATACTCTCTGCAATTACTCCTCCTTCTCCTTCCCCACATTTTTCCCTTTCTCTGTCTCTTTTTCCTTCCTCTCTCATATTCTCCCTTCATCTTCTTCTTCTCCTACCACTCACTGGTAGGTGAAATATTTATTCAACCCAACACTAAATTTGAATCAGCATGTCATAATGTTCTAAGATCAGTTTTCTTTTCTTTTCTTTTCTTTTTCTTTTTCTTTTTCTTGAACTGTAATTCTGACATTTTTAGTGGATTGCTCTCTTAGTGAAGCAGATAGCTAGGGCCAAGGAGAAAGGAACGGCTGCTACGCCTGAGAGATAACCGAAGAAGAAGACATTCTAAGCTGGATTCTCCCAGATCTTCGCGGCCGCAAATATATGTTTATATTTTGTTCTAATTTGATTTGGGTTGATTTTATTCTGTCAAAGACTCAAAAGCGGAATATCAGAAAATCGTCAACGCTAATTTCAGTTTAATTTCTTTCTTGCCTTTCGTGTTGTCATATTATACCATTCCTTACGGGTAAGGTCACCGATAAAATCTCAGACCCTTTTTTGATTTGGCAGTCACGTTAATTTCTAGGACTGCGTTTTCTTACTCTTTTTTTTTTTTTAACTTTCTTGCAGTGACCAAAGTGCTTAGTGTCAGAAATATAAAGAAGGACCTCAGAAATCAAGAGGGTACTAAGAGAACTGAAAGGAGATAGTTAGGGCTTTTGGGGTGAGAAATATGCCTGCTGGGATTATGATTCCGGCGAGAAATATGCCCTCCATGATTGGAAGGAACAACAACGTTGGTGGTGGGTTTGGATCATCCTCAGGCCTTTCTCTTGGTCAGGTCGGTGCTTTACTAATTTCCACCTTCTTTCAATAATTATGATTGAGATGCTAAATTGATTGCTGGGTCTAGATTAATTCCCCCATTGTATGATAAAAACTCCAGAAGTCCCACTGTTTTGTTAGTGTGTGAGTTGGTCTCAACGAAGCGAACAGTACCATGAAAATCCTTCTCGATTCTCGCAAAACGCGTTATTCTACTTATCTTTTCGTTGTTTGAAGTTGCCCACTTTTTATAATTGTGTTGATTTCCCAATCTTGTCAATTACACATCTTTTCTACCCAATTTCACCAAATAAGAAAAAAAAAGGGGTTTCTCTTAAGTATATATGTATCTAAGTATGTTAAAAAAATTTTATTTGTTTGTTTGTTTGTTGTCTTGAGTGTACTGTTTTCTCGTATTGTTTGTGTTAGATTGAAAAACCATAAGCCTTGGGAATCTTAAAAGATCTGTTAGAAATGTTCCAGCAGCCAAACATGATGGAAGGTCAACTCCACCCAGTACTGGACATGGTTCCCAACACATCGGAGAGCGACGTTCCTCGAATCCGAGACGACGACTTCGACACCGCCACCAAGTCCGGAAGCGAAAACCAGGAAGGTGGCGCCTCCGGTGACGACCAAGATCAACGCCCCAAGAAGAAGCGCTACCACCGCCATACCCAGCACCAGATCCAGGAAATGGAAGCGTAAGAAGCTAACTCCAAAAGAAGACTATATATGTCCAGTATGATTTCAATATTAATTATTTTCTATTGTACTTTACTTTTTTTTGCAGTTTCTTTAAGGAGTGCCCACACCCAGATGACAAGCAAAGGAAGGAGCTGAGTCGTGAGTTAGGGTTAGAGCCATTACAGGTCAAGTTCTGGTTCCAAAATAAGCGCACCCAGATGAAGGTAATTAATCAAAATGTTAATTTGGTGTAAAATATCATTATTGTAATGTATGTGAACTATATTTTGTTTGGCCTTTACTGAGTTGCTCATAAAAAAGAAATGTGATCATTTGCAGACCCAACATGAGCGGCATGAGAACTCACACCTTAGAGCCGAAAATGAAAAGCTTCGTGCCGATAACATGAGGTACAGAGAAGCTCTTAGCAATGCCTCCTGTCCTAACTGTGGTGGACCAACCGCCATAGGAGAAATGTCCTTCGATGAGCATCATTTGAGACTCGAAAATGCCCGCCTAAGAGAAGAGGTACAATGATCTGTTGCCAAAAAAAGTAGAACTTCTTTACCCTTAAATTTTCTATCTTTGCCTAGAAATGGCTTACAGTGTATTTTATCAACAAAAGTTAATTTGATCTCTCAATCATTGAAATATTTACAATTTTATTCTTTTTATTTTCATTCAAAATTATATGTAACAGTTTGCTGATTTAGTTGTCTGATAACAAAATTTACCTCAATTGGTCAATAATAGCTAATATATTAGTATACTAATAAGCTTATTGTTAAATTTTAGATGAAAATAGAATAAAAAACTATCACAAATATTTTAATGATTGAAAGTCAAATTAAAAAAAAAAAAATTGTACACCTATTTGTCAGAGATTAAAATATGATTTTCATCTATTCTATGTGACAAATTAAATAGTAATATCTGACATAAATTTAATGGTGAATGGGGTACTATATTTGATGATTCTTAAACCCTTTGTTGCCTTCGTTATCAGATTGATAGAATTTCAGCAATTGCTGCCAAGTACGTAGGGAAGCCAGTGGTGAACTATCCACTGCTTTCCCCATCTTCGGTTTCACCTCGTCCCTTAGAACTTGGGGTTAGTGGTGGTTATGGTGGACAAGCTGGGATTGGTGGAGATATATATGGAGCTGGAGATCTTTTGAGGTCGATAAGTGGACTCACCGAAGCCGATAAGCCGATGATAATAGAGCTGGCTGTTGCGGCTATGGAGGAACTCGTGAGAATGGCTCAGATTGGTGAGCCTCTTTGGATGACCACCCTCGATGGCACCACAACTGTGCTCAATGAAGACGAATACGTCAGGTCCTTTCCTCGAGGAATTGGTCCTAAACCCAGTGGCTTGAAATGTGAAGCTTCACGAGAAACTACAGTTGTCATCATGAACCATATCAACCTTGTCGAGATTCTCATGGATGTGGTAGGCTCTTTTATTTTGTTTACTGTTCTGTGGCTCCTGAAATTGTAACATTGTCTTGTTTTTCTTACCCATTATAACCTAGAATTTCTTAGGTATACTTGATTTATACAAAGATAGATAAACTACACCAATAATGACATATTATTAGAAACAAAACTTAGTATAATTTTTAAGTACTTACTATCCAAAGTTCTTCATGTTATGTTCTTATTAAATAACTTGATAACAAACGCACAATTAACGTTACTTAAGTCTTATCCTATAGTTAACTAGTTCCTATTAAAGTGTGTTTGAGATGCTCGTTTATTTATTACTTGTGATTTTGGTCTTATCTCTTCACTTACTGAGGTAACAACTTTTTCTTTATTCTGTTCAGAACCAATGGTCGACAGTGTTCTCTGGTATAGTCTCAAGAGCAATGACTATGGAAGTACTATCAACGGGAGTGGCTGGCAACTACAACGGTGCCTTGCAAGTGGTAAACACAATACAAAATAAGGAAGTCAAAGACAAACATTAACATTGTATAGTAAATGATAATAAAGTTTAGTAATCATCAAATATTTGGTATCTTTTGCAGATGACAGCAGAGTTGCAAGTGCCTTCACCCCTTGTGCCAACTCGAGAGAGTTATTTCGTGAGGTATTGTAAACAGCACGCTGACGGGACTTGGGCAGTAGTGGACGTGTCTTTGGATAATCTGAGCACTACTCCTTCTGTGAGATGTAGAAGAAGACCTTCTGGTTGCTTAATCCAAGAAATGCCCAATGGCTATTCAAAGGTAAGAAGGGTACATAATTGTTATATCAGTGAAATATGTCTGATCATCTATTTTCTGAAGAGTTTTTTGTTATTTGGTTCTTCTGGGTGGCTTAATAACCTCGAACTTGATGGCCTAGGTGACGTGGATTGAACACGTTGAAGTGGATGATAGAGGTGTACATAGTCTATACAAGCAGCTTGTTAGTTCAGGGCATGCATTTGGGGCAAAACGATGGGTTGCAACCTTAGATCGACAGTGTGAAAGGCTTGCTAGTGCCATGGCATCCAACATTCCCACGGGTGACGTTGGAGGTATATATATTAATCAACCTTATTTCATTAAGGTTCTTGGTGTTGTGTTTTGATGTGCTAATTGACATAATTAATACTTTTTGTTGTTTGATTAGTGATAACAAACCAAGATGGGAGGAGAAGTATGTTGAAGCTGGCAGAGCGAATGGTAATAAGCTTCTGTGCGGGAGTGAGCGCTTCTACTGCTCACACGTGGACAACACTCTCTGGAACCGGGGCGGATGATGTACGGGTCATGACCCGAAAGAGCGTAGATGACCCGGGAAGACCTCCTGGTATTGTTCTCAGTGCTGCAACCTCTTTTTGGCTTCCCGTTCCACCAAAGAGAGTTTTTGATTTCCTCCGCGATGAGAACTCCAGAAATGAGGTACGTATGCCAACAATTTAATAGAAAAAAAATTAAGAAATGCATTATTTTTTTTCTTCTTCAGAAAGCTAATTAAATAGCTTTATTTAATATTTTAGGCTTGCCTTCTTGTGTGAATATATAGGTCACTTTTGTCAATTTTTGGATAACCTTGATATTAAACATGCCAGGATACTTTTACTTTGATCCATTTTTCAAACTCAATGGACTTTCTAAAAATTAATTCTGAAGCATACTATATTCTTTTGGAAGCTTAATTTTAATAATAATACAATTTTTCTTATCGAAATCAATGCTCTTATCGACAAATGTCATTACTTTTTTACAATTTTAAAAGTGGGAATAAAGTGAATAAATAAAGACTTACCTTGTTGTTCCAAATATGATAAATAATTAGTTCATTTTTATAAGAATTATGATATAAAATATGGAACCAAAAAGGATCGATGTAATATTCTAATTAATCCCATTTTGCCTTATTAAATTTTCGTATTACATTTGTAACAGTGGGATATTCTTTCAAACGGTGGGGTGGTCCAAGAAATGGCACACATAGCTAATGGACGAGATACAGGAAACTGTGTGTCCCTACTTCGAGTGAATGTATGCTCATCTCCCTTTTTTTTTTAAATTATTTATCTATTCTACTATTATCTTTTCTGTAAGTGAAGCCTCACATGAATCAAATAATTAAAACCCTTGTAGAGTGCAAATTCGAGCCAAAGCAATATGTTGATATTGCAAGAGAGCTGCACCGACTCAACGGGCTCTTTCGTTATATATGCTCCTGTAGATATTGTAGCCATGAACGTAGTTCTGAACGGAGGGGACCCAGACTACGTGGCACTTCTTCCTTCTGGGTTTGCTATCCTCCCAGATGGTACCACAGCTCACGGAGGTGGCATGGGTGAAACAGGCCACGGTGGATCTCTCTTGACCGTTGCTTTTCAAATCTTGGTAGATTCGGTTCCAACGGCTAAGCTCTCCCTTGGATCTGTTGCTACTGTCAATAACCTCATTGCTTGCACTGTTGAGAGAATTAAGGCTTCTTTATCTTGTGAAGCTGCTTGAGCTTCAACAACACTGGACTGGTTAATAATGCCTGGTAAGCTATTCTTTTTGCTTTATTAATTATCACCTTTATAATTGACGCTTTCCCTTGTTTTCGTGTTTTGAATTTACTTTATAAAGGTGATACATTGATCTTAGACAAATCATAATATTATCGTAGTATCTTAATAGTGTCTGGATTTTTTATGTGGACAAAACTCAGGTGGAGTTGTTTAAACGCACGGTTGCGATTAAATTCGTCAATTAAATTGGGACAAATGAGAGACTTTTTGTTTTTGAAATAGTCAATAACGTGGCCCGTTGAATTGAGAAGAAAAATATTTGTTATTGTTATCGTAAAATCTGATAAAATAGTACAATTTTATCCTTTTTATTCAAGGTAATACTATGAACCTCTCCCTCTGAAGCTTGAGATATTTTTTCACCATTTGATGAGCTTTGAAATTTTCACTTTAGTCCTTTAGTTACCAAAGCAAGAATCCATTTAATTAAGGATGCAAAAGCAAATGCCTAACCCCCTGGGATGTAGAGTTCTCAATAATGTTTATATCTTTATTTTTGTTAATTTCATCGAAGCTTTAGGATCACTTCTAGCTAGTCATGTAGGGTAGGAATCATTCCTGTCATTGACTTTGCATTTATGCCTTTTTATCTAGTTTGCTTCTCGAAGTCCTTGTCACTGACTCTTGTTGCTGCACCTATATCGTTTACTTTGTTAACCCTTGCAGTTTAGAAGAAGGTAGGTTGAGAAGAGAAGAAAAGAAGAAAAGGGTGGTGATGGGGAACTTCGGCTTATATAGAAGAATGGGGTGAAGTCAAGAACGCACCTTGCATGATCCCTTCTCAGAACTCTAAAAAGAGTACTCAGAGGATTAAGGTTCGGGAATTGACTTCCCCAGCGAGCTGGATTAACTGAAAGCAGAAGAACTTAAATTAAGACCTAAACTTCCCCTTCATTTAATTTCCTAAGACTGCATGCATAGTTAGAGTTAGCTTTTTGGATAACTAGGGTTTTTAACCTCAACGTTGACTCTTCTACTACTTCAATTGTTATTATATATGTGTGTTTTAGAAACACTTCTTGGTCATGGGAAGCATGCCCATATCACACCTCTTTTTCCCTTTTAAGGCTTTTGAAATCGACGAACCTTTTTGCCAAGTCCCTTTCAATTTCTCTTCGTATATTATTATTATTATTTTTTCTTTACAAATTGCGCAGCAAATATTGGATAGTTATATGACAATTATGCTGCCTAGAAAGATGTTTTTCAATTATGGTCTATGGCTATGGGCTTCAACCAATATCATATTTGAGGAAAAATCAATAACTCAGTTAATTTGTATCAAATTGTATGGGTTGTGAACACCGTATTTTGTCCGGGCAAGTTTTAAAAATAATGATAAAATTAAACTAACAAAATAATAGGAAAAAAGAAGAAATGGAAAGCAAAATAAAAAGGGACTAGGAGAAAGAGAAAAAAAAAAAGAGATGAAGTAAAATAATAATAAAAAATTCAAAAAAAAAACATATATACTTATATACATATATATATATATATATATATATATATAAAGAGGAAGGGGAAGTCCAAAATAAAAAAAATTTAAGAGAGGGAAACCAAAAAAGAAAAAAGCATATTAGAGTTTATTACCTACATATAATTAAAAAAAAAACCCAACAAGAGTCTACTAACCCAATACCAAAAGAGAAAAAAAAAGACAAACAAAAGAAAAATTTATTTTTTTTTAAAAGGGCCTTAACTTTACTTTCTTTTCCTTTAAACGAAAGTTCAATACCAAAAAATTTGATAAAAAAAAAAACTAAAGTAAACGAAAGTAGCTTTAGTCTAATTTTTCTAGGCCCAATGGCCCAAATGTGAAAAGAAGAAAATAAGCTAAAAAAAACGAAAAACAAGGAAAAAAAACAAAACAAAGCCAAGAAAATGGCAGAGCCCATTCCTTCAAGCCCAGCAACCTTTCAAACCCTCTAACCCAAGTCTGAGGCCCCAAAACCACAACCCCAACCCAACTCGGATCCAAACCAAAACCCTACCCGGTGGTCCCTTTGTTCCCTTTTGATTCTGTCTTCGAAAAGACGCAGACGTACAAAATGCAAAAGAGGGGCAGACGCAGAAAGAGGGGAAAAAGGTACAGACAGAAACGAAAAAAGAGATTCGGGAGAAAGAAGAAAGGGGGGATTGACGGAGAGAAAAGACGTACAAAACGCAGAGAGAGGGCACAGGGGAGACAGGCAGAAAAGGGGGGGAGAGAAGGATGCACAAAAGAGGAGGGGACTCTGAGCACAGAAGAGAGAGGAGTAGGGAGGAGCACGATGGGAGTACGGGAAAAGGGAAGATAGTAGAGCAGAGGCTGGTGAGGAGAAACGGACAGACAGAAACAAAGAGGGGGATTCGGAGTCGAGGGGAGACCGAAAAAAATCAAGGGGGTGAGAAAGCGAGAGAATCGAAGAAGGAGTGAGAGACTAAAGAAAAGGAAGAGAGGCAGAGAGCAGAACGGGAAATCAAAAATCGAAGCGAGGGATCGAGGGGGAGAATCAATCTTGAGATGGAAGGAGAGATTCGAACCCAAAAAGAGAGAGAGAGAGGGATTCAAGGGCATTTTTGATTGAGGTCTGGTGAGAAGGGAGGCCGCGAATCAGAAATGAGGAAGAGGCCGAGAGAACGATGCAAGGACGAAGAACAGAGAAGGCGAGGGGCATTTCTCCGATTCGGAGTGAAAAGAAAGAGAGCTTGAGAGGGGTTGAGATTGGAGAGTGAAGGGGGATTTTGTTCGGATAGAGGAGAGAATTTGGTTGAAGGAAGCTGATCGGAGAAGGACAGCAAGAACCATCAAAGGCTATCTGGAGGCCATCTGAAAAAGCTAGCCTCGAGGGGTATGGTTATTCATCGTTTGTTTATTTTCTTTCTTTTTTATATTAGAAGAGCCTTGAATCTGTAATAACGGCTTAACTTTTGAATTTCGAATTGTTGTTTCAATAAGTGCTGTCAATCTGAGGCTGCTCATGTGATGTAAATTGGTCTGGTATGATTGTTATTTGCTAGTATTCTCATAGGATCCTATTTTCAATGTATAGTTTTGGGTTTGAAACCATTTATGTGATTAATTTGAAGCTTCCGGTATGTTCCTTTTAGATTCTGGTATGATAGACAGGTCATGAATCAGGGAAGTCATAAAATGCTAGTATATGTTGATTATGAATGTTTTGTTTCAGTGGGAAGTTTGGTTTTGTTCGGGAAATATGAAAGTTGTTTCAGGGAATGCTTTCTCCATTTGAAATCTGGGAATTATGTACTCTGTTTAAGGCCATTTGGCTCGAATGCTAGGGACATTGTTTATGACTAAATTATGGTTGGCTCTCTCATTGATATGACCTATATTTGCTTCGCTGTTGTCATGATAATTCCAGTTTAACTTCTTATTGACGAATGTCGGTTTGATCTGTGATGACATTGGAATTGGGCTAACATAATGGGGTTTGAGTTCATGTTCGTGCCACTGATATAAGTTTGAATCCAGATGCTTGATTCCCAATCATGCTTGATTTGTGAAAAATAGATTGATTAAGACTGAAATAATAACTGTATGTGTATTTTAGATAATGCCATGAAAATACTTTTGGTTTCTTTAAATGTTGGATTGATTTCTGACACCCTTCGAAATTGTTTCATTGCATTTGTATATGGCTGCGTGAGTTGATGGAGACCAAGTTAAATCGGTGCAAAGAATATTTGGGAGCTTCTCCGCTACAGGCGAAGAAGACTAAGAACAGGGAAGAAGAGGTTCATTAATTCTATGTAACTTCTTTTCTTATTTCCTTCTTGTAATGAAAGTTGTATGTAAAATATAATGAATCATGAATGTACACAAATCACACACATTCACAAGTTGGTGTTTTTGTAAATTTTTTTATCTCATTTTTGCTTTATCACGTCATTTCTTAGAATTGCCGTGTGAGATTTTTGTCTCCTCGTGCACATAGGAATCTAAGGATCATGTGAGGCAATAAGTCTCCTTAGTACCTATTAGGTCTTGAATTTACATTTTAATATATTTCGGGTTCCAATGGCCCCCGTAAGATGGTTCTTTAGAGAAAATTTTCAATAAAAAAAAAAGAGGATTAAAAATCTTTTTACAAAAAAATCAAGTTGGGTTTTAAAGTTTTAACTTTTTCTTACTAAAGGTTCTTTTGCAAAAATTGAAATAGTGAAAATTTAATTAAAAAAAATGAAATGAAACTAATCGTTCTTTCTTAAGTGTCTCTTGGAAAAAGGTAAGAACGAAAAAAGGAGTTTTATAAATAAAAACAAAAATCATAACCAAAAAATAAAAATGGAAAAATCAATCATAAGAAATAAAAAATCAAAATCCAATGAAATTAAATCAAAAAAATTTTGACAAAAAAAGAGAAAGAAAAAATTCAACTGAAACAAAAAGCAAGAAACAATTAAAAATTAAAAATGTTGAAAATATTAAAAATCAGAAACAAAAAGAATAACAAATAAATAAAAGTAAAAAAATTATGAAAATCACTTTAAAAAAAAGTTCAAAAACATGCAAATCAATCATTAAAAAAATTTAAAAGACTAAAAGATCAAAGATTAAATAAAAAAAAAACATTAAAAAGAAGAGAAAAGAAAAAGAATAAAGAAGTAGGATCAATTTAGTTTTCACAAATTAAGACATATAAATCAGTTTTAAACTTGTAAAAATCTAAAATGGTTTTATTTTCTTTTTTTCTTCTAAAATAATAATAATAATAATAAAAAAAAAAAGAACCAAGCAAAAAATTAAAAAAAAACACAAAAAAAAAAAAATATACAAAAAAAAAATTAAAAAACAAATAAAACAAAGATAAGCAAAAATAAACAAAAATAAAAAAGGGTAATAAAAAACAAGCAAAAAGTGAAATGAAAATGATAGAAAAACAAAAAAAATGATAAGTAAGAGGACAAATTGAAAATGCAAGAAAAATTAAATTAAATTTTCCTTTAGCAAATCAAAACACATCAACCAATTTCAAAACATGTTTTATTTGTTAAAGGAAAAAGTAGTTTACTTTCTTTGTCTTTTAGCAAAAAATAAAAATAAAAATACCTTAACCAAAAAATAAATAAAAAATTAAAAAAATAAAGAACACAAAAAACAAAAAACAAAAAAGGAGAAAAGACAAAAACAAAACATAAAACTAAAAAAAAAAAAAAACAACCAACAAATGCAATCCCTAGCCGAACTACGTGGACTTTGATCCCTTTCAAAGGATACGTAGACCCTAGGCTTTTATCCTAGATCAAGTCCACTCTTGTAAATAATTATTTTTTATTTTATTTCTTTAATTTTTTTTTCCTTTTACTCTTAATTTTATTTTAGTTAATTTCTTTACTTTCTTTTTGCATGCGATTGGTTAAGGAGAATTAAAATAGAATAGAAGCCATGATAATTTTGCACAATTAACTAAGGGTAACCGTTCTTAAGAATGGGTGTAGTGGGGTGCCTAACACCTTTCTCACTCACAATCGACTCCCGGATCCATTATCTGGTTCATAAACCATTTTTTCCATAAAAGGCTTTTCCAAAATTTTGCCTTTTTAAAAACAAATTTTAGTGGCGACTCCTGAACCCTATTTATTTGAATACTTTTTACTTTTAATTCTTTGATTTCGGTTTGACGCCACGCCGTCGCATTTTCGGGTGTGACATGGGCAGCAGTTAATTTTCAATGTCAAGCTAATCTACTTCATAGACCATTATTTCCATTTAATGTGTAACATACCATTTATCGATACAAGGACGGCTTGCCCATGAAGGATTAAAGTGTGGATTTATTTATCACAGATTGGTTTATTTCAACTCGATTAGGTTGGGTGTATTTAGATTTCTATTTTTAAACTACTAGATGTTATAAGAGTAAGGATCTTTTAATTTTTTTGTAAATTTAGATTAAAAAAAAAAGAGAAAAATGAGAGTATGAACTCACTCTCTCTCCCTTTCTCAAACCAAATCTAAAGGATCCATACCCATCTCATAAGGGGCCTTATACATTTACTTCCAAAAACATCTATTTAATTGAACTATTAAGGGAACAACATATGAATTAGATTATGCTTTTGACACTTTTGATAATTATACCTAAAAAGAGATGAATAGGTGTGATGCATAAAAAATAAAATTTTTGTTTTTATTAAGGTGGAGGACAATTAATCTCTAAAAATTAAGCGCTAAAAAAAAAAAGAGGATATAAACAGTGTTCAACAAAAGACCAATGAATTTTATAAAAATTTAGATAAGTAAATAAAATACCAATCTTCACAAAAACTAAATGATGTTAATGATAATATAGAGCAACAAATTAAAATGCGAAAGTGAAGCGAGAAAAATCAACACAATAGCAAATTAATAGGTTAAATCAAGGTCCTCTAAAGGTGGATAAGGCAAGCTCAGCAAACTATAAATAGAAGTAAAAAGAGAGAAAAATCACGCAAAGATTTATTCTAACTTAACATCTTTGAACTAAGTCTAGTCTTCTTAAAATTTTAAGGGATTTTTCTTATTAAAATCAACAAACTTACAAAGATTATGATTTTATTTCATACTCACTATCAACATAAGTTTTTAAGCTTACCTTAAACTTTTCATCATGGTTTATACAACTAATCCTCAACTACACAACTCAGTATTTTACAAGGAATAGTTAGGATAATTTTATCTCTCATTTTGAGATTCTTTCAATGCTCAAACACTTGCTTCTAGTAAGTAGATGTACCAAACACTAAGTGGATAATTTTAAAGCCTTTTCTTTTTCATTCTTTCTATACAATGCTTGTTTTACCATTTACACTTGAATTTGCTAATATATATATATATATATATATAGGCTTTTTGTATCTTCTAGCCGTTAGAAACAATTTTGATTGTTCAACATTTTTTTTAATAGGAGCATACTTGTTTCATTTCTAATGTTTTCATACTTTCATCTTTGCAGCTAATGTCAATAATGGTGCTCTTCCCATGCAATTCATCTAATCAACTTATCATAAATATTCTAATGAAACTCAATGCATGGTTTAGAAAAATAATTCATCTTTTCATAAAAATTAAAGATGGCCACAATAGAAAGCATCTTTGTTTTATCCTTAATTTACATAAAAGCCACAACTCTTTTATCATTTATGCATTAATTCTTTTGTTGTTTAGTTAGTTAACACAGCTGGACTCACATTAGAAATCAAATACATCTATTGAGCCATATTCAATCCACACAATGGCCCAGAGAATTCAAATAGGCTTTTATATAAATATTAATTGAGTTTTGTTATCATCAAAGTCTTGGGTGTGTAACCTTAAATTAATAACTTTTACTATAGAAACTTGAAGATAAAAAACATACCAATAACTGACTGCCCCATTGCCATATTGAATTTGCTTTTCTGGACTTGAAGTTTGAGAAAGATAAAAAATTTAACTAAACTGAAGGCCTAGAGGGATTGCTAATTAAAAGCCTAAAAGTTCAATTTTGAAAATTGAAATTGGCATTTATAACATATATGTAGAAAGATTGGATTTGTCAAGTTGATTAAAATATTGATCCTATCACCTTCATGACAATCCCCATCTGCTCCAACACATTAAGATCAAATAGCACAATTTTGTTGAAAGTAAGGAAGACATCTAATAGATAGAAACAAAGGTAGTTGAGTTCAAACATAATTGCCAATAATTTTGATTTTGTAGCAAAGCTAAATCCAATGCCTAACGTTGGAGTAAAAAGCCCTTCACCTCATCTCGTGGGGAACAAACTGCAAACAATGCTTGGGAACAAAATAACCAAAATATGATTAAGAGTATAGCTAATCTCTTTCTCTTCTACATCAATACTGCCATGTTGTCGAACTCATTGTATTAAATAAGCACAAAGCATGCAAGTTAGCAATGATTTTGAACTGTGAAACTTCTTCAAATAAAGCAATCCTTTCTTTGGGAGTAAAGCATTTTTTTGGAGGATTTGCCTATGGATAGCGTTAGTCTTAGATGCAAAGGGGTAGTAGCTTTGTTTTTCTTACACACACAGTCCAAAATGGTGACTATGCCTTGCCTGGGGCTTAATTAAAAATAAATGCAAGAATTCATTTTAATATATATATATGATTAAAATTAAAAAAATCAAGTAAATTATAAAGAATAAATGTATAATTAAACCTTATAAAAATATATGCTCTATGACAAAAAAGCTGTCGTTGCATGTAACAAATAACTAAAAGAAGTTAAATCAGTTTGGTTTTTTAAGGGCAGTTTGTTCCGTTGTAACCATCACATAAAGGCCCAAATTTTAGTATAAGTACAAGCACGAGTCCTCTATATAAGCAAGCTTCATTCACAAATGAGAAAAATATTCTGAGTTTAATTTCTCCTTTTTTGTTTCTCTAAAATTCCAATATGGTATTAGAGCCATATCTTTCACAAGATTAGCTTACCTTCTTTATTCAATGTCAATAGCATCTCAGGTATCCGGTACGTTTGAAACTTAGCGTCACGGTATTGCGAAGTCGTCAACAACTACAACTTCGAAGATCTTCTTTAACAAGAAGATCATTATTCACCTTGATGACAATAACTTTCTACTTTGAAAATAGCAAGTATTTTTTATGGTAAAACAGCATCAATTACAACACTATCTTGATGGTTCTATTGAGATTCCACCAATAAAGATTATAAATGAACAAGGTCATAAAATGGAGAACCTAACTGACATTACCTATGAATAGCAAAACTCAACATTGGCATCCTAGTTGATTTCATTAGTGAGTCCCTCAATTTTGCCAGAGCTTGTAGGATGAGTCAACCTCTAAAATTTGGAGTCAATTGTTCCAACTCTTTCCATTACAATCAACATCGAAGATTATGCACTATCAAAATCTTTTGAGTAATCAACAAAAAGGAGATTATCCATGCTAGAATATTTAGCAGCAATAAAGAGAATCTATGATAATCTTGCTATAACAAGATAAAAGGTAAATCAATCAAAATAAATTTCACACATCTTAAATTGCCTGTCATTAGAGTATGAGTTTGTTATTATCATCATTAGTGTCAGACAACCATCCTATGATCTTCAAATAGTGGCCTCTATGTTGCTCAATGCAAAAGCTCATAAAAAAGGTTTGTGTCACAATAGGCAACATTTGCAAACTTTGCACAGCATTCCAACAATAGTTGGCAAATGGACTATCCTCACCTCTAGAGCAGCTTTAATCATGGTGATGCACTCTATACAAGACTCGTCTCCACCTCTCGTGGACCACGACCACAATCATTTTCTAGAGGGCATGGTAGAGGATGTTTTCCAAACACCTTTAGTAAGCCACAATGTTAAATTTATGGTAGCACCTAAATGTTTTTATCAGTTTGATTATAGCTATACAGGCTTTAACTTGGACTCCACACAAGCTTACAATCAAAATAACATCTTCCCACAAGCCTCTCATCCCAGCAATCATTATGTAGCACACAATCCATCCCTTTCAAACCCTTTATATCATGGCAACTATTTAGCTAACATCTATTTCAGTAACGATATGTTTACTCTTGACACAAATAATCCATATGGTTGCCTAAACTCTAGTCTGTCTCAAGACATAGAGCAAGCGCCGTTACCTTAAAACACCACTGGAATTATCCCAAGTCCTCATGCTATGTCTACCTTCAACACTTCTAATATGATATTTGATACTTACCTTAATGCCTTTACTAATGTCCAGCAAACCCTATTAGCCACACCCACAATATTAACCGATGAAGCATGGTACCCTCACTTTGGGGCCTCACATCACTTGACCAATGATGCCAACAATCTGACCATATCCTCAGGGTACCATGGTTTAGGTAAGAAAATAGTTGGAAATAAACATTCCATGCTAGTAGCTAAAGTGGCCAATCTTTCTTAGTATCACGTTCTACTCCATTAGTGTTACCTTAAGTACTATATGTGTCTCAAATAGTGAAGAACTTGTTATCAGTTTCTAAGTTTACAAGAGACAATGGTGTTTACTTTGTGATGATTCCTTAATTTTGGTATTATATGGCATATTTTATGATAGAATAGGGAGTCATCTGATTGTTTTCTTACAAATTTTGTATTTTAGTATAAATTTTTCTCCAATAATGTAAATAAATAAAATATAGCCTTTGTAGTTATTTTAACAGCTTTGTATTTCATTTTATTTTGATTTTAATCTCAAGAGAGGGATAAAGACTTATTAGGAGGGAATAAAAAAAAAAGAATATTAAAAAATCAAGAGCAAGTCATCCAAGTTTCCTTGCTATAGCAAGGATGGCAATTCACTATAGTGAGTTCATGACTCATACAAAATTCAAGGAACTTTTAGCAATAGCATGAGCTGTGGTGAAAAAACTTAGAGTTTAAAACCAATAACCTCTTACAATAGCGAGAGGTGATTCTCGCTATAGTGAAACTTGTTTTCTAAAATATACAGTTTTGATTTTTGGGTTTAAAACTCAAGAAGCAGCTAGAGTTTCGAGAATCTGAGCCTTTTAAGAGATCTTTTAAAGGGAAAAACACAAGAGAGTTAAGATTTGGAGGCCAAAAATTTGGATTAAAGATTGGAAGCCAAAATCAACACATTATAACTGAGTTTTCTGATCTTCTCCCTTTCTTCTTCTATGAATTTTTGTTTTTTCAAATCTTTTATTTGGATTATAATATTCAGAGCCATATGTTGCTAGATGTAATAGATTATAGGTTTACTTAAACCTATTGCCATGTAATGAAAATTTTGTGTAGTTAGTTTGGTTTGATTTTTAATTTGAGTGCTTAATCTAGTTTTTCTTTATTTAAAAGTTTGGCCACCTCTTTTATAGATTTTGGATTTAAGATTAGTTTTTGAAAAAGGAAAATATTAATAGACCATTAAATTGAGTAACTTATGATTAGGTTGGCCTAATTTTATTGTCAAGTATAGAAATATATCTAAGAACTTTAAATAGTTTAAAAGGATTGAGGCTAATTAACCTAATTAATTGTGAGAGAGATTTAGGATTAAATAAGATAGAAGTTAGAGTGGTTGAGAGACACTTAGACTTACTTTAATTCCTTAATTCTCAAATTACTAATTAAACTAAGTAACTGAACAGCTCAATTTTTTACAATAAAAGGATAGAATTCTAGGATGCTTTTTAGTGTTAATTCTCGTTAGAACAACTCTAAACACTCAGTTTATTTTTCAATTTCAGTTTCTTTTATTACACTAGTATTTTTGTATATTTCTTGACTTAAATGAACACGAAACTTCTTAGGCCTAATTTCATCTAAATTAATTCCCTATTGGGAGACCTTAATCCACTATATTAAAGATTTGATCCGTACGTTTACAGAATCTATTGTAAAATTAGTGGTTATCACTTTGAATTTTACCTTAATGCCTATTTTGCCAAGGATATAAAAACCAATGAGCTACTTTTACAAGGAACTTAACATGAGGGACTGTACAAAATTCCCTATCTATAGTTTAAACAAAGCCATAACAAGCCCATATATGGTTTACATCAACCACATCTTCAATACAAGAACTTAAAACCAGCAGCTGCCTTACAAGCTACAAGTAACAATTTACACCATCAGGGTTCTATTCAATGTAACACAGGGTCACCAAAAGCTGATTCTCATATATGGCACTGTAGGTGAGGCCATCCATCCATAAATGTGATAAAAAAAGTTATACAGCAATGTAATCTTTCCTTCATAGTGATTAAAAATTTTGAACTATATTCCTCTTGTTAACTAGTTAAAAGCCATAAACTCCTATTTTCCCCTTCCTCCACTATGTATAACTATCCCTTACAACTTGTGGTGGTAAATATTTGAGGTCTTGCTCCAGTTGTATCTAATGGTTTCAGCTTATATATAGTTTTCATTAATGCATTCTCTTGATTCATATGGTTGTATCTTCTTCAAAAAAAGTCACAAACCCTACAAACTTTTATTCGATTTGAAACAAAAGTCAAAAGATTATTCAATTAGAAGATCATTAAGTTTCAGACTAATAATGGAAGGGAGTTGATAGTTGTGACGAGTAACCTCAAATAATTAGGTTGAATTAAATTTTGTAGTTAGTGATACAACTTAGATCGTTTCCCATGGAAGGATTTCAATTATTTGTAAGAGAATTTTTATGTGTGAAAACTAAGTAAAAGCACAAGATAAGAAATGATTAAAGGGGTTCAATTTCTAGAATTTAATTAAATCAAAATAATCTTGAATTCACTTCCTTGACTTCAATTATCATTGCTCTTATTAGATTAATTACGTCAGAGAGCGAATCCTCTTATTTGGTGCATTCATTAAAGAAATTCTCAATTAACTAATTGAGATACAAGTGCTTAACCATTTGAAAGCTTATGAATACAACACTATCAATTGATTAATATTTACATGTAAAATATAGAATACACCTAATTATGATTTTAATTGTTCTTTTAGGTTGCTGGATATTTTATTAAGAGTTTAAATTACCATTCAAACTCCTAAAGGTCTTAATTAGACTAATCAAAAATAAATTCAAACATCAATCACACAACAACCATTCAAAAACAATTCATCAAACATCTTAAGCATAATATACATCTCCAATTCTTTAAACAAAATTCATAGGCTTAACCAAACCAAATTAGTTACTACAATCAAGTTTTCATCGATTAAAACCAATCAATAAAACATTAATTGAAGTAACATTGAAAATAGAAAAAGAGATGACAGAGTAGCCTATTCTTGATTGAAATTTGAAACTCTAATTTCTGTCAAGGAGTTGCATCCAAGATTAACCACCAAAAAGGGATTAAGCTTCCATTGATTTCAGGGGATGAAGAAGAAAATAGAGGAAGTCACGGCTTGAATAAAAAGAAATGGATGAATGGATCATTCAATCAGTGATAAAGCATGCTTTGCTCCCTTTCTTCATTCTACCGAGCTTCCCTTCTTTTTTTCTTTCCATACCTCTCATTTGCTCTCTTGTATCTCCTTCACGTATTTCTCATTTTTTTTCTCCCTCACATGCTCCATGGCTTCATATTGACTTCCTCTTCTAATCTTGTGGCTCCACCTCAGCCCTCATCACATGTCTTTCCATGCACCAAATCACATTTTAGTCATGCATCTTCTTTCTTGTGTTTATGGGCTGGATACCACCCAAAATCCTGAGCCATTATGAAAGAATGAATCAAAAGGATCTTCTCCCTTCTCATGACCTGGACTTGTTTCTTGTATGAATGAGTGACGTGAAAGAACTTGTGACTTAGAGAGAATGCCATGGCAAATGAATGGAGAACCATGTGTCAGATGAGAGCTACGTGTAGTTGCAAGTGTGTGGACTAGTGCTATGTTTATGACCTGGATGAATAGAGAGAAGGCTCGTGATTTGGACATGATCTAGTGGTAGCTCTTGATTGCATGATGTTGTGTGTTTGCTATGTGGAAGCCATGTGTTAAATGAAGATGGAATACGTAGGTGTGTTACGTGAGAGTGAATGAGTGGATGTGAATGATTCATGTCTCTCTTTCCTTCTCTTCTTAATAACCTTCTGCCTAAGTCTCCTCTTTTGTGTATGAGGGCCTATGGTTTTTGTGTGTGATGGGTGTGCTTCAAGTGAGGAAAAGGGATTACTTGGTAGTATGAAAATGGGTGGAATGCCTTAGGTGTACGCTGCTACGTGATTGTATATGAATATGGAAGGAAGCCTTTATCATCTATGTGTCTCCCGTGTCTCTTCCTTCCACGTGTGCTTATTTTCTTGTGGCTGCATGCATAAGTGTGTTACTTTGTGGTAGCCCGTGATGCTTGTGTATGTATGTTAAATCCTGAGCTTCCACGGCCCAAGTCCTGTAAACTTCTAGACCCGTGAGTGTGTGCTTCTACCATGTGATTGTACAAATGAAAATGAGAAGTGTTATGGCATTGAGATGTTGTTAAGCTCATTATGCTGAATATAAGTAGTTGCTATAACGTTGTAGTCTTCATGATGATGCTTTGCTGCCATGGGAATGCATGCATGTTGTTGTCACGTTAATTACATGAATAAAGAAAAGAATTGAGCTGCTGTGATAAGCTTCTGCAACATGAAACCTAAGAAATAGAGGCTACTCGATCTAGACTCCACCAAGAATGCCTCCTACTGATGTATACATTGCTTTCACATGAAGAGTCAGCTGCTATTATTTTCCATTAACCAAAACCAAGAGATATGAAAAAGGTGACTGCATGTAATGCTTCCAAACTTAATGGGCTATTATAATGCCATGGTTTCCATGTTCCAAGAATGAAAGAATAGTATGTTATATGGTCCAAGAAGGAGAGATAGACTAACATTTAAATTGGAAGAAACCCAAGTCTTGCAATTTCCAACTTGAACTTCAAAATTAATATCTTGGCCCTTCATTCTAATTTGAAGTTTCTAATTCTTCTTTAGATTAATCTCTATCATTAAAAACCCAATTGCTCATTAAAATTGTGCACAATTAAAAGGAAGTTTTTAGTATGAAATTTTTTTTCAAAATTAATTGAAACAAGATTTATGCAATAAGAACCTAAAATTGTGCCAATAAATTCCTAAAGAACAAAAATGACTTCTAAAATAAAATCTCATCTAATAAAACTCATTAAGCCATGATTATTCAAAGAAAAATGTCTAAATTAAGAGCATTAAAATATATAAAATTTGGCATTTATCAGGAGTTTATAGCTTTTTTTTAATATCTAAAGCGAGTTGACATCAAACACAGGTTTACATATCCCTATACTTCAGAGCAAAATGGCCTGGTTAAATGCAAACACAAGCAAAGTGTTGAAGTTGGTCTATCTATGTTGGCCCAAGCTTCCATGCCCTTGTATCACTGGTCGAGTGCCTTTTCTACTACTACCTTTTTAATCAACAAACTTTCGACAAAAGCACTTTCAAGTGATACTCCATATCATAAACTTTTCAATAAAACTCCAGATTATAGTTCTCTCAGAGTATTTAGTTGCCAATGCTTTCCATATCTCAGAAGCTATAACAAATACAAGATGGAATTCATATCCAAGTTGTCTTTCTTTCCATATCTCCATATCTAGATACCTTAATAGGCCAGATTTACATTTCTCACCATGTGACATTTAATGAAAGAGTGTTTCCTTTTGCTTTAATAGCAATATGGGCACCTAATTACCACCCGAGAGTTTCAAGTTCTGATTTTTTTAATTTGACTTTATCTCCAGTAAACTTACCAGTTTCCTCTCCATAAATTAATTCTAAACCTCATTCCCAAGCTCACAATTCTATCCCCACCACTTCACAACCCCAATAACCTTCCTATATATCTCTACAACTAGCAAACTCTACTCCAACCTATGTTCCACAGCCAAATTCCACACTCACACCTTATTTATTACCAATATATGACACAGTCACATAATCTATTCAACACCATTCATAGCCACAAGCTAGTAATGAGATGGCACCCATCTAATGATCATTAGATCTAAAAATGGCATATTCAAGCCAAAAGGTCTCCTGCATACCATAACTAATGACAAGATCCCCAACACCATTAAAGAAGCTCTAACTCATTATTAGTGATGTATGGCAATGATGGATGAATACAATGCCCTAGTTAAATTTCACAGTTGGAGCCTAGTTCTCCTCCCATCTGATAGGAAAGCTATAGGTTGCAAATGATTATTTAAAATCAAAAAGAATGCTGATGGTATAGTGACAAGGTATAAAGCTCGGTTGGTGGCCAAGGGATACTCTCAAGTGGTAGGCTCAGATTATACTAAAACATTTAGTCCTGTTGTTAAACATCAAACCATGAAAGTGTTGTTTACACTTGTAACAACCAATCAATGGATGCTTAGACAATTTCACTTCAACAACGCCTTTCTTAGTGGGGATCTCTAGGAGGAAGTATATGTGTTGCAACCTCTAAGACCATAACAACACAATTCTTTTACCTCCCCTCTCAATGTTTGTAAACTACACATGTCCTTATATGGAGTCAAATAAGCTCCACGGGCTTGGTTTATCAAATTAAAGGACTACCTTAGCCAATTCTATTTTTAGGCCTCTTCCAATGGTCCCACAACTTAGTTATCTTCCTCATTATATATGTGGATAACTTAATCATTACCGGTGACAATCCATATTAAATTCAACAAGTGATCACAATTATAAGTGGACAGTTCTCCTTGAAAGATCTTGGGACTTTGAGTTTCTTTTTAGGAGTTAAGTTTCATACTTTGACCAATGGTTTCCTTCTTTCTCAGAGAAAGTATATTATGGAGGTATTGGAAAAAACAAAAATGACAAAAGGTAATCCTCTACCCACCCCCATGGTTTCTAACATTCAACTCTCCAAATATGAAGGCAATGCAATGTTAGATGAAAACTACATCAGGGTGTAATTAGAGATCTTCAATACATCTGCAATACAAGACCAGAACTCTCCTATTGCATTAATCAGCTCAGTCAATATATGTAAAACCCACTTGATACATACTAGTAGGTTGTTAAGCGTGTGCCTTTATCTATGTGAAAACTCAGTTGTCTGGGCTTCAAAGACATAAAAAGCGATGTCTCGTTCCTCTACAGAAGCCAAATATAGGAGTCTTGCTGACTCATTTAGTGAACTGCTATGGTTAAGGTCCCTGTTAGAGAAAATGTGTGTGAAAGTTGTTGGAGTATCTTCTGTTTGGTGCGACAACACTAGTACCATGGTAATGGCAACAAACCTTGTTCTTCACCAAGTGATCAAGTGGCCGATGTGCCTACAAAGCTCCTAACAGCTGCAAGCTTTGTGTAGTTGCAAAATAAGCTAAGTGTGTTGACACCAAAGGACTTCGATGCTGGTTCTAACACCTTAAGCAGAAGTGCCAATAATGGTGGTTCAATTACAGAATGGGATGAAGCAAAACAAAACAACTTGTCAATAGTTTGATTTGTTAAGGGCAATTTGTTCTGTTGTAATCATCACGTAAGGGCCCAAATCTTAGTGTAAGTATGAGCACAGGTCCTCTGTATAAGCAAGCTTCATTCACAAATGAGGAAAATATTCTCTAAGTTCAATATTTCCTTCTTTGTTTCTCTGAAATTCCAATAAAAGCTAACATAAAAGTAATTGAATGCCCCAAAAAACAAAAAAATTTGTCACAGTGCAAATTTCATCATTCGTTAAATTTCATGAACATAATTATGCTGTCATGTCGTGCATCAGAAAATTTTTTGTTATTGAAATTGTTTTAAGACGTTGAATACTTTAGTTTAAACGATTTTCATTGAATCCTTATGATATATACCAGAAGTATGACACAATTTTGTTCTCTAATAAATAATCAAGCCAGATCCAAAACACAGGAAATTCAACGCTATGATGAAGTCTTTTACGAGAAGAGGGTTAATTCTAAGATTCTGCACAACCTACGTCTATATTACAGATCAATGATTGACCCTTCTTGTGTCACAATGGAAAAATTTACAACTTTGTTTCTTGTCAACAAAAGCATGCAAAACGCTGGATTCTAAAGTTCACCAAAATTTATCCCATACAAAATCTGTCTCTGATCTAAAGCAAGCAAAGAAAGCCTCAAAGAAAAATCTACAAACTCAAAAATGATAAAGAACAGAAATTTCATTAGGAAAGAGCAATTTGACACAATTCATAACACTTTCACACCTATAAATTCTGTTCGTCAATTTTGATCCAGTAACTCATTTCAAGCTCGCTTTTTCCTGGGCATTGCAGGCCTCTTGCCAACGTTGGAAAATGTCCCAGTGGAATGTGATAGTAACCCTCGTAGAGTTGCTAAAACTCCTAAACCCATGAAAGGGAAGTACGTCATCATCAGCTTATCAGATGCCCGTTTAGAACCCATCAATTCTGATAAAATAGCAACCTGAAACGCACAAAAATAACCAAAAGATGCAAATAGAGAAGCAACAGATCTCTCGCACTAATAATTTGATACTAAATAACAGCTAGTAATTATTTTGCCCTGCCTTTTATAATTGATTTTGGTCCTCCAAAGATAACATAAATGTCAATTTGCTCCGTCAAAGATGTTTTATATCATTTTAGCATTCTGAAGTTCAATTTTGTTCTAATGTCATCTAAGATGGTAAAACAACCACATCCAATCTTTTGAGAAACAAATATACTGCCGGGTTCAAACAAAATATTGAGGAAACCGATTACTACTAGTGATATTATCTTTGGAGCATCAAAATAAAGCTTTGCGACGAGACAGAACACGGGACATCAATGTGTTGGATTTTAGATCATATCAAAATTTTAGAAAATTGAGTGTGTCAATTTTGAATGGAGACAGACACAACGTGTATGAGGCACACACATTATGAGATTCACCTCTCAAGTAAGTCTTAACATACATTGTGCGTATCTCTCACATACAAATCCCAATTCGTTCCATGTCATGCTTTAAGATTAAAAGATCAGCAGAATAAGTGAAAACACATACCATGGAAGTAGACAAAGAGACACCATATATCAAACAAGTGGTCTTGAACCAGGGCTTCCCAGCCAAAATCCCGTAAAGATTGAAAAGAGCAAGCGGCCATTGAAAGATTAGCTCAAGCCAAACCAACCCAACAAAGAAATGGGGCTTCTCGGCCATAAGATAGTCGCCATACTCGCTGCTGTACCAATTCTTGAGATCGACAAGAAAATATGGGAAGTAAGTGCCAGGTAGAAGGGTTTGGGCGTCTAGAAGTGGAGCTGCGAGTGCTATTACTAGGAAGAAGAGGAAAAGAGTGAAGTCTATGAGATTTACCACAAAACCCATTTCGTTTTAGGCTTATAAAGCTTCTCTCTTGTGCTTGAGCTTTCTCAGATCAGGGGTTCGGGGGAAAGAGCGAGCGATGGGTTGCAGAAGAAGAGGGAGCTCGAGCGACCCCATCTTCGTAATAAGAATTTTTAAAAAATAATTATTCCTAGAAAAAAAAAAAATTCTATTTTGGTTCCAAATAAATAGATAAACTTTTAATTTACTCCTCTAACTCTTTCCAATTTATTCTATCAATTATTAAAAGGATTATAATGTTGTCCTTCCATCCAAAATGCAAAAATTAACTATTTAGTAACTTAGACGCCAAATTTAATATATGAGCTAACAATGTTAAAAGATAAATAACGTGAGGGAAGATTTTTTTTTTTTTTGAATTTTTGCCCATTAGCATATTATTTTGTTTTGCACCAACTTTTCGATGGATATAAAATAAGATAGAAAGATAACATTTTAAACATTTTAATAATTGAGGGACCAAAGTAAAAGAAATTATTTGTGGAAGAACATATAAAAAATTACCTTCCCATTAGAGATCAAAATCAAAATATGGTTTTTCTCTTCTTTTTACATAGTTTTGAAATAATTATTCTATCCAAACTTTCTGCCCAGGTGTTGTCAAATAGTGTTAAGCCCATTAAATTTTTTGAACCTAGCCTTGATTAAGCAGGATTTAGGCCCTGTATTTAAGCCCTATGGTTAATTCTACAATTCTATACAATCTATGTCTATATCATAGATCGATAATTAAACTTTTTTTGTGTCAACATCGAAAAAGTTATAACTTTCTTTTTTCTTAAACAAAGCATGCAAAATGGTAGAACTGAAGTTTACTAAAATTTAATTGATACTAAATTTGTTTATAATCTAAGCAAGCGAGGAAAGCCTACAAAATTAGGCACGGAAAGCATTTTAACCCCTTAACTTAATTATTTTTAATTTGATGTTATAACTTTTAATTCATGCCATATTTCTATTAGTCATAAGGCTCTAACTTTTAAATTTTAATAATTATAAGCATATACTTAATTAATCGCTATGATCTATGCATGATTACAACCATTAGCTTGTAATACTTGATGATTGAATCATGCTTTATCCCTTAACAATAAGTGATTATTCGTAATATATCTATATGTTTTGTAAAATGCTAAAAATAATCTAAATTGAATATATAGTTAAAAGAATTTTATACACATGATAAATATTTCATGTTACCCCCTATATTATTGAATCATAAATATTGTTTAATTAACACTGATTGGATTAACTATATGGGAGGCAAGTTAAATATCTTATAAGAATGATAGTTCAAAGTAAAAAGAGCAAAATCAAGATGAAAATAATGGAAGATCAATATAATATTTTACTCAAATTAAAAAGCAACCCAAAAAGATACTTCAAGAATTGAATAATTGAAAGATTTGAAGATTTACTAGGTTGAACATATTAGGTTGGCCTATTTAACCCACTAAAATGATATATTAGATATAGATTTTGTCAATTTATATAATTTCGAGATCATATCAACTTGATTTATATAACTTGTATGTTGGTTTTTTTTTTTTAATTTACTAGTCCTAATAATTTAAAAATTGGGAAGATATTTCAATTCTTGATATAAAAACTAACCCTTTAAGACAAGATTCAAGTGCTCTTAATAAAGAAATTTCAAGAATTCCTTGACTTATTTTGCTTTCTTTTTGTTGTTCAATGAGATTTGAGTTAATTAAACAATTATTTTTGTTTGATTATTGAAATTTAAAAAAGTTGTTTGAGTGTTTAAAATTTGGATTTAATTATTTAAAATAATTGTTTGAACTTTGAAATATACTTATTATTGAAATAAATGTTATTTGCTTTTTTTAATATATCTTTTTATTTTTTTTAATGGCTTAAAGAAGTTAGCCTATGTAAGTAGGGCTAACTCACTTTAATAGCTCTAAAAATAATCAATAAACTCAAATAGATATTAAGTATAATTTTGGACTTAACAAATCTTTAAGATTATATAGATTTTTTGAACTTGACTTATAATTATTTGAAAATAAATTATAAATATTGTTGTACTCTTAAAATATTTTGAAAACATATTAGTTAAAGTGAAAATGTTTTAAATACTTTGATTTTTATTTTTTTAAAATCGTCTAAGAAAAGTTAAGACTATAAGTTGACTAGTAACCTTCAATTGATTAATTAATAAATTTGAGGCTTTGCAGAATATTAACTTACTTGGGGCTTACTCTATCTTTTTCAACCTTTAAATTAAAACATTTTCAAAAAAAAAAAATCAAGTTTTAGTTTTGAATGACAAACTTCATGAAATTCTATCTTAATCGTTACTTATTTAAATTAAACAAAATTTATATTGTTAGAAAACTTATAAAATAAACTTTCTAAATGCTTATAGATGGTAATGGCTTGAAAAGAAAAAGCTAGCCTTTGAAAGTGGGCTATTTAATTATATTTTTTTAAAATTCAATTCAAAAACTCCTATTTTAAATGGTTATATCTTACTTATTTTTCATTTAAATTAGACGAAATTAATGATATTGAAAAGATTGTTTAATTTCCAATTGTATAGAACTTGTACCATTTGGTAGCATGTGTAGTTTAATAGACTTGCTCATATTTATTTCAAGTAAACCAACTGGTAAAGGAGTAAATTACACAAATATTTTTAAAATTGTATTAAAATTATATAAACCTATCCTTTATTTTCAAAATCAATACAAACTTCTCTTTAGTTTTATTGAAATTACGCAAATATCTCATTTATTTTTTTTAAACCAACACAACCACTCTTCAATTTTGCTAAAATTATATAAACATTCTTAGATTTTGTTGAAATTATAAGAATTTTTTTATTTTCAATATATATACAAATCTCTCATGAAAATAAATAAAATGTCTATATAATTTTAGCAAAATTGAGAGGAGATTTGTATTGGTTTTGAAAATAGAGAGTAAATCTATGTAATTTATTCATTGTTGAAGAGATTGTTAGATAATTCTAACTTATTTCAAATTGAGTTTTGCACCAATTATACTTATATATTATTTAAGTGTTTTTTAGTGGTATAAATTCTTGAAAATTGTGCACTTCACACATTAGGCATTAATTAAGAGGTTCTTTTTAAGGTAAATTATTCTCTCCTTTTCTTGAAAAATACTCAAATTATAAAGTTTTCTTTTTTATTATAAAAATATATATAAATCTCTTTTAAAATCAAAAGATAATCAAAATACTTCTAAAAATAATAGTTATCCTTCATTAAAATCATAACTTATTAGATTGGAAAGTCATGTAATTTAAAGATCTTAAAAAAAGAAAGAATAATTTACCATTTCTTGTATTGTTATAATTATTGTTTTGTTCCATATTTTTTAAAATAACCCCCAATCATAAAAAATTTTGAAAGAAAACTGAAAACAACTTATGTTTTGGAAAACAGCCAAGGAACTAACGGCATGTCTGGTCTCCGATCGGAAATGGAAAAGAAAAAGAAAAAAAAATAGGAGAAATTTTAATTTTATCTTTTTAATTATTATTTAATATTATCTATAAATTATTATTTTATTATTATTCAATTAAAGGTATTATAATAATTTTTTATTTAAAAAAAAAATTTTAATACTTAATTTTTTTGTATACCAGATGGGGCGTAATTATAGGAAGGAGTGTTTACTCGCTGGGTGAAAAGTTACAGATCGTTAACTAAGCACAATTCTATTTTCTTAACTCACTGTAGAGCGACGTCGAGCACTGCGATTCGAGCACAGAAAAGTAGATAGACACAACCAAACTCCAATCTGCCAAAAATTTGTGCCAAAATTGATCCTTTTTTTGTCATCTCCATTAGAGGAAGAAACACACCAACTTAAGCATAGCACGTGATGTGGGCAATTGGCATTTCGAGGTTATTTCCGTTCTAGATCGCCTTCCCCAAAATGATTCCCTCAATTTTGCAACCAGGGTTTTGAGGTCTCCATCATAGTTGCCAACTTGAGAAACAAGTCCCCATGACTACCAAACATGGATTGGCAATCATCTGGGTGGAACAACAAAAACTACCAAACATTCTTCCAAATACACAAATCACAACCCCACAGCAATGGAAGGGACTTTTACCTCCACGGAACGACGAAACACAACAATAGAATTCAAATTGCAACTGCCACCGCCATCAACCATCGTCGAATCCCATCCGCAACAAAAAAATTAAGGTACCAAAATGATAATTAAGGCAAAAAAATGGAAACTCAACAAGGATATAGAACAGAAATTTCATTAGAATCAGGGAATTTGGCATAGTACACATACAATGCTTTCATACTAAATTCTGTTGCTCTTTTTTAAATCCATGAACAATTGGATTCGGATTCTCTCTCTGCACTGTATAACAAGGGGTGGGATGGCCTGCAGTAACAAGAGAGAAACCAAACATGAACAATTACTTCAAGCTCGCTTTTTCGTGGACATTGTAGGCCTCTTGCCAACGGTGGAATCAATCCTAGCAGAGTTGCTAAAACTCCTAAACCCATGAAAGGGAAGTAATCAATAGCCTAGCAGATGCCCGTTTGGAACCCATCATTTCTGATAATGTAGCAACCTGAAACGCACAATTCACAGAACAACCAAAAGATGAAAACACAGAACAACCAGATCTTGCACATACATGTAGTAATTCTAAATAACGCCTACTTATACCTGGCTAAAACTTTATTTTCATTCTTCAAATACACCCAAGTATTAATTAATTCTCTCAAGGATTTTTTGGCATCCCTTTAGCACTTAGAAATTTAATTTTGTCACAATTTTATCAACCTGAAGATAATAGAATGATAGGAACAAATACTCTATAGAATTCGAAAAAATCAAAGTCATATACCACGTAAGTAGACAAAGAGACGCCGTAAATCAGGCAAGTGGTGTTGAACCAAGGCTTGGCAGCCAAAATGGCGTAAAGATTGAAAAGAGCAAGTGGCCATTGAAAGATGAGCTCAAAGCAAACCAGCCCAACGAAGAAATGGGGCTTGTCGATCATAAGATAGTGACCATACTCGCGGATGTACCAGTTGTCAAGTTGGACAAGGAAGTGTGGGAAGAAAGTGCAAGGTAGAAGGATTTGGGCGTCTAGAAGCGGAACTGCCAGTGCTATTACCAGCAAGAAGAGGAAAAGAATGGCGTCTATCACTTTTACCACAAAACGCATTTCCCAAAAGCCTTTTATTTTAAACCTTCTCTCTTTCCCTCCTGCTCTATCAGAAATTGAAGGGATGTGCATTCTGCAAGATTCCGTCTTTGTGTTATAGACAAGTAGATTGGGTTCCAAGAGAAGAAAGTTGTGAAGACACACGTGGCCTTTCATGATAGGCCTTGGGAGTAATTGTTGGTTCAGTAACCATTAGTATACGAAGCCACTAAATTTTGGTGGCGAGGGGGGAGTTTTGCCTTTGTAATTTTTAATGTTACTTATTTGATTTCACCAAAAGCAGAATCTGCTTTGGCTCGTAACTTGCTATTATGTAAAGGAGTTTTAAACCATTATTTAGCCATTTCCGTTTGGCTTTTTCAATAATTTGGAGGGCGATGAAAGAAGAGAATTTGGTAAATTGACTTAACCCCATTATTTATCTACAGGATAATTGCTTTTCAAAATATCAACTTTAAATTGACTATTAATTAATAAATTTATGTTCAATTAGTACTTAACTGAGGGATGACAACTCTTTCTAGTTTCTATGTATTCGACTTCTTGTCATAAAATTTTGAAAATAAAATCTTGAATATATCAAATCAATGCAAGAGAAATATATCTTGATCAATTATGTGTTATTTTATTACTTTAAATATATATTATTTATATTAACAGAATAAATAAAAGAAGATAATCGGCTGAAATTAACTCATCTGTTACATGTGATGCCACTTGTATTAAGTGGCTTGGCTTTGTCTCTTGAATATTTCGTATGTAAAGTGTTAAAATAGCACATAATTGATTACATTAGCAAAATTAATATATCACAATTTTTTTTGATGAAATATATCACAAAATTTTAATGATAAAAACTTTATTAAAGAGATTTTAAATTATACAAACTCAATTATAAATTTTTAAATTATAAAAAGATTAAAAATTAAGTAAAATTGTAAACAAAATAATTTAACCTTTTAACAATGAATTGTTGTTGACAACTATTGTTTAATTAAGTTCATTGATGATGATGTTTATATATGAATGTGAAAAGTTCCACTTCTTTAGTTACTTCTTCTTGGTCCTGAATCTGCATTTGAAGTATACTTGAGTCTTATATAAGATTATAAGATAATGTACGGATTAGAAATTTTTTATGGGGGTAAATTAATATATGCATTTTGTATCGAATTTAGATTTTCCTTTTGGGTTATACTTGTTCCAGATTATTTTTTTAGGAAGAATGATTTATGTGTTTTTGGTAGTCCTCCCTCTGAAAATAGGAGTTAATGTTAAATGCCCGATCAGTGGCGTACTAGATTTCATCAGTTTCATGTTTATGCTTTCATATGAGCCCTCTTAGCATTCCAGTTTGTTTGGTGGGAAAGGAAAATATCTATTATATTTTTGTAATTATTATTTAATAATATTTTATTTTTTAATGAATTTTTTAAAATAAGAGTAGAATAATCATTTTTTATTTATAAAATTATATATATATATATATTTGTTTACATTCTTAATTTTCTGTATATCAAATGAATAATCATGAATGAGTATGAAAAAGAAATTGTTGCATATTGAATCCTGAAGATTAAAATATGTCGAACTTGACAGAAACGATAACGTGATAGAATCTTTATGATGGAATTGCTGACTGATTTGAAGTCCGTGCTTCTGTGGTCGTACTAGTATGTTCTCTTGATTTTATCTTCTATTTTGTTGGAGTAAGCTTCTTTTGTCAAGCATGCAATTCCACTGTTTGAATCCTGCAATTTCAACATTCAGCTTCAACAGAGCTATCAATTGGAAAGATAACTTGTTTAGATGTCTATATACCATTACTTTATTAACAACTAAACACTATAACCATCTGGTTATCAGGATCAGAATAATTATTGCCTTTAAACTGAAATTGTCCTCTGTATTTCTACATACATTTATCCATCAATGTCTAGGCTCTGCCCAATGCTATCATTTGCATCATCGAGTATTTTATTGCACTGCTTGTGACTTGTAGCAATTGCAGGGGGGAATCTACAGAGCCATATACCTATTTGCAGTTGGATCCCCCAAAGACAGGTGAAACTTGAATAATGTAATGTGTACAGATCCGTTCTGGAACAAATTTTGCAGTGAGTTGCTATCTTGTGGTCCATAAATTTCAACTTCTCCTTCCTGAAGATAAACTTCCAGAAACTTGTGAGACCAAGGAAGTTCAAGGTATATGACTTCCTACATGTTCAATGTAAAAATGTTGAATAATATTTAAGTTGGGTTTGGTGGGGAGTGAAGACCATATATTTTTGTTTTAGTCGCTTGTTCTGATGTACAAAAATAGACGCTATACTTCTTGTTCTGCACTTTGAAATTACTTGTCAGGTAAAACTGGGCTAGGTGTGTTCTTGAATAATTTTAATAATTTTGGGGTTGATTATAATTAATTTGAAAAATTCCACTTCTTTAATTACTTTTTCTTGGTCCAGAATCTGCATTTGAAGTATAGTTATTTCTTCCTTATATAAGATTATTAGATTTTGTGAAGTGCTATCAACAGAAATATGTCCAAGGCACCTAGTCAATCTGTTAACATTTCTTTTATTCCCCACCTCAGTGTGACAGGGTGATGATAGTGCAAGATCTTCCCCTTTCATGGGGGTGTAGGGGAGGGGGACTTGCCTTCTTTCTTGTCTACTTCATGGAAAACTAACAACTCGAATGCCCCGAGAGATTGATCGACTTCCCGGGGCCGGTTGGCTTGGAAGTTTTGATGACTTGAGCAGAAAATACACTTCAACATTGTATGTACAGACTAGAAATCTATGATGGGCTCCCCAACAGTTAGATTTCGTTCCACTGTCCATGGCAGGTCGAAGAGTTTGGCTGTGATGAACTTGAAGATTTTGTTCACGTTGATGTTGTAGGTAGCACTGGAAAAGAATAGCGTTGCATTCATGGCCTTTGCATATCTTCTTGCCTGTACAATATCACACAGAACAAACATCATTTTCTTGATGACTATGGGTACTAACACGCCTTGCTTGACAATGCATGGGACACGAAGAGTGGAGGTTAAGAAATGCACTGCCTTCTTAATACAAAAAGATAGGGTCCTTATCTTGGATTGGAGATTGTGTAAAGTTTGTCATCGTTCAATCTTTATTTGGGTTGGGATTTCTTTGATGTTGTACGCGAGCCTATCAGTTTCCTTTCACTTCATAAGAATGCAGAATTAAAAAGAAAGGAAGCGTCTTTCGAAGCATTGACTATATTGATGATGACAAAATTTATTTGCTATTTTTTAAGCATTTATAATAAAGTTTTTTTTTAAATAAAATTATGATATGATATGACATGATATGCTAAAATTTTTGTTAATCATAAAAAAAAAATTAAAAGAGTTCGTGTTCAATTCAATATATATATATATAATGTTTTTATTAAGAAATATGGGGTCAAAAACTAAAGAAATTTTAATAAGCTTAAAATTGATTTGGACTTTCTGATTGATAAAGTTTTGAAATTAGGTCTTTTCTAGCATTGCATCGTATGCAATAAAAAAAATTGATATAAAAAGATTAAAATATATATGAAATTTACTCCCCGATTTATATCTAACTTTCTTAAAACTTCCTGTAGCACTGGATAATTTTGTAGGTTTCTAAAACATTGATCCCCAGGACAAGAATAACCCGCTTACAACTTTGTAAGATCAGGTATATGAGGAAATAACATATATATGATGTTCAAGAAAGAATCTTTAATTATATTTACGTTTCTTCTAGTGAGAGAAGATTGTAGTTGAGCGCCGAAAGTGGTTAATTTATTATAAAATGTAGTTGTCATAAATTTAATTATCATATAATATATTATCAAAGAGGGAAAAAAAAGACTTTATCACACGAGACCTGAATAAAATTCAGTTTTTTTTGTTGATCTTAAGAAAAATTAAGGTACATTACATAATTCTTTTTTATATTATAAAAATATATACAAATCTCTTTGAAAATTAAAAAATAATTAATATACTCTCAAGAATAATATTTATTACTTTTATTAAAAATATAATTCATTTAAAAAATATATTTCTTAAACTTTTATTTTAATGTTATTTATAATTTTTTTAAAAAACATAACTTTAATTTATTCTAAATTTAAAATATAATTAATTCATATTGATCAAATACATATTTAATATTTCTTATATTATATAAGTAGTAAATGTAAAAATATTTTGGTTAAAATATGATTAATTTTGAATCCATCATCTAAATACTAGGTCAAAGTAACGCTTTTTTTTAGGCTAGACAAGAAACAATAATTTTTCAAAATAAAAAGAAGAATGATGTAATTTAAATATGTGTAGAGAAAGTAATGAACACAAAAAAATTATTTATCCAAAATCTCTTACAAATGAGGTGTTACCGAGTTTTTGGCCAAAAAAAAAAACACATGTTACCGAGTCTAAGAAAATAAAATGTCAAACCAGTAAAATAAATCAGAAATTATGGGATCTATTATATTACAGAACAGTTCTGTAATAGCTTCTTCCTTTATTTTACTCTTCTTCTGGGTTAGATCTAGAAAGATCGATGTTAAACTACATTTTACAGGTAGACGATCAAGTTGAAATAGTTACCTCACTAGCGATGGTCCATTGCAAATCTATAGGAAGCTGAATGAAATCATCAAACTTGGTTCCTATCATCACTGGAATTGCAGTCTACAAAGGTAAACACGCAGCATTATGAAATTCACAAGCGGCCTTCGGCATACTTACAACTGAATTTTGCAGAAAACGTATTATATTACCTGATTCCATTTCCTGGCTTCCTTGTACCACCCAATCACACTGAATTCAAATACCCACAACCAAGAAAGACACAAAATACCAAGAATTTTAGAATGTTGAAAAAAACAAAAATTATGAAACAATTTTATTCTAAAATAAGGTAGATGAAGAAACATGATTAATCAACCAGTTAAAATTTTACAAGAGGTACCTGTTTAACGTACATCTGCTTGTTAGATCAAACATGTACATGATTGCCACGGAGTCCTTACAAGCCATTGGAATCTGGTCTTGTGATTTTCCATCACCTGCATATTAATATTAATATATGAATTAATTGACAAAATTAATGAATTTTTTTTCCTCACAATTAATGCCAAAATCACCAGTTACAATCTGGGTTCTTTCTTTTCTCTACCTTCTACTTCCCAGATACAATACGATATACGTGCCCCTTCTACAACTAAAGTTTTGTCCATCTGATTTAATCCCTTCTTCTCTTTGCCTTCCTGATCAATTTCATCCCCTACATATTTTGCCTTCAACCAAGAGCACAGTAGCAATTAATTAAAAATATGATTTATCAAAAACCATAGAGACTACTAAAAAGGATTCGCTCAATTAGCAGAATCAAGCTGTGACACAAAAGGTCTTGAGTTCTATTCTTGCTAGTGATTTAAGCATCTATTTTAGAATAATCTATCTTACTCTCAATTTTCTTTTTTTCTGCTTTTTTGCTTAAAAAAAAAAGAACAAAGATACAAACCAGAAAACTGGTCTTTCCTATTTGGCAGTCACCCAAGAGGCTGATCTTGAGAGCAACCAAATCGGAGTCCAAATCAGGGGTGTGAAACAGAGGCGGCGAGTCCTGCACCAATTCGTCATAAATAGCCTCAACGGCAGACGACGGCGGCAGCGGCGACGGAGAAGGCCCGGTGGAATGTGGCAGCATGAGGTACTTAGAGGGCTTCTCTCCGGAACAGGGCAAGAAGCGGTGGAGAAGACGGAGAATACGTCGCCGGAGACCAGAAATGCGGTGGCAAATCCGAATTCGAAGTGTGAACTGCGAGATTTTCCAGCAAAGCTTACCCATATTTTATTTTTTTTGGGGGTTTTTTTCTTCTTTTTTTTTTTTTTTTTTTTTTGTAGGGGAGCTTCAAGGGATGGCCTCAGGTTCAGGTGAGAATAGGTTTTCTTCAAGCCTGTTTTTGGCCATGGGAAAAGAGAAAGCTGAGGATAGCAGTGCTCTCATGATTTTGAAACGTGGGGTAGTTTCGGAATTTCAGTGTCTCTTTTTTATCTATTTATTAATCTTAAATGCTTTCAGTTACAACGGCCTTTTTTAAGTTTTTGCTATCATCGTGACAACTTTAACGGCAGACGGTTGACTGCTAAATTCGACGTGAGATCCAAATATATTCGACCCTCTGTCTCACTCAACCCAGGGCTATGCTGCGAGTTTCACTCCACTCCAAATTTCTTTCTATTTTTTGTTCAAATATTTTCCCTCCTTCCACCAAAATAGATGGATTTGTTTGATATGATAGAAAAGATAGGAAATGAAAAAGAAATTAAATGAGTTATTTTTTTCTATGTTTGATAGTATAAAAGAAGAAGGAATAGAAATTTTTTATTTGATTTTATTAAAATATATATAAATAAGATATTAAATTATTTTATTATTTTTATCTTGTTTATTTATAATTACTTTTTATTTTTAATTTTAAAATAATTTTATATGATTCTTAATTATTGTCCCTTCAAATAATACATGTGATAAATTATCATACTTGATGGGTGAAAGCATCCATAACAAACAAAACCTAGGGACATGCTTTTTTTCTATCTCCTATTCCCTTTCGTCCCTTGATGGAAAAACAATAAATAGTACACAAATAGCGTAGGTAGTTTTTTTTTTTTCTTTTTCGGGGGTCTTTTCAATCCTTCCCTTAGTTTTCTACTTACGCAAATCAAACCAGAAAAAAAAAAAAAAAGGAAAAATCGTGATCGTCTTCTTTGTCTTCTTTCTATTTCTCTTTAACCAAACAAGTCACAAGGAAATAATATGAGAGGAGATTGGATGATCATACCAAACCAAGTGTAAGGGGGGAAGAATCTGAAAAGTATTTGCCTTTTGCTTTTGGTCTGTGTGTGCAGTTGAAAGTGATGGCTCTAGCGTCCTACCAAGTGGCACGAGCCCGTGGGAGTGTCCTTTTTAGATGAATAGTTTCTTGCCGCCTACGTGATTTTAATCTCATATCGTTCGCAGACGACAATTAAAGAATCGCGGTTCATATGTCTTTTTCTTTTGGGTTGAAATAAAAAAGAAAGTAAAAAACTAGTTTGGTCTTGACAAAAGAAGACAATATCTTGAGCACAATGAACACGTGTTCCGATGGAAATTTCAGACACATGCAATCCGAATATCCGTCGATCAGTCATTGTCCTTCAGAATATTTTGTGTATATTTGATTTATTAAGATTTTGGCAAAAGTTTTTTTTTTCCTAGCCACTTAATGGGAATTGAGATTGTATTTCTTTGGACCTTAGTTTGTTTTGTAAATTTTTTTGAAAAAAAAATATTTGTTTTGCTAGAAAAATTTGTTTTGAATTTTTTTATGATCTAAATTTTTCTACAATTTTTATTTCAGTTCAGTATTACCAATTTACTATTATCCCTATTATCCATGGTGATCAAACATGGTGTTAAAAACTCATCATAAGTTGCACTTAGGCTTGGATTTGAAGCCGGCCTTGAACTTAAATATTTTATTTGGATTTAAAAAAGATTTTGAAAGTGAGGTAAGCCTAGACTAACCATTGACTTTTCTATTTAAAGCCAATTGGAAATGAGATGAGTCTTGTCTTAAACTTAGGTCTAAAAGATTTTTTAAGTTGCATCTGGCAAACTCAAGTTTAAATTTTGAAATTTGAAAATATTTAAGTTACATTTCTATTTTAACCAAACTCAACCTAAGATAAAATGTTTGGAATGAGTCTTGCCCGAACTTGGACTCAAATTTTCTTATTCAATTTAAGTTTGGATCTAAAAATAAATTTTAAGACGAATTTATTCTTACGCTTGAACTAAAAAAGAAAAAAATTCCAAACTTTATCCTATGATTAAATTTATCAATTATTGTCATCACTAGTAGCACCTAACCCGCCATCACTACTTGTACCGTATAATCAACGGCTTCTTTTCCATTTATCATTTGTCAATGTTTTTTATGTAATCCAAACAAGGAAAAAAGACTCATGAAATAATTTATGAAACAAAAAATAAAACATTTTGTCAAAGATCGTATTTGGAAAAAATTGCAAGGTTAGACTTAGGAAACTCTTGACAAAAAGGACGAAAGAGGTGCTTATTAAAGTAGGGGTACAATCAATTCTAGATTACTCAGTGAGTTGCCTCCTGTCAGCCCCAACAATACCCCAAAAGGGAGTTGAATTAGGTACTGACCGAGTTCAAAAAATTTTCTTTAAGATTTGAGGTTCGTATTTTGTAGAAAAATAGAAAATAATTATTTTTCAAGATCAGTCTTTTCCTTTTAAGAAATTCGAAGTAGTAAACTATTCTAATGAGTTTTTCACAAATAAAAATAAGATGGAAGTTTCACAATTTGTGGGTCAAGTTAAAAACACCTTATGCCATCTAGTTTTCAAATCGTTCACCAGAAGAGTGATCTGACTTCAAGATTAAAAAAACAGAGTGAAAGAGAAGAATACATGACGAAGAGATTTGCTAAGTCACACTTTGCCAGAAGCCATGGCTGTCAAAACGGAGCTTGAATTTGCTGACTTAACTTGCCTACAAGATGTTCATGTGGAGTGTGATGTAAGTCTTGTTTTCCATGTAAGTTTCCTCTTCCTCTCTGCGTAATTCCTCTGACCTTAAGAGTTTGACAAACTTTCCGCTCAATCGAAGTTCCCAAGGGGTTAAAGGGTTTGTAATGAGGCTGCTCATTCTTCGGCTTTGTTTGCTACTTTGCTAAGGATATTTCTGGTGATGTACTCTGGATTGACTCCATTCCTGATTTCCCTTACTGATGTATTACCTACTGATTCTCTTTGATTTGAGTTTATTCTATCAAAAAGAGCTAAACTAAATCCAAACAAAATTTTCCTTTTAATTCTATAATTAATAACTTTCACGTAAAGTTTTTTTTATTAAATTTGGCTAAAAATTATATTTATGCATTTTAATACTACTTTTTGATTCAAAACTTTAAGATATTATATTTATAAGTCATTCTTACTTATATATTCCGTTTTTAGTTTAATTCTATATAATGTTAAATTTCTGTCTGCTCCTACACAGTTAAATTCAATAATTTTCACACACTCTCTCTCTCTCTCTCTCTCTCTCTCTCTCTCTCTCTCTCTCTCTCTCTCTTTAAAAGCCCTTAAAACATGTTTTTATGAAGATTAGTAGTAGGTGTAAAATCAGATCAATAAGCTTGAATTTGCTGCTTTCTTTTTTTCTTTCTTTCTTGATTGATCTCATCCTCATGAAAGAATCTGTACAAACCAACCTAAAGCAAATTCATTGAGCAATTCTTATACGTACTAAAAGTGTTATGCCATTTATATATTTAATAATTAATATTTATTTTACACATATACTCTATCTCTATTATATATAAATTTTATTTGTACAAATTAAATTATGACTATTAATTACATCTGATATATCATACACCAAATATACCTAAAAATATTTCAATTCATTACACCTCGCATGAATAGTTGATCAAGCATCAACTCTACTACAGAACTTTTACCGTGCTTAAGATTGTTGTAAATTTTTTCTTACTCTAAAATTGTTTAAGAGTTTCATAAGAAGCATTATAAAAGAAGAAGTAATTTATATATAATAAAATTATTGAATAAACATTTTATTAATATTGTTACTTTTAAAATTTTTTATCAAAAATCATTTTTCACTACCAGATTGCTAAAAAAGATATAGATAAAAATTGAGTAGAGAAGAGGCTAAGTAAAAGAGAAATAAAATCAAGTATAATAAGTAATGATCTTGAGTGAGGGTGTTTTTATCTAAAAAAAAATGTTTTTTTTTTTCATTTTTGCCGTTACTTCAAACAAATGACTCCAATTTCCTGCTTCTTTCTCATAGCAAAAATATTACTTTCATTATCATTCAAAAACAGCTTATTCTTTTTTTTTGAAAGTGGAGCCAAATACCTCAGAAAACCAAAATTAATACTACTTAAAAAATAAATAAATTACTTGGCCAAAGAAGCTAACTTCCATGAGAATGAACCTCTCACTCAAGTTCACTTCATTAGAGTTAGAGGACCACCGTAAAACTAAACATGGGAATATAGAGATGCTGATTATGGTAACTGTGTTTCTTCTTCCTCTCATCTTTCATCCCCCGTTGTGTTTTCCTCGCAACTACAAAATTGTATCACTTACATCATTCTTCTTAGATAATTATCTTCCTTGAATCAGGGCATAGGGCATATATGATTTCTGGTTTGGCCAACTACAGCATATAAATTCAGGATAATAATTACGTCCAATTCTTTTTAAATATTTACTATTAAATTCTACAAAAATATAACCCGCTAACATTTTTTCAAGTTAATAGCACAGCATTGACTCCAAAAATGTTTTTTCATAAATCATAATTTAATTGAAGGACTTTATAGTGAAAACTTGAAAAAAAAAACCTCCATCTAAGTTTTTCCCACTAATTTAAGTTTAAACTTCTTTAAATTCCATTTGATTCCGACGGCCGGCATTAGATCTCATGAGACCCGCCCGCAGTGTCAATAATATTCTTACAGCACAGTTTCATGCTCAAGGAAGAAAATATATGTATGTCGAATAGACTTATGCCCACCGATCTCTTGCTGTGCATCCAAAAATAAAGACAAATGCATATATATATATATATATAGATAGATATATTACAATCTTTACTTTTAAAAACCTTTCAAACTGTTTTAGATGCACAGCATGTCACCGCACAGTAGAGGATACTAACGTGTGGTGCAGTGGTAACCAAAATGAGGGAACTTAAAGAACTCGCCCGCAAAAACTAGCAACTTAGCTGTTCGAATAATTGGAGTGCCTGTCTAAGCTTTGGCTGCGTCGCCGTTTGTTACCCTTGTGCCTCAGTATCTCCTTTATTTCGGCTTCCTTTGTATCTACAAAATCAATCAGGTTCTTGAGGCTAGTGGATCTGCTTGTCCTTCTAAACCTGGCAGACTCAATTTGCTCAATTTGCTCGCCAGTCTTCTCATCCTCTGGGATAAGTTTCATATATTGACAGAACACCCTAGCAAAGAATACGACCAGAGCAAGGAAACATGCAATCCCACATATCAGAAAGAGGCCCCAGAAGCTAATCAGAGATAGTTGGTTTGAATCAGCGTCATTGACTTGTGCAGCACAGGTATATTTTGAGAGCCATTTGTCATGGATCTTTTGCAAGTCGCCGTTCTCAGAAAGCTGAAGAATGGCAGTTGACAAGTCGACGGCAAGGGGAGAGTCCCTCTGGAATGCCTGTGATAAAAGACCAAACATGGAAACAATATCCAAACTTGTTCAGAATCCCTCCTTAAATATGCCATGAATACCTACTCATGGATCAGGACAGGCTGGGCTTTAGGTCAAAGGCTCAGCCCAATAGGCTTATAAGTGTTGAACTTAGGTCCATGCCCAATAAAATAAAATATGTAATGCTTACTTGTTAAAAAAAAGTTCATGCATTATATTTTTATTGGAGAACTTGATAACAAATATCTAAAAACTTCTATCTAAATTTTGTCTTTTTTAAAATGGGTGCAACTCAGAGATAAAATTAAAAAATTAAATCATTATATTTTTCACATCTTTTATTTTATTTTATTTTTGAGCCAATTATTTTCCACATATTTCTTGAATACACCAATTGTTATTCATTTTTTACCAGAAAATGCAGGTCACCATCTTTTGAGTAAGTTGCTCCCTAAGGAAGAAGTTCCAGCCATTTAGAGCATTCAAAGTAGAAGATACTTACGAATCCCCATCCACTTTTGGTGAATTCCTGCCCTACGGTTCTGAACCGACAATTGGTTTTGGACATTAATATCTCAATATAAGGAAGCTCATCAACAACTGCCGCTACCCCTCCATCCTTCGGTCCACGTTGAAGGGCATCAATATAATCCTGCTGGTTTTTCAACGTCACGATCCTAGATTTAGCTACATTGAGCTCATCTATCAGATACTTCCGTGCAAATGACCCATCTTGAATTCCAATAGGTTGAGTACTTGAAACCAAGCTGTCAATTCCTTCAATTTGCGATGACAGTTGCTGCACTGTGAGGATTGATGTCAAGCTAGCAGTGTAGCTTGAATTGATAATTAACACCACAAAAAGCCATATTATTAACACCAACCGCCCTAGAGTGCTCACGGTGTTTTCTCCTGTATCAGGCCAACACAGTGAAGATGTCAGAATTTTTACCATGTACTATACGGAATAAGAATGGCTACAAGTATAAAATTTTCAAATGGAAAAAATAAGAATGCACAAAGTACATACTGTGTGAGAAAAACATTGTTGAGAAGGTAAACCTGCAAAACGTAAACTAATTATGTTAAAGTGAGCAATGCAGCTACTAAAGCTGAAAGAGAGAGAAGAGAAGAAAAGAAAAAAAAGATTTGACATAATATATTCTCCTCAAGTTCTACAACGATATGACATCAATTTAGCTCAATTCGAGCAGCAATCTACCATACAATAGCAAACACTATGCTATGATAAGCAATACCGGGAAAAACAATGTCATTGACTCCCTAGCAATAAGCAGGTCCATAAGAAGGGCCTTTATCATCTTTTAATAGACTCAGATAAAAAAGCCATCAATTGATTAAACATACTAACCAAAAAACTGTCATAATTTGTTTCCTTGGTGGACCACGGAACTCATGATTGAGACGGTGCTCAAGAATCCATACCACAGCTCCCACAAAAAGAAAGAAGGCACCAGTGACACACCACATTTGAGCAGTGAATGGCTTGAGGAATGACCAGGCGCTTGACTTCACCTCCTTGACAGGAACAACTACAACCAACCCTGATTCCGTGAAAGGTTGAGTAAAATCCACAATCCTTGTCCTGTTTGTGACAATTGTAACATCTCCAACAGCTGCATCAAAATTCTGAAAAATGAAAGATAAACATAACTACTAGAATTCGAACCAAGCAGGGTTTACTAGATATAAGATAGATCCCAAAGTCAAATTCATACCACTGCAATTTCCAAACCTTGTTAGACCAAGCACTATCATTCCTAGTGTAGGAAAGAAAATTAGTAAATTAAAATCACAACTTAGATTTGGACTAGACTTAAATATAGTTTTTTATATCTTTGTTATTTAGTTTTTTATAAAAATAGAACTTGTAAAAAAAATTTTATAAAAGACCAAATCATATAATGTTGAGTTATAAAAACTATACACTCATTATGTATTTATTAGAAAACTAAATAGTAAAGATATAAAAGCTATATCTCAGTTTTCTCTTTAAGATTTATAAACTCACATTTTGTGCAACGTCATTCACAAGTGCGTCGTAGTTAGGATTTCTATCACCATGTCCATATAATATATATTGATGCGGGACAGGATATGGCAACAGGTTTAAGGCTGCGTCAAAGACATCAATGCAATAACCTTTTACTCCCGGGGGGTCCTTATCTTTGGCAACAAACTCCAGATAGCTTATTCGGTTTGGCACTGCTATTCGCAGTGGCTTTCCATTGTTGGGAAACACCCATCCCCTGGGTTTTGTTGTGGTCTCTCCTGGCCATATCACACCGTAAAGATGTTGATTGCTAGTTGAAGTGTTAGGTGGTTTCGTATATAAAATTTCAGGAGCTACAACTGACAGACCAGAGTAATTAGACCAATAACCTATTGTACGGCTAGATCCACCAATGCTTAGAATATCATATGCTGGATGGATTAAATTCTTGTCCACATCAAACTGAATTTGACCACTCAGACCAGTGAAGTTCATTCTCAGGACGGTCTGGAGAAACTGTGGGCCACCATCAAAAGTACGAAGTGACGCTAAATGCAACATGCTTCCATTTGTGTCGTGCAATCTGGGGTCACTGCTGAAAGATATATTTCCACCTTCATCGAGAAAAGCATCAAGAGCACGGGCTGCTAACCAAACCGAATCATACGCATATAGTGCATAGGAATTAAAGCTTGCAGTCTCCTTGTCTTTAAGGTTTTTCAACCTAGAGATAAACCTCTTCTTGAGATCAGTGTCAGGAGTATGATGGCGTAAAGCGATAACCCCTTGTAAGACATTCATTGTGCCACGGCCAACTGGTTCTGATGCGTCTAGCACCGAAGGAAGCCAGTCTGTAGCAATCCAAACATAGCCACTGCCCATCATCCCTAGCTTCTTCGCAATAGGAAAAATGGCCAAACCAGAATCAGGGTTAACATGGAGAACATAGACCCGTGATTCCATTAAGTTCACCTGATTTAACAAGTCGCTAATATTACTTATAGGGGCTCCAGGAGTAAAGGCAGCCTTATAAGAGATCTTGGCACGATTCTTTGCCAGGGCATCACCCAGTGCCGAAATTCCACTTCTTCCATTATCATCATCTACATAGATGGCAATTACCTCCTTCCATCCAAAATAGTCAATCAAGTCTGCAATTGCATTCATTTGAAAGTAGTCATTCTGGGTCGTGCGGATAAAATAAGGGTACTGCAGAGACGCAAGAGTAGGATCCGTTGCCCCAAATGAGAGGAGAGGCACATGGAGTTCATTAACAACATGAGAGATGACATGAGCTATTCCAGATGACAGTGGACCAACAACAGCAACCACTTCTTTCTCCATCAGTTGCAGAGCTACATGATCAGGAAACTCCATCAAGCTTGTTTACTTCTCTTTCAACACCCACACACACACAAAGGAGACAACAAGATAAAACACAAATATAATCCAGACAAATTCATCCCTGAGATTCCATCCCATGAAACATGTCAGCAATTAAAGATTGTCTAAAATGTCGTCTATGATTTGGAATGTATTCAATATTTAGGTTTTTGTTCACTGAATGATTCCCTATCCATTAAGATAGCAACACAAATAGGTAACGTCTATGAATACTCTCCTTATTTCAAACTCAGTAAAGTTATACAGAAATGAAATAAGAATTATCAGACATTTCACATGCAAGACAGACGCAGCAAACTTTAAAGTAAAGTTATCCTGCAAGAAACTGAATGGTACTCTTAAAATGAAAGTCATAGCTTTTGACATTGTAATCGGAAAACCTACAAAAATGAACCTGAATATATTTGCAGACTGAAACATACCCTATGAAGAAATGGTCCAAAATGACAGGAAGATTATATCTAAAATGCATAAACTCTAATTATATGAAGACAATAAACTAAGAAGGAGACTAATAAGAAATAATAATTAACTTATATCTTATACATAAATAGTACACACTCCAATTTCTTAGAAGAATTAATTTCCTCCAAAACCTTTTTTTTTCCGGTAATTATACTTTATAACGTATATAATCAGTCGTCAATTGACCAAAGAAAAGCAGCTTCTAGCTACTAAATCTGAGTTTTGGCTAGTACCTTCCACTGTTCCAAGAAACCCACTGCAGTTTGTGTCTTGTAAAGTAACTTCTATTTCGATACCAGGAAGAACGCTTGTATCATTATTAACATCATCAATGGCAGCTAAAATTGCAGGTTTAGCTGATTTTCCAATGACCGAATTGAAAGTAAACAGTGCTCCGATTCTCACGACGCTAGGTCTTGAAGGAACTTTAGTACCGTTTGTAATGATATTTCCAGTCCTTCCCATCACTTCTGTGGGAATCCACAAGCAGAAAACCAGGAGGAATAGTGTCCTAGCCATAACCATGAGGCCTTGCCTTGTAATCAAGAGGGCCTCCGCTATGGGAAAAAAGGAAAAAAAACTCGAAAATCCTCCGAGAACTAAGCACCTGTCAAATATCAACAACTTCAGGAGCACACAGAGGCGAACAACAAAAAACAAGAATCATCCTAGCAGGAAAAAGAGAAATACAGTACAATAGTATTTTCTTCGCTATCGACTAAAAACCCGGAAGATTCAAAACAACTTATTTAGGTAGAAAACTTACCCCCAGAAAACTAGATTCGGCACTAAAAAGAAACAATCCATTGTATGAGAAGTTTGGAATTTCGGATTTGAAAATTGATTCCCAGTTACCCAAAGTAACAATCTATGTTATGAACATATCCATACTTTTGCTTTCAATATTCTCATTAGTCTACCAGCATAGCCAATCCAGCTCAGAAATTCTAAAGAGGGAACTTTGAGCTATATAAATAAGTTAGTGAAGACCCACATGGCTAATTTAATAATACACAGAAAAACAAGAGAGACCTCAAGAAGTTAGGCAAAGGAGAGTGAGTATCTGAGATTACCTCAAGGCCAAACACTGAGAGAAAAGCTCAGAAGAGTTTTGATTCTTTTGAACCCTCCTATCTGCATGTGATTGAAAGCTCGAACAACTCAGAGAACCAGCCAAAAAGCGAAGCTACAGCGTTGGAATCTCAAGAAACGAATCAGTCCATCGCTTTTTAGCAGCCCACCAATTACCACAGCTTTTCAGTAAAAACGAGATAAAAGTTAAATGGCGATAATGTCTGTGGTGAACAGAATAATGGTTAGTGACAACAAAAACAGAGATGAAGCAAAGAAATGGGAGAGACTTACTGTGATTTGGTTGTTGATGAGTAAGAGGTCGCGCCCCACATTTTGGACCGTTCAATTTCTTCTCCAACCAGAAGAAGAAGCCGGAGAGACCTTCTGTGCCTGTCAGAATTATACATTTGCGTATTTGACAAAGCAAGTGGGTCTCCCTCCCGTATTGGTGTGGAAGCGTGGAACGTGTGGATGAGCAATTCTTGCAATGACCGATGTTATGTACGTTTAAAATTTATTTTGTATATGAACTTTATTTATATTACATAAATTTTTTTTGTATAAATTAAATTTTAATTATTGATTATATTTAGTATATGATGCACCAAAAGCACTTAAAAAAAATTGTGTGGGATTCATTGGTACCCGAGCGATGCACGAGGCAAATTTTCTTAAATTTTAGAAATTGAACTAATGTTTGAAGGTCAATCTATAAAATATTTAAAACAATAATATCATTAATCATTAGTTATATATATATATATAGTATAACTGCACAGGTAATATTCTAATTAATCTAATTTTTTATCGCAATGTGAAAATAATCCAAAAATCTTGTAGAAGAGCCCCCCTATAGAATGTAATATTATGTATTATTGTTGTTCCATTCATATATACCACTCCAAAGATTAAAATCATAAAAAAATGCCAATCAAAGTAATAATTTACATTATTAATCCAATTGATGTTTTATAGAGCAATAACTATAAAATTAAATAATTACATAAAGTAAATAACTATAAAGTTACAGGTTAATTTGTTTAATTAAAAATTGTGAAAAAAAAATTCCTTCAATCTAGCAAAATTAAAAAGAACAAATTGTTTTTTTTTTAGTATATTAATTTCATGCATTTTCCATTTCCCATAAAACTTAAAGCCGGGAGTGCAGCAAAATGCATAGCAGGAACACATAACTAATGAAAGGGAGAATATTAAGGTAGAAAATAGAGACAAATATTACTCATCTTGTTTTCCTATATATTGAAAGCAAAATAATCATTGAAAAACTAAGTGAAAGAGAGAATATTTGACGTTAGAAAATAATTTACACGTCATTTAGTTTGTACTTATTATAAGGAAAATCACTCATGTTCGTTTTTTTATTTGGTAAGTTTTGCGTTCTTTAGTTCCATGATCAAAATATTTGAGTCAAATTCATGTATTGGAAAAAAAAAATTAATATCTCTCTGTGTTCTAATATATTCAATATATACAGTAAAAATTAGGACCTGGCATAATAGATCTAGTTCTTTTTTTTTTTTTTGGTATTGGCAGATTCGGTTGTCCATTTTTTATTTTAAAAAATACAAAATGAAGTCAGTTTTTTTACTTTTACTTGACAGACATCAAGTTATAAATATAAAAAATAATTTAAAATATGTTTGTCTTGTAAAAGTTAAAATATTGTCATTATTATATAATATTTTACTTTTTTAAAATTAAAAAAATCAAAATTAAAAAGATGTATAGCTACAGCTATTTGCCAAAAAAAAAAAATTAAATGGCTAAATCTGCTTTGTTGCTGGCATGCTCGGAGGATCCTAATTCTAAAAATAAATCAATGTTTTAGACAGTTGTTGATATATTATTGCTTTCTTAATTATATTTTTCAAAGGAAGTATATATGGAAACCAATACAATATAAGTTGAATGATGATATTATAAACTTAAAAATATCATGTATTCTAATTATAATTTAATAATTATTAAATATAAAATAATATTTTATTTTTAATTGCTTAAAACATTAATTTATTTAATAATTAATGACTCTTAATAGTATAAATCTAATTTTTGTATAATTAATTAGTACAATTAAAATAATAAATTTAATAAAATAAACAAAATATTATTCAATATTTAATAATTAGTTAACTAACACCTACCCAAGCTAAAAGGTTCACGCAGAGATATTTAATACTTAAATCTCAGTAGATGTAAACAGGAAGCAGAATCTAAGAAGATGGACGTGACACCACCTCCGGAATGAGGATATTTTTTATTGTAAATTTTAAGTAAATAATGTCTGACAAAGGTGGGGTCTTACTCTTATCTAACAACACTACTCTCTCTCTCTCTCTCTCTCTTTATCGCTTCTTTTTTGTAACAACCTTCCTATCCTTTTTGGCAATGCTTGGTGAGAATTAATATCAATAATTCTATTTATGCCATATCAATTGCAATTCCCAACCATTCTCAAGTTCCAATCCGATGCCCTGCTCATCACAGGAATTAAGACCCCGTTCTTATCTTTATGGGTAAATTCCCGACCATTCAGCATCGTTTAGTATATAAAAAATTAAAAATAAATTTAAAAAATAAGAAATAATTTTTACCTTTATTTTAAAATAAATATTTATCAATATAAATATTATTAAATAATGATTATATAGATATAATAAGTATTTTATACAATTTTTTCTTTATTCTTTTTTCTATTCTATCCATCACATGGCTGTCAATTTTTTTTATTTTTTAATTTAAATTAATAGTTATAAGATTATTTTAATTTTTTATTTTATATATTTTAAAATAAAAATAAAAATTTATATTAATTTAAATAAATTCATATCAGGATAAATATCTTGCAAATGAGCAGGGAATGCGTTTCCTTCAAATTCTTTCAGACAGGGTTTGCTCTATCATAAGAACAGCAGGCAAGACCACAATTATGATTGGGGGAAATGGTCAACGGTACGGGCGTAAAAGCTAAATCAACACAAATTATTAAAGTTGAGTTTTTTTGAAAAAAAATAATAATCTCTGTATGTGTGAAGGCGTCTATTCATGATATCTGTGCTCTCAAACCTCAAGGAGATATATAATTGGGGGAATTTTTTAATATCAATAAAAAAAATGATAAATGATTTCAATAAAATTATTGTTTGAGCCCACTTTCCTAAGATATTTTATCATGTACTAGCTGCTATGTGAGTATATATATAAATATAAAGTATCGATATTTGACCTTGTCTTCTTGAACCAAGACGTCTTCAATTGTGAGATTCATTTGATTGAACAAATTTGGTGGCTTGGGTTCTTTTTTCAAAAAAGAAAGCAAGACACATGATAAAAATATTCTTTTAATTACAAATTTAAAAAAAAAATAATGATTAAGGTTAAAATTAAAAAAAAAATAATATGAGGCTTAGACACTCCAAATTCCAAGTCAAATCTAATCGGCTAGATTTTACTTAGCTAAACAATATACATGATCTTGCAATTAATGGGATTTGGCTTTGATGTTGCATTGACATGATTTAATTTTACTTTTTTAAGAAAATATGGGCCATAATAAAGATAGAAACAATTAGAACACACAATAAAAATAGAGTCAAGAAATTATAAAAGAAAATTTTAAATCGTAAGTTAAACATACTATTATTAAAACATAGTCTCCTACGTTGTTACAGAGTTTAAATAAATTTGCTTTTAGAAATTATTTAAAATATTTTAAAAATTTTCATTCAATACTAATGGAATTCTCTTCTCAGTGGAATTTGTAAATGGTTCAGAGAGAAATTGAATAATTAAGTAGTAGTTATCCTTTGTTCAGAATCAATATATAGAATTGATTTTGAACACTTACGCTTTTTGATTAGAAATCAATTTTAAATTTTAAATTTCAAATCTCATCAATTAGTATTTAGTTTGAATATACAGACTATTTTGTATTTATCTTAACGGCCTTTTGATTGCTATACATTAAAAACACATAATGCTTAAAATCAATCAACACCTTACTTGTCAAAATATATATATATATATATATTTTAAAATTAAAAAGAAATAGAAAGAGAGTGTGGATCTATATCTTGTTATAGGTTTCCAAAATTAGAAGCTCTTAATATTTAGCTTCATACTTTATGACTATCTTTTTTTCTAATTTTATAAAGAGAATTTACAAAAAATTTCAGAGCATGTGCTCTGGAAAAAGACACAGATTTCAACATATTTTAGATAATGCACTCATAAAATATTATTAGTTTAATGGATTCTTTTTTATAGAAAAAAAAAAAGATGGATTATTGCTTTCTTTTTAAATTTTAAAAAAAATCTCAGGGACTAAAATAATGTGTCCTTCTTCTTTCAAAAAATTTATTATTTTCATACATTAAATTAAAAATTAATTTGAAAACTTTTCGTAATCATTTATTGGATGGGCCCCTAGTAAGTTCATGACTAGGATGATGCACGTGTTCCTCCTGCTTCGTGCCCCAAATACTTGGACCACAACCAATGGGCCCATTCGTGCCCGACAAGTTGTGTTTATATCGGAATTCAAATCTTTTGCAGTGGAAAACGTTTTTGAAGGAGAAAAAAAATAAAAAGGACAAAAAGAAGGTAGAAATAAAAAGTGGATTATATTTTTTTATTTTTATTATCTTTCAAAAATATTTCACTAAGTTCATATTTTAAAAGATCTAAATTAGTTTATACTGATCTAAATCACTTGTTGACAACTTGTGCTTTAATTGAAGTGACAAATAATCTAAATTATTTAAATTTGATTTGGATATTTTAATTTTTAAAATTTTTATATTAATTATTTTTTTTTTAAAAAATCATAATTAAAAAAAAGTATTTTTAAAAAATATCTGTGCCAAGAATGACTCAACAGTTGACTCAATATGAATGGAAATAAATTGAAGCCGCCTGTCTTCTAAAGAAATGGATGATATCAATGTCATCTGATCATGACTGTGAACGACTAGGGACCATTATCGCAGAATCTTTTTGGATTTTTTTAAAATGTTTATTTTTTATTTCACGATCAAGATCTACGATTTAACGACAGTGGCTTGACTTTAGTTCGGCACTTCAATCATATGTGTTTCTGTAACACGGCATCTTTTTCTCTTCCTTTTACTTTTGTTTTCTGGTGTCTTCTCTTTTTCTTTTTAAATTTTTTTAAACATCATAAATTAATAAATATGACATTAAAACTTGTAAAAAATTAAAATTTCTTTCAAAGGACTACAGAACAAAAAATTACTACTCATATTCTTCAAAATTACAATCTAATTATTTTTTGATATTATGAGACTATTTTAAATTTATTATTATCCTTCAATAAAAATGCTTTTGTAATATAAAATAAATTAAGTTATAATTTTTGGAAGCTCCGAGAGTAACTTTTTTAGTCATTTAAAAAAGTTCTAATTTTTTAGTTTTTTTAATGTTATTTTTAGTAACTTATAATCCTGTATAAAAAAAAATTCTCTTTCTTTGGTTTCCTGTTTAAGATCCTAGCATGTGTTGTCGACCAAAGAGATTAACTTTATTTTCATTGAGGGAGATTAATTAGTTTGCAATTGGCATAAAAATATGTTAAGCAAATAAAAACAAATGAAATAAAGGGCGAGCGTTGACGTGACCATAAATAAATTTTAAAACAAATCCAGACATCGACCCATGCTGTGGGCAGATAAAAATGGCATATTCTTTTCCGTATGTGACACGACAAAATTTGTGAACTTAAATTTTTTATGTAAATTACTTAAACTTTTCATAATTACTTCAAATAGCTTTAAAAATAAAAAAGAAAACAGATCTTTTCAATGGAGAGAACTAATCAATTGATCAATTGAGCAGTCTTAATTATTGAAGTTTTCTTAATTTTAATCATAATTTTTTTAAGTTCACAATTAAAAAGTTATTTTTATTTTATTTAAAAAATTTAAAATAAATTTAAAATATGTAAAATCTAAAATTGCTTAACTGGACAATTGATGGGTACTTTCAAAAGGATTCGTTTTCCTTGAAAATAGCATATTCTAATGATAAAGTTCTCAAAAATTACATGTCTTTAAAAGGACGTTTATTTTTAATTCAGACGTCCTTCCTTCCAAAAAGAGTGCAATTTTCAGCTAGAAGGCACGTTTTTGGTTCAGTTTAAGAAGCTATTCAGATTAGTAAAAGACAAAATGATGTATATAAATACATCTGAGGCAGGTTTTATATAATATGACAAGTCAATCAATCATGGAAATTGAATTTTGTAAAAATAATTAAATTTAAACTACAAAGATATATGACTTTCTAAAATAATCAGGCATGTTAGCTTTTTAATCGTAACCATATCTAAAATAATCATGGGAATATTGGATTATCTCCGTCTATGGAAAAAAAAAGAAGTTATTTTACACAAATTTTAGATGTTTAAATTATCTAAAAAAAAAAATTTAATAATTTGAACAATTAAAACTTATTCAAAATGATTGTTTTTTTTTTTCCCCAACAAAATAAAACTATCCAAACTCACTCTACCTCATCCCACGTCCTCTGCTTCTGACACCAGTATTTGCTGTCGTGACAGAATGTGGCCCTTTGTTATGGGATAATTGCTAAGGTCAATTATTGGTGAAGACTTTTTGTCCCCCCTCTTTTAACATCCTTTGATCTTTTTCTACCTTCAACCACAGGGTTCCGAAAAATTGAAAAAAAAAAAAAAAGTATGTGGATCCCGCATGAATTAAAAAAAAATCACATCATGAAGTAATAAAGAAACAGTAAATAAATAATAAATCAACACTAATCCAAAACTTTCTTTATATATATATTGATGATTTTTGTAAGGAGCTAAGAATGATAATTTAGTCTTGGAATCATAAAACTAGTTCATGGAATACATAGTATGTGTATGGTATACAAATGTTTAAATTATCACGTAGTATTAGTTATTCAGACAACTTAAATTTAAGCTTTACTTTTGGGTTAAAATAATATAAAATTTCGTGTAATATTTAAGAATAAGTTATTCAAATCTCGTGAATAACTAATTTATTAGGGAAATCAAAATTTTTAGAAAATTTAATTGAAAAAACTTATACTGAACATAGAAAATTTTATGTTCTAAGGCATAAGTTTTTCCTGTGGGGAAAAAAAACTTTGAGAAATTCTCATACCAAATGCATCCAAAGAGCTTATATTTGTTTGTTAGCAAATTGTCAAGAAATTTGTGACTTCTGATATAGAGAGCGAATGGAGAGAGATGGAAGTGTGTTGCTACAGTAATAATGTAAGATGGGGATGTGATGTCTCTTTGTAATTTTTATTTTGGCAGTTAGGGGTTAATTTTTTTTTTTGGGACAATTTTATTCTTAACGCGTTATCAAGAATGTAATATAAATTGATAAAGAGAAATCTTATTTATTTTTATTAATTGAGCTAATATTTTTGAATCATGTAAATTTCTTTCAAATGTTATTCTTATGTATCTTTTAGAATTGAAATTCTACTTCAGCGTTATTGATATTCTTATAACGTTTAGAGGTTGTGCTGTAAAATTGTGTTGTCTTTTGTTCTTTGTTGCCTATATTTTTTAGACTATGTTTGATTTGCAAAAAGTTTTGTTATGAAAATGAAAAGGAGAAAGAGAATGCAAAGAGAATGAATAAAAGATAATTATTATATACTTTCTCAAAAAGAACTAATGCTACTTTGTATTAGCAGCACACAATAGTATCATTTCTCAACAATGGAGAAATCAAGTTGACTTAAAAAAATAATAAATATTATTAAGTAATAATAATAAGAATATAATAGATATTAGAAATAATATTACCTTTCTTTTCTTCAAACATACTTCAGATTCTTAGAAGTGCAGGCTTGACACTTGTTGAGGTTTTGATCTTGTGCTCTGCTAATAAAGCTTTTGCATCCTCAAGTCTGTGTTAATATAATGAAATACAATATTTTGTTGACAAGAAACCAAAAACTGAATTGGGGTAAAAGCATTAACATTTTTTCTTTTTTGTCCTACATGCTGCGTGATGGTATGAGAGAATGGACATTTTATATGGGATGGAGTTCACTGGTTTCAAAATCATATATAACTGATATCAAAGTAAAAGGAGATATTCTTTATTGATATAGTGACTTTAATTTATCGCATAAGATGTCATCCAGCTAATATGCGATTTTCTTGTGTAACAGTAATGATGGTGATTCTTAAGGTTTGTAGTTGATTTGCATTAGCAGTTGGGATTCCAAAGCTTTGACACATCCGGAGCTTAGATCTATCACGTTTAGCAGTGGAAGTAACAATAGTTACAACATTAGCAGTTAAATCTTGGACATTACATGTTGCATTTAAGGAAACACCGTTTGTGACAGGACCATCTAGATACAAATACAAGAATTTATATTATTACAACTATATACAGAGACAATATTATATGAGGTTTGTAGTTTGTTCTCAGTAAGCAAACTACTAAAGAGGTATCTGTTCAAATCTTTCTACACCGAAACCCTTATCAGCTCAGCTGCTGCTTCTAGTTGTGCTTGGGTTGTCACTTTGAGTGAAAATTTTCTTGATGGCCTCTTCCTTCTCATCAATGAAGTTGAAAAAGCGATATACAGCATGAGAACAATGGCTACTCGATGACTCTGAGGACGACGACGATGAAGAAATATTCTTTTGCTTTTGCTTATTATAGCTAACATATTGGCGAATTGTTCTAAGCAGAAATACTAGAAGGGCAGCAAGAGAGACAACAGCACATGAGATGTATAAACCCCAGAAGCTAATCAAGTGAAGCTGGTTATGCTCAGAGCTGCTTCTTGCTTCAGGGCAACCCGTCTTGCACAACCACTTCTCACGTATTTTCTGAAGCTCTCCATTCTCAACGAGTTTCAAGATTGCCGTAGACATGTCCATAGCAAGAGGAGACCCTATTTGAAAAGCCTGATATTGTTGCAAGAACTATGTCACTAAATGCCACAAAAAGAAAATTTGAAGTGTCTAAACTTTTTTCCAAGAGTATACAACTTTCAAGAAATTCTTAGGAAAATTTTATCTACTGAAAGATGAACCAAACTAATAATGAATAGATATATGTAGTAGTCAAAAGTAATTCTATTAAAAAGCGTAATTGATATATTCATATGTCTACTTATGATTACTTGTTTTTGGTAGGCCAAATTTACTTCAAAATTTCTCTTTGTTTCTGCCTCCTGTTGTCACTGTTGTGAAGAACTCTTACCATTTTAATTCATGTAAAGCATTAACCATGCGGTTTTATAACTAATCACTCAATTTCTAGTCACATGGCTACTTGCAATTTGCTTATGATTTCTAGGATCCATGTCATGCAAACAGGCACAGGTAGCGGTGAGGAAGATGACAGCGTGAATGACAGTGTGGAAGATGACAGCGTGGATGCTTCACGTGGTTTGCATGGACGTCAAGGTTTACGTAGAAGCATAAGGAATAGGAGACCCACGTGGAAGATTCGGGAGGAATTAAATAGCAATGATTAGATACGGAGAGGGGAGGAAAAAGATATGAAGATCTCCTTCTGAAGAATTTCTCTTAACACCCTCTGTTTCTCTTTCCTTACTGTTAGTAGCTATTCTGTTACGAATATCTTTTCTTTCTGCTTGGGTTTATACTCATTTCCAGACAATTGTAATTGCTAAAGTACTGCATAATCGAAAGCATTGTTCAGAAAAGCCGTTATTAATTCCCTACAGATTAAGTAGAATTCATCTGGGTTACTTGTTCGTTCTGGTTCATTACAAATTTGGTGCTTTCATTGAGAGGCGATCATGGCTGAAGGCACACGACTCAAAGATTTATCTGCAGATATGAAGAAGGTTAACGAATATGTAGGACAGGTTGAGATGACGTCCAACTCGAGGTTTGAGAGATTGGAGAAACTCATAGAATCAATGATTAGAGGACCGAATACTCGAATGGAACGCTTGGAATCCAACATCGAAACGTTATCTAAGGCTGTAGACTCCATCAATCGAAGCGCAACACCTCACACAGGAATAGCTCATGAAGCTCAAAGCTCAACAATGAGTGATACTTATTCCCAACCTTTGTACCTCCGACAGGTAAAACTCGATTTCCCTAAATTCGATGGTATTGAGCCATTGAGTTGGATATTCAGAGCCGAACAATTCTTCGCATACTACGGAATGTCCGACACACAGAGATTAACTATTGCCGCTGTACACATGGAAGGAATAGCCATACCATGGTTCCAAATGATGCAGAAGAATAATCAAATTCCCAACTGGAGAACACTGGTTCAAGCTATAGAAAATCAATTTGGGCCGTCTCGTTTTGAAAGTCCACGAGCTCAACTCCTCAAAATGGTGCAGAAGGACTCTGTCGCTAACTACTACCAACAATTCATGGTATTAGTTAACAGGGTGGAAGGGATGTCAGAGGAGGCGATTATGGATTGTTTTATAAGTGGATTAAAACCAGATATTTGATTGGAAGTTATTGCTCGAGCCCCAACTAACCTAATCGAGGCCTCAGCTCTGGCTAGACTATATGACGAAAGGCAGGCTATATCTGTAGGGGTGCGATCTAAGGTGACACCAACATTACCATCGATAAACAAATCGGGAATCGGAAGTACTTCCATACCCACTGTTGGGGTACATACTGGAGAAAAAAGGCTACCCCCACTGTTACCTACCCCGGCGACTAAACCGCTTGCTCCCATCAAGAAAATGACACCATCTGAAATTCAGTTAAGAAGAGAAAAGGGACTCTGTTTTACTTGTGAAGAAAAATTTTCACCCAGTCATCGTTGTCCCAATAGACATTTTATGATCTTACAGTGTGATGAAGAGGAAGATAAGGGAATGGAAAATCAGGCAACTAAAGAAGGAGAAGGTAGTGCAGGTACAGTGACTTTGCATCACTTATCATTCCACGCATATCAGGGCTCTACTGGACCCGCTACCATTCGATTTGATGGACTCATCCAAGGTCAACCGGTACAAGTATTTCTAGATGGAGGAAGCTCGGATAATTTTATTCAGCCTCGGGTTGTACATCACCTGAAGTTAGTTGTTACCCCCACACCAAAAACCAAGGTGATGGTTGGGAGTGGAGAACGAATGCAATGTGAAGGATTTGTGAAGGAGTTGAAGGTAAATATCTCTGGTCACACCTTAACATTTCCGGCGTATGTGTTGCCAGTAGCTGGGTCAGACGTTGTATTAGGCGCTTCTTGGTTGGAAAAAATAGGTTCTCACATTGCAGACTATAGCAAATCAAGAATAAGGTTTCACTCAGAGGGACAATTCGTAACCTTACAGGGATATAAGTTAGCTCAGGCAAATCCAATTCAATATCATCAACTGACACGATTACATTCTACCGAGGCTATTGCGGAAATGTATTACTTTCAAAGGCTGGAAAAAGAACTGGACCAGGAAGAGATTGAGACATTCCCTGGAGATCTACATCCAGACATCACAAACGTATTGAAACAATATTCCACGGCTTTTAAAGTACCAAGGGGACTACCACCTGATAGAAGGCATAATCATCGAATAATATTCGAACCGGGCACTACACCAGTAAAGGTTAAACCTTACAGATACCCCTATAGTCAAAAATCTGAAATAGAACGAATGGTCAAAGAGATGTTACAAGATGGAATAATACAATCCAGCACGAGCCCGTATTCTGCACCAGTTTTGTTAGTCAAGAAGAAGGACGGGACATGGCGATTTTGTGTAGACTACAGAGCATTGAATGCAGTCACGGTAAAGGATTCATTTCCAATGCCTACAGTTGACGAGTTACTGGATGAGTTAGGAGGATCTAAATTTTACTCCAAATTAGATTTGCGGGCTGGATACCATCAAATCCTTATGCATTCAGAGGATCAGGAGAAGACCGCCTTTCGAACACATCAAGGACACTATGAGTGGCTTGTCATGCCATTTGGACTTACAAATGCTCCGGCCACATTTCAATCCTTAATGAATTCTGTGTTTCAAGCTTATTTGAGGAAATTCGTGCTCATATTTTTTGATGATATACTTATTTACAGTGCCACTTGGGCGTTGCACTTGCAGCATCTAACTTGTGTCTTGGAGACGCTGGTTCAACATCAACTTTATGCAAAGCTCTCCAAATGCTCTTTTGGACAGCAACGAGTGGAATACTTGGGTCACATAGTTTCGGGTCAGGGAGTAGAAATGGATCGAAAGAAGGTTCAAGTGATGTTGGAATGGCCTGTTCCCTCTAACATAAATCAGTTGCGTGCTTTTCTTGGGCTCACGGGATATTACCGTCGATTTGTGCGGTCTTACTCCCAAATTGCTAGTCCACTCACTAAATTATTACAAAAGAATGGATTCATTTGGGATGCAGAAGCTCAAGAAGCATTTAACCAATTGAAAACGGCCATGACACAAGCACCTGTCTTAGTCCTACCCGATTTTTCTCAACCATTTGTGTTGGAGACAGATGCATCAGGTTCGGGAATCGGGGCTGTTTTGAGTCAAGGAGGCCATCCCATTGCGTATTTTTCAAAGAAATTGTCCCCAACAATGCAAGTCAAATCAGTGTATGCTCGAGAGTTACAAGCTATTGTAGATGCAGTGGCAAAATTTAGACACTATCTTCTCGGACATTATTTTATTATCAGGACTGACCATGAAAGCCTTAAGCACTTGAATGATCAAATTATTCAGACTCCTGAACAAGAAAAGTGTTTGCCGAAGTTGATGGGATACAGATATCGGGTAGAATATAAACCTGGGAAGACGAATTTGGCTGCAGATGCATTATCACGGAGTTTTAAAAAAATGACTACGGTGACTACTACATCATTCATGGAAGAATTGCAACATACTCTTAGAACATCTCCAAAGGTGCAGCAGCTCATTAAAAAAATAAAGCAGCAACCCGAGCACATGGCTTGCTATAAGGTACATGATGGACTCGTCTACTGGAAGCATCGGCTTGTAATTCCTACGGAATTATCTACACTAATTCACCAGGTCATACGAGAACTACATTCATCAGTAATAGGGGGTCATGCAGGGACACTCAGAACCTTCCATCGAATTGCGGCTAGTTTCTTCTGGCCATCAATGAGGAAAGACATTAGGGAATATGTAAAACAGTGCTCGATCTGCCAACGAGCCAAAATGTCTCAGTTTCATCCTGCCGGGTTACTCAGCCCACTACCAGTCCCTCAACAAATATGGGAAGATATTGCAATGGATTTTATTACCGCTCTGCCAATTTCCAAAGGATGCTCTGTCATTTTAGTGGTGGTTGACCGCTTATCAAAGTATGGGCATTTCATTCCTTTAAAGGCTGACTTTAACAGCATACAAGTAACAGAGTCGTTTTTGCATCATGTGATTAAACTACATGGCATTCCTCGGTCAATAGTGTCTGATCGAGATGCTACATTTACTAGTGCTTTTTGGAGACATCTGGCAAAACTTCAAGGAACAGAGTTACGCTTTAGCTCTGCTTTTCATCCACAAACAGATGGTCAGACCGAAGCCCTTAACAAGTGCTTGGAAATGTATCTAAGGTGTTTTGTCTACGACTCTCCAAGGACGTGGGCCAATTACTTACCTTGGGCAGAACTCTGGTACAACACTTCCTACCATACTACCATTGGAATGACTCCTTTTCGGGTTGTTTATGGTAGAGACCCTCCACTGTTGATTCGAGCTTCAGGTGATGCATCTACACCCCCAGATGTTTTTCGTCAATTACAGGAACGAGACCAAAATTTGAAGCAACTCAAATTTAACATAGATAAAGCCCAGAAGAGGATCAAGTATTATGCTGACCGAAATCGCACAGATCTATCATTCAATGTGGGAGACATGGTACTGGTCAAATTACAGCCTTATAAACAGCATTCAGTACGATTGCAGCGCCATCATAAATTGGGACTCCGGTATTTTGGTCCTTTTCCGGTGCTTGAACGAATCGGGTCTGTCGCATATCGACTTGGATTACCTACAACGTCCCGAATACACCCAGTATTCCATATTTCAGTATTGAAGAAATACTATGAAGACAACACGCAGCCCTTCTTACCTTTACCATCGGTTACAATTCCGGAAGGACCGATTATAGAGCCTCACGAGGTTCTTGATGTTCGTAACAAAAAAGAAGGTAATCAGAATAGTGTTCAAGTCCTTATTCACTGGGGAAATGCAGCTGCTCCGTCATGGGAACCTCTAGAAGTCATTCGACAACATTATCCAGCTTTTGACCTTGGGGACAAGGTCAAATCTTATGAGGCGGGGTATGTCATGCAAACAGGCACAGGTAGCGGTGAGGAAGATGACAGCGTGAATGACAGTGTGGAAGATGACAGCGTGGATGCTTCACGTGGTTTGCATGGACGTCAAGGTTTACGTAGAAGCATAAGGAATAGGAGACCCACGTGGAAGATTCGGGAGGAATTAAATAGCAATGATTAGATACGGAGAGGGGAGGAAAAAGATATGAAGATCTCCTTCTGAAGAATTTCTCCTAACACCCTCTGTTTCTCTTTCCTTACTGTTAGTAGCTATTCTGTTACGAATATCTTTTCTTTCTGCTTGGGTTTATACTCATTTCCAGACAATTGTAATTGCTAAAGTACTGCATAATCGAAAGCATTGTTCAGAAAAGCCGTTATTAATTCCCTACAGATTAAGTAGAATTCATCTGGGTTACTTGTTCGTTCTGGTTCATTACAATCCACCAATAATTTAATAACTAAACGGAAGTTGACCACTCTCTCTGGTAAAATTCAATTGTAGTAACATGTCAACAAGATAAAATCCACTAGCAACAATATCTAGATCATAATATACACATATTATATAATGAGCATATTGTCATGAGAGATTCCTAGATAGACTCGGGTTACTAAAGATAGTCAAACTAAGCCAAACAAAAAGTAACATGCAAGCATGTTAGAAATTAGTCCTACTAAACATGTGTCTAATATGCTAATATGTGTATTCATGATTACTTCAATTTACTTATCTTTAGTAGACATAATTTACTTTAATTTCTCATTGCAAGCCTTTCTATAATATCATTGTTGTGAAGAATGCTGACCATATTAATTCATGTAAGGAATTCAACCATGTAGTTTAATAACTAATTACTGAATTTCTAGTCAGATGGCTACTTACAAATCCCCAAGTGTTTCTGGTAAATGGCTGCCCAATTATACCAAACTCAGTTTGTGATGACAGAAACAACTCCGCATATGGAAGCTCATCTATAATAGCTGCAACTCCTCCACCAGAAGGCCCTTGCTGCAGAGCTCTTGCATATTCTTCAGGTGATCCCAAAGGAACAAGTCTTGATTTGGGTATGGAAAGGCTATCTTTGAGATAGCTGTAAGCAAATGAACCTACTTGGAATCCTATAGGCCAGTTACTTGCAATCAAACTATCAATTCCTGTGATGGGTGATGAAAGCTGTTCCACGGTAAGGATCGACGTCAAGCTTGCTGTGTAGCTAGATGTGATCACCATCAATAGGAAAAGCCATGTTATCATGACCATTCTACCAAGTGTGCTTACTGTCTTTTCCTCTGGTTTTGATGACAAAGTGAAAGAGTTTATCAAATTGTTGAACTGTGTAGTGCAGATTTCACGACTATAAACAAGGTCATAGAGAAGTTCAGAGAGATTCTTCTTTTTCCCCTAGTAGTTTTTACATGGCAACTATATCATTCAAATGGTTATTGAGAAGAATATACAAAATTGATATTGACCTATACAAAAAGCATTCAGAAGGAAAAGAAAGATAAAACTCCCGCTCAAGCGAAGGGCATTATAGACAGAACTATAAGATGACCATGAAGTGGGGGAAAAAAAATAACAGAGATAAAGGAACTATTAGACTATAGAGGCAAAGATTTGCTTACGATTTGTCTTAAACAGTGTTGAAAGGCTAAACCTGCAAACAAATAACAGCATGAAGTTAGGATCTAAATCACAAGATAAAAAGTGGAACTTTAAAAGGTAATCAAAGGACAGAAATTTAAAAGGCTTACATGAACATGGTTGCAAGTTGTTTTTTAGGAGGACCTCGAAAATCTTCATTGACTCGGTGCTCAAGAATCCATATAACCACTCCGACCACTACAAATGAAGCTGCCATGGCACACCACATATCTGCTGTGAATGGTTTAAGAAACACCCAAGCACTTGGCCTTGCATTTTTCACTGGAGCCACTATGACAAGGCTAGATGTCTCAAAAGGCTGAGAAAAATCCACAACCCTTGTTCTGTTTGTCACTATTGCAATATCTCCAACAACTGCATCATATACCTGGACCAAGAATGAAGAAGAAGAAGAAAAAGGTAATTTTAGATTTGATTTTACGGACCATTATGATACTAGAAAACAGAACATGCATGAACCAATATGAGATTTTCTTTTGTTGCGTCTTACTTACGTTGTCAGCAACCATTTTCACAAGTGCATCATAATTGGGATTTGATAGACCATTCCCAAAAGGCTTAAATACGTAAGGAACATCATATGGTATGAATTCCAGTGCTTTCTTGAAGACATCAATGCAGTATCCTTGAATTTCATGAGTATCAGGCAATTCAGTGACAAATTCAACAAAGCTTGCTCTCTTCGGTACTCCAATTCTCAGTGGTCTTGCATCGTTAGCAATCACCCAGCCACGTGGTCTTTCTTTCTTTCCACCTGGCCAAGTTATATCTCTAAGTTTCTGGTCTTGGTTAAAACTGCCATTATCTTTCTTTTTAAGGTTTTCAGGGGGTACAATTGACAATCCTGAATAACCAGACCAATAACCAACCCTAGTAATTTCCTTCTGATTGACATTTATAACATCATAGCCACTGCTTATGATGTTCCTGTCCGAATTAAACCGAAGTTGACCACTCACACCAGTAAAATTTGATTGTAATAATATGTCAACAAGATCCGATCCACCAGTGAAGACTTTGAGATTGTCAAGCTGAATATCAGGTGCTTCTGTTTGTTTTCTGTAGCTATCATTGGAAGAAAATGAAATATTTTTGTGTACTTCAATGAATTTATCAATTGAACTTGCAGCTGCCCAGATTGTATCATAAGCGTAAAATCCATAAGCATTCAAGCCACTGCTTACCTCACCTTCTTTCTGCATTTTCATCCATTTAGAAACAAAAACTCTCTTTTGGGTAGAATCTGGAATGTGTGGTCTAAGCCCAACCACCCCTTGAAGGAAACTAAGAGAGGTATTATTTTTTACAGGGGAGAATGAATCTAAGGTAGCAGAGAGCCAATCTGTAGTAAGCCATACATAGTCGTTGGCCATCATTTGAAGCTCATGGGCTATGGTGAAAATTCTCAATCTTGGATCCATATCAACGTGAACAACATAGACACGAGGACCAAACACTTTGGATTGATTGAGCAAGTAAGTGATTTCATTCACATCAAAATAAACACTCAAAGGTAATTTATGAGCACTTTTTAATCTCCTCTTCTCAAGTTCATCATCCAAAGCAGATATTCCATTTCTTCCATGATCATCATCCAGGAAGACAGCAATCACCTGCTTCCATCCATGAAAATCAATTAGATCAGCCATTGCGGCCATTTGCACGGAGTCACTTTGTGCAGTTCGGAAAAAGAAAGGGAACTGGAGTGAGGTAAGGGTTGGATCAGTGGCAGCATATGAAATGAGAGGCACTTGGAGACCATTAGCAATGTGAGAAACCGTATGAGCTATTGAAGATGACTGTGGACCTATTATGGCTGCAACCCCTTGCTCAAGTGCCCGAAAAGCTGTAGTGCCAAGGAAAAAGGGTTCAATTCAGATTATATCCAATAGTGAATTTTTATGAAGTGATGCTTGAAAGTTTGAGACAAAACCGTCCATTACCGAGGGAGTGTGATTGAAAGTAATATGCAAAATAAAATTTGATCAAACAGAATATCAAACATATGGCAATCATTACTACCTCCGATTAATCCCAAGAAGACGCTGCAACTTGCATCCTCCAATATCAACCTCAGCTTCGTCCCATTCAGGATTCTGGGGTTTGCATTGACTTCAGAAACGGCCATTTCCATAGCTGGCTTTGCAGCTTTACCTATGACCGAATCAAAAGTGAAAACTGCAGCAATGTTTACAGAAGCAGGCCTTTGGCAGAGGGCAATCCCACTTAAGAATACCCCTATTGATATCCAAATTACTAGGGGCCAAGTAATGAGCTTTTTCATACTTGAATAAATATTCAATTCACCTCACCTTAAAAACCCAAGCTCGTCCAAACCCACTGTTCCTAAGTTTCAAAATCTGGGTCAAACGGGGAGAAAGATTACATGTTGTTGGATACCCAGATAACAGTATTTAAAAAAGAAAAAAACACTTGGAAATGAGTAAGCAACCCAGTTGCTAGTTCCTTCAAGGGCTACCAGAGAAACTGAGAAGCTGAGGAAAGTCAAGCAACTCTGTTAAAGAGGCACCTAATGCATGGAAAAATGCAAGCATGATGTGACGCCTTTAAATCAAAAACATGTTGTGAGAAGATCACTGTGTGAAATTGAGAATGTCATGGCGAGAGAGAAATATTACAAAGAAACAGAGCATCACTGCGCAGTTCTAGTAGTCTGAAGGGAGGATTTTGGGACTTGGGGAAAAAAAAACGTTCCAAATTCATTTCCTTTCGAAAACACAAAAATCCGTTAGCATTTTCCAGCTCGCCCATTCTGGAAACCCAAATAAGCCGTCTCACGATGCAGCAAGACTTAAACCACAAGAAATTCGTGCGTTCTCATGGCTGTTTGAGTATCAATGGCTTCTGGAGAATATATTTGGAATCAATCCACATTTGGGTCCTATTAGACCCCACATACCAAGCTACCAGCCATATATTCTAAGCTAGACTTTCTAGTCAACGATGAGAGCTTTTCTCTTAGATAAGTCATTGTGGAATCTAAAGGCACGTCATTTGGAATTTTGATGCTCTATTGAATTGTCTATTGAATAAAAATAAAGTGGAATTTTGATGCTTTGTTGAATTGTCTTTTGAATAAAAATAAAATGATATAAAAAGTGAAAATAAATATGAGTTTTTAGTTTCACTTATACTTTCTTTTTTCTTATCTTTTTATATTTGAGAAGCATTTTTGTCATGAATTTAGGCTCTTCATATTTATTAAGTAAATTCATTTAAAAAAAAGATACAAAAAAATAAAAAGTAAAAAGAAACGAATTGAGTCTACGTATATTTTTATTCTTTTGTGTTTCTCTCTCTCTCTCTCTCTTAATCATATAATATATTATTGCAAAAAATTATAATATATATAATTTATTCATTTAGAAAGATCCAAATCCCATCATTTAACTAGCATAGAAAATAATACAGATAATGGTGCCACTTCTCTCTCATTCGACTAATTCTTAATAAACTAATATTCTTCATTTAATTTAATATTTAATATTTTAGTATAATATACATCGTGTGCGCTCTAATGGAGATGGGAAATTTAAATACACTCAAACAATTTGATGAGAGTATAAGAAGATGATTTAATATTTATATACATCCAAGTTGCATTGTAATCTAACGAATATATTTATATCTTTAATGTGAACATTTTAAATATTAATGTATTAAAATACCAAGTATTTAAATGGCTAAATTTATTTGTGATGCATCAAACCATGAAGCAAGGTGCAATATTTTATTATTAATATTGATAGTCTAATTGTCTTTTACTTCTTTGAGGTAACATGACAATAAGTTAATTAACTTCTGATGGTTAATATAGGCATGCAAATCTCGTATTATGAAATATGAAAGACAAGGGCGCAAACTGTTCTGCAACATTTGGTTCGCAAACTCGAAGAAGCCTTCCAATGAAAGTTAAAATATATGCTTTTACCAAGCTCAATAAAACTGTATATCTCATGAAATAAACAAAAATAAATAAATAAATAAACTATATGGGGATTGGCTTAAATGAAAAGCTGCAGGCAAAGAAATTTCAAAGAAGAAAAAAAACTTATGCTTATTGGAGGAAGTATTGAATTTTTATTGTCTTTATGACATGGGGTCCGTTTCTGAACGTAACGGGTCATTTTCGCAATAATTAAGTGTACATGGTTCATAAAATTCAAGATTCGGGATTTGTTGAAATTTAATTTACAACTACCATCGTACACGGCTACGGCTGATAAAATCCAAGATTGACTGACCGAGACTTGTTGAAATTCAATTTACAGCTACCATTCACTTCTTATCCATCCGTTGGAATATTCTGTAATTACAAATTAATTATATAGGATGCAGTTAGAAAGAGAAATAAAAAAAGATGAGTATAAAATAAAAGAATACAAATCTTATATATACTATTATTTTTTAATTATGTGACTGTAAAAAATTCAATTTATATAAAGGATAGTTTAGGTTTGGTAGTGGGATTAATGAGAATTAATTAGTAACTTTGTCATTACATATTGCTCAAAAGTTTGCAACTGGTGCAGTCAAACTTCATGCTATAATGTCATTTTCCAATGCCCTCGCGACTTGATAAATAAATATTACTAAGTTTTTGTGTGCGTACATGTGTGTAATCAATTGGTATTATATCTAAGCCTTTCGGAATTTATAATGTGTAATTGAAGAGTTATAAAAAGAAAAAAAAAATGAGTAAAAAGAGATATAATAAATCTCATACACCTTTTCACCTTACAAATGAATCCTCAATAACACTGTGCAGTTAGAGAAAAAAAAAATGAATAACTTTTAATACTAAAAGTTGCTTAGCCTACAATCTACCTTTCTTAAACTGCATGCTGTACATTTACTTCATAATATAACAATTTGCTTATACTTTTTTGTGTCATTTTTTATTGTATAATACTATAAAAAATCTAAGAATATCGACATTAGACTGAGATATGCCCCTTTTACACCTCTTAGTAATTTTTAATAATTTAACAGTAAGACTAAAAGTAATAATTATATTAATTTTTCATGTCAAGTTTTATAAACATTGGATAAGTATACAATCAAATCTATATATATTTATATATATATAATCTCAAGTACTATTTTTAACACTATTCGATCACGTCGAATCAATGGACTGTTTATGTACTATTTTTTTCTAGTGAGAACTGTTTTTCTTTTCTTTTTTGGTCCTGTGGGGCCACAACCTTTTTATGAAATCTCTGCATCTTGCCGGGTAGGTCCTAATTGTTAATAATTTCTTATTTTCAAAATGCATATTGTATGTGAAATTTTAGATGTACTGATGGGACATCAAATAACTTCGGAGTAATATGAAGTTTTGTATGAATGGTACTCTTGATAAGAACTTTTAATTTAACAGTGAACTTTGTCGAAATTTTATTATATAAAAAGTTATTTAAAAATGTAAGATTAATTTTGATTGACACCAATGTCAATTAATCTCTATATATAACTAAATCAAATAGTTTTTTTTCTAATAAAGTTGCTTAAATAAATAAACTTAAACACACTTTTAGGTCATTTGATATATAAACTATAGCATAATCTGCTTCATCTCCTTTCACCGAGCTCTGTTAACTTCATATTCATACTTCAATATTAAAAATCTGTCACCATATATATATATATATATATACACATCGTCAGCCCTACATGCGGGTCCCCTCATTGACAATATCAAACGAGTAATATTCATATCCAGCTTTTCACAAATTGACTATGGATATTTCTGAGGGGAGACCATTAAAATGTCATTACTTTGTGTGGATCATAAAATGGTGAAGGGAGATTTTTTTTCTTTTGAATATTACTAACTAAGATTTTTTTTTTTTGTGTCTTTAAAAGATTACACTATCACAATTTGGTTTCCCAAAGTCTCAGCATCAAATTTTCATACCCCCAATAATTTTCTTTGAATCAATTCTAGTCTATCTATTTGTTAAACTGACATACGAATTTAATTGAATAGGCCTAATCTAATAAAATACTTATGTATTAAAATGAATATGATGACTACAGTATTTTATATTTTGCTTTTCCAGACATTAAATATGGTCACTTCATCATTTCAATGACCATATAAGCAATCGTTAAGCTAAGTTGGTAGTTACATTTAAGTTATTTTAACAAACAAAGGGACTGAATTAATTGAAAAAAAAAATTGAGAACAAAATTAAAATACTTGCACTTTAGAGGATTAAATTGAAAATTTTGTAACTTTTGAAAAAAAAAATATAATTTACCCTACAATTAAAATATTTTAAACTTTTTTTATAAGTATCATCTGAAAAAGAAAATTAATCAAAACCTGATAACTTTATTTATTTAACTCATTATAACAAAACACATATCAAATGCTACTATTTGAACACATAAATAGTTGAAGGTTCGTTAGCATTCAATTTGCTAACCGAAAACTATGTCATACCACAAAAAGTGGAGTTATGAACTGTCCTTCATAAGAAGTTAATTGTACTCCATTACTCTTATGCAAAATGTTTTTCTATAAATAAATCTCCAAATATACTTTAAGGGAGAGATATTTGAATAAGTTAGGAAGGACGTAATTAAAAGTTCAATAAGGACAATGGATTAGACTAAAGCGGGGTTTCTTATATATTTGTCTTAAGGGATTTTAATAAAAGTATAATATCTATAAAAAGTTTTTTCAAAAAAAATATAATTGAAGTTGAGTTGCAAAAATTATATATTTATTTGAAAAATGTATATTTATCATCTTATTATTAAAAAATTATATACTTATCTGGTGATAAAGCCACATATAATTTTATATTATAACATTATGTCCTGACATTTTTTTAAAATTTTGAATTCACTTTACTCATACCTTATCTCATGTAATTTTTTACTATTATTGGATATTTAATTTTGAATTCAATAAGCTTACACATGTATTGTATATATAATTTTTATAAAAATAAAAGTGTTATTATTATATTTCTAATTTACTAAACCCCAAAATGCATTTTTTCAATTATTTGACATTTAAATTTGAACACACTAAATCCACATTTTTTTTCTTTTTCTTCATTTATTTTATTTTTCATTTTTATTTTTATCTCTACTTTCTTCATTTTTTATCATTTCCCTCTTATATTTTTCTCTTTTTTCCAAATTAATTATAACTTTAGTCAGATTTTATACAGAACTTCTCTCTCTCTCTCTCTGCGCTAGATCCTATCTAATATTTTTTTTTATTTTGTAACTTCTTCATTATTTATATTCTTCTCATCTTGCTTTGTTTTTTCATGTTCGAATTATACTCTATACATAAAATTTCTTTTAAAATACTACAAAACTTTTTGATATATTATTAGATAAAATAGTATTTACAGTAATTTGTAAATAATTTTTTTGGGTTCATTGATAGTTATAAATTTGTATGTCTCATAATATGATTTTGTTCCTTCAAAACATTCTGAGTTGCTTGTTAAATGATATAATATTATTGAGTAATGATGTTTTTTTTAATATATTCTTATTATGCATTACATCAGTATTAGGTAGAAGTAAAATTATATCTTCATATGTATTTAGTAAGTAAAACTGTTGATATTGATATAAAATGTAATTTTAGTATACTGTTTAACTAAATTCAAACTTTTTTTCCAGATTTAAGAGAAAATCAAATTAAATTTAGTTTAGTTCAAAAGTTAAAAAAATATTTTGCTTAAAGAACATTTTATAAAAGTAATTTTTTAAATAGCATAAAATATACAAAAATTTTGAAAATTTTTTATTTTACTTTTACTAGTTTAGAATTCTAACTCTGCTATTATATCTATTATAATTTAATTGAAGAATATAATAACAAAAATATAATAAATTCTTTCCATTTAGAAAGCCGAGGGCAGCAGCACAAAACAAGATAAAGTGTTTTCTTTTGGTCACAGTGGACTTGAAGAAGAAAATTCTAAAGAAAAGCCCAATTGACTGGAAATTGGGTTGGGCCTCTCGTTTGGATCATTTAAGCTAAAAAGATCGGTTGGGTTGGCTATGCTTCGGACAGTTCAATAGACCCATGACCAACGAAAATGGTCTAATGCACCAATGGCACCCATCGAAATTTTAAGCGTTGACGAAGGGCAATTATAATATTCACAGTGGATAACAAGAACAGAGCATGAGATAGGCTGCTTCTTCTCCAGAATTTCGCACTCCGGGGGATTGAACTCACTCGCTCGTAACAATGGCTTCCTCAATCATCTCCTCTTTCCAAACCAGGTCAACACCCTAACTTTAGCTGCAACCTTTCTCTTCCTTTTGATTCATGACAAGAAACTTCGTAATTTACTTCTTCTATTTACTCTCTCTCTCTCTTCTTGGGTTTTGATATGAAGCTTTCTTTCACCATATCCTGTGGGTTTGGGCATAATGAACAATATTGTTTACCCATTCCTTTGACATCTAAATAGTATTGCACTACCGTTTCGCAATTTTATATCTGGGGGGCTTGACCTTGATGGGGTTTGAGTTTTTGCAACGACGCGAGGGATTCAAATCAAGCCGTTATGTAGTTAGTTGCCTTTGTTACTTTAATGTAAGCCAGTACTGGAGACATCTTATAGCTGACCTTTGATATGCATCTTCTGTTAGGACATGTAACTCTACTTTTTCTTGAAATTGAATTTGTACATTTTTACAATGAGACTGTGCAACTTAAAATTTTGCATTGCTACATTCAAGAGGATAAGATGAACCCAATCATATATCTATTGGGGGCACTTCTGGGTTTTGGATTTTCTGCATTCGTATTTGATGTATTCATATGTTCTGCTAAACATTCTGTGTTAATGAAAGATTAGTTCCAAAGCAGGTATCTCATAAATTTGAGACATCTTACTTGCTATCATATTTCAGCAATTTGAAGTCTGTATTCTTGGGTGAGAGAAATAAGAGCAGTTTTTCCAATATCCCTGCTAATCATGTTAGTTTCCTGAGAAAGACTATAAAATGCAAGGAGTCTCGAATTGGGAAGCAACCAATTGCAGTGCCATCAAATGTGACAATCACATTAGAAGGGAAGGATTTAAAAGTAAAGGGTCCACTGGGAGAACTTGCATTAACATATCCTCGAGAAGTAATAGTTCAGAGGGAGGAGTCTGGATTTCTAAAGGTTAGAAAGGCAGTGGAAACTAGAAGGGCCAATCAAATGCATGGGCTTTTCAGGTACTTCATCCTCCTGACCTTTGTTTTAATGAAAACATTTTGTTGCTGAACCATAAATACATTCTAATTGTCTTAGCGGTTTTTTTTTTTTTTTCTGTACTTCAAAACTCTTTTCTTGACACACTCATTAAAACTTTTTTTTTTTTGGGGGGCCACTGACACACTCAATAAAACTTAGAACATGAAATTTTACTTGATATTCGGTACAAATTTTTGGAAGTGTTTGTGGCACAGTGGTAGATATAAATTTAAAACATGTGAATAATTCACTGGTATTACCTTCTCATGATGATAAGACTTTTGGAGCTAGATGATGGTAGTTAATATTTAACCGTTGCCTACATTTATGCATGCACATTGATGGACAATCAGATAAGTAGGGGAGGTAGTCATTGGAAAAAAATTCCTAAAGAAGGAGAAAAAAAAAAGTCACATTATATTGGAGATGGGGTGCTAGAGAAATTGTTCACTGAAAACTTCCATTGCAAGGGCCCCTTCTCTCTCACGGTGCATGCATATCTGCTGACAATTTTGCGTTCTTTGCAGCTTCTTGAGCTGGCAGTGGCAACACCATAAATTTCATTTTTTATGCCTTCTTTATTACAGTTGTTGCTTGATAATTCTGGATGTTGTCTATTTTGCATGAATGAACTTGAGACATAATGCTACGAATTGAGAGAGCCGTTTGAGCTACATGTTAGTTTAAGTTCGGATGGGTTCTTGTATTTCCAGATGTGCACTGTTCCATCGTTTTTCTCTTAAATTTTGGGATACTGATGACTAAAATCCTGGCTATATCTTAGTTTGACATAATGCCATTATATTGCTTCCGTCCCCTGTGTTACATATAAGATTTTCTTGTATGAGCAAATTATTGGATTCCACCTTTGGAGGCCCAAGCATTCCATCACAATTTGGTCTCATACAAATTTCTAAGTTTTTTCTCTGATTATATTCCAATATTCCGTATATGCATATATCTGACTCTTGTCTGGCTGGGAATATAATGTGTTTAGGACCCTTACAGATAACATGGTGGTTGGAGTATCTAAAGGTTTTGAAAAGAAGCTTCAACTGGTTGGTGTTGGTTACCGTGCAACGGTAGAAGAAAAAGATTTGGTTTTGAATCTTGGATTTTCTCATCCAGTTAGGATGACGATCCCCGATGGCCTCAAGGTAAAGGTGGAAGATAACACCAGAATTACAGTGGGTGGATATGACAAGTCTGAGATTGGCCAGTTTGCTGCTTCAGTAAGGAGATGGAGACCCCCAGAACCATACAAAGGTAAGGGTATCAAATATGCTGATGAAGTTGTAAGAAGAAAGGAAGGAAAAGCAGGAAAGAAAAAGTAACAACAGAGGCTTCACTTTCTTCTTTGTGTTTATCCCCAATTTTTCCTCATTGGTTAGTACTTAAAATACTAAATATGCCAAGTGATTCAAATTCATTTTGATTAACCAGAATCCCTTTAGCTTTTATGGATATTCATGATCTTAAAAATACATCTGTATCATTGTAGAGTGACTACACACTGCAGACGGCATCTTTGTAAATTATATCATTCAATTTCTGACATGCTGAGCAGCCAAGAGTATATCAGTTTCTCCTAGTTGGTCATTCCAAGTAGCATTTATAAAGTAATTGAAAAGCAAGAGATTTTTTTTTTGGTTTTGTTTTGTTTTGTTTTTTTTTTGGGGGGGGGGGGGGGGTGTTGTTTCAAAAACAATAACAGAATTTACATCCTAATGCATTATTGTGTGAATTTTGATGCTAATGCACATGATTCCCCACATATTATTTTGAAATGAATTTGTTTTGGTTGGTTTATGTTTTCTTCAATGGACGAAATAATTTTGGTTGAGAAGCGGCAGAAGATGAGCACAAGATACTAGATCTGTTTATTAGCAAAGTAAGAACTCACATGAATTTCAAAGCAGAACCAAATAATGAGATCGCTGAATTCACTAAGGGAAGTTGCAACCAGTGAACTAGGAAAAGAAATGAAAGGAAAAAAGAAAATAGAATTTGAAATTCTTTGCTGCAAAACAGTGAAAATATTGAACATGATTACGTGATCCCAAATAATTCTGTGTTTTGGGTACGTGGGGGAAAGGAGAAAACAGCACAAGAATACTTTTGCCAAATGTTGGATATTTTTACCATTCAAAGATAAGACAATCATTATTCGATAAGTTGTTTTAAAGTATAATTAAGTTATTTTCTTTAAAAAATATTTATTTTTACACATAGTTATTAAAAGGTTAATAACGATGATTTTTAAGGTATAATAAAGTTTTTATAAATTTTGTAATTAATAATATTTAAAAAAAATTTAACACTTATAATTTGAAACTAATATCTTGAAGCTTTTAAAATTATATTTTTAACCATATTTCATAAAGTCATATAATTTTTAATTCATACTTTACATGATCATAAGGCGGTCAATTTATTCTTATTAGGAGAGTGTCTTTATATTCTTATAATTTTTAGACTTTTAATCCTTGGAGTTATCTTCTTATAAAGAAGCGCATTTAACTGTTTGATTATTGAGCATACAGAAATGCATTTAACACTTTATTTATTGAATGAACCATGGAACATGTATTCTACTCTTTACACATAAATAAATATACACGAACTGCTTTTCAAATTTTTCATTAGATAAATCAAAAGATATGCATTCCAATATTTATAAAGACATGCATATCAACTATCACAACTTTTAAATTGTGAATTCTATAACAAACTCCGCTTAATTGGACCAACCCACCCACGTTGTCAAACCAGGTGTTCTCAGCTATCTAGAAGTGGAGGCTTTTTCTTGTCTGCCCACTTGTTCAACCTCTTAGCTGCTTCTTCAACCTACAATTAAATTTCTTTTTATTAGACAAAAGCAAGAACTTGCTCATCCGCCGTAGTATCACTGAAAAGGCAACATAGAAAACGGCTGTTTTACCTCTTTATTCCAATCCGTTCGAAATGTGACCCACATCAAAATAATTGTTTGCATGAGCATTCCACCTAGCATTCCCAACCATATTCCCTATACAAAAAAATAAAGTTAATTATGAAAAAAGTCACTAAAAAAACTCATTTCTTCATGCTTTCAAAATTCTGATTTTGCCCTTTATGCTAAGACAAAGTATGCAAATCCTGAAAAGAATGTATGGTTCAATTTTTCTCTCATCAGTTTTCTGCATAACAGTGTTGAGGGGTTAAAAACAACAGAACATATATACCTTAGCGCCAAGCTTGAAGTAGAAGCCGAGAAGCGAGCCCAATGGAATGCCAACTCCATAATAACAACCTACGTTCACATATGCAACAAAAGTTTGCCATCCACACCCAACAGCCACCCCTTCATTGTACAATATTGTATCATTGCACGCATTAGTATAAGAAAAAAAAAAATTTAAGTATTTACTATCAAGTTTATATCATAGTTTTAGTTTACCAGATAAGACGGGTTGAATACCATTGAGGATGATAGCAAGTGCTAGGAGAGGGCAAAGATCTGAAACAGCAGCAGCAACGACCTCACCCTCAGTGAAGGCATAGCTAATCACATCCCTTAAAGCAAGCACAACCAGTGCTGCTATAACGGATATGATGAAAGATATCAACGTCACCACCACCACTGAAAACGCAGCTGATTTTGGATTTCTTGCTCCTAGCTCATTGCTTACTCTTACACTGCCACACCAAATACACAAAATTATATTCACTTACCCGATAATAGTATTAATTAAAAAACAATGTGCTTTCTAAATAACACATATCATATAAACTATTTTTGACAGTATTTTCATAACTAGTTGAGCACCTGGGAAGCATAGATACATCAGAAAAAAGGAGCGTACCCGTATTAGATAGATATTCAATATGATATACGTATTGTATTCTAATATTTGTATGTGACTTTTTCTTTTTTGGGATATGTTTTAGAACACTTTGAAACGTTCAATGTATTTCAAAATATGTTGAAATCGTTTGAAAGTTTGTAAGATATCTCAGTAACATAAACGAGGATGAAGATTGATGTTTAATTTGAATGAAAAATTGTTAATTTTAATTTATTTTATACTTTTATTTGTAACTTGTTATGAATATTTTATTCTTCATTTAAAATGTTTATTTAAAATTCAATTTTTTTTAATATTGTTTACTTTTTTATGTATTAATTTGCTTAATATATATATATATATATATTCCACTTATTTATATCTAAAATTTTAAAAATTATTATATCTCGCATATCAAATTATATCATACTTCTTAATTGAGCATCTTGAGAAGGGGAAACAAACCTTGCGGCTGCGTTGAAGCCAACTGAGATCATGAACACCCATCCAGATACAGTGGTACTGCATATAGTCAGATATGATTAGTGAATGAAATAATATAAATTAGAAGCAGTTTGAGAAAATATGGGGCTGTGTCCGTCTACGAAGACGATATGAATGTTTCCATTAAGTTAATGATCCGAAATAGGTGCATCATGAATTTGGTGGGTCCGTGGCTGCGTATGACAAAAATTATTAAAGGAATTAGAGTTAACGAGTAAAAGTTAAAGATATTTATTTTGGAGGATTTATTATTATTATTTTTAAATAAATTATTACTAATTTTAAATAAAATTTTATAAATTTAGTAGAAGTAAATATTTTTAATTTTAATTCTTTACTTCTAATTCTTCTAAAGTTATTCTAACTCAATCTAACGGATTTTTGGTACATAAAATTATTAAATATAAAAATAATTACAAAATAAATATGAATGAAATAGATAATAAATATCTCTCATATTTTTATATATTAATAATAATAATCAAAATATTATTAAATAATAATAATAACCAAAAAAATTATTGTAAACAAATTATTTTCTTTTTCTTTTTCCCTCACTCCCTAGACGGCCCCTCTCTAAATAGGCCCAGACGATAGACATTGAATCTCTACAGTGATGTCGTTCACTTTCATGAGGGGAAGATGAGGTGACATATTCGAGGTATTATATATTTAGTTATCCTTATTTCTTTTCTTTGATAATCCTGGATAGCAAATACCTTTTGTAAATTTCAACATAGGTGCAATGTTGGTGTGTCCCTCAAAGAGGAAAATCAGAAAGGCTATAACTGAATATATAAGTAAATAATAATAATAATAATAATAATAATAGTAAATTAAATTAATTTTTTAAAAAATTATCTAAATTACATTTAATATTTTTTATTTTAAAAATTATACCCAACTTCTTTTAAATTTGTTTTCTATCATTGAAATTAACTTTTATATAACGCTAGCTTTTTAAAAAAATAAAATTATTTAATCATTTTTATTATCATATTTAGAATAAAATTATAATTTTATATTGTACAAAAATTTAAAATTCTTCTATTGAATATAAATTAAAATATTTTTATAATATATATTAAAATATTAAAAAATATTTTATATAATTTTTAAAATAAAAAACATGAAATATAATTTATCTAAAGACCAGTAAAAATTATCCTAATTTACTCAAAAAATAAAGTGGAGCATGGGAATTCAATAACGAGGAATAAAGCCAACATTATTGGGCAATAATTTAATACAATGATTGAAAAGGAAAGCCAATATGCCAACCACTAGGAACAGGATACTCATATAAGTTTTTTATAATTTTTATAGAGTTTAAAAAAATAAAAAATAAAAAAATAAACCTTATACATATATTTATTCTTTGTATTATTTTTTCTCTGAAACTCTGCAAAAACTTTAAAATAAAAAACTTAAGTAATTAACCAAATCCTTTTGACTTGTCTGTCTTTTGGATCTTGACAATACTCAGTTTACACTTTCAAATTCCTATATCTATCTTTACTTTTTAAGAAACGAGACACTAATACGTACGTATCCAATATATATAATGTTATGAAATGTGTGTGTAAAGCCGTGTCCAACATGAATACAACTTTTACTTGTCAAACTTTTCATAGTCATACTCCATAAATTTGTTTAACTAGTAAATAATTTAACCCACTAAGCTTTTGAGCTATTAATCATCCTGCGATACTTAAATGTTGCTATTCCCTCAAAAATCACATAATATGTTGTCGTTTACCGTGGCTGGATCTTTATGCTAAGCCAATTACTCATAACTACATCTAGCAAGATATTGAATATAAGAGACAACATTATGTGAAATTCAATAAAATATACAATATTTAAATATAATTCAAAATAAGAAATCATTAATCTTTTTCACTAATGTTGGATATATTTGTGTTTTAAACCCAAAAATTTGTTTTTTAACTAAAAATAAAAAATTATATAAATATATAAGTTATCTTTTTATAATTATGTGTTTATTGAGTAAAGAAAAATTAAATAGCTTTACATTAATTATGCTTCTATGAAAAAAAAAATAAACCTCGAGGATTCACCTATTTTGTCTTCAAATAAACAATAAAAATATAAAACCTGTTAACCTTTAATTAGGACTTTTGTGAGAAGATTAACAATAGACCTTTAAAATATTGAATCAGTGCGGAATCATAGGTGTAATTAATTATAAGAAAACAAAATCACTCACCAAATGGAAAGAGAATCGAGAGCCAATTCCGGGTGGTCCAGCAAGCCAGCAAGCAGAACGAGAATCTGAAAGTACCATGTTTCCAAACACAGCATAACAGCGGATGCCGCCGATAGCTTGAAGAACTCCGGCAACCCCGAAAACGCCTGCACCGTGAATCCCTGCCATGTCTTCTTACACTTTTCACTCTTCACAATATACACAAACTGACCGATCACGACGATCCACCACGACAAGCTCAAAACCAAGGACGCACCCAATAATCCAAGCCCAATTCTGTACACAAACACCCAGCTCAACGCAAGATGAATTACCAGCGTAGCTGATGATATGTACGCGCTAGGAGCCACTATGCTCTGAGCTTGCAGAAACTTCTGGATAGGGAAGTTGACAGCATACGCGAAGATTTGCGGGATTAGACCGTACACGAAAAGTGCTGCTGCTGATGCTATTCTTGGCGATTCTCCCAGCAGGATTAAAATGGGTTTCGAGAATATGTATACGATGGTTAGAAGAATCCCCGCTAGTGTTAGCAGAATTGTTGATCTCTGCAAGTATACTCCTAGCATTTCGTACTTGTGGGCACCAAATGCTTGCCCACATAGTGTCTCCACCGCGCTTCCCATACCCAACTGTTCATCAAATTAACACCACCAAATTCAAATCATCAAAAATTATATTAATACAGATGATCGTCTCCAAGTATTGGTGATTCATTCTAGGATTCCGGAGCCAACTCCAGTACTAGTGTATGGAGGTGGGTTTGATTCATTGGATATTGGACAGAGAGAACATTAAACAAGAGACCAATCATGAGAGAGAGAGAGAGAGAGAAGAAGGTACCATGAGGCCATAGGCGAAGACTTGGATACCGGTGTTACCGAGGGAGGCAGCGGCGAGCTCGAGGTTACCGAGGTGGCCGGAGAAGATTTGGGTGGACATGGACATGACGTAGTTGATCAAATACACGATGACGGCGGGAGCCGCCAAGAAAAACAGCAGCTTCAGCTCGACCCATGTGGCTGCTCCGACACGGCGGATCAGAGGTACGGCCGTGTCGGAGAGTATGCTCTCGAGTTCCCCATTTGATGATTCGTGCTTGCAGCTCAGAGAGTGAGTCAACAATGGCTTATGAGCATCGTTTTGCAAAGAAGCCATTGTTGACGAAAGCTTTGCCTTCTGGAGCTGACGCAGACGAGCTCAGCAACAGAGGAAAGGCATAGCGAAGTACATATATTTTAGGACGTAAATATATAAGCCAGAATTAAGTATATTTTTAAAAATTAAATTATTTATTCTTTTGTTTTTTGGTCTTTTTATAATCAGTCAACTATCATCAGACATTATTCGAGACAAGGTGTCCATTTCTTTATATCCTCCTGGCGCATTCTAGAAACATGCTATTACCACTTTCCAATTGAAACTTCTCTTGAATTGAAATTTTTTTTAATCATTATTCTACAGTGATTAAACCTTCAAATTATAATGAAAATTTATTTACTTATAAACACGTGCATAATATATTATTTTTGAAACATATTTATTAAATTATACTAAATAAATTCAAATTTTAATACAAAGTATTGTATTTAGTTCTTACTTATTGTTTTATAAATATGTGTCTAGTTAGAATCACAAGTAGATATTATTATGCAAGAATTTAAACTTCAAATATCTTTTGAGTGATACACATCATGGCATATGTAAGATTAAGATACATGTGAACAAAACTAGCAGCCACCATCGTGAGCCGTTTGGAACAAAAACGGACAAAAGAAAGGCACATGTGGATCTGAATTCCACAGATTAATTATTAGTATCTTAATCTCACCAACCAAGCCTCCGTATAATATAATAATATATAGTTAGTTAATATTAATTAATTAAATTGAATATAATTTGTAATTATTTTTAACTCATGGGTTGGGTAAATTAATATGAAAAAAAAAATTGGCATAGGAATTTAGCAACCCATTTTAACAGGCTCAGGTTCTAAAGTTGTGGCAAGTAAAAGTCAAAGTGATGATGAGTGCAAGAATGTGTGTTGATGAATAATGATTGTATTGGTAGAATTGGTTTCCAAAATTGGTGAAGTCTATATATTATATAAAAATATAAAAAGTTTATTTTTTTGAATATTTTGTTACGTAAGTTTCGTATAATAGCATAATATATGAAACTAATTAAATATTAAAAGAATGAAAAAATATATAATTTAAAATTCCAATCAAATTAAAAATATTTATATTAAAAAATATTAAACGTTGAAATAATTTAAAAGATCTTATGATTAAAAAAATTAAATTATAAAAAAAATTAGTTTGAGACTTCTAATTAAAAATTTAAGATATAAAATGATTTTAAAACTTAAAATTATTTAATGAAATATTTTTAACTTTTTAAATGTTAAAACTTTAATTCCCCCAAGACAATTTGCATGTGAGGAGAAAGAAGAGGACGAGAAGCGGAGCCAATCCCATTTCATTCGTCCTGAACATGATCACGTGCTGACGTACCGCCTGACGTATTAATATAATCATCCCTTGCCTTTGCTTGTATGTCCCAAAAGGATATAAAGTCATTTATCGTAAACATTTTATAAATTTTAAAAAAATTAATAAATGTCATTTACTTTCTTTTTTAATGACTCTTTAAACTTTATAAAAAACTTAGAACACCAAAACTTTAAAAAATTTAGACTCTTGTATGCCCAACCATTGCATTGCATTTAATTTGAGAATTTCAAACATAAAAAGATATAGGACAATTTTGCAAGAAGGGCAGCACAATTATTTGACATGGAGTATACTATGAAAATTGGATGATATGGGAGTGCCTATTTATATGTAGGACACAAGGAAGCATCACAATCTGAGAAAGTATTTGGGAAAACAAGCCATTTTTCTTTCCATTTTGTGGAAAATAGCATTCGTCAAACCACCATAGCAATATAGAAAGAAAAGGACACCCATGTCTATCATCTTGTGTCCAAGACATAAACTCACTTGTTTGGTACGGGGGTAGGAAAGAGAAATGAAAATGAAAAATTGGATAAAATATTTATTTTTTAATTATTATTCAATAATATTTAATTATTTTTTATTATTAAAAGTAGGAACATTTAACTCATTTTCTTTTTTACAAAAATTATCTTTTTTTATATTTAATTTTTTACATACTAAACGGACCGTTAATGAGTGATATAGGATTATCAACATATCCATACATAAAAGAAAAATAACAGACAAAAGTGATCTATAAATTTTCAAACAGAAAATTATGAGAAGTTTTTAGGTATTTTTTTTTTGTATTTACAATTATCATACAAAATTAATATATACTATTTATTAAAAGATAATTCTATTGATGGAATCCAATGATGCAACTGTTTTGATGCATTTTTATTAATTAGTGACATTCCTTTTTTATTGATGATATTTTGATATTGAAAACATCTACTTAGTTTTAGTAATAATCTCAAAATATTATACAAATATTTAAAATATAAGTGAAACAAACATTTAATAAAAAAGATTGTTTATCTTCTTAACATTTATATGGTTATTTTTGTTAAAATGTGAACGTAAAATATCATAAAATAGTTAAATAATAATTGAACAAATCATATAAATATTGAATGATATGTTTTAAATTACAGGACAACAAATTGATTTTGTGATGGATTACATTAAAAAATTGTTTTTTAAGAAATATTTACATTAAATACAAATAAATAAGAAATTTGATATTAATAAATAATTTTAATTATAAAAAAGGCGGAGAACCTTGAGAGTCAAAACTAGAAAATTAAAATAAAATAAAAATTTAACCCAAATACAGCAATTTACTCACACTTATGTCAAAGGAAAATACCTAACAAATAATTTATTATAAATAGATAGAACCTTCCAATAATGGCATCCTATAGGAAGAAATGCATAAATTATATAATTTTTCTTTTATATTTTAAACAAGTACACTCTACTTTCTTACAATCATAAAAACACTTATTTTGATGAAAATAAATATAGTATAATAACACTAAATATATATTTGACTAATATAACATAATTATTTTTAAAACTTTAAAATTATATTAATTTATAATTTTTAATGTGAAATAAATAATATTGGAATATAAATTTGAAATATATACTTTTTTCATTAAGACATATTTTTATTAGAAAATTTAAGATTTTTTATAATATTTTAATTTTTAAATAATGTGTACTTATTTTTGTAATAAAGAAGGTGGTGATTAATTAAGTAATTATGAGAAATCAATGACCATTTATTTACATCAAGACGTAGGTAATTAATACTCCGAGTCAAATTCCAAGTTACGGCTGCTTCAACAAATCATTTAATCAAATTTCTACACCCCAAAGGAAATTCTGAAACATGCTAACTTGCGCCTTTTGACTTTCTGACAACTTCAGTCTAATTAAAAGAAATAAACCAAGAAAGATTCAACTAGTTAAATAATTTAATTACAAAAAAATATTTAATTTAATTCATTATATCGTCATTAAAAGAAAAAAAAAAGGAACTGTGAAAACATTTGATCCTTCTGTTTACTGCTTTGTAAAAACAATTATTTGCAATTTTTTAATAGAACAAAATTGAATTATTTTCTGTTTTTAACTGCACAACAAGAAAGATATCAGTATGAGGGAATACTAGAGGAAACGGTGAGACATTTCCTGTGCAAGGGAATTAAAATATAACAAAGCCAACATTGAAGAGAAGAATACTTCAGTCTGATTATTAAAAAAAAAAAAAGATTACAATTATTGTTAGAGAAACAATATGTTCCTGCAATTTCTCGCCATGTTATTCTTGCACATTTCAAAACGTGCTATCTTCTTTCTATTATTTGTTTTGCTATCTTCTCTCTGTTATATGTCTTGCTATCTCCTTTTTGTTGTATGTCATGCTATCTTCTTTCAGGTATATTTCATTGCTCAACTTTATGTAATTGACTCGAAGTTTGGAAGTTGTAAGAAAATGACTAGAAACCTAATAGTTTATGTTGCAATTTGAATTCTTTCCACAAATATACTACATATGTACTATAATAGGAAAAAAGTAGAAAAAATAAATACATATAAAGAGAAAAGATAAATCCTACCATATTTTTAATTATTGGTATCATTCTCTTTCCAAGCTACACAATTACAAAAGATTCAATTTGTTAATGATAGCCTTTGTTATTAAACTTATAAGTTGATTTACCGAATTTATTGAATTTAAGTTTTTATTTAAGAAAATTGTATCAATTCATTTGTAGGTTCAGATTTGGTATAAAATCAATTTAATTCGTCTTTGATTTAGATAAATCTGATTAACTCAGTATTTTTTTTAATTAAGTTTGACGAGTTATTATATAATTAAGTCAAATTGAATTTAAAAAATAAAAATTCTTAAACCCAATCCAATCCAATCCAATGAAAAATGATACAAAAGTAGTATTTATGTATAAACTTAATTAAAATTTTTATGTTAAAAAATATGAATTAGAAAAAATAAATAATTTTTTAAAAAAATCAATATAATTTGAATTGTATATAAATGAATTTCTTTTTATATATTGTATTTTATATATAATTATTAACAAATATAAACTTTTATAAATATACAATACGAATTTATGTTATGAATTTATTTATTTTATATAAATTTATCTAAATTTATGAATTTGACAACGTGGATGATAGCCATCAACCAAGTCTTATTACATTGGCAGTGATGCATCAATATGGGGTAGCTTGGCAGTGGGTTCAATAGCAGAAACAATCCATAAATACAATAAATTGCAGGAATGAAGAAAGTGTGCAATATGACATTTTATAGGAGGGTTGATCAATTCCTGCTGAGTCTCATTGCAACCAGGAAGGCAATTCATTGGATCATGCAACAAGGCATCATTCCCAAAACGAGTGAATATCAACTACAGATTTTTGTCATTAGAAAAGAAATATTTAAATATGTGGCATCTCAGCATCAACATCAATTTCATCCACAAATGATTGGGCAAGGATCTTCACAAAATAATTTCCATTTTCAACTCTTATCATATGGGTTATTGAGATCTCAGGAATGCATACACTGAAGGGACCAGTTTCAAATAGAGACACAACCGTATAGTCAAAATAGTCATAATGAGCCTGAAATATTTCTTCCATATGAGTAAGATATCATCTAGTTAAAGAGAAATAAAGAAAGAATGGATAAAAAAAAAAAAAAAAAGACTTCATACACATATTTACTATTTTGTATTATTCCTTTTCTATCTTTCTCTAATAAAATTGTATACAAAAGAGGAGATGATCCAAATTAGTTATAATATTGTTTTGTTATTTTTAGCTTTAATTGTATTTGGTAATTAAAAAAAAATGCTGTAAGAAAACATCATAAGACTCAAGGTCATATGGCCCAGACTTAAATCTAAATGCTATAAAAATAAGCTGCTACGATATGTTTTTTTTTTGGGACAAAAAAAAAGTAACATGTGAAGACTCAGGGATAATTGCTTTGAATAATATCACAAATTTAGATGCGTGACTCAAGCTCATAAGACAAGCACTGATATGGGCCCCCACTTCTGCAAGCCTAAAACGCATAAAAATAAAAGAAATCGAACAAAAAGGCAAGAGAGGCAGGTTATAGGCCAGCACGGCTCGGTCCAATAGAATGGACTTGGGCCTTAAATATGAAGCATGTAAAAAAGAGGCATTAAATTGAAAAAAGCCCAGAATTATTAGCAATGAAACTCAGCAGCTGAGAGAGAAAGAATATCAGAGAATTATCACATGCAAAAAAACTGAAATTAATACATATTCTATATTTTTATTTTGATAAGGCAATATGTAAATATACAAGTATCAAAGAAATATTTTCAAGGTTAAATGAAATATTATTATAAAAATATTCTAAAAAATCAATTCAAATAAAATATTTTAGTTGATTTATTCTGTTCAAATCGAACCAGTTCAACGATGAATTGATAAATCCCATGTGAAGAGATGCCCCAATTAATCTGCTACAATTTCCACGCGTAAGCCTTTGGGATCAAAGAATATGGTAATCAAAACTCAAGTCCTCCATGGATTGGCATTCACGTGAGATCCAACTCATAAATTCTGATTTGACTTGTAATTTTATGGCTCCATTCATTGCAGCTATCCATCGACAATTCATAAACGACTTTTCCTTCTATGCTGAGTTTGCTTTCGATCGTTATCATCATAGTTATGTTTCAATGGAGTCAAATTCTTTTCGTTTATCTTACGCCACCGCCATATCCAAATTCTTGAGTCAATACGTCTGCATCAATTCATGCCACCGTCTCTCATGCTAATTCAGCTTTGCTCAACAATTTGAGTAACATATACCATACATAACTTTTACGTAACTTTGAGAGACATAAATATGCTTACAATTATACAATTATGGGAATTTCTTAAATTTTATAAATTTTTATAGAATATTAAATTATCACATTAAATATAATCATTTTAAACATTATAGTATTCTATATATTCAAGATTAAATTAATAATTTAGTTATTGAAGGTTTACTCTCTTTTTAGTTTAATTTTTCAAAAATAAATGTCTCTCAATTTGCTCATTAAGATATTACTATTCTCTCAATTTGATCTTTTAAAGATAAAATCTTTTAATTTAGTAATTAAATATTTTTTTCTTAATTTAAATAATCCTTCTGCTAAATAAAAAGAGATTTGATATGCTTGCCTGGATATCTTTAACTCCCAAAATAATAATGTTTTATAACAAAGTTAGATTTTAATGTAACAGAAAACCTACAAATGCTTCTTAAAATGATCATTAATTTTGATTGAGATAAAATATTTGAATAATTAAATTGAGGGACCATACCTTTGATAGACTAAATTGAGAGAAAACCAATTTTTAAAGGATTAAATAAATAAAAAAGGATGATCCATCATATTGAGAAGAAAATAATCTTTTAAAATTGAATAATTAATTTACTCTATAATCAATGTAACATACGACTCTCTTGTTATTTTAACATCCTAAGAAACCTGAATTAATAGTTGACCATGTTAAGTTTACTCCAACTTTTAAGAGTCTAGATTCAAATCATGTTATAAACAAATGGGGTAAAATTTATGTAAGGAATAAGCTTCTCCTCCTACAACGCAAATCATGATAGAATTGTTTTAGAGAGTTACGATCATATTAAGGAATGCTCGATCAGTCAAAAAGCAGCGGTACACATACAATTGGTTGTTCGAAGTTCATTAAGGAATATCCAAATACGTAGCTTATCTCTTTTCTGTATTTAACGAAATTGGAAGACACAATCATATATATATATATATATATATATATATATGTATGTGTATATATATATAATTGACTTGCAAAGCATTGACATCCCAACTAAAAGTGGGTAGAGGACAACAATAAAGTGTTAAAACAGTGTCATTTAATCAATGTACAACTTTGCCATATGGCGGTGCCGCCATCCTATGCTGAGGGAGATGAACCGCATTTTGAGCAGTGATTAGAGGCTGTTAACTTACAGTATACACCTCTTTTTTGGCACTTTACATGGACCCAAACATGCTTAATTGGACCATTCTCAAATTTAGTATTATATTTTGACAATGACATAGTAAATTCCAAATGCAACTTTCTTAAATAAAGCGTGTTTAATTTGTATATAAGCAGATATAACATCAATCTCGGTTTTGATATTTCAGTTCGATCATTATCTCAAAGTCTTTCCCTACTTTTGTATTCTTCATCAAGAACCTTATATATATATATATATATATATGCATATATATAAAACTAGTTATCTATATATTACACTTATAAATAAGTTTTTGTCATACAAGATTTTAAGAAAACTAGCACGTCCTCCTCCAAGAAGCGCCGAAGATCCAGAATTTCTCTTGTAAGCCTCACATTCAAAAAAAAATATAAAAACACACAAGTCCCACAGCAGAAAGAAAAAAAAAATGCTAAGAATAAATAATACATAAACAATATGTAAACAATATATAAACAGTACAATACTGACGTGATCTTATGAACATTACAAATAAACAGTGACAATGTTCGGCTTTTATATATAGAAGATGATTATACCACATTAAAATTATATATTTTATTGTTAGCTTTCAATGATGACAAAATAGAAACAGCTTCTCTAAAAGAGTTCCCCCAAAAATGGTCTTAATTATGAATTAAAAAACTCGAAACAAGAACTTAATGCAAAAGCTAACAGATGGCTAAACCAAGTAAAATGATGATAAAAGTGAAAACTAAAAAACAAAAAGGGTATCAAAGGCTTGATACAAGGTGGTGGTGGTCTCAAGCCAAAGGGAATCTCCCTAGTTTATTTCAAATACCCGGCGCAACAACCGGATAATCCATGTGATTCTTCTGTATTTATGCTTCATATTTTTCTCCTTCCCTTGTTCACTTCATCCATCATTAATTTCTTCATGGGAAACTGCTTGGTCAGAAACAACAAGATATCAGCACAAGATGAGAAATACGATGAGCAACCCAGTGAAGCAGTAGTTGAGCAAATGAAGACATCTTCCTCATTCAAGTCTGAACCTGCAGCAATGCCTGAAGAAAGCATGAAGAAGAATAAGAAGAAGAAGGTAAGGTTTAAATTGCAGGAGGATGAAGGAAGGAGTAAAGGGATTCGTAGTGATTCTAGAAGTGGGTCTGTGAGGATAAGATTGGTGGTGACTCAGGAGGAGTTAAAGAGGATATTGAGCTATGAGAATGATACTCAGCACACTTCGCTGGAGCAATTACTAAGTTCTATGAAGTTGAGAGGAAGCAGAATTTGTGAGGTTGGAGAAGATGATGGAGCCATAAATGCTTGGAGGCCAACTTTAGAAAGCATCCCAGAGGATCGGTCAATGAAGTAGTATCATAACTTACAATAAATCTGACTCTCTTGTAAACAATGACTACCTTTTTTTTTCCTTTTTCTTTTATCTTTTGGTTTGATGTAGGAGTATGTGAATTGAGCTCCACGTCAATGAACTAGTTTCAACTTTTGACTAGCAGAGAAATGTGAAAGGAAGTTTGTGACTTCATTTGACTTTTAGTAGGTTCATGCTTTCTATGTCCTTCAAGAATGAACCATTGTTTTGTTTAGGCAACCATTTTTCTGATCTTTGAGAAACGTTTCTTGTCTAATGCATACGTAAACTCGTCCAATCAAGACATGACTATCGATCTTGTTTAAAGATGGGGAAAAAAATAAAAGATTAAAACGAAGTTAGTAAATGGTTGCTTCTGCAAGCAATAATCATGTTCCAGTGCTTCGATTTTCTGATTCGTTTCTATGAAGGGCTAGATGTTCAGCGCCTTCTCTATGAACAAAATAGTTCAGAGAAGAGGTATCGGAAGGGTTAAAAACAAAATATATATCACAAATATAACTTTTTACTGATTTTCGAAAAGTAGTTTCATATATTGCTAGGTGTGAACCATGACATCCGCACGCTAACAAATGCTGCCAGTAGAGTAAGCAGTTGACAAGGGATATTCTTGCCTGCATGTGCCCAATTATTTTTTATACTAGTTCGTCTTATATCTTGTTTGAATATATTATGGGTAAGAATAATATGGCTGGCATAATAAATAAAATATATTAGGACTGTTATTCGCTACAATATGTTTTTCTTTTTCAACTGTTGTTTCTACCAAATAAAAGAAAAAAAAAAAGGCTGCATTGCACCGTTTTGGTGCTCGGAATAATTATACTTTTGAGAAATTATCCCTCCTTTCACACAATTTTGGTCCTCACATGTGCGTGTGCTATTCATTTCTGCCCGGAATTTTTTACCACTCGCTACTTGCCAGGGATATGTCAAAAGAATATTCACTACCTGACGCTTCAGTGTTCAAATCTGATTATACCTTGTACACTTGTTCCCGTCGTTCAACGGGCACAATAGCAGATGTTGCACTTAAATAAGAAATCCAGCGTTAATGTACTCAATGATTACAGGCCTAACAAAACATTTTTAAGTGTCAAAAATTTCCTCTCCCTTGATGGGATCTTATCCTTTTTCTTGGAAATTTATTCTTGCTCACGTTTTACAGCTTGAAAAAACGCGCAGACTGGGGCAGAGGCCTGACTTTACCGTAAAAAATGACTTCACTCCTTGATAAGGTCCCTTATGACATATGGAAATATGCCTTCATGGTTGAAGTAAGCCAGTTCCACCTGAAAAACAATGAAGTTATGACCTAAACCAAGAAAAAGTTCTGAAGCAGCTTTTAAAAGGCAGAATAAATGGCTCTACTCTGAGCAATCACTGATAACAGACGATGTTTGGCATCTACAAACGATGATTATTTTATGACCGTTCATTAAATAGTTGTTTGTAGTATCCTGAAATGCTATTATGAAGAAAATGAAACATGAAATAGTGAAAAGTTTAAATTACCTCAGTGCAAAAGCGTACTGTGCAGGTAAACGATTTTCCATTATCAGTTGTGACAGTGACATCGTGGGCCGGCCTTATCTCACTAATATTACTTGGTAGATCAATTGTATAACGTTTGTGACCAGTCAATCCGAGTGTGTCTGCATCCTCACCAGGTTTGAAGCAAAGAGGGACAATGCCCACTCCTACCAAGTTACTGCGATGAATTCTCTCAAAACTTTTCGCGATCACTGCTTTGACTCCCTGTTGCATGTGTGACAGTCATCAGCCCCATGAGGAATATTAATTAACCTCTACCTCTTAACGAAACAAAATAAAAAATTCAATTCAATCACAAGCCAAGCCATAATATATAAAGGAACTTATCAATATCATTGGACCCTTGGCAGTCGAATCTGTGAAACTTCAACTCTCCAGCCAGCACAATTGTGTCCTGCCCAGCAGCCTTGTATCTCTGAAATAAGAGAACCATTCCAGAGGATTAGAGATTGAACAGTACTAAATTTAATGATTGCCCATCACACTCACCGGCGCAATGGTAATTTTTGAGTTGTCTTGGAAAAAGTTGTCTTTGACACTCAATGGTGTTCAGTAGATTTTGATCCATAATGATAGTCTGCACAAAGTCCTCAAAGTAGGAGGAGGTCACAGGACTCCAACATAATGGCTCACATATCCTTATCACTATATCGAAGTTCACACTAGCATTGAAAAGTTACTATAATCTACTTGAACAAGCAAGACTTCACACCAAAAGAGCAGCGCTCAAAACCTAGTAAACATCATAAATAAGCTTTATCAAAGTTATATTTGAGAGTGAACACTGTCAATCAGTTAAGTTGAAAATCATGATAAACAAAGAACATCACCGGTGAAAACATCATAGAACAAACCATGCTTTGCTAGCTGTTTGTGATCAAAAGCAATATTAACAAATGCTTCATACTTTGGGTTGAACATAACTCACCGTAGCCGCCTCAAACACAGAGTTTACTTCTCCATTCAACAGCTTGTCAACAAGGTGTATGTTGGCAAAAGTTCCTCTTGCCATCACCTCATCATTGCCACAACAACTTCCATGAGAATTGAAGTCCTTGTAATCCACCCCACGCTCAAGAAGGTATTTTGCAGCAGGGCTGTCTCTGTGAATGCTTCCTGCTGAAGAAATGTGATGAGTAGTTGTACTGTCACCAAAATTCAGCAAGCAATATGCATCCTTCACACTATGAGCTCCAGGAGGATCCATGGTCATGTCCTTGAAGTATGAAGGTTCATGAATATATGTCGAGTTGGGGTCCCATGAGTAAAGGGCGTTAGCAGGAACTTCTAGTTGATTCCACATAGGATTGCCCTTGGTAATAGCCTCATATGTACTCTGGAACACGTTAGGCAGCACACTGGATTGGATAGCCTAGATATCAAGTCACCCAAAGTTACTTCGCCATACACAACGTTGAAGCTTTAGATTCATTAAACCATATTTCCCGCAAAGTAGAAATCATTTACCTCTGCAATTTCTTCAGTAGATGGCCAGATATCCCTCAAGGAGACACTCTTGCCACCCTTCCCTGTCCGTATTGGCTCCTTCTCAAAGTCAATGTCAACCTGGAAATATGACCAAAACGTATCAGTGTCAACTGGATCATGTTTCCATGTGCAGATAAAGAGACGAGATGCTGTGTAACTAACACAGGTTACCCATGCCTGCAATTAGCCTCGCATTATTTAATACTTGTCTGTTGTAACTACTTCCAACCAAGTTTTGGTATTAATATCATTATCTTCGGATGTGGGTTGGATAATTATAGCTGTTTGCCAAGAGATATGAAATATGACTACATAGATGAAATAATCAAAGACATTATACACATAAGAATATTAATAAGACATATGTACCATGCCAGCAAGAGCATAAGCAACAGCTAGAGGAGGTAGGCAATGTAGTTAGCCCATGTCAAGGGACGCACACGACCCTCAATTACGGTTCCCAGAAAGCACAGCAGCAGCCACAATGTCTGAATGAGACCACATAAGGATTATGTCAATCAGGCATACATGAAGCTGAATATAACAGGCGACCTAACAGCTGTAAACAAAGACAAATTTTGTGCAAGAACTCTACATAAATCATCTCCAGGTCTAGAAAATATATGTGAATATTACCATCTTCTGATATGGCAGAAGCAACCGATTCATCCAGCTCCCCTGAACTGCCAATACATGTTTTACAGCCAAAGCCAACGATATTGAAACCCTGCTCATCTAGATATTTTTGCAATCCACTGCCACAAACAAATTTTAAATAAGTAAATACAATAACAACAACAACAAAGCCTTTTCCCACTGAGTGGGGTCGGCTACATGGATCAATCGACGCCATGAATCTCTATCATAAATCATATTTCTTGACAAACCATTTAAATCTAAATCTCTCTTAACAATTTATCCTATAATTTTTCTTGGTCTTCCTTTATCTCTACTTATTGGATTATTCTTCATCACATCTACTCTCCTAACGGGGGCTTCTATAGGTCTCCTTCCCACATGACCAAACCACCTAAGTCTCGATTCTACAATCTTTTTTACAATAGGTGCGACTTTCACCTTCTCTCTAATGCATTCATTTCTAATCCTATCTCGTCTAGTGTGTCCACTCATCCACCGCAACATTCTCATCTCTGCAACATTAAACTTATTTTCTTGTTGACTTTTTATTGCTTAACATTCAGTTCCATACAACATTGCAGGTCTTATAACTGTGGGGTAGAATTTACCCTTAAGTTTGAGTGGTGCTCTTCTATCACAAATAACACCCGAAGCACTCCTCCATTTCATTCACCCCGCTTGAATCCTATGCTTTACATCTTCTTCTATTTCCCCGGTATGTTGTATGATGGATCCAAGATACTTAAATCATGTGACTTGTGGTAAGATATGCTCTCCAATTTTTACTTCTACGCTAGAAGTGGTGTGCCTCTTACTAAACTTACACTCCATATACTCTGTTTTACTTCTACTTAAACGAAAGCCATGAGCTTCCAAAGTTTGTCTCCACCTCTCCAACTTCTCATTCATTTCCTCTCTCGATTCTCCAACTAAGACAATATCATTTGCAAAAAGCATGCACTATGGCACCGGCTCTTGGATATGTTCAGTAAGCACATCCAAAACTAAGGTAAAAAGATAAGGGCTCAAAGTTGACCCTTGATGTAGACCAATAGTTATCGAAAAATCTTCTGTAAGTTCACCTTTTGTTATTACGCTAGTTGTAACCTTATCATACATGTCTTGGATTGCTTGAATATAAGCTATACGAACTCTTTTTTTCTCCAAAGCCTTCCATAGAACTCCTCTTGGCACTCTATCATATGCTTTTTCTAAATCAATAAACACCATGTGTAAATCTCTTTGATTCTCCCTATATCTCTCCATTAATTTTCGCAACAAGTATATTGCTTCCATAGTTGACCTTCCTGGTATAAAACCAAATTGATTCTCTGTAACTTGACTCTCTTTCCTTAACCTTCGCTCAATTACTCTTTCCCATAATTTCATAGTGTGGCTCATGAGTTTAATTCCTTTATAATTTGCACAATTTTGAATGTCCCCTTTACTCTTATAAATAGGGATTAAAGTACTTTTCCTCCACTCATCTGGCATCCTCTTAGATCTCATAATTCCATTAAATAACTTTGTGAGCCAACTTATACCTTTCATTCCCAAACTCTTCCATACTTCAATGGATATATTATCCAGTCCAACTGCTCTGCCATTCTCCATTCGCTTTAATGCTTCTTTTACCTCTACCTCACAAATTCTACGGTAAAAAGTATAATTTCGATCCTCTTCTTCCGTGTTTAGCCTATCCAGCGATTGCAATAAAATCTCGTGCCCTTCATTAAAAAGCCTATGAAAATAACCCTTCCATCGTTCTCTGATATTTCGTTCCGTGACTAACACTTTCCCGTCTTCATCCTTAATGCATTTCACTTGATCCACATCTCTTGTCTTTTTTTTCTGACTTTTAGCTAACTTGTAAATACTTTTTTCTCCAACTTTAGTACCTAAAGATTGGTATAACTCATCAAATGCCCTTGCTCTCGCTTCGCTCACTGCCTTCTTAGTGTCTTTCTTAGCTACCTTATATTTTTCCCAATTTTCATTACTCTTACATAATAACCACACTTTATAACACTCTCTTTTAACTTTAACCTTATCTTGTACACTTGCATCCCACCACCAAGATTCTTTATCCCTAGGTCCAAAACCTTTTGATTCACCTAATATTTCCTTTGCCACCTTTCTAATCTTTTTAGCCATTTCATTCTACATATCGTTAGCACTTCCTTGTATTTCCCAAGGTCCTTCTTCTATAATCCTTCTCTGCAAATTCTTTTCTTTATCCCTCTTTAGTTGCCACCACTTAGTCCTTACTACTCTACCTTCACATTTACTTTTTACTCTCCTCCTAACTCTTATATCCATAACTAAAACTCTATGTTGAATAGTTAAACTCTCTCCCGGTATAACTTTGTAATCCATGCAAAATTTTCTATCCGATTTCTTTATAAGAAAGAAATCAATTTGAGAACATACCCTCTGCATTTACTTCTCCTATATCATGTCCTCCATAAACACCCTCGTAACCTGAAGATACCCTTCCCACATGACTATTTAGATCCCTTCCTAAAATAATCTTTTCTCCTAATGGTATTTCCTGAACTAAACATTCTAAATCTTTCCAGAACTTTACCTTATGAGATTCTTCTAACCCTACTTGTGGTGCATAAGCACTAATAATATTAAAGATTTCCTTTTCTACTACAAACTTTAATGCAATGATTCTATCTCCTAACCTTTTGACATCTACTACAGTATTCTTCCAAAACTTATCTACAATTATACCTACCCCATTTCTAGATTTATATTTATCAGTATACTAAAGTTTAAAACCTGAAGTATCTAATTCTTTCACTTTTTCTCCTGCCTATTTAGTTTCTTGTAAACACATAAAATTAATCCTTCTCCTAATCATAGTATCTACCATTTCTATAGACTTACCCGTAAGTGTACCTATATTCCAAGTTTCAAAACGAATCCTACTCTCATGAACTAACTTCTTTAGCTACATTCGTTCACGAAAATGTGGTAGCCCTTGCTTATTTTTCACTACATCCACGCGACGATGCAGCGGCTCTTGCTCACTTCTTACTGTACTCAAGCTATACAGCGTGTTACTTACGGGCAACGACCTAGCCTTACGTCTAATATATCGATTGTCCATGTCATAAAGATTCGACAAAGTTTTACGTTGGCTGTCGACTGCCTAACACAACCCTCCTCTTTTTCTGGGCTTGGGACCGGCTATGACCAATAAAATTCGTCATAGGCAGAGTTAATTTTAAATAAGTAAATATTATACCTAAATTGCACAGAGGCAATGAGTACATAATAACACAAATTATGATATTAATACTCATGAGAAACAAAAAATACCTCTGAAGTAGATATTTTGTAACAACTCCAGAGCCTGGAGCAAGACTTGTTTTTACCCTAGGCTTAACCTGGCAAATCAAGTAAAAACAACTAGTATGGAGAAAAGAAAAGGAAAAGCTTAAAAGACATACAATTTTGTCCTTGTACTTTATCTTTTCAATAAAAAAAAAAATTGTTCTTTTCATTAGTGCCAATAAAACTGACCATGTCAAAGCAAGGACTTTTACAAGCAGAAGAGTTACACGGTGAAAACTTAAGTCATGATATATCGGTGCCTAACCTGCAAACCAAGCTCATAAACCTTTTTTGCAACAAGACCAGCCCCGAGCATCACACCTGGGTTTGATGTATTGGTGCAGCTTGTGATTGCAGCAATGACAACACTGCCGTGCTTGAGCTCTGCTGGCTGCCCATGGAATTCAACTTTTGCCACCTTTACCTTGCACCTCTTTTGGTATAGCAAACCCCCCCATTAAAATAAAACATTTTAAGTATTATGGTGTGATATTCATCAGGGGTTTTCATCAGGCAGCTGTAGTGAAACATCAATGACTTCACTACTGCATTTTCAGTTAGAATAAATAAAACAGATGCTACAGTGAGCCATACACCCCCTCCCCTTCAGCTCCTCTAGTCCATTCCACACACAACGATTTACAGAGCATTTACTCACAAGATAAAAATACATACATATATAACAGGGCAGACTCAATGACATTGTTGCTCGCTGCTGTTAAGGTCAGTAGGACACAAGAACAGGATATAGGAGTGATATGTAAGATTGAAGAAGTCCTGACTCTTGAATCTCAGGATTTTGTCAAAAAATGGAAAGCCATAAGTTGGTGTTTATTGATGAAAATTCGTGCTGATGCTGGTGTAGGGTGAAGTGACCAGACTTTCATAATTATAAAGCACTGTGAAAGGAGTTGTCATTGAGCAGATTTGTGTAGATAAAAACAACTACAACTTTGTATCGCAACAAACATTTAAGGTAAATAAATATGGACAAACTAGAAAATAATTAGTTTGTATATCACTGGACAAACTCTAAAGCTAAAAGTGATACTAAACTGAATCCAGTTAGCATTTGGCAACGGAAGCAATCAAAAGAACAGAATTATATAGGACCAAAACAAGATACATGGATTTCATGCTATCAGGGTATCACTTACCTTAAATCCAACTTGGTTATCAAGACAAGCTTGCCCATCAGCCTTCATTTCTTTCAAAGTCACCCGACCATGAGGTCTGAAGATAGTGTCAATTAAGTATGAATTATTTTAAAACCCACATTTACATTAAATGCAACAAGTCAATTAGGGACAATAACTTACCTCTTTGGCCCCGAGATACATGGTTCAACATCAGCAAGGTTTAATTCAAGATAGGATGAATAAACTCTTCCTTGTTCAGGCTAAATTGACAAAAAATAAATTAGCACTATGACCTCCAACATATAGATACATATTGTTTAAAAGAATAAGAAGAATAAAAATTTAGCAAGCAGCAAGCAGATAGGATATTCAAGTAATATTACCTCATTGTAATCAACAAACATTTTGTTGGCCCTGAGATAAGCCTCAATCATGGCTACCTATATTTAGCCCAAAAAAAGGTGCTCAGTAAGCATCTCACATCATAGGGAAATGAAAAAACGAGCTCATGTGCAGTACTCACTGTCTCATCACTTCTTCCAGTTAATTTGAGGTATTGTAATGTAATGTGATCTACCAGGAAGAAGCCCATGGTGGCACCATATTCAGGAGACATGGTAGCAATAGTGGCCCTGTCAGCTAATGATAATTCACCCATACCATCACCTTGAAATTAAAAATCATGATTACTAGTAATTATTTGGGACAGATCAGCATAAGATTGAAAATGGAATTTGGAAAAAAAAAAAAAAAAAAACAAGGAGAGACTATACAGTGAACCTTATGAGAACTTAATTAACATATAATTCAACAAATTTCCCAACAACACCATGCTTCCTCAGTATTTGTGTCACAGTCAGAACCAAGTCTGTTGCTGCAAAACCATTTCGCAACTTTCCAGATAACTTAAACCCAACAACACCAAGCAACACCATGCTTATAGGCTGCCAGCATCATAGCACATAGCATTAGGACCACCACTGGAGCTAAACTAAGGGCCCGTTTAATATGATATATGTGATAAGGCATGATAGTATAAGAGTTGATAAGATAAAGTTTGATAAGATTTTAAGATTATGCAGTGTTTGATATGATACTGTATAAAATAATATATCGTATAAGATAATATTATTATTTATTTAATGATGCACTATATAATATTTGATAGGATAAACATTAACTCTTTTAACAAAAATAACCTTTATTTAAAAAATATAATATATTTATCTAAATTTATTATGTTATATTAATTTTTTAAAAAAAAAGTACGAGTGAATAGGGTTGCATATAGTGCATAGCGACTAAGTAACTTAGGTGACCTGATCCCATCTGGTCATATCAAACTAAATAGCTAAAAAATAATTTATTTATATTAAGCCGGGTTGGCCATGTTAGCCAATTTCAGCCATCCAGATGAAAACTTTAATTTTTTAAAAGCAAAATATAATTTTATAAGAATTTATATGAAATTTTTATTTTTTAAGAATCAATTTATAATATTTACCAAATATTACAAAAAAAGTGACTTAACTAATTTGAAAAACCAATCTAATCTAACCTCATACTAAACCAATTAGACCAAGTTCGATACTAAATCAATTTTTGTGTGGCTTATCCCAATCATATTAATTTTTTAAAAAAATTATTTTATAGGGATTTATATAAAAATTTTATTTTTTTAGGATCATTTTATAATTTTTATTAAAAATTATTTTATAAGGACTTATATGAAAATTTTATTTTTTTTAAGGTCATTTTATAATTTTTACCAAAAATTTAAAAATAATCCAACTAACCTGATCTTAACTAATAGTAATTAAACACGACCCAGTCTAGTCAATGAATATCCCTATAGGTGGGGAGTTAAAATCGGAAAGTATTGATAAGATTTTATACATTAAAATCTAATCAGACCTAATTCCACTCCCAAGACATGATTAAGTTATACATCATTTTGATGTATAAACTTATACAATATGTTATATGCATCAAACAAGTGATAAGTTCATAATGTATTGTATTATTGTATTATCTTATATTATTAGGTCTTATACGATATATCAAACATATCCTAACCCACATTCACATTCAAGGATAAAGTAACTAACAATCAAACTCAAAATGTTAAATAAGCCATCACTAGTTATTACATTACATGTCTACACATTGAGATACAAAGTTAATGTACCTATCTAAGCACAGCTGCCTCTACTTCAATACGTCCAACATTCTAGCTAGTTACATTAAGCCTATCTATCATAATTGTATATGAATCAATACCAACCACACTGTCAGGATGAAGTAAGCCATCATTGTTGAAAACAACCCGTCCAAGATATTCAAGATTGACCTGTAATATGATATTCCAAGTTCACAGTATCAATAGACAGAAGCCCACAATATTAAGTCTATAAAGTCATTATGCATGTAAGCTTCCAAATTTACCTGATGTACTATAAAAAAAACAGGAGGAACAACCAGCATGCTGTGGAGAGCAGTTGACCCCCATTTGAGAAAAGCAAATCTCTCCTTGTTTCTCTGGAGTTCAAGCTCCATGTTGGCCTACACTGCATTCTCTGACCTCTCTACATCTACTTGAATTGAATGATTAATAACAAGATTAAGAGGAACTTGCTAATGATATATTTCTTAGGACCACTCACGGTATAACAAACTTGCTAACAGTTGAAAAATTCAGCTATGCATGGCCCTCTTTGGTTCAAAACTCTTTGGCAGCTATTCAGTAAAGAAAGTGAAAAGTAAAATTGATCACATCATGTAAACCTAAGTTACAGTTGTAAGCTAAGTATTTAACTCTAATATAGACTAATAAATGAGACGAAAGAACAATTTATTATGTGCAACGAATAAGTGTAACATTACAGACATAATTATAAGTTAAATGTACATATGCCCTTTATAATAAATAGTCAAAAATTTGAAACTTATTCGTCCTTACCATCAATGACTTTATAGAGAGAGAATGCAAATACCAAAAACAAGTGATAAAAATGATTGGTACTAATGGATTTATTTTATTAGAATCACTGCCAAGCTTATTCATAGCGTCAGGCATACAAGCTAGGTCAAGAATAGCTGGGACACCAGTGAAATCCTGGGCAAAGGAAAAAAAAAACATGTTACTATCTCCCAGCCAAAATAACATCTATAACACTATATAAAAGTCAATGCAATACCTCCAGAAGAACACGAGCAGGCTTGAAAGGAATCTCAATGCTTTACAGAAGTGTTTTCCCAGTCAACAATCTTCTCAACATCTTCTTTTGTCACTTAAAACTGTCACAATTATGAATGGCAGATTCAAGGAGGATTCTAATAGAGTATGGTAACATCAAAAGTTGAAATAGCTAGAAGAAGAATGTACAATTCTAGAGAAGGATAAAATAACTTTTTGTTACTAGAATGAAATTACCAATTTTATATAAATTGTTGGAAAAAATCATTCCAAGTAAGACAAGTAAATCACCTATCCTTGGATCGATTAGAAAAGGAAGGCTGTAGAACTTTCCAAACTGTGACTAGTCAAGTTTCCCTTGAAAGGATTTCCAGGAGCTATAATAGCATGGATATCAGATGACCAACCAAAATATAAATTTCAGCAACATATATTAGAAATTTATCCACATATTTTTTCTTCATATGAGCTAGAAAATAGAGCATACAGGAAGATGGTCAAACAGAAATAGCATATTACAAGATTCCTTCAGCCAAACATGATATATATAATCTCAATTTAGAAAACTAATAATGGTAAATGTTTCCAGCAACAAAAATTTGACTCAGAAACACCAATGCCCCGTGTAGAAAATGGATATGAACAAGTAAGATTCTAGCCCGAGAGGTCAACAGTGTTATTAATAATAATGATGGTTACACAAAATCCTATCACAATGTTGCACGTATACAACTGAATACAGCTAATGGAAAGAATAGAAGAATCAGGAACATTGCCTATACAGTCCTAATATAAAAAGATAAACTGGATCCTATGACTATTAGGCTTGGGCTAATAAATTAACTTCTCTAACAGGCCCCTTCAAACGAGAGGGTGACAGTATCAGTCCAAGTTTGTCTATGAGAAGTATAAATCGTGAATAACTCAAAGGTTTTGTTAAGCAATCTGCTAATTGATCATCAGAGGGAACATATTACATACTGATACTTTTGGATAAAACTTTATCTCTAACAAAATAAGCATATATCTTGATATGCTTATTTGGGCATGCATCACTGGATTAGCAGCAAGAGAAGCAACACTTATGTTGTCACACCAAATAACAGAGGGTGAGCAAATGGAAACATGTAACTCAGTAAGTAATGAAGCTATCTAAGTGAGTTTAGCCGCTGTGTTAGCAAGAGAACGATATTCTGACTCTATACTTGATCTAGCAACAACATTCTATTTCTTAGAAGACCAGTAAACCAATGTATCCCCAAAGAAAACAAGAAAACCTCCTGTGGATTTTCCATCATTTAGGCAAGATGCCCAATCAGTATTAAAATAGGCTACTAAATCTAGAAAATGAGATGCTTTAATATGTAAACCAAAATACATTGTGCCTTTTAGGCATCTCAATAAACTCTTAGTAGCCTGCCAATGAGTTATTGTAGGAGAAGCTAAAAATTAACTTAACTTACTAACACAAAAAGGTTATATCTAATCTTGTATTAGAGATGTATTACAGAGCACCAACTATTCGTCTATATAAAGAGGGATCTTCAAATAATTCCCCATCATTAGCAACTAAAGTTTTGCCTGCAACTATAGGAGTATTACATGTAACAGCTAATAACATATCATATTTTCTCAACAAGTTTGTAATATATTTAGTTTGAGTCACAAAGAAACCAGTATCTTTTCTTAAAATCTCAAGGCCAAGAAAATAATGCAAGTCTCCTAAGTCTTTTAGTGAATAAAGACTGTGTAATTTTTCAATAAACTTTGATAAGCTATCAGAATTGTTCCCAATAACTAGAATATTGTCTACATAGATTAGAATTAGAAGAACTTGAATGAAGTCTTAATAAATAAACAAGGAATTATCACACTTGCTGTTGTGAAATCCTCAAGAGAGTAATTTACTCTTCAATCGTTCAAACCAAGCTCGTGGTGCTTGTTTTAAACCATAAAGTGCCTTTGATAATTTGCAAACATAATGTGGATGAATAGGATCTTGAAAGCTTCTAGTTGAGTCATAAAAACAGTTTCATGAAGGATGCCATTTAAAAAGGCATTGTTGATATCCAACTGTCGAACCTGCCACTTAAACGATACTGCCAAAGTAAAAATGATTCTGATTGTTAAGCTCTTAATCACAGGACTAAAGGTCTCTCCAAAGTTAATTCCAAGTTCTTGATGATATCCTTTTGCAACTAATCTGGCCTTATATCATTGTATCATACCATTTGGATTAAGTTTCGTTTTAAAAACTCACTTGCAGCCAACCACATTCTGACTGGTTATAGGTGGTACAAGTTTCCAAGTCTGATTCTGTTGTAGAGCTTGAAATTTAGACTCCATAGCTTTTCTCCAATGAGGGATTGTCAGGGCTTTCTCTACAGATTTTGGTTCATTCATTGAAGGTTCATGAACAGCACCAATAAATGGAGTTTTAGACTTCACAATGCCACGTTTACTCCTAATAACCATAGGATGGATGTTACTGACTAGAATCAAAGCTAATTCTAGTTCACAAGTTCGTACTACATCATCACTAAAAGATTGACTTTGTTCCATAAGTTTACAATTTGAACGTAATGAAAGTGAATCATCAGAAAAGACTAGGTTATTTGATTCTTGAGAAGAAGGGATTGTTAGATTCTCTTTTGTGTCAACAAAAATTCGGATGTTTTGATATTATGGCAGTGACTCAGCTGAAGTTTGGTGTTTGCTGTTTAAAACAACATCTTCGTCATCATTTAGGCACTTAAGAACACTTGCATTAGACTGTGTTACGGGTATATTCACCTCACTAGAGCTTGTATCACCAAACCATGAAGATAGATTACTGGCGTAATCAATCATATGATGATCATCATTCTTAAAGGAGTTAAAAAAACCACCTACAAAAAGGAAATCCAATATCATTAAAAATAACATGCCGAGAGATAATAATTTTCCCGAAGGATGTTAAGCACTTGTAGCCTTTATGTGTTGTATTATAGCCAAGAAAAATACATTTTTGACTATGGAATTGAAGCTTGTGCTTGTTATAAGGCTTCATGCAAGGGAAACATGAGCACCCAAAGGTATGCATGGCATTATAGTTAGGTAATCACTTAAATAGGACTTTAAAAGGGGAAGCATAATGCAGAACTAGTGTAGGTAAAGTATTAATTACATGCACAGTAGTAGCAAATGCATCCCACCAGGAGAAAATAGGCATATGTGTTTGTGCTAACAGACTTAGCCCCACTTCAACAACATTTCGATTCTTAGGTTCAACTCTTCCATTTTGTGCAGAGGTATAAGGACAAGGATGGCATAATAAAATTATAGAATTAGCCAAAAATTTTGCAACAGGATGATATTCTCCTCCCCAATCACATTGTAACATCTTAATCTGAGCATGATATTCTCCTCCCCAATCACATTGTAACATCTTAATCTTAGCATCCAGTAAGTTTTCAACAAGTTTCTTAAACTATATGAATGCTTCAAGTGCCTCATTTTTACTTTTAAGAGGATACAACCATGTGAATTTATTATAATCATCCACAAAACTAATATAATAGCGAAAACCAGAGCAAGTAGCAACAGGTGCTGGACCCCAGAGATCTGTATGAATCAATTCAAGTGGCTTACTAGCATAAGAAAGAGAATTCTCAAAAGGAAGAATATGAGACTTGCTAAATTGGCAAGCATTACAAAAACTAAGTGTCTCTTTATTATCAAACTTGACATTACAATTTTGTAAAACTCTTTTCAAAATTCTTTCACTAGAATGCCCTAATTTCCTATACCAAGTATCCAAAGTAGAGATAATAACTACTGGCTGAGAATGAAGCAGGATACAAGGGCCCCTGCCCAATTTGTATAGTCCATTAATTTCCATTCCTTGCAACAAAATCTTTCCTATGACCTTGTCCTTGACAGAACAACCATGAGAGTAAAACTCAATCAGTACTTTGTTTTCCTTGGTTAATTCAAAAATACTAACAAGATTTTTCTTGATTTCAGGAACAATCAACATATTTCCCAACACTAGTTTTGTATAATCACAAGGTATAACACCAGTAACTGATTTTTGAATACTCAATTTCTCACCATTGCCAACTGCAATCTTTGGATTACCTGAGTTGCCCACTATAACATCATCCTTAGTACCAGTTCCTCCCATGTTAGTCATATGATTTGTTGCTGCACTATTAGCATACCAACTTAGGTCACAAATAGTCTTTGGGGTCGTGAGATACACTAACTGATCATCATTTTTTTTATAGTTGTAGGGTCCCATGTAGGCACAATCAAACTGATAATAGCAATTTGTTGTTATGTGACCCTGCTTGTTACATCTTGGCAGGTAGGTTTATTCGACCGTGATGATCAACCTTTACCTCTGCCTCCTCAACGTTCATTACTATACTAGGGTGAATAATTTTGACTACAAAAATTTGAAGTTAAGTTAGTTTAAAAAGAAAGATTTGCAAAAGCATTAGTCACTGTACCAATTGAGCTACTATGAAATTGTTCTAGTCGACTCTTATGAGCCAACAGGTAAGTCTAAAGTTTAATCCAAGTTAGATCTTCACGATCTGCAAGATGCACTATTATAGGGGAATAGTCAGTTTCAAGCCCCACCAATGTCAATTGCACAAGATCTGCTGTAGAAATTGAGCTTCCAACTAATATGAGATTATCAGCAATTCCTTTAATTTTATTCAGGTACTCTTGCATCTTCATTGTTCCTTTCTTCGTGCACTTCAGCTCACCCTTCAGGAAATTAACTTGAGAACGCTTGTAAGCATCAAGGAGATCTTAGATATCGTGCCAGAGTTAAGCTGCTGTAGTGCAGTGCAACAGTTGTGCTCCAACTTCAGTGGTCATGTTTCCTCTGAGCTATCTGATGACAGTCTGATTGGTGGGTACCCAATCCTCAAATTTGGGATTAACCTTCAATATGTCTCAATTTGCAACATACTTCGGCAGGTAAGGTGTAGTTCCCAAGATGTGCCCATCCAACCGATGTCTTAGAAAGATTGGTAAGACAATTGAGTGCCAGAGTAGGAAATTTATTTTATCCAATTTCACTGAGTTAGCCTGATTCAGACTATTGAGCAAAGGGACGGATTTGTTATTAGGGGCTACAATTGGAACAATGGGTGTAATAAGAGATTGAGATAGAGATGTTGGTAGTACTAGGATTGAAGAAGAAAATGAGAAGGAAGCTTCATCTTGGGTACTCATAACTGTGCTCTGATACCAAAAAAGGTAAAGGCAAAGAATGAATATTGAATTGTTTCTCTCAAGCTTTTCTTGCCTAGCCCAAAAGGTCAATAGTGTTATTAATAATAATGATAGTTGCACAAAATCCTATCACAATATTACACATATACAACTGAATATAACTAATGGAAAGAATAGAAGAATCAAGAACATTACCTATACAGTCCTAATATAAAAAGATAAACTAGATCATATGACTATTGGGCTTGGGCTAATAAATTAACTTCTCTAACAAGAAACACCAACGCCCCATGTAGAAAATGGATATGAATAAGTAAAATTCTGTACACAATAGACTACTGATGTAGAATAGTTAGTTGAGTGTAGCAGAACAACGAAAACAAACAATGTTCCATTCCTCCGATTGTCTTAGCACCAAAATGGAATTTATACTTGCTACAAAATGGAAAATTTAGCTCAATCAACATTACGATTAAGATTAAAAACATCCAAAATTATCGCAATGAATGGAGAAGTACCCAATTACCCATACTAGCGACCTTACGGTGGAAGCTTTCGATGATGAGAACTACGACTTTGATCTAAAAGCAAAGAGTGAAGGGAGACCTCTAATCAACACCATGGCTTTATAGGGGAAGGGCGGAGGGGAATGATCAGAGGGAGAAGGAGAAGGAAAGGGATTGGTATGCAGTGAATAGAGCAGAAGGTCCTAGAAAGAAAAGCGGAGGGAGAGAAAATCTTAGCTAAGGTTTCTGAGGAGCGAAGAGGCAGAGGAAGAGGACACTATATACATGACGATCAAGCATTCGAATGGTGCAGGGAAGTAGTAATGGCCTGTGACTATGCAAGAACTATATGCTCCTTTTTGTTAGAATATGTAACGATGGTGGAGAGACATAATATGTCAGATAGTTGACATATGTAAGGATCATTTTATTTTATTTTATTTTTAAATAATTTAATATATAAAATAATAAATATAAAGACATAATATTACATAAATTATATAAATAAAATACGTTTACAATACAACGAACCAAACCTAGTATAAAAATGGAGACAAGAGATGGTGCCGGAAATGAAAGAATATTTTAGTTAAAAAAGTACATATATTAAATTAATAAAATATATTTTAATAAAAAATTTTAAAATTAAATGAAAGTGTAATATAATTTTTATTTTAAAAAATAAAAAAATATATAATTTTAATAAAATTTAAGATATATTTATATATTTTATTGTTTTAATTTTTAACTTTTATCTTGTAGATAAGTTGGTTTAAACAAATAATAAACTAAAATAATCATAAAAAAAAAGTAAATGCGTCAAATTTATTTTTTTAAAGTAAAACCCATATATGATTTTTCTTATAAATAATTTTGTTTATACATTTTTTGTTAGCTGACTCTATTAGATATTTGTTGGTACATAATAATATAGACAAATTATTAAGGATATGTAGCAAAATAATGAGATGGAATCCCAAAGAATCTGCTGTCTAATTTCTGGGCGGCTCTCCGCTGTCCGTTACTGCTTTTCTTGCTTAAAACATTTTTTCATTTCTTCTTCTTTCTTAGCCTTAAAACATTGCATCTTGCTCTCTTGCATTTAAAGTAATTTTTTTCTTTATCTAAATTACTCAAATTCTTATCTTTTCGAGTATTGCACACATTCCTTTATTAATAAATATATTATTTTAGGCTCAAATTTTAAAATTAAAAAATAAATTAAATTTAAATATTGTATTATATTTGAATTTTTTTATTATCAATAATCAAATATTTAAAAATACGTTAATATTTATTTATTATTATTTACTATATTATATATATATATATATATTATTATATTTTAAGATAATCGAATCAATAAATCATGAACTTGTATTTTTATCATTTTACTAACTAGTTTAATTTTAAAAATATTAATTACATTGTTTTTTTTAGTATTAAACTGCTATCTCAAAAAATTAACATGAAAAGGTTGTTCGCATTATTTTATTTCTCTTTGTGAAGATTGTTTACTTTCTTAATAGTAATAACTGACTAATTATAAATTTACTAAATATTAATTAGTTCTCATTGATAACTATTAAATATTTACAACACGCAAAAATTATGGGCTTTTTGACATACACACATGCATATATATATATATATATATATACAAAATCTTGATATAACAAATTATCAAAATATATTCTTTATAATTAATTTTTTTATTAGAACATAGAACATGTTGCTCTGTATTCCTTTATATATATAATGGGATTAGCTATGCGTCTCATTTTTTATATATAATTCATATAATTTAATTTTTTAAAACTATTTTTTACATTTTATTTAAATTTTTTAAAATTTGTATTTTTATACAAAATTTTTATTAATTTTTTATTTATAAAAAGTTATTTTAATATAAATCTTTAAAGATATTACCATATTTAAAATGAATTTTTTTAATTTAAATTTTTAGAAATATTATTTATTTAAATTAAAGTATAACTTCATATATTTATTTTTAATAAATTTATTAATTGATTATAATATAAGTTTATATTGGATCAATAAAAAATAATAAGTATATTACAAAATAGATTTAAAAGTAAAATTTAATAGTATTAAAGTAAAAATAAAGAAATATAGAAATTGAAATACATGAAAGAAAAAACAAAAGAGTGATATTGGCTGTTATTTGTAATGGCTTCTTATCCCATATTAAGACCTTTCCTTTTATCATTATAGTTGGCGTTATGCCAGTTGTTCTTTCTCTTCTTCATCATCTTCTTTATCTTTTTCCTTATCATCTTCTTCCTCCTATTTTTATTCAAGCGATTCACTTTCCATTTAATTACAAATCGGTCAAGAATTTAAGTTCCATTGAAAGGACTAAATAGGTGGCATTAATTGATTTTGGGGTGAAAAGCCCTATTGTGATTATTAGGACAATCTCCAATGTTCGAAAGAAGTATTGGCATACTTGGCACTAAATGTAAATGAATCTATAAATAATTATATGAGTGGTACCCCACTAGATTACTTTGGTTGTGTCATCAGTGTATAACATGATGACTCTATATAGAGAGACAAAGGCATTGATGATGTATAATAAAAAAGTCTAAAGGAAGACGTGCCAACATCTCCAACATCTATGAATGGTAGGAAGGAAGAAGAACCAATGCATTCATCATCTATGAATGGTGGAACGGAAGAAGGACCAACACATTTAAAATCTCCTTGCATTAAGGCTGTTGTGTAGAACAATGACAGTAAACTTATATTAGTTCCACCAATGTCGCTACCAAACATTGGTTTTCTAGATGAGATGAATTATAGCCTCTCTTTTTTAACTTATCCTGTGACTCTAGAGGTCTGAGTATATCAAATGCTGGTGAAAACAAGTTGGGAGATGAGCACATCCTAATGTTCACCTAGGATGTACAATATGATTTGAATATTATCACAGCCCTCTACCTTAAGTCGCCATAAATGAGTGTTAGAGGGTTAGTGATAACAAGCATGTATAAATCATTAAATACATTAACTTATGAAATGAAAAATCAACTATTATATGTTTAGATAACATAAATATATGTAGAATGATAGAAAATGCAAATATCAAAAGTAAATAAAATCATACCACGAAATGTTGGGAAACACTTGTAAGATGGATCTAACGTCATGTATATCTCTAATATCAATACATATAATTTGATGTGTGATCCATAAGTATATTTTCAAGATTATTTTGGACCACCACTTGAGGCCATGAATTTCATACCATGATAAACACTATGTTCTCTTACCACCAATTTTTGTGAATCTTTCCTTTTAACTAAGGTTTATGCAGCGATCTTATGTTGAATGACTTCTTAGAAATATGTTACATCCTACCAAACTAGCAAGGAATGCAGTTAGCATGATGTCACTCGACAATCCAAAAGCATAATAAAGAGACAAATGCACATCATACTATTAGGCATCGCCAAACAGAACTCAAAAATTAATTAAAGGACATTCAATAAGTTGTATGAGAGTCAAATCACTTACAAAAAAATTATTAATTTGTGTTATAATCATGACATAAAGAAATATGTAAATTTTCAAAGTAAACCTCATCATTTAACAAGTAAACCTTTGTGCTATAGAAAATTGTTTCATTGATCCAAGTCAGTGATATTATGTATATATATATATAATTGAAATGGGGCATGGAATCACTAGCTTCATGTCCTATTTTTTTGTTTATATATATATATATATATATATATATATATAAGAAATTGAAATTAGACATAGCTAAAAAAAATTAAATAAGACGCTTCTCATTATATATTAAAAAAATTTAATTATATTGGATGTGAAGGTCCTCCTTTTGTGTCCACTACATCTTTAAAAAAAAAAAAAAGAAAAGAAGGAATGTAGAGTAACATGTTCTATGTTTTAATAAACAAAATAATAAATTATATATATGAGAAACATGTTTTGATAGTTAGTTATATTAGGATTTTCTTTTAATATGTGTCAAAAAGCCAAAATCATGCATTATTAGTTTATCATTAAGAAACTTGTAATAAAAAATACATAGAAGTGATATAAATAGTATTTCTTAAAAATTTATTCAAACAAGATACAAACCAACAATAAAATAACTAGGTAATATTACAGAAAATGAAAAGCATTGAAATAAAACAATACAAAACAATTAGAAAAAATCAGCAGTAATTAGATCATTCCACACTATCTTTTTGGAACTAACAATCTCAAACTAGATAATAGAAGGCAATAAACTTAAGGCACATTGATACAAACTTAAGTTACAAAGTAGACTAAGGTCTAGTGGAATTAGATAAAAGGATCCATATAAGAAGCTCATATGGTCACATTATTATAAATTGTCCAAGCTATTATAAGAAGGATAGAATAAAAGAATATACCTGGTTGTAGAGAGAAATTGTTATCCTAGTGTTTATATACTCTAATTTTATCATTTTAGAAAAGTAGACAGGAATTTGGAGAGTTTGCCATAATGTCTTATTTTAGACTTGAAGAAGGAGAGTTATGGACTTTGATATTTTCTTCAAGAAAGGACTTATCTATTGCTTTCTTTTTCATTTCCATTTTGTATTCAATTGTTTGACAATTTTTCTTATGTTCATTGTTGTCTCTTTTTCTAGTGATTTTCTGTTTTAAGAATCTTTATTCAATCTTTCTGATAGAAGGATACAACAACTACAAAATAAGTCATTTTTCATTAGGTGGGGTCAACTACATAGATCAACCAATGCTATAAAGTTTTATGGTGAATCATACTTTTAGACAAATTATTTAAGTCTAAATATTTCTAAATGGTTTCGCTTATAATTTTTGTTGGTCTCCTTCTACTTCTAACTATTACATTACTCTTTATCTGATCTTCTTCTCCTTATTGGGGTTTCTATAAGTTTTATCCACACATGCCTAAACCATTTAAGATATTATTTTATAATTTTTTTCTATAATATGTGTGACCTCAACTTTCTCTTTAATATATTCATTTCTAATTTTATTTTGTCTAGTACATCTATTCATCCAATACAATATTCTCATTTCTGTAACATTAAGTTTAATATTTTGTAGGTTTTTTATTATTTAACACTGAGTTCTATATAATATTGCAATTTTCTAATTGTATAGTAAAATTTATTCTTAAATCTAAATGGTACTCTTCTATCACAGATAATATTTGAAACACTCTTCCATTTCATCCACTTTGCTTGAATCCTATGGTTTACATATTTCTTTGTTTCCCTATCTATTGTATAGTAGACCTAAAATACTTAAACATATAACTTTTATTATGATATGTTCTTTAATTTTCACTCTTACAATAGAATTAATGCGTCTCTTGCTAAATTTACATTCCATATGCTCTATTTTACTTCTATTTAAATGAAATCTATGTGTTTCTAAAGTTAGTCTCTATAGTCTCTACATCTTTAAATTTTCATTTAATTCCTCTATTAACTCTCTAATTAAAACTATATTATCTGCAAAAAACATACATTATGGCACCAACTCTTAAATATATTTAGTGAGTTTATTTAAGACTAAAGTAAAAAAATAGAGATTCAAAGTTAACCCTTAATGTAAGACAATAATTGTTAAAAAAACTTTTATGAACTTATATTTTATTCTCACACTAGTTATAATTCCATCATATATGTTTGGATTGTCTGAATATAAGTAATATAAATTCTTTTTTTCTTCAAAGCTACTACAAAACTTCTATTGGCACCTTATCTTATACCTTATTCAAATCAATAAATATTATATATAAGTTTTTTTTATTCTTTCAATATTTCTCCATCAATATTTATAGCAAGTATATTATTTTTATTGTCAATTTTTTTGGCATAAAACCAAATTAATTCTTTGTAACATGAGTCTCTTGTTATAATCTCTACTTAATTACCCTTTCTCATAATTTCATCATGTGACTCATGAGCTTAATTCCCCTATAATTTGCATAGTTTCGCATGTCCCTGTGTTCTTATAAATAGATATTAAAGTACTTCTCCTATACTCATTTAACATTCTCTTATATTTTATAATCTCATTAAATAACTTTGTAAGCCAACTTATACCTTTCACTTCTAAATTTTTCCATACTTCAATAGGTATATTATTTGATCAAATTGCTCTGCTATTTTTCATCCTCTTTAATGCTTATTTTATTTTTAACTCTCAAATCCTATGATAAAATGTATAATTTTAGTCAATCTCTTTAATGTCTAACCTATCTGAGTGCAATAAGATTTTGTGTTCTTCATTAAATAGTCTATGTAAATAATCTTTCTACCTTTTCTTAATATCTTATTCTGTGATCAATACTTCCCTTCTTCATCCTTGATACATTTCCTTTGTCCATGTCTATTGTTTTTTTTTTCTATTTTTAGTTAGCTTGTAAATACTTTGTTCCCTAACTTTAGTATCCAAGAATTGGTATAACCCATTAAATGCTCTAACTCTCATTTTGCTTATTGCCTTCTTAGTGTCTTTCTTAGCTATATTGTATTTTTCCTAATTTTTATCCTTTTTACATAAATGCCATGCTTTATAAAGTTTTCTTTTAACCTTAATCTTATCTTGCACATTTGTATTCCACCATTAAAATCCTTTATCCTTAAGTCCAAAACTTTTTAATTTATTGAGTATTTTTGTTGTCACCTTCCTAATCTCTTTAACTATTTCATCTCACATATCATTAACACTTCCTTATAACTCCTAAAACCCTTCTTCCAAAATCCCACCTTTCTGATAGAAGGATAAATAAAAAAAAAATCTATTCATTTCACACATCTAATGAAAAAGAAAGGGAAAAAAAAAAAGACAATCCCTAAATTCCAATTGCTTCATTCACCTTTCTTTCTTTACAAGCACACCTTCTAGATTACAAAATGCTTTTACCTGAAATTTTTTTAATCAACCATAAAAGGAAATATATATACATATATACATAGCTCCCATAAGTATTAGATGAGCAAAATATGCAGTATGATTGCATAAAGCCATTATTAAGGTGTAATAATTGAATGTGATGTATGGAATGATTGAATCACAATTAAATGTGAACAATCCTAACTTTGCTCTCCTATTGTATTTATCTTACTACTATCACAAATTGATTCTTTTTGAGATGAGGTAGGTACTATTTCATCTTACTTCAAAAAATATGAAGGGTGCCTGGATGAATATTTACTCAAATTGCAATGTTGCCCAAGGGTAAGAACCTTTCCCTCTTTTCACATTTCTTTAATATTTGTCATAATAAAATTAGTTAGTACTTGGTAGTATAAGAATATGGATTATTTTACCTTCATTTCAAGCCAAGTGTATTTGCAATGGATATAAAATTGGAAAGGAACTTTAGTTTATAAAAGATATTTATATTTTCAACATTATTGCAAGCTTCTTTAAATGACATGCCTAACCATTTTAATTGGCTTTTATATATGTTTTTGTCCTATAGGCATATACTTATCACCCGTTGTGATAAATAGGGTTAATAAAACAATGTCAAGTACTACAATAATATTACAAAAAACAAATTCTCTTCCATGTCACTGTCATGGAAAAACAAGCAAAAAAAGCAATTCACATTTCCTAAATTGATGAAAAAGTAAACTCATTGATACTTTTGTCATTTAAAAGTTGATTTCTTAATTCTAATCAACTTGGCATATTGTGTCTATTCTTTTGAATAATATGTTTGGAAATACTTGTTAATTTCTCATCAATACTATTTCAAACATAACTAATACAAAAGGGAGGGAATTTTTTTAAATTGTTGGGTAAAATAAGGAAACATAACTAAAATAAGCCTTCATCTAGAATAAATCTTATTTGGAGATTTTATTTTCGCATATATAAAGATTTGTATTAACTATAAAAATGAAAAAAGAATTAAAAATATAAATGAAATAGATAAGAAATAAAACTTATTTTTTATTTAAAAATAAAAACAATACTTTTAAATAACAACAACAACAACAACAACAACAACATATTAAATATTGAAAAAAAAAACTACATTTCTCTCTCCCCTTTTCCATCACCATTTCAAGTATTTTAGAGAGATGGAGATAGTAAAGCATTTAATACAAAGCATGATGGGTAGGTGTATGTGTATAAAAGTGTCAAAAGTTTAGATGAAAACACATAAATCCACTTAACAACATTCATCATCTACTTCTTTGGTTAGTTTAAAAAAAGAAAAAAAAAACACTAATAGAATTAGCACCATTCCTAATCTTTTGATCAATCAAACAAAAATAAGAAAAGTTTGCCAAACTATTACTCTTGAGATAAAAACACAACAAAGAAGGTGGTGACAAAAAGAAGAGAGAAAGAAGAAAAAAGGTTGCCAATTAAGATGGGATTATTCCATGGGACTAAAAAATGCTACTTCAACTTCACATGTCAAAGTTAACAATAACGAGATAACAACATTTGCACCTAGAATATATTTGGAACATATTTTACATTTTTTGATGTATTTAAAACAAAAAATGCTTTTAAAATCAATATTAAATATTAAATATTAAATATGCTTTAAGTGCTAAAATAAGATTTTAACCTTAATGTCTCTTTGGTAGCCACAAGAAAGGGAAAATAAAAATGATTCTTCATAGAAAAGGGAAACTCCAATTTTTGTGCATTTTCCTTCCTTATAGTACAAAAAGATTAGCAAAGTTTTGGAGCCAATTGCTTGAAATGTCCATTTTGCCCCTCTCAATCATATTGTTCCTCACTTGCATCTAGCTATGCTCCTTCAAACCCATCACCTAACCCTCATCCTTCCTTGCTTGTTCCTTAGTTGACCATTATCAACAGGGTGGATCAATAATATTCGACCAAAAGAGGTATGTTTTCCTCTCTAAATTTTGTTGAAGCCCTAACCAATTATGTTTCAATATTTGATGCTTGGAATGAACTCACCTAATTCTTTTAATTTTGAAGTGAATATCACAACTTGCCTCTTTTTATATCTATTACAAGTTATCCCTTTTTTTGTTGCTTAGTCAAAATGTTATGACTAAGTTTGCATTTGACAAATAATTGGTATTAACAAATTACAACAATTGCTCAACACTAACGCACCAATTGAGGGAACAATGACCTATTTGGTGATTCAACATTGTGGAGCTATACAGAAAGTAAGGGGGAATGAAAAGAGTAAACCCTAAGGGTACGTTTGGTACGGAGAATAAATTTTGATGGGAATGAGAATGGGAAAGGAAATAAGAATGAAAAGGAATCTTAATGTTTAAAATTTGTTTGGTATGATTTAAGAAGCAATGGGAATAACAAATCTATTTTATGTTTGGTTAAAAGAAAAAATGAAAAAATGAAAAAGAAAGATATCTAAAAGACTAAAATATCCTTTGATTAAAAAAATTAAAAATAAGTTTTTTTTTTTTACACATTTGTTTTTTCTTTCTGAAACAAAGAAAAAGAAAACAAAAAAAATTGTCCAGATCTAGAAACACTGTGCTCCACCTAAATTTCTTTTATCTGAGTGCCTTATTATATCTATCAAAGTCCTTCTTTGTCTATGGCTCGAGTCAGTCCCCCATGGTCTGCTTTGATTTTCTCGAACAGTGTCGGTCCACATCAGGGACTCTCGTGGGAGCCATACAACGTTCCTAGGCAAGAACTGCTCCTTTCCTTAAGCTCCTTATTTAGTTCCTCCCATCCCAGGCGTTGATCTCGCAACGGCCCTCCAGCATGTCCTCATATCGCGTCCGTCATTAATTTCTTTTGACAAGGGAGACTTTTAAAAACAAAAGAATAATTGGAATTACCATTGATTTTGGTGCTCGTTCAATTACCCTTTGGCGGTGGAAATCTTATAAGTTGTCGGATGTGGAGAAGGTTGCAACAATAGATGATGTAGATGTGCTGTACAGAGAACGATGAGCATCAGGAGATAAACTACTGAGGGTAAATTGGTCATAGTCATTTCCTTTCCCTAATCTCATTACCCATTCCATCGATTTATGGGAGGAAAGAGCATTCCAGTGTTTATAGGAAAATTTCATTCCATGGAGAATGGAAGCAAACGTACCAAACATCATAGATAGAGGAATCCGTACACCTTTCCTTTCCTTTCCCTCATATAACCCTTATACCAAACATAGCCTAAAGCTCGTGTTTACTCCTCTGCCGACGAAGCTAACTCAAATTAATAAAAGCTTATTTCTTTTCTATTATTAAGGGTATTTTTTGTCACTTATCATTATTTAATTTATATCTCATCATTATTTAAATCCTACCAAATAGATATATAGAAATGCATTTCTTTTCATTTTCTTATGATACCAAATGTAATTTATTTAATATCATTTTATTAGTATTCTTTTTTCTATTTTTATTTAAAATAATTATATATATATAAAGTTTTAAATATTTTAATATTCAATTTATATTTCTTTAAAAAATAATAAATTACTTTTAATTTCAATAAGTAAGAAACTACAAGTAATTTCATGGCTAAGAAGGGAGTAGAAGGGCAAAAATTTTTAAATTAGATTGAAATATAGTTGCTTATATTTTTCTTATTGTATTTTAATGAAAAATCATATAATTATTTATAAAAAATTATATATTTATTATGATATTATTGAAAAATTATATTTTAATTGAAATAAAAAACTATATATAAATTTTTTCCAAAATTTTTCTAGCAGTACGCGGTAAAACCCCATTTGGTTCTCTCTCTTTTCTTCTCCCGCGCCTCACTATTTCGAAACAAAATCCTCTCTCTCGCTCTCTCTCCCTCCACTTGTTTTCCCGCCTCTCTCTTTCTCCTTAAAATCCCCAATCTCCATCTTCAATCTCTACCTCCATTCTCGTCTTCCTCACACAAACATACTTGTCTCTCTATTTCTCTCTCTTCGCAATGAACCGGAGAACCAGAGATCTTCAATTGAGAAGAGCCGGCCATTTTCATAAGTACCTTAAACCCGGTGCCCTTGCCCGAATCCGAGACTCCCGAATCAGCGCTCGGTCCCACTGGTTTGGTTCACTCTGCCAGATCTCTCTGAACCGCCCCTCGCAGCCGCCGTCCCCGCATTCTCACGACGGTCAGTCTCAGGTCAACATTGCTGATGGTTTCCCTTGCTTTGTCGGGAGGATCTACGGTCCACGATGCTCGCAAAGGAAGAAGCTCGTGGCTGCCAAGTCTGTATTGTACGTAACCGCTGTCCCTTCCGATCCAGCCTCCGATTCACCTGATCTTATCATCGATTCTTTTAATAATGACACTGTTGTCACTAATTGAATGTGGTTGTTCCTTCTGTTGAAAAACTGAGGCAATTTGTTGTTGTAGAATGTAGAGCAGCCTAGATTTGTAGATGCCCGTGCTTTCCTAGCATTTTGTTGAATTATGTGAAGAAATTACTCATATAGAACTGAAATTAATAATAATTACAACAAAAGTTCCAATTCTGGGACAAGTATTTTATTTCATTTATGGTGCTGATGCTGGTTTATTTGCGATTATTTGATTTGGATGCTCATTAGATTGGGGGATATCTGATATGAAAGGAAGGAGCTATCGCCTATCGGAGTACGTTTTACAAAGTAGATCCTCAGTGGGTGTTTAGGAATGCAAAGTGCATACAATTGCATGGCTTCAATATTAACTTCTACACGGTTAAAAGTGGTTATGAAACACAATATGATATTATTTATTGTTTAATAAAATTACCGTGACTAGTGTTTTATCGTCAGTAGTGATACACTAAATGCTACTGTTGTTCCTTGCACTAATTACTGTGTTTATTTCTGCATTAAAGAAGTGTAGAGTTTACTTATTTGTGTCCTTAAGAAATGATCTTTCAGACGATAGTGTTTTTTCTTGTAATGCTGACAAGCGAATGCTCTGTGAGTTCAATTTTATCTCCTGTTTTAACATTGTATACCTTGAAAGCTTTGGTAAAACGTCTATGCAAATAAGATTGTAAAATACAATGGTATGTCCATAACTGAATTTTTTAGTATTATAGCTTAGACTCTGTTCTCTGATTTGCTTTAGTACTTATTTGATCTTTCTAAGCATGATTGTCATGGGCATATTCATTTTTCTTGGTAAGACGAGTTACTAAATAAACTAACTATTCCTAGGCTTTTTAATAAAATGAAAGTTGAAAATATGATATGGCCTTTAAATGTTCGGGACTTGTTCTCGTTATGGTTAAATTATGCAACTTTTTGGCAACTTAGCGAGTTGAGTTATTGAACAAAGTATTTATCTTCATATAAAAAGAGAAGCTGAATAAAAATGTAGCCTCAGTTCAAGATACTTATCAACGTGATTATGAATTATGCCAACATCTTAAGAAATAATTTTGCTAATCCAATGCCTGAACCACTTGAGGCATTCTGTGTTGGTTTTGTATAGTCGAAGTTTTGGTTAATCCGCATAAGTGAGTAGCAACTGCTAGTAGAGATAAAACACCTCCAACAGTAGTGATAGTTTGAAACAATGGGTAATATGAAGTGGTTGCTTTATTTTTCTGGCCAGTCTGAGCTTGATGTTTTTTTAGCAGTTTAAGCTTCCTCTTCTGAACCATAATAAATAGTAATGCCATGGCTTGGTATATGAATGGATCTTCTCTCAGTGGCTAGCTGTGCAGTTTTGCTTCACAGCTACACGGAGTTCCTTCCATGCATCATTTAGATCTCAGCATGTTTGAATGTCGTTTTTATTTGGGTTCATTTATATAAGAAATTTGATTTAATTACCATGCTTTGCAAAAGCTGTAGCAAGGATTGTATTTTCTTTCTTTCAAGAATAGGGGGTCACTTGGATTTTACTTTGTGTCGGATGGTTTTATTGGTGGGTAAATTCTTTTTCAGAACAAGTACATAACAGGTTTGGCTTGATTATAGGATTGCAATATGCAATACAGCTTGTTATAGGTTCAAATGTGAACGATAAATCTGATATCATTATGGCTTTGGCTAATGTTGCGTGCATTCTTTAAACACAATATTATTACTTGCTAAACAGCAACAACTACTGGTTGGGGGCCCAGCAATATTTTGTTGGTTCATCTAGATAGTAAAATGCCATTATGATCATATAGATTATCGAGATTCTCATAATCAATATTTCTCACATTCATTTTTGAAATCATGCCTTTTGATCCATGTGCTGGTTATATTGGCTCATAAAATATACTTTTTTTAATTATGTTATCGCTTTCACCAATTCGGGATTTACTTGAAAAGTGGCTTCTAGTCCAGTATAGTGTTGTAACCATTTTCAGATTGCCTTTCCACTGAAATTCCTCATGCTGTAAGCTGAAGTTTACTGCGGGTTCGTGATTATGTTTCGTTCTGAGAAATGCAGTAGTGGCTGAACACAAAAGTGTTGAGGCTAGACACCCGGTAAAGGCTGTTAAGAAGAGTGTCAATCGACTCAATAAGATCGAATTATGTTAACAAAAAAAAATAAAATTTGTTACCTGTATTTTGTTAGTAAGTAACCTTTAATTATGGTCCAACCCTACCGGAAACCTGCAACAGAGCTGCTCTTTTTCCTTGTCGAGGGTTGGTATGTATATAGATCATTTTCTACAACTGGGCCCAAATATAATTGGCATGTTTATTAGTTATAAAAATAAAAGCAATATAAACCTTCCTTCAACTTCTAGCATCCAAAGTCATAGACATTTTCCCTATTTTAAACTTTACTTAAATCTCGCTGGTTATAAATGAATCAAACTGTTCATGAATAATTTAGTTCTGATTTGTTGAATAACTTATTTTATTTTTTATATGAACAACTTGAATATAGTTCATTTAATTAAATGAGTTGAATTTAAAATTTTAATATGCAGTCCATTTAGCTCACAAAGAACTCTGTTCAAAAATAAAATAATATAAATATTTAAATATATATAATTGCATATTATATATAGTTATTTTTAATATATTTTTAAATACTATAAAATTTCATTTAAGTCATTAAACTTATATAATTTATTTATGTATAATCTTAAATAAATTTATGAGTTGAGCTCAAATTCTCATTTAACTAAACAAGTAGGATTTGATCTCATTTTTAAATTCATTTGATTTTGTGAGCCGAACTCAAGAAACTCGTTTATATAACAAGCTGAGCTTAAATAAAATTGAGTTAAAGCTTGGCTCTGCTTGGCCTGTTTACCCTCTAGGGGAAAGGTCATTGCAATATTCTGAGACATCAAGAGAAATTTGTGTGACTTCATCAAATCTCAAAGGAGGAGCTTTAGGGACTATGATACCATTAATTTTGAGAAGTAACTTTTGAAAAGTACAGCAAGAAATAACCTAGGATGGAAAGGAGGTGGAGAAACAAATCTGAAGAAATAATAGCATCAGGGTCCCAAATAAGCATGTTGCAACTTGCAGCTCCTGGGTAGTCACTAGCTCGTAGCAGTAGCAGGGGATGCCTTTCTGACAGGATTGTAAACACTGAATTCACCGAAATCCCTTCTACCACTGGCAATAACAGTGTCCATAATCAAAGCCTTGAAACAAAGGGTTAATAATTCAGCTGCTAAACATCATATTATTGCAAAGTGCAGCATAAATAACAATCTAATGGCAGTCAAATAGGCAACTATGGAATTTTCTGAGTTTTAGAAATTATATTTATATTCGTTTCCATCATTAGTGCTATGAACCCAAAAAAGGAAAAAAATGAATGAGAATGAAATTAGAAAATGAATTACTCCACCTCTGCAAATTGAGACGGAGAGGAAGAGTTCTTTATAATTTGATGCCTCCATGCAAATCTTTTTTTTTTTAATTTTTTTTTAAACGAGCGGTGGAAGTGGTAAAGGTGATAGCATGGTAAAGGAACAGAACAGTCAAGTCAGAAGCAATTGCAACAGCAAATCATAAGACATGACCAATAAGCAGATGGTTGCAAGCTGTGGAAGCAATTGTGGCGGAGAAGACGCTGACACAAACGATTGAAATCTTTATATTAACGCTGTATGTATTCCCACAGCTTAAGGACATGAGGCAAATATGCCTCAGAATAGCTTAAACTAAATGCTTATTGTGCATCCATTAATTCTGTGACAATGACCATATATGGTTACAAGTAAACAAACAAATCATTAAATAATGATTAGCATACCTGTGCTTTATGTCCCAGCCAGCAGGTAGAAAACGTGGTTTGACAGCTTCAACAAAAGCTTGTCTCCATCTTTGACAAAACTGACGAATGCCATCCTCACCATATTCCTTCAGTAAATGTTCAACAACTTGCTTCCCATGTGGTCCATGTCCTAAGAGTGATAGTTTCGAATTATGTTTCGCTTGAGCGGACTCTTCATCTCTAGGGGATAAGTCATCAATTCCATTTGGTGGCCTTCTGCTCAGACAACTATCATCAGCATTTACAGCAGAGGCACTGTGCTCATTAGAACCTATAGTTTTATCTGTGCTCACATGTCCAGTAAAGATATCAGAGAAAGCTCCATTGACTCCTAGATCAGAAGCTACAGAGGGGTTTCCAACATCATCCTTTACCATAAAAAGTTCTCTATCTTCTCCATTGCTTGTTGCTTTGGTCGCATATGAACCATCTAGAGCATTAACATTTGATGCGTCCACAACTCCCACTCTGGGTGTGCAATCACCATGATTTTCCTGTACAGTCTCCCCAGCAGTACTTCTTATAGAATGTTTAAATGAATATCCTCTCTTCTTCTCGAATCGTCTTCTCTCGTGAGGACTCATGCCAAGTAGCAGAGCTCTTTCTAAATCTTCCTCAGATATCTCCCTTCCTCCATAATATCTCTTCACAATCTGCAAAAAAAATCACAAAAACGTCAAATATCAAAGCTTATGGAATAGAGTTAAAAAGGCTGTTCAAGAACTTTTGCAAACAATGATAAACAGTTAATCATTACAGAAGTGCAGGAAAAAAAGGTTCCAATTCAGAATCCATTTTTATAATCTTCGAAGGCCATATGTCATCATGTAGGGTCTGTGGTAACCATGTATCTGACCAAAACACTTACAGACAGAAATAGGATCATACCTCAATCAGTTCATCACGGTGATTGGGAGGCATTCTTGGTCCATGGCGCAGAAGAGCCATGGCAGCTGTTCGCAATTGTAATGGAGAAACACCTCCCTCTTCAAAGGCTACTTCAGGTGCTTGTCCTGGATCAATTACCCTACGAACATAGAGAGGAATCCCAAATTCAGCTGCTATCTTTCTCTTATATTTCTCTGCAGCAGCGTGGGCAACTTCATGACAGTCCACACAAAGCAGGACAATATCATGAGAACGATGGCTTTTCATATGCTCAGGGAAATGTATTCTATAGCATGATGGGATTATCCGGTAGCGCAAGTAGTGATTTCCTTCACCACAGCCAACACATATGTTTTTCTTACTCTGGATATAAAAATCATTGTCTTCGTCCTCTGGGCGACCTTTCGGTTCAAAAAGAAGCATTATAGCCGGTGGATCTTCATCAATTAGTTTTGCCAGATCCCGATTGAGGTACCTGTAAAATAGAACATTAATCAGCAAAACAACAACTTTTACACATAGAACAGAAGCAAGTTAAAGGTGCACCAACCATTCAAGCTTCCTCCGATCACAGTAACAAAGCAGCCGCCCATCATTAGCATAGATTCGACAATTATGATAAACAGGAGATTTACAAGAAAATTTCTGAACAAACAAATCTCGAGAAGTCTTCCGAGAAACTTGTTTTGAATTTTTTACACTACTGTGTTTATAGGCTATTGTAGGTCTCAGGTTACTGCTAACCAACAAAGAATAATTAAACATAGAAACTGGGCAACTCCCATTTGGACCAAGGCACTTCTGAAGGATTACTGAATAAATATCTTCAGTGCTACCTACATTGTCTGTAAGCAAATCATAGACATCACTTAGGTGGCTGCCAACAATAGGAGATGGAGAAGAGAAGAAAGAATTGACACCCATTTCCACGTTGATATCAGCCTGAGCTATGACATTGCATATTTCAGAGTCACTTGTCGGAGGCTGATTTGCCAAAGCAACAATTGCCTGGTCTGGTAATACATATTTCAAGCTCTCATCATGGACACGAGCCTGAAAAGATGAACATGCCACAAAACAATCAGCCTACAAGCAATTTCCTAATAGACAATGTTGTGGAATACATTTAAACACTACATTAGAAAAGCATTAAAACATAAAATTCAAGAATTATGAGTTGGTTCATTTGAAATAAAACTTAATGTAATAATAAAAGATTAATATCACAACTAGTGACATGAAAATACCTAAGTAACTGCACAAATAAATAAATAAAACCATTTCATCATAAAATATGTCAAACAAATGTAAAATCACAAGAACTCAAAAATCAAAGCAAAAGCAATCGATATTTCTGTTATAGAAGAGAATACAGAAGGTAACATAGTTATGAAGTTTACAACTGGATTGTGGCAAAAGATTATGTCCTGCCTCTTTCCTTTTAACGTTAAAGGTAGTAGTCCTAGCTATCCCTATTCATTAAGTCAATCAACAGACCTTAAATAAAGAAATTTTATTCATTACATAATGCACAAGTGCAGCTACATAGACCAATCAAATGATTTGAGATATTACTTTTTAATACTCTAACTAAGTAGCACCAAAATGATTTGATGTGAAACAACAGTCCATGAAAGAAGTACATAGTACAGAATCATACAGACAGTGACACTATCTAAGGCTTGAATGGCACTGTGAAAAGCAGACATCAGCAAATGTAAGATTACAATGAGAATTAATCCATTGCCAAAGCAATTTTACTATTATACAGGAAATATATTACTTAGTTTTCCAAATCCTTCAGAGGATAAAGAATGGAAAAAAAGAAATTTAAGCCTAATTGTTTTTATACTACTAAAATTAAATTTAACAAATTTTCTCTAATTAAATATCAGACTGTTGTTAATAAATCGCAATTGAAATAAATTTTAACATATCAAAAGCACCCTCAACTGCCCTTCGTAAATCCCTTTTCCAAGCTCATTATTAGTTTGCTCTGAAGTTCGCTTTTGACTTTTGTCTAATGTCATGATAAGATCTTAACAAAATTTCATGGAGCATTCTGAAATAACTTTGAACATGGAGCATGAACTTCTGTTTCTGTCTACTAAATTGTATACTAAATTATTTCAAGCTTCAAACCTAAAATGAAGTTGAGAAATACCGAATTTTACAGTAAGAGAACTATTCTTAAATTGTAGCTACATTTTGGTAGCACTTACAAATTTTAACTTACCATCAGATCTCTCCATGCACATAGTTGCCTCACAAAATTCTGAAACTGAAATAAGAGAACCGTGTTAGTCTGTTAGAACAATCTAGCAAACTAAAGAGACACTACTTCAAACTTGTACTGAAAGAAGCAAACCTGGGTTTCATTGGAAACTGATGGAGAACTTTCGCTACTCACATGACGCGAAAATAATGATAATGCAGCAGATTCTCCAGGAGAAGGTTCAACCTCTTTTGTAAACAGTTGCAAACAAATCATGTTTGAACGCCGACTAGCCTCATGAAGAAAATGGAATTTTTCATCTGAACAAGAGTTTTCTGACACAATAAATTCAGAATTTTGATGCAACAAATATCAGACAGGTAAGTCCTAAAAAGTTATTGAGTTGACAAAGCGCAGAGGCAAGATCTTTGGCCAGTGCAACATACTAATATGCTTAATATTAAAAAAAAAAAAAAGAAGTTGGGGGGGAGGAGAGACGTCTTGGACTTCTACTTTTTGTCTCATTCCGTACAATACCAAACAAGACATACCATCATCCAGTTGTTTGAGTTCAGTGATCAAACAATTTGCAATATATAACAAATAGTGTGCATCTGTTTGTGCATAATGTATCATTGCCGCTGAGAGGGGACGTTGTCTCCAGTCTTCACGCTGCAATTAAATTTAAAAAAAATGAAGAAGAAAAAGAAAAACAATAAGAGAAGGAGGAGTAGCTAGGAAAAGCAAGAGGCCAAGAAGGTAGCCATTCTAGTTTCTAATTAGCAAAAAACAAAAAATCAAAAAATAGTAAATAGAAAATAGTCCTTGTGCCTATCCATAACAATTTATGATGTGAAAAAAAGGTTAAACTAACTCCCATTTATTTATATAACTCATCTTAAAGAATTTTTAAATCATAATAAATTCCTAGACCATTAACAAATGATGTAACAAATTTTTGTTGAATTATTCCTGGCTCAAAACTTTCCATTTTTAGCTACTTCTGAATCAGAAGAAAAGGTTCTACTGAATGATTTAGAAATATATTCTCTCCTTTCGTGCTGGTGCAACCCCAATATCAATTTAACTGCTGACCACTAGGAACACAGCAGATTACAATTAACATCAATCACGATCCAAACTACATACAAGTATTGTCATTTTAACATACTTCTAATGTTTCCCTTCTTCAATTTAATATACTCAATCCTTAATCTCAACTATTCGGGGGTCAAAGTCCTTTAAAGGTTATATTTTAATTCCATGTATATAAAAACCATGATCAAAGTTTATGTGACTAAACAACTGAATCTGTGATTGGAAACAAGGCTTTAAAAAATTCATCAAAAGCAAAAAAAAGAGATGTGAACTGAATTGGAAAATAGATTCTTGATTCCATTCTAGATAAGATATTGTTATTCTTTGGGGAAATGCGCAGAGGATCCAAAAGTTATAAATGTACCATGAACACCCTACTTTACTCTGGAGACTACTATGCTACATACTACAGATAAGTTAAAGAAAAATTTAGCTATTAAATTTTATTCAAATATATCCATGCTACTTAAGTTAGCTACAACTTTGACTAGGACAACCTACGAAGCAAGGTCATGCATGATCAAGGTCAAACCTGAAATAATTTATTTGTTGCCACACCACAATAAGTTTCCAGTAAGTAAGCAAGTGATTTCTGCGGCTTTGACAGCACCTCACATGCCTGCATTACAGGAACACAAATTGATAAAATAAAAGGTGCCAATCCATTGGAAAATGCAACCTTTTCTTGTCATTATCATGCATGCAAATGATATTTCTGCAAGGTACATGGCATCTAGTACAAGATCCAGTAACATGAACACAACTTGGTTAGCTTACCTTTGAAGTATCAAATAGATTAACAACGTAGATGTGGAAATCTCTCTGTAGCCAGACAACATCATTGTCAGCTCCATGAAACACCTATCCACAAATTTTCACATGAATAAACACAGACATATAAATCAACCAAGATATTCCCAATGACTAACAAGCTCTAATCCCAAGAAATCGTAGATTTCAATGAAACACACATATATTAATGACTACTTTATCTCAAAAGTTTAAGCTATTAGGTGAACACACATGAGCGTGCGCATACACACACAAAACCAAGTCTAAATTATTCTCATAATCTATCACCAAAATAAGTGTAAATCCAGCTTTCATGAGAGTCACTTATTAAAGTAGTTTATATTTTTCATTGAAAGAGGGAGCAAGGTAAAACTATATACAGACAATTTCATGCAGATATGGTAACTGATATAATTGAACACATGTTACCCACTTCTATATAGTTAAACATTCTAGAAATGGGACAGAAATAACTTACATACTTTACAAATTAAAGGATTTGCAAAAACTGGGTGAAGAATGCCCATTAAATCATGCAGGGCAATTGTGTCAATCAAATAATCTTCCTGCTGAGTAGAAATCTGCTTGATATAAAAAAAAATGTAGAACTATCAAGGATTCATCCCAAAATAATTAGCTCATAAATAGATATCAGAGAAGAACTTAAGAGAAGCATAAATTGACCTGAACTAATGCTGTAAAGCCTAGAAAAGATCGTAAGGTATGTTGTTCTGTGTCCACAGCAAAGAACCTCTCTTTATTTAATACATTGACTAGTTCCTTTAACTGCAACTCTGTCTCAACCCAAACATATGTATCTTTCTTCTTCAACTCCTCAATCTCAGTACTAAATTCTAATTGAAGCTGAGGGTTTTTTAACAATGCTGTAATCTCTGCCTCAAAAGGATGAGAATTTGAAGGATTCTCTGTGAAAACAACAGTAAAATTAGCTTGATCTCTATAACCTTGCATAGAGAACTCAATATCGTAGCTGAACATCATTAATGCCGAGATACCTTATGATAGCTTTTCGTGGATCATAACTATCTATTTGGCCATAGCCAGAAGTAAGAAGAGAAGAAGCTTGATCAAAATATATGTTCATCAAATGACCACTTACTGCGGTCAAAATAGAAAATTCCCTTCTTATTATTTGCGCAGATAAAGAAAGGACTTCCTATACTTATCAACTACTATGCACATGAGTCTATTAGTATCAAATTTTCCACCATGTGCAATTGAACACTTATTGCTGTGACCAACGCAGTGTCTTTAACATGGTCATTTAATTGTTACCACGAATATCCAATTTAACCTCTTCTGCATCATTTCATTAGCAAAATCATTGAAACGTAACTGTAAGTACTTCTTTTATATCAATAATTTACAACAGCTTCCCCAAATTCTACCATTTATGCAATGATTGCTTATTTGCTTGACTGAACCAAGCTATTCCAATTTCATAATAGTTTAATTGATGCAAAAGGTCTATCACTTTCCATCCAGAAACACTTCTTCTAAGATTTGAAAACATGCGAAAATAAGGAAAAAATTATGTATTCCGTACAATTTATAACTGAGCATCAGGATCAAACAGATAAATTTTATATACAACTCCTTCACTTTCTCAGCGACTAAACACAGTGGCGCCATTGCGCATAAAAGGAGTAAGATATGTACCATCGTAAGAGTCATTGAGCTTCAAGTGCTTGAACGCAGTGTACGAGTTATCCGCTAAAACTCGCTTAAACGCATACTGTGGCTTTGGTTCTGCATGTAAGTAACATACACTCGGAGGACACTTCCGCCTACGCCGACTCCGGTACCGAGCAGTGAAGTAGATTGACATAGCTGCTAAACAAGCGATCGCGAACACCACTCGCATCTTGTATCCGTATTCCATTTTATTTCTCTCTTCTTCTTCTTCTTCTTCGTGTTCTTTGTCCCTGCTATGACCAGCTCGATTTTTGTACGGAGACACAATCGGGGGCGGTGACCGTTCCCGGCGGCCGTGTCTAACTTGCGCTCGTGGTGTGCGCATGTGGGCTTATGTGGCAAAATGATACGTTGACATCTATTCAACAAAAATGGGCTCAACGAGACAGAAGCCCAATCAGTATAAGATAATTGAGCTGAGGTACACAAGGGCCAAAACGCTACACAGGACTAGGTAGCTAGAAAAGAAAAGAGTAAAAAAATGTCATAGCTCGCAATATTCTCAAAAGAAGAAGAGAGAGCTATTAATATCATTTTAGGTTAAAAGTAAACTTTTTAACTAGTATAAATAGGATAATAAATATTAAATGGACTGTGAGTTATGTATTATTCCTTAAATAAGCTAATGAATAATCTAATTTATTATAAGCTATCTAGGATTTATAAATCTAATCTTTTTATATAATATCAAATATAAAATTAATTATTTGATATTATAAAAATAAATATATTAATTAGTATAATAATTAATTAATACTAATCCACAATTCATAAATATTCCAACATCATGTCGTAGAACTTTGATATTAGCAGTTTTGTAAATCTTAATGCAGGTTCTTTGTCAACTTTATTCTCCTTAGCGCAATGTTCTTCACAATGAGGCTGGTGCTCGTGATGCAACCAGAAGCAAGTAATTAGAACACTAAATAGCATACTTTGTTTCTGTTTTACTTGCGAGAGAACTTATGACAGTTTCCGTGAACATTAAATAGATTCTAGAATCCTGAAATTTTTTTTTTAAATTAAATTAATTTGACTTGGACCGAAATTTGACCTCAAATCTTTTAATTCTAGAAATAAAAATTGATGTAAGTGAAAACTTGTATGATGAAGGGATTTTAGGTAAATTCCAATGGGTTTTGTGTCTTCACATTGTCACTTTCAGGAGGAGTTTGTTTGGCACCAAGGAAAAAGTTGAGAGGGATTTCTGCTTCAGTGAGTGACAATGGGGTTAGGAGGAGCCTTTATACGAGATCAGCCAAGGAAATACAAGGCCTTTTAGGCCTTTTCAGGAGCGTGTCGGCACATGTCCCCCTCTCCAAAATGAGACGTGAAAGAAAGTTCAAGAGCTTTGAGACATTGAGATTTGATATATAGGAGCTTGATGAATCAACCAAAGGATAATAAAAATCATATATAGGGGGATTGGTTCAATTTTCTGTCTTACCTTATGGAACTTATTCTAATTATGAATTGGTCAAATGACCCATATGTTAAGATCGGTGTGTTTTACCAAAATTTTAAAGTACCATTTTATTTACAGTGTGTTCAGCTCAGAGAATAGTGAGTGTGTTGGGAATGCCTCATGGTAACAGGTGAAGGCCATTAGTGAAAATTGCTCAGTACTTTCATGGTAGCGACTGATAATGACATTTACTTTCAGCTCACTTTATTATTATTACTCCAGTTGAAATTTTTTATGCCCTTACTGCTACTAACTTTCACAAAGCATAGAATTAATTTCGTTTATATATTTTTTACAATTTAAATCTATTTAAAATTTTCTTTTAAATTAAAAATAATAATAAAGGATGAAGATGACATTTCAAAATCAAATACTTAATTTTTATATATTTTGAATCAAACTAGCAAGACGATTGTATTGAAGGAAATGGAAAAAGTAGTTAGAATAATGTATTGAGAAGATTAACTTTTCCCTTTATTTCCCGGTAGCTAAATCTTCTTTTGAGTAAATTACATTAGTTTTTTTTATTTTATACAGAATTTTTAATTATTTTTAAAAATACATAAATTTTCTTTAAAACAAAAAGTTATTTTATATTTTAGTTTTTTTAATTTTTTTAACTTTTAAATTTTTTTATTTTAGCCAAAATATATTTAAGTTTATGGATAGTATTTTAATCAAAAGAATTTAAAATTAAATTAAAATATAAGATAGCTTTATGTTTTAAAAGAGTTTTATGTAATTTTAACAAAATTTTAAAAAAAATATGTAATTTAATTTTTTTAATTATTTGAGTAGCCTGATTAGTTGATCTATATACTAATGTAAGGACTATTTAGAATGCTAAGAATAGAGATCTTTTTATTTGGTCAATATGAACGTGATAACAGCAATGCAATTTGAGTTTCTTTATGGATTAGTACAACTAGCTTATGAGAGAAAAGTTGGGTGCTAATAATTTCAGAAAAAATATCATAGAGACCCCACTTCAGTACTCATCCATATTTGTTTATGTTAGTTCTTTATGTAAATGAAATAAATCATGGCATAGCCTCTCCTGCCGCCTACATTAAGCTCGTCTAGGCTAGGTATTATCTCTTATCATCTAATTTTTCTTGTAGGAGAGAAAGTACAATATTTGATTTGACTTGAACAATATGTACAATCATGCTCTTATGATCATAGGCGCATATCCATTGCCAACAAAAGTGTCATTATTATTGGGGGGAGGGGGGAAATTAATCCCCTAATTAAAGTAGAGGCATTTTGTGCCAATCCTTAACTTATATAAATAATCGATTATTGTTACGCATAATAAAGGAGACTACACACTTAAAAATATATAAAAGATAATTTTTATTAATCATTATTACTTTTCACTTATATGTGTGTGAATTTTAATAATGTAATATGAAATTCAGTTTATCTAAAATCAATTTAAATTGGCAATTTCTTTAAAAATCCTTTGATTTTTGAATAAATTAAATAGATTTTTCTTGAGTTTTATTAAAATTATATATTATTTTTAAAAAATATATAAATTTTTATTAAAACAAAATGTTATCTTACACTTTAATTACTTAAATACATTTTTTTTTAAGTAAAAAAACATAAACGAGATATATTTTAGTAAAAAAATTAAATTAGACTAAAATATAAAATAATATTTTGTTTTAAAAATTCATATATTTTAAAAATTAAAGAAAATGTAATTTCAACAAAAATTTAAAAAAAAACTATATAATTTACTCTTAATTTTTCATTGTTAAGGGTAGCTTTTAAGTGATAAAACTTTTTATTGGGTTGTTTCCGTTCAATACTTTTGAGACAACAAAGCATGTGCACCAAGACATCAACTTACAGTTGGTGCAGTGCAATGGCAGCTTTGGTGGGTTGCTTCAAGAGGGGTTATGAAGAAGGGGTTCACTATAAAGTGAGAAAAAATCCTATTACAAGCAACTAGGAAAGTGGGAATGGCATCTCTCATCTTTATTCTTTACCATTTCCACACCACACAATAGCCCCCCTTTTTTTCTATTTCTAATCAATTATTGTTATATCAAAGAACTTGTTTAGTTTGGTATTGTGATATTATATATTTTTAAGTATTTTATATATCATCAGAAATATAAAATTTTAGGTAGGTAAAATTATTACATTTAGTATGATAATTAATAATTATATAATGAGTTGTACAGTACTATATAATGAAAATTTGTCATATATAACGTCATGTTCCTATAATTTTTAGTGGTGTCAAATATCAATCGGACTTTTATGCCTTCAAACATTTTGATATGATCTCATAATTTTGAATTGTGCATTGATTGCACCTTTTTTTTTTTAATAGTCGACATTTTGAATATTTAAATGATAATATCGATATAATCAAATAGCTGGCCCCCTGTAGATTTGAGAGGCCTCAACTTCTATTTTTTAATACACACGCATATATGGAGGGAGATGGCAAATGAATCATTCTTCAGTAGACACAACTTGGATTTTTAATTTGTTTGTCTTTTCTTTGGAACATCGTTTTGATAAAATATAAATCTTGTCCTTTTTTGTAATAATTTACGATATTTGACCCCAGTAATTGTTGTGTCGGAGTACCGAGTGCAGGTGATATGGTTTTGTCATATATCTCAGAAGCCATTAAATTTATGAAAACCAACAAAATTTAAGGAAGAAGGGTGTCAGAAAATTTGCACTGTTTGCATATGATCTTTTATCAAAATTTCAACTCCCGAACAAATTAGAAGATCCGACATATAGTTCTCACAAGCTTTATGGCATTCATTGTAAAATAAAATTAATGGAATAATAAAAATAAACGCTAGCTATATATATGTGTGCAAGTTACTTTTTTGTCTATACAATTCTTCATTATCACTTACGCATTTCGTAAATCATTATTGGCAATAACCAGACGAACATATTTGTACAAAATATATTAAAATAATATTATTTACAGATCTTATATATTGTTAAGTAGCGTCACACACTCACATGTATTAAATAATACCTATTTAATTGTGTATAATTATAACTGCAATTTAAGTTCATATATACATGTGGTAATGTAAATTAAAGGTAACTGGGGTTGATGTGTGCGATGCAAAAAATATGACAACTCATATGTCATTGCTAATTATAACATCAATATATTAATGTGATATATAATTTAGTATGAATTTATCATTAGGACTACTTGTTATGGACAAAATTTCGAGTTTAATTTTTAAAAAAATTTGAACTTCAAACCTAATTAACATTTACGTAAAATGAAACATGATAAGTGATATATCTAGTCCATTTCTCATAATTATAAGGGATGACACCTCCATACATAGATTTTTTTTTTTTTCTCAGAACATTGTGGAGGCATGACAAGCTGGAATGTTGTAAGCAGCATATGCATGAGCAGGTGAAATGATAAGAAAGTTAACTTTCTATAATTAAACCTTTATATCAAAATGTTGATCCCCACAATTCAGCTCCTCTATAAAAGAGAACACATGTGAAAGTTGTATTCACTGTTCAAACTAGCTAGTTTGAACTTTGAAATAATGGACACACGTAGCCCTACCCTGTCTTTGTTAACGTGCTTCCATGCTTGCACCACGTGCATGGCTGCACACTATTTTCATATCGGCCCATACATGTAATCATTCTTTCCTTTAATTACTTCTTTGTTTTTTAATGTAATTATTTAACTTAACATGTTCTTTAAAAATGATATAAATTTTCTTTACAATTCGATGTGATCATATATGAAAATTTGTTGTATTTAATTTATTGCATATTATTTAACTTTTATCATGATTAAAAAAATAACATAAAAAAGTAACTTTCAAACTCATTTAATTGAAAGGAATCATAAACTTAATACCAAATTTGAAAAATCATTGTGTGCTGGCAAATATAATAAAGTGTCATAATTCTTAAAATCTTAATTGATCATCTTCAAGTATTGTCTATCTCAAACATTATTAGAGGAAATAAGCGGTGGTGACGTATTTGATATATATATATATATATATTTTTTTTTAATAGCATCTTTTGGATAGGAAGTTTTCATGTAGTTTTACCCCCAAAAAAAAAAGCATAAATTTAAAAAATTATATATAATGTTGTATGAAGAAGTTTAAAAATGTTAAGAGGGGGAATGAGGTATGTTTGGGAGAAAAATTATTCCGAGACTATGAACCTATTTGATTTTGTTCTGATTTAATGTTTTTAAAGTAGATATTTTTTAGAATAAATTTTAAAAATTAAAAAATCTGTTTTAATTATTATTTTAAAAAATTACTATTTTTTTCTAATTTTACAAAACAAATATTACAAAACATCTAAAAATTATTTTAATTTTTTTGTTTCAAAAAATATAATTTTATTTTTTTGTTTTACAAAATATTTTATTAAAAATATATTATCAAATAAATTTTTTTATTTTTAAAAATAAAAAAATTATTCTAAAAATAAGATATCAAACAAATGTTATGCTTTTAGATTTGGGTTGAATGACGAAACTACCCTGAGGAGATAAAGAAGGGATGCTTCCACTATATCCTGGGTCAAGGTCAAGGGATGTCCCAGCACAATTGAGAGAGGGCTTCGTGAAATCATGACACGTGTCAGTAAATCGTGATGGGGGCGAGTCAGACTCAGACTTTTTACAGCATCCACGTGAGTAGGAACGCAATAGCTCACATGACTCATGTCGGATGAGGGGGCCTATCCAACTGGAATGTTCCACGTTGCACGTTGCTTGCATCACTCACGTGCCCTCACCCACTCTTTACTTTAGCATTTAACTTACGGAGAAATGAGTTACGTGTACATACATTAAAAAATTATTTAATCTAAATTATAAAATAATTATTCAAACCTGAAAACAATTAAGCCATAAAAAAGTATGTTTTTTTACCAAGCCATACAGTACATAGGAAATTAAAAATAAAAACGAAAATAGAAAAAATAATTTTATATATAAAATAATTTACTTGTTCTTATTTTAAAAAATAAAAATAAAAATTATTAAATGATAATTATGCTAATATAATAATATATATATAATTATAAAATTAAAATTCATTTCTTTCCTCCATCTCATAACAGCCCATAAAAAAAGTTTTTACATGTATTAAATTTACATACAATCAAGAATTAAGATTTGATTCGTACATATACATTTAATATATGCAAAAAATTTTCCTTCATTAAACGTCCACCTTTTGTTTGGTCTAATGACTCCATAAGCACAAGAAAAATATGCAAACAGTACTAAGTAGAGAAGACGGGATTAGAGAAATGGGGAAAAAGATAAATGGAGACAAGGAAAAGAAAGGAAATGAAGATGGGGGAAAGAAGAGGCGGTGCACACAACAGCAGCGGGGCATGGCAAAAACAACATTGACAGTGGTTGCTATGGCTAGTTCAGAAATTGGATCTCCCTCGTCAATGTTGCTCCTTCATCCAATGACAGATGGCAAAACAAATTCTCCACACTTCTTCTACAGCACTTCTTTGTGCACATTTGATCTGCATAGTTTAGATTAAGTTTAAACAGTTTAGATCTATTTTATTTTTTTTAATATTTTTTATTTAAAAAAATAAAAAATAAAAATAATCTTTTAATTATAAATTTAAAAGAATTAATTATTTTAATAAAAAATATACACATATAATCTGAACCGCCTAAATAAAATTGAAGTGATTCAGATTACATCTCAAGAATATGAATATTGTGATCTGCAGGGAACTTGAATCAGATGGTTGTCGAATTGGCTCAAACGCGATGCAAAACTCCCACACTACGCCACACCCATTGGCTATACCTGAAGCTAAGCTACTCGATCTGACACCCATCTATACCGAAGCTAAGCTACTCGACCATCTAAACGAACATATGCATTTGAATCCTTCAGCATTTACCAATGGCCCATCATAGAGGGCCTTAATTTATGTATTTACATATCGCCTTTCATTTAAACGAGGTAATTTCCCAACTCCCAATCTTTTATCATGTTGTAACTATCAATTATTATAAAATAAGATTAGATTTAAATATAGTTATTTATATTTCTTATTATCAAATTATTTAATTAACATATAATAAGTATATAATTTTTAATAATAATATAACAAATGTATAATTTAAGTAAATTATACAATTTTTATATTATAATTAAAATTTTTTATTATAAAGACATAAAAAATCGTACATAACTTTCAATAAAGAGTATTAAAGTTTACTTAAAATTTTTTGGCACATTAAAAATATATTAATGTTTTAATAATAATTACTATTGTTTAGTACCGACGCTTTTTTCGCCACTTTAGATATGTAGCTTTTATTTATTTGGGATGGCAGTTGGAAAGAATGAAAGGAGCAGTGACACGTATTGCATTACAAATCTTCTGTCACAAATTATGTTTTTTTTTTTTGGATGAAATGTTCTAAAGTCCACGGGATTATCTTGGTAACGTGTTTTCCAATATTGGCAACAACTTTGAAACTTACGTTTGATCTGCTTATCCCAATTACATACGGCTTCTCAAAAATAATTAAAACAACAAAAAATGGATTGACTGTTTACTTCGACTTTAATGTATTGCAATTTAGAAATTAACAACTTGTCTAAAATTATTGTCAAGCTAAAGTCTCGTGAGAAAGGATAAAAACCTTCACACATTATGATTCTTAATTTATTTAAAGCTACAATATTACAAGGTTATTTAATTAAAAGTTCTAAAAATTTGCGCCGTAAAAACATGATATAAAATTATTTTTGTATTTATTATATCTTTAAATTAAAAAGTAATCTTTTTTATCAAAACACTTTATATAGAAATCATTCATCTTTAAACATCTAAACAATTAAAAGACACCTAACAAAATTTAAACTAATTCAATTTCTAAGCATGCATGTGCTATGTGTCGGTGACTCCACGGCCGTTAGACTTAACAGTCAAACACGTATTAGAAGGTTGACTGACTCAATAATCCCTTTTTATATTATTTTATTTAGCATCGGAGGGCCACTGATCATTGCCTTGTTAGGACACAAATGAGAAATTAATTAGAACATGATTCATGTGAATCTTTATAGCAACTTGACAACACTGTCCCTCTTTTTCTTTATTCTTTAAGCAAGGCATATCAAACTTTTTGCCCCAAAAAATTCACAAAAAAGGGAAACTAATTCACGGATTGGACATATTCTTTCAAGCATAAAGCCATGTTCATTTACGCATAACGACAAAGAAATGTCGAACAAATATATATATATATATATATAAGTTTTTGTGGACGGATTGGGGATTGCATCAAGCAATCTTGTAATTTGATTACGCCATTTTAAAAATTTTTATTTATAAATTTTATAAATGATTGCATGTTTACGTTTGAACAATTTTTATAAAAAAAATATATTTTGTAAATTATTTCATATTTTTAAAGATTTTTTTAAAGAAAAATTCAATTGAGAATCTCAAATTACAAATATTTATACTGAAAAATTTTAAATTTTAAAATTATTCTAAAAGATCAAAATATCAAAAATTTAAATTGTGTAGAAAACTTACAATTTATGACCTTAAATTAAAAATTTTTATTTTTAAATCTTTTAAAATAATTTTAAAATTTGAAGTCATTCAATATAAATATTTTGAATCCTCAAGTTTAATTTTTTTAAAAAATTTTTTATCGATATTTTAAGTGTAAGATTATTGTTACTCAAAATTTGTGACTACTTCTTTACAACTATTCTTTAACAGGCTCAAATTCTTAACATTACAAAAGATCCTCATCTGCTGAATTAAAATATATTTTACTATTTGAGCTATGTGAATTGAAAGAATACTTTAATTACATGATTTTGTAAGAATTTATTTTTTATGAAATTTTCTTCATTAATCTTTACGTATATTGAATCTATTTCGTTTTCAAACAAGTAAAAAAAAATTATGATGTTGAAAACACTTTTTTTACTGTTATTAGCTGCAAATTTTTTATTTGCATACAAATAACAGTGATTACATAAACAGAGGTTAATAAAAAGTCATATAATAAAAAATGTGATAATAAAATTTTACAACCAAAAAATAGAGCTGAACATATCTCATTAATTTTAGTTGTAGCGTTTTTTTCCTTTTTATTTCAAAAGAATTATGTGTATACTACTATAACAAAAAAGTTCACTTCTTTTTATAGAAGGGAGAGTATACTATTTGATTCAAAAACAATTTTATTAAAATTGAAAGAAAATCCATTGTATAAAATTTAAAATTTCCTCGAAAGACTTGCAGTGAGAGAGACCTTTGCTGTTTGGGGCATGTTGTGTCAAACACTCAAACTCCAGACAGTTTTGCAAAACATGAAAGATATGAAGGGTAATAATGAAATCGCAGCAGACTGTTAATGGGGGCTAATTAAATTATAAAAAACTTGATTGCAATTCTTATACTTTCATTATCAAATTTTTTAATAAAGACCAAGATTTATATATATATATAAAATTGCAGTTGCTTGTATTAAAATATAATAAATATATAATTATTTAAAAAATAAAATAAATATATAATTTAATTAAAAAATTATATAATTATTTATAAAAATTGTACATATATCATGTTTTAATTAAAAAATCATACACTTGTTATGTCTCAATTAAAGAAGTTGATAATAAAGATATAAATAATTGTATATAAATTTTTTGTTATATATATTATACTTTTATTAAATTGATAAAAAAATAAAAAATTACACTTAAATTAAATTTATAAAATTTTTTATATAATTTTTTATATTTTTATTATTAAGTTTATTATTTAAAATATGATAAATATATAAATTTTTTTGATAATAATATAATAATTGTGTGATGTTTATAAATAATTATATAATTTTTTAGTTAAATCATACATATATTATATTATAATAATTATTAAAAATTATATATTTATTATATTTTAATTAAAAAATTAATGATAAAAATATAAAAAGTTACGTATACTTTTTTTTGCATTTATAAATAACGCGTGTTCAGACAAGGACCGTCTGGTAAATACGGAAACATAAAACGGGGCGGTTAGCTAGTCTTCTCACTTGTGCTCAACGTCCCTTACCTGCGAAGAGAGAGAATGACAGTAAGAGAGAGAAAGGCAAGGCAAAGCATAAAAGATTGGAGCAAGCGGCAATTAAAAAACAAATCACTCTCTCTGTTCTGATTCTTTCTCTGTATACCCCCTCCCTGTTTCTCTCTGCTCTGCCCCCTTCACTCTTCTTTTTCTTCTTCTTCTTCTGCTGTTTCATTCGTTGGATTTGGTTGTATTGCTCATGGGTTTTGCCTTTTGAGTGCCAAGTTGGAAGAAAATTTGAAAGAAAAATGACTTGGAAAGCCAGAGGAGAGCTCTCTTCAAGAAGCGTTATATCGCAAAAATGGACACTTTTCCTCTGTCTAGCGAGCTTCTGTGCTGGGATGCTCTTCACAAATAGGTCCATAACTTATCTATATTATATTTTTTCCCAACTTTTTTGCCATTTTTTTTAAGGAAAGAGAGTATCTTCTGGGCTATGAAGAATTTGATTCATATTAATTCCTTTTTATGGATTTGTATGCATACTGGGTACTAAATGTCTTATGATTTTTGTTGTCAGATCTTCATAATTAATCACTGGTTTTGAAGTGATTAATTTGCTTGCTTACTTACAGGGCTTTAGAGTTCTGGGGGTTTCTGAATTTTTAGGATCTTGATTTTTTTTTTTTTAGATGTTCCAATTTGTACCGATTCAGTTTTTAATGTTCACAAAATGTATTTTTATATTTTCCATATTTTCACCAAAGCTCATGCCACAAATGGGATAGATCTGAATTCAATTGGAATTATCTTGACCACGAGAATTTTTGCTTTGGGTTTAAGATGCAAGATTGACTATTAGTTATAAGTCAATTCTGGCCCAAGAACAGCTTTGCTTTATCTCTGGCAAAAAATTTTCTGATAGTTTAATTGGTTCGGCTCGCGATACTCATGTTTACAAATCTATCCGCAACTTTAATTACTCTTTTCAGGATTAAAAAATAATGACTGTTTATGCTCAATTACTGTACACATCTTCTCAACCATCCTCCATTCCCCGAATTTTTAAACCCTGAAAAGATGGATTTTTAATTTTTGGATATGCCTTGTTAATTATTATGCATAGTCCAACGTATTTTGAGGTGCATTAATTTTTTTTTAAATACCTGTTTCTTTGGTTCGTACTATGTTTATGTCATAATGAGCATAAGACGGGCCTCTGGAAGCGATTTAACTAAAAAAATATGATTCTACTTTTCTTAAAGTCCTCTAACGACTAAAATGTTTAGTTCCAGACGAAATTCTGATTCGATTATCTAGTGAGAAGAGTATATGCAATGCCTGTAGCTACGCTTAATTGTATCAGATAAAGACTGGTTTGTGAGAGATGTTCTGGTACTTTTCTGATGAAAAATATAAATGATTAATAGGATGTGGGCTATTCCTGAACCTAAAGAACTTGCACGAACAACAGCTATGGAAGCTGAACAATTGAATGTAGTTTCAGAGGGTTGTCATTCAAGAATTGTAAGCAGCACTATCCTTTTCCTTACTTGATTACACTCAATCATCATATGTTCATCATCTAAATCTCCTACGTTTTTATGTCTTTTGGCCTCCCTTCAGTTGCAAGAGAAGGAAGTGAAGAGAGAATCTAAAGACATTTTTGGGGAAGTTTTCAAGACTCATAATGCCATACAGTAAGTTATTAGTTATTACACCCATAATGCTATTCTTATGCTGATTTTTAATCATTCTAAGTGTCAAACTCATGGATTGTTATTGAATATAGAACTTTGGACAAGACCATATCAAATTTAGAGATGGAATTAGCTGCTGCAAGGGCGGCTCAGGAATCCATACGGAGTGGTGCTCCTGTATCAGAAGGTTTAGAGATGGGTCAGCCATCTGGCAAGAGAAGGTCAAGGTACTTAATGGTTATAGGAATTAATACTGCTTTTAGCAGCCGGAAAAGAAGAGACTCAGTTCGTGCAACTTGGATGCCACAAGGTTCATCATTTGATCTTTTCCCCTTATATTTTCATTTAGTTTTTATATTAATCTGTTCACGCTATTGACTGTGATTTCTGATTTTTGGTTCTTTTGACAATCTGGAGAATAGGTGAGAAAAGAAAGAAGTTGGAGGAAGAGAAGGGCATTATTGTTCGCTTTGTAATTGGTCACAGGTAACTATTGCATCTCTCTTTCTATGCTTTTATTGCATAATTGCCAACTATCTAATGTTTTTGTTACAACCTCAGTTGGACATGCTATAATAGAATATTACATTCGCTTGATAACCATACCATCTAGCTGGATTTTTATTCGTAGAAGTTTTAGTTTGGTAGTGGTTGTAATACTCATGTCTTTAACGCACAAAGACTCTGGTTTCTTCACCCCATTCACTATAAAAGCTTAGGGTTGGGTTTTGTATTTTCCCTATTTCAAATTATGAGCCGATAGGTAGTGAAATGTGCAATTTGAACTCCAAATACCATGGACTATTTCAACCCAAAACTAATGTTAAGGACGAATATTAGCTTTATTTATATCTTTAACAATTATGGTTATGGAGAGTTCAATTTCCTTCAATACAAATAAATTACAGTATTAGTCATAAATACTGTTAAATGAATTATAAATTTGACATGTTTCTTATTCTGCTTCATCAAGTGCTACATCAGGGGGTATCCTAGACAGAGCTATTGAAGCAGAGGACCAAAAGCATGGAGACTTCCTGAAGCTGGTAATTAATTAATTATGAACTTTTTTCTTTGGGGTATAATCACTAGATAAAATAGCATGGTCAGATGAAGGAAAAAGAAAAAAATTGCCTGAGATTTTCAAATTTTCGTGCTTTGTTACTTCAGGATCATGTTGAAGGATACCTAGAATTGTCAGCCAAGACAAAGACATACTTTACTACTGCGGTTAACTTGTGGGATGCTGATTTCTATGTTAAAGTTGATGATGATGTTCATGTCAATATTGGTATGTAAAGTTTTTCAAGCATGTTGTGATCTCTGGCTTTATACTCGAGATTTATTGTCTGTCCCTTTTAATAAGGGAATCATGAGGAGTTGGCAATTTATAAAACTAAAGGTCTTGGTTTGCTAAACATGTTCAGACATGGGTTTCAGTTTAGTTATATAGTAAGTCTTCGTAATGTTGTTTTGTCTGAGTGTCCGTTTTAATGTGTTTCAGCAACACTAGGAGAAACTCTAGTTAGACACCGATCAAAACCTCGGATATATATTGGATGCATGAAATCTGGACCTGTCCTTTCTCAAAAGTGAGAGTGCTTGTCTCTTATCTTCATTTTATTTAAGGAAAGATAGAATTTTCTTTTTCACTTGTAGCTTCTTACCTGCCTAATCTGTTCCACAGAGGGGTAAGGTACCATGAACCTGAATATTGGAAATTTGGTGAGGCTGGAAACAAGTACTTCCGTCATGCCACAGGACAATTGTATGCCATTTCCAAAGACTTGGCTTCATATATTTCAATTAACCAGTAAGTCCTACTGCTCCTCATCCACGAGAAACCAAAAGGAAAAGAAAAATAGATCAGATGAAATTAAATTATAGATAAAGATATTACTATGTAGATGCGACTCTTCAGATTATACATAGACACTTTATATTTCATAGGATTGTGGTGCCTGTATAGTTCTTGCTTCTTAAGTTCCAGCTCTTGATGGTTTATATGTCAATGATTGTCTCAGGCACGTTCTTCACAAGTATGCCAACGAGGATGTCTCACTTGGAGCTTGGTTCATAGGGCTTGATGTGGAGCATATAGATGATAGGAGACTTTGCTGTGGCACCCCACCAGGTGAAGATTTCTCCTGAACTTTATATATCACTATCCTGTGCAAATCACGTGAACACATCATTATTTGTACAAGTGTGAATTCTTGACTTGTGGTTGCTCTTGCAGATTGTGAATGGAAAGCTCAAGCAGGCAACGTTTGTGTTGCTTCATTTGATTGGACCTGCAGTGGAATTTGCAGGTCCGCTGAAAGGATCAAAGAGGTCCATCGGCGATGTGGAGAAGGTGAAAATGCCTTATGGAGTGCCTCTTTCTAGGTGGCAACTTGGAATTCTTCCGAACTCCGGAAGATATATTATTACAATGGCAATCTATATAGCCTGCAAGATTATCTCTTTTCTTTTTTTTACCTTATATATTTTTCTGAGTATAGAGAAGTATCATTTTACATGAGAGAGAGAGAGAGGGAGAGTGTGGGGTTGCCTCATGGACCTTCAACATTTTAACGGAGGAGACTGACCGTGGTAGCAGCCAGAAAGAGGAAGCACTGAGAGATAGTCACAAGTAGCCATTCTTTAATGCTTGAAGGGCCAATTTGTATGTTATTAGTTCCCATGGCTATCAAGCTCCTAATAAATGTAGATATCTTTCTTCTCAATTTGGTTTCTTCTTTTGCAAGGTTGAAATTCTTGTATTATTACTCTCAATGACCTCTTCTATATTTATGAGGCCTGTTTCTTCAATCCTTTTTTTTCCCCTCTTATACTAGGGATTCACTTGAATTTTGTTTGAAACCAAAATTCTCTACAACAATTTTAGTATATGTATGGGAAAGCAAAGGGAAGAAATTTAAAGAAAAATAAAGAGAGGATAAGAGATGGCTAAATGGTAGTTTTCTTTTCTTTTACTTTTAGAAGCTTTTTCTCTAAAATCTTTTAAATTAGGAGAACTTAAAAAAGAGAGGGATTTGGAAGGGTGGTATGAAAATTATTCATTCTCCTCGCCCGGGGGAGCTTTAATGAGGTATTTCTTTATCTTTCCTTCTCTTTTATTATCCTTCACCCAAGCATGCCTTGAATGATGTACTCTTCTACTTTAGCTGCTCGAAACATAACTCCACTAGAGAAAATGATTGAAATCAGAAGCTTCAAAGTGGGAGTGTTTTGGGTTTTTCTGTCGTTTTTTCTTTGGGGGGGGGGGGGGGGGGGGGGGGGGGGTGTGGAGAACTCTACATCGCGATACTCGAAGCTATTTGATGTATGAAAAGTTTAATTTTTCAAGTGTTGAAAATTAATTTATAAGACATATAGATATAACAAAAATAAAAATTTTAAAATTTATATATTGTATGGGACCCAAATAATATGGAAATGATTTTTTATATTTATGTCAAACTAAAATTTTTTTATAAATAATATTTAAAATATCCAAATCCCAAACTCTAATGCCACTTTAGGTTTAGGGGAATAGAAGGTAGAAAATGACAATTGGAGAGAAAATAAATAATTAAGGAGTTATTTGGTATGTAAATTTGTTATAAATGAAAATAAAAATAAAAATAAAAATTGATTTTTTGAATAAAAAATAATTTTTATATTTTTATTTTAAAAATGAAAAAGTAAATATTGTTGAGTAATAGTTATAAAGATATAATAAATATGGTACAAAATAAGAAAAAAAAAAAAAAGAATCCCTTACCAAGGAAGGTCTGAGCATGTTTGATTTCATGGAATATAATGGAGATGGGACTCTCATTCCCACACATGTGGAAGCGATTCCCTCAATCCAACTAGTGCATGTTTGGATTGGCGTTGGAGAGGGAAGAAAATCGCGTTTGCAGACCATCAAACGCAGAAGCAATAAAAAGAAGCTTTGTCAAAACGTGGTTTTGAACAACGAAACGCCGAACCAAACATAGCATAAGAAAGTGGCTTCTTGGGAATGGACATTATAATTACCATTAAGCTCCCGTTAATGATTCGAAAGTCTAAAAATGAGCCTGTGAGACATTAGCCCTCATCGTTATATTTTAACAAGAGGCTAATCTATAATAATTGCCTTGATATAAACACGAACCAAATAAAAAAAAGAAGCTATATTTTAAAATACAATTAAAAATGAATATAAATATTTTTATAACAAGAGAATAATCTACAGTATATATATTTTATATAATTATTATAATTTTTTTATCACAAAAACAATTAAAAATAAATATTTAAATACTTTTATATTAAGAGTATTATGCTTATTTGAATTTTTTTTAATTCTTGTATATTTTTATTCAATCAAATATATAAACAGACTAATATTTTTATTTTTTTTCATATCATATCAAATATAATTAAGATGAATTTTATTTTACTTTTGTTCTTATTCTTATTTTCATTCCCATAAAAATTATTTTTATGTACAAAATGTAGCATAAGGAATAGGTGTCCAAGTAAAATGTCAGATTTTCCCTTAAAATACTTTGTAAAAGTGAATTACATTGATCCAAAAACTAGTTCAAAAACCGAAAGCCAAGACCTTCCAAGTAATGAGATAATGCTGGTCCAATTCCATGACAAGGTAATATGGGCAAGGGAAAGTTCCCTTTCCCAAGATTTTTTTGGACCCTTTAAAGGTTAAAGCATGCCATGTAGATGATTGACTTCTGAGTAGTTAAAAATAAGAGTAATGATTTGACCATCTTGAAAAAGAACAAACCCAACAAAATGGGTAGGATTAAAAACCCTAAATATAGCAAGAGTTGGTGAGAAAAGTCCCGAGTGCCTCAAATAATTATGAGAAGAATCAACATTTGGGCCTACCCACTAACCATATCAAGAAAAAATATAAGGAAATAAGGCAAAGGGGAATGGGCACCAGGAAGAAGTCTCGAAATTGGAAACCAGTGGAAAGAACTGCTTCTTCCACTGATTAGTTGTTCTGAAAGTAGCAGCATACATGCAGAACTGATGGCAACACCGTTCCTTAACTGCTAGTGTCCATCAAATTATACCCAGGGCATCGTTTTAGAAAGAAAAAATAATAAGCATGATATCTTATGTATGCCTTAAGCAACTTCATTTCTGAAAATGTTTGAAAGAACTTAGTGTGGCAAATGGACTCCAATCATGAGAGATTTCCATATCTAATGTGGGGCTGCAACCCTACCGTATTTGGGATTTGCTTGATATATGGTAAGTGAGAAGAAGATTCTTTCCTTTCCCTCTCATAAGAATGCAAGAATAATAGTAGTATGGTTTGCATTACCATCAGATTTCAATCTTATACGCGTAGTAAGACAATAATAATTGAATGAATAGGTTTAGATATTGAAGTGTGAGATGAAAAATAAAGATTTAGGAATACGTCCTAAACCACAAGACTCCTTTACTTGAAGGATATACAAATCAAGTTCTTTTCACACTCTCCATCCTCTTTCACCCCGCTTTATGGAAACAGACAAGCCTGTTGTACTCTTACGTTCGAAAGGGTTTGGATTTCTAAGTTCTTACATTCACAATTGTCTTTGCTTTCAAACACGGTCAATTTCTTAACATTCCTAGGCATGTAGAGACACGGATTTGGATTTTTTCCGCCAATTCTTTCCTCTTTTATCTTTCTATCAAAATCTGAACCCTTAAATTTAATTATCAGTAACTAATAATCAATAATAAAAATTTTGAAAGATAGAATCTTAACTATTACATCTTGGTAGAAAGACAGAGAAAAAAAATGGTGGAGGAAATCCAAATCCATACACATATGATACTAAAATTTGTGTGTTTGTTGAGAAAGAGACAGATTCTGCTAAAGAAATACAGAAAACGGTGTTGAGCTGACATGTTCTACTCCACATCAAACTTCACTAGGCACAGCGTAAACTAGGAGTATCTGTGGGATCAAATGCAATGAGGTCTGGTTCAGTGGACTCTTCAGTACTTAAGTATCCGAGTTTGAATTTCAGAGCCAGAATTTAGAAGAAGAAAATAAAAAAAAACAACGAACGAACAGAGAACATAAAATGAAGAAGTGAACCACAATGACCAAATCAGCGAAACAGAAACAAAAGTGGGAGGCTACCTTTGCAGCTTTGAATAGGAGGGGTTTTAGGAGAAGTGGCACGTGATATTGGCACGGCTCAATCAAAAAGCAGGGTCCAAGCCATTTCTGAGCCTTGCTTTCTTATTGAACCGGACCAATATCCCGCTGAACCGGGTCCCCTTAATCCCATGGTCGCCATGTTTGCCTTTCACTTGTTTCTCAACCCCATGCTGAAACATATCACACATAAAACAAATCCAAGAGAAGCATAAAAAAAAAATAAAACAAAAAGGACCCTATTTTGGTCTTGAGCGATGAATATGAATGGAGAACAAAGGAGAGAGAAGTTATAAAGAAGCTAATGGGCAAGATGAGAGAGAACAGGAAATATGGGTAGCATTGAAGAAGTGGCATTAAATTCTGCAACAACCAAGCAAGAAAGGAAGTTGGGAATATTAATTTAAGGAGGGAAGGGGGGCACAGGAATCGTGACGATGGTCAGAGGAGACAAATCTGGGGATTTTAATGAGGGGGCATTTATGGATTATGGGGTAGAGGAAGAGCCGAAGAGGGGATGTTGGTTCTGTTCAAATTTCAATCTGCAATTAATGGATCAAACAGAAAATGAGGGGGGAAAAAATAAAAAAAGAGAAACTTGCTTTATGGTTTTTAGGTTTCTGGTACTGTTTTAGTCATCGTCATCATGCCCATCCTCTCACGAGGCACTTCGTAGGTTCAGATATTCCATTACTTTGTGCAATTGATGCATCTCTGTGACCTGTTTCTTTTCTCACATGGTTATCTGTCTGCATTTCTTTGTAGGAAAGAGGGTAGAACGATGTTATTAACTAGGCAACTTACGAGCTTTGCTAAAACTAGAGCTAAGCTACGATTTTAAAGGTTATCTTAGCTATGTCTTCTTGGTTTTTTGATTTAGCAAATCAAAATGATGGAAGATCATGATACTACTGCAACACTCTCACTTTCGCCATTACAAGTCATTCAAAAGATAGAAGAATAAATTATGTAATTTATTTTTAAGTATTTGTAAAAAATATGCAGATTTTTTTAATTTTTAAAATATAAATAATTTTTTATTAAAAAAATAATTGTATACTTTAGTTTAATTTTAAAAATTTTGATCAAAATTCTTTTTATTTAAAAATTTTTAATTAGAAAATTATTTAAATTTTATAGAGAATATTTTGATAAAAAAATAAAATAAAATTAAAGTATAAAATAATTTTTTTATTTTAAGAAATGTACGTGTAATTTTAAGAAAACTCATAAAAATTTTGTATAAATTTACTAAAAAAATAAATGAGATATTTCTACCAATATATATATATTAGATTTAGATATAAATTTTTTATAATTTTATTAAAATTTTTAATTAAAATACTATAAATGTATGAATCTCTTATTAAAGCATAATAAGTATGTATATATATATATATATATATATATATATGTAAAATAGAAATCTTAGAATGGATATATATTTTTGGCCAAAAAAAAGAATGAATATAAATTTAGATATTGTACATTTTCGTGTTTAAATGAATATAAGCATCAAGTATATATCCAAATATTTTCTCCATTATTATGAAAGTATCAACAAATTTTTTGACTGAAGTTTTACTTGAACAAATTTATAATAAAATGGCAATTTGATTGATGAAAACCACATTTTTTTAACAATTTAAGTAATATTTTGAATGTAAAATTTTAAATATATCATGTCAATATAAAAAAAAAACTTCTTTGAGTTTATTAAAAAAAGCATCTTTAAAATTACTAAAAAATAAATTAACTTTCATAGAGTCTGAAATATTAATAGCTGTATTAATTAAAAGAAAAGAAAATGAATGTAATTTATCCTTAAAATTGATATGAACTATAGGAGGAAAATAAACCAACTTTCGATGATTGAATATGCAACTTTGTAATATAGATTAAATATAATTTTCAACAAATGATTATGCCAAATTACAATTTTCAATTACATTCTAAGTAATTTTATGCCACGTGTTGCTTCATTAGATTTATAATATAAGCGTTACTCTTGAATGGTTTTGACTTTTGACTCTAGAGTACCCTAAAAAAAAAATCCTCAAAAAGATACTCAAATTTATCTATTACTAAAATCATTTTGAGAATATTATAAAAAATTATGGTTGAAAACTTTAAATTAAGTATATTTATATTAAGAAACTTTAAATTTTGAAATTGTTTTAAATGATTTTAGAATAAAAAATTTAAATTATGTAAAAAATATAGTTTAGCGCTATAATTAAAATTTTTTATTTTAAATTCTTTTATAATAATTTTAAAACTTAATTTTTTAATATAAATATCTTCAACTTATAATCATAAATTAATTTTTCCTATTATAAACAACATTGATACTCATATAAAGCCAGCTCTTTTTTTCTTTTGTTTTAAATAAATTGAAAGATCTAAAAGAAGCTTGACTTTATTTGTTCAATTGTAAAACTAACACCCTGCCCAAAATAAATGAAGTGAGTGAAATATTGTTTTTATCTATTTATAATAATTAAATTAAATTAAAGAGGTGGGGAAGAAATAAATTGGAACGGTCTATAAAAGAGCTTGCAATCTAGATTTGTGGGGTATAAGACCTGGTTGGCCCCGTTAGATTAGATTGGGTTTAGGTTAAAAAAAATAGTGATTAAGTTAACTATGTTAACCAGTTCGGCTCAATTTAATTAAGTCTTATTAATTAATTTTTTTTTATAGAGACTTGTATGAAAGGTTTATCTTTTTTTATAAGTTATTTTATAATTTTTATCAAATATTTAAAAAAAAAAAAAGATAATGGCTTGACCAGTTTAGGGAACTGGCTAGATTTAGGCACCCTACTTTAAAAAAAAAAGTTTGGTACATAACCAAGATAAACATAAATTAGGTTAAGCCAATAAAGATAAAAAGCATTGACATTTAAGCCAAGCATTGGTTTAATCTGTGCACTCCTATTTTGGATTCTTTGTAATTCATAAAAGAAATTATAAATAGTATCGTCAGAGAGATTAAAAACAAAAAAGAGAAATTAATATAAAAAGGGAAAGTAAACTTCATATATATTCTTATATTTTTATATTATTTTTTCTCTAACAACAAAGCTGTAAATGATTCAATTTAAAAGACTTGACAAGCTTAGAACTCAAATTGTTTAAAAATTAATAAAAATTAAACTCGCAACTTGGTGGATGATTAGCTTTTCAAAATTAATGGTTTTTAATGAGTATTAGGACCCATGTCTGTGTTATTAAAGCCATGATTGATAATGTGGAAGCACATTGTTGGTATTGAGTTAATGCTGTGAGAAAGGCGCTGCAAATGAATAATGGAATGGAGAAGAGTGATGATAAATAGGGAATGGGAGTTTCCAACAGAGTTTCCGGCATGTAGTTATGGCAAGTGAACGAGGCACATAAGTGAGTAGGCCATAGTGTTTGAGACAACAGATAGATAGTAGGCAATACATGTGAGAATGACTACTCTTCCCCCATTAATTACTGCGCATACCTCCTTCTTCTGCCACCACGTGAGCTAGACCCCCAACAAAATGTTCCCTTTTCAAACCTAGTGGTAATAAAAGGCCTCTTCAACTGTAAGAATCATATATATATATATATATATATATATAAAAGAGAAATTCATTGTCACTGCTTCTTATTGTAAAATATTATAGTTAACCTCTTCATGGGTTTTTTTTTCCCCCAAATTTTCTCTCTTTTTTTTCAATTTTTTTCTTTTTAATTTAAATTAGATGTGAGGTCATATAATTAAGATGAGTTTCATACGGTCACATCTTACATTTAGTTGAAATTAAGACTAGATTAACATTTTTGAAATATAATTATTATCAATCAATTCAATTTTTTGGAAAACAAACAAAAATTCGCTTTTAGTTCTTAAAAGTTCATTTTAATTTAATGTAATCTTCAAAGTTTCCCAAAAAAAAAAAAAATTTAATATCATTCTTTTCTCCAACATTGTTGATTATACTAACAAAAGTGGCTGCGTGATATCACGTAGCTTTGAAGTTAAATAAAACGTTGAGGTGGCAACTCAAATCTATACTATGCCATTTTGTTTCTTTTAATTATTTTATCTCTAAAGTATTCATCTTCTCGTTAATTTTGCTTTGTATATTTGTGTGTAATACGTTAATATGTCAATTTAGTCATACCATAAGTTCTATTACATAATATTAATAGAGGTATTCAAGTGAATCAACTTTTTTCAACATAAAACGTTAATGAGTGATATAAATATTTAGTAAAAGGTGTAGATATCTTACTAAAAATGATGGCAACGCATTTAGATGTTTTGGATAAATTGTTGAGGAAACATGCCAAGAATACAAGAATAACTCACAAAAGTAGGCTTTAAAACATATGAACACACTATTCTTAAAGGTGATATTTATCTTCATTAGTTGTTGTAAAGTTCAAGTAAATTCCCTCTAAGATTTATCTAAAGCATTATGAAAGATTACACTTAATAATTATGAAATATTCTTCTCAAGACCAATGTCAAAGAAACACAAAGAAGCATTTGAATTGATAAATAAAAATTAAATTAATTTTAATTAACATGACTTCAAAATTTATTTTTTATATAAAAAATCTTGAACTAATAGGTCTTTCCAATAATAATTAAATTTTTAAATATTGAAATTTAAATTTAATTCGTCATTGTTAATTCAAAATTTGAAACATATGATTAATTTAAATATTTAAATATTCACATTTTGAAACAATATAACTAATGAGGCAACAGAAAATTTACTACTTGTTTCCGTCTACTTTAATCATCAACTTCCATTTAAAATGAAATTAATTGACTTGAGTTTAACAAACTCGATAAGATCACATTGACATGTTTTTTGATTCAACTTACCACGTTGATTGGAGTGTCTTTTTGTTTTATGTCAGAGGTTGATGGACTCTTCGAATGTGTGGTATATTCGGACAAGCTTGGGTTTCCATGAGTTGGCCCAGTTGTGGTGGCTTGGGACTTGGGCCTAGAAGAATAAATTTGTTGGGCCAAAGAGAAGAATAATGTTATTTATTTGTAATTTTTTCCCAAATTTATTTTGTTAATTTCAAATATAATTACATGCATAATTATGATGTCACTATACTAAAATAGATTGTACGTGTATCTGACATTTTTCTAAGGAAAATTCAGCAGAAAGCAACAGATGAATGAAATGGCAGAAGAAGAAAAAAACGCCAGAGGAAATGCATTCCGGGAGTTCTTTTGGCATTATCATCATCTTCTTTCTTAACTAAGAGATTGTGAACCTTCCTCGTTCCGCCGTTTGGGCAAAACAAGTATGAAAAAGACAACATAATAATTTGGAAAAATTATATATATCTACTTTAACTGTAATCTTTATCTTCAATTACAATGTTCCTTTTATCCCAAATTAGCCGAAATCGATCCTCTAATTTATTAACTCTGTTACCATATGTCTCTTATTATCTAAATTTAAAAATGTCAGCTATGTTAATATTATTATTTAATATTTTTCATTTTCATTTGGGAGATCCTCTGTTGCTCCAAGCCATGTAGATATGAACTGTTCAAAATTTTTTATTTTAATATTTTTTATTTGGAAAAAATATAAGATAAAAATAATCTTTTAACTTCCATTAAATAATTTAGATTAAGAAATTTGAAAATTAAATCAATGAAGATATACTATCTTTTTAATATATATATATATATATGCATATTTTGATATTGCGTTACTCCCTATTCGATTATTGTTCATGCTAAGAGAGGATAAAAGAAGTATTATATAATAGTAAAAATAATTTAATATAATTAATTTTATTAAATTTAAATAATAAAAAACTTATTATAATATGACTAATAAATTAGAGAATCAATTATGACTTTTTCTTAAATTAAGAGAATATTATGATGGGAGATAAAAACCATAGTGCCTAAGTATAATTTTCCTTAGTAAATAGAATTATTTTATGATGCATATAGTTTATTCACTCTATTAATAAGATTGGGAATTTTATTTATTTATTTCTTAGAACTGTAGATTACCAAAATTTATTATTTAATCATTTTATGGAATGATTTCTTAGATGATTGTTATCAGTCTATCATGTAAAAGTTAAAGCAGAGATTTTTTTTTTTTTTTGGGTTTGGGTGAAATTTTCTTATATTTAAAAAATAAATTGTTTGGCAAATGTCAAATTTTGAACAATGTCGTTTAGCTAAGTCGGAGACTTCACTGTCAACTCAAATCTCTTTCCAAATAAATAAATAGCAAATTATACACATCTTTTTTTAAATTTTTTTAAAGTTAGATATATATTTTTTATATTTAAAAAATATATAAATTTTTCTTAACATAAAGAATAAATTACATATATTTTTATTGAAGATATGTGTAATTTTAATAAAATTTAAAAATATTTATATAAATTATTTTTAAAATTATTTTTTATATATTTTAAAAATAAAAAAATTATGTAATTTCAATTAAGTTAAAAAATTTGTAATTGACTCGTAAATAAAATAAAATAAAATGTATAAAAAAAGGCATATAATCAGATTTCCATTACTTCCCGGGGTAGTTCGTCATTTCGTCTTTCGCTGTGGCTCGTTTTGGGTATCTTGAACCCTCTCTCTCTCTCTTTTCTCTACTCTAGTTTGGTAAGAAATTTCTTTCCATCCTTTCCCAATTGTAAAGTTCTTTTCTTTCTTTCTTTCTTCTTTATCGTTTGGCGATTTTTTTGGGGATCGATCGCTTAGCGTATAGTAAACCCTAACTTACTAACTAGGTATTTACCTGTTTTCTGCTGCAGAATTGCTGCCATGGCTAAGAGTTCATTCAAGATGGAACACCCCCTTGGTTTGTTTTCCTCTTTATTTTATTTTTCTGTGTCTTTTATTTCTATTGTTATGATTTAAGTCGTATTGTATACTACATGCGAGAAGTAACTTTATGCCTGAGGTTCTCGTGTAGTAGCCTAAGGCATCTGAATTTCATGTAATTAGACTAATTCGAGGTATGCTTAGTAACATCTTTCTGGGGGTTTTGTTGAGATGCGAAAATATAGGTCAAACTTATCATCATCATCCTCTTTGTAAAATTAGAAAGAAAAAAAAACGACTGTGTCCTCTGAATGTTGTTCGCAAAGGTATTTTTGAATCACATTATATGTCCTTCTGATGAAAAGGATATTTTTTAGATTGAAAGTTTTACTCAATTAAGTGTAAATTCCTTATGCCATTTTCCCCCCTTTCGACTTAGCGTAGGTGAAACAATGATCTAACAAATGATGTCAAATTCACAACCATCCATGATAATTTTATGAAAAGCTGTTGGCATGTCTTAACGATGAACACACCCAAGTGCACATAAATTTGTATTTTCACCCATTAGACACCTTAATCCGATATATTCAATCATTACTTGCCAGAAAGGAGGCAGGCTGAAGCTGCTCGCATCAGAGAAAAGTATCCTGATAGAATACCGGTAAGATTTGCTTTCACCCAAACTTGTACTTTTTACTTATTACTTTATCTCGGTTCTTGCTTATTAGTCTGGTTGATTATTTTGGAGTAGGTGATCGTTGAAAGGGCTGAAAAGAGTGATGTTCCTGAAATTGATAAGAAAAAGTTAGTTTCTTCTTCTTCTTCTTATTCTCTCTCACTCTTTTTTTTTTTTTTTTAACTTCAAATTTAGGCATTGTTTATGAATCTTTAATTTCTTTTTAGTATTATTATTTGTTTCTGTAATTGCTTTCCAGAAAAGACTTGTCATGTTTCATCTATTTAAAATTTTGACTATCAGGTAGCTTCTATATTTAGATGTGAGGATATTGAGACTTATCTACTCGTCAACACTTACTCTTACTTTGACTTGAGCCATTTTGGCCATGTTTCTTTGGGTTCGGATGGAATGGTCTTGATTACTAACTGCTGAATTATTATATTGTTATGTCTGTTTGTGGCATTAAACAAAGTTATTGAATTTGCAGACCTTGTGTATATTTGGGGTTGAATTGGGATAAAAGTAAGACTAACAAGATCTTTATTAATTTCTATCATGGTAAATGGAGGCAAGAGTCAGCATTTTGCGTTATTTTTAATAGTATAGTGGCAGAGTTGTAAAATTCTGAGGTAGGACCAACATCTCTTCCCCCATTGCTCCCCTAAATTGAAGAATAAATGTTGTGAAAATTCTCTTTTAGATATGGGGAAGATCAGTAACAAATGTGGTTGTGGAACTGGAAAATGTATTTTTAGTAGACGAAGGCATGTCTTATCTTGCTCTTATATTTTCCTCTTGTTATGTTAATAGTGCTTTTAGATGCCTTAATCTCTTATCCTACTTTGAATAGCGGTAGTTATTTGAATGTTCAATTATTTTGGATTCTTATCAACCCCCTACCCTTTTCCCCCAACAATAGGAGAAAAGAAACCCTTTCTTTTCTTTTGATTTTTCTCCCTCTTTACTTAAGATGTGTAATATCAATCTTGCTTGCTGTTGGATGAAAGTAGGTATCTGGTTCCTGCTGATCTGACTGTTGGACAGTTTGTGTATGTTGTGAGAAAGAGAATCAAGCTGAGTCCTGAGAAGGCCATCTTTATTTTTGTCAAAAACGTTTTACCTCCAACTGGTGAGATAAAATGGGAATTTCCGGTTTATTTTGTTGAACAGTGATTATATGATCTGTAGTTGAATTTGTGAATTGAGCAGTGGTTTTCTGTTGATGCAGCGGCTATGATGTCTGCAATTTATGAGGAAAATAAGGATGAAGATGGGTTCCTGTACATGACTTACAGCGGGGAGAACACATTTGGGATGATGAAATAATCCCTTGCAGGAACCATGTGCATACTTCTTTCAAAAAGAATAAACAACGTGAAGAAGTTAGCTTAGTTGTAAATTCTCTGGTTTGAATCATTTCTCTTGAAGTTGTTAATGTGACTGATGATCATCTTTATGAATGCCGGAACTTATTCTCAAATTACCTCTGTGTTCCATTCCTAATCGAAAACAGATGAAATGTCTATAGTTCCATTGGGTTTGATTTCTGTTTGTGCAATTTCGGTTGTTTTTTTTTTTTTTTTTAAATATTCGAAAAGAAAGTGCAAGGTGAAAATTTGTTCTATCCGTCAATGAAGTAATCCTTCGTAATTCTCGGAAAGTATAATGAAGTCAATAATTCATCATAGGCTACATGGACAGTCCTTGAAGTCTAAGTTTGGATGTCTTTTTTTTTTTTTTATCTTTTATTTATTTACTATCAATTTTAAAGAAAAATAAATACATGATATATGACATTTATTTAACTAGTAAATTTCTTTAAATGTGTAAAATTCATGTCTAATGCATGATGTCTATATCTCTTTAAAATTAACAAGAAGTGAAGAAGATTAGTGTATTTTTTTAAACACAACCCATTTTAAATGAAGAGTATGGTAGTGAGGATTTGAATTTTTGTTTTTTTAATTATCTGTTAATTTGGAGGGAGAAAGAGAAAGAGTGCATCTTATACTCTCTTCTTTCTTTTGGATTTTTTTTTTCTCCAAATTGATGAAGATTTGAGAAAGAAGAAATTAAAAGGATTCAGTTTCTAGCATTGAACTATGAACGACAAGAGGTGCAAATTATTTTATAAAAATTTATACACAGAGACTGATTATATAAAAACTAGAGATAGCCCCAAAGCCGAGATCCTCCAACTGGATCAAAGCCTCCACACTGGTCGGCCCAACTTGGGGTCTCTGTCACTCCACATGATGAATCCACTTTCAAAACACGCTATTTATTTTCATTTTAAATAAAAAGTTAAATAAATATGAAAGGACAAGAATCAGTACTATATACATAGCTGATGCAAGTAATGAAAGCAGATGAAGCTGTTTATGCATCACAAACTATGTCAGCTATTCTTTCAAACTCCTACAAAAAGGGATAAGGCTTAAGTGATTAAAGAGGATATTAACAGCTCGCCTCTTCCTTTAATTCCTTCACAAGTGGCTGCTTGACAAACAGAGAGAAGTACATCTGGCTTGAAAAATTCAAAAAGAAATTTCGCTTCAGCTATCTTGACACTTTTTGTAATCTTAATCTCCTTTTATTGATCATCTACCATCAAAAAAAAAATAATGGAAGGGGTTGTCTAGTGTCTGCTGCCTTGAGTCGTGCATAAAGCTAACACATTATATGGGGTTGAAGGTGACATTTGACAGCAGCTGGAATAGCTCAGTTGGTTAGAGCGTGTGGCTGTTAACCACAAGGTCGGAGGTTCAAGCCCTCCTTCTAGCGCTTTCTAATATTTTTTTCCTCTCCCTTGAAAATCCTAATTAAATGAGTTTGTGGAGAATCCTTTTGAATTGTCCGTATCAAACTTTATATTGGGTAGATATTTACACGATATTAATAGGTAAGATACATCAGTATTTACAATATCTATATTTAGTTAATGCTAATATCTTTTAGTAAAAATATTCAACATAATAATGCCTTGATTTCTGCGTACGTACTGATATGAAAATGTCAACTTATCGTTAAATATTTCCTAACTAATTAGTGTGACAATATTTGATTACAAAATCTTTCTTTGAATTCTTAGATGATAAGGGTTGAGTAATTGCCGTGATTATGTTCATAAAATCAATGCTCCTTAAAAGGAAAGAAAAATTGCAAAGATTAGGACGATGATATAGTTGATGACCCATGGACCATTAACATGAAAAAGAGCAAAACATTACCATATTAAATTTCATTGGCATCACATAATTGGTTTAAAAAGAAAAAAAAATCTTAAGAAGCTGGATATTTCTTGGTTGGATGATTTATAAAGGCCAACCCAATCTCTGAATTCTCACTGGCTTCATATAGTAGAAAGAAGTAGAAAAGGATGGGAGATCATGTGGTGGAAAGCCGAGAATGGCACGTGGCAGCGTATTGCTCGGAAGGCGTTCCGACATCAGAACATCTGAAACTCCGATGTGTTGAAGTATCAGCGGGTGGTGATTCTATCCCCGATGGCCACGTAGCAATTGAGTTGCTGTTTCTGTCGGTGGAGCCTTACCTGCGCTCTACATTCAGCGGAACCAACGATGGTCTTTCCTTTCCCCAGCTTCCCCTTAACCAGGTAAGCTACTCTTATCCCTTCATTTTCAAAACAAGATTTCAGAATTCAGATGCCATACAAACTAAACATACTGCATGTTCCTGTGTGTTGGCTTCTTGGACATCACATTGTCACCACTGATCACCGTATATATAAATATATAAAATGGGAATGAATGCAGGTGATGAAAACGTTTGGGATTGGAAGGGTAATAGGATCGAAGGACAGTGAGTACAAGGAGGGAAATGTTGTTCTGAATCCATCTTCTCCGGTTGCTGAGTATTGTGTCACAGCCTCTCACCTCCTCCGAAAAATTGATCCCAAAAATGGGATTGCATTGCCAGACTATCTAAGCTCTCTAGGTGGGTCTGAGATGATGGAGATCTAGTATTACAAGGGTAATATTATATTGATATCAATTAATTAAGATACATGGGTTAATTGATTAATAATTACAGGAGTACCGGGATTTGCAGCTTGGTTGGCTATAGAGGTGGTGGGAGAGCCAAGGCCAGGCTCCAACGTGTTCATATCTGCAGCCTCCAGTGCCGTCGGAATGTGCGCTGGCCAACTGTCTAAGCTCCGAGGCTGTCGGGTCATCGGAAGCACTGGCTCGGATCATAAGGTATTGCCAATTATATTTACTTGATTGGCCATTTTGAATAGAGTGAGGTAGAGGGGGACGCTCACTCTTTATTGTTTAAAAATTTAATAAAAAATTGAATGATTATCGATTTCTCATTATTTGAATATTATAATATTATTAATGAAGTAAAGTGAGGTTGAAATGTGAAATTTTTAATAATATTATTATGCAACTGATAATGAAAAAAAGTATTTTTATGTTTTTATTGACATTTTTCATACTTGCGTTGTTGAAAATATTTTAAGTAAATTTAATTTTTAAATTATAAATAAATATATAACTATATACATTTTTCTATGATTTGAAAGCATCTTACCTTCTCATCCGCAATTCCTCATCTCACCGAGTGACATAGGAAGATGAAAGACAATTAACTAGTCATTGCATTCCTAACATATATAATTTATATTTCTATTTTTTTAAAAAATAATAATCAAATGGAAAAAAATGAAATACAAAGAAAAATTTTCATCTAAAAATCATAATTTGATAAAAATTATACTAAAAGGACCTTAAAAATAAAAATTCATATAAAAGATTAAAAAAATAAGTTATTATTTATATTTTTTAAAGTTAATACTCATGCTACTTAAAGTTATAATCTAATTTTCTTGATATTATAAAAATATTTTGGATTTGTTATTACTCATGAATAGGAATATCCTTATAATATTTAGAAGATTAGAGAGTATAAACAGTAACTTAACTTTGAGAAGTACATAGTAGTGGCAACATATTCTTTTAATTACTTAGAAAATTTTAATTTTTAAAGTTCTTTAATAAAAATTTTATCAAATTGTGATTATGAGGTGAAATTTCCCCAAATGAAAAAGGGAGTCATTTCTTACGAATTACGATGTAGTAATATCAATACATCACAAATTTAAGTTTTTAATCGTCGATTTTTTAGGATAGTTTTAAACGTGGATTTGACACTTATCATAGGTTTAGTCGCGTAGTCAAATTAGTAAATTTTATTCAACAAAATCAGAGGAAAGTGTTGATACAAGAAATATTCCGTGATGTAGCTAAATGCATGGAAATATTTTTTGAATGATAATATTATGTTTCTTAGAATACTTTGTTGTTGAATTATGACATAGTAATTACTAAATATTATTAAATATAGAATAATATTTTATTCTTATTTTAATAAATTTATTATCATCATCATATTCATTAATCACATAGAACTCAAATTAATTCTTTAAAAAAGTATTAATTATTAAATAAGTAATTATTTTAATTAATTATTCAATAAAATATTCTTTTATATTTAATTATTAATTACATCATAATTAAGAAAAAATATTTTCAAGAATATAAAATCATCATTTATTTATTTTTAATGACCTTGCTTGCCTTTTCATCAAGCCTTAGGTTGTTTTTAATTTACATCTAATTGGAACTGTGCAATGAATGGTATCTCAGGTGAAGCTTATAAAAGAGGAATTTGGGTATGATGACGGATTCAACTATCATAAGGAAACGGATTTTGATGCTGCTTTGAGCAAGTAATTCAATTTTTTCTTTCAACTTTTCTCTACACTAATTCCATCTCTCACCAAGACATCACATTTTATATATGTATACATATAGTTCTTAAGGATATTTAATTACCCCTTGTAACAATAAATTAATTTGTAGGTACTTTCCTGATGGTATTGATTTTTACCTTGACAATGTTGGTGGTAAGATGCTTGAAGCTGTACTCAATCATGTGAATAAGTACGCCAAAATATCACTGTGCGGGATGATATCTGAATATAATAAGGTAAATCAATTCAGTCACAAACTTCGTTGCATATTTGTATATGTTATGTTGGTTTTTCATATTAATTTGTAATTGTATATATATATATATATATATTATATATTATATATATATATATATATATATATATATATATATGGCGCAGGTTTGGACAGAAAGAGAAGGCATAAGGAACCTATTGAATATGGTGGGGAAGGAGGTAAAGATGGAGGGTTTTGTGCTGGATTCATATTGGGATCGTTTTGGAGATTTTGCTAAACAAATGGAGAGCTACATCAAACAAGGCAAGATCAAAACTAAGATACAAATCAACCATGGAATCGAGAGCTTTTTGGACAGCTTGGCATCCTTATTCTCAAGCTCTAACGTAGGAAAAGTGGTGATTCAACTCAAGCCATAGTACCTTCTGTACTATAATTCCAATTTCCAAACCATATATACATATGCTTCATGTCTATGTTTTTGAAGGAGATTTGAGGTTTAATTAATAGATATATTAATAAACTGGAGACTCTTTCCCATATTTCAATTTTCAAGTGATCGTTTGTGTTTCTGAAAACTGATGCTATAGAGAGTCGTAACTTGCTCTTGTGTCTCCCACTTGCCCTTTCACAACTTGTTATCACAAAATTGCTATTGCTTCTTTACATAAGCACACGTCATGGATGTAATATATATATATATATATATATATGCAAGTTCCTGTCGTTTCCAGCAAGAAATGGAAACAAACAAAAGGTTCAAAGGTCGAAACTTGTGTATTGCAAAAAAGTGCCACTGGTTTAATTTGTCCTTAGCTGTTTCTGGCTTCATGCATAGCATGGGACGAAGAGCCTTGCATAAGGTTGGAGAGTGGAGACAAAACTTTCCCAAGGGCTAAATGTTAGAGATGAGATAAAATTGATTGTCTAAAACATATCGTCAATACTAATATAAATACAGGATATAATACAGATACCATTGTGTCTTATATATCATATCCAATATGAGTATCAAATACATATCAGACACATAATAATTTCAATATTGGTGATATAAATTAGTTTGATTTTGTTTAGGAATGGTGTTCTGCTAGAGAGAGAGAGAGGGAGTATAAAGGGTGACAATTCACAAGGCTTGTGGTGAGGAGCAGCATTAACTTGAAAAGGGGATGCGTAAGCGGAATTTAAGTATAGTTCCTGAGTTTTTGGTGCACCGTCTGTGAACTGAAGTATGAAAAGCACAGTTTTATTCATGCAATCTATGTGCCTTAGTGGACAAACGTAATCTCCCACAAACCCAGTATTAAATTAATTCCCATAGTAGTATAGCAAAACATCTTATTACCCATTGCTATGCGAAATGTTGGCTTTGATTAAAAAGAGACTTCTCCTGAATTTAATACATGCAATTTTGTCCTTCCATATATAATCATGAATATGAATAGAGTAGATATATATATATATATATATATATATATATATATATATATAGGTGATTTTTTCTTGCTTGTGTGTGCTCACTTCTGTATGAGACCTATTAATTACATACCCGCTGATGTTTCCTTCAAAGTACAAAAACGAAGAGTAAAAAGAAAGAGAGCATGAATCATATGTTTTGTTGAGGGACCATAACCTAAGCATGTCATATACTATGTTATTTCTCATTCTCGTATTTCATGAATGATGGTGGGAGTGAAATAAGCAATGATTCGGAAACTGGTGATTGGCGTGAACCTTTTTCTCTTTTTCACTACCAGTCATTGAAGCAACCCCAAGTTGAACTGATGATTTGACCCATATTATTGGAACTCTCCAATTTTAGCAGGAAGTATAAGCACCTTGTTTAGCGTTTTTTCTTGGTACAAAGCGTTTGCAATACCTTCAGTCCTTTATGCCCAATTTGAGCATGAAGGACAAGGAAAAGCGTACTCCAATAGTACAAATATAGTTAATCGAAAAGTGCAAAAAAGTATACTATTTTTAGCCTCGCAAAATTTAGCAAGTTTATAACTTCTATGGCTAATGTATCCCTCAATCTCCACAGGAAAATTTTATGTATGCATTGCTTTTTAAGAGTTTGATTTTTTTTGAGAAAATGCAAATACCTGTCTTAATTTTGGGTTATGAAATTAAAAATATCTTTCTGAATTAAACTTTTAAGATTTAAAACTTTTTGTTTAATTTTGAGTTAACACTGATGATTGATATATGCTACATATATTTCAGTTGTGACCTATATTGCATACTCCTAGGTTTGCAACTAGAGTTTCTTCTCATAAATTTTTCTGGGCTTTCGAATTGCCAAAGAATGTTAAATTGAAGAGTTGTTTTAACGTGAAATTTACTATGTCTCTCTATTACAGGCTTAAGGGAGTGTGCCATGTGACAAATATGCAAGTTTGAAATGGTATTTCAATTAACGAAACTGGACAAAAAATCTAAATCATAAAAAGTAATAGTTTAAAAAATTGTTTTCTAATTTTAAAAATTGATTGTTCGCAAATCACCGAAAATTTGAAAAAAAAAAATTTACTTTTGTTTGTTCTCAAATATATAAGATGTTGACTTAGTAATTAAAAAAAATAAAATATATTTGTTTTACATATCTCTTGACTTGATCAATTTATCTCTTACATATGGATGGATCAAATCCTCTACAAGGTACTCATTTTTCTTCTTCTTCTTCTTCTTCTTCTTCTTCTTCTTCTTCTTTCTTATTAATTAGTGTTTTCATTTATACTTCCGAAGGTCGGAAAATTAGAAGAAGTGTACATAATACTAACTTTATTTAATGTTTGGGCTAAAACACAACACGGGCAACTAGGTGCCCAAAAATCTAAACCCTAAACATCACATAAAGATTCAGACAAAGCATTCAAAGGAAAATGCTACAAATTACAAGCTCTTTTTGTCTATATTTTTTTTCCTCGCATAAGCCCTAAAACTACAAACGAAAATCACTTAAAAACACAAATTAAAGCTTCTTTATCGACCTCGCGCCACACCAAACCTTGAGGGAGTGAGAGAATAATTGTTGTCTATCAACCTTTATCCTAATTCAGCCTCTAACTCCAAACCTATATAACCCACCTAATCAACACTATCATGTCATTCTGGACTTCAACCCCCACAAACATGTACACTACTCTCTAGCCTTCTATATTTTAACATAACACATATATTAATATATATATATATATATTTTATTTTTTCTGTTTTTGCCACTTATATATGGGCTTTGTTTTGTACTATCTAGTACTGTCTTTTATACTGTGATTTCAATTCTTTTGGGATCCTACATCTAATATATATATTTAGCATATACTAGGCATGTTGTTCCAGCACGGTCCGAGGGTCCAAGCAAGTTGCTGATCAGGGTGGCCCAGTGAAGCATCTTGTTGATTTTCGAGTTCCAATGATTTCCTTTCTCCTTTTCGATACCACTCAGGCACCGGCATTTCTGACGGAAAATTGTTCAGCAGGCTAAACAAGTCATCGTCCATCGAATTCATCTCCTCCAATGGATCCTTATCCCTAATTGCCTTCTTCTCTGTGTAATAAATCAAGGAGTTTCAAATTAAATTACCATATCCAAGCATGCAACAGGGTTAATGAAGCTTACCTTCAATTATAAATCATTTGCTTATTTAAATGGTTTAATTATCAATGAGTACTAAAATATGATTTCTTGAGAGTTAAATACTTTATAGGAATCAAATATATGGGAGGAAAAAAAAAATCTTATAGGGTATAAAATAGAGAATGACAGCTATCTTTCACACAAAGTAATCGAATTTATCAAACGAGAATGAATATACCTGTGGATAATTGTGTAGAGCTCAAATCATCCCTCTGGAATTCACCATTCTTCACATCTGACTCCAGTGGCACTGTGTCTTTGTCTTCCTCGTCTGCCATGCTTTTCCTCTTCAAAGATAACTTCCTTCCTGCAGTAGAATCCTCACTCTTGGACTTGTGATTGTCACTGCGAGAAAGAGCTTGAGCCTCCACCAGTAGAGCATCCAAAAGCCCACTGTTTCCTTCAGGTGATGATGATAATGGTGCAACCTCATGGTAGTCAATACTAGCACCAATGCTGGAACCTCCCATCAAGCCATGAACCCCACTAGTACTGTAGGACGAAGCAGGAGTTTCCGGTTGGCTCGAAGAGATCTCTGTCTTCACACCACTGGAATAATTAAACCCTTGGGGAGAAACAGAGGACATTAATGGCACACCCATGGTTTGCTGGTGTTGATTGATTCTGTCGTAGGCTGAATCAGAATCAGAATATTTTAGCTGGTCATTGAGCTTCTGGCAATTGTTAGAGGAAGATAGGAGAGAAGAGAATGAGAAAGAAGAAGAATGGTGAGGTGGTGGTGCAAGGTATCGGTGGTGTTGGTGAAGATGATACAGAGCAGCTTCATCTTGAACTTCTGCAGGATACAGAGGCAACCCAGCTCTCTGGCGTCTTTTCATTCTTGTGTTCCAGAAGTTCTTTATTTCATTATCTGTTCTTCCTGGTAACTGATAAACACAGAAAACAAGAAATTAAAGCCAAAAATGAAAACTTTTATGAGGTGGGGTCCCAAAGAGAGTGTCGTCAAAAAGAGTGAGATCACCTGTGGACAAAATTATTTGGATATGAGAAAAATAACATAAAATTGAAGACAGAAAACAGCAAAGAAACTCAATTGAAAGTTCAAAAAGTAAGCAAAATTAAATCTTTTTTTGGTTTTATTAGGTGGGTTTGTAATGAGAAGGTGAGAACAGCTTCATTAATAAATTTTTTCCTTTATCAAAAGAGCTCCGTATAAACTAACAAATTAGGGCGAGGTACAGCATATCACATAAAAAGAAGAAGAGTGAAACAGAGTAGGAACAGAAATGGCTTTTCCTTCATGGCCGCAATAGATCTAATTTAAAAAAGAAAAAAACCAAATCTGGAAAAAGGGGTAGAATTATAAAACATCACCATCAGATATAGAATGAGCCAATCAAAGATTGCACAAAAAACCATGCACACGAAAATGCTGTATTGGTTTACCAGGGAGGCCATGCGAGCCCATTTGTTTCCGAGCTTAGCGTGAAGCTCGATGATGATCTGCTCTTCTTCCTGCGAGAAAGCACCTTTCTTGAGATTGGGCCTGAGATGGTTGGCCCATCTGAGCCTGCAACTCTTGCCGCACCTCGTCAACCCGCAATTCTTCTGCACCGAATTCCAATTTCCCTCGCCGTACTTCTTCACGTACTCTATTAAGATCGCGTCCTCCGCCGCCGTCCACGGTCCCTTCTTCATGATCTGCTTCGCCTCGCCGTCTCTCAATGCGTCAGCGCTCGCGTTCATCACCTCCTCAGCTTCGTCTTTAACGTTGTTGTTGTTGTGGATCATCCTCGGCATTTTCGAAAAAGAACTTTTTTTTTATTTTTTCAATTTTCCCTCCTTTGGTTCTTGAGTGTGATGATGAGAGATAGTTTGATTAAGAGTTCTCTCCTCTCCCAGGTGGAGAATAAGGAGAAGAGAGGAGAGATAGAAACAAAGAACAAAAAAAGAGGCAGGAAGAGAAAGAGAAAGGGATTGTTGTCTTGTCTTTGGTTTGTGTTTTGTTGTGGGAAGAAAAACAGAGAGATGCAGAGAGAAATGGGTTTGAGGAAGAGAGAGAGAGAGAGAGTGGGGCCAAAGTAATGGTTTTGGAGGGTTTAGGAGATAATAGAAGAGAAGAGAAGGCGATTTAAAGAAATAGAAAAGAGAGGTGTGAGCTAGCATTTCGGTCCGGGTTGCATGCTGGGTGCTTCGTCCATAGCCGCGTTTATCATATTCCACCCTTCACTTCATCATATTACATGCACACACACCTCACATTACCCCCCTCCCACTTTTCTTTTTCTTTTTCTTTCTTTACTAATTATTTTTAAATACTAATATACTAAGTGAATTTTTTTAAATTAATTTTCTAATTTAAAATTATTTTTTTTATTTTACATCTTATATAATTTTATTTAGCTAGGCTCGTTTCTTTGTAATACTTGTTATTCATTTTCTTTTGGTTTCTTTTTTTTTTTCTGGAGACCTTTGGCATCTCATTTTACAAAAAAGAGTAAGTGTTTGTGCATGTCGTTATACATCTTTTAATGTTTTTATTGTTTGTTCATGATGATTTTTTGTTAAATTTGATTCTAGGTTTTGTCATATTCCTTAAATTTTACATTTTTTTTAAAAGTGTTTTTGTTTTATTTTTAATTAAAACATAATGTATGGATATTGTTTACAGCTGATCACCTTATTTTTATATTATTTCATCTTCACAAGCAATTTCTTTACGTCTTAAATTAATTTGATATTTCTAGAGTTAAAAACAACAATATTATACTATAGAGACACGTAGATAAGTATACGTACATCTTGATATGCAAATAAAGTCGTATTCGTACATCGTTTGTCTCCATGTGATAGAAATCGTGCTTAAATTATAACTTTTCCCTCATTTTTTTTGTAATGACATTTTATAATTTGACTTTATTTTGTTTGTCTCGTTCATTTATTTTTATTAGTATAAAATAAATTGAGTTTTAATAACTAATTAATGTCTTCCCATGAATGATAACATGTACTTATTGACTACATTAATTATACCTTCATAAAAATCATATTGCCCTCTTAATTAATTTTGTCTTTGACTTAATACGAGGAATGAATTAATTGAAATCTACATTAATTATTTATCTAAACATAATTTTATCTAATACTAGAAGAAATACAATTTATAACATTGTAATATTGGAAAATATATTATTCTTGTAGGTGGACCGCTAGATATATGATGTTTTAAGTTATTTCCGAAAAAATTGTAATTTAATTTGTATCCTAATATATATATTTTTGCAAAGTTGTACTTTTTTGCCTAGTCTATATGAGTTTAGATTCTTTGTAATAAATAAATTTATTATATATAATGTAGTAAGAAAGAGATAAAAAAAAAAGAGAGTAAAAAAAAATTTTTATATATACTCTTATCATTTTGAGCACCCTCTCTTATTGTACAGTAATGTGAGACTTATTTATGTACGAGATGTTGTGTTGTTATATTCCCTTCTATACATTTTTTTTTTTATGGGTATATATGGGCAAGTAGTTATGAGATAAACCTAGAAGTATGGCCGTTTGGTTCATTACAATACAAATGTAATTTTTTATATAATTTACATAACATTTATTATTTTATTATAATTATTATTTCATTTATCAAATTACTTTTTTATAAATAAGGATACAAAAATCATTTTTCATCATACATATTCACCTTTTATATTTCTTTTCGCTTTACATTGTCTAACTAAATGAACTTGTGTATATAGTTATATTACCTTTACCTCTGTTATTTCCAAATTTTAATTATTCAAAATAACATTTTAATGTTAGTTAAGAGATAAATTGAAGAAAGGAATTTCCTTGCCCTTAATTAGAATACGATTATTATCAAGGAAACAACTCTTTTAGGGATGATATCGTAAAAGTGAAAAATATCTATTAGGTCTGTATCATCTTGACAATACTTATTCTTTTATTATTATTTTTTAAAAATATTAGTTTTCATCCCATCTGCTTAAATTTTTTTTTTTTTTCATTCTCTTAATTTCCTTTTCCACGTACTAAACATGTGTACTTGTGTGACTAAGATATCCTAAAATCCTATCAAAAGTTTAAAGCATATTGATATTATCAAAATTCGAATGCTCCTTTCAAGGTCAAATTTAATTATGTCAGAGCAATTCTTATACTTGAATGGCGGAGATATTTCTCGTTAATGGTTAGTATCCTGAACATTTTTTTGTCTTTTTCTTTTTCTTGAGTTACATTTTGATATATATCTGTTGGATAATGACGGATGCCTTATAAGACTTTACTTCCAAATTATTATGATGGCTTTTAAGGACAGTTACGTTAAGCTCTTTCTCATAATATTGCATAACATGAACATCCAATACCTGGCGTTCTATCTGACTAGACTTCAATTAAAAGAAAGAGTTGCAATGGCGGTTTTCTCTTTTACATGATGAATGTCATCTTGTCCTTTACAGTATTTTAGGACTACCTTGCAGACAGATCAAGCACTCAAGCGTTCAATTATTCTAGTTTTTGGAGGAAAAATGAAGGACATGCATAATCTTGGGGATTTAGATCCTTCTCTCTAAAGAGATCCTATAAGAGAGAAGAAGAAGGGATTGAGACTTAATTTTAATGGAACCAGATCCTCCCAATTGGGACTTGTCAGAAAGTTTCTCTGAAGTGGGCGATCGCGGCCGTCCAAAGAGTGAAGAGTGGAGATGCCGCCATGTCGTGCGGTAGGAAGCAAAACGCACCGTTTTTTTTTTTCTGGCTTGCAATGGCTTCCTCAAATGCGTCCGGACGGCAATGGCTTCTCCATCGCAATCCCCTTCCTTCTTTCTCAATCGCATTGGATTCGTTCTCAACTAATATTGCAAATGGCTGATATTGCAGAAGATCAAGTTATTTTGATGAGAAACTAAACTGAAAGAAGAACTCATTATCTATCAATCTGGAATCGCTCACTGCTTTAGTTCTAGAGGGAGAAGGACATAGACCACCTAGACATCTCAAACTTGTGATCATTGGTTGCCTGAATTTTAGAGACTCCAATCTCACTTATTCGAAGTGAAGTACGGCTATAAAGCCATCGTTCTGTAAATTCAAAAACATTTGAAAGCACTTTGTCACATTTCAGAAACTGAGTTGCCACAGGTTATTTGGTGTGCCTTGAAACTTTTCACAAGAAGATTTTCACCCTTAATTTGGCACACCCAGTAACCCGCAAGAAACCAATAGCCATAGAAGAGCTGCAACAATTATTTTGGAAGTTTTTTTCTTTATGTTTTTTCCTTTTTTCATTTTTTCTCAAATGGCATACCTAGTTCGCTGGCTGTGAAAAAACTACCTCTTGTCTGAAGCAGAGGAGAACCTTCTAATACCTGTGGCTCTTGGTCGTTGCAAGAAGAGTTGACAAGGAGAAAGTAGGTATTTCTCCATCTCAGAGGGTTCACTCTAGGACAACTGTACGTTTTGCTTCCTCAGGCCCCACGTGACAACATCTCCACGCACCATTCTTTGGATGGCCACGATGGTCCATTTCAAAGAAACCTCGCACAGTTCTAATTTAGAGGACCTAGTTCTTACTTTTGACAAGTTTCATACATCTCTCTCTTGCTTTCTTTTTTTATTTTTTTTAAATTATTGAGGGAAAATCTATTCTTTATTGAAGAGATCTTATTTTACAATTCTTTATTAAGATGCGTATATTCTATGACTCTTTTCTAAACGTTAGAAATGTTAAGAATTTAAACCGCTTATCCATGGATAAGTAATAGATAAAATTAAAATTGGCCAAAAAAAAAAATCTCAAAAAGTATTTACTTAAAAAGTAATACATCCATGAAACTCGGAGTCTATGATATCGAGTAGCAACCAGTAGGCCAATGCATGCATGACATGTGGCGAAGCCCTATGAACTCGGCTTCATTAGTGTCCCTTTGCTTGGCTAAGTCATTTTAAGTTTATTTTAGCTTCTTTTTTAAAAATTTTTTGTCCATTATAAAACTTAGGTTCTCTAACTTATAAATTGATTTTTGAATTACTCAATTTAGATTTAAAACCTTCCCGAATAGAAAGGTTAAAATCTAAGTCAACCGATGTTTAAAAACGTATACCGAAGGGGGTTTAAACCAGTCCGGGGGTTCCTAGAGTTTTTAGGGCCTCTAAAAACCTTAAACAACTCAATTTTTCCATTTAAAAATATTTTCTATGAGTTTTCCAAAAATTGCTCAAATTTATAAAATTGTCATTATGCTATTGCTCATTTTCATTTATTGTTCTAGCCCTGTTTTTTGAGTACCTGGAGCCTTGGATTCTCATTCTTAGGAGTCTAGAATATCAGTCTAATTTTATTGGACCTTAACTCATTTGTTTTAGGGCGCTTGCTTTTATACTAACTAATTTTTAACGTTTTGACAAAAATCAAATATTACATTTTTCATAACCAGTCCCGAGCCCAAAAAATAGAGGAAGGTTGTGTTAAACAGTCGATAACTAATGTAAAACTTTGTTGAATTTTTATGAAATGGATTATCAATGTATTAGAGGTAATGCTAGGTCGTTACATGGAAGTAATGCACTGTATAGCTCAAGTACAATGTCAAATAAGCAAAAGTCGCTGCATTGACGCATAGGTGTAATGAAAAAAAAGTAAGGGTTCCTACATTTTCGTGAATGATTGTGGATAAAAAAATAAGTTCATGAGAGTAAGATTCTTTTTCAAACTTGGAATATATGTGCACTTACGGGTAAGTCAATAGAAATAGTAGACATTATGATTATGAGGAAGATTAATTTTATGTGTTTACAAGAAACCAAATGGGTAGGAGAAAAAGCAAAAAAATTAAATATCTCAGGTTTTAAACTCTAGTATACTAGCAAGGATAAGTCTAAAAATAGGGTAGGTATAATTATATATAAGTTTTGAAAAAATGTTGTGGTAAATGTAAAGAAATTATGAGATAGAATTATTGCGTTAAAGTTTGTCGTGGAAATGAAAACTTTTAATGTTATTAGTGCTTAGACACCACAAGTAAGGTTAGAAGAATATTGCAAGATAAAGTTTTGGGAAGATTTAGAATGTTTAGTTTAAAAAATATCATTAAGAGAAAAGATTCTTTTAGGAGAGTATCTTAATGGTCACGTGAGGAGTGCATCTAGCGGTTACAAGAATACACATGGAGGAGATGGCTTGGGAAAAACAAATGCAGAGGGTAAAACTATTCTAGACTTCTCATTAGCGTTTGATCTCACATTAGCTAACACTTGTTTTAGGAAGCATGAGGAGCATTTTATCACGTATAAAAGTGGAGGGGCATGCTCTCAAATTAGTTTATTTCTTATAAGGAAATTAGATAGAAAACTTTACATAGATTGCAAAGTTATACTTAAAGAGAGCTTGCCTACTCAGCATAGAGTCTTAGTTATGGATGTTTAACTTAAGAGGAAAGTAAAAAGTAAAAGCTAAGATAGGGTGTCAAGGATTAGGTGGTGGCAATTGAAGGGGGAAAAAGAAAAGAGCATGTAGAGAAAGATTTTGGAGGGAGGATCCTAGGAAGCACAAGGAAGTGCTAATGATTTGTGGGATGAGATGCCTAAAAAGATTAAGAAGATAGCAAAGGAGATACTTAGTGAATCAAAAGGCTTTGGACCTAGGGATAAAGAATCTTGGTGGTAGAATACAAGTGTGCAAGATAAGAATAAGGTTAAAAGGGAGTGTTATAAAACATAGTCTTTATGTGAGAGTGATAAAAATTGAAAAAAATATAAGGTAGTTAAAAAAGATATTAAGAAGGTGGTGAGCGAAGTGAAAGTTAAGGCATTTGATAGGTTATATCAATCCGTAGGTACTAAAGTTGGAGAAAGAAGTATTTACAAGCTAGCTAAAGGTAGGAAAAGAAAGATAAAAGATGTAGACTAAATGAAATGCATTGAGAATAAAGAAGGGAAAGTTTTAGTCACGGAACAAGATATCAGGAAACAGTGAAATGGTTATTTTTATAGATTATCCAATGAAGGATACGAGATTTTATTGCATTGGGATAAGCTAAACATAAAAGAAGAGAACCAAAATTATACTTTTTATCATAGGATTCAAAAGTCAATGGTAAAAGAAGCATTAAAGTGAATAGAGAATGGCAGAGCAGTTAGATCAGATAATATACCCATTGAAGTATGAAAAGGTTTATGTATGAAAGGTATAAGTTGGCTCACAAAATTATTTAATGAAATTATAAGGTATAAGAGAATGCTATATGGGTAGAGGAGAAGTACTTTAATATCTATTTATAAAAATAAAAGAGATATACAAAGTTGTACAAATTATAGAGGAATTAAGTTCATGAGTCATACTATGAAATTATGGGAGAGGGTAGTCAAGACATGATTAAGGCAAGAGATTCAAATTATTGAGAATCAATTTAGTTTTATACCAAGAATGTTGACCATGGAAGCGACATATTTGTTGCAAGGATTGATAGAGAAATATTAAAAGAATTAGAAAGATTTATATATGGTATTCATCGATTTAGATAAGGCATATGATAGGGTGCCAAAAGAGATTTACAGAAGGTTCTGGAGAAAAAAGGAGTTCGTATGGTTTATATTCGAGTAATTCAGGATATGTATGATGGAGTTACAATCAGTGTTATAACAAAAGATAGACTTATAGAATATTTTTTTAATAACTATTGGTTTACATTAGGAGTCAACTTTGATTTTTTATCTTTTTACTTTAGTATTGGATGTGCTCACTAAATATATCTAAGAGTCGATGCTACAATGCATGCTTTTTATAGATGACATAATCGTAGTTGGAGAATCGAGGGAGGAAATGAATGAGAAGTTAGAGATATGGAGACCAACTTTGGAAGCACACTGATTTTATTTAAGTAAAAGTAAAATGGAGTATATAAAATATAAGTTTAGTAAGAGATATATTAGTTCTAGTATAGAAGTGAGAATTAGAGAGCATACCATACCACAAGTTACACAGTTTAAGTATCTTGGGTCTTTCATACAATATGATGGAGAAATAAAGGAAGATGTAAAATATAGGATTCAAACTGGGTGGATGAAATAGAGGAGTGTTTGGGGTGTTATTTGTGATAGAAGAATACCACTCAAACTTAAGGGTAAATTCTATCGTACAACTATCAGGATTACAATATTGTATAAAATTGAGTGTTGAGCAATAAAAAGTCAAAAAAAGAATAAGCTTAATGTTACAGAAATAAAAATGTTATGTTGGATGAGTGAATACACTAGACAAGATAGAATTAGAAATAAATACATTAAAGAGAAAGTGAAGGTTGCACTTATTGTGGAAAATATTATAAAATCGCAACTTAGATAGTTTGGGCATGTGTGGAGGAGACCTATAGAAGCCTCAGTTAGGAGAGTAGATCAGATGGAGAGTAGTCCAATAGTTAGAGGTAGAGGGAGACCAAAAAAACTATAGGAAAACTATTAAGAAAGATTTAAAATTAAATGATTTGTCTAAAAATATGATTTACGATAAGACTTTATGTCATCAATTGATCCATGTAGCTGACCCTACTTAGTGGGAAAAGGCTTTGTTGTTATTGTTGTTATTGTTGTATATTATAAGTTTGTAGAATTTTTTTTTTTCCAGAAATGTTATTACTAGGTTACGGATGTACATGATTCAATCTATGAAAGTTTCTTAAATCAAGTAAAGAATAAGTTGAAAGGAATGATAGGGTATGCATGAGAGAACAAAAAAAAAAAAAAAGAAGACCAGTCTGGATGAAAGAACATGTTTGGAACTTGTTGTGTGCTAGTTGAGATAGTTTACAATTTCAACAAATAAGCAAAAGGAATAAAAAAAATAAAACATCCAACTCTAGTTCCATTTCTATTACCAACTCTTATCTAGCATGGAGCTTTTGAAAAATAATTTTTAGAGGAAGCCAACACTAACTAAACTTCACCGAGCTATATGTTTAAAGAATAGTCATTAGATTGATTAAAAATCAAAAGCCACTTATGTAAGTATATGTTGATAGATTATTCTTGTATTTAACCTATATCTATCATTGTAATTTAGGTTGACGTGTTTTGTTCAAAATGAATATATCAAACTTTAAAGTAAGGTGTAATATCCTATGATTTGAAAATCCAAATCATCCTTAAAGAGTGGAATAAATAACTTATAGGGAGTCACGGGCCTAACGATGCCCAATATGAACTATGATAGACCAAAATCAAAATCTGAATCGGTTGATTAATGAATGAGGACCCCGAAGTAAGGTGGATTGAGGCTAATGGAGATTTGAATGTTAATTAGATTATATAAAAATATAGGTTAGAGCCTCAGGATAGCCCATAATCGGAGCAAAAAATGACCAAACGGGAAGATACGAGGGCCAGTAGCAAAATTGTAATTTTGGGAAAGTTTTAGAAAACCTAAAAGAGGAATCTTTAAATGGGAAAATTGAGTTTTTCAGTATTCTCAGAGACCCCAAAAACTATGGGAACTATCATAATAGTTAAAACCCTGTCAGTGTATATTTTTGATAAAGAGTTGATCGAAAATTTGACCGAAAGGTTTGGTAAGGTTTTAAATCCAATTTGGATGGAACCAAAGGTATTTTATAAATTAGAGGACCTAAAATTTCATATGGAAAAGATGGTTTTCAAAAAGGAGTTAAAACAAACCCAAACAAAGGAATTAAAGTAGAGGGACATAATCAATATTGTGGGAATTGTTATGAACATTATCCTTTACCTTTTAATATAACCAAGTCAGCTTTTCCATGCCACTTGAGCTCAGAACTAGACTAGAAATGACGTGAAAATTGGGAGAAGAGAGAGAAAGGAAACTAAGACAAAAAAATATGAAAAGAAATGGAATTTTACAAGTTAGTTATGAAATTTTCTCCTTTCTCCATCCTTTTTCTCTTGATGGTTTCAAATTCTTGAAAGGAGGTGTTTCATGGCTGGTTTAGTAGGGGGAGGAAGAGTTTGGAGGAATTCTTGAAAGCTTGAGAAAGCTCGAGAAAGCTCTCTTGGAAAGCTTGAAAGCAAGGTAAGAAACTATAGCCCAACTTGCTTCTTCTTGGTTTTCCTTTGCTTGAGTGTCTCGGCCAAAACTAAAGCATTATGTAGGAAGTTTAATTCTGGTTTGAACTTAACAAAAAATGGGGTTTTGAAGCCTAAGGAACCATTTGGAAGTAATAGAACTCAAAAAGGGGCTATAGGTAGTAAGTATTAGAAATTAGAGATTTGATTGCACTTAAGGATTTATGGAGCTTTCTAATGATGATTCAGATTGTCTAAGAGTATGTTTGAGCTTTCAAGACATATAGTAAGCTCTATAGATGGCAAATTCCCTAGGAAATTGAAGAAAATTCCATGGGCTCCCTAAGTATATGAGCATCTCAACCAAGAGAGAACATCAGTACCTAGGAAGGGTTTTCTTTGATTCAATAATACAAATGGCCTAGGAATGAGTAATAAATACCAAAGGAATCGTTAGTTTGAATTTAGAAACCATAGTTTGAAATATGAGGGTTTAAGTTCCTTTTGTATACATAAAGAAGCAACTTGGTAATTGGCTCATGGAATTAAGTTAGTGGTGACACCAAAGAGTTTGAATGGAGTCATGTGACTTAGGTATCCATTCAAGGGTGCCTTAGTAAAGGAGGCAGAGGTGAACTAGCTAAGTCATGATAGTGCAACATGATCTAAGTATTGAGTCTGATAGTCTTCAAAGCCTAACAGTCAAAATGAATAATACTTATTGTTTGTTATATTTTCTTTATTACATTTATGTGTATTTGTTGTAGTGTGTGAATCCTAAATCTACTAATGTCATATTTATTATCTGTTTTTAAAGCATGATTTTATTAATATATTAGAAATTCAAAAATTTATATGCTATCCTATGTGTATATAATCACATGAAATCCTTTGTTATTCTGTGTTTCCATTATTTTGTATTTATCCTGAATACTACAAAATAATATATTATTATCTGTTTATGTTGTTCTATAAATTAAATATTTTCTATTAGAATATTATGTATATATATTATTCACTATTATTAAATAAATACTTGACGTCTCTTCATGATTATTATATTTTATTAATTCTATTTATGTTATTAAGAAAACTATTTCTCACTCCATTGTGGTTTATATTTTTCTTAGATGCCTATTTATAGCGTGACACTCAAACATCAAGCAGAGTGGATCCAATTCCCAATTCAGGGATGGGTGTTCATAGTACACAACATTGGGATCCCATCATGTAACGAGATAGTTTGTTCTATCCCAATCATTTTATGGCAGCGAGAGAATAGAAGACTCTCCCATTTCCATAAAAATTTGAAGTTGTAGTTCACTGTTAGTTCTTTTTATTAATAGGGGACCTGACTTGGTTTCATTATTTAAGGTTTCTTTTACGTAGTTTTAGGTTGAACACTAATAGTTTCTATATGGTCTGTACTTATATTATTTTCATTCCTTTATTTCATTGACCAACAAATAGTACGTATTAATGGTAGAAAATTTTCATTTTAGTTCACTATCTGCTATGATACCTTTGGTATAGTTAATGAATAGTATAATTTTATATCAGGAAAGAATAGTTAAAAGAGAAAGGTAATTAATTAATTAGAATTATTCGCTAGAAAAAAAATTCACTAAAAATGGGTCATTAAAGAAGGTGTTGCATTTGTTTAGTATTAGAGCAGGTCGATTTGTCGATGCTGTTGGGCATGGTAACTGAGATCGATATAGGTGAAATCCTAAAAAAATTAAGGCTAAACTTAGTTTGAGGGTTAATGCATAGATAGAAAATTACTAGTGTTTCCCTGCTTGTATGTTAATTAAGTTTGTACTATTGGAAAATATAAAAGTGTTATATTTTTCTGTTTTCACTGTTGAGCCTAATCACCTTGATAACATCTATTTGTATAAGTAGGAAAATCATGATGACCTAATGAAACGCTAACAAAAATGCAAACAATATTGATGAGACTCTGCAAGGATTAGCCTTAGCCATTTAGGAGCAAGTCTTTGTTATGCATCGGGTCTTGCAACACCTACAAGAAATTAGTCAGAATGAAAATGGAAGTAATGGAGTTGAAAGAAGGGAAGAAATAGCAAACCAATAGAGGTGGTCAAACTTAATAAAGGCTAAACCTTTTACATTCACTAGAGTCTTTAACCCAAAAAAGGCTAATGAATGGATAAAGGAGTTAGAAAAAAACTTTAAAGTTTTGGGATTCTCATATGAACAAAAGGTAATATTTGCAGTTTATATGCTTTTTGGGAATGCTAAAATTGGTGGGGAAGTACTAGACAATTATTGGAAAGTTGAGGTACCTTGATTACTTAGGCAATTTTTCAAAAAGTTTTTTGTGAAAAATATTTTTTTAAAGAAATTTGCAATGACAAAGAAATAAAGTACCTTAAGCTAGTCCAAGATAATTTGACCTTTCAATAGTATTTAGCGAAATTGGTGGAATTATCTAAGTTCTACTTTTATCTTTGGCATAACTAGGATGAAGCCTAAGAGTGTCAAAAGTTAGAGTTAGAACTGTGGATAGAAATGAAAAAGGTTATATCCCAATTAATGATCAGGAATTATTTGGAGTTGGTAAATCAATGTAGTGTGGTAGCAAAGATTCTGAAAGAAGATGAGGTTGAAAATCATAGATTAGCTAGTCCAACAAACCATAGATTAGGTTAAGAAAATAAAAGAAAAGTTACTTACAAAGAAGAACAAAGAAGAAGACCTCTAGAATTTAATGAGAGAGATCATGTTTTTCTTAAAGTTACTCTTGCCACTAGTATAGGTAGAGCTATTAGAACCAAAAAGGTTGAATCCTAACTATATTGGTCCTTACCAAATTCTCAAAAAAGTCAATTCAGTAGCTTACCAACTAGCCATATCGCCTCATTTATCTAATCTTCATGATGTTTTCCATATGTCCCAATTAAGGAAGTATACTCTTGATCTTTCACATATCTTAGATAATGAGTTAGTATAGCTTCGAGAGAATTTAACATGCATAATAAGACCAATATCAATCTTGGATACTGACTAGAAACAATTTAGGAATAAGATGATTCCTTTAGTGAAAGTGGCATAGGAAAGAATGACACCTGAAGAAGCCATTTGGGAAATAGAGGAAGAAATGCGATATAAGCACCATAATTATTTAATTAAAATATATATTTCAAATTTTAAAGAAAAAATTTTGTATTAAGAGGAGGAGAAATGTAACATTTTTAAAAATTAGGATTTTCTAATTATTTAGTATTTTACAAAATGAATTTATTAAACTTTATAGGAATTTTTTAGAGTTACGGGGGTTTAGGGGCAAATTCATCATTTGTCAAACTTTGATAATTTTTTCAAAGGGATAAACAATTAAGAACATGCATGATATATATATATATATATATATATCATGAGTTAAGGAATAATGCGTAAAAAATTATAAAATTTGTTCCATAAAATTTTGAAATCATTAGGACCAAAATTGGCCTTGAATGATTATAAGTTTATACAGAATGAAACTAAGCCTCGAAGCTCAAGTTAGCTACTTCAAAAAATTTAGTGCAAAAAGATCTATCAAATAGTGGTGATTGAATCCAGATATGTGAGGTTAAAATGGAGATATAAGCAAAAAAAAAGTGCTTGTTTGTTACCTTTCACTAAAGGCAAAACGATCATTTAAACTCTAAAAAAATAAAATATTAATAAATAAATAATAATAAAATATATGACTAAAGAACTTAAGTAGAACCAACATAGGCCAAATAATATTAAAATATAAGAGAGAACTTGAAGAATGCAGGCCCAATAAAATATTATGGAGAACTTACGAAGGGATATATTGGTGAAATGGTGGCATTTTCGAAAATCTGGCTAGAAAGGAGATGATGCAGTGGCATGTGCAGGGGAAATTTCTTGAGACTACACATCTTACAAAGCAATGATGACATTTATGTAAGCAAATCTCAGTAAAAGATTATGATCGCAAGTTTTACAAAAAAGTTACCATCGATGTTGCTACTTATGTCGAATGACATCGCTGCTGACTTCAGCTGCCATAAATGGAAGTATTTATTATAGTAACTTTCATAAAAAATGAAGAAAGTAACCATGGTTAAAATTTAACTACAATTAAATCCAATAGCTAATATTCATCCTTAAATCAAGATGCGATCTCAACCATAAAAATGATATAATGATTTGGATTCTTTTTACTTTCAGAGATTAAATCATAACCCTTCATCTAATCTAAAAGCTCACATCTAATCTCTAATTTTAGGATTAAATCTTAACCATCCACTTGATCTAATGGCTTAGATATTTTATCTTTAAACCATACTAAATCTTAACTACCCATTTAAAAATAAAACTTATATGAAACACACACACTTTATGCCACCTCCATACACAAAGACACACACCCATTAGGCCAAGACAAGAGAGAAAAGAGGAAAGAGAGCCAGGGCCAAAAGAGAAGAAGAAGTAGGGGTGGGCAAATTTGTCCCTGCCCAGTTGGCCTGTCTTGGCCCGATGCATAATCGGGCCGGGATGGGTCAGAAATTTTTTTTTTTAAATTGAAACAAGGTTGGGTCGGGATAATACTTCGGGTCAGAACGAGTTTCGAGATAACCTCTTGGCTCTATCAGGTTCGGTTTGGCTCAAGGTTTATATATATATATATTTCTATATAAAAAGATATGGACTAAATTGAAAAGAATTCTTTTTTTAAAGTTTTTTTATAATTTTAACCAAAATTTTTAAACATATTTTATAAATTATAAATAACTAGAGGGTTAAAATTTATGTTAGAGCTCTCCTAAATATAATTATCACATTCATGTAAGAAAAATAAAATAAAATAATGCATATTTTTTCAAGTTTTAACTACTATATTTGCATTTTTTTCTTATTTTCTCCATTGAATTGATGTTTTTTCATGTCTATTGCATAAATTTTAAAAAGATATATTAAAAAAATAGTTATATGTCTAAAATAATTGAGTAAATATAAAAATATAAATTTTTAAAATTAAAAATTTTTTTCTTAAAAAATTAAAAAAAGAAAAAGAAAAAGAAAATTGGCTTGTGGCCCGAACTTGGCCCGATTATAATGGGCCAGATTCGAGCCGAGCCAGGCCCGAGATGATTTTTTTATCCTGAAGTTGAAATCGGGCCGAGACTCGGATTGAAGCAAATCCCAACCTGTCCCGGCCCGTGCCCACCCCTAAGAAGAAGGAAGGAGAAAGGAGAAGGAAAAAGTAAGGAAGAATTATAATAAAAGACCCAAAAGTAAAGAAAATTATTCTTAAGGACCTGTTACCACTTGTTTTAAGATGATTACCACTGTGTTTGGCAATAAACAGCTGAATTTAGTGGTAAGGGTCCTTAAAAATAAATTTTTTCACTTCTTGGTCCTTAAACATAATTTTCCCAAAAAGTAATGCGAGGAAAAACAACATTGCAAATTCTAGATAACATAGATACATTCTTTTCTTCTTGATTTTTCTTCTATTATTCTCCATGAATGTTCTTTTCCCTCATCCCTTGAGTTTCGACCATGGCAAGAAGAAATTGGGAATTTTTATTGTTTCATGAATCCATGTCAAGAAAAGATGGAGAATTTACATATGTAGCTAATGGATTCATATAATTAAAGAAAATTCCTAATTTTGGAGACTTCTTTATAAATTGTGAAACTTTGAATTTCAAGAAGCCATGGAAGAGATTGAAGAGAAAATAAATGGGAGGATGATGGAAGAAAGCTTAAAGGAGAGAATGATTAATATAACCTTGATTTTCATGAAGATTATGGCAAGTTGTTCCTTGAATTCCATCTTTGTGCAAGCTTGAGAAATCTCATGATTTTGTAGAAATTGGTTTAGGGTTTTTATTTATCTACCTTGATTATGTATGAGTAGCCATTTGTTAGCAACAAAACATGAAAATCCCACCCACACACACACACAGAGGCTCGGCCAAGACCACTTAAGGTACCTAGGGAAGAGTTTTTCAAAAACCAACTAAATTAGGTTAATCTACACCAAAAATAAGGCATATGATAAAATTTGGTAAATTATGGATAACTATATAAAAAGCCAATTTTTTGGGAGAAAGTGTTGACCATAAACTTCTTAAATTTTTAATGGTATTATTTGAAGTATTTTAGATGATTTGTATGGTCTGGTATGTATTATATGTTGTCTAGATTATGCTGATATTTATTTTGTAATTTTTGGAGTTCATTTGTGCAACTTGAAATGTTATGAAGTGCTATGCTGATTATTGAATAAACAGTGAATATTTGCTCTGGTAATATGCTACCTGATTTCATATTTTAATATCTGTAGGTTATTTGGTAAAGGACTGGCTGGAGTGAATCTTGGCAAATTGCCTTTATTAGGAGATAAGCCCTGTATGTGCTAAAGTTGGCACTAAATTGTTGCTGTTATGTTGGATGTCTCATTTTAATTAAGAAAGATACTTAAAATATTTAAATTAATTAAGTAGGACCGGTGAAGGCTATTCAAATAGTTTAGGCCTATTTGAATTTACTAGACTTTATTAAGCATTCCTTATATTTGCACTAGCCTTACATGGCTTTATTGTATTATGACTTTAGACTTGGGATACTAGATGGACTCTAGGACAAATTTGGACTTAGAAAAGCAGACAGATGATTTTAATATTTAATTATAATTTTTCCCTAACTCCAATATGCTACTATGTTATTGGGATTGTTTAGTTATGCATAGAGTGGTGCAAGACTATTCTTTCCTAAATATACCTTGTATGTCTTGATCAAATGATGGCTTGGATGACATATTATTGTGATATTTTAATATGACTTTTCTTAGGTACCTACTGGAGGACACCTTAGTAAAGGAAGCAGTGGTGAGCCTATTAAGTCATGACAGTACAACATGATTTAGATATTGAGTATAACAGTTTCCAAGGCCTAATGATTAAGTTAAATAATACTTATTGTTTGCTGTATTTTCTTTATTCCATATACATGTATTTGTTGTAGTGTGTGAATACTGAACCTACTAATGTCATATTTATTATCTATTTTTAAATTATTAATATATTAAAAATTCTAAAATTTATATGTTATTCTCTGTTTATATAATCACATGAAATCCTCTGTAATCCTGTGTTTCCATTATTCTGCATTTATCCTAAATACTACAAAATAGTAAATTATTCTTTGTTTATGTTGTTCTGTAAATTAATTATTTTCTTTTAGAATATTACATATATGTATATTGTTATTAAATAAATACTTGGTATTTCTTCATGATTATTATGTTGTATTGATCATATATATGTTATTGAGAAAACTATTTCTCACTCTATTGCAATTTATATTTTTCTTACATATCTATTTATAGTGTAACACTTGAACATCAAGCGGAGTGGATTCAATTCCTAATTTGGGGATGGGTGTTTGTAGTACATAACATCCGAATCCCATCATGTGACAAGATGGTCTATGCTATCCCAATCATTTTATGGCAACGGGAGACTAAAAGACTCCCTCATTTCCATAAAAATTTAAAGCTATAGTTCGTTGTTAGTTTTTTTTGTTAATAGGGAACTTACTTGGTTTGGTTATTTAGGGTTTCTTTTGTGTAGTCTTAGATTGAACCCCAGTAGTTTCTATATAGTTTGTACTTATATTATTCTTGTTCTCTTATTTCGTTGACGAATAAATAGTACATGTTAACAGTAGAAAATTTTTGTTATAATTTGCTATCCACTATGATACCTTTGGTATAGTTAACAAATGGTATAATTTTATACCACAAAAGAATATTTAAAAGTGAAAGGTAATTAATTAATCAATTAGAATTATTTGCTGGAAAATTTTTTTTCTTAAAAATGGGTAATTGAAGAAGGTGTTACATTAAACATGCCCCACTAATTAATTAATTAATTAATAATTATATTTTAAGTTAATTATTAATTATATTTTAAGTTAATTATTAATTCAAGATTTTATTAATTAATTATATTTTAATTTAATTATTAATTCAAGATGTTACAATTTCGAATGGGCAGCTCATGTTCAACTAAAAAAGAGGGATTTTGATGAAGCAACTTGGAATTTTAGTAAAGGAGGCCAAGGAGGAAACCTGGAGATAGAGAAATAGAGAGGAGGAGAAGAGATTCAAAGAAAAAATGCTAGGAACTATTGAAAACCTGAAGCTTGCATTAAAGAGACTTGAATCCATCATTAATTTCATTCTTAACTTTCTCTTTAGCATTTAGATAATGGATTTGTTTTGTTTTATTATTGTTTCATTGCTGATTAAGATCATGTGTAGCTAAGTCTTTATCTAAAATTTAGATGAATATATTTACAAATTAAGTTAAATTAGCAGTTCTCTTGTGACTAGTGTAATTGGTGTGAACACCGTATTTTGTTCAGACAAGCTCCAAAAATAATAACAAAATTAAATTGAGAAAACATATATGAAAACAAAAAAAAAGAAAGACAAAAATCAAATAGATCTTGTTAACCCAACAAAAAAAAATTAATTAAAGGAAAAGAACCCAAAATAAATTAAAAAATAAAACAATAAAATAAAATAAAATAAAATAAAACAAGGTAAAGGTCTATTAACCGCAAAATTAGAACATAATTTAGGAGAGCCCAAATTTAAAAAAAAAAAAAAAGAGGGAGTTCAACCCAAATTAACTTAGAATTAGGCCAAAAATAAAAAAAAAAAGAGCTCAAAGAGAGGAGCCCATTTCGTCCAGCCCACAAATCCCGGACCCTCTGGTTTGCTAACCCAAATAAGAAGCCCAAATGAAGAAGAACCAAAAAAAAAAAAAGAAACCCCTAGCAACGTGGTCCCCCCTCTATTCGATCTTCTGGCAGACATAAGGGGGGGCAGACGCAGAAAGGGGGGAGAGAGTGGAGCAGAGAAAGACACACACAGACAAAAAAAACGGAGAGAGAGGCGGGGATGGACAAAAAGGCACGGAGGCATTGAGAGAAAGGGGGAGGCAGAAAAATGCAGAAGGGTCAGAGTGGTGGAGGAACGTACAAAGAGGAAGATCGCGATGGAAGGCGAAAGGAGATCGACGGAGAGAAAAAAAAGCGAAGAACGCGAGGGAGAGAAAAAAGAGATAGGGAGAAGCGAGGAGATTTCCAAATTCGAGGAGAGAACACTTAGGCGAGGCATAGCTTCGAAGAGAAAATCACGCAGGAGACAGACAGAGAAAAGGGGAGAGAGGAAGAGAAAAGGAGAGGGGGCTTTGAAGGTTTTCGTCTAGAAAGGAAGCCGGTGAGGCTTCGAATTAGGGAGAGTAGAGAAAGGCAGAGAGGACGAATGCGAGAGAAGGGGCTTTTGAGATAGAGGAGTCGTGGGCGAGACAGAGGCCGAGGGTTTTTCGGAGTAAAAAAAAAAAAAAAAGAGAAGAGGAGAGTGAGAGGAGGCCGAGAGGGAGAAATTAGAGAGAAGCTAAGAAAGGAGAAACCGAGAGCATAAATTCGGAGAGAAGACAACGAGCAGAGACTGGCAGGAAAGAAATTGAGAAGAAATGAACAGTGATGCGAGTTGTCTGAAGAGCAAGGGATCATCGTGAGGGAGCATTCTCCATCGTAGTCAATCGACATTGAAGTTGCTAATTGGGAGAGGTTTACCGGGATGTTAAACGATCGAGGAGACTTACCAAGAATTGAGCAAAGATCAAAGAGATGGTTGCGCTGTAGCAGATGAAACTGGATTGGATAGCATAGCAGAGTCAATTGGTTTGAATTTGTTTTTCTATTCTTGAAATGTATTACAATATGTTGTTTAGTTGGCTGGACACAAGCACACACAATCAAAACAAATGTTGCAAGCTTGTGAATATTTTTGCTTTAATTTAGTTTTTATTCTCTCTTTAGAATTGCCGTGTGGGATTTCATATCCTCTTAGGCACCTAGGGATAGACCAAAAGGCCATGTGTGGCAATAAGCCTCCTTGGTGCCTTTTGGGCCTTGAATGTACGTTTAGTGTTTTGGGTTTCAACGGCCCCTGCAAATGATTTTTCAAAGAAAATTTTTCATGAAAAAAAGAACAAAAAGGAAAAGATTAAAACAGCTTTCTACTAAGAATAAAAGTGAACTTCAAATACTTGCCTACTCCTTTCCTAATGTTTATTTTGCAAACGTTTGAAAATTAATGTTCTAAAGATTCAAAGATAAATTTTTCTTTAGAGATTGTTTTTTTTTGGGGAAAAAGTAAGGAGTAAAAATAAAAGGATAAAAAGAAAACCCAAAAAGATCTTCAAAATATATATATATATATATATATATATATATATATATATATATATATATATATATATATATATAAAAGATAACAGTAAGTAGGAATTAAACTTTTCTAAAGCTTAGGTACTTTTTAATAAGAATATATTTCATAAACTCAAAAAAGAAAAAAATCTTTCTTGTTTACATAAATATAACAATAAAAAAAGGGGACCAAAAAATGTGTAAAGAATAAAATCTAACAAAAGTGGAAAAATAAAAAGAAATCAATCAACAATGAAAAACAAAAATTAAAACAAAAATTTAAGAAAAAAAAACTAATTATAAAAAAGGAAGAAAAATCCAATTAAAATACAAAAAAAAACCATAAATCAATAAAATCGAATAAAAAAAATTCAAAAGAAAAGAAGAGAGATGAAAGTCCTTCTTGATGTCATAAAAAATAAGATAAAAAACAAAAACAAAAACAAGAACAAAAGCAAAAATGAAATAAAAGAAGGAAAAGAAAAACAAAACAAAACAAAGACAAAATACAATAAAAACAAAAAAAAGAGAGTAATAAAAACAATAAATTAAACAAAACAAAAAAAAAGAGACAAAAATAAAAAAATGAAAAAACAAAAAGATGATAAAGAAAAGAGGAAAGAAAAAGCAAAAATGCAAGAAAGGTAAAATTAAATTTGCCTTTAACAAATCAAAACACATCAAACAATTTCAAAAATCGTTTTATTTGTTAAAAGAAAAAGTAATTTTTATTTTCTTTGTCTTTTTGCCAAAAAAAAGAGAGGGAGAAAGAAAAAACAAGACCAAAAAAAAAACAAAAAAAATATAATAATGAAAAAAAACACACATCGATTAAATATAATCTCTAGTCGAACTACGTGGACTTTGATCCTTCCTAAGGGTACGTAGGTCCTAGACTCTCATCCTAGGTCAAGTCCGCCCTTGTAAATAAACATTTTCTCTTAATTTTATTTCCTTTAATTTTATTTCTTTTATTACTTCTAATTTTATTTTATTTTATTCCCTTTTCTTTATTTATTCTTTGAATTTCTTTTTGTTTTGCTTTTAGTTTTCTTTCTTCTCTTAAATTTTATTTCCTTAAATTTTTCCTTCTATTCTTTGCATGTGATTGGTTAGGGAGAATTAAAATAGAATAGAGGCCATATTAATTTTGCACAACTAACTTAGGGTAACCGTTCTTAAGAATGGGTGTAGTGGGATGCCTAACACATTCCCCACTCACAATCAACTCCCGGATCCATTATCTGGTTCATAAACCATTTTTCCCATAAAAGGCTTTTCCAAAGTTTTGCCTTTTCAAAAACAAAATTTTGGTGGCGACTCCTGAACCCTATCTATTTGAACCTTATTTATTTCATGAGCTTTTTACATTTAATTTTGGTTTTAAATTTTTTTAAATTTTGGTGCCACGCGGTCGCATTTTCGGGTGTGACAATTGGTTTAATCTATTACTTTTTTCTCCTGTTCACGAATGGATGGCCACCATTTATTTGATGTATTATGAGAGAATCAAGAGAGAATTGCAATATAAATCACTAAAGTATTAGACTTAGATAATAATTTTATAGAAATATTAATTGCATTTAAGCGACTTACAAATATTTACATTATTTCCTTGTACGTAATGGGTTTGTATTAGGTGTATGATCATGAAAGTAGATATAAGCTTAATATGAGTACAATATATCTTGAGAAATAATTCCATTTATACTAAGTGGAATAGCCCTTAAGCTAATTAAATTTAGTCGTAAGAGTTTATTCTAAGTAATACTTACAATGTAAAGAGATGATTCCATATTCTAGAGCTTTTTTGTTCATAGTTATTACTTATTTAGAATATTTTATTGTTTTAAATTTTCATATATCAATTTCAATTCAATTCGACAATTTAGATAATTGGTAATTGATTTCTTCCTTGTGGGAACGGTATTAATTCATCAGTTTATTACTTGTGTGACTTATACATTTATGAAATCATATAATACAACATGTTAGAAGAGTATATTTTTTTAAACTTCAATATTAGGCAAACCATTTGATACATGATGTGCATTGAGAAAAATATATATGACAATGTGCTATTCACTTGTTGAATTAGTTTGGACGATCAAAAGACCATTTAAATGGATGGAAAAACTTATAAGAAATGGGCATTAGGTTTGATCTTTGGCCAGATGATAGTGGTAGATATCTCGTAACATTGTTCACATTAATGCAACAAAAGATCTTTCTTGGGATTTTTAAAAATATCACTATGCTAGATGGTAATTCAAATAACATTTTTAGATGCATTAATTTGAGATAACGTGAGATTGGAGGACTAAAGAGTCATGACTCACATGTTCATATGGAGCAGCTCTTGCCTTAGTCATGAAAAAGACATTCCCCCAGTAAGTATCAGCAATCTTAATTAATTTGTGCTCATTCTTTAGACAATTATGTAATAAAATGTTAAGCGTGAATAAACTTGACCAGCTTCATACTAAAGTTGTTCTCACATTATGTTATATGATGATGTTATTCCTACTTTCATTCTTTATAATTATGATTCATTTGATAGTACACTTAACAAAAGAAACCAAACTTGGAGGTCCCATCTATTACTAATGGATATGCACAAAAGAACTATATATCAGATATTGGGTAATATGTGGAGATAGAAATGATATAAATTGCATAAAAATAATGGGACTCACATCAAGAAGCAGATGATTCAAGATGTCCTAAAGGGTATCAATAAGGATCATTAGGTAAGTTTTGTTACCAATCATTTTCAGGAAAAGACTCGTGTAATCACACTTATTTCCTAGATGTACCAATTCTTGGATGATTTTATTAATATATTTGTTAATAACTAAGAAATTGAAGAGAAGAATAAACAAAATAGAAAGAACTTAACTATGTCTCATATGAGTGGCTTTAAAAGCTTTGCACGAAAAAAGGCTGTGATAGTAAGTTCATTTTAGCAAACATTATCATTTAAGTTTTAAATGCAATTTGAGATAAGTCATGTGTGTCTTTAAGTTTGTAAGAAGCTGAGCATGGAAGTCCAATCACTTGGAGAGATATGTAGACTACAATTTATAAACATCTTGATGGATCTTATGTCAATGATAAAATTATAAGTGTCTAGTAAGTATTTAAATTATGTGGTTATTGACTTTTGTTTTTTGTTGAAAAGCTTTATACTTCAAATGATTTATTACTTTCTATTTGAATTTATAGGAAATGACTATTTAGTTTTAGGCTAATAACTCCTCATCCTAAGAAATTCAGAGCGATGATTCATTGGCCAGGGCTTTAAGGACCTAAGAGCACTATGGTCTAGTCTAACTAATAGGATTAGGTGCTTGCTTGTCCCAAGTAAAGTGTTTGGATGTCAAGTTTGTGGAAGTTTATCATCTGGGCCCTCTTATACAACATTGGAAAATGAGGTTGCTTAAGTTAAAGCACAAATAGCGGAAAGAAAAGAGGGACAATGACAAGCAACCTAAAAAAGAAAAGTGACAATACCAAATGGAAGCAACTATAGCTTTCCTCCTTCGAAATTTTTATGGTCCATTACCATAAGAGCTTCCAACTATACAAACTCAAGAGGTAATTTTTTAAACTTCCTAGTTGAATCATACAAATGAATAGTTTTATTTTTGGTTTTTAATTTATTATTAATAATATTTTGTTTTCATTTTTAGGCACCAAATGATGGGGATAGTGAAGACCAACATGTTGATGATAATAATTCCCTATAGAGATGAATTTTATTGTTTTATTGCTACTAGTTGTTTTGTTGTTACTGGCTATAATTATGCTACAATTATTATAATTTGTAATTGTGAATTTTATTGTTCTATTTTGTACCTAAGCTCATTTGATTAGTATAAATGCAAATTGTTGGCATTTTGGTAAGAAATTCGATTTACATTTAAACTTATCATTTATTTTAAGTGAAGTAAGATTTGGAGAGAGAGGAAATTGGATCTCACAAACTACAAGATATCTTAAGAAAAATTCACTTGTGTTAGTCTCAAGATAAATTCACCTATGATTCTTCTATTTAGTTTATAAAATTTTTTTATATCTTTTTTGTTATTGTCTAGGTTAATAGTTGGAAATTTGATTTTCAATTACAGAGACTATTATAACACAAATTGAAAGATTGAAGGTAATCAACAAAATTTGTTTTTCAATTATAAGGATTGTTTTCATTATGATATTATGATATTTTAAAAATAATAATTAATGTTGGTTATAACCTTGGGGATTTCTTTGCCATAATGGATTGTAAATGTGGATGGTTATTCTGAGCTAAATATTTAGCCCTCTATTTAGAGTATGAGTTTTAAGATGGTAGTACCACCCATTTAAGCTTCCTTTCTAATTCTATCAATTTTTGAGTAAGTATTGTGCAATTGGAATTTGTCATCAATTTTCTAATTGTAAAGCATTTGTAGATGATATTTAGTGGTTTGATGAACACTAGAAATTGCTATTATTTTCTATTATGAAGTGTTTAGTTGGTGTTTAATGTTTAGATATAAAGTTTTGTATTATAGGCTAAATTATTATTGTTGTATTATTAGTTATTGGTATTGGAATGTTCAAAAAATCCTTTCTTCAAATTAAAATATTTGTACTTCATAGTTTTAAGTCACAATATTTTGTTCGTAGCTATAACACAACACCTTATATTATTTTGTAGATTGTCATGGTTAGATTTATGCCTAAAAAATAAAATATCCAACTCTAGTATTTGCAATCTAAGCACGAAAAAAACTTAGTTCAATAACAAGTAGTTCAAGAAGAAGAAGAAAATTGGTTGGGAATTGATTATTGGAAAATTAGCACTAAAAAATTGTTCGGCTATATATCGTGGCTAGATCATAGTTTAGCCATGGTTATAGACCATGGTTTAGCCATGGTTAATTTAATCATGGCTAAACTCTAGTTTAGTGACAATTTTTTCAATGGTTAATTAAAATCATGGTTAAAGCCTTCATGACAGATGATTCAATGACAAATAAAAAAAATCATCACTAGAAGGTTAAGCAATGGTTATAACCATTGCTAAAGCTATGTTGGCTAAAGCCACAAGTTTTGGTGGTGCATGCTCATATATTTCTTGTATTTTATTTCATTAATAATATAATAAACTAATTTTTCATTAACTCAAATTTTTTAGCTTTTTATTTATATTAATTATTTCAGACATTTCTTTTTACTAAATTTACAAACTTTATTTTTATAAAAACTATTGCATGTCTTTCCATATTTGAAGTCTTTGTTATTTATTACTATGTTTAAACTTATTTTCATTTATAAAAATTTTGTCCTCACTCATCCCATTAGTTATTGTATTTTATATTCTATCCACTAAGTATAGTGACTTATTTTATTATTTATTTATTTTTATAAATAGTGAAACTATGCCTAAATGTGCATTCGACTTAGCTTAAGAGTATTGTAGGATGAGCCTATGGCCAATAGTATTAGTTATTCGTCTCTTTTATATGTATGTATTTTAGAATTAGCTTCACAAATTATAAGTAGGATCCCCACCCTTCTGGTTATACTTTATTATAAATTGAAAAATGGAAGTGAAGCTCTCTCTGTGATATGTGAATATTTGGCTATCAGAGGTAATTCAGAATGTCTTGTTTATGAAAGATACTTTATTATATTTTTATGTAAATAAATTAAAATTGAATTAATTTCATGATACTGTTTATAGTGATAAAATCTGATGTATGAATAAAAATTTTTATGATTGGATAACCTTACAGATACAAAGTTACCTTGTATTTTGTGTCAGTCCTGTTTCATTTTAGGAGTGTAACAATTTTATTCTTACTTATAAATAATTTTTGTACTTTGATTCAAAAGTAAAAGACGAAGTACACAATGTTGGTTTTTGAATATCGTTTGCTTTTCCTTTGCGACGCTTTCATTGGAGTAGTTTCAAATAATGCTTCATACAAGAAATATACGAAACTGGAAATTAAGAAATTGAAAATTATTTTATAATTTATATAATACTCTCTCCGACCAAACAAAAAGTATATAATATTTTTCTCCAATATCGTTACTTTTTGTTTTCTTTTTCACATATATATAATACTATGATCAGGTTTTTTTGTTTTGCTTCCTCTTTTGTTGGCCTTTATTATTATAAGTTAATTAGCCGTTGTTTGGATTCCCTTCTTTTTCTCTGAAACCCTAACTGTGTGGATGATGGGGGTGTGTGAAGTTGCTTCAAGTTAAGGTCAAGTAAATGAAGCCTAAGGGCTAAAAATAAAAACAGAATTTGACAGTCTAATCCGAAGATAAGTTCTTTGACCACATAAAATGATATTATTGAGTTCAGACAAATATACACACACACACACACTCTCTCTCTCTCTCTCTCTCTCTCTAAAAAAACACCTCAATTGACATAACTTGGCACACAAACACAATAAAAAAATCTTTTGTTGTGAAGGCAAATAAGATGAATTAAATAAAGGAAAAGGAGGTGGATTTACAAAAAGTAAACTTTTCACTAATAGAAGAAGCAGCTAGCTGAATTTTAATAACAAATATTAGTGCCTTGGAGATTTCTACATCAATTAATGAAACAAATTAATTAAAGGGCCTCTGAATGGGAAAGCAAAAAGCATAAGTCAGGAAAAAATCAAGATGCCTATGATTTTGTCCAAAATCCAAACGTATCTGCTTAGTGGGGCACCTGATTTTGATTTTGCTGGGAGTCAAGACGAAACGTCAGAGGAGAGTAGAATTATAATCAAATCATCAACCTGTCAACACCATGGAAAACCCAACATTTGTGTTCCATGTCCTTGACCCACAAAAAAAGAAAAGAAGGAAACTATATAGTGAGAAAGAACAGCAATATGAAGAAAAAAAAATCATCAATGGTTTCTTCAAAAACATGCAACAAATGATGAATTTATGATGCTCCTCCGACGTCACGACATGGATTGACAGATGTCAAAAGTTTGAAGTTTTAACTTACATGAATCTTCTATATATGGGTTATCAACGGGAGACTTTTGGGTAAATTATTTTAGATAAGATAAATATATAAAATTTGTAAAAAGTAAGTTAATATATATTTGTACATAATTAATTTGGTTTATTTATTTATTATAATTGAATTTATCTAAAAAATTTTCAATTATGACTTCACATAGAGAAGATATATAAAACACTAGATTATCTAATAAGATCATTTCATTTTTCGTCCCCGTTTATCGTCATTTTGCGCCCTGCTCTTCTCAAATCTTGCACAGAAAAACCCTAATTCTTTTTTTCTCCTTTTCCCACTTAAAAGGACAGGACATTAATATGGCTGGAGAAACATCACAAGACTTCCCCGCACCTAAATGGGGACATTGCTGAGGGAATAGAAATTAATGCAATCCAACAGAAACGCAAGGGCGAGGGGCCCCCCTACTTGAGTTTCAGCTATTCACCAAGGGCTAAGCTACTTTGTGAAGAGGGGTAGACAATTCATTAATTCTGCCTCTGTCCCATCCCAGGCTTTCCTTTCCTTGCCATGTCAGTGATTCTTATTATTCCTCTCACTCCTGAAATATTATCATCTTTATACATACATCAACCAACGCCACCCAAGAAAAATAGCGAATTTATAGTTTTAAGTTTTACTATATAAATATGTTATTCATGGTCCATTGATATTGACATGCTACCAAGTATATTGGGAATCACCTTAAGCATATTTATGTGATGATCTAGTACAGTGGAAATGTGGATATATCTCAACTGCTTTAGGGTTATCCCCCCTTAGTTTCCTATCTATGGTTGCTAATTAATAAGTTGGTTGTTGGTGCATTTAATTAAAACTATCACACTATCATTTTTGAGGGTGGACCTATTTTTCTGTGTCCTTTTCTTTATGCTTTCCCTATATCATTTATGCCTTTGATTCTTTCTGTTTTGTGTATAGTAGATAATGCAATTGAATAAAGGTTAGTGCAAGCTCTGATGGCCGACCTGATACGCCATTTTTACCTACTCCTACTGACGCTATAATATGCAATTTTCATCATATAATCGTTGAAACATGCTGCATGACCATATATATATATATATATATATATATATATCTTTGTCTCCGTCCGTCTAATAATCTCAAGACAAGAGCCAGAAGTGTTGAATTGGCAATAATTATTAGGTAGGAAATCAATGATTACCCCTTTCTATTCTATTCGTGTCAGTTAGATATCTTGCTATGCAAATCAATATAGAGATAAATGGAAGGAAGAAAGAGACAAAAATACCTATATCCAGGTATATAAAGAAGAAAAGTTAGCAGCAAAAAATCAGACAAGGGATTTTACAAGTAAGATCATATGTATCTATCCAACCTATCATTGACAATCCACAATCTTTCCTTTGTATATACTTATACAAATTCCCTTTAATATATCTAGTTTGATTTTATGATTTCTCACACACTAATTCCAATTTCTCCATGCAGATTTTTCAGTTTTTGTTTTGCTTGGTTTTATATTAATTAAGATCCATTATAGTATATATATATATATATATATATAATTAATAAACTTAGGTAAACTTGCTTAGGTAAATTCCCCAATCAAAATATATCATGTAAAGGAATTTTGTTTAAATTAATATCCATTCATGTAATGTTGAGTAATTGAAAAAATACATAGTACTTATCATGCTTAGTACGTATAGAAAACCTGATAATAAGTATATAAAAATTGTATATATTACTTATCATGCTTAGCATAGAAAACCTGATAATAAGTATATAAAAATTGTATATATAACGACTATCAACTAATTAAACTACATATTATGGCTACAAAATGATCTAAGTATGACCATATATGTATACGCTATGCGTGCAACTTCAAGAGGAGAATATTGAGAACTTTGTTTTGCTGCACAAACAAATAAGAATCTAGGACATACATCTTTGAGGAATAGACAAAGGCAGGAAGATAAGCAATATTTTATGCAGAAGAAAATATAATAGAAGGAGGGAAAGGCAAAGGCAAAGACAAATATGCAACAAGAAGAAGTAAGAACAAGGAAAAGAAACATGATCATAAGCAAATACATACCAGGATTTGAGTATGAGGGATGGATGGAAATGGAAAGAAGTGCAAAATGAGATATTGACGCGGCTCAATTAAATTACATGGCTACTTTTCATCTCTTAACCATGTCTTCAAATTGAGGCGCGCCAATACCTTTTTTTGTGATTATAGCACTTTTCCATCTCCTCTTCGCTTCCCAATATCCCTAATTATGCAGCCTCAAGCATGCAATTCTCCAAATAGATGGGTCACAGAACTTAAAAGGAAGAGCCGTTGTCTGGGTTTTCATGATCCGAAAGGTCGATGATGGATGCTTCACTGGAAACCCTTCTAACCTAAGGACGGGATCTTCCTTTATATTTGCAAAGAAACCCCTTTTGGCCCTGCACATCTCAATTGCTGCCTGTGGGGAATCAAAAGCGGTTTAAATCATAAAAACCTTCTGTTTTGTGCTTCTCTGTTGACTACCTATTCATATTTCCATCTTCCACAAAAGCCACCCCACCCTTCATCTGTGGACCCCACGATTCCCTTACATTTATGATTTTATGGCTTTTTTTTTGGGCCAAAACAACACTTTTCAGGCCTATATCTATATATTGTTAAGGTAAATTTTATGAAGTAAATACTGGTGTAAATAACATCTCTTCAATTCGTTGGTGACCAACTACTAACCCCTTAACATGATTGAAATCCTTAATTTTATTAGCAATCCCTTGAGAATAACTTACAAGCATTTTAATGTGTTGGTTTTATGAAATTCACTTGTGTTACCACTTAGTAATATATTAACAAGACATTAACTATCATGTTAAGAAGACGTAACTCCCGATTGCGTTCGTATATATGCACATAAATTTTTGCACCATGAAATACGCCATTTTTCTAATTATTTAATCTGAAGAGGGAAAAAAACATCACCAAGGTTGTTGAGTATTTCTGTATTTAATATGTATGTATATGTGCATATACTTATATGTGTGTGTATATATATATATGGCTAGTGGCATCCACCTACTCATCCTGATGCTTCTCTCTACCAAATTGTCTTAAGTGCCCTCTGCATGACAACAAAATGCTACTTCAAGTGAATCACAAGCTTCTGATAGGAATTTCATGGTATTTCATCTGCATAGATACCTAGGTTATGGTGGGTAGACGACCTGTCACTACCATACCCTCTTTTATATATATACATAAAATTTTTACCTTTTTTTATATAAAAAATATGTACCTATATATATATATATATTAATTGAATTGGAAAGATTTTCACCTACCATTCTGGACCACTGACAATGACAACGCCTTTAGCAGTTGGAGAATATATATATATATATATCCTCTATGAACATATGATATTCCCAGAGATGCCTTACGATTTCTTCCGTGCACTTTCTACTGTTTTTGGTGCTATACATAAAGGCAAACGGCCTCTAATTCATCAGTAATTCATGAGTTCCAACAAGAAGACCACTTTAATTGTTCAAATTGGAAAAGTCCTTAATTTAACATAAAACAGAAATGGAAACCATTTTTTCCAGTTGGAATGTATGCCATAGATAGGCTGAAAATGAGGGCGTCTGGCTTCTCTCCAGTTGTCCGGTGACTGGATTTGATTCTATCTTTACAAATATAGAGGGATAGGTGATTTTGCCAAAATTAAAAAAAATAAAAATAAAATAAAAAATACTAACATGTTAGACATGATATCATTTTCTCGCCATGGATTAGAGAGAAGTCAGACTCAAAATGAGGAGACTATCAACTTTCTTCATGACCCTTCTGCAAACAAATCTTTGGGTTTTCACCTGCTCTTCTAACTCTTAGAAATTATCCTTTTATGTATAGAATATGTACGAGAGACATCTGTCATACCCAGAAAACTAACAGGTTCTGGAGAGCCACAGGTCAATAACAATCTCTTTCAACCTTTGACAAAGTTTGTAACTGTAGTTTTGATAATCACATTGGTTATGGACAAGGCTTAAATAAATTTTTTTTATTATTTGTTATTAAATTCTCTAATAAATATATAACATGTGAATAATTTTTTCAAGTAAGCTCTACATTATTATCTTTAATCAAGTTTATTTTTGATATAATTTAAATTAAAAACCTGATAATATAGATTTAAAAATTATACTTAAATTTTTTCCGTTAGAAATTGTCCAAAAGTGATTTCTTTTCAGCTTAGGATTATTAATTGGGCGGTGACATCTACCTTCTTATGATCCCCTTCATAGTCAAATGGAGAATGAGACAGTACAAGATAATGAAATATAATTAATTATAGCATATACGTACGATACCATTTATTTAAATATATTCATCAATTTCTTATTTTTTTTTTGAGATATATAGGAGTAAAATTAAACCTTTGACATAAAATACACGTTAATTTTTTTGTTGGTTTTATGTAAGACTCATTGACATGTTCATTTGATAATGTTCGTGATTACAAAAATTAGGGAATATATATATATATATATATTCTATAACCAGCAACCATTAAGAATTTAGGAAACAATATGTTGCTTTTGCAAGCAATATGATTCCTGATGTATTGGTAATAAACTCAACTGCAGTCAGAAAGAGTCATGCAAGAAATATCTTAGTTGATCGGCGGAAAAATAAATAACAAAAGTAAAATGATCAAAGTCCAAAAGATTAAACATATAGTAAAAAAATTAATTTGTTGATATATATATATATATATATATATATAGAGCTGCGCTCTATTGGATATTTTATAAGTAGTGTGAAATGTTGTTAAGGACTAGAATATGAATTTATTTGGATAGAAGAAAATGTAAAATAGAAGCGAATGCATCTTATATGGAAGTTGCAGGTCTCTATGCAGCCTTTACAGTATCCCCTTCTTTGCTTTTTATGGAAAGTCCACTTCAGATTTGAAGAATTTATGAAATTTTTAATTAATTATCTTGAATCACGCGCTTCAATATTCAATATCTGATTCTTGAGCCCACTACATAAACAAGTGGCATTCCATTCTTCAATTTCCTTTACAAGTACGTTGACTTCAAGGATAGCAATTTCAAATTGAATTTGGGTGAGTTTAGCCAGCGAGGAGGCATAATCGTGAGTACCATATACAGCGAAGATTTTACACCTGAAAAAATGACTTTATTAATATCACAACCATATGCAATTTTAGTATTGCTTTTTAAATTGCCTAACAGATTTACATAATTTAACCATATCTATATCTAAATTAAAAGCATATTTACCATTCATTCAGTGCATTTATGAATGTCTCAAGCAACAACTTATAAATCCAGCTTTGCTGACTGGGGCATTTGAATAATATATACTCCTATATATGCCCAACTTTTGGCACACCTATGTTGACTGTTGAGAGATACCCCTCCTTGAGTGGAGATAGTAAGAAGCAAACTTGAGAAATGGAATTAAGAAAATTAAAGATGATCTCTCTTACTTCTCACTGTTACTTGTACTTGTTATTCTATGGTTGAGTAGGCCTTTAAAATTTCATTTGACTCATGATTTTATTGATAATGCAAGCCAAAATTATTTGTCCATGTGTTTTGACCCATTTTAATCATTGATCTGTATGTATCTAAAGAAAAAATATTAATTAATATAGACAAAACTAACTATCTGCATTCAAATAAGCAATTGGAATATGGAATAATGTATTATTCTTTTTGCATCTCTTTTCTACAACTATCTACTTTTATAAGAAAATGAGAAAATGTTTATCTGACCATTGATGCAAATATTTAATAGTATTTATGAGGATTAGATAAAATGGGTTACTCAAGAATAACATTATATAGCTAGTTGCTATGAAAGAAAAGGCATGTGAACGTTGAAGAGATGCTTCCTCTATTTTAGCTAAAAAGTGTCTGCAATCATTGTTCTATCTCTAACGGCTAGAGTTTGATAAAGAGAATAAATGCATTGAAGGCTTAAGTGCAAATCATCAAAAATTATTCAAGTATTTAAAGAGTATTTATTTCTGAAAAATATTGTGAGTTTTTGGTGTATTAGCTTTTGAGAAGCAATTATTGAGCTTAGTGAAATCCCTAGGTAAATGGTGAATATTCTTTTTGTATTACAATTTGTAACTCATGTGAGAGTAATTTAAGGGTGAGTTGTAAAAAATTTAAGGTGAGCTTGTAAAACCTATCTTAACTATAAATACATAAAAGGAAAATCCTTTAAGATTTTAAGGGAACTGGATGTAAATTTGAGGGGTTGAATCAAGATAAAGTCAATATTATATTTCTCTCCCTATCTCTTTTCTATTAATTGCGTATCTAACTAACTTTATTTTTAGAGGGTCTTCCACTTGCATATAATAACTTGTTTCACTTGCTTATAGTAGCTCACTCAATTTATTGTTTGCTCATTCCATTTGAGCTTCCTCTACTTTTATATTTGCAAAAAATTATATTATTTGAATTTTTTGCACATCACATTTATTCACCCCTTAGGTGTGATTATTAATTAGTATCAAAGTTGGTCTCACTTATTTTGGTACTTAACAACTAAGAGAAAAAGTTTTCTTTTGTTGCAGGAGATAAATATTCATATTTTTTAAAGAGCTTACTTTTAGAAGAGATTTTCTACTATCAAACCCTTATATTTTACAAGAAAACACTTCTCATATTGGAAAGACAAAATGAAAATCTATATTCATTCTACTAATTATTTGGTGTCGGAAGTCATAAAAGATAGTCTTAAAATGCCTAAGAAGATGGATCTAATGTTTGGACATATTGTCAACAAGCTTGGAAATGAATGGATAAAGGATAACATCAAGCTAGTTCAATGCAATGACTGAGCAGGAAATATCTTGATTTGTGCTATTAGTAGACCAGAATACGACAAAATATCCAGCTGTGAAATAGTAAAAGAGATATGAGAGAAGATGATTGTTATACATGAAGGAACCTTCAAAGTCAAAGAAAGCAACTTAAATGTTCTTATATATGAATATAAACTATTCCACATGAAGGAAAATGAAGATGTTGAAGAAGTTTATAACAGGCTTGCAAAACTTCTAAGTGATCTCAAAGCTCTTGATAGAAAATACACTAATCTTAAACTCAATTGCAAGATCCTCAGGTGTCTTCTACAAAAATGGCAATCTAAGATAGACTTCACTGAAAGTGGGAATCTACCAACATTGTCTTATGATGAACTACAATGTATACTTATTACCTATGAGAAAAATTATCTTAAAAAGACAAGAGTTAAAGTAGAGAAGAAAATTAGTTACTATAAAGGCTACCATTATTGAAAAGTCTACCAGTGACACTTAAAAAGATGATGGAGTGTTAGATGCTTAATACATAACATTCTTTTCAAAATGACTAGACAAGTATGCTAAGAGAAAGAAGGAGCTTTGGATGAGAAAGAGGAATACCCTGAAAAACAACTACAAGAAATGAGAGCAAGAGAAGACTTCAATCACTTATTATGAGTGTGGAAAATGTAATGCCTTAAGCCCCTAAGCTATCTTTTCCATAAACAAGCTCCACACATATGATTTTTATAGGAAAAGTAATTAAATAATGCCATAATTTAGTGTTGTATAGTACTTTACAAGTTCAAATTTTGCTCTATGGACCCTGTGGACTTCCTAATATCATCTCCTACACATATTCCATCTAAAAAAGGCATAACCATTGCAAAATATTCCATTCATTTCGGTTTAGAAACCACACCTCAGAAAAATGGAGTTTTTGCCTCGGGTCCCGAATTCAAGTTTCTGACACTAAATTTGAAAACTTATAATTAATTCTAGAAAAATCAAAATTAAACAAATGATAGCTTTCTGGAAAGCTTTAGATGTCTACTATATGTTAAAAATCATTCTAGGCTATGAAAACTCAGCTGGACCATGATTGACAATAGAAAGGTATGAAAGATTCGGTTATTCAGGTTTGCTGTAATTGGTTAATGATATGAACTTCAAAAATTCATAACTATTTTTAGAAAAATCAAAACCCAGTAGACCATACCATTCTAGAAAGCTATGGATGTTAAATTTATGGGAAAAATAGGTCTAGATCACGTTAAGCTCATTTAGGGACTTAATTATAATAACATAGTACACAAGGTTGGCTAACATCACTAGTTCTGATGCAAAAATTCAAAAATTCATTTCTTCCTCTATAGACCTCCAAATGAGGTGCTTTTAGTTGCTATAGGTCATTGTGAATGTCTAGTTTCTCTCGTAAAATTTTAGAACCATTGAACCTCATTTGACCCTTAGATGACATGAAAATAAAATCTGCTCAAGTGAACAGTGCCCAGACCAAAACCAACTTTTGAGCTAAACTTTGAAAAATCATAAGAAATCCTATAGACCTCTAAATAATACAGTTCTTAGACCAAAAAAAAGCTCTATATGAGATCTATATGTATGTAAAATATTAGCCTCACAATTGCTCATTTGGTTAGGTTAGGATTCAACTCATAAAATGGGTTATTTTTTGTGCTAAAGTGGTTCATTTAAGTGCCAAATGATCTCCCCCCTTGAACCAAGACCATTGGGGCACTTATTGAAAGCTTCAAAATAGCCCTCTAAACATGTTGAAAGGGTCTAGATATACATTACAAAATCACTCTCCCACTTGTTGACATACACAATGGTCTTACATGCTCATCTTTGCCATTCAATGTAAAAAACATACAATATCATTTATATGCTTCCAATCCTCATACATAAATTATACATTCATATATTTACATATGTTCAAGTGGCTAGATATCATATACATTATGAGGTTACATCATTTGCTAACAATATGGTTACAAAATGGCTAGATACATAATTCCTTTGTCAATCTCTCCTCTTCAAGTGTGGTGGCTTCCATCTCTTGGCTCACTTGGTCCACCTAGACATGTTTAGGCAATGGAGAGGGAAGAGTGAGATTCTAGGAATTCTAATAGCTTTTAACCCTTTCAATCATACATAATAGCCATGCTTTCAAGCTAAAAGATGCATATATGAACATTTTGCTACTAATGATCATATATAGAATCATTTTCATATGCAAGAAACTTATACACATCATATGTTGGTCTTCAAGAACATTAGTTAAGCCTCACTCCCTTTTCTTAGGACTTTTGGACTTGTCTCATTTATTTTCAAAGGACTTTTGACTAAACCTCACTTCTCTTAAGACTTTTGGCAGTGTCTTACCCAATCTTAAGAACTTTTGGCTCATCTTCACCTTTGTTAAGGGACTTTTGGCTCCACCAAGTTTATTAAAGCCAACCTTCATTCATAAAATACATATTATGTACACAGTGGTACCATGGCATGTAGAAAATTACTAGAAACATTTCTCATGGTAAAATCATACGTACACACATCTAAAGACAAGAAAACAACTAACATGCATGAGAGAAAGGTTATAGAGCTACCTTGAATGCAAACACATATACTTTTGCTTGATTTCTCTTCCTTTCCTTTAGTTACACCCTTGCAAGTGGGTAGTGTAGGATTCCCTTTGGCCTAGACACATCAATTAGGACCCAATTATACTATTGAAACAAACTCTAGCACCACACACACTCCAAAAGAGCTTGGGTTCTTATTTACTTCAATGATGGTTCCATAAAGCACTTAAGGACTTTGTTTTATTTCTTGGATAGAGGATGCATGTAGGGGGCTTCCTTGTTGTCTTAGGAACTCATACCAACTCTTAGACAATTGAAAATACCACTAGAAAACTTCACACAAACCATGGTGCAATAAAATCCCTAGAAATTGTATCTTAAATTTCAAGGGTTCTTTCTTGGATTTCTTTGCACCATCTTGTTTCCTAAAGCCTAAACCTTAGGTTTCTCACTAGCTTTTGATAAAAATAATTCCTCCCCCTACAAGCTCTCCCTTTGGTCGAACTAACACATATAAGGAGCAAAGAAGAAGAAGCGAAGATATATAAATAGTTACCTTGCTTGCCTAGCTTCTTCAAAAGCTTCTTTCTTTGCCTCAGCCTCCTCTTTCAAAGACTAACTTTCTCCTTCTAAATCAAGGCCAAAATAGATCCATATTACTAACCAAAACTATGGAAAGAGAGAGCAAAGAGAAAAGAATAAAGTTTCCAAGAGGAAAGCCATGAGAAACCTTAGAATTCCATACCTTTTCCTTGGTTCCTTCCTCATCCTTTTCCCCTTCTCTTGAGTGTTTTTCTCTTAAGCATAAGTTCCCTCTATTTTGGGCAGAATAAGTTGGTTAGAAGAAGCTCCAATTGGGATGCCTCTTATGTGGAAGAATTGATAAGAACATTTGTTCATTAAAATGCTGTTTATGTCCCTTCTCTTGGCTAGTTCATTTTAGGCTCATTTTACCTCCTTTTCGAGAACTGTCTTTTCTATCATAAAACATAAGCCCTCAATTTTATAAAATAGCTTTGAAATCACTTAATTTGAATTTAAAACCTTCCCAAATGAAGAGGTCAAAGTTCAGGTCAACTGACACTAAAAAATGTACACTGGAAGGGGTTTAAACCATTCCAAGGGTTCCTATAGTTTTTAGGGCTTCTAAGAACCTCAGGCAACTCAAATTTTTCATTTAAAATCCCTTATTGGTGTTTACTTAACTAGGTTTCCTTATAGCAAGGGACACCTCTAGCTATTGCAAAAGCTTCCCAATTGTTCTTGCAACAGCTGGTGTTATTGCGAGAATTTCCCTAGATTTTGTCTAGCCCCAAACTCGTTATAGCGAACTAGCATCTTAGCTATAATGAGAAGACTTAAAAAATTTATGAAACCTTGAGTCCTCATTTCTACGAAAACTCAGATGTTACAAAAAAAAGTTGGCAATATTATATCAAATTATTCGTATGTAAAGAAGAAGCCAATCAAATCTTATGGAAAGAAAGAGGCCATGGAAACATGGAGTGATGATGATTAAGATGAAAAAGAGGTGGAGTAAGAAGTTGCAAATATATGTTTTATAGCTTTAGATGATAATGAGGTACAAAATGAAAACTCTCTTTCTTATACTAAATTTAATGAAACTTTTAATAACATATTGTTAACTTTAAGAATTTGTTTTCAAAATATAAGGATCAACTCCACGTTAACTCCAAAATGGAAAAAGATGTTCATATTCTTGAAACTAAATTAGAGTTAGCCCTTACAAAAAATAAAAACTTAAAATAAGAAGTTGCTAGTTTAACAAAAAACTTAGCAAAATTTGTAAAAGAGGAAGAGAAATACTATTAGGTAAACAAAAATGCATATTTGATAAATCTAGCATTAGAGATAAAGGAAAAGAAAATATAAAGCTATCTAAAAACTTCTTTGTAAAATCAATTATTTCACTTCTTGTCTATTCTATAACAAAGCTAGTCATGCATATTACAAATGTAAATTTAAAAGAGGCAATTTAGTTTAAGTTCCAAAAGGGACTGTTACACCTAAAACCAATATGACAGGACAAAAAAGATTTGAGCATCTAAAAAAAGTTGAAATATTTATAGGCATGCCTAAAAGGAAGGATATTAAAACAACAATAGTTTCTGGATAGTGGTTGCTTAAGGCACATGACTAAAGGCCCATTAAAATTTTTATTCTTCACTAGTAAAGATGGCGGATCTATTGTAATACCCTGAGATTAATTAAGGATAATTATAATGACTTAAGAATTAATATAAGTTTAATTAAAAAAATTAATTAAGAGAGGTGGATAATTAATTTAGGCCTTATGAACTATTTAATTATACTTTGGGCTAAATGTAGAAATCCAATCTAAGCTATGAGGAGATCCAATTCCATTTCTTAGAAGTCTAACATTGATTTTGTGCAGACCCAATTTAAATGGACTCTTATAACTTGGCCTAACCATTTAAAAATTTGAACTCACTTGGATTTGGGCCTTTGGGTTAGCCCAAAACCTAAGTTAACCCCTAAAAACCTTTCTCCCTTACTCCATTCTGCATAAACACTTAGAGGGCAAGAGGAATTTCGAAGATCTAAAGAGGAGGCTAGGGTTCTTTGCATGTTTTCACCATTTCTCCCTTCTAGAGTCAAAATCAGCTAAGGTAACCTTCATGAAACTTAATCATCTCCTTTTTCTCTTCAATTTAGCTGATTTATTTTTCATTTGGAGTATTTTCACCATACACCCAAATCTAAAATATGTTGTTTAGTGTTTTCATGGTGGAATTTCGGAGGTTGAGACTAAATGTGTGGTTAGGTAAGTAACCTCTTCCTATTTTGATGCATTTACTGCTAGTTTGAGACCTCCATAGTTGATTTATAATATAAGCATTGATTTTGTGCAAATTTACCCAAAAATTGAGTAACATCTTTAAGTTTCTAGGCGAGTGAAGCTCAAGTCCGAATTTGGACTCCCTGGTGGCTAGTGAGTGTCCTCTAAGTAGTCATTGGTAATTTAATGCTTTGGGTATCTAGTTTGCTACTATAAATAATTATTAAAGTAGTAATTATCTAATGTTATGATTATAGGATGATTTTGGTGTTGCTGATAGTCTCCAAATTGTCTACAAAGTGAAGTAATCGGGGTTAATATTTATTCCTTACATATGTTCAATTTAATCTTATATCTTTTACACATATATGATTTTAAATACTAAATGAATGATTGGCTATTTGATATATTATGATTGGACCTTGTAGTCCATGGTAAAACTGTGGTATAGCTGCCACCAATGCATTATGCTTCGATCGGGCATCGAGTTTTGATCAAACTCCTGAATGCACTGAACGTAGGTTGTGCTCATTAGAGAGTTGGTACCGTGGACATACCTCTCCCAGTGTTAATGTCTTCAACATGTTATATATGATTGCCAGTATGGGACGGTGGTCACTGGTAGTTTAACTATTTCATTTGCTGGTACAATTGATGTTTTTGATACTTATCTGATTTAATGCATATATGTTAATTAATTTGATACATATGAATAGGATTTACCTCTAATTACTAATATTTGCATCTCACCCTATTTTATAGGTAAGGATAAAGAGAAGTAAATGGACAAATATCCATAAGCTGAGAACTTGTATGGAGAATGCTACACTTGGGTTAATCTAACTTAGGGTAGATGCTAATCTTGTTATTTTTTTTGTATAGCATCATCATGCAATCATATTACATAGTGTAAGTATTTTGGTGTTTTAGTAAATGATGATGTAACTAACAGGGAGCTAGACATTTTACCAATTTGGAATCTAATATATGTACTCTTTTATATCTGATATAGAACCTTGCTGATTCTGAGATATGACCTATTATTTGAGATTGTAATCATGTGTTGTTTTAAATGCTAATTTAGACTAGTAAGGTATGAAACTTCTATGGGAATTTACATTTGAATGATAATAGTAATGGCTTTTACATCATTTGATGTCAAGGTAAATGATTGACTGCAATATGGTAGATGAATGAGTAAAGAAAATCTCTAAGTTTTGAATTTGATTAGAATTGGTATGTTGAGTAATTTGGATAGTAAACTGCTAGTAGAACCTTATAAATTAAGGTAAAATAACCCTAGGATGTTACTAAAGGGAGGTCTGATATGTATGGGATAAAATTTAGGTCGTGGCTAAAAACTACTTAAGTCGTGGCTAAAAAAGCTAGGCATGCCGCGACACAAGATGCCTCATCGCAGTGCAACACAAGAAATTCACCCAGGGAGAATAACAGGGAGTTAGCCGTGGTGAGAATCACGAAAGTTGAATAATAGGTTCCTAAGGGCACCTGCGTCGCGGCGTGGAAGGCCTAAATCTCTACGCAAGCTTCGTCGTATTTTTTATTTTAAGTTCCAATAGCCACTTACGTCGCAATGGGGACATATTAAGTTATGGCACAAGTTTCCAAAATTGGTTTGTAGGTTCCAGTAAGTAACTTAGTTGCAATGGGAGGAGTTCAAGTTGTGGCAAAGTTTCCCCAAACTCTTATTTTGACCTAGAAACTTTGAATTTCACTATGTTAAGGTTATTTAATGACTTGGGAACATTATAAGAGGATTTTGTGAGTTGAAATCAGTAGTAACATGAATAAAAGATTCTTAATAAATAACTAGGATCACTTGTGGACTTAAATAATTATAACGGTTTGGTTAATAATCCCAAATAATATCAAGGTTTGAATTTCTCACTTTTCCTAATTTAATTAATTGTAAAGACATTAAGCCTTAATTTATGATTGTTAACCATATAATTAAGCCTAATCATGATAATTAAGAATTAGAGTTGTTACATCTGTCACCTTTTGTAATTGAGGAAAAGGTAAAATTATTGATATTGATAAAGTTGAGCTAAATGAAAATTGTTGTATAGATAATGTATGTCTAGTTGATGGTTTGAAACATAACTTATCTAATATTAATTAAATATGTGATAAGCTATAAAGTGATGTTTAAGTCTATACATTGCACTGTCTATAATGATAATAAGGCCCTATTTGTAGGTCAAAGATTTAAAAACATTTACATTTTTAGCTTAAGTAATTTGAGCTCAAATAGTGTGACGTGTCTTTCTTCCATTTGCAATGATCATTGGTTGTGGCACTGAAAGTTTAGCCATGTAAACATGCATACTATATCCAAACTATCTAAATTTGATCTTGTAACAGGTCTTCTCAAGCTAGATTTGGAAAAGGATCACTTATCTGATATATGCCAATTAGGAAAGTAAACACGGTCTTCTTTTAAACTAAAGGAATTTGTCTTTTCCTCCAAGCCCCTTCAATTATTGCACATGGATTTCTTTGGCCGACATAAACTCGTGGCTTTGGTAAGAAAAGCTATGCATTTGTTATCATTGATAACTATTCTAAATTCACTTGGGTTCTTTTTCTTGTTCATAATGATAAAGCTTTCAAGAATTTTGAGGTCTTTTGCAGAAACATTGAAAGAGAACAACAATATTTAATCTCTAGTATTAGAAGTGATCATGGTGAAACATTTGAAAGCAAATTATTTAACAATTTCTAAAATAAGTAGGGTTTTAATTATAATTTTTCTACACCAAGAACTCCATAATAAAATGGGATTGTTTAAAAGAGGAACTATACTTTACGAGATATGGCTAGAACCATACTTATTGACAATAATTTTTCTAAATACTAGAACCATAGTTATTGACAATAATCTTCCTAAATACTTTTAAGTTAAAATGATAAATACTACTTGCTATATCTTGAATCATTGTCTCATTATACTTATCCTTAAAAAAACTCCATATGAATTATAGAAAGGAAAAAAGCCCAATGTTAGATACTTTCATGCATTTAGTTGTAAATATTTTATTCACAATAATGAAAAAAATTTGATACAAGAAGTGATAAAGGCATATTCTTAAGATATTTAACATTTAACAAAATATATAGAGTGTACAAGAAGAGAACTACGAATGTAATAGAATCCATACATATATGGTATTTGATGAAACTAATCTTATCTTGAGAAAAATAATAAATGTATATGAGGACAAGAACATTTCAGGATCAAATCACTCAAGGAATCAACAACTAACTTCAAATGCAATTAAGGGAAGAAAAGAACTCAGTTTAGGAAATAGCTTAAGTCATCTCAAAATTAATGACAAGAGTTAAAGCAAACTCCATCCTCTAAACAGAAGTGAACTCCAAGTTTGGAGAGAAAAGCAGACTCTAAGTCAAAGCCAACTCTAAATTCCTAAGGAAAGCACCAGCAAGGATCAAGATCCTCTAATTAATAAGGAAGCTAAATCAACAACTAATATTCAAAGATCAAGTATGCAATAAGCTATACAAAGAGACATCAAACTGCCAAGAAAATGGAGACACTCTTCCACCTATATATTACAATACATTATTAGATATCCAAATGAGGGATTACACATTAGATCCTCATTTACAAACAGTAGCAATAACCTTGCACTCTTGTCCTAAATTAAGCCTAAATCAATTGAAGAAACACTAGATGATGATAATTGAATTATAACCATGCAAGAAAAACTATATTAATTTGAGAGAAATAAAGTATGAAAGCTAGTAAAGCATCTAGAAGGTGCCTTCATCATTGGAACCAAATGAGTTTTTTGGAACAAACTAAATGAGCAAGGTAATGTTATTAAAAACAAAGTTAGATTAGTGACCCAAGATTATACTTAATAAAAAAGCATAGACATTGATAAAACTTATACTCTAATTGTTAGAGTATAATTTATTAGAATATTAGTTATCTATACTTCTTTCATGAATTTTAAATTATATTCAATAAATGTTAAAAGTGTTTTTCTGAATGGTTTCATAAATGAAGAAATATATGTTGAACAACCCCCAGATTCGAGGATGAAAAGTTGCCTCGCCATGTTTTTAAGCTCTTTAAAGCTCTTAATGGTATGAAGCAAGCTCTTAGAGTTTGGTATGAAAGGTTGAGTACTTTTCTCTGAGAAAATGAGTTCTCAAGAGGAAAATTTAATATTACCTTATTCATCAAAAGAAATAAAAATGATTTTTTACTTATGCAAATTTATATAGATGATATGTTTTTTTACAGTAGCAATAAATCTTTATGTAAAAAATTTATTAAGTTAATGAAAGGTGAATTTGAGATAAGTATGATGAAGATAAGTATGATGAAAGAAATAAATTTTTTCTTGGACTCCAAATTAAGCAAACAAAAGAAGGAAATTTTATAAATCAAGCTAGATACACAAGGGTGCTGATAAACAAATATGGATTTCAAAACTCCAAACTTATGGAAACTCTAATATGTCCTACCTCCATTATAGATAAAGATGAGAATGGTAAGGATTTAAAACAAAGAAGGTATAAAGGTATGATTGGCTCTCTACTTTACTTGACTGCTAACAGGCTAAATATTATATTCAGTGCTTATAAGTATGCAAGATTTTAAGCTAATCTTAAAGAATCACATTTTACTACTCTTAAGCATATTTTTATATATTTAATGGAAATATAAAAATATGGGTTGTGGTACTCTAAAAATAATTCTTTTGATCTAGTTAGATATGTTGATGTTGACTTTGTAGAAGACAAATTAAATAGAAAAAGTATTAGTGGTAATTGCCAATTTCTTGGGAAGGTTTTAGCATCTTAATTCAGCAAAAAGACAAAGTTCTATGGCTCTCTCCACTACTAAAGCTGAATAAATGGCAGTTGAAAATTACTACACTCAACTTTTATGGTTGAAGTAGCAACTAAAAGATTATTTTCTGAGTTTTAGCCACATTCCCATATTTTGTGACAATACAAGTACTATATACCTAATAAAGAATTTAGTTCGTTATTCTTGAACAAAACACATTAAGATAAAATATAACTTTATTAAAGATCACGTTCAACTAGGAGATGTAGAGATAACATACATATAAATCAAAAATTAGCTTGCTAATTTATTTGCCAACCTTTACTTGAAAACAGGTTTGTTTTTCTCAATAAAGAACTTGGAATGATTGATAATATATGATGTTTTTTATGCATTCTTTTATATAGAGCTACGTGCCTCTTTCACGTTTTATTAGCTGCCCCCTCTTTATATTGCCTTAGTTGGTCTTTCCACTTATAAAATGTGCATTATGTATACTTTGATGAATAAATGCTTCTCTTTATTTTACTTGATAATAAATATGTTATGCATTAATACTGTTATGTGACATGTGTTTTTTAATTGATTGAACAGATAGTTAATTCTCTAAAATTAACCACCACATCTACTAAGGTGAATGTTAAATTTTTTTAACTAATTTTCAAAATGGTACATCTCAAGGATTCAAAATAATGACAGTTAGCTTTAATGATGGTTAGCATTAATGGCGATTAGCATTTCCCATGTTTTCATGGCAAGTTATTTAATCTAATTTTTTTTAAAAAATGAAGTGTCATTTCTCTAAATCAACCTCTTTCTCTTTCTTGAGAAGATTTTTGCCCTAACCGTAGAATCATTTATGGACAAACTAATTAATTGATTCATATTTCATATAAGAAGATATTAGAAATTGAAAAAGTTCATTCCAATAGAAAGTAATATCAACATCAAAGAAGAAGACAAAAAGCGACAAGAAATGTTAGAAAAGCTTAAATTAGAGAGGCTCACAAAGAAAAAGAAAGAAGAAATGAAGAAATCTTCAACAATTCAAAATGCTTAATCCAAGTGAAAGAGGAATACTGACAAAAACGAAAATTGGGCTGAAGAAGGAAGACAGAAACACCAAAGAAAACTGAATGGTATTAGCATTTGTAAAACCCTTTCAAGAAAATCTTCATTCATAACAAAAGGTAAAGACAAGGACAAGATTGGAGAAGAAAAACAAAGCAAGGAATCTACTAAGCACCTATTGCTAAAGTTTCGCACTTTAAGGCACTTGGAAAAGTATCTATTGGATTTTATACATAGACCTATTATTATTGGTAGATGCATTGATTTTAAGAAATCAACTCAATTGAACTGCCTAATTAAGATGGATTTTAAGTCCATGAAATGGCCTCCCTTGGTAACAGTGAATGAATAAGTCTATAATGACTTGGTTTGGAAGTTCTATACAAAGCTACATGTAACACCATACTTCTAGGACTCAATTCATGCAATTCCCATGCCTCATCTTATGTTTGTTCTATGGAAACAATCTAGTGGCATAGGGAGTTATGCATACGTGCCCATTTCGATCGTTTACTAAAAACGGGGCATTACACTACACATTATCATGGAAGGCAAAGCCCTAAGCTTACTGGTAAATGGAAAACTAGTCATTGCGGGTGCCAACACATTAAAGAAAATTTTTGGAATCTCCTTCATTGGAGATCTAGAATACTTCTTTGCTAGTTATTCTTGGCCTATTTAAATGGAAGCAACATTTGCTGATGCCTTTGAGTGTGTTACTAAAAGAAGAGATTTGATAACAAGGAAGAAAGTTAATGCTTAGGTTGTTTTATTTCCATATTGTGTGGCAGTACATATTATAGGAATCACCATGTTTCCTAGAATATGAACTTTTGATGTATTAACCCATAGAGATTTTTCTAGGTTTACAATCTCATGGCCCAACAAAGCATCAATATTTATCATTGGATGCTAAAATATATGGAGGAAACTAGTCGTAGCACTTCACAAGCTATAAGTTTACCTTATGGAATGGCTTTAAAGGATATGCCAACCGGATTGTTTCTGTGACCTATGATGCTGCAATCCTTAAATTTATGGAGTACACACTAATAGATAGTGACTGGATTAGAAACTGTGATGTGGATGAATATAAGGCTAATCCTGAAACTTTTTATGCCAAGTCAAGATATTTAAGATAGGCTCCTCCATTACTTGACCAAAAGAAATCCGTAAAAACTTCCTTTTCAAAATAGAAGAATATTACTAAAGAAGCTTCTACTATTATTTTGGAGGAACCTGCAATAAGCATCTATTTAAGGTTACTTTTTATTAAAACTAGTTAAGTAACGTTCTAACTTTTGATTTAACACTCCTCTTCTTGTGCAAAATGATAAAGCCCTTTCCACCTTTGGATGATGCACTAGAGCAACTTCAACTAACCTCTTCTATTTCTTAAGTTCTTTCTCCAAGACTTGTTATGCCTCCTCTATCTAGTACATGTTTATCTTACAAAATAAAATAGGTTAAGGTAACTCCAACATTCAACTCTAAAGAAAATGTACTTCTTCCTTTAGTCATTCCTCCTTCCTCTTTTCTGCCTACTATTTCTGGCTTCCTTCCTCCATTTTTATCACCATTACCAGCCTTTTTTATCTATCATGAATCTTCTCCTCCCACATCTTTACTAAAATCTCCCTTCTATCTACATACTCTAATTGAACCTCCTCTACTTACACCCTTTCTTCGTTTTAACTTTCCTTTTACATTTCCTTGTGATGATCACTAAGCCCTTCCTCTTTCACCTTCACCTTCTCCTCGTATTGTTGTTTATCCATCTTTTAATGATGAGATCCTTAAGCTTCTCTGCACCTTAAATACAAATGTGTAAGAATTTAGGAACGATTTTCATTGTCTAGCCACAAATGTTAGAATTATCTATGGCATGGTCAATAGTCATGGGGTTATAAGATAGCAACTTAACTTTGTCACTAAATAACTGCATGACTCCAAGTAAGCCTTTGAAAAGGGTAAGCAGGTGTTACTACAGCAACTTGAGGATGTTGATTCTTCCATTCTTCACCTCACTAATCAAATAAGGCAAGCTTTCTGTCATTTAAAAGAACAACTTAGAGATTCACCTTAATTTTTTAAAACCTTTTAAATGTTTTTAACCAGTGAGTGATAATAATTTTTTTTTCATAAATTAAGTGATTTGATTAATTTATGTTGAATTTATGCTTTGCATCATTATTTGCTTTTGCTACTTTCTTATTACGAGATTACTCTGTGCTTAATCTATACTTATCAAATTCTTTACCCTTTTGTTGTTAACAAAAAGAGAGAATAGTTTATGCAAAATTTTAAGAGTTATATGCTTATTTGTTATATGTTTTGTGTGATTAATTGTAACTTCACTGAATATTATCTATACTTTATATGTTTTTTACCTTTATACGTTGTACTCTTAAGCAAATTACTTTTCAAAGGGATCCAAATATTCAAGGAGAGCATATATAACTTTTACATAAACTTGATTTTGCATTGTTGAGATTTTTTTATCATAAAAAAGGGGAGATTATTGGCCTAAGGTTAAGTAGCCCTTTAAAATCTCACTTAGGCCATGATTTTAATGATAATAAAAGTCAAAATTATTTTCCATGTAAAAGCACATTATCTTTTAGACTATTTTAATAGTTGACCTGTTTATATCTGAGAGAAAAATACTAATGAACATAGACAAAACCAATCATTTGCTTTTAGACAAGCAATTTGAACATGGAATAAATGTATTATTCTTTTTACATCTCTCTTCTGTAACTATCAACTTGTAACATCAACTTTCTTCGTAAAGACACAAAACTTACCAAATATAAAAGTAAGTCCCCTTAAATGAATGATTTAAGGCCAAGTAAAATTAGGATGAAATTTTAAATAATAAAAACTGAGGATTTGAGGCTTAAGATACCCTAAAACCAAAGCCAGAAGAACTAAGAAAATTTGCCAAAATAAGTTGGAGCAATTTTGTAATTTCTGGAAAATTTAAGAGGGCTTTTTATATGAGAAATTTGAGCTTTTCAAAGTTCTTAAAGGCCCTAAAAATCATGCGAACTCCTAAAATAGTTGAAACCCCTTTGATAAGTGATTTCAGCCATTAGTTAATCAAAACTTTAACCGAATGATTCAGAATAGTTTCAAATCTAATTTGGATGAAACCAAAGGCAATTTATAAGTTAAAGGATCCAAATTTTATAATAGAAAAGACAAATTTCAAAAAGGAGTTGAAATGAGGCCAAATGAAAAAATTATGGTTTAAGGACTAAAATAAAAAGTAAAAAAGTTATATAAAGTGACCTTTTAGCTTCTTAAAGCACGTTTAGCTCTTTTCCTCCTCTCCTAACCAACATATATTTTGTCCAAAATAGAGAAGAGCTTAGCCAAGGAAGGGTGCACAAGAAGAAAGCCAAGAAATTGGGAAAAAGCTTGCAAAATGCAAGGAAAGGTATGAAATTTCATAGTTCTTCCTTCATTAAGTTTATTCTCCTCCTTCCCCTCTTTCTTTCTATGGTTTTCATAAATGATTTAAGATTATTTTGGGTCTAGTTCAGAGGGAAAAAGATAGAGTTTGAAGGAGAAAAGCATGCCAAGTGAAAGAACTCTTAAAACAAGGCAAAGTCCATTGTTCTTCTTGCAATTCTTCCTTGTCTCTCTTAGTTTGTGTTTTGTCCCACTTAGAGCCCAACTAAAGGAGACTAAAATCTGGTCCTAGCAAGGGAGAATCATAAGTTTTTGAGTGTGAGAAATAAGTATATGCAAAGAAATACAACTAAGATGCATTAGAAATTAAATTGGCACAACCTGGGGTTTTGAAATAAATAATGAAATTTGATTTTTCTTAGGGGTAATTATACTTATGTGAGACTTGGTATGAGTCCCTTAGACTTCTAGGAAGTTGTACATGTGCCATTCCTTTCAAGAAAAATTGGGGAAGTCCATAAGCTCCATACCATGCTTATGTCTCGGCCTAGACTCTCCCAAGCATTTAGGAAGTGTTTTAATTTCTTCTAAACCTAGAATGAGATTAGATATGATGGAAGAATATCAAAGGAAGTTTTGAAAAAAAATTTAGAAGCCATAAAATGTGAGATAAAAGTGTAGGCTCTATAATGTGACATTAAGAAGCAACTTATACCTAAGCTCCTAAAAATGAATATGTGATGACTCCAAGGAGTCTAAAGAGAGTCAAAGGACCTAAAATGAATGAGAAATAGGAGCCAAGATCATGAATTTCAAGAGTTGTTTCATTGTGTCTTATATGGAAACATTATAGAGACAAATGAGAAAGTAAGCATACATAGGAGTTGGATAAGGTTAAAGCTAATTCCAATGATCTAAGTATGTCTCATTTAATGTGTTTAAGCTAAGAGAACCTAGTGCCTCCAAGTTTCTAGTGTGTGGCCGAGAAGAAGGAGAAGAAATCTAAGAGAAAAGTATGGGTATTGGCTCCAAGGTAGCTCTCTAACCATTCTCTCATGCATTACTTAGATGTTTTCTTATCTTTGAGTGCTTGTATGTATGTTTAAATGATGAAATATGCTTTTAGCTATTGCTTACTTGCTATAGTACCATTATACATTATGAAATGACTTTATGAATGTATTTTGGCTTGAATAAGTATGGTGATGCCAAAAGTCTCTTAACAAAGGTAAAGATAAGTTAAAAGTCCTTAAGATTAAGTAAAACAAAGTTAAAAGTCTTAAAAAGAGTGAGGCTAAGTCAAAAGTCCCATAAAAATAGGTGAGGCTAAATCAATGCCCTTGAGAGCCTATGTATAATATGTATGAGTTTCTTGAATATGGAAAATAATTTATGTATGTTTATGACTAGCCTAAAAGACATGCATGCATTCTTTGAATTAGATTGCATCCATTATTTATGTTTGAAAGGGTAAAAAGCTATTAATATTCTTTGAATCTCACTCTTTCCCCTTCATATGCTTATTCATATCTAGGTGACCCAAGAGAACAAAGAAAAAGAGACCAACAACCTTGGGAAGCAAAACCCTGACAATGGAGTAGCTAAATAAGCATTTTGAAGACATATTGATGTCAAATGATGTAACCATGTATTGTATATGTAATGTAGACTATTGAACATATTCAAAAGTATGTAAACATGTTATATGTATGTACTTTGGAACCATATGGATGAGTATGAAGAGTTTTGCTACCCTTATACTTAGTTATAATTACGTATAAGTGAATTTATGATGCATGTGTATTTGGACTTTTTCGTAGCCTTTATATGCTATTTTTATCCATTGGGACATGCCCAAGTACTTGTCGTTAGACTAAGAGAGTAATTGGTTTCAATTTGACCTCATTGAGTACCTAAAGGTCCCATTTTTGCACCTTATACCCTAAATTGACCAAATGGACGAATTTTCCCATTAAATTTGTAGGTCTCATCTACAGCTTTTTGCTAAGTTAAGAACCACATTATTTGGAGCTTTAAAAAATAAATTATGAATTTCCAAAGTTAGAAAAAATTTTAAATTTGGTATGTGCACTATTCATATAGTTAGTTTTCTTTTCTATGTCATCTAAGAGCCAAATGATATCCAATGCTCATGAAATTTTATAGAAATAAACTAGGAATGATAAGCTTTTAGTAGCACTTAAGAGCACCTCATTTGGACTTATACTGAGGGAGATATGAATTTTTGAAGTTAGTAGTCAAGTACCAATAATGTAGATAGACCTCTAGTATTAGTCCATCAATTTTCATAAGTTAGATGTCATTCCTTGATCTAAATTATTCAAAGTAAACATTCACAGCTTTCCAGAATGATATAGTTTGCTAAATTTTAATTTTTCTAGAATTAGTTATGAATTTTTGAAATTTATATCAGAAACTTGTGACAGCAAACTTGGGCAGTTGGACTTTTGGTGCTATTCTATTGTCATGTGTGGCTTAGTTGATGTTTTTATAGTTTGGAATGATTTTTAACCTATGGTTGACATTCAAAGTTTTCTAAAAAGCTATCATTTGCTTGACTTCAATTTTTCTAGAATTAATTATGATTTTTCAAAATTTATGCCAATAACATGTCCTTAGAACCCGAGGTAAGCAAATTTGTTTTGAGAAAAATGGCTTCAAACCTGAGATTTGCATGATGAATTATGGTATTCCTAATGTGATTAAGTATATTATGAATAGAAAAAAAGGTTAGTAAACTCATATGGCCCATTTGACCAAGTTTGAGCTCACTTGGTTTAAGAGAAAATATGCAAACCTATGGCTTGATATGTATTGTAATGTGATTTTGTGGAATATGGCTTGTAGCAAATTTTTGAGCTTCCAATTACTTCATTTATAGTTGAACAAATGTGTTGAGAATGGTTATTACATTTGGCAAGTTTATATGATTTATTTGGCGATTAATGAATTATTTTAGCATTATGTGTCGATTATTTCTACTGCTAAAAGTGATAAATTAGTTAAAATGGCACTTTAATGCCACTTGTGATATACTTTGATGATATCTGGTTATGGTGTTACACTACTTTTATAAGAAAAAGTGAAAATGTTTATCTAACCCATGAAGTAAACATTTAATAGCATTTATGAAGATCAAACAAAATAGGTTGGTTTAGGAAGAACATTATGTAGCCAGTTGCCATTGAAAAGGAAGCTTATGAACGTTGAAAAGATGCTTCCTTTATTTTAGTCAAAAAGTGTTTACAATCTTCATTCTATCTCTAATAGCTATAAGTTGGAAAAGAGATATAAATGTGTTGAAGGCTTGAGTGCAAATCATCGAAAATTATTCAAGCATTTAAAGATCATTTATTTCTTAAAAATATTTTGAGTTTCTGATATATTAACTTTTGAGAAACAATAGGTGTTGATTATTAGCACTAGTTTTCAATAGGTGTTGACATTAAATAAATTAAGGTATTACCACATTTAGCTTCTTATACTTAAAATGCCAAAATAAAACCCAACTACCTTCTTTGATGGAATAGGTTGAAGCCTGGAGTATCTTTAAACTTTTGTCATTCAACCTTGATAGGGTCTAACTAATAACATACTTTGTAAACTTTGATTTTGTGTATAACTCCTGCAAGGCATTTTGTTGCTTGTTTTTCATCAATAATTTGTTTTTTGCATACCAAATATATTAATTGTTAAGGATGAGCATAATAAAAAAAAAATGTTTTCAAGTAACAAATCTTGATTAGCATCCTACCGAGTGCACTAATGGCTAACCGAAAAGCTAATGGATCTCAGTTGGATAAATTATGGCCAAATTCATATATCAGATCCAAAACGCAAGGATGTTGCAAAATTCACAAAGTAAGAATAAATGATTCAGTATCTCATTATGATAGAAAACACATTTTACACTTATATTGAGACAATGCTTTTACAAAACATCATTGCTTGGTATTGCCATATTCCTCAGCCTCTATATAAGTAATAACAACTTGTGAGTAACTTTCATTTTCCTAATAGCTCTTAATTATGTAAATATTGCTCTTCATATTTTATTTTCTTTTACATTTATATCATTGATTTTATATAAAATCAATAAATTTAAATAATAGCTGAGTTATTAGTATTTTGGTATCTTAAATTATTTATTTGATTTTTTAAATTTGTTTTGTGCCAAATTTATTTAGTTCATTAAGTACTTTTATTTAATATCATAGGCATCTTAAACCATCTACAACATTTATCAAGTTAATAAACACATAGATTAATACTATATCAAAGACATCAAACATATTTCCTCATAGAGGTGACGATTCATGATCCATGCAATGAGAACTAGAGTTTAACCAATTTAGCAAGTTATATTAAGGAATCAAATCGAAACAATTAATAAAAAAACTAAAATATTAATTTAAACAATAATATTTGCCTATAAAATGTTATTTCAAATGAGAGTACACAAACATAAATATTTGTTTATCTCATTACAAAATGGCGACACCAAGCAAAGGAAAAAAATGAATTTTAAATAGAAACACACATACACATATAAATATTTTTTTATTTCATTACAAAATGATGACCCTAAGTAGAAGAAAAAAAAAACAAAATTTAATAGAAACTAACCATCTCATGTATCAATTAGTTTTCGTTTTCAAATATTACTAAAATTCTAAAAATTATTTTATAAACATAGGCTACTCCCACCTCCCAAAAATATGAAAGTAGTTGTAACATAAGGTAATTTTTTTAAAATAATAAATTTTAAATTTTTTAAATAAAAAATGAAAATAAAAGAGAAAATTTTCATCTTGGTAAGAAGATGTGTGTTGGAGACAACATTGGAAAGCTTGAACAAGAGCAACAATGTGAGCCGGTGTAACCAACCAAGAAGATTAAGGAGCTGTTGTAAGGCTTAGGGGGACTAGTGACAAGATCAAGAGCTAAATTGATGAAAGAAGCCTTGAATGGAGTAATACATAAATTAATAGAGATGGAGGCCTTACACTTAGTTGAATTTGAAGCTAAAAAGAGTAGAGAAGGCGTCCACATGTTGTGCCTGACGAATGGACCAGATTCAAGTTAGAAGAAGATCTTGTGGTTGAGATTAGTTCACTTAAAAGTCATGTGACATCCATGTGTTGTTTTAAATGTCCTTTTGGATAATTATTTAGTTTATTTATTTACTTTTTATGCAGACTTGGATATTTTCTTTTTGTATTTTTATGCACTATTTAGGAGGGATTAATATTTAAATTATGAGTTCCCAAAATCCCCTTATATATGGCACTACTTTTTAGGACTTTATAGTAATTTTATTTAGCTAGAATTTCACTTTTCTTTTAAGACTATCTTGTACGCCACTTTGGAGAAGAAGATGAATGAATGAAATTTTTAGAATTCTTGTGAGTTGTTCTTGCTCTCTTCAGTGCTAAAAAGAATTAAAGATTCTTCAAGGGTGATTTACCTTGTGGCATCTCATGACTAGGATAAAAGAGATAGGTTCTCTTAGAGTCTAGTTCTCTCAAGACCAACAATCTTCTTCCTTTTTCCTTCTTTATGTTGTTTATATTTTCTGCCTTTTTGTAATTCTGATTTGTGTTTCTTTTGTGCACTTGTCTTGACAATTGCATGATTTGGTATTGAGTCAAATCTGAGAAGGCATCTTGACAGGTTCCAATAGACAACCTCTATCAATGTGCAACCACCAGTATATTGTAAAATGTAAACACTTGAGCTCTAAACTATAATTGTTGTGTTGAAGATAATGTTTAAGTTATTATCCAAACTTAAAACGAAGGTGGCAAGCATAAAAATTGAGATATCTTTTTTCTATATTGTTGTTGTTTATCATAAAAAAAAAAAAGATTTTTTAGGTCCTCGTTGACAAAAAAGAAAAATGTTAAGGGATCTTGGGGTCTTACTGACAACAACGAAATGCAAAAGGTCCAATGCTGATTCAGGTCAGTGTGGGCTTCATTGGCCTAACTTAAATGCCTAAAGAATGAAATTAAAAAGAAAAATGTGGCTCTCAATCCTTAAGATAAATGATTTGTTTATGAGTAAATTATAATTTTTTCTTAAATGTCTAATTTTTTAAGTTGATGTATAAATCTTTTAATTTAATCTTTGAATAACTTTTTAAAATTTTATGTTTGTCTCTTGCATCTATTAAAATTATTATGAATAACTTTTTAATTTAATTTTTAAATAAAATATAACTAAAAATTATTATTGGGCAGTTATATATTATAAGACCAATTTGAAAAATTAATCACCTTTAATAGCAATTTATTTTTTATTTATTAATCCTCCCTCCAATATACCTGTTTTAATGTCTAATCCGCGACTTAACTAGCCATCACCATCCCATCAACTACTTCAAATGAAATTGGATTATAAAATCATTTGTCACGCTACAACATTTTTAGTAATATATTATAGTAAAAAATTGTTATCTATCAAATTTTATGGTACTAGAAGTATTACAATAAAATGTTATATTTTTAGGGAATTTAGTAATATTTGCCAAGTTTCTCTTCTTTTTTGGGTCTTTTATAAATATTATGAAGAACTCAAGTTTTCATTTTATAGTCAGCTTTTGATGGTGTGCAGAGTTTCTCCATTTAAGGAGGGAACTACATGTCATGTCCACTGAATCTATGCCATTCAAAATGGTGCATTTCACTTATTATTTGAAAATTCATCCCTTAAACAATGCATTTTGCTGCAAATGCCCTGGATATAAGATGGTTAGCATTTCATGAATCAGAGGCTGCCTTTTTTAGACCTGTATCACCTTGTTTCATCAACATTCATGTAAAGGAGAAAATGGCATGAAATCTTGTATGCATTTAAGGAAGGAAAGGTGAAAGTTTGTTAACTTCTTGTTCATTTAGAAGGAAGCTCCATGTGTTGGTAGCTTTTGGTTCTTCTATGCAATGATTTTTCCTTGTGAAAGTTAGGTTTACCTTTAGAGGTAAGCTTCTTAAGGTATGGCGACAATAAACATGCTGATGCTTTTTTCTTAAGTTTAGAATTTGTGTATTTACTCTTATAATTTGTATTTAAGTTCATAATATAAAGTAAGCTTCTTGTTCATTAGGTTAGTTGTTTTTAATCTTAATAATGTAATATTTGTGTTTGTCTTTGTAGATTTTGTAGACAATATATTTTGGAGATTTGTCAATCTTTCTAAGTTGTAAATCTTGCAATTTGAATAAACATCTTAGTACATAAACTTTAGTAATTTGTGCATTTTGCTTGGTGAAACGTGTTTCCCTTTAGAAGGAAATTCATGTATTTTTAGGAGAATAGAACTAATTGTCGGTAGAACCATTTCTTCCATAACATTATATTAATGGCATGTGTTACTTATTAGTGCACTACGATTATGTTATTTTAAAAACGTTAGTGGTCATTACTTTGTTTATTTTGCAAGTACTAAATACTTTATATGGATCCTATAATACTCGGTTCCTCAATAAACAACTTGAAATTAATCAATTATAAAAGGAAGTCCCCTAAATAGTAAGAATTGAGGCCAAACAAAATTAAAGCAATGATCTAGACATCAAAGAATAGGAATACAATGCCAAAGGTATCCTGAAAATGAAGCCATAATAACTAAACAAAATTTGACAAACATGCAGTGACATTTTTGTAAATTTAGACACTTTTTTAAAAAAAAAACTCAAAGAAAGGATCTTTAAATAAAAAAATTAAGTTTTCTGGAGTTTTCAGAAGCCCTAAAAACCATAAGAATCCCTGCAACAGTTAAAATCCCTCCAATGAGCGATTTCAATTATCAGTTGATTGAATGGTTCGGAATGGTTTTAAATCCAATTTGGGTGAAACCAAAGGCATTTATAAGTTAGAGAACTTAAATTTTATGATGAAAAATATGATTCTCAAAAAGTAGTTGAAATGAGCTTAAATTGACAAAATTAAGAAGAAGGACTAACTTGCAAATTTGAAAAGTTGTAAAAGTGGACCTTTTGACTTCTTAAAACAAGTCCTCTTCTACTCCAACCCTTACCACTGACTTGCTTCTGGTCTAAACAAATTCTGAGAGAGTCTTGAGTGGCGCACCAAAGAAGGGAGTAAGGAGAAGAAGGTTCAAGGTAAAAAGTGTAAGATTTTCATGCTTTTTCATGTCTTCTCCTTCACTAATGTTCTTCCCCTCTTTCTCCTCTCTTTTCCTATGGTTTTGGTGATTATTTTGAAGATGTTTCATGGCTGGTTCAATAGGAAGAAGAGAGGAATTGAAAGAGAAGTTAGAAGTAAAGGAAGGCTACTTGAACAAGGCTTGAAATCAAGGTAAGACATCATGGTTTCTCATGCTTCTCCTTGCTTGTTCTCCTTGTATACTTTTCATCCAGCTTAAGGCCCATATAAGATGAAATAATTTATGGTCTTAAGAAGGTAAAAAGGAGGGTTTTGAAGCATAAGGAGTAAGAATATACAATAGGAAGTAAAAAAAAGCTTTGAAATGCAAGTTGTTCTACCAAGGGATTTTAATATGCCTGTTAAATTCAAAACTTTCTAAGGGTCGTATAGCTTATGTAAGGGTAGGAATGAGCTTTTAAGACATTTAGAAAGTTGCAAAAATGGCTAATTCCCTAAGACAACAAACAAAACCCCATGGCTCCAAGGTGTGTGTATGTTTCAGCCAAAGGAAAAGTAAGAAGACCTAGAGAGAGTTTTAATTTATTCTAAGGGTAAGCATAGCTTAGATATGAGCTAGAGACACTAAAGAAAGTATTAGTTTGAATTTAAAAACTATGGTTAATGAGATGAAAGTTTAGGCCCTTTTATGGACATAAAGAAGCAACCTAGTATTTGGCTTCTTAAATTGAACTTATGATGACTTTAATGAGTTAAAAATAGAGTCAAGAGACTAAGATTGCATAAGAAATTGGAGCCAAGATCATAAATTCTAAGGGTTGCTTCATTATACCCTTTTATAGAATCATATTGGTGGCATTAGACAAAGTAAGCATGCATAGGATTTATGTAAGACTAGAATTAGTTCCAATGATTGAATTGTGTCTTATTTGATGTGCCTAAACCAAGCAAATCAAGGTTCTTCTAAGTGCAAGTGTGTGGCCGAAAAGGGGAAGGAATGAATAAAGGAAAAATGTATGATTCTTGATATAGGTAGCTCTCTAGCTTTTCTTACATGCATTCTTTGAATGTTTCTTATCATTGGATGTGTGTGTGTATGTTTGAATTATGATATATGTTTCTAGCCATTGATTATATGTTATGGTACTATTATACTTCTTGAAATGTGTTTTTGAATGCAAAGTGACTTGAATTTATATGATTATGCCAAAAGTCTCTTGTAATGGGTGAGGATAAGCCAAAAGTCTTTAGGAAATAGTGAAACAAAGCTAAAAGCCTAAAAAGAGTGAGGCTAAGTCAAAGTTCTTTGAAAGTGGGTGAGACAAATCTAAAAGTCCTAAGGAAATTGGGTAAGGCTAGACTAACACCCTTGAGAGCCTATGTTTAACATGTATGAATTCACATAATGCGAAAATTGATTTATGTATTTTTATTAGTATGTTAAATGGCATGCATGCATTCATTGACATGTAAATGCATCCTTTATGTATGTTTGAAAGGGTAAAGAGTTATTGAAATTCTTTAAATTTCACTCTTCCCCATATATATCTAACATATCTAAGTGAGCCAAATGGACCAAGTAACAGAGGCCATGCATCTTGAAGAGCAAGACTTTGATAATGAAATAAAAAATTAAGCATTTTGATGTCAAATTTTGTAACCACATGATGTATATGAGATGTAACCACTTGAACATATTTTAATGTATGTAACTATGGTGTATGTATCAATTTTTAAGTTAAATGAATGACTATATGAGTTATTAACACATAGAGCCTTGATGTCCATGTATGTGAAAGCAACTAGGATGGTAGTTTTGAGATGCATGATGATTTAGACCATTTAAGATGCTCACATAGGCTATGTTTATGCTTTTGGATATGTTTAAATGGTTGTAGAATGAGTAAGAGACCATTTGGTACCAATTTGACCCTTTTATAATTCTAAAAATAACCAAAGTTTGACCTAAACCACAAATTGACCAAATGAATGATTTTGTGCATGAAATTTGGCACAAATATAGTTATCATATAGAACTTTTCACAAAACCAAAGAGCACTAATTTGGAGCTCTAGAAAATTTATTATGAATTTTTAAAATTGGCCAAATTATTTAGAATTGTCAAGGTTAGTGTTTATATAATCAGTTTGCATTCTTATGTCACTCGTAGGTCATATGAGGTCCAATACTGATAAAATTTTATAAGTATAAACTAGACATCTTTAGCTTTTTATAGCACTGAGAGCACCTCATTTGGATTTGTACAGAAAGAGATATGACTTTTTGAAATTAGAGTTTAGTTGTAGGACATTATATTGACCTGATACACTGTTCCATTGGTTTTCATAAGGCAAACCTGATTGTCTTGGTATGGAATTATTTAGTAATTAGTTAACATCCGGAGCTTTCCAGAAAATTATAGCATGCATAATTTTAATTTTTTTAGAATTAGTTATGATTTTTTAAAATTTATATAAAAAAATTAGCCCTGTAACCTAAGAGCAAAATTCTAATATGATGGATGATGTATAGACTAAATTTCGATAATTGTATGTAAATTATGATGTTTTGTATGTGATTAAGTATGTTATAGATTGAGCTAAACACTGAGTGTTTTAGCCTTCAATGTCGTGAAAAAAAATCAATGCTCAAGATGCGATTTCCATGTAAAGGTGTGAGATAAAGCCTTTGGGATATAATTGAAGGCTAGGAAGCTAAGGTATTACAGATCCTTCAATGGAGGTTAATTTTAAGCCCAAGCTCAACATGGAATTTGATGATGTAGAGACAGCATAGCCATTTTGGGTTAAATATAGTAGGAAAACTAGAGTAAAGATGGCTGCATATCATTATATAGATCTGTCTGTTGCAAATAAGGGATTATAAAAAAAGCTAAACGAGATTTTATGGTTGCTAAACCTTAAGTAAGGACATAAACTAAGTGCAAAGCAAGAAATGGGGTTAATATTTTTGAATGGGAAGTTTAAAGTGCATGACTTTGTTGAAGAATATAATCACCTGCTTCATCTTACGAAAACTACTCGCATGTTAGCTTCACAACATAAAATATCTGAAGTTCAAATTTAGGAGTTGAGTTGGTAGAGGATTTTGAGATCAGACAAAAAGCATCTTTTGACTCGATGCGTAGACACACGAAAAGCATAGCATAGCAAATCTAGGTTATACCTACCAAGATGCCAAAAGTTATATTCAGGTAAGAAGACAAAAAAGCATAATGTATAAGGAAGTTGGTGCTTTTTTGCATTATTTTTAAGAACAATTATTGAAAAATCCGTCATTTTATCATGCTTTTCAAATGGATGTAAGGGAACAAATTAACAATATCTTTTGAGTAGATGTAAAGATGATGATTAACTATGAATACTTTGATGATATGGTTTCCTTAGACACAAAACAGTGTACTAACAAGGAAAATAGACCACTTGCTTTATTTCATGGATTAAATCACTATAGAGGAATTGTTGTTTTTAGAATGACCTTGTTGTATAATGAAATAAAAGATTCATTTAAATGGCTCTTTGAAACTTTCTTAGCAGCTCACTAACATAAAAAGCCTTCTACCATTTTCATTAACCATGATCAAGTAATGGCAAAAGCATTGTGTGATGTAAAACCTGAAGTGTTGCATGAATTATGTATATGGCATTTGATGCAAAATGGCTTGAAGCATCTAGGCTACTTAATGAAAGAAGGCTCCCATTTCTTAAGGGACTTCAAATAATGCATGTACGAATATGCTAATGAAATATAATTTGAAGTAGCATAGAGTATATTGTTGTCAGAATATAATATCCATGATAACATATGGCTACAATGGGTTTATAGCATAAAAGAGAAATGGGCAACATGTTTCATGAAAAACTTCACCTTAGGCATGCAAAGCACATAGTTCAATGAAAGTTTGAATTCAGATGTGAAGAGTTTCATGAACTTAGACCTTGACATTATTAAATTCTTTAAGACCTTTAAATGGGTGGTGGATGGCAAACACTACAATGAATTGAAAGAGTTTGAGACACGACAAAAAATCCCAAGGTTGAAAATTGAGAATTCACTTATGTTGTAATAGCTTGCACAAATTTACACTCCTACTATCTTTGAGAAGTTTCAAAAGGAGTTTGATCTAGCTGCCACAACCTGTATAAAGCACAAGAATGAAAATGGGTGGGTGTATGAGTATGTTATCTCTATAGCAAAGAAAAAGGGAGATTACAAAATGTTATTTCATCTTGCCATCAATTTCATCTATTGTAGTTGCATGAAGTTCGAGTCTATTAGTATATTTTGTTGCCATGCATTAAAGGTTTTTGATCATGTAGATGTTAAAATTCTTCCAGATATATACATTTCTCACAAGGTGAACAAGAAAAGTTAGAAGTGGTATAGTTCATCATGTAAAGGAAAAGGAAATCATAAAAGATACAAGACTAGATAGCATGGAATGTTACAAACAACTTTGTCCCATGCTAATTAGAATAGTAATTGAAGCATCTAAATATCCAGAAGCCTTTTCATTGGTGCAATATGTGTAACACCCGATATGTTGTAACAACACAGAAATGGGCCGGTTTGAAAAGTAAGTCACCTGAGATGAGTGATTCAAGGCTAAATAAAATTTGGATAAAATGTTAAATAATAGAAAATGAGGATTTGAGCCTTGAGTTGCCCAGAAACTAGGGCCGAAGTAATTCAAAAAACTTGCCGAAAGGCCAGTGACATTTTTGTAAATAAGTGTAATTTTAGAAAAACACCTAGGAGGGCTTTTTAAATGGAAATTTTGAATTGTTCATGGTTCTTAGAGGCCCCAAAAACTATGGGAAGCCCCGGGACCGATAAAGCCCCTCCGATGTACTCTTTCCAACGTCAGTTGACCTAAACTTTGACCGATTCGTTTGGGAAGGTTTTAGCTCCAATTTGAGTGATTCCAAAGGAATTTTATTAAATTTGGGATCTAAATTTTATAATGGAAGAGACGGTTCTAAAAAAGGAGCTAAAACGAAGGAGAAACGAAAATGCTAAGAACGAAGGGCAAAATTGGCATTTAAGTGTTAAAGGAAGCTTCTTTCTTCTTCTTTATATGTCACGTTCTGCCTCCCCCTCTCTAAACCGACTTGCTTCTGCCCAATTGCAGAGGATAACTCCAGCTTCTTAGGTGCACAAGAGGAGGAATATTTTGGAGGAAGAAATTCAAGAAAAAGGTAAGAAACTTTAAGAAATTTCATATCATTCCTTCTTGAAACTTGCTCCTCTCCTCCCAAGCTTTCTTTCTATGGTTTTAATGGAGAGTTTGGTGCTGTTTTGGGGGCAGAACAGAGAGGGAAATTTCAAAAATTGAGGGAGTAAACCAACCAAGTGGAAGAACAAGCCAAATGAAGTAAGAAAATAAGGTAAAACTTTCATTCTTTGGTAGTTTCTTCCTCCCCGTTCCTCTTGCACGAATTTGGCCACCATGAGCCCACTTCTTAGGGGCTATTTTCTGTCCAATTTATGGAGGGATTAGAGGTTTTAGAGTGCAAGGATGAAGAATCTATCATTGGAAGCAAGTAAAAGCCATTGAATTTCAAGTTGAAAAAGTGTAGGGTGCTTGAACATAGTTTAAAATCTGGGTTGATTTAAGACTTCCCCATCATATGTGAGTATTTGTTTGAGTTTCTAAGACTCCTAAGGAGCCTCCCAAGTGCCCCATCCATCAAGGAAAAATCTCAAACTCCATAGGTCTTTATAGAGGCATAAATCGATCAAAATCCTTAGAGATAGTTAGGGGATGTTTCAAAGAGTTCCAAGCTTAATTTAGGACTTTATATGATAAAAGAAGATAGGAGAAACCCTTGAAAAAAATTTAGAAGCCTTAGGTTGGAAGATGAGGCAGTGGCTTCCATAATGTAACCTTATAAAGCAACATGGACCTAGGTGTGTGAAAGTAAGTGTGTGATGGCTTCAAGGACCTTAAATGAGGTCAAGAGGTCTAAATATGGCAAGAGAATGGAACCAAGAATTTTACTTGTGGTAGTTGCTTCATTAGGTCATTAATGGAACCATATTGTAACAAATAGAACAAAGTGTAGTCTTAAGAGTGAGTTGGGTGTTAGAACTTGTTCCAAGAGTATAATTTAGTGTTGTTTATTGTGAATAGAGCAAAGAAATCCAACCCCACCTCCTTGTGTTTGTGGAACCAAAAAGGAGAAGGAACAAGCAAAGTAAGACTTGAATTTACCCCAAGGTAGCTCTCCACATTTTCTTGTTGCATATATGTCATTGTGTGCTTGTGTGTATATTTGTATGTTTGAGACATGCCACATGATGCTATGTTGCTATTTTGGTATCAATATGCTTTCTTGAATGTCTTTGAATTGTGGAATTGGCTCACAAAGGTGAGGTAGTGCCAAAAGTCCCTTAATATAGGTGAGGTGATGCCAAAAGTCTCATGGCATGGATGAGACAAGGCCAAAAGTCCCTTGGATGGGTGAGGCTAAGTCAAAAGCCCCAAGAACCAAGAGTGAGGCAATCCAAAAGTCCTAGAAATAGGGTGAGGCCAAACCAAAAATCCCTAGAGCTCATTCTTATGCTTGACATAAGTTTGTGACACAAAAATGTGAAAGTGGAATGCTTTATGAATTGATTGATTGCACACTTGTGCCTTTGACATGTTGTATACCTTGAAAATATGCTTAGATAGGTGTATGAGCTATTGAGGTTCAATGAATCTCACCCCCTCCTTTCTCTCATCTCACATGATCTAGATGGAGTCCAAGATCTAAAAGATGAAGACCAAGGAGCTTAAATCTCCATCTCTTGGCACATTTTGCTAGTTTTAATGTATTAGAATGTCTTAGAATGTCAAAGAATATATGTATATGTTATTTTTGAGCCATGACACTTTGAACAAGTGTAAAATTATGTAAAGTCAGTGTGTGTATCAAGAATAGAGTTTAATGTATAGAATTGTGTATTTTGGCCACTTAAGAGTCCAATTATGCATGTATGTATGTGACACCTTAATCTATTACCACTACCTAGCCTCTCACCGGGCTCGGTTCCATATGATTTCCAAAGAATCGCTACTCTTTCGTGGCATTTTTATGCTATGAACCGGGGTTTCATATACTCATCTTTTATCCCGTGGGTCCTTTGAACCCATCTCAAGCATCCTCAACTCAAACTCCATATAGACGACTCATACATAGCATCAAACAAACCATAAGCCACGGGCATAGAGCCAAAAACCAGAAAAATTTCATTTTCTCACTTGGGCCCAAAAGTCATATTTTGGCTCTAACTTTGGAAAATCATAAGAAAATTTAGAAAAATGGGAATGCAGCAAACTTTAGCTTTCTAGAAAGCTGTAAGTGTTGAATTTACACTACAAAACATTCCCAATCAAAATCTTAGCATTTGGACCTTGTTTGACATCGAAAATGGGAAGGAGGTCCGGCTATCATTGTTTCTGGTGCAGCTTGCTGTCATGAACTTCGGAAATCCATAACTAAATCCACAAAAATCTAATCTGGGCACATTATATCAATTCGGAAAGCTACGGATGTCTACTAGAGGATAAAAATAAGTCCAGATCAGTTCAGTAGCTCCTACACCCTGAAAACTGATGGAACAGTGACGGGGGTCAGAAGAGCTCTCTGATGCTGACACAGAACTTCAGACGGTCCAATCTCTCTCTACAGACCTCCGATTTAAGTGATTCTAGTTCCTATAAGTCACTTTGGTTCTCTAGTTTATGTGTATAAAATTTCACCACATTTGGAATCCATTTGGTCTAAGAGTGCCACAGATTTCATTTTCTGGTTTAGATGAACAGTACATGACCAATCCATTAAATTTTTCCAAATTCAACAATTCCCCAAATATTCTCTAGACCTCCGAATATTACCCACTTTAGCTTCCCAAGAAGCTCTCTATAAACTCTAGAGGCACGCCAAATTTTATGGCAAGAGAAGCTCATCCGGTCATACTTTGACGGAGCTCTCAAAACTACCGGTTTTGGCACCCCAAAGGTCCAAAACGGGTCCAAATGGCCTCTCACACACTCTAGCCACTCATGGACAAGTTTAAAAGCATAAAAATAGTCTATCTAACAAGTCCATGTAGTCCAAATCAACATACATTCAATTCTCGTTATGCTACGGCCAAATATACACTAATGCATTCATTCCACAAAAGGGATAAAACCCTCATTTCCATTCATTTGGCTATAAACATAGTTCATACAATATCCTTTCATACATTTACACATGTTACAACCTTTACATCTAAAAAATAGTGGGCGCATATTCATTTGGCACCACTTTACATCAAAATTACATCAAAAAGATCAAAATAACACTACATTCTCCTATACATGCTCTTAGGCTCCTTGGTGTGTGCTCGGTTCTCCTTGAGCTCCACCTAGCATATTAAGTTGAGAGGGGAAGGGGTGAGATTTAGGGAATCTCAGTAGCTCATGCACTCATTCCAGCAAGCAATCAAGGCATATAACAAGTCAAAGCATGTGAATAAGCATTTAGCTATTCTCAATCATCCAACACATAATGTACATGCTATGGAATTCACAATAATGCTAAAAATGGGCTCCAGGGACTTTTGGTCTAGCCTCACCCGAGTTTAGGGACTTTTGGATGGCCTCACCCGAGTTTAAGGACTTTTGACTTGGCCTCACTCATTTGAGACTTTTGGCCTTGTCTCACCTATCTCAAGGGACTTTCGGCTTCACCTCACCCATCTCATGGGACTTTCGGCACTATCGCACCCGAGCAAGTCTCACAATTCAACATACAAGCATATTGGCATTCAATGCATCAAAGCACTAGCATATGGCATATTCCACACAATAAGCATATACATAATCACACAATGACTATCATAACCAAGAATGCAACAAGAAAGAGTGGGAAAAGAGAGCTACCTTTGGAGCCAAAGCCAACACTAGCTTTTCTTTTCAATTTCTCCTCTCCCTCCTTAGGTTCACAATCACACCTTGATGAAGGTGTTTCTCTTGAGCTTAGACACACAAAAGCATGCAATTACTCTCTTATAACTTAATCCTTCAGATCAAACTCTCCCAACATACAGAACCTAGAGTTCTCTCTCTCTCTCTAGAATGCCATCAACCCTTTCTCTCTATCAAGCTCCCATGGTAGTGGAAAACAACATTTTCAAAGAAAACACAAAGATTCAAAGGTGTTTTCCACTTTCTCTCTTCTGACCCATGCCCAAAATCCATCCATTTTTACAAATAAAACCGCAGAAAGAGAGGGCAAAGGGAGGGGATCAGAGTTCTAAAGAGAAATGGGGGGAAATTTCCTTACTTTTCCCTTGCTCTTCCTCCTTCTCTTGATCTCTCTCACTCTCCACGCCTTTTTTCTCTCCTTAGGTCGAAGTCTAGGGTAGATATGAGAGAAGAAATGAGTTTGGGCGTTTAATGAAGTCTAAATCTCGCTATTTACTCTCTTCCGGACCGGCTCTCGCTACGGCGAAAACTAACCTTCGCTATAGCGAGCTCGTGTAATCTGGCTTCGCTATGGCGAGGTGTAACCTTCGCTACGACGAGCTCGTGTCAGTTCCCTTCGCTATGGCGAGATTCGACCTTCGCTATGGCGAACTCGCGTCAGTTCCAGACTTCACTCTCGCTATGGCGCACGCTACAGCGGGCAACTCTCTGGTTTTTGTATGGGCTGCTGCCAGCACTCGCTATAGCTAGAATCGCCTTCGCTATTGCGAACAAGCACTCTCGCTGTAGCGAGACCATTTCTCGCTATTGCGAGAGGACTTGGTAGAAATTCTGGATTCCGAAAATTTTCAGCTTTCACTTTCTTTCTTTTCCCTTTTCTTTTCTTTTTCCTGGTTATTACAATGTATATGGAAGTGGCATGGTGAAATTGAGTTGTATGAGGATTCAAACCTTATGAGGGACTTATTTGTGCTATATTTATGCTTTCTAAGTTGCTCAAATGTGTGTGGAACAATGAATGACCCATTTGAACCAAATTTGCCCCTTTATTGGAACCAAATTGCCATAATCTTGAGCTATGGCAAAGTCTGACCAAATGACCTCTTCTTGACTTGAAATTTTTCATGCACTTAGATCTTGCCTAGATCTTTTTGGCAAGCTAAAGATCAAGTCATTTAGAGGTCTGTGGAATTTTCTATGATTTTTCAAAGTTGGCATCAGAAGTTCGGATTTGCACTAGTACTGTTCATTTGGTCAGTTGTAAAATTTTGTCATCCGAAGGGCAAACGTGGTCCAATGGCTACAAAATTTTTTAAGTAAATACTAGGCATTTAGAGTGACTTGTAGCAATTAGAAACACCTCATTTTGAGGTCTGAGCTAAGAGATATGAATTTTTGAATTTCTAGAACAGTAACAGTAGCACAGCACGATCTGAGTCACTGTTCCATTGAATTTCAATGGTTAACATGCTTTCTATGGTCTAAACCTATTTTTACCATAAATTTAACATTCATAGCTTTCTAAATTGTATAATTTGCATGGATTGGATTTTTGTGGAATTAATTGGACATTTTCAAAGTTTATAGCAGACACTTGTATTAGTACCAGTAGCTGTCCAAACCTTTGCCCCTTTTCACATGTCAAAAGCTTCCTGTTTATGTTTCATAACATGGACACATTTTTTTCATAAAGTAGACATGTTTAGCTTTCTAGAATGGCCAAGAATGCATGATTTTGATTTTTGTGGATTTAGTGATAAATTTCTGAAGTTGTGGCAGAAAAACTGAAATTCTGGCCGAAAATAATAGAGTGAATTTGATGTTCTCTTTTGACTTCCACGAGTTGTGGGCCAATTTTGGTGATGTAAATGAGTTGTATGTATGTAATTAAATATGAGAATGTGATGTATGAACTCATATAGTTCTTGTGACACCGAATGGAACTTTCATACGCGACGCAACGCGAAATAAGGCATTATTTTAATGCCATTTTTTCATTCCCTTTTGTGCAATTCATCATGTGAGACTTAGAAATGATAAGAAGCAAGCTAGAAATATATGATGTTACAACATGTCATGACATAGTTGGGCAAGAAAGTAACAAAACTTTAGTTGATGCAAAAACGTCTAAATGACAAGGATGGTGATATCACATTACCTCCGAGTGAGTGTGCAGCATATATAAGGGGTTTCAACGAGTGAATCATGTTGAAGACTAGGAAACACATAACAAGTTGTATTGAGAAGTAAGGTTAAAAGCTAAGAAAAGATCCAAGTAAACACAATTTGTGTAACGCCCAGTATGTTGTAAAAACACATAAACGGGCTAGTTTAAAAAGCAAGTCCCCTGAAATGAGTGATTTAAGACCAAATAAAATTTAGATAAAATATTAAATAATAAAAAATGAGGATTTGAGCCTTGAGTTACCTAGAAACTAGGGCCAGAGTAATTTAAAAAATTTACCGAAAGGCCAGTAGCATTTTCGTAAATAAGTATAATTTTGGAAAAACACTAAGGAGAGTTTTTTAAATGGAAATTTTGAGTTGCCCAGGGTTCTCAGAGGCCCCAAAAATCATGGGAAGCCTCGGGACCGGTAAAGCCCCTCCGATGTACTCTTTCCGACGTCGGTTGACTTAAATTTTGATCAGTTCATTCGGGAAGGTTTTAACTCCAATTTGAGTGATTTCAAAGGCATTTTATTAAATTGGGAATCTAAATGTTATGATGGAAAAGACAGTTCTCAAAAAGGAGTTAAAACGAAGCCAAACTGGAAATGCCATTTCGAAGGGTGAAATTGGAAATAATTTTAAAAAGGAAGCTTCTTTCTTCTTCTTTAAAGTTCACGTTCACTCTCTCTCACTTTAGACCGACTTTCTTCTGCCCAGAACAGATAGGAGAACCAGAAATTTTAGGCGCACAAGGGAGAAGGCAAAAGAAGGAGAAAAGGCCAAGAAAAAGGTATGAAATCCATGGATTTTCTTAGTTCTTCCTTAAGCAAAGTTGTTCTCCTCCTTCCCTCTTTTCCTCCTATGTTTTTATTGATATATTTGGTGCTGTTTTAGGGGCAGAACAAAGAGAAAAAATTCGTGTTTGGAGTGAGGCAACCAAGGAAAGTGAAAAGCAACCAAGAAAGAGCAAGAAAACAAGGTAAAACTTCCATAGCTTCTTCCTCCCCCTTCATCTTGCACGATTTGGCCACCATGAGCCCAATTCTTAAGGGCTATTTTCTATCCAAATCAAGGGGGAATTAGAGGTTTTGGAGTGCAAGGATTAAGAATTTATCATTGGAAGTAAATAAAAGCCATTGAATCTCAAGTTGAAAAAGTGTAGGGTGCTTGAGCATAGTTTAAAATCTGGGTTGATTCAAGACTTTCCCATCATATGTGAGTGTTTGTTTAAGTTTTTAAGACTCCTAAGGAGCCTCCCAAGTGCCCCATCCATTAAGGAAAAATCCTAAACTCCATGAGTCTTTAATGGAAGCATAAATCGGTTAAGACCCTTAGAGATAGCTAGAGGATGTTTTAAATAGTATCAAACTTGATTTGGGACTTTATATGATAAAAGAAGATAGGAGAAACCCTTGGAAAAAATTTAGAAGCCTTAGGTTGGGAGATGAGGCAATGGCTTCCATAATATAACCTTATGAAGCAACATGGACCTAGGTTTATGAAAATGAGTGTGTGATGGCTTCAAGGACCTTAAATGAGGTCAAGAGGTCTAAATATGACAAGATAATGGAATCAAAAATTTTACTTGTGGTAGTTGCTTCATTAATTCATTAATGGAAGGATTCATGAGCTGAAATTATTTTTAGCATGGGGTAGACATCCAGAGCTTTCTGTAATGGTAAATTTTGTTGGGTTTCGATTTTTGTGAATTTAGTTATGAATTTTTGAAGTTGTGACAGAAAAACTAAAATTCTGGCCGAAAATAATAGAGTGAATTTGATGCTCCCTTTTGAATTCCACGAGTTGTGGGCCAACTTTGGTGATGTAAATGAGTTGTATGTATATAATTAAATATGAGAATGTGATGTATGAATTCATATAGTCCTCGTGACACCGAATGGAACTTTCATACGCGACGCAACACGAAATAAGGCATTATTTTAATGCCATTTTTCCATTCTCTTTTGTGCAATTCATCATGTGAGACTTAAAAATGATAAGAAGCAAGTTAGAAATATATGGTGTTACAATTTGCAAGTTCAATAATCAACAGTAAATAATAATATGCTAACCAATATAAGAATAGTTATTTATGCATAATATTTGTATAATATCAAGTTGTTAATGTTTAAAGCTATTAATATAAGAATTGCTATTTATGCATAATATTTGTAAGTGAATGAAGAACACAGTCAGATGGAGTATGCTGGTGTATTCTCTTTAACACTATTAGCACCTGTATCACAACCTCAAACTCATGAGGGTGAATTTACTTTTACAAAAATGATGATGGTATGGGCTCTCAATTAGTGTTATTAGGGTAATTAATGTTTATAGTTAATAAAGGTGCCTTATGATTATCCTTTGCCATTGCTTGAAACAAATGAGTGTAATGAAAATTCCTTATCTTCCACCAAGTAACATATGTGATACAGTACTAGTGTATATCTTGTCAATGATGCAAATGTATTTTGTATGTTGTATTCTCAACCTTTATACATACTAGTTTTGCATATTTTGATTCATTTTATATAAGCTAATTCGTTTTATATATGCGCACATAGTATATTAAAATAGATCAACTCAGAAAGATTAACAAATAAAGGAAATCATTTTATTCAACTATTGGCATTTTGTACAATACTATCTTCTTTACATTCAACTATTGACTACAATTACAGTGACCATTTACCTTGTATACAATCCTTAATCAATAATTACATAATATTGCTTGTCAACTTTGGAAAGCTTCTTGGTAGCCTATTTGAATTAAATCAAGAATCTTTAATATGGCTTCTCAATTCTGCATATCAACCATGTCATTAGATAACCTATTCTTGCTGCTTAAGTTCATTATAGTGCATCTTTTTAAAGATATTGGCAAAAAGCCTATTAAACCATGCATAACAAAGAATTGAACCTGCACATGAATAAATGTAGTTTGTATAATCACCTAAAATTGGTGAATTTAATTGCTAAACAAAAGTTTGAAATGTAGTAGTGAGTAAGGTAAATCAAAAAGTATACTTGAAGGACAATGATAGTCAAAGTAACAATACAACATAATTTGGAAAGTAACGTATCAAATTTCAAATAGCTAAAAAATTTTCTCCTAACAAAGTCAAAAGAAATTAGCAATACTTTGTTGCTCAATTTCCATAAAAGAATAAAAGCTATTGGGTATTTAGCAAACAAAAAGACAGATTCCATTAAAAGGGAAAAAAGCACATAGATTATAACAATGCCAAGGCTAAAAAGAAAAATTAATATCATATCCAATATGGCATTGAGTAACATGCCAGCACCTGACATCCAAAAACAAGAATTTGTCATTTATTATACATCTAGCAAATTTGTCATTTATTAGGATGGGAACAATCATAAAGTTTATCAGTGTTTTTAATTAATTAGATCTTGTGAAATGCTATTTTTATTTAAGATTTTTATTTTTCTACTAAAAATGTGCAAGGAGAACACTAGCTGCTATATCTATAATTAATTTATTAGTCATCTGATAATACTTTATTGAACATTTGTTGAATTCCAAATGCCAATTAAAAAGAGTTTGTGCAAATAGTGGCTTTAATTACTCCTTATGACCTCAAACCAACAAAAGACAACAAACTATTAAAATAAAGAATCGTTCATATTATGGATGCACCATATTATAATTGATGGGTTCCAATGTTTCCAAAATGACAATCAATACATGCAGTATTTAAAAGTTGATAAGCATTGTGATAAAAGGTTTTGATAAGTATTTCTAGATGCTAGCTCACTAGAACTTGCATTAGTATCTATGATATATACACAGGACATAACATGTTTCTCTAGGTATATGTACTAAAAATAATGAAGTTGGAGGTCAAGAGTTCATTTTACAAATTTAGCGCAACAATTTGGACATGGTCAAGGGTTAATTCAGGACCAAACTCCAAAGATTCATTCATGTGAGAAAAAACAAGATAAAAAACATTTATTATTACAATAATTTGGACAAATCACAGTTTATATACAGCATATCAAAATCAAAAAATCTATATGCAGCATATTACAATCAATTCAAAGAAACTTCCTTCACAATGACTAGTCCTGAGTTAGCTAGATGGGTGGCGGTTTGTGTGTATTCACAAAATCTATATGCAGTATATCAGAAATCCAAATTCAATCCCATGGTAAATTAAAATATATCAATCTTTGAAAAAAAAAAGATCTACAAAAGAGAAATTCCAAATCCCAAATCTGCTATCCACAACTCTTTGTGGTGTTCAATTGACAACATTTTGATTCTTAGAGTTGCTTCATAATGGTATGCAACTTTAAGAGAAATTCCAAGTCCTAAATCTAAGATCCACTTCAGAAATTCCTTCCGTTCATGAAATCCTTTCCAAATCGAAGAAATCCAAGGTAAAAGAACTCAAACTCCATTCGATTTCAAAGGTGCTTTGTAATGGTATGCAAGTATCGATGAAGATTCATATAAATGCTTTCAAACTTGAGTGATTTCCTCCACCATAAAGATTCACATAGATGTCCCAAATCATCTGTTCATTCATCAACCATAGGTTCTGAGTTTAGAAGGAAGGGCAAATACACGTAGTGACTATGATATCTTTCTGGAAGAAAATTTTAAAAATGTACCAAAATGCAGTGTTCTGTTACATGTCTTATGGAAAAAGATCATCTCTCATGACTCTCTCTCTCCATTACCTCTTCAATAAAATCTAGATCATTTAAATCCTAATCTGGACGGTCCAATTTTTTTTTTTTACTTTTTTTAAGCTTAAACAATATTTTTTAAAAAACTCAGTTAAAAAATTGATTTTATTTTGTATCACATTCTCTTTCAAAAAATTATTTTTTTGAAAATAAAAAAAAAATTAGATCTGGACCGTCCAAATTAATTTGAACGGTCCAAATTTGACACTGTAGAGAACAATGGAGAGAGCATGGGAGAAGATCTGAATCCGGTGTCTTATGCATTGCCCATTGATTAAACTGACAGCCCTAATCAATTGGAAATGATGCACAATTCCTCCTTAAATGGAGAGAAGCTACATGCCCTTTTAATGGGCTATCGAGTTTATCTTTTCTAGGTAAACAGTCAACGCAAGCTTTTTGAGGGATGTAATAGATTTACCAGGTTTTGCATTCAAACTGGAGTGGCATAAGTGTGACGTTAGCCATTGTTGTAATTATACTAATTAATAATGATAATAATAATAATAATAATAATAATAATAATAATAATAATAATAATAATAATAATAATAATAAATGAAAAAAAATACATATAAAAAAATAAAAATATGGTGCCCTTCTCCTTTACAGTGATTTTGAACCTTTGCTCCAATCATTGTTGTTTGAATACTAAATGAGTTATATATGTCAAGCAATTTGATGGAATGTTGAACTATGGACTTTATAATATATAAAAAGATTATTATTTTAGATTAAAACTTTTTATAAACTTATACAAATTAAATTAGCAATCGGCTTCTTAGTGTGGTTGTTGGACTATATATGCATTCAAGTTTATGCACAGTTGATAAATTTTTATATTAATATTCTTGCTTTATTATATATATATATATATAGTAAATCTATATAGCAAAGATATATGTTTTGAAAATTTTAGTTCAATAGTTCTAAGAAATTTGAAAATTTTTTTTTCTCTAATGGGTGAGATGCATCATAGATAGATGAACTAAAAGCCCATTTGATTCGCAAAATTATAAGTGATGTAATATGAAAGGAAATACAAAAGTGAAAGATATTGTGTTCAATATTATTGGCATGTTATAAAATCAAATGGAATATGTTGTCATAAACATGTTTGATTGTATAAAAATAGTATAAGAATGGAAATATTGAAGGATGAATTGACAAAAATGCCCCTATTCTTCGTACATCTCAATCTCCAAATTTTCGCTCTCAACCCCTCAGATAGACTCTCACCTTCTTCTCTTTCTTTGCCTACCATGTAGCAATTGCAGAGTACTAACCCAAAATGGTGAAAAGATCCACAAAGAAAGACACAGCAAAATCAAAGTCATACATGCTTCTTCCATCGCCAACCCATTCCTTCTCATCATTGCCTTCCTTCGATTTTGAGTTCACCATCTCTATCTCTCCCTGCAAATCCTTCGTCGTTCTCTACCCTATCGACCCACTCTTTCTCACCATCATCTTCCTGTTTCATTACAACTATTGAATCCCAAAGCAATAACAATGACGATGACGAAGAATATGAAATCAAATTGTTCGTGGTTGAAATCAAATTTTTCATTCATTTAGGTGCTTGTAGAAAATATAAGTGTAGATTTGAACCAATATGAGATTTAAAAATTTGAATATAATCAAACTTCTATTTTTTTTTTGTTTAAAATTTGTAAAAGTCTAGGATGATAATCTGGACCAATATTTTAAATTCACCACAAATCTAAAGCAAAACAATGCTGAGCCAGATCAGGAGCTTTGACGGCACCAAAAAAATCGGGAGCTTTGATGGCATAGGGGCATAACAGACTGTTCACCATTTTGGCTTTGCAATGTTAATTCCACCATGCGTGACAATACAGATATTGTAGGCCATTCTTTACTCACGTCCTCCTCCCGACTTTGGCAACCAAACACTCTTGCAAAGCATTCCCTGTCTCTCATTGTTTCTACCTTCGAACCAAATGGGTCCCAAGTATGCCATTTGATGTTTTTGCTACAAACTTTAATTATTAAAAACATATATAATAGAGAATTATTATTTAAATAGTATAATTTAACAAGTCACATATCAATTCATAAGGTTAAATTTGTTTTCATAATTATAATTTTGAAGCTGGTATTTTCTACTTGAGGTTTTATTTTTTTATTTTAATAATTCTAAACTTTAATTTGTCAAGTAAAATATTTCACTTCAAAAAAAATTAAACTAAATTACGCTAACTTTTTCCGTAAATCAAATTAATTTTAAGATTTTTTCTAGTAAGTTTTCATTTCTTTTTCAAGACTATCTTGTCTTTATGGAAAAACACAATAATTGCACATGCCACTAGGATGGACGCCAAGTCGCCAGGTAGCCACATAACACAGCCCCTCCATTTTGAATGCAGAACAGGGTGAACCTGTTGCATCCCTCAAAAGAGAAATTATTATGTTTGTCACATTATTTACATTCTTCTTAATGAAAAAGTATAAATAAAATAAAATAAAATTTATTTAATAAAGAATAATATAAAATTATATAATTGATTCTTACATTTAACTTTTTTACTATACTATTATTACATAAATAGAATAACATATAAAATTTATATTTCATTACTTTTATAACATCAATATAAAGTAATGGCTATTACATAATTTTATTTTATTTTATTAATCAGTGTATAAATATCATACTGCAGCGGAATATACGTTTGTAACGTCAAAAAGCCTTGACTGAAAATGCATGTCGCCAAATTGTCGCCGAATTGCATCAAAAACTGACAGCCGAATGGGAGTTCTTCATAATCTTTGAAGGAAAACGAGGAACTGTGTTACTGACTCATCGGGTTTGCCAAAAACATATGACACCTTATTAAAAGAAATTTTTTTAAATGCACTTAACACTTAAAATAATCAAAAGCTAAAAATAAATTTGTATAAGTAGGATTTATGCATAATTCAGATAAGATTCATGTAAAGAATAAATTTTAATTATTGAATATATAAATAATATAATATATTAAGTGTATGTAAAAATTATTTTTATTAAAATACTCTTGACATGATAAGATTTGACAAATAATAAGTTTTTAAGTGTATTTGGAGTATGATGTATTTAAAAAAATTAAAAATTAAAAATAAATTTATATAAATAAAATTCATACATAATTCAAATAAGATTAATGTATATAATAAATTTTAATTATTAAATATATAAATAACGTAATACATAAGAATTGTTCTTATTAAAATACTCTTGACACGATAAGATTTGACTAATAATAATTTTTTACATATTATGACTCAGAAGGTGGTCACGCTACTCTAAGCAACCAAACCTTCAACAATCAGCAGACTCGTCTACAGATACTCATTCAAAGCAGTGTCTGGTGTAGTGACGAGTAATTTATCTGGGTCCTCGGAAGATATTACTCCGCAAATATGACTTTCAGGCAATGGCTTTGATTCTCACTTTTCAATGATCGAATTTTTACTTATTCTGGTCAAAAATTTTTTTCTGTATGAATTTCCCTTCTTTGAGCAATTACTACGCTCCCAAAAATTCTTGTCCCTTTGCTATACATCAACTTTCGCACGTCGACTTCAATTTAATAGTAGCGTATTCGGATAACAAACGATTTTGTCACCTAATTTTCCGGCGGTCTGAAATTACAAGAAAAAAGGTCTTCTGCTATTACTTTTTGTTTCGGCTCAATCCCGTTGCTCTCCATGGCTGTGAAATCTTTTCTTGCACCTGGGTCTACAAATTCTCAAGTTGGCTGGCATAATTTATGGACTACACATTCTGGAATTGCATTGAATTTGGGGAACAAGCGGAAAAGGGATCGCAATTGGGGGAATAAGGTGATGGTGCGGATGGTTGATCAGACAAGTCATGATGTGTCCAAGGGATTGCAGAAGGATTTGAGCTCTCTTCCAAGTGGGTTTTCTTGTCTGTTGTTATTTTCTTCTGTTGTGATACTTTTTAGTATCCATTGTACCCAATAAAAGAAGTTAATGAGCATAGATACTACGCATTGGACTTATATCAGTGCTGCTTGCTAGTCCATGTTTGTATATATCTGAGCTAATGCTCGACCTACCATTGTCCGAACTTGGAATGGTTTTGAAGTAGACAAATTTATCTTAAATGGTTATTTGAGGGGGACTGAGATTGCTGTCCGACAACACAAAGAGAGAGAGGGGAAACAGAAAAATCAGCTGCCTAGATATGTACTGATTATTGAACTTGAAGTGATTGAAGTTTATGGACATTCTTCTCCATCATGGAAAGGAACCACTGACCCTTTCTCACGGAGTACAGTTAAAAAAAAAAAAAGGTAAGGAGTTGTGTATTTTATGCATGCGAAAGCATGATATGAAAGTAGGAATTTAATTAACACCGCTCGGCGAAAGAGTAAATAATAATTTTCTTTTCCTTCTGTTCCTTGTAGTGTTTGTCCTAAGTGCCAAAGTAGGCTGATGAGTTGCAGGAAGATGATGTCGCAATGGGATGTGGGGAGTAGGGACAGACCACCATCGTTGTCGATGATAGATTTGAAGAGCTTTTTCTTCCCATGAGAATGAGAAATTCATGAGGATGGAACTTTTCGTTTTCGCTAATATAATTAGGGAACTTGTTGATTGAATATTACTTCTAAATATTATCAAATATAGAATAAGAATAACATCTGCCAAATTAAATCAGTACCTGACATACCTGTACTCTTGCCAGATTCTGTCTTCAAGAAACAATTTTCCTGTTTCTCATTATGATCATTTCCTTGAATTCTGGGAGACATTTTTCAAAATTTTCTGGGCATCCTGAAAAAAAATTCATTAACTCATTTTGTTAGCAGTCCTATACTGCTTCTTTGACATCTTATTAAATTATCAATTTTTGGTACGTGTTTCATTTATGTATTCTGTCATGAGTTTTAATTTCAGATTTCATACTTTGCCACTTCTGTTTTCAACACTTATTGCAGAACCATTGTCTGTATCTGATGTTTTGGCTGCTGCTGATGATGGTGCAAAAGTTCGTATATCATTCAAGGTATGATGTTTGTGATGATTGCTATTGTATTTGTTCTGCTGCTTGTAATTCCTTATTGCTTGGATTACTGAACTAGGGGGTCCCAGGTTCATACAGTGAGGATGCAGCACTCAAAGCCTACCCTAATTGTGAAACAGTTCCATGCGGTGATTTTGAAGCTGCTTTTAAGGTTTGATTTTGATTCAATCTTTAACGCTCTCTATGCAAAACAGTGAAAGAAACTGGATAAATTTAAATGTTCATCGTCAACCAACATACTTCTTCATAAAGCGATTACTTAAGGACCTCAATGTCTTTCCGATAACCTTCTCAAATAATTTCTGTAATCATCCTGAGTCTTTTCACCCAGTCATCTTAAATAGAAAAAGTTGTTTGGCAGGCTGTTGAATTATGGTTGGCCGACAAAGCTATCCTTCCAATTGAAAATACTTCAGGGGGAAGCATTCATCGAAACTACGATTTACTTCTTCGCCATAGGCTTCACATTGTTGGTGAGGTGCAGCTAGCTATTAACTTCTGCCTTCTAGCTCTGCCTGGTGTCAGAGCAGAATACTTAGAACGTGTTCTAAGTCATCCCCAGGTCAGACTTAATGTTGCTCTTTTTCTGGTCTTTCTGATACGTGGTGGTGTCAAATTGTTAGTTTTTCTTTTTTGAAATAGGAAAAAATCTCATTTAGTTCTCATTGCATCTAAACCTGCGCAACATGAGCAAATAGATTCTTATTCTAGTTTAAAAATTATGAACTGGAATTTATTTTTTGAGAAATTTAAAGTTCCAAAACGGTCAAAGTTTTGGCCTGAAAGCTCAGTAATCATTGCTGTAAGTTGTATAAGGGAAGGCATACAATAAGTACTTCTCACAAATTTGACTATTTAACTTGGTCACTGGTTTTGGGGGCAGTAGATGTGGACTACTTACTTGTAAGACACAAAAATCCATATGGTTGAGCAACGTGAACTAGTTGCGTTATTTCTAAGGCATCCTCTGAAGTATTACAATGCATTATCATGGGCACCTTCTTCACATATAGTAGAGTCTATCTGTAATGCTCAAGTTTTTGTGAAGTACCAGAATATGTACTAGTTGCTTGATAGCTGTGAACAACTGAGATTTTTGTTTGCAGGCGCTTGATCTAAGTGATATCTTCCTCACTAAATTAAATGTTGCAAGAGAAGGTGTTGATGATGCTGCTGGTGCTGCTCAGGTAGTTCGTCTATGTGTGTTATTTGATTCTTGAGTTTCTTAACATCTTAGTGAAGAATATTAAATTTTTTTTCCCCTCTTCTTAATGCTCACTTGACATCAGTATGTAGCTTCAAATGGCCTGTACAAAGCTGGTGTGATTGCAAGTACTCGAGCTGCAGAAATCTATGGGCTTAATGTACTTGCAGAAAGAATCCAAGTAAAATCCCTTACCGCTAGCAAGATATCTTCAACTGACTTGTTTCTCATTACTCTTTGATTGTCAACAAGTGTGCATTTGTTTATTAGTGTGTGCATCTATTGTTTTGATGCTTGATGATGATCTGAAACTCTGAAGGTTAAGAAACTTAGCAAAGAAATCAGAAAGTTTGCAATGTAAATGCTTGACTTTGGTACTCTGCAGCCATGCCAATGATAGTTAAAATAGTTCCTTTCTCAAGATCATATACTGCCGATATTCGTGAAGCAAGAGAAAAATATCTTGTATATCCATGATTTTGGTTTTTAGATAAGATCACTCATCTGTTGTATATGACTTCTAAAACATTTTTAGTGAGGCAATCCTTAAGATATCTCTTTAAATGAGTTAAAACCTGTGAAATTTTGTGTTTCACGCAAACAGCCAGCTGCAATGCATTCGCTATGTGTTATTCCTCTCAATGACACCAGTCAAAGAATTATTCCATCACATAGAAGTTAGTCAAGACCAAGAAACCATATTCGGTTATATGCATGGAGATTGTGTATCAGGCGTATCCTTATTATCCATTAGCACAAAGTCTTAAACTACAGAGAAAATTACTGCAAATAAGAAATTCTTATTTGTCTGATTCCATGTCTTGAACAGGATGATCCTGAAATTATCAGTCGTTATCTGATTCTTGCAAGGGATCCAATAATTTCAAGAGCTGATAGGCCATTTAAGGTAAATATTCCTTTAACCTATCACTATGATTTTTATTTTGCTACAAGATTCTCTGGACTCAAACATCATCTATTCATTTCAGACTAGTATAGTATTTAGTTTGGATGAAGGTCCTGGGGTGTTGTTTAAGGCCTTGGCAGTGTTTGCGTTAAGGGACATCAATTTAACAAAGGTAATCTTTGGAAAAAGCTTTCCTTCTCTTGGTCTAGCTCATTACATGTTATTTCAAGGTTTATTGAATATATGACTTGTGGACTCAGATTGAAAGTCGTCCACAAAGAAATCGACCATTAAGAGTGGTTGATGACTCCAACACTGGGACTGCCAAGTGAGTAATGTTTTTGTGTTACTGCATCTCACACGTCATTTTGCAGCATTTTCATTGCATAGCTCAACCTAGTTTTCCATTGTTTCCGGGTAACAGGGGTTATTGTGAGCTGTGTTGTGCCTTGGGGGAGAAAGGAGGGGAGATCCAGTGGGAGCAGGTTAGGAAGAAAAGAGACCTGACTAGGAAGAAAAGCGACCTGACTGTCCCTGGAGTCTTCTCCATGGGTGATTGATATGTTGATACTGTCCTGTGTGTGACGATGGGATGGAGATGGAATGCTTACTTTCTTGTGGGAAAAAGTGGAGAAGATATATAGAAAAATGAGATGGTGAATTGGTAAAAGTGAAGTACGGTGATGTTTTTTTTTTCCTCAATAAGTAAAATGCAGATTAGATAAAAGGGTGATAGAAAAAGGCTTCCTTGAGATTTGTGCCATGGAAAGTGACATAAATCTGCCATGTGGAGGCTACTCACATGGGTCTTTAAATGGACTTTGTATGCAAGATAACATGTTTTGTGGTGCCTTACGCAAATAGTGCAAAAATTGTGTCTTAAATAAGGCTCTCTCTTCCTTACAAGGTAAGGGAACCTCCAAACCTTAGGTATAAATATGATATAATTGTCTATAATAGCAGCAAGTTACTACTCTAGACATGATACCAGTTAATTAAATTGGTTCTTCCTTGTGGCCCACCAAACAATCAGCCTCCGTAGCACCCCTAGGCAAAATGCAGGTAGTTTAAACATGATGGAAATGATGATTTGGCACTTAAAAGTCCATGTAGGAACTAGGAACAATTATGTATAATATTGCATCCTTATCCCAATCCCTTTCTTGAAGTTCTACTCGAGGTTTCTATTTATGGTATTGCTGTATGTCGCCGTGCTATTCTTGAGGTTGAATGCACTCTTACATTTCTGAATTTTTCTTTTTTTTGGATTTGCTACTTCAAACTTTGAGATAACCTTTGATGTTTTCTAATTTAGGTATTTTGACTACCTTTTCTATATTGATTTTGAGGCTTCCATGGCTGAGACCCGGGCACAAACTGCTTTAGGACATTTGCAGGTTTGATAGTAGACATCCTTTTTTTTTTGGTCTTTTGGGGACCAAAATTGTCTTTTAGTTATGTTTTTTGCTTTTAATCTCTAATCAAACTCTCCTTGTGGAAAAGCCGAGTAAAAAATACTGATAAATCCCTGTTCAAATGTTTTGATTTTCTTTTTCTGAATGCAATCTTCACAAAACTGAACTGATACTTGTCAAAGTTCCTGCAGTCCAAAGCCCATTACCTTGGTTACTTCTTCTTATGCCCGCAACTTTAAAAGCTGACAATTATACTTCATTTTAGAGCCTAAACAGCTTTAAGTAGTAACTATACTTGTCACTACAAAATTTAGTTGGAACATAAGGGCTATTTGGATAGCATAAACCTATTTTTATTTGAAGCTCAAATATTAGTTCTTCTGTTCTATCTTGGGAATTAAAACAAAGATTCTAGATCTGCAAATTTGGACCATTTTCATGCATAAAGATTCTCTTGTAATGTGGAATTACGAGGTATTGATACAATTCTTGAGGAGAAGACATGATGAAGTTATAATCAACAATTTAAAGTTGTGTTCCTTTAAACTTTATAATATTATTGAAATCAAACATTCAAGCTGTCTCTGTCAAATCTTTTGTTCCGTTTGTTTTCTGTCTGGGAGGTATCCTTCTTTAGCTACTATGTAGTGAAGTCAATTTCTTTAAAATTTTTACTCTTCTATGAACATAACACAATCACTTTTAATCTTTGTCATTCATATTCTTCATTTCTTCTCAATTCTTTTAGAGTAGTAGTTCTAGAGTAATCCTCCCGGATCCGTAAATCGGAGCATGCTAACACTAACTAGAGAAAATGGATAACAATTAATGTTAAAGGAGAGCAGGTACCAGCTAGGAGCCTAGACTTGTGCTCTCAAGGTGCTTATAATCCAATGGGAGTTTTCACAAACTTAGACATTTGCATGCTTTTTTGATACATGATGGAATTGATGCTTGAACCTAGAATTTATTACTAACTACTTACACTCCTCGTCACTAAATCACAGCTAGTGGCTTAGACCTTTGGACGCTTTACCATATTATTGCATCTCAGTTTGACCTGATCTTCATTGCTCCACCATAACTCCGTTGGCCCGCTACTTTTAGGCAAGTTGGCCTTCAAATTCTTTTTCATCTGCCCGTGATGGAGGGTTTCAAGAGTGCCAAACTCTTTTAGAGAGTTGAAGCTCTATTGTTCAAGCTTTGTCTGCAGTAATGTTTTGTTTTCTTGGGCAGCTTGTGATTCTTATTTGCAAGTCTGATGCCATGCATTCGTACATATAATTGTTAATCCTTCAACTTGCTTGTCATGACTAATAAGTGCCATATTTTGAAAAACATTCCTGCAGGAATTCGCCACATTTATTCGAGTTCTGGGCTGCTATCCTATGGGTGCAACCATATAGCTTATATCATTTGTGTCTTATGAAAGAACTTTCTGTTGATTGCATTATGCTCAAGCCTGGGTGAAAGAGGATCTCTGGAGGAAACTTGATGCCCATGTAAAATAGGAGTTGTCCTGGCGACCAGATTGTAAGATGGAAATGGTTGATCAATCATAATCATATCATGGGATGCGAATGAATTTTGATAAAATTTGAAGATGATCTTCTGGAGGATGGTCAGAGGTACAAGAATTTAGCCAAACTTAAATAAAAAAGAGCAGCTATTGCATAGTTACAGAGTTCGGCCACTTTACTGAATAAGTGCATGCCTAGGCTGGAATTTTGATTCCAAGTCCCGCTCATACACTCCCCAATACATCGGTAATATGTAACACTCCCCCAATACATCGGCAATAAGTTACTTTAAAATTATGCATTCAAAGGAGCACAGGCATAACTTATACAATTACCTTCAACGAACTTTGATCCTTAAAGAAGGTTATTAAGCTAGCCTTTTAAGCCCTAGAAGATCTCTTGGAGACGTTGATTACCAATTGGGATTCGAATCATACACATGAAATGCAAAGGCTTAATCTTAATCCCTCTAACCAGATGGATTAATATGCGTTTAGTGATTCTTCTCTCTTATGCACACTATTATTTCAAAATTTTAGTAATTATAAAATAAGTAAATACAGGAAATCAAAGCAGTAGTGGCTAGAAGTACACGATGTAGTAAATTCGAAAGATTTTCAAGGGGATTTTATCTAAGGAAATGTGTAATTTTTATAATTTTCATGTTGTCTTAAAAAAAATCACATATTGATATTACAACTAGTATTTTCTTTTTTATGAAGGGATATCTCTAAGTTGTTCTCTCTTTCTTTTCATTCTAACATCAAACAACTGTTTACGACAAAGTCACGTAGTATACATCACTCACAGTCACAAGTGATGGATCTGAGTGTGGAGATATAACCAATTACAGGCAAGTGTTCCCGCTTTATAGAGTGAACAAGGGTGACTCTGTTGCTCAATTTACAATTCTCTTGTATGCAGATCGACGTGCGACCCTTGATTATTTGAATTTGTTGTTGGGTTCTCTCTAGGATGATATATGCAAATCTGAAAATCGAGTTCGAATAGTAAACATAAAGCTGTGACATATAGTCATTGGCTATGAAAGACAGTAATATTTAACTTTGAAAATTGGCAGATTCTATGGGACATTTGGTATATCGAAATAATTAATAACATTTCTTTATTTTGTTAGTAACAATTAGTTAAGGTACCGATAATTCCATTTAGTTGTTATTATTAATTTGTAAAACATGCCTTTTTATTGTGTGGGGGACGAGACTATCACAGTTCTAATAACTTACATTAAAACATTACAATTAAATGTTATAGCATATTAATTAAATATTCCCAATACGTTGTTGAATGTTATTACTTATTAGTCCATTACAAAACGCGTTAAGAATTTTGGTTTTTCTTCTTTGCAAGACCATGTATCAGAATTTATATATATATATATATATATATATATATATATATTTGCAAGCTCAACATCAAAAAAAAAATTTTTAAGTAAATTATTTTCTCTTTTCTTAAAAAATGTTTAAATTACACAATTTATCTCTTCTATTCTAAAATTATATATAAACCTCCTTTAAAGCTAAAAGATGACAAAAATACCCTTAAAAATAATATTAATTTCTTTTATTAAAAAATAATTTATTAAAATTTATATTTTTAAACTTTATTTTAAAGTTATTATTTTATGTTAAAAATAATAAATTTTATTTATTCTAAATTGAAAATTTTCATTTTTTTTGTGAGAGTGAGAGAATCCACTGTTAGGAGAGGGGGAAGTGGGAGTTTGAACCCCCAAACTCCTGCATATGCAAGAAGGAAGATGCCATTGTGGCAAACGGGCACAGACTAAAAAAATGATAATTTTATACTAGTCTAATATATACTCATAATAATTATTGTATTACGCAAGTAACAAATATAATAGTATTTTAGTTAAAATATATGTAATTGTACCTTTGTTTTGGGGTTACAGAGGAGAGAAGTATATTGCATATTTTAATTTTTTTAAAAAAAGAAAATTATAATTTTTTAAAATAAAAATATTTATGTAATATAATTATTTCTTAAAAAAAGTTATTTACTCTCAACTATTTTAATTACATTTCTTTAATTATATCCCAATATAGGGGGTAGGGTGGCCGATGGTATGAGTATGGTATCAGGTCCAAATTCATACAAAAACTATTAAACACATGCTCAAATGAGGACTCTTGAGAGCGACAAATTGAAGACACAAACCCGTTTAATCCTCAAATCTTCGAACTCAAACCTATAAATTTAAAAAAAAAAATTAAATTTGGCAAACTTAAAGCTCTTTTACCGTAAATCTGTTTATATCAAATTAAAATTAAAAAAATTCAAATAAAAATAAAAAGTAGTCTAAATATGCATTTTATTGTCATAATATACTAGTATGATGAAAAGATATCACGTTTAATATTTATTTATATAAAAGATATTTAAATTTATTAACATGATGACCGTTTTGATTAAATATCAGTTTTTTGTTGAAAAGTTGCCTTTCAAAGTATTATTATATCTTGAATAAATTACACTATTTTCTTAAGGTTGATTAAGTTACACTTAATACTTTTATTATTTCAAAAATATTATCCAACTTTATTAACATTTGATAAATATTACAAAAAATTTTAATCTAAATTATTTTCTTTCATTGAAATTAATTTTTTACATAATATGTGTTTTTTCTAGAAATAGACTACTTAAGAGTCATGCTAAAAATGGAATTACAATTTTATGTTAAAGTTACTGTCACATTAAAAATAAATTATACTTTTATATTATGAGGGAAAAAAACCTAACATCATTGATAAAAATTAAATTAAGCAATAAATTTTTATAATATATATCAATTATCAAAAGAGTCAAATAATGCTTTCAAAATTTTTAAAAGAAATAAATATAAAGGATAATTTAATCAATTATCAAGGCATTTCCTCTTACATCTTTATTGAGCTTATAAGTATTGATAGATCTAACTTGACTAATTTAGCTTATCTCAATTATATTGGTTGTGTTGAATTGAGTCAACACAAAAATTGAATCTAGTTATGGAGATCTAGCCATAGGTGAGTTAGGTCTCAAATCAACGTAAATGCTTAATCTAACTCAATCCTATATATTTATTTATTAAAAGTTATCCCTGTTTTTTGGTTGAATATGAGACATTTTTATTAGAATACGGCTACCTTGTTAGTTAAAATTTCATCTTCATCAAAAAGCAGAAAGGGCCAAATCCGACCCAATGACAATTAGGGAGGGTTTTGGGCCTTAAAAAAAGTCTAATAATATAGTTGAATTGAGTCTAAAATTAAGCAAATCTCAATTTATCTCAATTTCATTTCAAGTTTGCGCATACTTAATTAAGCCCTACAAAACTACACGAGCTACCAAACAAATTATAATTAATCATTTCTGCCCGCATGAATGGGATGTTGACAATCTATACTTAAAACAAAAAAATACTCCCCCCCCCCCCCCAGTCTTATATATAAAAAAATAAATAACTAACTTACGAGAATTAAAAAATTTGATTAAAAATAATTAATCTTTTTAATTTTATTTTAAATAAAAATTATTTTTTAAAAATATATCTATTTAATGTATGCACTTTCTCTTTCAAATTAATGACAGTTACTATTTATAATTTAAAAAACTTATTTAATGAATGACATAATTGGAATACTATAATTAATGTACCAGACATTAGTTATTTGTTTTTTTATATTTTAGATTAAATCAAGCCTCAAAAAGGTTTTTTATATATGAGAGTGAAGGAAATATATATTTAAGGATCTAGATTTCATAAAATTTATAATAAAATATTTTAAAGATCAAATTTGTTTCCAAAGATTATAATTACTTTTAAATTTTAAAAAATTTGTAATTGAATTTAAGAGATTTAATATTGAATGTAAGAAAATTTAAAATTTTTTATATTTAATAATAAATTTTTAAAATCTAATAGTAAATATCTTAGAATTGTATGATAATTAAAATTTTTAAAAGTAATTTTGATTTTAAAATTTTTTTTACCATAAATTTTATAAAACATGGATTTTAGATATAATTATTTTAAAAAATCATATTAATATTGTTTTTTAAATTAGAAAAAGAAATGCGTTTGATTTTTCTAAGTCAGCGTGTACTTCTTTGAGAAGTGACGTAGACCATCTAAATTTAATTTGAACGGTCCAAATCTTAATTTTATTATTTTTATTTTTTAAATTTAAAATATTATTTTTTAAAAAAATTATACAATTAAAAAATTAATTTTATTTGACATTTTATATCTTTTAAAATAATAAAAAATTTTAAATTTTTAAAAAAATTAAAAATAAAATTTAAGCACCTAAATTTATTTAAACGATCCAAATTAGAAGTGCACCAATTGGCATCGGAAAGGAAACATCGCTAAAGATGCATCGATGCTAGTGAAAGTGATGCCGCACTTTTTGTTTGGTTTTTCCGCTGAAAAAGTTTGAGCGATGCTGTATAATACCAGACCTTTTACATCTCGTGTCCTCAAATCATGTTCCAAAATATTCCTTCGTACATTAGTGCCATGTCCAGATTCAACGAATGTGGCACCTTTTCCCAGTTTCGAACCAGGTGATTATTTAAGCCCTGAAGCTTCCCTTTGACAGAGGGAAAGAGCAGCAAGAGGGTGACCCCCTTCTTTATGTAAACTTGGCTTCTTCTGCTGCTCCTTTACCTACTTCATCTTCAATCTCTGATATCAATGGTATGTATCCCTCTGCTAATTGCTGATTTATAGGTAATATACTTCATACATGTATCTGGGTTTCTCTTAAACGAAGTAAAAAAGCTTCCTTTTCCATGATCTCTTCCTATCTAATAGAAAGTAAGGTTTTTTTGTTTTTTTAACACTCGTGTTAAGTGTTATCCCCTTCAATATCTAGTCTAAAAAAGTAAACCCTGTCAGAGGGATTAATGTTTTTCCGTCACAAATTCTGAGAGAGATTAATGTTTTGCTTGTGACTGAAATATTTGGAAGTGCAGCTTTTTGTTCATATTTGTGCTCTAACAAACTCTGAGAAAGAGATTAATGTTTTTCGTCACAAATTCTTAGGAGCTGTGATTCCAAAGTAATAAACATTGAATTTGTTTGTATTGATCTGTTTATATCGTTCATTTAGGACTTTTTACAGACAAGTTTGGTTTTACTCATCTAGGAGGTTTTTATGGCCCGTTGCATCAATCTCTAGCCCCACCACTGAAGATTAGAGATTTTGACGGCAACATTAGTGTTATTGATCAATCCGAGTGCAATATCCCTTGAAGATTTTGCGCATAACCCATTAAAACAAGAGGGCCAATATAAGCATTTACTTTCAGGTACTTTTATATGAATATTCTTCTTCATATGCCAAATCAAAACAATTGGATTAAGGGTTTATTAAATTCACCTTTGGTAAGCTCTTTTCTCTTCTTTCTTTTCTTTCCATGGCCTGATTTTTTATCATATATTAAGGGGAGGAAATGATAAACTAGACGTCTCTTCCATCCCAATATGGTACGAAGAGATTTCTCAATTAAAATGCTTCATTATTTATGTTGGAATAGTGAAATAAAACAGATTAGCCAAGACATGGATCTGGATTCTCTGCTCTCTAAGAGAGCAGCAGTCTGGCGCCTCCCAATCAAGAAGCTCTCCTCTTTTCTTTTCTTTCCTTTTTTTTTTTTTTTCCCTCTCTTCCGTGTGAGACTCTCAAACTGTACGTACGAATCTGTGCAGCAAAAAATCTATTTAGCCAAGGCATGGTCTCAAATTCTTAGAAAATCAATGACCAAAAAAATATATCAGGAAGATGCATTTATCATTGGTGAGTCGTGGATTTTGTGTACGGAAAGAGCATTGACTAAATGTTATTTTCAAACATAAAGTCTTAAAGGTGGATTAATTGTCATTGATTTAGCCTGTGGAATAACATAGTGCAAATTACGTTGTATATAAATAATATAAGAAGTTAAATTATAGAAAACAGCAGAATCAACCCACTATGTCACTTATACAGAAAAACACAGAATAAACTTGGTGCCACTTGTATAACATATTATTTATGTAACTTGCCTCATTGACTGCGACACGTAGCCTCCATGACTATTGGTCTTTTGCATAACTTAATGAATAGCTAAAGTTGTAGCTAACCAGCCAGAATCAACAAGAGGACATGACCAGAAAATAGTTTAAAAATTGTCATGCCTACCATGAATTGGAATATTTTCTACTATACATTGAAAGTGACGCTTGGTTCTTAATTTAAAAAAAGAAGTATTGCCTTGGCATGATTTATTAGTAATTTTAAACAACATTTAACGGAGGAAAAAATTTAAGTGCATCTTTTAACTCTCTGCTATTCAAGTCTTCGATAGAATAATGACATGCAGAGAAATTTCTTTTAAGGAGTCAATGTGATCGATGCTAAGTTGTAAAAATGTCAATGATATTATTTTATTAGAGACTCTAATAAGAAACATTTAAAAAAATATATTTGAATCTTGTTTTTTTAAAATATATTTGGATCAAAGAGAATGATGAAAAAAGAAAAGAAAAAACAATTTTCACTTCAAATCTAAATAAAGGAAAATGTCCAAATCAAGTATTTTCTTTACTTGTCTTTTGCTCAAGTTTTATTTTTCTCAATCTAAATATACGCTTAAGGAAACCACCGATGACGTTGTCCATTAATTCAGAATTTCAGAGCAGGAATTTACATATGGGTTTGTTGCAGTGGAGATGAAGATGCAACTCTGAATAGAACATGGCACCATGGTGGGCTTTAAGGCCTTGGCAGCCAGAGACTAATTTCTCATAGTGGCTCTTCCTGCGGGCAATGAATGAGGATTTCTGCAGTTTGCTTACTTTTACTCATGAATATGTTATAACTGTATGCCATTCACACACCAGATAGGTCCTTCTCTGGCAGCTTGAGATGGAGTTTAAGTGTTGGTGGGAAAATCTCAAGGATGAAGAACATAGTTTCCTCAAAGAAAATGATAAGCAACAAGAAGAAATGATTCCTATTGTTCTTGTATATAGCCGTGGAGCTGCACAAACTGCAATCACCCATAGGTGCTTGGTTTATCTTCGCTTGTATACTATAGGATATTTCTTGCTTCTCTATGCATGTCGGTGCTGCTTTTTATCTGTGGAAGTATTGTGTGCCAAACAATCTGAAAAGCTGGCGGGTAGGGAGATCATGTTGAGGAAGTTCATAGTTCATAGAGATAAGGAACTAACAGTTCAGCGTATGGGAGCTTCCTTATGCACACAACTTTTATTTCCCGGGTATGATTTGGAGCCACTGAATGTTACTATGAGAAATGAGATTTCATTGATGGCTTTTATAGAAGCTCGTCAATGATAATGGTAATGGTGAAAGCAATGCAACCTGTTGTGCAGGACTAGGGTCACAAGCCAATAGCAAAGTTTGAAGTAACTCAGTAGCTGATATCTACGAGTGTGCTTCATAGAGATCCTACGTTCGCTACTGAAGAGAGTTCCCCTTGACAACTTCAAAACTAGTCTCTTTAAATTTCCTGTTAGAAGACAGCAAAACTAGATTTTATTTTAGCATTTAGTCTGCGAGAGTTTAATATGCTATCCCGGTAATAATACCGATGAGTTTTTCCTTCTTGCTCTTTGAAGCAGAAAGTAATAAATTGAAGTTTGTGATTGTACTATATGAGCGTAATTGCTTGGTTCATGTGGTGGGAAAATTTGCTGAATTGCATGTTTCTTAAGTCATAATTATCTTATGTGATTTCTTCATGTTTCTTATGTCATAATTATCTTATGTGATTTCTTTCTTTTTCGCTCTCCTTCATCCAACCAGCATAATTTGCAAATAGCAATTTCCCTTGCCTTGGCCTTCTCAATATAAACATGGGATTACCCGATGGACTCTTTTAGGTGTCCAATATATCCTCTTGCGATTCTCTTACCATTATACTCTATCTAGCCTAAAGATCATAATTTCAAGAGCTTAATTACAAATCTAAGAGTGAACCAGTTTATATGGGAGAAATTAACTGTCTTTCTTGTTAAGAGCGAAAATAAGCAATGTACCCCACTGCATATCATGTCTAGGTACAGTATTATTACCCTCTTCTCCATCCAATCCTTCCATTTTCACCATCTACACCTACATGGATGACATGTTATTATGGAGTGAACTAGCTTGAAGTCCAGATCCAGGTATTGAATCAGAGGATCCACCAAAGGAAGCTCAAATCCAACACTGGAATTTCCCGACAGAGCAACTAAAACAAGTACAGAAACAGTTCCAGAATAACCGTGTAGCAAGAGAGAAAAGAAAACCAATGCAAGAATTTGTGACAATAAAAAGTAGAAAACTACAAGCTTATCTAAATTGTGCCCTTTTCAGGCTTTCTTCTGCTTGACTGGTGACATAAAGAGAAATCGATAGACACAAGCAGCTAGAGTCGCTCCAATGAAAGGACATATCCAATAAACATAGAACTGCTCCCAAGTGTTGTGCCTGTTGTTGATATAAGCCCATCCAAATGCATTAGCTGGGTTCATAGAAGGCCCCGTGTACCCAGAACCAGGAACAACCAGAGCCACCGTAGCCACAGAAAGCAAATATACCTTCACCAAAGGGTTCTTAGGACCTTTAAGCATAATAAAAAGAATAGCCAAATTCAGAGCAAAAGTCAACGCCCCCTCTGCTATAGCCCCAGTATGTAAATCCACCTTCAAGGAAGGACCTTTAAGCATGGATTTGTACTGGGTGGGGATCACGTGCAGAATCGCGTAAGCTCCGGCGACCCCACCTGCCGCCTGAGCAGGAAATCGGACGGCCATGGAGGTCAGAGAGGAGTCGGGTCGGAGCCCCGCGGCGTAGAAGGAGACTGTGGTGGAGGGGTTGAAGCTAGCGCCGCCTAGGATTCTGCCGATGAGGCTGATAGTGAAGACAAGAATAGTGGCGATGACGGTGGTGATGAAGAGGCCTGCTAGTGAAGAAGGTTGGAGGTTAAGGAAGGAGGCGACTTCCAAAGTGAGGATTCTGAGAGTTGAGACGCTGAAAACCCAGACTGACGTTAGAATCGCGTCTCCAGTGGCTGCCTTTATCAAACCCATTCTTCTTCTTCAGCTTTGAAGACTCTGCTTTTCGTTATTATGTTCTTGTAACTCTCTCTCTCTCTTTCTCTCTCTCTTGTGTTGATGACCAGGAAGTGGAGAACTAGAGAGAGAGACAGAGAGGGATGAAGCTCCCAAAGAGAGGACGCAGAGCTCTTATATCTAGTGCATGGATCAGCTTCTTTTCTCTTTAAACTGTAATTTTAACTGAAATAATAAATTATAACTTTTACATTTTGTAATTTGTAAATAGAATTTTTTCATTTCTCACCGCAAAACCAAATATATCTCTAAACCAGTCAAGGCTAACCAATAGATAACCAACGATTCCACTAATGAGCATGTACAATCCGTATGAACGAAGATAAAGAATTCGAAGGAGGGAACTATGCCTCGTCCGTAACTGATTAAGTAGTTGAACTGCAACTCCTCATTCCTTGAACCCAATCTACCCTCGTGTTTCTTTTGTTTAAATCAGACGTTAAATTTAACTTATATTCAACATATATTTCTTATACATACTTTTTTTATTTTTCCTTTTACTAGGTTATATGAAAAATCTCTTCTTTATTTAATTAACAACAATATATATATATATATGTATAATTTTTTATATTTGTATTATTATATTCTTTAATTAAAATAGAATAAATATAATTCTTTAATAATAATATGATAAATATATAATTTTTACATATAATTGTATATTTCACTAATTAAAAATAAAAAATCATCTATTTATCATATTTTAGTTAACAAATCTAATAATAAAAACATATAAAATTTCATTTAATTCTAATCCTTTAATTAAGTGTACTTTTTTTATAACAAAAAAGTATAGTAATGGATTTATAAATAAAAAGTTTAATTATAATTTTAAAAAATTATTAAAAAAATAGGAATTGAGTTCAAAGATAATGTGATATCGGAATATCTCCTAAATTGTAATTTGCAATGATCCTTTTATTTATTTTTTGGCAGATAGGGTGCTTTTAGTTTGGTCTAATGTATGTAACGTGCATTGAATTTTTTTTGTTTGGTGAAACGTGCTTTGAATGTTGATTATAAGATAATTCATGCGTAAAATGTTTGTGGGAAGAAAATATATAAGCTGTACCCTGTAGTCTTCCCCGCTGTCTGAGGCTTCAAATTGGCTCATCTATGCAACCGATAGTTTGACCCTAAATAAATAATTATAATAACTGATACTTTTGTTACAAAAACATAAAAATTAACTGATAGAAAAGTGGAAACCCGAGATTTGACCAGGTCTCCTGTGTCCGGCATGTTGGCCCCGTTTATAATAATATCAGATTTAGATATCATGTTTTATTATAATTTAAAAATATTTATTTATGGAGACTTTAAACTCTCCATCATTCAATTATGTTTTAAGATTCATTTGTAATTATAATTATACATTTCAAGATGATCGTATAAATCTGATATTAATGTGATGTTAAAAAAATTTCCAGTTTCAAAAAATTTGAAGTCTCTATATATTCACTTATCTGAAGAGACATATACCTTTTCTCAACTTGTTTTCATGACGTTTCATTTTATTAATTAAAAATATTTTGAATTGCGTGTATTTTAAAATTATTGTGATGCATTGTTCCTTTTTTTTTTATATATATATTTTGATTGATCTTAGTCTATGTATTGTATACATTTTATATGGCTTGATGTGCATGGCATAATTGAACTGAAATGAATTAAAATATTCAAAAGTTTAATATATCTTTTACCGTCTAGTTTAGTTTTTGTTTGAGGTGTGCTTTCATGTTTTCCTTAAAATTGTTTTTATGATAAAATAATCTAAAAATCGATTATGGAAACATGATAATCAATAAGTCAGTGGACGGAGGTCGCAAGTCCTATTCTTGTTTCAAAATGCCAGACGTGGAACACATTGTTTCTTTCTTTCTTTCTTTCTGCGGTATTGTTGGCTTTTGTTTCCTTTTGCCGAAAAACAATTGTTAAAATGAATAAAGTGGTTTTATTAAAACTCATGGCTAATCCAGCTCGGAGGGGAGGCATCAGAATTTATATGGTACCCATAGGAGAACCATAAATTCAGAGACCATACACGCTATGCATCCATTTTGGCCACAAAGAACCTACTGATAGATTATTATTTGAAGATTTTGGATGGGAAATTTTAGATTTATTTGATACATAAAATGTAAAAAAAAAAAAAATACAGTTGTGAACAGAATAAAAAAATAAATTTAAAAATAAAAATAACCATTATATTTTATTTTAAAAAGTAATAAGATATTAAAATGATAATAATAATATAATAAATATTGCATAAAAATTAGAGAGAGAGAGAGAGTACAGGATGGCTGTGATTCCTCATTTTTTTATTTAACTTTTATTTAAAATGTTTGTTTTTCGATGAAACAAAAGGACACCGGAAATTCATGCGCCATGAGCAGAGAATTAACATTTTTGAATAAAATATGACGAGATGGTGGATGAATGAGGCAAGTGGATTGGGTATCAACTTGGGCCGTATCCCTTCTTGCTTGGAATAAGACAGGCCCATGGGTTCATAAATTTGAAGTGAAAATTCAAGGTTGAACCCAAAAAACGATAGTCCATGTGTCCTCTCTCTCTCGTGTTTATGGGGAAGGTTTGTATTATGAGGTTCAGTTGGTTACTATAATATTTTCTTTAACGGTTCACGGATACTAGTCAATATCATTTTAAAAAAAAATAAAACATGGTCAATATCATTTTTAAAAAATAATACAAAAGGTTATTAAAAATAAAATTATAATTTTATGATTGAAAGTAAATTTAATTTAATTATTTTTATTATCATATAAAAAAATTACAGCCTCATGTTCTGCAAATATATATATTAATAAAAAATAAATAATATAAGAAGTTTTCGTAATATATATATAATGTTAGAAAAGTTGAATGATATTTTTGAAACAATCAGAGTATTAAGTGGAATTTAACCAATAGTAGAATTTACTCATTTTTATTAAATAAATTTATTCCTTATGACTCAATTTTTCTTTTGAGAAAAAAAGATAATAATAATGGCTAATGATAATGGCAATAGTGTCAATAGATGGGAGATGAACCTCTGTTACGATTTTTAAAGTGACAAATGGTGAATACTTTTAATATTTTCACTTTGAGCAAAGATGTTCCAATATCATGGGAATAAAAATTTTAAAATTTCTGAAAACATTATATCTCCAAGATTTTTTTTTTTCCTATCCACTTGAATGATAAACATGAGAATCTAATATTTCAGACATTATATTCTTAGAAATTAAAAGAAAAACTGCATACCAAAGGCTCCCAAATATGGTTTAGTGCTGAAGGATATCAATGATGAGTAAAAAAAATTTTTAAAGTTCAAACCTTTACTTTGTTAAAAAAAAAAAAAATCAACATTTCATACCGATATATGCATGGCAAGTATTAAGGTAAATAAATGTTAAAGCATTATGATCATTTTGTGTTTTGAACGTTTTTATGCACGCTTTCCCATGGCTTAGTGCATTGTATTATGTATTTGCAAAATTCATTTTAATTTAACCCCTTCTGATCTTATTCTATTTTTATACTCCCAGACTTGCACATGTGATGGCACTACAAAAACTAACGCCGTGGGTTTACTTCGTTTAGGAACTCCACGGATCACGCATGAATGGAAATTTACTCCCTCCCGCCTCTAATGTAAATTATTTAGTGAAAAGTTTTATAACCCAAAATATAAATTATATTGTAAGATGTATCCCTCATTAAATTTACATTGTAGAAGGTAAATCATTTACTTAGAAGCAAATCTAAAAAATAATTATAATTTGAGATGAATTTATAAACTTAAACTACTTTTAATAATTTTTTTTAATATTTGTAAAATAATTAATTGTAACTTATATTTAAGGTCGAGGTAATATTTACTATTTTAACAAATTCGGAGCATGTACTGACTAATTTATTAGGTTTGTTATATTTTTTAAATTAATATAAGAGACTTGTCAAAAAGTCAAAAGAAAAAAACACTTGTTATCCTCCGAATAAATGTTTTGATCTAAAAGAATCTGCTAGAGTCAGAGAGGCTCGGAGAGATTTGGTACCCGCCATGAATGCACAGAAGACCTCGCTTGTCTTGGTCCACTTATGAATTTAATAGCATTTTTGAGTCATTAAGTCAAAAAAAAAAAAAAAAGAGGAAAACCACAGCCAACTAGCCATTCGTATACCGTTCCAGAATAAGAAGCATATGTTTATGATAATCTGTTATTGCAAGCAAACTAGGTTAAGGCTAAACAGATACTCTCTCTCTCTCTTAATATAGAGATCCTATAGAAGAGAAAAAATATACGAAGGTTAGTGAATTTTACTTATTCCTTTTTTTTCCTTAAATTAGTTTTTTTAATTTCCTTAATAAATTAGGAGGCCTTCGCTTTCTCTTTATCCATTCAAAATAGCTGCTACTAGTATTAAAAAAATGGAGAAAGAGAAGAAAAAGTTAAACCTTCAACTTGACTAGAAGCTACCAATGATTAATTTAAGAGTATTAGATGATCTTTAATCATTAGTTACCTTGCTATAGGCAAAGCAAGGGCATAGTATTTTTTTTACTATTTTTTTGTTCTAAAATTTTGGGTACCGAATTTCAGATTTTTTTTAAAGATCAATAACTTACTGTAATAAAGAGTACGCGGTTTGAAGGAGCAGTGGTTGGGAGGAAGTGTGAGTGAGGACGATCTTATTAAGGCACTGAAGCGAGTACAGCTCAGAGATACCATTCTGGCCGCTATCTCAGAAACAGAGAGGGAGACTGATGCATTACCACCCTGTTGAAGAATCCTCTGCTTCTTCTCTCTCCTGCACCGACATTATCTCATCCCGGGTGGACAAAGCTCCGAAGTAATTAAAAAAAAGAAAAAAAGGAGCGAAAGCAGGAGAAAAAGAAGTTGGAGCAAAAGTTTAGGAAGTAAAGAAATAATAGTTATGTTAAAAAAGATAAGAACTTAGCTTCTTTTCTTCACATTTTCCCCATAATCGCGTCTGGGTTAGAGAGGGAGGAAGAAACAGAGAAGATTGGAGAAATGGGTGTGTCTAGGACATTGGGTTCTCTCTTTCTGATGGTATTGCTGGTTACATGCGCAAATGGGGAGGACCCTTACAGGTTCTACAATTGGAATGTCACTTATGGAGACATTTATCCTCTTGGAGTTAAACAACAGGTACAATTTTCTTTTTCTTTTCTTTTTCTGGTTCTTTTGCTCCTCTGGTATTCTTCTTCATCTTGTTTGGTGAATCTTTGATGTGTGAAATGGCAGGGGATATTGATTAACGGACAATTCCCAGGTCCACAGATCGAATCAGTGACCAATGATAACTTGATTATCAATGTTTTCAACAGCTTGGATGAATCTTTTCTCCTCTCTTGGTTAGTCCTTGTCTCCTCCATCACTTTCTTTTTTATCCTTTTCTCCTTCGTACCGGTTTTTTCCTCATATTCTTTAAAAAGGCATATAGAGCTTTCCATAGTTCAATAGTAAACGATGTCCCTTTCACAGGGAAAACACAGATGTGCTATTGTAGTTGTTTCTTTAGATCTAGCAGCCATACTGTTTAAACAGCCAAAGTATATTTACTGTAAGACTGATTTGAAGATGATGCGATTGTTTATAGGAATGGGGTGCAGCAGAGGAGGAACTCATGGCAAGATGGAGTTTATGGTACCAATTGTCCAATCCCACCAGGGCAGAATTTCACTTACATTCTTCAAGTGAAAGATCAGATTGGTAGCTACTTCTACTTCCCTTCTCTTTCATTCCACAAGGCTGCAGGAGGCTATGGTGGCTTCAAAATTGCTAGCCGTTCAGTGATTCCTGTACCTTTTCCTCCTCCAGCAGGAGACTTCACTATATTGGCAGGAGACTGGTACAAGAGAAATCACACTGTAAGTAGCTTGCTTTAGATTACTGTGACTAATCCCAAGTCCGGATACTTTAAAAAATGAGCCATGTCGTGACACTATAAATTAAATATAGTGACACTTTACTCCTTAGATTTGTTCTTTTATATAAGTTAGTCTCTCAAAACTTGTATCTCGCCACATGTAAGTCCTTCCACTGGAACAAATTGTATATTTATAACTTAATCTATTTGTGTATAGCGAGTTACAAGCTTTGAGCGAATAATTTGTATAAGGTAAAAAATTTAAAGATGAAAGCGTAGAAGGTATATTTTTGAAAGGCCAAATTATATATTTATTTAAATTATGAACACTTGAAGTTTTTCTTTCTTGTGGCTGTGTCACTGTTCTTACTTTTCAGATTGTAACTGTAAAACAGTCTGCAATGTTTAAGGAATCCAATCTAGACCATCAATCATTTTGTGTTTCTCATTGAAGGATTTGAAGGCCATTTTAGACAGTGGAAGTGATCTTCCATTCCCTGATGGGCTCATCATCAATGGCCGTGGTTCTAATGCTTACACATTCACAGTTGATCAAGGTATAGAAGAATTTCAAGTGTTTTTTTTTCCTTCTTCCTGTATTCATATGCAGATGAAGCTATAATTGGACATTGATTGTTATGTCATTGCTGGTTGGTCAGGCGAGACTTACAGATTCAGGATATCAAATGTGGGGCTGACAACTTCCATCAATTTCAGAATCCAAGGGCATAAGATGCTGCTGGTTGAGGTGGAAGGAACCCACACTCTCCAAAACACTTATGACTCTCTTGATATTCATCTTGGGCAGACTTACTCTGTATTGGTCACTGCAGATCAACCACCACAAGACTACTACATTGTCGTGTCCTCAAGATTCACCTCCCAGGTGCTTTCTGCAACCTCCATTCTCCATTACAGTAACTCAGCATCCTCTGTTTCTGGCCCTCCCCCTGGTGGCCCAACCATCCAAATTGATTGGTCTCTAGAACAAGCTCGATCTCTCAGGTATTGTCCTACTTCAACACAACCACAAGTCACTGATACTTGCGGCTGTGTCGTATGCATTAAGCCGCCATTTTTTAAAACCTGAAACCAAATTCATTCTTTCAATGATCTTAAGGGTGCACTTTCTTATATTCTTCAGGGTATACTCTTATACATTTGTCTGATTTATTTAAGATTTTAACTTTCGAGTGCTAATCAGAAGCATAGAACACAAGTCGATAAGGAAAGATACTATCTTTTTTTAAAAAAAAAAAAAAAATAGGCTAATCTCCATAGAATGTGTTTGGATGGGTAATTTAAGAGGGAAAGTAAATTTTTTAGGCATTTGAATTACTTCATTAAAAAATTTTCTGTTTCGATTATTGTGGAATGAATTTTAATGTTACTGAGGTAATTTAATCTTTTTTTTTGGGGGGGGGGGGGGGGGGGGATTGGAAAGTACACCAAATGACCAAAATAGGTAGAATTTAAGAATTTCCTCCTCCCTCATCTTTGGAAGGTTAGTGTCTTGTTACATTTATGATATACACACACATATATAGTCACACATACCTTTTCCTTTAACATTTCTAACACACGCAGATATTCATATGTTCATACGCAAAGAACATGAATTGCGGCTCTTCAAATTCCTTGTATTTGAATTCTATAGAATTTAAAATCACACAATCTATTTGAGTATTTAGAGATTACTATGTCTGCATTTTTTCTTACAAGACTCAGCAGCAAAACTAAAATCCATGGTTAATCCTTCAGAATTAAAATAACTCATACATGCTATAAATTAAACCAGGCGTAATCTGACAGCAAGTGGACCAAGACCTAATCCTCAAGGATCATACCATTATGGTATGATAAACACAACCCGTACAATTAGGCTTCAAAGTTCTGCTCCAATCATTAATGGGAAGCAGAGATATGCTGTGAATAGTGTGTCATTCATCCCTGCCGACACACCCCTCAAGCTTGCTGACTACTTTAAGATCCCAGGGGTTTTCTCCCCTGGAAGCATCCCAGACAACCCCACTGGCTCCGGTGGTTACCTTCAAACTTCTGTCATGGCTGCCGATTTCCGTGGCTTCACTGAGATTGTGTTTGAGAATCCTGAAGACACGCTGCAATCTTGGCACATTGATGGCCACAACTTCTTTGTTGTAGGGTGAGTTCATCTACCTAGCTCCACCGTTACAGTGGTTGCTCAGTTTTTCCTTTTGCCCTTAAACCTGTAAGTGGATTTTATTCTGTTAGCTTGAGTTCCTTATGAGATTCATTAATTGGAATTTCACAGGATGGATGGAGGACAATGGTCAGCTGCAAGTAGATTGAATTACAATTTAAGAGACACTATTTCTCGCTGCACTGTTCAGGTACATTCATGCTGATAAATTGTCATAAACCTTAATCTTCTTTCATCTTGCATCTTCAAGTCCAGATCCTCTCTTACTTGGTGCAAGTACGATATCATTTTGTTAGAGCGACATAGAAAAGAAAAAAAAAATAATAACAATGGATGAAAAGAAAAGAAATAAACTTAATACACATTTTCACTCTTTATATCACTCTCTTTCTTTTTCTTTCCATCAACAGAAAAGATCCAATTATCTTGATGCTAAGATGTGTTCAAGAAGTTTGTTTTTAATACTCTAGTATTACTATTATACAAATATTGAAGAGTCTAATGCCATTTAGGATATTAAAAGGCATTGAAAGAAACCATTTTGAGTGATATCTTATATCATCCAAAAATCATAAGGATTTTACATTCCTAAGAATTTAACTTGTTAATTTTTATAAAATACTAAATGTATTCTTTCAGTTATTTTTTTCAATAGATAGGAGTAGTATTACTAAGAGGTGTTCAAGAAGTTTATTTTTTAATACTCTAGTATTACTATTATACAAATATTGAATAAATTTAGTGCCATTTAGGATATTAAAAGGCATTGAAATAAACCATTTTGAGTGGTATCTTATATCATCCAAAAATCATAAGGATTTTACATTCCTAAGAATTTAACTTGTTAATTTTTATAGAATACTAAATATATTCTTTCTGTGATATCTTTCATATATATATATATATATATATATATATATATATTTCAATAGATAGGAGTAGAAACTAAGTCCTTGACATGAATACGGCAATTTTTAACTTTGTTAACTTTTATTACTAATTGAATCCTTAACATGAAGTACGTCAATTCTTCACACTTTTATAAAATATTAATTGTGTCCTTTTGTAACTTTCAATTTGCTGGCCTTTGGGATTGGATCCACACATCGATTTTTAGCCAATGCTATGTAAGCCATCAACTCATTGGATAATGATAGCTTTCAATTCTCATACCAAATATATAAAATTTAAATATCATAATATTTTATATGTTAGTATGATATTCAAGATACGACTATAACAGAATATGTAAGATAACATGGTATGAAATCAAAGCGTTCCCCATCCAAGTCTGCAATGTCAGCTGAAAATATAGCATTTTGCTGATTGGCAAATGTGATTGTGACCGAGCAGGTGTATCCCAAGTCATGGACTGCAGTATACATGCCTTTGGACAATGTGGGAATGTGGAATGTGAGGTCAGAGAACTGGGCTCGTCAGTACTTAGGCCAGCAATTCTATCTTCGTGTGTATTCACCTGCAAATTCATGGAGAGATGAGTACCCTATCCCAAGTAATGCTCTCCTATGCGGTCGTGCAGTAGGCCATGGGACTTGAGCACTTCATGCAACAGCTGTATTCAAGGCTCAACTCGAGCCACTTTTCTCTTTGTTCCTTTCCACTTGTCTTCTATATCATACATTGCCAATTCTTGTTTCTTTGCTTTTTCTTTAATCTTTAGCCGTAGACCTTCCTGGTATTCAATTTTAATTTTGGCCAGCTTGGTTGAAGAGAATTATTTTTGTGTGTATTATAATTATTATTCAATAATATTTATTTTTAGTTTTTTAAAAAATACAAATATAAGAATTATTTTTTATTCATAAAATTATATATACTTTTTTATTTCTATATTAATAATTTTATATAGCAAATAGTGCACCGAGAATTTGTTTTCCCTGTCGACCATTTCCCCTCCCAAGGTGAATTTCTTTGTCTGGGATTTGGAATAGACACTGAACTTCATTTACCATAAAAGTGGTATCAAGCATTGTTCATGTTATTATTACTATCTAAGTTTCTACCTCCCCTTTTTGTGTTCTTTTTAGTACTCTAGACAATTTTAAGAAAAAATTTGGCGTCAAAAGTTAATTTTTAATTCATAGAGATGTCGGCATTGCAATGGCAATAATCCGTTTAGAACTTTTATGATTAAATTTAAATATGTACAACGGATACAACAGCATAAAAAATCGTTGTATACGTAGTATATCAAATATTTGACCATTGAATTTCATCTTGACATTTAAAAAAAAAACTTAATTGTGTATTTTTTTTAAAATGAAAATTCGTAATTTCAATACTAAATTAAATAATTTATTTTCAAAAATTACGATTCCTCATAAAACCTTTTAAAGAGCACTTTTTTAATATACATAACAAAATAAAAATTTTGAATTTAATACCCTTTTTCAAACATATAAGTCATTTGAAATATTTAATTTTCATTTAAATCATAATCATCATGTTATTTTATAATATAAAATAAAATTAATTTGATAAAATTAACTTACTAGTATTTCTCACACAGGAACGTCAACATTTATGCTGGGATGAATCTTCCAGGCAAAGCAACCGTATTTAAATATTTACAGAGGCTGCGCTATTATTAGGAGTCTCACACGGACGATGCGCCTGCAAGAGATTAGTTAGTAGACCGGCAAATCCACTGTTGATATGATATACCTAATACTTTATGGGGATCTGAACCGTTAACGGATATAATGCAGTCACGCGACCCTTCGTAAGTCCACAAGAAGAATGGCGTAGAACCCTACACGTGCGTATTTTCTGTCGTGGTCTACACTGTAGAGAATCACAGCCGATAACATTGGACTGCGTGCGTGGCGCCTTCACCCGCTGGGTACAGAAGTGAGGGCCTCTTCCCGCCGTTTCGTTTCACAGTCACCACTCACATTCTTGCCTGTCTACGACGTTCTTTTCCTCTTTTTCTCCGTTGAACCGTTCTTCTCACCTCTTGATCGTCATAACCCTAAATCTCCGTTCCCTGCTCAATGGAGCTTCGTTCTCGTAGACGACTTTCTAGTCCTAAAATTGACGGTAATCTTTCCGTCGAGCGATCATGTCTACTTATTTATTTATTTTTATATAATTCCTGTCTCTGCTGTGGTTTTCGACTGTTTGTTTTACGAGAAAAATATGGGCACTAGGGGAATTGAAATTGGATATCTTGCTGTTTTCCCGACTTTTCCTTCTTGTGCTTAAATTTCTACATCATTGCGCTTCTTTTCTCTACATTTGAATGATTAGTTTGGGTGATAGAAGTTTTTAAAAAGATGAAAGGAACACGAAAACCTATTATTGGCTTGTTGAGGACAAACTCTGTTGCGGTCAATTGGCTTGTGTCCAGTCTTTGCTTTATAATTATTTTAAGGAAATTTCTTTGGTGTTTGGCCAGTTTGGATACCGGGTATTAATGTTACAGAAGTGAGGGCTAATGCTAAAGAGGTAGCATTTTGAAATCTGTGTTATTGTCCCTCACCTATTTTGTCAGAAGCCCCAACAGTCTGGGCCAGCGCCAGATGAGCTTTATTTTATATATAACACTAAAGATCTGGGTCTTTGTTCATCGTGGCTTTACTAAATTGACAGTCTTTTCATCCTTGTTTATTTTGATGCGTATGTATAATGTAGCAACAGGAAATGAACAACAGGCCAGGGATGCCTCTGGGGAAACAAAAACTGCTAGCCACTGTGGCAATAATACAGATGAGGATGTCCATGTTCTATCTTCAGATTCAGATTCCAATTATAAAGGTATATTGCCTTTCTTGCTTGGTCTTTAACTTAGTGATGATTTTAATTGAGTTATAGTATGGTGGTTGACAGCAAGAAGTAAGCTATGTCTATTGGGAAGGTAAGGAAAGGCTAGCCATGAAATATATGTAGACTTGAGGAAATGTTGATGCACCAGTATTTGTGATTCCATTTTTAAGTTTTAACCGCTGAAATCTCAACTTTCAAAGAAAACCTCTTTCTTTTCTTCTTGGGTTTAATATAGAAGTCTTTATACTGCAAATTTAGTAGTGTATTTCATCTTTGTGACATGCCTGAAAACGAGAAATAATTTCATACAGATGAAGACACTGTGAACTACCCTTTTGACTTAAATGAAGAACCTACTTCAAGCTTTTGTGCTTCTGATGGAGAAGACAACGCTTCTGATTCATCTGATAGCTGCAAGACTTTGTCTGGAAAGAGAAAAATTGGGCAGTCCAGAAGGAGAAGTAGAAAATTCAGCTCAAAAAACGGAGAGTCCAGTCAGGAAGTGGGAGTGTTGGAGCATGGAGATAATGATGGCTTCCCAGTGGGTCACCAGCAATTAGTTGACCATAATTTGATTAGGCTGAGAAAGAAGAAAAATGCAAGAAGAGCAAGAAATGAAGATTCGCGGCCATTGTTGTTGTGGAATGTGTGGGAAGAGCAGCATGAGAGATGGATTGATGAGAATTTATCAGAAGATGTTGACTTGGATCATCAGAATGAACTAATGAATGAAACTGCTGAGGCATCTTCTGACCTTACTTTGCCTTTACTAAGATACCAAAAGGAATGGCTGGCATGGGCTCTGAAACAGGAGAATTCTGCAATTAGAGGGGGTATCCTTGCAGATGAAATGGGGATGGGAAAGACTATTCAAGCAATTGCCCTTGTCCTTGCCAAACGTGAAATCCAGCAAATGGTATTTGAGCCAGATGAACCCTCCTCTTTGCCAGGTCCATCTACAGTCTTGCCTGTGATCAAAGGAACACTTGTGATTTGTCCTGTGGTTGCTGTCACTCAGTGGGTTAGTGAGATTGATAGGTTTACTTTAAAAGGAAGTACCAAGGTGCTGATTTATCATGGGGCCAAGAGAGGGAAGAGTAGTGAACAGTTCTCAGAGTATGATTTTGTAATAACTACATACTCTATTGTTGAGTCTGAGTACAGGAAGTATATGATGCCTCCTAAGGAGAAGTGCCCATACTGTGGCAAACTTTTTAACCACAAGAAGTTATCTATTCACCAGAAATATTTTTGTGGGCCTGGTGCTAGGAGAACAGAAAAACAATCGAAGCAATTCAAGAAAAAGAAAAGAGAAGTTAATAAAAAGAAGATCAAGGAACATGAGAGTGAAGAAGTTCAGGGAGCTCACAAGATGCCAAATTGTTGGAGTGAAGAATTGGAAAAGGGTTTTAACAGATTACAAGAAAAGGAAATGAACATGAGAGTAGACAATTCAGATGCCATATGCAGGGAGAAGTCACTTTTACATGCTGTAAAGTGGCAGCGGATCATACTGGACGAGGTCAGTTGTGATCATTATTATGGCATTTAAATTGTTCTGTTTCACAAAATAAAATTGGCCGTTCACATCTTTTCATTGTTTCAATTATTAACACTTTCTCTCCTACACTCCATTTTCTAAACTAGTTGGGGTTTGCTTTCTCTCTTATTTGGCTATGCCGAATCTTTGTTTTTATCTGTAAAAGGGAAGAAAAAATGGATTATGACTCAAACTAAGGGTTTTTCACTCCATAAATCTATTTCTATATTTCATACTGTTCAATTCTTAGTGTAATGCCAATATTGTGCTATGACATCACCATTTGTTAGTCCATGCTTAAAAGTAAAGTTTTCTATGTGCTTGACTTTTATACTTTTATATTTTTAATAGGCACACTATATAAAATCTAGACATTGTAACACTGCGAAAGCAGTTCTTGCTCTACAGTCTTTCTATAGATGGGCATTAAGTGGAACTCCCCTTCAGAATCGTGTGGGAGAGCTGTATTCTCTGGTAAGTTTACTGTCTTTTATTTTTGGCTGTAGTCTGGAAAGTTTGTGTTTTTAAGATAATTTAATCGCTATGCCATTAATACAGGTACGGTTCCTGCAAGTAGTTCCTTATTCCTATTACTTGTGCAAGGACTGTGATTGCAGGACTCTTGATCATAGGTATGCCTTAGATTCAGTATTTTTAATTAACTGTTTGTAATGTGGATTCAAATTTAGTGTGCAATAGTCATATTCATTGACATTATGTGTGAACTTATTACTAAGAACCTGATTTATTTATTTATTTTTTGTATTGTTTGTTTCCCCTCTTGGCTTGTTAACTGAGGAACTGGATTGTGAGCTTCTTTTTTCTGTTCTCATGTTATTTTATTGTTTGAGTGAGAGACTCCATGTTTTATCTATTCTCTTGTAATTCCATCCATTCTGGATTAAAGCAAGCTCTTTTTACCTTCACCCCCAAAGAGCAAGCTTGCTTTTCTCTTTGGAGAGTGTTTTATTATACCTAAATCTTTCTTCTCATGCTACAAACTTTGCACTGTTGAGGTTTTTGTAACATTATTTTTCTTCTTTTTACTTCTCTCAAATGCTTTATCATTCTCTATTGTGTTGATTATGCGCATGTGAGCACGCTTGCAAGTGCACATGTGCTTTATAATACCTTGCAAATATAGTATTAAGTTGCTGTTAACTATATGCTTATGAGTTGTGATCATGATGCTATTATGCAGTGCCTCTAAAGAATGTTCAAACTGCCAGCACAGTTCTGTTAGACATTTCTGTTGGTGGAATAAAGTAAGTTTTGTATTTTATTAGTCTTTTTTGTGTTTATTAAATGCGAGAGAAACAAAGTCCTTGCAACTTTATGCAAATTACTTTTGACATGTTCTTTGTTATTTAATCTTGATAAGTATGTTGCCACACCAATTCAATTACATGGAACCAGCGATATTGGAAGAAGAGCTATGATATTGCTTAAACACAAGGTTTTAAAGAACATAGTACTAAGACGCACTAAAGTAGGCAGAGCTGCTGATCTCGCACTTCCACCTAGAATTGTAAGTTACTGTTTACCATGTGGCTAAGTTTGCAATTTTGAATATTAAAAAACTATGTATTGATTTCTTCCATATAATTCCTTGCAGGTTTCATTGAGAAAGGACAGCCTGGATATAAAAGAGCAAGACTATTATGAATCATTATACAATGAAAGTCAGGCACAGTTTAATACGTAAGTCACATTCTTTATTTACTGTAGAAATACAATGAAGATAAGGTAAAGCAGATTCTTTTATTATAAAAACTCAAATGTGACTTTTATTATTTTACAAGATGTAAATTGCCAAGATATGCTTGAAATTTGTTTTTAATTTGGAGGAAAAGGAGGGAGAGATTTTTGTTAATTCTTTGATACTTTCTCTGTCTTTTGCTTCCCATCTAAGTTATTGATATGATTCTCCTTTACAGATATGTCGAATCAAATACTTTGATGAATAATTATGCTCATATATTTGACCTCCTCACACGGCTGCGACAGGTGAGTGTTTATTTCAATGGAGTGAAAAAGAACTTTGATACTTCTACCTCTTATGATGGATCATCTCCCCCCCCCCTCTTCAACTTTTTTCTTTTTCCTCTATTTCTTGTTTTACCCCCTAAATTTGGATAAATATGCATGAAGGATTATATACATGATTATCAGAGGGCAGTGCATTTTTATGGAACCTTTGGATGTCCTTGACCTTGAATTTCCAACCGTTTGATCATATCTCTAAAATTGTTGAGTTATTTGATGCTGTTGAATTTCTTTGGGGCTCTGACAATGATGTGGAAATTTATTTTGCAGTAACAATTTAGTGCCTGAATGATATAATCTTAATTATTTTTTTATTTAAAAATATTTCTTTTGAAACAAACTTCTAATAAAATACATTAAAGGGATATGTCAATGAAGATAATGATAAACTAGATAGACAGTACAGGACTAGGATTCCTATAAATCATTTTCAATTTAAAAAGTGAGTGAATTTTTTGAATTATCTAATTTTTTTGTGCCTTTATTAAAGTATTATTAATACCTTATTTTTGGAGTAGAAGGGTGTTCTAGAGTCATGGCTTTGTTTATATTTTGATTTAGAAAAATAGGGTTATATGCTCTCTTCATTTCAGTCTGGATTTTTCTTGTGAGAACTGGGAGGTAGGAATTTTTTTTTTTTTTTTTTCAGTTGTTTAGTAGTGAACAGATTTCCATTTCTGCTTTTATTCTTTCCTCCTGTAGGTTGGATTTTTCTGCTTGTGCATCTCAAATATCACTTGCTTCAATGTGCAGGCCGTCGATCATCCATACCTTGTGGTATATTCTCAAACTGCAGCATTAAAAAGTGGAGCTGAGGCTAGCAACGGCAATGTTGAACAAGTATGTGGCCTTTGTCATGACCCAGTAGAAGATCCTGTGGTTAGTTCATCTTTCCTTTTTGTAATAAAATTACATTATTTCATTTCATTTTAGTTCCCCCCCCCCCCCCCCCACCCCCACAAAAAAAAACCCTCTCTTTTTTTTCTTCTGTCTGTTGGTTCTTTATAGGAAAATTTGGTGTGCTACTTATTTTCCTTCGACTACCTTTTTCTTATTGTTTCAGGTTACCTCATGTGAGCACATATTTTGCAAGGCATGCTTGATAGATTTCTCTGCTTCCTTGGGACAAGTGTCATGCCCGTCATGTTCTAATTTACTTACTGTTGATTTAACTTCAAACAAGGATGTTGGGGATCAGTCTAATAAAACTACAATTAAGGGTTTCAGATCCTCAAGCATTTTAAACAGAATTCGGCTTGAGAACTTTCAGACAAGCACTAAAATAGAGGCTTTGGTATGTATCGTGAATGACATACATAATGTATTCATTTATTTATTTATTTATTTTTGGCTTCCTAATGTCTAGAAGGTATGAGTAGTTCAGCTAGCTCTTGCTTGTTTTTATGTTTATATTTTTTATTTTTTGTTTCCTAAAGTATGCCATTTAGAGGCAATAGTAGGTTATACAAGCGTGTTTGGTGGTTTAACTGCACATTAAAGGAGATAATGGTTTCTTGGTTAATAACATTGCAATGGATGAATGGAGGTGACAATTGTAAAAAGTTGAATTGGATTGATGCATCTTGAAGTTCATATTTGCATGGGTCATAAAGATGAATGGGTAACGTTATGCCTTAGTTACACGAGTTAGTTTTTGAGCAAGGACCATGAGCCCAGATGAAATTGAGCCAATAAGACCTGTGAAGTTTCGAAGTTTTGGGGCCAGATGACATTGAGCCAACAAGATCTTTGAGGTGCTGTTTTGATTGTGTTGGATTTTATGCAATTCTAGCTTCCTGGAGTGATAGTTTTTTCTCTTCCCACATTGACCTATTTAGAGAGAGAGAGAGAGAGAGAGAGAGAGAGACTTGCATATGGGTGAGTTGAATAATTGCTTCTAGAATGGTCCAAAATTGAAATGCTTGCATAAGTTAGCCTATATTCTCTGTGCTATGCATATTTTTTCCCTTGCACCTTAACAGATTGAAATGGCTGTAGAGAGAAGAAATTAGATTTATGGTAGAAAGGGATGGTTCTGCAAAAGGGATTGTTTTTAGCCAGTTCACATCATTCTTGGATCTCATAAACTACTCCCTGCTCAAGGTAAATTCACTTGTGTTCTGTTTTATTAATGCATTTAAAATGCATCACGATTGTAACATGATGACCTAATTGCAGTCTGGTGTGTCTTGCGTTCAATTGAATGGAAGCATGTCATTGGCTGCCCGGGATGCTGCCATTAAGAGATTTACTGATGATCCGGACTGCAAAATTTTTCTCATGAGCTTGAAGGCTGGTGGTGTTGCTCTCAATTTGACAGTAGCTTCACATGTGAGTAATCTTCTTTAGCAGGTTATTCAAGTAAACTGTATTAAGTATATGGGCTTTTAGGGTTGGGCTTATGTTATGCTTTTGTGGACTCTATGCATACCTTATGTAGTCATGCTATGTCAAATTTTAAGTTGTGTTTGAAAATACCTAGAGACGTGTTTTATTCCTTGCTTTTCATCATAAAATGACATCCATTTGCTGAGTCAATTCATATGTCGTTCTAGTGCATGGTAAATTTTGTTCAGCCCCATTTTTCATGGGTGAATTTGTTCATCTGCATTATTTTATAAGAGCTACTTTTCTGTGAACTAATGTATCTTTTAATCTGCTACCGCCAAAAGTTATGACTTTTTATTGTCTTTTTCCGCCATTATGTTGCAATTAATTTAGTGTAGGCCGAATTTATTTCTCTTCATTCTTTTTGGTGGGAGCTTACTCAGGGATGGAATTGATTATGTTGTCACTCGTGTTTCCTTTAACTGTTCTTCCTTTAAGACAAGACATTTAGACAATTAAATGAACTATCCAAAACATTTTATATAGTATAAGCCATGAAATCACTCAAACATGGACAAAATTGTTGCTTAAAGCATCCCTTTTATCTTTTCACGTATGGATTTATTTGTTGGGCGACAATAGGTTTTCCTTATGGACCCTTGGTGGAACCCAGCTGTGGAGCGTCAGGCTCAAGACAGAATTCATCGTATAGGGCAATATAAACCGATCAGGTGCTTCTTCTTGCGCTCTAGCACTCTTTAAGTTTGGAGTAGGCAATGGAAAAATTAACGGAAGCACAGGTAGGTTCACAATGGAGATCTGACATTTCGTTTCCTCGTACAGAATTATCAGGTTTGTCATTGAAAACACTATTGAGGAGAGGATTTTGAAGCTGCAAGAGAAGAAGGAACTAGTATTTGAAGGGTAAGTGTGATGTTTAAGCTTGGCTAGAAAGGTGCTGGGTGTTTTGCCACATTGATATATACTTATTTTTATCCCTTTCCTCAATAGGACCATAGGCGGCTCTGCCGATGCTCTGGGGAAATTGACGGAGGCAGACATGAAATTTCTTTTTGTTACCTGAGCAGTTCTGTTTATTTAACAGCAAATTAGTTCCTGCTTCCTGTTATGCGAAACATTTTGCACCCTTTTTTGTTTTAGGAAAATATATATTTTGGATGTGCCATTTAGCTTTCAAACATACGGCACACACAGACTGCATTAGTTATTGTAAATTTGTTCACTGGGCCGTTGAATGTCAGTAAATTTTGACGGCGCCACGTTCCCCATTTTAATCCACCCGTCCGATTGAGTGGAATGCCCAAGTGTATTTTGAGAGAAGTTCAAGTTCAGTTCGTTCATGCTAGATACAAAAGGCATTGTTGCTTATTGGAAACTCTATACTAGATTAAACTTCGCTTTATAGATAATAGTTGACGGTTGTTATAATGTAGTCTTTCTGTTTTATTAATCCATGGTGGACAAGGGTTCTTTAGCTTCTTTGCAAGATGGATTTGACTTTATGTAGGATATGCCTTTGTTTCTCTTCCCCAGCCAATCACAGAGAAGTCCACCAAAAGTGGAAGATTCGATTGGTTGTTCACCAAATATGAATACTGTTGGTGAACTTTTAATTTGTAATTAACTATGTTTTAATTATCTATTTTTGTTTTTTGGTAATATTTGTATTTATATTTTATTTAGTTTAGTTACATTTAGTTTCTTTGTTTTTTTATAAATATGTACACGCGCAGGCACTGACTGAAAAGTTTCATGCGTATAATGCAACTCAATTGATCACACGATGATTCATTCTTCCGAAAAAATGCCAGGGTCAATAATCTTTTGTTTTTTTTTTGGGGGGTAATTACACGTTTGAAATTTGATGACTACAAGGTGACAAAGAAATCATTGTCAGTTTTAATTCAATTATTTTAAGCTTCATAAAATTTAGTAATGATTTACACACACACACACACACACACATATATATATATATATATGTTCTATACTATTTTTTAGTTAAAGGAGAGATGGAAATTTTATTTTAATGTACTCAATAACATAACTGACTAAACTAATTATATCTAACTTTCTAAATAAACACAAAATTTGAAATCATAAAAAAGCTAACATACCAATTGCATGCACAAAATCTAGTATTGTAATATTAAAGAGATCTCGTTTTATAACATCAACATCTTTATTTGTCGTTAATTTGATTAACATAAAAAAAAAATCTCGTTTAAAAATGACAAATGTTTGGTTATCTCCCATTTGGTACATAAAAAATTAGGATAGAAATGAAAATAGAGAGCAAAAAAATAATTTTGTAGATAAAAAATATTATAATATTTTTACTTTTAATAATTAAGAAATTATTATTAAAAAGTATTAAATAATGGTTACAAGGATTTAATTATAATTGTTCTTAACTTTCCTTTCTTTTTTTTCTTTTCCCTCCTCCTTTCCCACTAAACCGAACGAGCCGCATATTTTTTGGGGGTTTTGGATGCACATACAATGGACCAAATTCTAAATTCACTCCATGCATTTCCGTAATCGTTATTTCCTTCAATACAATAAATCCTTTATTTTATAATTTGGTATAAGACACTTGCTAAAACAATTTTTTAAAAAATAATCATGTATATTAAAACAATTAAAAAAAAAGAGTCCTATGGGTCAGGGTCAACCTGATATATAGGAAAACTAGATAAAGAAGATACAGTTACTAATGCCTACGTGTTAGGGTTACTTTGACCTTAACAAGCAGATAGAATGGGCCATGTAGCAGCGTATTAGTAGAGAAAGAAAATTACACTACCACGTGGCAAAAGTTTATTAGATAAAAACTTATCCAAATTCTTTTTACCATTGAATATTTCATTATAAACGCTGCTTCTCCTCTTACATCCTCCATTTCTTTTCTTTCACCGACAGTTGCTCCATTTCTTCATCTCCTTCGCCTTTCTGTTTCATCTTCTTCATCTTGCTATTTTTGTTTATTGTTCCTCTCTCCCTCTAACTTTCTGAGTAATAAGTTTTTATTGGGGTGAATATCCTTCAGAGTTTCTAATGATTAAAGGAGAAAGAAGACAGAAAGAGTAATCTCTAAGAAAGTCATTGCAGGAGAAGGGAGACCAAAAAAAAAAAGGTCCCTCATTTGGTACAAAAATTTTAACCTAAACTAATATTTATTTTATTAAAAATATGATTATGTTGTAATTTAAATTTAATTATCTGTGATATATTTTTATTAAGTCAATATATATGTCAAGATGTTTTTTTTTATTCTTACATATTGTAACTGAAAAAAAAATAACTGCAAGATCTGAATAAATTTTTTAAAAAATGATAAGTCATAGTTATTTTATGTAGAAAGGTAAAATAAATTTAAAAATTATATGAAAGAGGTTAAAAAAAACAATAAATGTAAGAAAAAATTGTGATAAGGAAAATTAACTATTTGGGTGGAAAAAATTTGTCAATATTAAATACTATAAGGATAGGAAAAAATGAATTGAAAATGATGATGAAAATATAAGATAAAAAAATTACAAATATTATAAATAATAGAGACATGAAGAAATATTGTAAAAGAATATTACAGTTTAGGTAACAAATATAGGAAAAAAAATTGAAAAAGTGTTAAAGAATATTATATAGAAATAAAAGTAGTGTAAAAAAATATTGTTAAAGAATATAATGGGAGAAAAAATATGAAAGGGACAATATTTGAAAAGATATAACTAAAACAAATATTAGGAAAATGTAATATAGGAAAAATGTTATAAGAAATATAATACAAAAAATATTGGAAAAAAAAAACAAATATTGTCAAAGAGTATAAAATAAGAAAAGAAAATATAAAATATATAATGTGGATGAAAAAAAATTAAAGCTTATAATTCTATAGGATATAATTTATTATAGCAAAATAATAGTGAAATATTGAGAAAAATACAAGTAAAAAATATAGAAAATTTAAAAAAATTGATCAAATGAGTATAATACAAAAGAATAATGAAATAATAATTGATAACTTTTTTACTATATTTCGAATGTTAGTAACAATGTTGATTGGGCTGGCAAAATGAATAACGAGAAGGAGGTTATATGCATATATTCATATGAACAAATATGCGAAACCGAATAGGGGGTAACATTTATCGCAAATACAATTGATGTAATGGCTATTGATTATGAGATTTCACTAGAGAGATTAAAATAAGAAGTTGTTAAACAGTTATAGCTAGATTTAAATCAATATATGTCTGACTTGGTATATAGGCATCCAATGTCACTAAGACTCATAAAGTATCGAGTATGCAAGTTAAGGAGGGATGCTAATGTTCAAGAGATGTGGGTGGCAAATGCAAGGTTTCTATCACAGTTAGGTTCAGTAGAATTATATGCAGAAATATTGTTAAAAGAAGCAAACTTAAACGTATAATTCAAGCAATAGTTGAATATGTGCTAGACCCACTCCCATCCTCTAGCCACGCTATCGTCATCGACGATCAGCCTGTCTTATTTATGTCATACTTTACAGGCATTGGTTAACATCCAAGTTCATCTCGTCTACCAAGTGATGATATCTTACAACCAAGTTCGTTATATGCAACAATTGGTGCCCCCCTTCTCCTCCAGAATAGATCGAGGACATAATGGATGAATTTGAAGAAAAGGATGAATATGATGCAACTCCTTACGATTACAATAATGGTGGTAATATAGATGATGATGAAGATATCGATTGTGTGAATGCCGTCATGAATTCAATAGCCCTCATTAATATTTATGATGACTTGACTGTTGCGTTCATTGAACAGATAGATGCAAATGGTATAAGGGTTCCTGACTATGCCGAAATAGAGGAGGCAGTGATAAACATCAATGATGGCCAAAAGTTACATATAGGTATGTTATATAATGATTAGTGATCCTTTCGTCGAGCAATGAAGATATACTCGATACGCGCACATCACACTTTTAAAGTGTTTCATTCTTTAAAAAAATATGAAGAATACTATTGCCTTGAATATAGACAGGGGTTATGCAAGTGGAGGGTTAAGGCCTGTTATCAAAGGAAGAAAAATTATTGGGAGATAACAAAATACAATGGGCCCCATACATGTGTTTTAGTATCATTGTCTCAAGACCACCTAAAACTAAATTCTAATGTTATTTCAATATACATTAGATCCATAGTAACTGATAATCCTGAGGTGTCAATTCGACAGGTCATTGAGCAGGTGCATTCTATTTTTGGATACAATGTTTCATATAAGAAGGCTTAGAAAGAAAATCATAGAACCATCTCACATACATTTAGGAATTGGGAGAAGTTTTTTGCTTTGTTACCTAGGTGATTAACTGCTGTTCAACATTTTATACCCGACTCATATTATGACTTTATGCAAAAAAAAAAAAAAAAAACGTGTACTGACTAGCATAGTTAATGGTGAGTCAGTCATATTTTATCGAGTATTTTGGACTTTTAAGTCATGCATTGAGGCGTTTGACTACTTAAAACCAATGGTCCAAATAAATGAGACATTCTTTTATAGCAAATATATCATACTGATTACAAGCACACATAATGGTGAGAGGAATATTGTCCAACTTGCATTTGTAATAGTCGAGAGAGAACCATATGAGGCATGGGTAGGGTTCTTATTTAATCTCTACGCACATGTGGTGAAAGATAAAGATGATTGTGCTTGATTTCTAATCGACATATTAGAATCTTGGCTGCCATAGCTAATGGGCGAATAGAGTGGCAACCCCCGCAAGCTTATCATATATTTTGTCTTCGACATTTGGCTAACAATATCAATAAAAAATTTAGATTGCCTTAACTAAAGAAGCTATTCACTAAAATTAGTAAATCTTGCCATTACTTAACCTTATTTGTATTTGTTTTATACTATGATTTTGTAAGCATTTTGTCTTATCCTATCTTTTCTTGTACAGGTTACCTATATGAGTAATATAAAGTAGATAAAGAATTAGCCCACATATGCCAATTAGACACGCACGCTGTTATTAGCCCATATATGCCAATTAGACACGCACGCTGTAAACTGGATTAAAGCGATACCTAGGGATCAATGATGTCGGGCATATGATGTTGATGGAAAATGATGGGGCCACATGACAACAAATTTAGTAGAGAGTATCAATGCAATTTTCAAAGGGGTTAGGTTCCTACTTGTGCTGGGGTTGGTAAGAGCAACATTTTACAGGTTAACCAGGTATTAGGTCTAGCGAGCCGAGAAAGTGAGTGTACAGTTGCAAGTAGGCGAAACCATATCTGAAGACATCAAATTGAAGCTAACAGTCAAAGCTCAAAGAATATCAACATGTACAGTTCGTGGATTTGATAGACAAAGGTCGACAATTGAGGTAGAGGAGCCATATAATCCAATTAATTAGGAATTTGGTGGATCTTGTAAAGTCAACTTAATATATTATACATGTGATTGTGGCGAATTCCAGGCTTTGAAATATCTTTGCTAACATGTATTAGCAACCTGCACCCACGTTCGAGTGGATTATGTATAATACATTAACTGAGTGTTTCAATTAGAAATTATTTTGAAGGCCTATGACACTAAATTTCGTCTCATTGGTAGTGAAGCGTACTGGCCCCATGTTCAAGGCCCAACGCTTATTCCAGATCTGGCAATGAAACATGGCAAAGGTCGCCTCAGGTCAAACCAAATACGAAATGAAATGGATTGGCGAGAAAGTATGAGAGATTTGTTATGATGTGCATTGTGCAGACAGTCGAGTCATTATTGCGTGACTTGTCCATCGTGTGGGTACTCAAACCTGTAGCTTTTTAGTTTGCTGATTATTTGTTGCCCTTTCCTGTATTAGAAATGTTTCATGTACTACTTTTCTTTTGTAATTTGTATAAAAAATGTAAGACGACATTATGATAACCACTCAAAATATATTCCACATTATTTTATTTTATTTGCTTGTTTTACTCATTATAATTATTTTCATTCCGTAGCTTACTACTCTTATATTTTTTTTTTTTGAAAACTAACTTAATAATTATGTAAAAAAAATTTAGACATCATGGTTGGCTCTTACACGTGACCCCCTACATATTAAAATAAAATTTTTTAACTCAAATATAAAATAAATTAATATTATAATGAGAGAAATCAACTATGATGCAGTATATAGCAAAATAACAATTTTAGCTTATTATATCTTTTTTTTAATTTTTTGGTTAAAATTTGTATTACTTTAATATTGAATTCAATAATACTTAATAAGTATACTTAATTGTTTATTAAATTTTTTAAACTATTACTAAATTTAATTTCTTTTTAAAAAATTTCATTTCTCTCCAATCATTTTATCAAGTTTAAAAGAATTATTATTTAATTTTTTTTCCAAAGAACGATATTCTATTTCTTTGTGTCTATTTTTTTTTACCAAGTTTCAATTATATCACATTTAATTTTTTTATTCTACTTAGTCATAATTTTTTTTAAATCTCTTCCATTTTTTATTATTTTGAAATCATTATCATTCATATTTATATTAATTTTTATTTTAAAAATTATACTTCTCTTTTCATTTCTTTTTTATCAATCAAGTTAACTTTGTACTCATCATATATTAATGTTAAAAATAAAATTATTTAATTTTTTTTATTATCATGTTAAACATAAATTAATAGTCTCATGTTGAAACTTAATATTAATTTAGCAACTTTTATTGTCAACTCACAACAAAATTTACATACTGATGTTGTGAAAAGTTAATTTCTATGATAAAAAAAAAATAAAAAAGAGGTTCCTACTACATATATTAAAATATTTGGAGAGTTTAGTATAATTTATGAAGTAAAAAAAATAGATGTAACATGAATTTAAGAAAAATCAACATAATCTAATATATATTCTATTAATTAGGAAAATATGCCTAACATTTACAAATTAACAATGAAATGCATCCACTGTTACATTGTTTGTGCTATAGTTATGGAATATTTTATATTAAATATGTGATATCAATTCTTTTAGTTCGGTAATAATTAAGTAAATAATATAAATTATCAGACTAATCAATTTAATTTGAAAAAAATGAAGAAAAAAGAATAATAAATTTTAAAAAATAAAAAATTTGCAATCCAATCACATGGGAATTGCCTATTAGGGGGTTGTACATTTGACATTTTTGAAAAATAGTTGAAATTTTATTGAAAAAGAAACTAAACTTTTTTTTCTTTGGGTCCCACTAATAAAAAAAAAAAAGATACCATGACCCACTAATAAAAAAAATGTATTATATCTGGGAGGAATTTACCATTTTTCCTATTGCATCCTAGTAAAAATCCCTATTTTTTGTGGTGCAATTATCTTGTGCAGGCTCATTAATAAACTTCTAGAAAGGCAGACAGGTGAGGACTGCGGGAGAAGAGTAGATGATGCGCTTTGATATTTATAAAATGACTTTTAAAGAAGCGATCGACTAACCGGTAACCTCTCTACCGTTCGTTTTCTTAATGTCGACGTGTTGAATTCTCATTGGGCCATCGCATACACGGATCCCACACAAGACGTACACACGCACGCCCACCCAGCTTCATTGCCACTCTCTGCAACTACTACGGTTTTAAAACATCCATTTCCTCATCTTCGGTTCTTTCTGCCTTCTTCTTCCTTTCTTCACTTCCCATTTTCTTCTTCCTCCCTCTCAAACTCAAAGCAATCTTGGGTTTTGCGTATAGCTTCACAAGATGATTCAGCTACTCTACACTGTGATTTTTGGCGAAATGGTTCTAATTCTAACCCTTCTTTTCAAGACCCCATTCAGGAAGCTTCTGATTATTACCTTGGATCGGGTCAAACGAGGTCGGGGCCCCGTCGTCGTCTCGACTGTGGCTGCCACATTGCTTGTCGTCTTTGCTTCCAGCCTCTATAGTATGGTCAAGATCCAGCGACGCACCCTTGAGGCCGGACTCGTCAACCCTACCGATCAAGTTCTTATGTCCAAGCACATGCTTGAAGCATCCCTAATGGGTAATATCCCATCGTTGCACCTCATATTTTGTTCCTTCCGAATGTTGATTTTCTGTATAACTGTTTTGGCCCTTTTTTTTTGGGGTTGAACTTTCGTGGTTCTTGACTGTGGTGGTCAAAACCTACCTTGAGCCACCCCACTTCCCTTAGTTTGATTAGATCCTTTACTTGGTTAATAAGAAATCAGAATGATTAGATTTTGACGTTTTGGAAGACTGATTACTGGAAAATGGAAATATATATAACAATCTTAATTACGATTGTGGGTATAGTATCTGTGCGGCTTGTGCTAACTTATACCCTCATATTATCCAACAAAAAAGTGCTAGGAAGACTTATTACTGGGCATATAGAACAATCTTAGTTAAGATTTATGGGTCTATTAACTATGAGGATTGTGCTAGCTTATATATGGGACACTGGTATTATCCACGAAGAAAGTGTCATACCTCATCCGTAACAAGCGTGAATTGAAAGGTGAGGTTTTGTGTATTTTAGTAAATATTGTTCCTCATTTGTATGTTGCAACCTGTTACAGGCTAAGTAGGAGTTTCCCGTTCAATATATGGCTGTTTTGGCATGTTTGGTGTCTACCCTCGTCTGACTTATATGCTAAATGCTGCACACGTGCTTCACTTCCTTTTGTATCTCATTTAACTGTCAACATAAAATGTCTTAACATCGGGCTACATATTTCAAGTGAATAATATTTTCTTTGGATGGGGATGTTTACAATTTGGAGCTGCCGCCACTGAAATTTTCATCAGCATGCTCAATATATTTGATTTTTCTCAAATTTTGAGTACACTTGAAGTAAAAAATATCATAGTCTCTTTAGCTAATCCTTACGTAATTCTTAGTGATCTTATCTAACAATAAAATGGATGTTTTATGGTTATGTACCGAAGCTTCTGGATGTATTGGATTAGACTGTTGATTATTTGAAATTTGAGATGCGACAATGAAAATTTGGAAAGCATTAATAAGGAAAAATGATAGAAATTTCTTATAAGAAAACAAGAACAAAAAAGAGAAAATCCTTTTAACTGTTGAATATCACTTCCACATTGCAGATATAAATATTGAATCATTCATTGCTTACAGGTTCGTAGATCATAAAGTTTCGATATCATAAATATCTTGCTATGTTTTAGTGCCTAGTTAATTAATTTTTCAGTGCAATGACTTTCAAACTATGTATCAGAATAAGGCATTGCTGGTTTCTTGTAGGGCTAGAGCTTTATGAAAGCTTGCTATGATAAAAGGACTGCGAAAACTCTTTCATAGTCCATTTCCCTCCTTTATGACAAATTTGGTATTGACTCCTCTCCTTGGGATGATTTCATCATATTGATGCCTTGCTAGGTTTTCATACTTTCATTGGCAGAAACACTTATAGCATATTTATTGTTTGCATCTTTTTTCAGCCTTTTGAAACTATTTGCAACATGTTGAATTGCTTTGTTTATCCACCAACTCCTTTTTTCATTAAGTTTCAGTGTATAAGATCTGATTGGCTAGCTAGCTTGTGTGGACCATGCTGTGTGATTTATAACTGTTTTTTAAAAAGTTATCTTTTGCAATGTAGTTTGAGGTATACTCCAATTGACTGCTTTAGGTAGGATGGAATGGAAATCTTGTTTCAATTTACCGTAGGCTTTTTTTCCCCCCTTTTAAAATAAAATTTTGTCACATTTTTTGATATGTATTATTTGTTGAATTTGAGTTTTTACACACCATGTGTACAGGGTTTGTGCTTTTCCTCTCTTTGATGATAGATAGATTGCATCATTACATAAGAGAGCTTCGGTTACTCAGGAAGACCATGGAGGCTGCTAAGAAACAGAGTCGAAGTTTTGAGGATGGTAAAAACAGCAGTACAGAAGAGCATAAAGCATTGACAGAAGAAATTGCAACATTGAAGACCAAAATTAAGAAACTGGAATCTGAATGTGAGGTGGAAGGAAGCAAGGCTAAGGCTTTGGAAGCTGAAGTAGAGGCTCTTAAGAAGCAATCTGAAGGGTTCCTTATGGAATACGATCGGCTTTTGGCAGACAATCAGAATCTTCGGAGTCAGTTGGAGGCGATTGACCAGAGCTCTACACATCTTGATAACAAAAAGAGCATGTGAGGGTTCAAACTCCTAGCAAAGCAATTTTCTTTCAGTTTAGTTGCTTCGGTTCAGGTGCCAAAGGTTTGTGTTTGAAAAATAGAGAATGATGTCATAGTTATATATGAATGACAATGTATGAAGAATGGAGAGATGCTTTTTGTATCTTTATTGAACTGGCTGTAGTTAAAGCAGTTGATATACTATTAATGTATATGTAATTTGGCCACCTCTTAATCCATTTTTAATGATGTTAAGCTGTCTGTTAAAGGAACAAATGTTCTTTCAATGAATGGGAACTACTAGAATGGAACCCTAATAAGGTGTAGCATTATCTTTCAACTTGAATTTTTAATTTGTGTAACGTGGTTTGGCACTAGTAGATAATTCAAAAACACTGGATGAGATGTGAGCTCAAGGTAACTTTCAAATATTATATCTACGCATTAAACCAGAGAGAAGGGGAATAATTTTTGGAGTTAACTAATAATTTTGATTGTTGAATTGTTAAGTCTATTTAATTTTAGTTCTCAAAATGACAAAATTGTTGCAAATTAATTTTTTTGGAATTGTTACGGTATTTGATAAAAGAATTAATGTAGTCAAATACTCGACTAAGTATTATTTATTTAATTTGTTTGTGTGGGTGAGGTGTTGAGAAATCTAGATATTTGAAATTATACTGTTGAATCATGAGTTGAAATGAAGAATGTTGGAAAGGCAGGCGGTATTTTTTCCAAGAATCAAATAAAAAAGAACTAAATGGAGAAAAGAAGATAATACAACGGTATTAAAAAAAGAAAAAAGGAGAAGATTGATCTTAAGAATAGTAGCAAAGCAAATTTTCAAGGCATGCCTTAGCACCTAATTCATTGTCTCATTTTCCGATAGCTCCGAAAGAAAGCAATGATCAAATCGTTGGCCAGAACAAAGCGCACAAAGTCCCTACTTTTTTTTTTTTTGGGGGGTCTGTCGAAGTCTCAATACTCAGATATACAAGAAAGTACGCCTACTTCTACATTGTATAATAGAGTTCAACATGCAGTTGTTGCAAATTCTACTCCTAGGTAGCATCTTTGATCATTGTCAATTTCATAGCATATGGCACGAAACGAAAATCTACCAATTTGTCATGCTTCTGCCTTTTGCTTATGTGATCGGAAAATTTTTAAATAGACAAAAGATATATGAAGAAAGTCGATAATAATAATTTTTAGTTGACTTTACTTGTAACAGATTCATACATTTTTTTATGATTAATTTGATTTCCGTATCTTTTACAGATTGAAGTGAATTAAGAAATTTCGTGTGATTAGTTTCTCAAAGTTTTTGTGCTGAAATTCAAATACGTTTCACAAAAGTACATGTTAAATAAATCTTCAATAGAAGAATTTAGTTTATATTTTTTCAGTTTTAAAATAATTGACGTTTAAATAATTACACAAGAGTTGTAAAAACTATAAAATAATTTGAATTGTAGAAAATTATAATTGCATTGGTTAAGATAACCTTTTACTAAAATATGTAAAATATTAAATCTTGTCTCTCTTCCTATTAATTATCCAATCATCTCCTCATTTACCCACACGCACTCTCTTCTCGTTAAAAGGTAAAATAAAAAAAATTCATTAGTATTATTTTAAAATTCTAAAACGACAATTATTTTAAAACAAAACAAAATCTTTAAAACATCGATTATTTTAAAACAAAAGAAATATTAAGTTTCACAATCTGAAACATATTGCTTTAATAAAACAATGGTTTGGGGAATAAAACAGAGCAGGCTTTGGTGCGAATTCAAAACAACTAGCACCCGTTGCGAATGGTGTGGCTAGCTTGCATTAGCAGGAGCAAAAAGCTATCTCTTAATGTTCTTTTTCAGCTCTTCGCTTATTTATTTTACCTTGTTCACATATTAGAGTCCTAATTTTCTGTAACTGCTCTCTGGTTTTCTGCCAGTGAGTTGCTGATGGGGATACTCTTACTCACATGATACTGAATTACTATTGGATAATATACCAGCATGTAAACAAAGATGATTAAATGCTTGTTACAGAACTGTAAATTTTTTGCTTTAATTGTCATCCCCGTCCTTCTCCCTGCCATTAATTGCAGGCATGGCAAACGAAGTCCATTTGAACCACCAATGGTACCATCATTGTCAGCCATGACCATTTAGTTCTCCTTTCCATTGCTTTCGGTTCATTCCCTTTTCTTGTATGATTTTACCTACAACCACCAGGAATTGAAACTTGAGGACAACTATGACACAATAACTTATTGTGCTTGATTGACAGAAGTGGGGCCACATATCCAGAACGTTAATTCTAATATCACTATGCGCAACGAAGTCGGCAAATTCGACTTTTAACATCTAAATGGGATCATAACCTGGTTTACTCTTTTTTTTTTTTTTTGAAAGAATAAATTGCGTTAATCTCGTTTAGATTTTAGTTTGATTATACCTAATATTTTTTTAATTATCATTTGGCTCTAATTTATTCTCTAACAATAAAATTATATTTAAAATAAAATAATAATCTCATGTTATATAGTTAACTTTATCTAAAAATTATAATTTGAAAAAAAATTGATATATATCAAATATTAAAAAAGTCTTATGATATTTTTAAAATAAAAGAGATATCAATTAGTTTAGCCACACCATAAAATGATCTGAAAAAGGAGAAGGAAAAGAATAAAATGTAAGGTTCAAGTTCAAAAATCACCTTAAGAATCAAAGCTAGTATCATATGAGATATCAGTCGAATAAACTCATTTTCAATGCCTTTACAGCTGAGAATCTAAATAGAAGTTCCGTACAATAAACTCATTTTCAAGTGCAAGATGTGCAGTGGCATACAACAACGACCCACTTGCTGACGCAGAAAAATTTGACCTCTCTGTGAATTATCCATCTTGTACTCTGAGAAGAGATGGATTCCACATCTTGAACCTTTTAACTAAAGGTAAGTGCCCACTTTTACCTTTCATTCTTGTGTACGGCTTGATCCATTTCCATATTCCAACTCTAATTTGCCATGTAACTAATCCAGACAGGCTTGTGTTCAAATCACCAACTTAATTTGAAGAGTCATCTGTATGCTTCATCAACTTTTGCAGGGGAAAGCGATGTGCATGGAAGTGGATATTATGGGGAGCAGAAATCAATGGAAATGGGTACTTTTCCAATTGTCCCTATTAGGCTCCTTGATCTACTTAATGAATTACTTTATCATCGATATTGGTCCACTACCATCATACATGAAGTTATTGGTATACTCACCCGAGTTCATTTAGGAGCATTTCATTTTATTAGTGTGTGTATATATATATATTTGATTAGTTATTAGTATATTTTTAGATGTACTAAATTAATATAGGGAGAAATGCGCCTTCAAAAAAATGTATTAACGTCCAATGTTAAAGGAAAATTGCACATGGTGTTGAAATACTAAAAATTGCTATAATCTTTCAACTGAGTGATCTGAGACGAAGTTTTAAAAATATGGCCTCATGTGTCTTCAATTATTTCATGCCTCTGTGATGTAGAAGGTGTCCAATAAGTGATGATGCTCCTAAGCAAAATCACTAACCAGGAGAGATTTTTCTAATCTGCATCCATCATGCATTCGAAAGCAAACAAGAAACTTAATTTATTATAGATATAGATGGACGTACACCTCTGAATTATGCATGCATGTTGGAGAAAAAGATGTAGGAGATGATATCCATTGTAATAAGGTAGAAGCATCGATGGTCTGCTGCATTATCAATCAAATTCCCTATATATATATATATATATATATCTGCCTCATTAGGAAACAAAAGAAAACAAAGACACATCCATCCATCATTTAATAACCCACAGGACAAGACGTGGGTTCGATCAGTAATTTCCAGTCAGATCTTTCAAAAATCGAGAAAAAGAAAGAAGCTTAGAAGTTTATCAAAAGGGATCCTAGCAAGATTTAAGCAAAGCTATACGGTACACAAACTCCACAGAACAGAACACTTTTTGGCAAGATTTAAGCAAAGCTATACGGTACACAAACTCCACAGAACAGAACACTTTTTGGCTTCTTCATGCATGAAAAAGAGTCCAGGAAAAATAGAAAGTTAATTTCAAATTACACTACCCTGTTTTTGGGTTTTGCCTATAAATTCACAACCTTCTTTCCAAAAACTACACTAGGCTCATAGGAAACAAAATGGGTGAGTCTCAGAAAGATTCACAACCTAATATAGTACTCTCGATCCACGTTTCAACCACCAAAGCCCAATCTTCCTTATCCCCTATTCTCACAAATTTTCATGCAGGGTACTTCAGAATCAGCCTCTCTCTCCAGCCAAGCCTTGTTATGGAAGATCCTCAAAGAGCCAATCCAAGACGCGCATGCTCTTCGACGCGTATTCTCACTAATGCCCTCCACGGCTTCCACTCTCCTATGGTCACTCTCACTACTCACAGTCCTCGCACTCTCTCTTCTCTAGCTTCTCAGATGCTTCTTCCACTTCGACAAGGTCAGGGACGAATTCTTAAGCCATGTCGGAGTAAATTGCCCTTTTGCCCCCCGGATTTCCTGCCGTCTTTTGCTCTAATCATCCCAGTTTCTTCCCCAAACCACAATTTATCACCAAATACTATGGTAGGTGTTCGTGGTTCCAGTGGTGGCGCTTGATTTGAAGATATACGGCAGTGGTTGACGAAGGAGAAGAGGTTTCTGGCGATTGTGGCGAACCCGACAAGCCAGATGACGGTGATAGGGAACCTGGTGGGGGCGCAGGCAGCTGCGCGTGTGGGGTGGAGGGAGAGTGCGGTGGGGATGGCATATCACTTGGGGGTGTTTGTGACATTGTATCAGAGGTTGTCGGGGGAGCAGGGTGCTGGAGTCCCTGCGATGCTGAGGCCGGTGTTGTTCTTGTCTTGGGACTCCATTTGTGGCCACCTTGACTGTGCCTCCGAGATGCTCTTCTTCCTCCCCCTTTTCCTCTGCGTTCGGATCCCCTGCTTCTCTTTTACCTGCGCGGCGCCTGCTTTTTGGATAAAATGACGTCGTGCTTCTCGCTCATTAATGGAAACGACGCTGTTTTGATTAATAGCGTCGGATGCGATCTCAGACGTCCGTCTTCAAGCAATCCTCGCCGTTTATTTCATTCCCATATGAAGTTGAAAAAGACGAGACGCTGAACCGCGGGATAGGAAAGGTTGACAAAGAAGGCACTAAAAGGAAGAAATCCAGCCATTGCCATATGGGGAAGAGTACTCCTGTACCAAGGCAGAGGAGGAACCTCTCGGGGATACTTTGTAGTGCGGCAGGGTGCTTGAAACTTAGCTTTGCTATTTTTACCTGCAATACCACCCAGAACAAGTAATGGTGAAGTTACCAATGTCCATATGAGGACAATCACCACAATTGTACCAAAAGGAAGTGCTGCAGTTGCACTATAAGCTATTGCAACCGTGTTGAGGAAGCAGAACAAGAGGAACAAAGGCCCACAAAAGAGGTATCCTGTGAGCAGTAGGTTTCTCACATGTCAAAGAAGAAAACTAGTTTATAAACTATTTCATTTCACAAGCTTTATAGTAGCACTCACCAAACTCAGAAATATTCAATGAAAGGAATCCATATGTACCCAATTTGTCCCTTCGAGCTGAATATAGAATGAAGTAGCAGTGAAGCCAATAATGCCTGATGTGAGTGCGTATATGACTACCAATGCAGTAAATAAAGCCCCACGGTTATATGGATAAAACACACCAACCAGTGCAAGAATAAAGATGAAGACCGTTCTGTACAAGCGTACAAGATAACAAGATCAGAAGACAACATCTAGTGAACCATATAATTTCATTTAAAAAAAAAGGAAAAAAAATTAAACTCAACACAGAAGAGAGGAGAAAACAAAAGGCAACAAAAGAAGATCCTTACAGAGCGAATAATTGAGTGCCAGAACCAAGTGCTGCAACAAACAGAGATTTGTTCTTTGGAAATCGAAAAACATCACCATGAATGTACTTCCATCCTATCTCCTCTTGATCATCAACTGCCTCCTCATCTTGTGCATATCTGGAGAAAAATTACATCAAATAAGAAAAATAAAAACAACAAAATGCTATGGGTAAATTGGATGAACATCTGGTGATACATGCACAAGTAAATCTTACTTCACGAAATCATTCTTCAAGACTCGCATAAGAATGGTTTCCAGATAACTAGTCAAAAGAAGAACTGTCACACAGGAATTTATGATTGAGAACCAGTGAATCTCCAAGTGATGCGGCAAAGAAGAAGAGTGAGAGTACTTTTCCATTCTCTTCTCAAAAGGAGTATCAGTTTCCTTCCATTTTACAGTGTACATGAACTTAGCATCAACATCCTTATCCTCAGTCAGGTCTACCACGGAATGAGGATCCATCCGAGCACTGATTTCAATTACACGATCTTTGTTGTATAGAAAATCAAACTATATGTGCTTGTAAAGGAAATACTTGTACTCGCTAGGGTCAGTTTTGCCTTCTTTGTCAACCTTTCCTATAAATTCCCAAATTGGCTAAGTCATCATAATATATGAGGTCTTGAAAGGAAATGCTTTCACTGGTCCAAGAGCTCAGCTTCCCACTTTAATAGAATAGGATAAAACGTTGGTGATTTCCCACGGTTCAACGCCTCCGTCTTTTTCAACTTCATATGGAATGAAATAAACGGCGAGGATTATGTGAAGACGGACGTCTGAGATCGCATCCGAGGCTATTAATCAAAACAGCATCGTTTCCATTAATGAATGAAAAGCACGACATCGTTTTATCCAAAAAGCAGGCGCCGCGCAGGTAGAGGAGAAGCAGGGGATCCGAACGCCTTTTCCTCTTCTTGTCCTGGTCATTAATTACATCGTATCAAATACATCGGATCCTCTAGGATATTTGTACTGTGAAGTCAGGTTAGAAGAGAGAAGAAAATAAAAAAGATAGGGGAGAATTACGAATAACAAGTCAGAGTTAAAAAAAAATATTTTATAAGATTTATTATTACTAAATATTTTTAATTAAAATCAATAATAATTTATCTTAAAATAAAAATAATAAGTTTTGTAACGTAATTTTTTTAATTTTTAATTTTTATTTGTAATTCTCTAAAAAAAGTAGTAGCAGCAAAAAGAAGTGATCTTATTTAATTTTATAAAAAATTTATAATAAAAAATTTTTGTATCGTCAAATGTAGGTTCTAAAATATACTTATATTCTTTCTAGTGTTGTATATATTTATATTATTTGTATATGTTTATATTATTATTTGTATTATATTTTATTATTTTGCTTATTTAATTTAATTAGTATTGTTTTATTTATGTATTAATTTTTTGTTAAATGTATATATTTATTTTTCATTAATTGATATTTTATTTAATATATTTTAGTATTATTTTATACTTTATTATATTATTTTTAATATATTTTTTAACAGTGTATTACAATAAGTACGGGCAAAATAGTCTTCTAATATTTGAAAAACACTAGGATTTTGTACGAATGTTTAATTCCTTGGAATGAAGCCTTTTTGGAAATCTTTTCGTAAAATTTGAACCAACCATGGAATCTGTCATTCTCACGTAACATTTTTGAGAATGTCAAAAATATTCCATGTACTAAGGAGGTTTTCAACTAGAGACTCTTATATAGATGCAACCTTCCGCCCCCTCCTAAAAATTAGGTTATGTACAAAATGATCAAATTTAGGTAGGGTGTTTTTTAGGTGTTTATCATTATGTTTTTTTAATAAATGCATGACATATGAAAATAAAATAAAATACCCAATTATAAAATGCTAAGTTACCCAAAAAAAAAATCACTTCTCATACTTTTACTAGAAAAACATGATATGAAACATTTTTCATATACAAATATACAAGATGTGTGGTAAGATGTGCTAACTTTGTATTGTTTGTAATGCAAAACAGACAGATTTATGCTATTCAAGAAGGCGATGAGGAAGTTCAATGTGGCATGGTGGGCTTATTCTTTCCCTCTCACGGCTCTAGCATTGGCTTCAACACAGTATGCACAAGAGGTTAAAAGAGCCATACCCCATGCCCTTATGTTGCTTTTGTCATCACTCTCAGTTTTTTTGTCTCCCGTTTTAATGATTATCACTCTTCTTAATACCAACATGCCCTTACCTGCTGTGCAGCAGCATGATCAAAGATTAGTTAGATGTACGTAGAATTAAACATCAAATTTTGTAATTGTATATGAAGATTCCATCTGCAATTTCCCATGTTATCTTATGTAACTAGTGTAAATTCAATTAGCTATATCCATTTCGTTTCTTCTTTCAGAAAAAATAAATAAAATGGTGTAAAGATGCCGTTTTATTTCTGATATTTTTTATTTAGTTGTATTGATCGTATATTCGCATCATCCATCTCTTGCTGAGGAAGAGTTTTTTTCCTTTAAATTTTATTTATTTATTCTTTTCCCACTTCGCTTTAGAATAATAAAGGACAAGATAGTGTAGAGATAATTAACTTCAAAGCTCAAAATCAATAAGTAAGGCAACAAAGTACACAATATCAAGTTGGTCCTATCTAGTCACCCAATTCTGTAGGTGTAATTCACTAGCTGTACGTAGTGCATTCGTTGTCAAACCAAAGGTGATGGCTAAAACAAGAACCCTAATCAAAGAAAAAGTTTATTGCAGGTATAAAAGAAGATCGTGTAGATGAGGAATAAAGATATAAGAATGTGATTCAATGAAACCCATCCATATAAATCTCATCCTCTATTTCTTTCTTCCTCTACCAAATCTTCTTTTCGACTAGAAATGATCTCCTAACGTTCATTGCCATTAACCTTTTTTTTTAATCCATTTGGTGTATTATATACCATTGCTCTCACCTGGGTTTGCTTGAAGATTCTTAGCTTGTTTCCTAGAATACAATAGCCACAACTATTTTGTTTCAATTTTTTTTAGAAGACATAAATGTTCAAACGTATAATTTTATTTCTTTTCAATCCAACACATGATTTAGAATATACACATTTTTATACATATTTTATTACACATTTAATAGATATTATAGCAATTGAATATATCAACTTTGAAATTTAACTCAATCAAAAAAACAAAATAATTACGTTTTTATCTACTTAGGGCGTAATTGATTTAAATTTTACAAATTTATGTAATCTTTTGATTTTAAAGTCCAATTTAATGCCATGAATATATTTAGGGATGAAAACAATAATTTATTCTAGTTTACAAAAATATCTCCACAAAAGAATTATTATCTTACATGATCATTACCAATGTTGTGAAGAACCCAAAAGAGACAACCAAGGAGAAGCCCATAGCATATGCTTGGACCAAAAAGGTTATCTGAGTGTCTTAACCAAACATGACATGCTCGACCCACACAAAAAATGTTTCTTTATGCATTTTCCACCACAAACGTTTTGATTCTATTGCAAAATTTTACTTTAGATGAAATCATCAATTTCTCATTATTAATAAAAAATATTTTTTATACTATATTAATCATAAATATTTCTTACACACTCATATTTTGATTGAGTTACATATTATCTCATCATTATAAAACAGTAAATAACACTTTATAATTTACTATTCTATCTTTTTTCTGGAAAAAAATAAATTACCGTTCGTATCATTTGCTATACAGAAAAGGTGAAACGTATAGCTAGTGTGGATCGAAATGGCAAAAAAATAAAAATAAAAATAAAGTTAAACATTTCAACCACTTTCACGGTTTCAACGTATCAACCAAACTATGGATTTAGATCATTTTTAGGTGCATGGCTTCAACGTATTTAACCAAAATTTTTTATTTAAATTATTATTATTTTAAAATATGCAGTTAAAAAATTATTTTTACCTGTTTAAATTTAAATTAAAATAAATAAAGGGTAATTAAGAAAAAGATGAGCAGATCTGAATTCACCAGACTATAAAAGCAGATTCTACCTGTTCTGGTTCCTGCGGTTCAAAGTCCTTCTCTTTTCTTTTACTTTTTGTATTGCGTAACCTTTCTAGTTGCTAGGCATATAGGGACCTACTATCCTACGCAACGAAAAGTTAATTTCCCACAATAATATAGTATAATATATTAAAAAAATTATATTTTACATCTTAAATAACCATAAATTTTAAAGTTATAATGAAAAATTTTAAAACAAAAAATTTAAATTAGAATTCTAAATAATAATCTTTCATATCTGATCTTTTAAAATAATTTTAAATTTTAAAATTTTTTAATATAAATATCCTCAATTTAAAATTTTAAACTATGACTTATCTTACTAACCCAAGTGGCAAATAAACTTGAGAAAATTCGTATGGACGTGCTTAAAAGGGCAAACCCAATTGTTCTTCATTCAGAGGCCCAAGACACAGAGATGCGTTAGAAGGAGGGTATCACCAAAATAAAAATTCTGTGGATAGGCTTTCGACCCGGTTAGTGGAGCTTTGTAATAAGTTTAACAAAATGGAATTTTGGAACAAGTTAGCGCCTTCATTGACCAAGTGTCTTTATAATCTGCTCTTCAATTACAGAAGATTAAGATTTGATTCATATTTGGGTTGACTTTACTCTGAATTTTCAATTTTGGTAACGCAATGTAGTGGGGGTTGACCAAATTTTAAGACCTCACTGTTAGACTAGTTCCATGTGTTCTGTTTACCCTAATGTATTGACAGAAATTCTTTTATTCAAGATAAATATGAAAGAAAAATCACTAAAAAAGAAGTGCCTCGATAATTTTTTTTTTAACTTTTTGCACATATCTGAAAATACAAGTTTACCTAATAACTTTTCTTTGGGAGAAACCCACCCAATGTGATATTTGCTGCATATTCTCCCTTTGCATTTAAAACTGGGACCTTATAATTATTGTTGTTATTATTTAAGTTGGTTTAGAGTTCTGAAAATTTAAACTCCTTACCCACCATAACAGACGTATGAACTTAACCAAAAGCCAAAAAGAGAGAGACAAGCAGAGCCACCAAACAGAAAAGTAAGAGACATTGCTGTAAAGGTGGGCGGCCCCCATGCTTCCCTTAGGTTCATAGAAATCGACCAATACAACCAAAGACAGGTTGGGAGGTTTTTAAGATTGAAATAACCACTTTGGGGCTTGTCTGGCTTTTGTTCTTGTAAGAATTTACTTTTTCTACCAATGAAAAATGTAGACCTCAAGGCAATTAAACCAATCAACACCCACCAAACATAAATGGAGTTAGGCCTGCACTCGAGAATTTGTTCTGTAAAATTAACAACACACACACACACATATATATATATATAGAGAGAGAGAGAGAGAGAGAGAGAGAGAGAGAGAGAGAGAGAGAGAGAGAGATTGAATCTTGAATAAATAAATCATTAAAAAACTGACATTGAAGGGAGTAGCATCTTATCAATCCCTCTTTCAAAATTGTTAATAGTGCTAATCGCATTACTAATTTCCCTACATTTGGAACTCTCACTAAAACCCCCGCTAATTCTACTTCTAACGCTGCTTTTCACCAACGCTTCCAAACCATCATCACTAGTTGAAGCATCAGCTTCATCGTTCCCTCTGATTGTGATCCAATTCTCATTACATTCCCACCTGGGTTCCATTGAAAACTCAGCTAACTTTCTGATCCTATCAGCACCCGAATTTTCAAACCTCGTACGAATCAAATTTCCATGGACTTCCGATTCTTCCATTGAATTCCAAAACCCCTGCTCAAGTATGCTTGTGGGTGAACTTGAATTGGATTCTTGAATTTCCTTCGCGCTGGATTTCGAATTGAATTCCATAAGGAATGGGTGCTTTAACAGTTGAGTAGCCGTCCATCTTTCTTTCGGATTCCTTCTCAAGCACTTGTCCAGGAAATCCTTTGCTTCCTCCGATAGAAACCCGGGAATCTCTGGCGACTCGCCGGAATATGCAATCCGGTGAAGAACCGAAAAGGGGTCCGCCACATTCGGCCACGGCGTAACCCCGGAAGCCATTTCTACCACGGTGCACCCAAGTGCCCAAATATCACAAGCATACCCCTGTTCTTCCCCACGCGCCACCTCCGGTGCCATAAACATCGGCGTCCCGCTGATCGGCGCCGTCTTGTCAACGACCCGCTTGGCACATCCAAAGTCCGAAATCTTTGCTCCATCTTCACCAATCAATATGTTGGTGCTCTTAATGTCACAATGTACCAAACCGTTCAAATGTAAATACTGTAGCCCCTGCAAAACCTGCCACGTGTAGTGCCCGATCGCCGCCCCTTCGAGCCGGCCGCCGTTCCGGTGAACCGCCTGAAGAATAGTGCCAAAGGGCATGTACTCCATGAAGAGATTGTAAAAGAGCTTGTTTTTCTCACTAGTAATGTCACACCCTTTGTAGGTGACTATATAAGGAGAGGACAAAGTAGATAGGAGACTCTGCTCTCTCTTTAAGGACTCGGAGCGAGATAGCTCCGATGACTTGACGGCGAAGACGTGGGCCGAATGGGAGGAGGTGGCAAGAGAGACGGTGGCGGAGGAGCCGTGGCCTAAGATGTGGCCTCTGCTCCAATCCATGGTGTGAAAGAAAAGGCTGTGTGTTTATGGTGCCAAGTAAAAGAGGTGATGGGTGGTGTGTATAAATATGTAAAAACAGAGGACAGGACACTATGAAGGATTTTTTTTTTTTCTAAAGGGTTGTTTTTAATGGTTGGCGCTCTCTCTTTCTCTCTCTAGTGTTGAGAATTCCTTCAAGGGCAATCCTCAACGTGTCAACATTTAGGTGGCTTTTGAGGCCATCAGGCTAGCCCAGTCGGCAAAAGCTTCCTAAGTGCCACGTGGGAAGTTTTCACATTAAGCATCGAAGACTGCAACACAGCTTGTTTGTTTCATGTCTCTTATGAGCTGTTTGACGTCTGCGATGAGAGATTAGAGTTTGGATGAGGTAATTCAATTGTAGAAGGATTTTTCAAAGGTATGTATGGTGTGGGTTGAACCACCAAAACGGTTGAACTTTGGTATCTTTTTTCATTTATTTTAATGGTATAAGAGTTTAAACTTCGTGACGGCAATGTGAACATATAACTATGACAAATCAAAAGTCTTGTTTGGATGAGGAATAATATAAGTCAATTGGTACGGGTACATTGTTAAACTTAAAAGTTCTTGGTCCGGATGAGAAATTTTCAGAATTTTGCTGTGTTTAGCCATCTATAGATGCTTCCATGTCATAAGTTCTTGGTCCAATTTGAATCACGTACTACTACTTTTTGTAGGCATTGACTTAATTAATGAAGCAGCTTCACAGCTTTTTCTCGTGGCATTCTGTGATTAGGAAAATCCGAATTGGCTTTCGAAAGCGTAGTACGTTTGGAAGGATGGCATTGGTGGAAAGAAAAATGGATATTTTGCAACGTTTCCAAAAGTTCTTAGATACTTATAAAATCTTGAAATATTTAATTTATAAGAAATTAATAAAATTAATTAATTATAAATATATATGTGTGTTTAAAATATATTAGTATTATTAACTTATAATTTTCATTACAAAATAAATAACATTAAAATGAAAGTTTAAGATTTAATATATTATATTTTAAATAAAAGAAATAAATATTATTTTTAAATATATTTTAATTATTTTTAACTCTAAGTGAGATTCATATATATTTTTATAATAAAAAAAATTGTGTAATTTATACATGTCTATCCTAAACTATGGTTAAAATAATAATAATATTCTTATGTATTTATTGATAATTAATTTGGTTTATTTTGAAAAATTAATAAAAATTATTTAAATTTTTTTTTTCAGATAATAAAATGTTTCAACACATTTTTTTAAAATAAATTATATCAATTTATTATACAAATTAATGGTATAAAAAGCGTATTTAAAAAGTCCACAAAGTACTATATGATAAGTGGAACTTAAAATTTGTATTGGATACCACAAAAAGAGTTACTATGTATATGAATCGTGAAATTTACATAATTGATGAGTCATGATGAATTTGCCACGTGGTTGAATATGTAAGTGGTTGGTGGAAAATTCCACGCCCCAAAAGTACCAAATACCAATTATATTCCTTGCCCACTTCTAGAAACTCTCCCACTTAATCTCCCAAGTAAAGTAATCATAATAATATTTGACGCATCAAGTGACCTCTTTCTTTTGGTGTTTCTTTTTGTTATCCATACTCAATTTTCCTAGTTTGAAGTTGAACTATCATATATGCCGCACGAGATGATCGATCGGATGATCGCTCTTACCAATGAAATCATGGTCAGAAAGTATTATTTCAACAACAATCCAAAATTATTTGAAACAGACTCCATTCATTGCAAAAATGATACATTCACATACTTTTTAAGTTCAGTTTATAAATTCATAAATCAGCGAAGAGTGAATTTCTTAAGTAACTAAAAGGATAAGCCTACACAAAAAGTTCAAATATATATATGTGTGTGTGTGTGTGTACCATTTTGTGATTAGTTTGGTTTATATGAAGTGAATCAAGTTGAGAAGATTCAATCTACTAAATATCAATAAATAACAGCAAGGGACAATCATGAATGAGATCTATTGAAAAAAAATTATATTGGATAAATTGAAGTGAAGAGTGAAGATGTGGTTTGACAGTGACCATACTCTTTAACTTAACGAAATCTATGATGGCGTGTGTTAGCTTTGATTGTTTGGAAACATAGGTGTCCAATCTTAGGCGTAAAATAAACGTTAACTAAATCTCTCTGTGTCATCTACATGAATAAACATATACCCTAATCTACATTAAATTATTATTAACGAAGCACATGCACCTAATTAAAAGAAAAAAGATTGGAGTGGTGTGAAATAGAAGCTAAAGGGATCGAGGAAGAAGCAAATAAAAGCATACCAAGTGTTAAAGAGACCTTCTAACTGATCCCACAAAAAGTTCATTGAGGAGGGTGGAAGTGGGAGGTTGAGAGAGAGGGTTACACAGCACAATACCATTAACCAAATAAATTCTCCACAGTTACCAACTAACTGTTCATCCTGTCCAATTAATTCAGTTACTACCTAATTCATTAGAATAGAATAGTTTGGTTTGGCTTGGCTTGGAAGGTATATTATATGGTTAATGATGAAGAGGCTTTGGTCACACGCAACTCACGTGGTCCTCTTTTCTTCTTTCTTTCCTTCTTTTTCTAAACTTTCTTGCCTCTCCTCTGTCTATAGGCAAGGAAAAAGAAGTTTTGGTTCTGCGTAGCTGTGACTTGTGAGTGTGGGCTCCATCTTGACTACGTAGGAGGTAACACGTGTGAATTGAGAGCATAAAGAGCACGTTTTACTTGTGTGGTCATGAAAGTCACAACGTTTCCACGTGTTTGGTGCACTGCTAATAAAATACAGCAAACCAATATTTGTTGGTCTTATGAACCACCGTGGCCGTTTCTCCATTTAGTTTCCAAGATATTTTAGTTATATGACATTAATCTTTGAGAATTGACACGTGTGATAATAAAGCATCTCATATATTACTATAGGGTAACCACATCTTAAATATTACTTTTTTTAGCAAACAGTTTTATTGACACATGTGATAATAAAGCATCTCATATATTACTATAGGGTAACCACATCTTAAATATTACTTTTTTTAGCAAACAGTTTTATAATGTCTGAATTAATTGTAAGAACATTGATTAGTTTTCTTTTTTTCTTTTTATAGTTTAGTGAACGATATATTATTAACCTAATTGAACTTTTGCTCTTGATCAAATTGTTGACTAATTCTACAAGTAAAATTTTTATCTTAGAATGTCAATGTCTACTTTTTGTTAGGGTTGAAAAATACAGATTTTTTAAATAGTGCATGTGCCATTACATGACTTAATTACATTGTGAAAATTGCACCTCTCGCTTTGTAATTTCACATGTAAGAAACATTAATAAGTAAAAGAACAATAAATGTTCAAGTGTTTTCAAGAAAGTGATCTAAGTATTTTACAAATCAGCTAATTTGACATGTTTTTTGGTGCTTTTTTTAATCAGTATCCCGAAGATGGTAGCTCAAATCAAAAGGTAGGGAATGAGACGTTATAATAGGAAGATTTAAAGTAGATGAAATATGTATGTTATTAGTTAGAACACCCCCCCCCCCCAAAAAAAAGAAAAAAGAGACGATAGAGTGTAAGGGTATATATGGTATGAAGATTGAAAAAGAAATAAAGCAAAAAAATTTTTATGAAATGTTTATTATACTTTTATTATTATTATTTAATAATATTTATTTTTTTCATTATTTTTTTAAGTAAGAGTACAAATATAATTTCTTATCCATTTTAGTTATTTATTTATTATTTATTTTTATTATCATGCTTAACTTTTTTGTATATCCCATATAGCCCAAGTGTTAATTAATTCGTAAAAAATGTCCAGCAATTAAGGACGCAATCAATTATCGTCATTGAAAAAAAGAAAAAAGAAACGTAGTTATGATTATATAACTTGAACCGAATATATATATATATATATATATATATATATATATATATATATAAAGAGAGAGAAAGACTTGGTTGTTGAGTTTGATGCGGAAAAAGGGCAAAAGGAGGGAAGTTTAATTGGATGGGTTTGCTAGCCGACAATTTAAATGAGTAGTAGAATGACGTTTCATCTCATGCTTGCTTAGACGTTCCGTTTTGGTGTGGTAGTGCCGCTATTAAACAAATCCAAAACAAAATAAGTTATTGCTCCTTTTGTGACTTCTCCTTTGCTCCTTAAATTGCTTCAATCTGGTGATTCTTGTAATTTAGATTCCCTTATATTTGAGAGGTTTTTACATCAGAGAAAGTGACATAATAGATAAGATTTAATGGGACTCATCTATATAAATTTTATACGTGTTAGGTTATTTTTTCTCTCTTAGGTGAACTCCAATTTTTATTCCTTTTTTACTCACCCACATAAAGTGAAGTAGAATGACTACACAATCATATTACTCAATTATATAAAAACACGTTGGGTTTGCAAAGTTAACCTTTTTCTCTTTCTAGATATCAAAAATTCATATCTTTTTCTAAATTAATCACATTTAATCGCAAGATAGAAGAGAGGTTCAATCCTAAAATTGTTTGGTAGCTAGGCACACTTATCATCACTAGCAATTTTACTTAAGTGTAACAAATTAATTACTTATCATGTTAATTAATCACATTTCATGTGAATTAACAATTTATAATTTAAGTTAACCATTTATTCTACTACCTAAATTCTTATCATAAATAAGCCACTAAGTGCCGTTAAATAATAATAATTTAAATAATCTACAAGATCTTCTAAATTTAAATCTTTATGCTGTTATGTAAAAATCTAAAATAAAAAAGTTATAAATAATTAACATTTAAATTTAAAATAAGTTAAATTAGCATTTTTGGTCTCATAACTTTGTTTAAAGTTTTAAATTCATCTTTTAAGTTTAAAATATATCAAAATAATTTATTATATTTTATTTTGTTCTTTAAGTGCTTTAAATTATTAACTCTATTAACTTAGTCATTATTAAAATGATATCTCATATGACTGTTAACTTCATTTGTTATTGTATAACTTTTTTTTTTTGTTATAACTTTTTTCCTCAAACTAGCTTCGATTTCAGTATGAAGTTTTCAAATATTAAACAACTAATAAAACTATCAATCATATAAGATGCTATCTCATTAAGTGTATTAAATTGATAGACTTGATAATGAAAGACACTTATGAGACAAAATAAAATATAAAGACTAATTTCATACATTTCAAATTTAAGAGAATAATATAAAACTTTAAATAAAATTAAACAACTAAAATAATAATTCAACTTTAAAAGTACGACATAATATGAGTAGTGGTGTCCATATTACTATAGTTCAATCATGTATTATGATTGGTCCATTATTATAGAGATGGAATGAAATAAGAATTTTTTTTAGGTGCACTTGATGCACCATACTTTACGTGTAATCAATGGTTAAAATTTAATTTGTCCAAGTAGAGTCCATATGTAGTATAGGTAAGGTCCACGTATAGAGCAAATCTTAATCATTGAGTATATACTAAAACTCTAAAATGCACCTTTCCGCATTGTTATCTCCGTTATCTTATTTTCTTTTATCCTTCCAATAGTTAAACATGATTCTGCATCCTACAAAGAGCATTGTCCTGGATCCTCATAAATTATATGCCATGCCTAATGTGACAAAATGTCAATTCTGCACTCACTCTGTTCACCAAATGAATATTAAACACTTGTTTTGAACTTATAAAGCTGATAGAAAGTAGAAACCCTTTGTGCAGTCATTAGAGACGATCAGTCACAGTACCACAACATGGAAGTTTTTCCGAGTTCATGAAAAGGTTACAACCTAGAACAACATTTTATTGGTACCAAGTTCAACCCCTTTTACTTAGGAACATTGCCAAAAATTTCTCTAAAAACCCTGTTGTGCATAGTGATATTGACCATGAGACGAAGACATTTATATTTATCTTATAGTTTATAACCATGCCAATAAACAGAGTGCCGATATATAGAGTATAATTTAAGAATAAGTACAAATACAACAAGTTACTATTCCTTAAAGTCCTTATTGTACATTAAAACAGTATCAAAGAAGCATATTTCTACATGCAAGTTCCCACTCCGTCAGTTATTATCTATTGCACATTTTTACTAGCCTTGATCACATTTTGCCAGTTTTATCAGTATAAGCTGCAGGCTTCTCAACCCCAACCCTACAATTACCATACAATACATATCACAAGCCTACGCTGATTCAGCAAATCCAACTCTGTTATTCCCATAATCAAACACTGTGTGATAGCGACCCATGAAAATATCCCCAAGAATCCTGCATTTCAGAATCGACATCATGAATTTAAGGCTTGATCTAAGCATCTTACATTTTACGAGGAAAAAATATAGAATTCATAGCGGTTCTCTCTTTCAAAATCGTTGGAAAATATCTTCGTTTTATTGAGAAGGTTTTCAAAAACTCAATTCTGTGCGACTAGCGGAACAGAATGTCAAATAGAAGCCAGAAGCTATATGATAAGAAGTAACGATAGTACCATAGAGGCCCGCGAGGAGGAGCTACGTCCAAGGCTGTAAATCCACTAATGCATTGTGCTGCCTCTCCCTTTCCCACTTTGAGGACATACTGATTCATGAAAACGACGTCTCAAAAAAATATTGCACAAAACAAGAAAGTTCAGAAGCAGACCAGACAAGACTTGTAAGTCGGAAAATCCTGTGGTATACATAATGTACTAGTGCCTGCCTAATTGGCAGCGATATTAATCATTGGATGAGGACATTCAAATTCATTTTTTGAGTTGATAATAATGCCAACTAAGCAGGGTAATGATACATTTTTGGTAAAGAATTGCCTCCTTAACGGATATTATACTAAAAGTCTAGTTGATCCTAAAACTTCCCATATCATTAGTCATAGAACAAACTATGTTATGCCAAATGCTAGGGTTTGGAAGTCGCTATACCTGGTGCGGTGAAAGGTCAAACACTTTACCACCAATGGTGAATGAAATGTTGGGCATGGAAGATAAGCTTCCACATTCAACTGCTGATTCTCCATTTGGACTGGGAAGCCGATCACAGAGCTGCATATAAGATTGAGTGTTTGAGCTTTTGCTGAAAGGACATTTATTTTCAGGGAAACATGAAAACAAAGGATGTTTTCTTTAACCTCATTGACGTGGTCTAGGATCTGGTCCTCTGTCCCATTTAGTTTCAGCCTATTTTTTATCCATGCCACTGCCATCTCGCAGAAAGTGCATCCAGCATCATCAAGACTATCAGATACCTTCTCTGTGTTATTCTCTACCACACTCATTATGCCCGTACTGCACAAAGATGATCAAAGTGATTCAAAGTTATAGAGGAAGAACCTGGGGCATTCTCTTAAAGGTTAAGCTTTTTAAGCCGTCTGGTTAAATAAAAGTTAATATATAAAGAGAAAAAAAATGTAAAAAGTAGGTAGGTGAGATAATAAATAATATATGTATATCTTTAAAAAAAATGATAAAACAATACAAATATTATTAAGTAATAATTAGAAAAATATAATACATATCATAAAAAAAGATTACATTATGGGTTTTACTGTGATGAGCGAACCAAACGAACTCATAAATAATTTTTTACTATAATCTTTAATAGTAATACACTCCCTCCCACAAAATCCCGTTAAATTTGAAATATAGGCAAAATACAGGTCAACCTACCTTTTATTAAAATTTCATTTGATTATAAAAAAAAAAAAAAAAACTAGAGGGATTACTCGTGCATCTATTAGGGCGCACATTTGAAAGGAAAAAAAATGGTCAAATCATGAACAAATTATGAATAGTGGTAAAAAACTGAGTCTTTATATATAAGATAGAATTAGATAGCAAGAATCAAACTCCTTCATGATCATTTAGTAATACCTATTAATGACTACTTCAGACTCAAGCTTAAACTTTTAGTGAAGGCTTTATTCTAATCTCTAGTAAGTTAAGAATCTTAATACAGTCATTTGTCATCAGAATATGGTAGGTTGATACTGACCTTACACCCCGAGTCCCATCAAAAGTACAGAAACCAATTTGAGAGCAAATCTGTTGTGGGAGAGCCTATAAAGGAAGTAAACATAAGTATATTGGCATATTAGCGAGATTCACTGGCAGAGAATCAGAAAACAAAGCTTAGGCGTATGGTTTTTATCAGAAAACATAAGAAATGCAAGCAGATCATGCTACCTCATTTATCAGCATATCCAGTATGGTTTTTCCATACTGGCTAACCAATGCCTTGCATTCTTGGCTCACTACACCGCCCGCTCCAATTGCATGATTAATCTGAGCAATTACAATCTGGAAATACAAAATATGAAGTTTATGTGTAGACAGAAACTGATGCAATAACCAAAAACTTCTACGGAACCACTATTTATTCCCGAAAATTAATTAAAAATTGTATACTGTAAGAAACAAATGAGCTTGTACAGGAGCTTCAATTGAGACTGGCATAGTTGCATACATTAGAATGGCATTAGGACCATTCTGATGTATGTGATTTTGTTCTGTTCAAAACAATGAAAGGCATTCTTTTTCATACCGTTGGGCCTGCTAGTAAAGAGGTTCCAGAATCAGCAATTGCTGAGCAACCAGCGGCACATACTCCTGAAAAGAATAAAGTATGCATCTCATATGATTTATCAATGACCAAGGTCGAAGGCCAGACCAGTAAAAATTGAATAGTCTCTGCCATCAAGAATACAATAGATTATTAAGCAGATTCAGTTTACAAAAGATGAGTAGACCAAGTCAATTATGAATAGATATATAAGCCCATTAGAAGTGGATCATACTAAAAGGTATGTTTAATATATTTTATATCTATTTATAATTGACTTGGGTTATTGATGTTTCGTAGACCAAATTCACATAAGAATTTTTCCAAGAATATAAAACTATGTTCAGAGACATATATACCAGTTGTTTCACCACCAATTAGGACATCTCCCATTTCAAACTGCATTTAGAGGAGAAAAAGTCAGGAAAAAAAAAATGATAAGTGAAACATGTAATTTGTTGAAAAAATTGTTGAAGTTTCATTAGGGAGAACCTGCCAATAGCCTTTCTGGGTGACTGGAACATATGTGTGCTCACCCTTGTAATGATCTGAATCAACTCCTCCGAATACAATCTCACCTCCTTCTTCCCCCCCAATATTGCGGTTCAACCAGAATGAAAACACCGGTTCTTTCAGAAGATGTTGATCAAGCATATTGTACCTATGATGATCAGTTATCACAAAAAGCGGAGTTTCAATTTAGACAAAAACAAAGAAGCAATAACGAACAATTTTCTAGCCATATCATAAAAGAATGTAGTAATTGAGGTCTCGAATAAGGTAATGGGAAGAAGTTTCATCATGTAGAATTCAAACTTCAATCAAATGATCCTCATAATATTACAAGCAAACATTTACAAGAGAAATTCTCAGGTAAATCCAATTTACAAAAATTTTGTAGATTAAGCTAGTTACGAATAGATATATAACTCTGCCTTAATGAAAAGTATGGTTAACATTTTTACGTATCTATTTATGATTGACTTAGTTTATAAATTTTTTGCAGATGGGATCTACCTAAGAATTTCTCCATCCACCGACTTACCATACAGGAACAGCATTCCCAACAGATATCTCTTGAAATCCTAGGCCAAGAATGCCATCAAACTTAGCAGCCAAGAATGTGATGCTAGGCTCTCTGGTTGCCTCAATAAAATCCTAAATCCAGGAAGATGTAGTAAAGAAAGATTCAAGGAACACTAATAAAATTGATAACAACAAAAAGGATCCATTCAGTGAAATTTTACCTGGTTTTTAACAACCAAATCACCAAGTCTGGCATGATCCTGGCTAAAGAAACCTGAAATAGCTCCTGTACCATAATGGATCTCAGCAGATGTCCCTGCACCAAAAATCAAAAGACATATTTCAAGATATTGTCATCCGTATAGGTGAAGTAAATAGATCGATGACCTCATCTAGGAAGTTGCTGAAGCTTCTCTTCTTTTTTTTTTCTTTTTCCTTTTTGGATAGTTCGGTCAGGGATATCTTTAGATTTTGTTTGAGCTAAGTCACTGCCCCAGGCGATCTTAAACGTGAACTCTTTCACATCGACTTGGTTTATTTAGAATTTTATCTTTAAAGTTCTCCCTGGAGGACTCAGGTTGCTAAGAAGAGAACTATCTTCTTTTGCCAACTGAACTAACCTTTTGGTTTAGAACTTAGCTTGTTTCCAGTTTAAGTAAATTTTCTTTTGCAAAGTTGATGCTCAAAAGTAGAATAGTATGAAGTAAACACTACAGAAATGAATAGATAATAGTAACTTTTATCAACTTTATTGTCTAATTTTTGTTTTTTTTCCTTTTCTTAGCGAATCTGATGGTATGGGGTTTTAGTTTATGGATTTCTTCAATCGCATTCATGCACACCCCAAATGATGTATATCCAAGAGATAAATTTCAACTTTTGTTCAAGATAGAAATAAACCATAATGATAAAGAGGAAGCTATGGAGGATGTACAAGGTGATTTTTAATTAGTAATTTGAGAGAAATGAGCAATAAGGGCTGTACCATTTTTCCTGTAAGTGCTGGACTGGCTTGACTTGTATTTTGAGTGCAAATAGCAGGCAACCTGCACTTAGACAAAGAATCATATGTTTTCCTTATGTCTATCCAATTGAAACAAACACTTTTAAATTAATATATATGTATATATATATATATATATATATATATGGAAGAAAGATTGGGAAGACTTACTGAAAAGTAACATCTAGAGGAAGGCACCCAAAGATTGGAGCTTCCAGTGTCAAATATCACAGTAAAATTCTGAGAAGGAGTTCCAATACTAATCTCACCAAAATACTGAGCATTTATATAGTTCTTTAACCCAATAATACTTGTGTCATCAGAATTCCCATAACTTCCACTAGAATGATATCTTATAGCAGTGTCTTTAGATAAACCTCCTTCCCTAGATTCAGTGTGTCTGGTAAGCAGATTGCTTTGATCGAATTTATTCTTTTTCAATCCAACTCTGATTAACCCATTACTGGGTGCAGAGAGAGCCACAGGGTGGAGAAGTAAAAAGAGAAGAGCAACCAAAGAACTGTATTTGGAAGCCATTTTTTAGTTCTGTAGAATTGGTAATGTATATAATTCTTTTAGAATACAATCTCAGCAAAAGAACAGAACTTCTAAACATTGACGTAGAAAAGAATTTCAACAAGCACACAAGGATAAAAAAATACTCTAAATTCAAAAAAATAAATAAAAGAAAGGAAAAGAGTGACGAGGTTGTTGATCACCCACCTTAGAATCACATAGAGATAACTGAAGCAGTAGACACCAAAAAGAGAGTAATAGGGAAACTTGTTTGCGAATCCCTCTTCCCAACGGTATCAGCTACCAGTCCTATGCTTACCCACCATTCACTCTTACTAATTGAAATTCCACCGCCAAATGCCAATTCAGAGTCACTGTTGTCAGGCTTATTTTTTTGGTGTCTTTGGGCCTTTTATTGCTGTGTTTTGAATTGAGTAACATGCATGGACTTTGTTTCCGTATATAAATTAGGCCCAAAGTAGAAGAAAAGGAGGGTCTGCAATGGAAGTCTCCACCTCACTAGCCCATTGAGTGTGTTTACTAAAATTGAAAATTTAGAATTTGAAAATTTAATATTAAATTTCAAGTATTCATAAAATTTAGAGGAGATTTTAGCAAATTGAAAAATTGACCCCAAATTAGTTAAAATTAAAACTGGTTTCGTAAATACATATTAAACTTAGACGGGATAATGGTTTTTCAAATTTGGAGAGACGATCGAAATACACAATGTCTTTAAACTGACTTTCCCAACCTAGCTTTTAGGCATTAATTAAATTCCTAATGTTTAAGAAATTATCATTTTTTTTTTGGGTGAAGAAATTTTTATTTTAAGTCGACATCTCCATATTGAAGGGAACTACTAGTATTTAATAAAACTAATGATTAAACAAAATAATGTCATTTGATAATTCAAAAGTAAGAATAGGATTGCTTTTACAATAAAGTAAAACACTGTGCGTAATGTTGTGGCTTGATAAGCAATACTTTATTTAAATTTTCTATAGACTATGATTTATGCAGTTGACAGTCTTTCAGTTTTTGTTGATGCTTCGACGCGTTAACTGAGAATCAACTGGTAGTTTAAATTGATTCTTGTAATTTAAACAATCTGAAGCTGAGAGAGGCTTAATAGATCAAAATTGAAAGCAAGAAATCCCATAAAGGCTAACATTGGGTAATGTTTACTATATGACAATTTTAACTTTTTCAGTTATTTGAAAATTTATTTACAAAATATTATGTGTTGTATATGTTTTAAATAATATAAAAATATTAATTTATGTTATATACCTTATACTCAATTTTTTTAAAATAAAATCCAACTACTTAAAAAAAAATTATGCATCAAACATTACCTAATTAGGAGATTACCATCACCCAGTCCCAATTTGATTTTTAGTCTGGATTTTAGGATGAGGCATAATCCTCTGTATAATTTGAAAATTAATATTTTTAATTTTAAACAAAAAAAGACATAATTAGCGTAAATTTTACATCTTAAAATTAAGTAGGGGCTTACCAAATTAGAAGGGAGCTAGTCATCTCACATTGTGTATTTCTTTGTTATCGTGACAAATTTAGACTCTTCTTATGGAGCTCGTGGAGACCAAAATACTATAATTTTTGGTCATGATTACAGAACTCTTGAAGAGCAAGAGCATGCTAACTATTCATGCCCAGTAACGTATCAGTAGATCAGAAGAAGTAGCATGCATGGAGTTGGTCAATTAGCCAAATGAATTATTTCAGGTTTCAAATATCCAGTGAAGGCATGCAACGACTAAATGATCAGCCCTACAATCTATGACCAACCTACCAACCCTGTCTTCTTACTTTTTCGGTAACTTCCTAATTACCTAGCTCATTTGGAAAGCTATAAATATGAAACCCACTAGTTTCTTTTCTCACTGATCTGATTTCCTAATATTTGGCTTTCGCACAGCCACTTTATAGGAAAAAAAATTATAAATCAAACCAATAATTAATTGATATATAATAAACATATTAATATTATATGTTTATCTATAATTAATTTATTATATCAATTTTTTATACCACATCAATATTATGTTAAAAATTATATTTAAATTTATGAATCAATTCATTTACATAGCCTTCTTTTAGTTCTTTTTTTTTTTTTCCCAACATATGACTTTCTATTCACACTAGAGCTCGTCAGTATTCTCAAGAAGAAGTAAATGGAGTCGGTGGGTTGGTCGTGAGGAAATCTTGCAAGTAGTTAATTGCCTGTCAAGTGGGCTAGGGCTAGAAATAGCAAAAGACAAGTCGAAGATGTCTTTCTCTTGCTTTCTGTGAGTGGCAACCTTAATTTATTTGCCTGTCCAAGGAATGACATCCTCTTCAACCGCCCTTAGACGGTTTTTTTGACTCCTTGTCCCCCTCCCTGTTACTGCCATTTGCTGCACGCAATTAGTACTTGCTCTCTTACTTTATCCTCTTTCCTTCTTCTTTTCTCTTCAGGACTTTACCTTCTTCCACAAAGAAAATTACAGACACACAAGACAAAACAACCTTCCACCGATTTCCATGTACTACGTTAAAAGAAAAAATATGCAGAATTTAAGCAATAGTTGGTACGTCTTAATTACATTCAAATTGCCGTTCCATCATACAATGTGAAAGGTGGAAAACTAGTTTATGCTTACTTGTGTATAAATTTCTTTTTCTTGTTTCACATTTAATTTTCATTTACAGTTAATTTCGAGCATAATACCGACAACAAAGAATATAAAATCTATGGCTAATACATATCATAATCTGAAATAAATTTTTTTTTTTAAAAGGAAAGGGATCGGCCGAAATTTTTGAGCCCGACACAGAAAAAAAATAGATCTATCTAGTCTAGAAAAAAAAAAAATTGAAGTCTTCTAGTTCCCCGAGAAATTCGAATTATTGTTGTTGCTACTTGTAACATTGCCATCACTATCACCAGCAATGTTGTTTGGCAGAGCACCACCCATAATGGAAGTAATAGCCGCCGCTAGAGCCGCCGTGAAGTTGGGGTCAGCTGCTATGGCAGCAGTCAATTGTGAAGGGTCCTTATTATCCATTTGAAGCCCAGAAAAGTTTGATTGGTTATTACAGAGTGCATGAGCCAAAACTTGAGCAAAACTGTGAGAGGTATTATTTGTGAAGGGCATTTGAGAGTGGGTTGTTGGGGAGTGAGTTAAGTCCAATGTAACAGTTGGGAATGGAGCTGAGGCTGAGAGAGTTGCCATGCTGCTTGAAGAACATGGCAGCAGTGTCGTCCTTGTCAGGAAATTTGCATTCATTAGGCCATCGCTGCTTGACATTGATCCCGAAAGCAGCATCTTCGCCGCCGATGATGTTGTTTGTGCCATCGACATGGCCGCCGGAGGCAACGCGTGGTTGTGATTCCCCTCGTATGTTGTTACGAGGATCGTTCGATCTTCTGCACACCTTTGTACCTGTAATTCGTTCACAAGTTACATAATACCAAGCTTAAATTGATTAATGATAATTCATTTACATTTTTCTTTTTGGTTGAAATACGACTTTGTTAAGGCTAAATCTTATTTTTGGACGATCTTAGCGATACACCCTGAACCTCAACTTAATATATTTAGAATTTTTTTTTTAATAACATTTCTAAGAAGAATCGAATTCAAGTTGATAAAATAAGATACTATTTTCTCTTACTGAAACTAACTCATTTATGTGGTTTATTAACAATTTTAGTATGATAATCATGGTCCAAAAAAATAAGAGACTTCCTAAATTGAACTGTTGACTACTTGATACTTAAAGCTAAAATATAGTAAAGGAGGATCATTTCAATCATACATTGAAGATCCTCTTATAATCTCTAATACAAATTTATGGTAATTATTCTGTTTTTGTAAATCAAAATTAGAAGTTTCATATGAAATGTTTAGAAGGAGTTAAGAATTTGTAAGTTTATTATATTCCAAAATTTAGTTAAGCACTTGAGCTATGACACACAGAATTTGAGAAAAGAACTCTTTTGAAAAAAAAAAAAAAAACTCTACGAAGTTAAGGAAAACTTGAGGCTGAACAGATACCTGTTTCCTAACCGGGCAACCTGCAGCCATGGTGCAGCGATAATAAGCTCGAGGGCATGGGTTTCCTTTGGCCATTTTCTGCCCATACTTTCGCCATTGGCATCCATCAGTAAGCTGATCATCAGATTAATTAATAATTTTCCATCAGCTAAAAGAAACAAGAAAAATAAGCATATCGCAAAATCTAGATATACCATGGGTGCCTCTAATCGAGCTCTAACTGAAACTCTTGCCTTTCTCATGGTGGCCTCCACTTGATCGTCAAAGTTCTTTGGAGAACTGAACTTTGGAATCTTATCCGTATCATCTTCTATTTCAGTTTCCTTACCAAATTCCTTTTTATCTTGATCAATTCTGGTGCCACATTCCTTGGAAGCTACTTCGACGTTGTCTCCGGGTACTTTTAACCTGTCATGACCTCTTCTTACAGCTGAAGAAAGCGAAGGATCATCACTATTAGTTTCACCATCAATAGAAGCCAATCCAAGATCCATAAATTGCCTTGGCGCTAATGCTTCTCTGTTATTCCCAATTTGTTTCTTTTCTTCTGTACTTCTATCAAACACTTCATGTTTTTCAGCGTCCTCACTACCCTTCTGATACTGCATCAAGTTCATTATATGCATCTTCAGGGCATTGTAATTGGTGTTAACCTCATCTAGCATGTCCCTTAGCCTATGATTCTCTCCTGTCATTCTCTCTACCTCAGCTTGAAGAACAGCCACCTGAAACAGTAAATTAAGCCTCAAACATGCATATAAATGGTTCAATTTCAGAAACATGACAACCACCCATCACAGAATCTCATTGAATTTACTGTTACATATAAATTTCTTACCTCACTCTTGGCTCTTTTATCTTTAAATTTAGGAGATATGGTTAACCCATCATCCACCATGGATTGGTCGCTGCTTGTAGTTAAGAGATTCAGACCAGTCTACAAAACAACAAATTCTTAATAAGGATCATTTATAATCAACGATCATCATGGTGTCACAATCATAAATGAGTGATCACTCACGTTTACTTTAAATTCAACGATAGCTGGAGGGGTAGATATATCAGCGTTGGCAGAGGCAGAGGAAGCCCCGTGATTGTTGTTAGAGAAGAAGTCCATCTCATGGAATGGCATAGAAGTGTCCATGGGAGCAAGCTTGCACTTGGGTTGATGGGTCTCTTCAGAAGGAAAAGAGTTGAGAACAACTGGATGGGGGAGGAAGAAGCTCCCAACTGGATCTGGATCAATGGAGAGTCCACCCCCTCTGGCCATAAATTTCAATGCAGTAAGAGAGACAAAGGGAAAGAGATCGATATAGACTAGAAAGAGAGAGAGAGAGAGAGAGAGAGAGAAGTGAAGTCTCTTTAAGTGATGCAACGGACTCGGCAATAAAAAAGGGAGAAGAAGACCATCAAGTGTTGCAGGAGCTGAAGTGTTCGTGTTCGTGTTCGTGTTCGTGTTTGTTTTTGTATTTATGTTTGCGTTGAATATTGTAGTATTAGATAGGGGTTTTATTCCTAATTTTAGATGCACTTAATTTTTTAAAATAAATTCATCTGTATCTTCAAATTTAACTTTAAAAAGAACATTATAAAAAATTTTGAGTATTTCAAGACTCCATTCATCAACTATAACCGTGAACTTCACTATCTTATATTTGAATTCATCATTTTTAATACTTTTGCAATACTAATTAATTGATATTATTATCATTTATATATTGTCATATAACTTTTTTTTAATCAAAATTATGCAATTTAATTTTAAATTATGATTAAATTAAATCTAAAATTTTAAACGAGAATTGATTATTTATCAAAATATTAATAGGAGTAATACTTAATTTTTACGACTACAAAATACAATAAATATTTTCTTTAGATTTTTTTTAGCTAAAAAATAACAAAAAAAAAGACTCATTAGGTTCTAATTATCGTATTAATTTGAGTTATTAGATATATTCTCAAATTACTTGAAAATTGAGATATAAAAAATTCAGAGATTAACCTCCTTTCATTTGGGAATGAACTTTGGTTATAAAAAATTATCGTGTTGACGTTTTAAACAAGTATCTAAAATCTTTAAATTTTATGAAGAAAATTTGAGCTATAAGATTTCATTTTTTTAAATTGAAAAGACTTCATTGTTAAATGTTATCATTTCTTTAATTTACACAAAAAAGTAGCATTAATAAACTAACAAATTTTTAATATCTCTTTGAATTAAATATGGTTAAAAGAAGCGTGATTTCTTTCTCCCCTTAAATTTAAACAGCTTTTGTGTAACATATAATTTCCATAAATTGTATTAATAACATTCATTTATTCAAACTTATAAATGGTTTGTTATACAGAATGTAAAGAAAATATGTTCATAGAAGAAATAAAAATGTTTATTTTGATAATACAAATAATTTTTAAATCTTAATGTAACAAATATTAAATAAAAATATAATAAATATTACACATAAATTATATAAAAGCATTACATTCACTTATAAGCGGGCTGTACGTGTGTATTACGCGTAAACCTCAATTTCCAGCATTATACAAATTATATATATATTAATATTAATTTAGAAATATGATGACGTTGGAGATTGACGCGTTCCAAGAATTGGTGACTCCGATTGGGGAGGCGCCCGAGGCTCGTGAAAAAGTGTAAGTCTGAGTCAACGGTTTTGATGGAAGAAGGGGGCAAGTGGAGCCCACTGTGACCCAGAGTGTGGGACCCATGTAGCTCTTATCTAATCTTGACTTGGACACGTAAGATGCGTGGATTTTCTTTCGGGTTGACCCGGTCTAAACTCATTAACCGGATCCCTTGCTCTTTTATATTTGTTATTTTGCTGTAATTCGCCTGTCCAAGTATTAAAGTAATTTTAATTACTACTCAAAGTCAAACTTGCTCTTCTCCGTATCTTTTTCTTATTTTATTCCTCTTGTGCCTTTCTTCTTCTTCCACCTCATTCCTACGCCATTTTCCTAAGATCTAGAAAATTAGATCACAATCGCCAACCACAAGAATTACAGCTATATATATATATATATATATATATATGCAAAAGTTATTTTTTAGATTATCAACTTTAAAGTGGAAGTTTTGATCTTTTAAAAACCAAATGTGTGAGTCCGCATTCAATTCAAATTAAATAAAAAGAAAATATATATGGCAAGTTCAATAGCTACGTGCATATTATTTTTTTAGACTATTTGATATGATTTATCAAATAAATTTTGATAGTATAAGATTTAATAAGATAAAATTTTAAAATTACGTAATATTTGATGTAATATTATATAAGATAATGTATTATATAAAATAATATCATTTATCTGATAATGTATTATATAATACTGGATAGAATAAAAATTAACTTTTTTTTATAAAAATACCCTTTAGTTAAAAAATTGATAAGCTTATTATTTCAACTAGTTTTCATCTAAATTTATTGTATTATATTAATTTCTAATAAAAAAGTATAGGTACATAGAGCTGTACATAATGCAAGATGATTTGAGTGACTTGATCCTACTTGATTATATCAAGCTAAATAACTAAAAAATAATCTGAATAGATTGGGTTGGGTTGTAGAGGAGACAATAAATATGGTATTTTTAGAATATCTTCTTACTCACTTTTATTAACAGATCTAATCCGATTATCTTACGAATATGTTGGCTCTGATACCATTTCTGGTCCCGACACAAGATCGGAGCACATTCATTTTCATCTCTCTTCTTTGAGATTATTCCGTTTCTGGAGATCTTTTTTAAAAAGATATACTTCAGGAGATATTAGACAACTCCAATATTCCTAAACATATTCTAAAGTGAGAAGATGACAAATTTGATTTAATCTCTTCCTTTCCTCAATAGTTAGCCAACCAATACAATCTAGACAAGAATAATCAGGAGTATGATTAACACACTTATCCCTTAAGCATCTTGGGATAGGTTCAATGCCTTGTCTTCTTAATAAAAAATATTTAAGTCGAATATTCCAATTAGAGTCACCAGAATCCTTTTTCAAGTATGCTTGCGCTAACAGCCACTCTCTCTCTTCTGGGCTTTCGTGCGTTGGCCTCTTAGGATTAAGGATTCTGTTGACCTTTTTAGAAACTCTTTTTAACAAAGAACTCATAGACAAGGTGATTATTTTATCCGAATAATATGACAGTCTTAACATGTTCTAATACATAGGATCCTCAAACGAGGCAAGTGTAGAACATACTGATGTATAGATAAGATAATCGTAAGAGATCTACTGATAAAAGATTTCAGAAAATAAAAAAGCTTAGAACAAAGACATGAGAAAATTGAAGTTTATTTCAAACTTTGTTTATAAGGGGAAGAGAGGCTTAAAGGAGTTTTGGCTTCTTCAGACTTGGTGACCTTCTTATAGCAAAGGTCAGGAGATACAAGACAAACTACTTTTTCAAGAAGACATACAGGCCGAAAAACTTTTCTTAAAGTGGCCTTGATAGATGGAAAAGTAAAATAGTTCACATGCTGAATAGTAGACACACATAATTATACAATAAAGTGTGAGCTAGCAGGATAAGCTTCAGGATAACCCTTATCCTTTCTTGATTGGCTCATGGGATGGAGACAAGTTGGAGTCCTTATCAATGTTTATGGAGTCAGGGTCTTTTGGTGATTTCTTGATACAGGTGGCGAACCATTCTTCAAACTCTCTTAGAGTAATAGGTTCATAGGGGTCCTATGAATCTTGCATTATTATGTCAGAAAGTGGCAGGGTTGAAAAAGAGAAAGCTCCTGGGTCTTGTGGTCTGGTTCTGATGAGAAATTTAATCATCTGTTATGGACTCCATTGTTCTGTGTTGGGCAGATTCAATTCTGGAAACTAAGGTTCTTTAGAAATGAATTCTCCAGGGTACGGTCCCAAAGATGTACAAAATATGAATGGATTAGACTGATAATTATTAATTTCACATAAAAATAATTTTAAAGCCTTTAAAGCACCAGATGATTATTTTGACCAGTCTAAAAATGTATTCCATTCATATGCATAGTTCCTAGTAAGAAGCATATTCTGTCTGTTGACCCAGTAAGGACGGTGGAGGATGAAAATACTGGACACCTATTTGTCAGCAGTAGGTATTTTTCAAAAATTGTGGTGGTGGATGAGTTAGTCAAGTTCAGAGCGCCACCAGGGTAGTGGAAAGAACTATTCTAATAGGGTCCATAAATTGGATTCCCTATTTTCGGAAGTGGTAAGGTGCTAGAAAATCATAAGTGATGGAAATGCTATGACACCAGAATAAAGGGCAGTGAGTGCCCAAAGATATCAAAGGGCATCATTAGTCACGTGGTCTGTGAGTTGAAATAGAAGCAGAAATGGGGTTTGCACAAGGTTAAAGGCAGGAGGAATCACATTGTATGGAGAGTTTTTTAGGTACCTATGAAGGTAGTAAAACAAGGATTTCCAGGCAAGGTTTTGGACTTCTATAGGAGTGGTTGGCCGTGGTTCCCCAGGAAGGAAATCTTTTTTTAGTTGGGGTTGAGGATAATGAATGGTGCATCCAAGGATTGAACAAGCTATGTGGATGAGAGGAACAGGTTTGGCTGTGGTGATAAGATTAAGGATTTTTGGAGGTCTAGAAAGGAAATCAGCTAGGATATTGTGGCGTCTTTTGATGTGTTCAACATTGAATTTATAGCGGAAAAACTAGTTTTTCCAGCGTTGCTTATCCAGAAGAACTTTTTTGTTAGACTCTAAAATTTTAGGAAATGAGGAGTTATCCATTTGCACAGTGAAAACATGTGAACATAGGTGGAAATTGAACTTCTTGATTCCTCTTTTGACAGCAAGAATCTCTTTGTAAATTACATGATAATATTTTTTAGAGTCTTTGAATTGTCCACTAGCATGGTCACAGTACTATTTCTTTCCATCAATCTCTTCAAGTAGGATAGCACCCTAAAAATCTTCATTAGCATCTGTCTAGAGAATCCTTTTACCCTTATCAGGAATATTTAAGGGCAAGAGTACTTGAGAGACTCTTTTAAGGTGTCGAATTACTGCAGTCTGGGCAAGTCCCTAAGGAGGGGGTCCTTTTCTAAGGAGCTTGGACAGTTGACTTGTATAATTAGACACTTTTGGAATAAAGTCTATGATAAAGTTGATTACACCAAGAAATTTTTAAATTTCTTTAATGGAAAGATATTTATCAAGAAAAGTGAGTAACTCTTGGGCTATGTGTGGATCAGGCTGGTAATGTCCATCAGAGATATGCATTTTGAGAAATTTTATTTGACCTTAGCCCAATTGACTCTTTTTTTAGGAAAGCATTATCCCATATTTTTGTACAAGACCCAAAAACTGTTGGAGAAGTTGTTTGTGGTCTGCTTTGTTTTTAGAGAAAAGTAGGATGTCATAAATATAGATCAGGACACTGTGGAGGATGGGCTTAAAGATTTTTGTCATGGCTTTCTGAAATAGAGATGGAGCAACCTTCAATCCAAATGGCATTACAGTCCATTAGTATTGAGCATTTGGAATACAAAAGGCTGTTTTGTACCTCTCAACTGGATTAATTCCAAGTTGCCAGAAGCCTGTTTTAAGATCAAACTTAGAGAAAACTTTGGCTTCTTTGAGCAAACTAAGTTAAGAACTGATATTTGGTAATGTGAACTTATCATCTTATAAAAACATGTTGAGAGGCTTGTAGTCAATGACTAGTCTTTTTTTGTCACGCTTCGTTCTGCACGTTTATCCACATAAAATGCTTGACACGCCCAATCAGATCTGGTGGGTTTAATAAGACCTTATTGGGGAAGGGCTGCACATTCTTCTTTGACAAGTTTCAAGTTATTAGGATTCATACCAAGATGAGTTACTTTTGTAGGATTGATATCTTCATTTCTTTTAAAAGGAAGTTAGCTGAAGAAATTTGTATTCTTTCAAAGAGGAGAAGGGTGAAAAAATTGATCATGGGACTCTGGACAGTAATGCATAAATTGATCATGAATTTCTTCATAACTAGTAGGAATATTTGAAAGCTCAAACACTTTAGAAATTGTAGTGTGAGGCTTAAACTGTTGTTTAAACTGAATTCTTTAAGGGAGGATCTGAAGCTTTTTGGCTTGACAGTAAATGTTCATTCCAATAAGGATATCTTTGTCTGAGAGACTGCTTCCAAATACTTTAGTCCAGATGATACAATTAGGAAAGATTCTAATACCAATTCTTTTCTTGGTAATAAGATCAATCTTAAAGATTTTCCCATCAGTTGCACTAAAATACTCAGAATGAGTTGTCCATGCCTGTAAAGGAAGAACTGCAGGATTCATAAGGCTTTTTGAAGCATTAGTATCCATATAAGCTATGACAGGGATTGGCTTTATGAAACTTGCTTTGGAGAATCTGCATTTGAATATAAGGCATTAAAGGTTCTTTTTGCTTTGTGAGATTGTAGGGTTGGACAGAGTAGGTGGGATGGATATAATAATCAGAATAATCTGATTGGTCTAAATCAGAGAAATCTAAATCTGATAATTGAAGTCTAGGAAAGGCAAAAACAATATTGGCATCAACATCATCTTGTTTTGAGAAATATTCTTCAATGTCATTATCAGTAGATAGAGGAATGCTGGCCTGAACTTGTTTGAGGAGTTTAACATCTTTTTTTGTTTTATTAGGACATTATTTAGCAAAATGTCCCTTTTTTCCACAGATGTAACAACGGTCTTATTTTTTATATTGTGTGAGCCTTCTTCTGAAAAATCAAATTGGTTTCTTAGGCCTCCTCTTCTTGTAATACTTCTGAGACTTGTAAGGCTTGGCATAAGTATATTTATAATGGGATTTCTTTTTAGTCGAGCAAGAGTATTTAGTCTTATCTTTGCATTTGATCTAGAGATAAGGCTTATTGCATATCTTTTGCAAAGTAAGTTTTTCATCAATCATGGAATCAAACATTTTGTGCTGCTCGTATAATTTTTCAAGAGTTAGCCAAGGTTAATTGGTAAATCTCCTCAAGAGAGATGTCATGCATATCTCTTCTGAAGGATTGAATGGCTCGTAAGAGTTTTGGCTTTAACTCTTCTAATAAGGAGACAATGAATGTATGTATGAGGTTAACATCATTGAATCCATTGAGAAGGTAGTACCTTTCTATCATTCTTGTGTAATGGAAGTCAAGATCTTTTTTCTTTAAGGAGCAACATTTCATCTGAAAATATTCTTGCCTTTTTTGCTTATCAACAAAATGGAAATCACTAAAGAATTCTTTGTGAATAAGACTAAGAAGGTCATTAGCACTGCCTGCTATGGCGTAGAACCGTTATCTATACTCTCCTAAGCTTTTGAACCATTCACGGAGAATGCCAATGAGTCTGGTGGTGAATTCAGTGATGGTTGACTAAAGATTGACATTTGGTTAAGTCATTTGGAGATTAATCCATGCTAAGAATTCATGCAACTTGTCTCTCCATTTATCAGGAGGAATATCATCAAATGTAAACTATGGTCTAGTAGTTGGACGAGGTTGAGCTTGTGGAGGATCTGGGAAAGTTGTATGATATGATTGTTCAGCATACTCATCATGTTCGAAGTTTGACTCGTCATGCTCTTTAACATGAGTAGTATTCACCATACAGGAAGTTAGGTATGAAACAAGTTCATCATCCTCAAAACTTAGGGGTTCAAAGCCTGTGATCTGAGACTGGTCAGAATCTGTATCAGAAGAGTATGAGATGATGGTTGACGATAGTGCAATTGTTCCAGAGGGTTTAGTTGTCTCTATTTGATGTTGTTTGTTTTTTTGAGCAGGATCAATATAGGGAGAAAATGTAGTGTGTAGGTGGAGTATGAATCTGTAAAGGTTTTACAAGTGGTTGTTCCTAAGGTTTTGTCCAGGAAGGTAAAGCTTCTTAGTGTGAAAGGAAATGAGGTGGTCTTTGAGGAGGATAGATATTTCTAAGTAGTGGAGGCTGAGGCTGAGGTTGCGATGGAGGTTGCCTAGCTTGAAGCTGTCTAAGTTGTACTGGACTAAGATAGTCTTCTTTCTTTTTGAAGACTTCATAGTTCATTTTGAAACATTTAAAGTAATCAACTTCTTATGGGTAAGGTGAGTATGGGGGTGACGAATATGGGTTGTAGGATGATACAAAAGGAAAAGGAAAAGGTTCATAAATGCTTCGAGACTGATCTTGGGCTATATCTTTATGAATTTGATCAATCTGAGACTTTACTTAATGAAGCTCTTGTTCCTTCTGTGTAAAAGCTGGACCCATATATCCATGAGCGATAAATCTTTTAAGTTCTGCATCCAAAGAGGTAACCTACCATTGAAGACGATCATACAATTCTTGGACACGGGAAGATAGTCCATCCAGATGAGAATTAGTATGAGTTGTTTGACTGGACAAGGCAAAAGTTGATCCTTTGCAGAACTTTGTTTTGGACCGTAGCATTATGAGTATGCCAATTGAGAACTTCTTCAACTTGTGAGATAGGTCTCATGGCACCACTAAGTGAAATTTCTGTAGGGACAAAATACGGCTTATAAGTGACATTGGTCTTGGGGTTAATTCTTCTTTCCATGGCAGGAAATTCAGAATCATAATTTTTTGATGCAAAAAAGAATATCATACATGGAATAGGATGGGACTGTGCTTTTATGGGAATAATAGGTTCGGGTTCTGGAGGTGAAGAAGGAAGAAGGTTATTATGACCCAATTCTTTAAGGAGGTCATAAAAATTTTCTGGCTTAGGTCTAGGAGACTTGATAACAACCCATCTAGGTTTTGGATGGTGGTCATCATCGTCTAAACTGCTACTAGGATTGCAATGAGAGCAATGGTCAGATTTTTAGGATGGTTTAAGCAACCTTTTTTTTCCAGTGTGTGGCACAAGAATCACGAGGTCTCCATTCATTATCCTTTGGTCCCTCCCAGTTTTCAAGGTCGTAGCATCCATAATTAGAGTCGCACATAAACAGATCACAGTCCCAAAGGAAGTGTCTATTGATTTTGCCAACAAAAGCATAAGACCCATCTGGATGAAACCAATGAATGGGAATTAGACCTTTTTTTTGTTCTTAAGTGACAACAGGGGTTATCATCATGGAATGATTCATTAGCCTTGGAGCAGAAGTAGTGGCTTCTTCAAATCTTGGTCTCTTGAAGGTTGATTTTACCATTCCATCAGAGAGTTTGTCAAGAATAGGAGGAGCAGAGGTATGGAAAGTCTTTTGCCCACCATAAAAGTCTTTTTTATAGTTAGTAACCCATTCAAGAGGCATCAATTAGAGCAAATCTTCTCTAGGAATCTACTTGGAGATCTGGATTATAGTTGTGTTATTAGGTCTGTCAGAAACTATATAAAGAACATTGTCATGGTGTTTTGAAAGTAAAGGTCAACCTAGTGATTCTGCAGATGGTAGATCATCTGGTGATGAAGAGTCGTTGGGACAGCATTTGCAACTTGTTTAGCACCAATAATCTGAACTTGCACCTTTGGCCTAGTGGAAAGAATAGGATTTGATAATTTGATGTTGAAATTTGGGACAATAGTCAAGATCACATTTCCATCATTCAAAGTGACAAGGGCGGCTCCAATCAAGCATTTTGAAAGGAGGTATAAGAAGTATTAAGGAGGGAAACACAGGCTGTAGCCATAATCCTTTTTCTTCCATGCAGGATAAGGACTAATTTTATGGCTCCAAGATAGAGATAAGAATAGCCTTAGTGGATCCAATGAGAAATAAAGTTGGAAGGAATTTCCAAAGTAACATACTGTTCAACTTGGGTTGATTGAAGCCCACACTGATCCAGTTTAGTACCTTGGACAATTTCTTTTACTGGTAGGTTTCGAGTAGAAAAGAGTCTCCAAATAGAACGAGTGAAGAACCTATTTTGATGATAAAGTTGGTAGGGATTAAGAAGAGGTGTGATAGATTCTTTTAATCTAGACTCTTCAAGAATATGAGTAATTTCTATAAGATTATCGATTCTATTATAAGTATGAGATATACAAGAAGAGAGAATAGATATGGGCACAGAAAGAGAAGAGGAAAGACGGACGGGTTCTTTTATATCGGTTGTAAAAGAGATAGTAGACATGGTATTTTTTGAATTTCAGTCAACATGACTTGATCTTATGAATTTTTTTAAAAAATATATTTATTTTATAAAAATTTATAAGAAAAAAAATTTTTTAGTGGCAAAATATAAGTTTAATTTATAATTTTTACTAAACATTAAGAAAAAAAATGATTTAGCTAACTTGTGAAACCAATCTAATCCAGTCTCATTCTAAACTAATTAGATCGAGTCGATATTAAATTAGTTTTTACATAACTATCCCAATGCTATTAATTTTTTTAAAAAATTATTTTATAAAGATTTATATGAAAATTTTTTAATGGTACAATATAATTTTATAAGAACTTATATGAAAATTTTATTTTTTTTAAGGTCATTTTATAATTTTTACCAAAAATTATTTTGTATAGATTTATATGAAAATTTTATTTTTTAAGGTTATTTTTTATTTTTTATAAAAAAATTAAAAATGACCCAACTAATCCGATGCCAACTAGTATTAATTAAATCCCATCAGGCCAGGCATTAAGCCAAGAAAAAGAAACTTAATGCAATATTAGATTAAATATCAGGCTACTCTAATAGCTAACCTATGATCATGCTTATCAGGTTAAGTTAAAATCTGACCCAACCTAGCGAATGAATATGCTATAGATAAAGCGTTAAAATCAGAAAGTTTTGATAAAATCTTATACATCAAAACTTATTTAGGCTTAATCCCACTTTCCAAAAGTATGATTAGATTATATATTATTTTAATGTATAAAAGAAGTATGATGTATAAGCTTATATAATATATTAGTTGCACTAAATAAATGATAAGTTTATAATATATTATATTAACTTATACTATCAGATTTTATATAATATATCAAATAAGCCCTTTGTGTTTTAAGAAAATAATAATTGTAGTTGATTAATTTATAAGCCCAAAAAAATTTATAAGCATTTATTTTTTAACGTGCTTATTATTTTTGTGTTTTAAATTCACTTAAGCAGGTAATATATTTGAGAAACACCTAACGACAATATATTGGATAAAATTTTAAAATAGTTAAATAACTACAGAGATTGAGCATGCATATTTAATATGTACAAAACATTATTGAAGCCCATTAATGAGAAGCATAAAAGGTAGTCAACATCCATAAAAAGCAATTGAAAATTCACTCTGAAAGGGATGATTTGATAACTTGTAAATGGAAAAGATGTTTAAAGGAGCCCTTTTACTTTTTCATCTTATTTTTCATGTTTTAATTTCAACATAAAAGTATATTGGTATATATGATTGTTCATATTTCAAATTATCCCCTACAAAATTAGTAATGTCAATGGGACATTTAATCACACACAAAGAATACAACACAGATAGAAGGAGAAGGACTTTTAGGACCTATTTGATTCTGTTATAGTTTTAATATTTTTTAAAACAAATATTTTTTAGAACAAATTTTGAAAACACAAAAAATTAAAAATTTGTTTGAATCATTATTCTAAAAAATTGTTGTTTTCTATTTTTTTCCTGATTCTGCAGAATAAAAATTAACAAAATATCTAAAAAATATTCTGATTTTTTTGTTTCCAAAAACACAATTTTATTTTTTGTTTTACAAAACACTTTATTAAAAATATGTTATCAAACAAGTTTTATTTATTTATTTATTTTTAAAAACAAAAAATTGTTCTAAAAATAGGAAATCAAACAGACCCTTATTCACTTGATTATTTTTTCCTTTTATTACATGGTTTACAGACAATAGCCTTTTATAGGCTAATACTATGGATTAAATATAGGAAACATATGAATGAAGTAATGAATTAATAACATCAAGTGGTGGCAGCAAAGTTTGAAGAAGTTAAAGGCTACAAATGGCAATTAATTTGCTGTAAAAATTGTATGGCAATGTAACATGATGGAGTCTTCCATTTCGGTTTTACAGGATAGGCACCTATAATTTCTTTAAGTGGTGGAAATAATGCATATGACTTGATTTATAATTTTAACATTGTCTTCCTTAAATCAAGTTTTGTAAATTTGTCATTTCGAGTAATTTCTTCATCTTGTAAAATAATTCAACTTTTAATGACTTTGTAAAAATATATGCAACTTGCTCTTCAGTGTGACAATATTTAATCCTTACTTCTTTCTTAGCTACCAGTTTTCAAATTTTGTGAAATCGAATATCTATGTGTTTGGACCTCCCATGAAAAGCTAGATTTTTACATAGTATAATTATAGACTTATAGTCACAAAATATTTTTTTTTTAGAGCATTATGCTTTCAATGCATCACTTCAAGATTTCTTCTCAACCATACTGCATGTGTAGCACAATTAGCTCTTGTAATATATTCTGCTTTGGTTGTAGAGAGTGTAACAACTAGTTGTTTCTTTGAAGACTAAGATATTATACCGGATCCAAGATAAAATACATACCCTAACGTGCTTTTTCTTGTTTCTATATCTTTTGCCCAATCACTATCTGTATAGCCTACAAGTTTTACATCAATTTTATTAGTATAAAAAATTCCATCAGTCAGAGTACCTTTGATGTATCGGAGAATTCTTTTTACTCTTTGCAAATGACAAACGCGTGGGTTTTTTCATGAATCTACTAAGTAATCTAACTCCAAAAATGATATCTAGTATGGTTGCAATCAAATATCTCAAACTTCCAATTAAGCTTTTGTAATAGGTAGAACCCATAACTTTGTCTTCACTTTCTCTTATCAGCTTCAACTTTTCTTCAACTGGCGTGGAAATTGGCTTTGAATTCTCTATCTTGAATTTCTTCAAAATATCACCAACATATTTCTTCTGAAAGATGAAAATTCTATTATATCACTAATCTACTTTAATTCCCAAGAAGTAAGACATCAAACTTAGATTTGTCATTTCAAAGTGGCTTATCATGGCTTCTCTAAATTCTACAATCACCTTTAGATTGTTTCTAGTAAATTGTAGATCATAAACATAAAGGCACACAATTAGAATATCTCTAGGCTTGACAAATTTAATATATAAAGTGTGCTCAAATGGGCATCTTCGACAATCATACTACACAAGGTAAGAATCAATCTTCTTGTACCACATTTGCCTACTTCAATCCATACAATGCCTTATTTAGTTTGTATACCTTATCTTCTTTTCCTTCGATTACATATCTTACAAATTGCTCAACATATACTTTTTCTTCCAAAATACCATTTAGAAAAGCAAATTGTATCTAATCTCATAACAGGAGCAAATAACTCGAAGTAATCAATACCTTTCTTTTGTTTATATCATTTTGCAACCAACCTTGCTTTAAAATGATCAATCTCATCATTTGTCTTGTATTTTGTTTTATAAATCCACTTCACTTCAATTGGCTTTTTATCGATTACATATCTTGCAAATTGCTCAACACATACTTCTTCTTCTAAAATACCATTTAGAAAAGCAAACTTAACATCCATTTGATATATTTTCCAATTATTTTGAGTTGACAGAGAAATAATCATACGAATTGTAACTAATCTTGTAACAGGAGCAAATAACTCAAAGTAATCAATACCTGACTTTTGTTTATATCATTTTGCAACCAACCTTGCTTTAAAATGATCAATCTCATCATTTGTCTTGTATTTTGTTTTATAAATCCATTTTACTTCAATTGGCTTTTTATCTGCAGGTAAATTTGTTAGGTCTCACGTTTTATTTTTCTTAAAGGCATGAATTTCATTATCCATGGCTTTTCTCTAATTCTGATCATTTGAGGCTTCTTCAAATGTCACTAGTTCACAATTTGCAAATAAAGCAAAGTTGATAATCTTTTCATTAGATAGATCATTATCATTACCAACAACATAGTTCTCCAATCTGGCTGGTAATTGTCATTGTCTTTGTGGTCCGTTGGATGATTCTGGCTCATCAGGAATTGGATTTCCTTGTCTGTCATCTTCATAACTGTCAGAAATTACCACTAGCTCCTTTTGGAACTTTGAGGACCAATCCCACACTCCTTTTCGTCAAATGTCATGTCTCAGCTGATAATCACTTTTTTTGTCTCTGGATTATAAAGCTTATAAGCTTTTAAGTTAGAATTGTACCCTTAGAATGGTACCCTATGAAAATGTATTTTTTACCTTTATTATCTAGTTTTTTCCTAAGTTGATATGGTACATGGGCATATGCTATACACTCAAAAACTTTGAAGTGCCGAATCGAGGGCTTCCTTTCACTCCAAACTTCTTCGAACATCTTGTCACAGACACTTTTTGTTGGACACCTGTTCAAAATATACACTATTGTAGCAACTACTTTTGCCCAAAATTCTTTAGATAATTTTTTAGCCTTTAGCATGCATCTCACCATATCCATGATTGTTCTGTTCTTCCTCTCAACAACTCCATTCTGTTGTGAGGTGTATCTAGTTGGCTAAAAAAAATTTGTACAAGCAAGGTATTCTTGGCCTTTATCTGTTCTTAGTGCTTTAATTCTACTGTCACTTTACTTTTTTATAAATACCTTAAATGTCTTAAAGGTATCATAGGCTTCAAATTTTTGTTTCAAAAAAGATACCCAAGTTTTTCTGCTAAAATCATCAATAAATGTAATAAAATACATGCTACCACCATGTGTTTGCACCTTAACAATACATAAATTTGAGTGGACTACCTCCCGCAATTTTCTCGCCTTCCAAGACTTTCTAGTTTGAAATGATTCTCTGTGCTTCTTTCCTATTTCACAAGTTTCACATGCAGCATTAGGAATATTTTTAGGTAAACCAAAAACATATTCTTTTTGTAACAGATAATTCAATCCAAAAAAATGATAATGCCTAAAATGTATATGTCACAACCAATCATCATTTAGAACACATAACTTAAACAAGATAACTTTTCATGGAGCATTTTTAAAGGGAATAGGTGGTTTGGGGTCATTTTTACCTCGACAATAAATCTTTCATTTTTTTCAATCAATTTACAGTAGCCATGATGAATATGCATGTTGTAACCTTTCTCTAAAAGTTGTCCCATATTCAATAAATTGTAATAAAGACCAAAAGCATAAAAAACATCAATGATAAAATTTTGAGAACCATCTTTCGTCTTTATAGCAACTCTACCTTTTTCCAAAATTGAAATATTTGCATTGTTTTCAAGTTTTATGGTAGATTTAGCCATTTCATCGAAATAAGAAAATAACTCCTTTTTACTACACATATGATTACTACATCCAGTATCTAAATATCATATATTTTCATCTTTTAAAAAAGTATTGCTTGCCAAAAATTAAACATTGTGGATTATCAGAACTCTCACTAATATTTCAATACTAATTTTCTATCATGTTTGCCTTATGTCTAAATTTGCAACCTATAGCTTTCTACCCAAATTTTTCATAGTGAAAACAATTAAAATTATTTCTTTCTTTATAATTGTTACCTCTTCTTCTTTCTAGGTAGGCAGCACCAAAATTATTTCCACCTATTTCTTGACGAAATTGTTGTCTCTCCCTTAGCTGAAATTATCATGTCCTCTTCCTTTGAAACTTCATCGACCTCTGCCTCTATAATTTCCTTTTCCTCCACCATTGAAATGACGACCTCTACCTTCAGCATTTTAGCTAGCTTCGACTACATTGTTGGGATTCACTTGACTCTTCAAAGCTTTTTCATTTACTTTTTTTGTCTTCTCCAAGATTCTGCTTACATGGCTTTCAATGCTTCCTTGCAACTCTACAACAGTCATGGTGTCTATATCGTAAGACTCTATTTATTATAGTCATCACATGATCAAACTTCATTAACATGGTGCGTAAAATTTTCTCCACCACCTTACAGTCTGGGATGTCTTCCCCATACACTCTCATCTTATTGACGAGATTTGTGACATGTGAAAAATATTATTCTACAATTTCTAAGTTAGACATTTTATACCTTTCATATTCTCTACACAAGGATTGCAATTTTGATTTCTAGGCTTTTTCTACTCCTTTGTATGAAAGATTCAAAATATCCTACGCTTCTTTGGCTATTTTAGCATTTGTTATTTTGCCAAAAATTGAATAATCTACACCTTGATGAATTTGTGATAGCGCCAATTGGTTTTTCTTATGGGCAGTTTCATCAGCTCCTTGCTGTAATCCTTGTTCAACAAAGCTCTAAATATTGTGAGCCTTTAAATGTGTAGACATTAACATATAGTTTAGAACTGGATCAAACGATATTGTAATTGGTTACCATATCTCTCTCTTAAAAAATACATAGACTCTAGAAAAAAAAAATTCTAAATGAGAACTCTCTTATTCTTCACACTCTTAAAATATTTTGGCGCTTACACTTCAGGTTCTAATACCAATATGATATCAATAGGACATTTACTCACACACAAAGAATACGACATGGATAAAAGAAGAAGAGAATTTTATTCACTTGATTGTTTTTTCCTTTTGTTACATGGTTTACGGACAGTGGCCTTTTATAGGCTAATTATACTATGGATTAAATAAAGGAAACATATGAATGAAGTAATGAATTAATAACATCGAGTGGTGGTAGCAAAGTTTGAAGAAGTCAAAAGTTGCAAATGATAATTAATTTGTTATAAAAATTGTATGGCAGTGTAACATGATAGAGTCTTCCATTTTGGTTTTGTAGGATAGGCGCTTACAATTTCTTTAAGTGGTGGAAGTGACGCATATGACTTGATGAGTATATTTTACACACTTAAATAGATATAATTTTGAGATTTTAAGTAATATAAAGTTTACATATTATATGGATAATAAGCTGATTTTATATATATATCTCTTTCTATAAGTTAGTTAGAGAAATAAAAAAAAAATTGTTACATAACTTATCCATATTTCCTTTTTATTATTTGTGTAAAAAAAAAGATAAATATAAAGACACGACAAAGAAGGCTTATCCATATCCTCTTTTAAAATTTTAAAAAGAAAATAAAGATAAAGATAAGACAAAGAAGCATATAAAAACAAAAGTTGAGGGTGCATAAAAAGCAATTGAGATTCAAGATCTATTCGTATTCCTCTCTTTTTATATATTCCCTTCATTTTCTTTATAGTTCTTTATAAATCTAATTTTTTTAGTTTTCTAATCAAGGTTATTAAAGGTCTGGCTTAATAAATAATTTGTGAGAGTTTTGATTTATTTATTTTTCTCTAATTGAATATTGAAATATTTTTTATTTTTATGACATTATTATTCAATTAATTTAAATTGGTACCTTATTTTAGTTGAATAATTATCGCTATCTAAATTTGTGAATCTGTAATTATTCATTAGATTCAGTAAAGTAGCAATTCAATACCTTTGATAAATCAAAATTATCCTTATGTATTTATGAAAATATTTCTTCTATTTTGAACATTCAAGCATATGTATTGTTGAATGGTGAATGGTAACTTTTCTTATTCTTAACGCTATTTATAATTTAAATTCTGAGAGCTGATTTGAAATTAATCAATAAACAAAATTTAATAGGAGAGCTTGTTCCCTTTAAACACCCTCAAAGAAGAGTAGAATATAAGAGTTTATTGATATTTATAACCAATCTATTTTAAAAGAGAAATTATTTAATTTCTTTTGGAGTTTTAATGATCAAATTGGTTGAGCTATACTTAAAATAAACTTTGAATAGGAATTGTTTGCATTGAATTCTTTTTAAAAATACTTTTTGAATTTATTTATTGCTTTTTTATTAAAAAGAAAAATTTTTCTTATTTTATTTCATATTTTAATTTTAGATTAAATAATTTGAGTCTCTGTGGAATATGACCATACTCACTCTATCTACAATAAAAATTATTTTGAGAGTAAAAAATTATTTTTGGTGACTTGGACACTTATCACGACTTGATTTATAATTCTGACAATTAGGAATGCGGTTATCATATGTTTTGCATTCAATACCCTTTTATGATTTATTTGATTGTATTTCCAAATATTTGCTCATAATTAAATGGATGAATTATATGAGGGTAGGATAATAATATTCTTGATGACATTCTGTCCAGGAATTAGCCCACAGATTGAGAGAGAAAGAGAGAGAGAGAGAGACTAGCCTAGCAATTATGCATATACCCAATTTTGTAGTTATAGATATAAAAAAACTCATGTCAAGAGCTCGCTTTTTGATTTAGATGTATTCCACATATGTAGGGAAGGTTGTTTGAATCTGACATCGGAAGTTACTATTGCTCTCCAGTGGAGGTTTTTATCTGATTGATATGATTAATATAATGTAATCATATCTTGAAGGGGAAGAAAAAAACCCAAAGTACGGTAGACTTGATTCGGAGACTATGATACGCTTGGGAAAAACTATGGTTTCCAACCAAATCACGATGGTCAATTAAAACTGTTGAAACAAAATAAAAAATGAATGTTGATTATGTTTAGCGGATAATAATAAAGAGGTCGTCAATCAAATTAAATATGCCCACTTGCCGATTATCTTATATGCACTATAGAGTTAACCCTCAACAGACAAAGTAGCTAGAGGTTTGGTTTAGATAGGGTAAATCTTGAATGGTCAAGAAAAAAAAAAGGAAAAACTAATATTATTATTTTTGTATAGATAATGTTTAAGATTAACTTAAAAGAGATGTTTCATAGTTGGCCGCATTATTTGAAGCCTTCATAGTAGATACACAAGGATGTTCATTTAGTCCAGTGGTTTAGATAGTTCAATTTGATTTAATTATATCAGTGTTGAGTTAGGTTAGGTTTAAAATAAAAAATTTTGGACAAAACAATCTAGTCAGACTTGTCTAACTCAATTTGGTCTTACATATTTTAAAAGCACACGCACACACATACACACACACACACATATATATATATATATATAAAAGTTTTATTTTTTATAAACAAAGTATAATTTTACAAAAATTTATATAAAAATCTTATTTTCTTAAGGCAAAATGTTATTTTATAACTTATAGAGATTTATATGAAATTTTTTTTTCAAAGATAAAATATTATTTTACAAATGCTTATATAAAAATTTTATTTTTTTATTGAGTTATTTTATAATTTTAATTAAAAATTTAATAGAAAAAGACTTGGTCAAATTAAACGAGTTAAGCACCAAACTAAAAAAAAATATTTAATGAAAACCAAGTCAAACACCAAATCTAACAAAAACTCAACCTGACTAAAGTCTTATACGCCCCTAATAACATGTAAAGAAAGTACACAACATGAACAAACTCACTCTCCCTTCAATTACTATTATTACTGGTTGTAGATTTGATGATGGTCTTGTCCAGTGTTCACAATTGTTAATCTTGTCTCGTTTCAAACAAATTAAACGATGTGATTGTGAACATATATATAAAGATATGATCTATACTTTAGAAGGTAGAATTGCAGTCGTGACAAACTAAAAGAGGAAGAGGGAGAGAAAAACTTGTGGATCCATGTCCAAGTGCGAGGCGATAGCAAATGATCTATGATCTGCATATGAATATTATTGCAATGTGTTTTATACAATTTTTTCATCAAGAGTCGCCGGTTTTAGAAGGAAAACGTGATTTATATTCATCGTGTTTCTCTTTCTACTTTCTAGTTTCTAGGCATTAAAAAGCAGCCCCATTTTTTCGCCGACAGTAGCTAGCTCTTGATCAATATATATAACTTTGTTATCAATGTTACGTCATTGTCATTGATCACTATACTTCTTTCGGCATAGCCACATGCTCTTTTAATACCTCGTCCTCTCTCTCTCTCTCTCTCTCTCTCTCTCTCTATGACGAATTATGAATATGGAACCGCCTTTCCCATTGATTGAAAAGAAGACAAGCTAGCCGCATAGGATCTAATGCTTTAATTTAGATGCTGAGTTCGCAAACTTCACGGAGCAATGCACTTTTCCTCCCCTCACCATCTAACCCAAAGACGCCAGTGTAATCACTCTAGTCGTGACTTGTGTTCATGAGAATCATAACTTCTCCACCGAAATAACCAAATATTCAAAGCTTAGCTATTCTGTTTGAAAACATTGAGGTAAATTTAAAGCAAATATCAGAGTGGACAAATTTAAATTCTCATTATATTAAATATATGGACAAAGAGAAAGAAAAACTAAAGATCGACTACATAATTTGAAGATGACTTGTTTAGAAAAACTTGTATATATATTTAATATCTTACCTTACTGATTAAAAGGTTGACAGAATGTTATCATCTGAATACATGTGGTCTGAGTACCATCTATCTATGGAGGAGAAATAGAGATCTATCTAAGATAAGAGTAAGAAATCACAACTCTGAATTCTTAGCTGTCACATAATTGATTTTTTTAACTCAATATCTTAAAACTTAGGAGTCATTTCTACTTATATATTTCTTCTCTAATTTAATTTTATCTATATATTTTTTCTCTAATTTAATTTTATCTCATGTAAAACTTCTTTTTACTCTTACACTTGATTCCAATTGGCTCAACAGATATGTTTGCTTCTATTCCCAAGTTTAAGCATAAACTTCGACACCTTCTAGTATTAAGTATGTACAATGACAAGAAAAAGAGAAACACCAAGTATTTTCTTTAAATAGCAAGTGGTCAATAAGTACTAATAATGAACTACTTTTGTCAAATTTTCCAAACCAAGTTTTACGAGGGTTCCAAGCAACTTAGTATATGACCCCTTCGGCCCTCCCTTTATTTCTTTCTTTTTCAATTACGCACAAGAATGGAAGTTCTCGTTTAAAAGCTTTTGGGTTGGTGCCGGCTGGTTTTACTTTAGGTTTATATATAGAAGATTTGTGAACCCCATAATACGTTGCCCTGTCTAATAATTTCATATATTGATGATATTATATTTTAATTTTATTCTTCATTTTTATTATCAAAGATGTTGAATTATAGTAATAATGATAATATTATTTTCCTTGTAGGCATTCTTCTGAAATTTTGCTTTAATTTTTTTGAGAAAAATAACCTTTTTTTAATGTTCAGTCCTAAAAATTTGAAATGTAGATTCATGTTAACGTTTTACGACCACCATGTGGTCATGTCGAGTCCCTACAGATGTAAATAGTAGTGAAAAAATAAAGCTTCTTTATTCCTATACTATTCTTTCGACTTATTCATATTATATTATATTAGTAGTGAATATCTGAATAAATTAGATTAAGAAAAATACTATAAAAAGATGCATCATTAAAACATAGGCTTTGTCGTTGGCCATGGGTGATCATCACTCGTTTTCCCAAGAAGATTTGGATCTGAGTATGATACAAAGCGAAATAATAAGGCTGGAAAAAAAAAAAAGGTAGGACCTAGCTTTGACCGATTCACAAATATTATATATTATAGTGTTTCTGCAAACTTAATAAGAAAGATAGTTTTTTTTTTTCTTCTTACTCTGAATAGAGCTAACACACCAAATTAAACTGTCCTAATTGGAACAATTTATACTTATTGTGTTCGTTCTATATAGTTATTCTAATGGTAAATATAAACATGTGTTGCATATTTAAATATATATTACGATGCTACGACCCGCACATGCGCTGTCGGTCTCAATTAATTTGGTTCTAGGTTAATATATTTAATTCCGTGGTGAAGAACTTCTTTGCTAATTTAAAAACTAATTCAAAATGCAAGAGATCATTGAATAGTTAATTTTATTGTATCTCTACTAATTACATTATTAGGCGTAATTCAGTGACGAAGAACTTAAATAATTTGCAAATGTTTGTGATTAATAAAGGCTTTCTACTTTAAAAGTCATGCACTGCATGTTAAAAAATGGAGAGAACTCTTATCTGTGGAATTTAACCAGAGAACTTTGCAAGTGTAATGAATTATAAAATATATCATCGTATCTTATACAAATCTAAATTGTTATTTTCTATTTCAATACTCTTACCCACTTTGCACTTTTCATATGGAGGGTGCATTACGCATCTTCGAGGATCTTATTCTATTCTTATTACCTATATGTAATACATGTATATGTGCGCTTCATTGTGTGTGTGTTTGTTGTGTAAAAGGGAGACATATAATGGTGATGAGGCATCTGAATCATAAACTGATAAATAATATCAATCTCTAGGAGTGGTCCGCGCGCGCGCGGGCGCACAGAATATTATCCCAAGTTCGGTCAGAGTACAGCCTGAGTTCTATTTAATGTGGTTCTTCCTCTTCTCAAGTTACTTCACATCAAAGCCTTCAGCTTCCATTCACACACTCAAAAAAACATGCCCAAACTCATCCTACCTTGCCAGCTCTGCACAACCTAACTTCTATGACCACCACGCTCCTTTTAGTCTTAGTCAAATTTGATCCAAGTTTTAGTTTTCTCAGGCTGTGCAAGTTGAGCAATAAAGCCGTTATAACTGATTCCACAGCAGCAGTTTCTTCGGTCCCGCTTTAATGTTGAACGTAAGAAGGAACATAATGTATTACTGTTGGTGGGAATAAGCTCAAATTGTCAGCAATCAGATCAGCGTTATTGTAGGAGGACTCTATCCTTGGAATAACGTATTATGGTAACCAACATCTTGATAACTTATAAGAATGAAGGTCTTCCTCCTCGCTGATATTGCTGACTATATCAACATAAATATTGAGTAATATCGCAGATGGCGTTTACAAGTGAAAAAAAACACAGATGGCGTTTCTTCCCTCCTAGAAGATAATTTTGCCAAAGGACAAGTATTAAGGGAAAATAGTTTAATTAAAACAAAATTAAAATATAGAAGACACACACACACACACACAAAATAAAACAAAATGATAGGTTCTGTTATCATTCGAGCTTTGTATTTTGCAAGCTTTTTCTTTTTTTGGGCGAAGTGTATTTTTACAAGTTCTAACATGCATACAAGGCAGACAGAGATGAGAACAAGAACAAAGTACATTGCCACACGCACTAGCGAAAGCTATATTAACATAATTACCGGAAAACCACAAGCGGTTTGGAAATATTCTTAAGCCAAATTTCTCAAAGATGCTTCCATGCATAGGGAAACATCGCAAGGATAACAAACAAGCAAACTTAAAAAAAAAAAAAACTTGAGATAAAATATAGCACATGACAGTCAAATTCAGGTATAAGTCCATTAGTTAGACAAGTAACGAGTCATCCAGGACTGGAAGCGAGACCAAGCCTGCTGAACTGCAGCTTCATCTTCATCTGGCATTCCCATGCTCTTCCTCCTCTTGATTCCTTCTGGAGACCTGTTCATGAATGCATGTGCACTGCCGGGATAGATGTGTACCTCATATGGAACTCCAGACGCCTTCAGTTTCTCCTCCAAGGCCTTGGCAGCCTGAGACATCAAATGATGTCAGAAGACAGCACAAGTAGCCTAGACAGTTTTTTGTTCCAATGATCCTCTCTCTCAATTCTGAACTTTCACATTAACCATATTCCTAGATATCATCCTATGTTTTATTGAAAGACAATGATCTCTAACAAGCATTAAGTCAGTGTATGAATTACAGGGTTTTGGGTTCAGAAAATAACCTCTCTCTCTCTCTCTCTCTCTCTCTCTCTCTCTCCCCTCTCCCACCCCAATTCAAATTTTCAAGCTGGTTAACGGATCTAAAGTAGCAACCAATTTAATGGAAAGCAGATGAAAATTTAACTTGAGCAACAAGATACTGACCAAGGGAAGAAAAGGAATCTCAGAGAATTAGAAACTGAGGTCCATCCTCATCTTGAATACTATGGTGGGATCATAAAAGTAATGCAAATAAGATTCATAACACATGGTGCACACATTGGTACCCTGGGAGCAATTGAAAAGCCAAATAGGTTATAATGCGAATAAAATTTTGTGTTTCACGTCACACTTCGGCAACATAGGAGCAACTGAAATGCCAAAGGTTGAAACCTCACTATATAGGTTGGGCTATCTTAAAAGGTACAGTTCTTGGCCCACTAAGGTATGATCCATTTTTAGCCCAAACCTCAGTTTTACCCCTCAAAAGAAAAAACGTCAAGGAGGAATTGGAGTCAGTGCCATAGAAGCCTAAAGACTTGCACAATTTTATATGGAGGTACAAAAACGTTTAATTCACTAATTGATGTTTAAGAGGTGAATCGTGGATGACTTAAAACTATGTAGTCCCTCTAAGGTTGCAATGATTGTGGGTTGGGATTGGTACAAGCTAAAGAGCAAATGGTAGCAAATGGTAGCCAATCTATCTCCACCTTATTTTCATGCTAAACATAAATGAAATGATGTGTAAAATGCGGTATGCATTTATGGGCCACTCCATTTTCATTCCTTCTTAATTCTTTTACCAAGAGAGCATACAATGATTCTCAGTTCTCATTTTCAACCCTCTATCATTTTGTTTCTTACTAAGTAACTCCAATAGACATTGATTTTATGCTCCATAAGCTAGGCAACTCCCAAAAACAGAAGTAATATTTAACAGAAAAACTAGCCAACCAAAAGTGGATAAGCTGACAACAGAGATTTTATGCAGCAAAAATGACTAGCAATGATGATAGTGAGGTACACAAAGATAATCCCATACCGTAACATCTGAAAAGCCAACAAAATTATCCAGCTCTCCAAAGTGAGCCTGAACAGGAGCCTTGGCTTGGGCAGGGTCTGCAAGCTCTGAAGAAGGGACTCCATAGAAAGCTACAACAGCATCAACCTCTGGAACCAAAACAGAACTTGCAATAGAGAGAGCACCACCCATGCAAAATCCAGTGACACCAGCCTGTAGCAATGATTTTACATTTTGTTTAAGGTCTAGCTTCAATTTAAGCTATATGGTAGTTTAAAATTTCTGCTATAAAAACAAAAGTAAACAGTATTGATCAAATCATAATTTTAAGAAAAAAGACAAACCAGGGATACGCTCACTATTTGAAAATTTGAGGATCTCAACAATCAGATTTAAAACTTATGACAGGATAGCTCTCTACCTGTAATCATTTAAGCCAATAATTTAAAAAAAGCTTTCAATCAATTTCCATCTAGTGATCTCAATACATTATTATGATCACTAGACTCAAATTCTCCAAATTAGTAAAGAAAGGAACATGGCTTTGAAAGACCACCAGTGTTGAGTGGTTCAGCATTGCTGCCTCGTTAGAATTAAATGTAGGAACACATAGATTTGGGATAAACATGGCAGTCTGCAGCATTAGTAACTTTACATTTTTAATCAATGCTTATGGCCTACAGCAGCTACCTATTCACTGCCTCACAAGTCACGTCTTAAGTAAGACCCAAACTGATCAGCTTTTGAATCTTATGCTAAGGCTACTGTATGGACGGATGAAAACTGGAAGAAACTTCTGAAACTATCAAATCCGCATGACGGTAAAAGCATTAAGAAGTGATTAATTCTTCAGAACTCAAAATAAAATGGTCAACAAAAAAATTTATATCTACAATAATCATGGTGTCACAGATGACAAATGACAGGACATTTTTAAATACATGATTTTTTATCCAGACAATATGTGAACAGTGGCAAACCTTCTTTGAACCATTTGCTTTAAGCCAGTTAACTGAAGCACGGATGTCCTTCACAGCACCTTGCCAATCAAGACTATCCATCAAATGCTGTGCTTCTGCAACATCCAGACCAACCTTTCCTCTGTAAAGACTGAAAAAGAAGGAAAAACCTGCCATCAGTCATCCAAATGCAGCCTATGATACAAAGTCATACATAAAGAATGATTATAAAACTTTAGGAAGCACCAATATCTTACTCTGGAATAAGAGCTTTAAATCCAGGACCAAGCTGAGAAATCTTCACTGCATGGTTCTTAATTTCAAAGTCCACACCCCACCATTCCTGGAGCACAACAATTCCAGGAGCATCTTCTTTGCCAACAACATATGCATCGAATGTCTGATCATTCAAAAAAACAAATTTGCTTAAAAATAAAAAATAAAAAATGAAGTTCTACGGCACGTGAAAAAAAAAAAAGACAAATTATGATGGCAAATAGCGCAATAAAACCTTAGGTACAAATGATGATAAGGATATAATATAAGTTTGGTCTAAAGCACAACAGACTGCATTAGATCTAAAATGCATAAAAAATTTTGGGCATGGGATCTTACTAGCATAGCATATGACAATCAGTTCCTACTCCGTTACTTGGTCAGCCCAAGTTGTTAAACAGAAACTCTAGGTAAATATTGGAGTCTCCAAACAGAGCACACACTTGACACCAGATAAATGGCATCATTCAGTCTTCTGACTAGGTTTAGAAACTACTACCTCGCTGCTGAATGGAGCAAAAGGAACAATTGCAAAATAGTATTTTCCAGTTTAAAGTTAATCCACAAACAATGATAAACGGAATGTGGGTAACGTTTCATTAGTCGATGTACGCATACTAGAGAGAGGGCGTCGGCACAGGTCCAAGATAATATCTATGATGAATATTCATTACCTTCACAAAGCCATGAAAAGTTAGAAAATCTTTCACCGCAGAGGTTCATAAAATCGTTCAATAAAATCTAACTTTGTACGTCGCTTGGCACACCGGTATGCAAAATAATGTATTTTGACCACAAGGAAAAAAAAAAAAAAAAAAAGCACTGCAATGTAGTACTAAAAGCCCAGAGTCACCAAGTCAAAATTTTTACTGATCAAAGCAATCCCGAGTTTCCAACAACTCCCAAACTCAAAAATAGGAAAATAAAAGAAAATCACAAAAAACCAATTATCCAAGGAATAAGTCAAACCCTGAAAAGACAAGTTTAGCAGAGATACAACTCGGATAATAAATTCCGAAATCTATAAACTAAAAACAGTAAATAAATCAAACTCGTAAATGAAATACTTGACAAACACATAAACTGCACGAAATTAATAAAAATAAAGACGAAGTCAGGAAGCATATGAGAGCAAGAGTAAGATAGAAAAAATGAGGTAGGTACACTCACAGTGTCATCCCTGTGAATCTGAATTTTCTTGAAAGGAGATGATGCAGAATCAGCCATGGAACGGACTGAGAAGCGAGAAGCAGAGAGGGAAATGAGGCGTGAAAGGGAGAAACGAGGAGGAGACTTGCTAGGGATTGTGGTGAAGAATCTGGAAGCAGATGATGCGAGAACTGCGAACATTCCTCCCCGGGGTTTCACCACACTGCCCTTCTCACTCTTTGCCGCGTTGGATTAAAATGGCGCACGCGAAGTCCGAAGCTACACGACGGTGTCGTTTCACATTTGCATTTGTTGTCTGAAGGCACACGTTATTATGCCTCGTCGGCTACAATATTCTTTTAGAAAAGCAGAATTTTGTCTGTATCTTTGCGCTTTACTAATTATGATAAATAATAGTTTTAATTATTCATTAGTCCTATAATTTTAGTAAATTTTTAATTAAGATTTTATGATTCAAAAATTTATAATTAAGTATCTGTTATTCCAAAATTTTTTATTTAAAGTTTTCACTCATTACTCTTAAAAACTGAGTATGTACCTCTCAATTTTTATAATTTATGAGCTCATACCAAATTTTAAGATATTAGATTTTTAAGTTAATTTACTTATATAATTTTCATCTTGTTTATTTCTTTAAATATGAGACTTTCATCCGTATTTGAATTTAACACATTGATTACTCCAAACTTGAAAATTCCATTATTTCTTTCTTTTCTTTTCTTTTCTTTTTTTTTTTTGGAGAAAATAGCTCTCTCGATCTCTTCATATTTATCAACTGTCAAACACTCCAACATTAAGCTTTCAATAAAATCCAACGTAGATTACCACTGACCATATCGATATTGATATGTAAAAGAAATATGCTAACTATGTGGAAAGACCTGATATGCGGTAACTTGTTTTCCCATATTAACTTAAATAAGACCAACTATCAGATTGGACACAAATTGCGGTTTAGTATTTCTACAAAATCTGAATTAACTGCTTTCCTTAAAGTCGAAATAATAACTTGCCGTTTGATTGCTTGTAAATGAAAAAATTTCTTTTTAAATTATGTATAATATTTATTATATTATTGTAATTATTATTTAATAATATTTATCTTATTTTATTACTGTTTTAAAAATAAGAAGATATAAATTATTTTTTATCTCACTTATCTATTTTTTATATTTTCTTTTTTTTATATCACCCAACTAACCAAATGTTTGGAGATGAATCACAACTGTGTTCATTTACACACGTACAGACTGAGATGTGTATACATGTAGTTATATTTGCGATTCAAGTGTCACAAAGCTTTTCCTCACTAGTACGCTTTTAGATTGTCTGTTATTATCTTTATATTACATTTTTTTCTTTCAAAATGAAAAAAAAAATTGCTGGAATTTAAAAATAAAAAATAAAGTAAAATCTATACCATTCAAATTTATATGTAAGCCCTTCAAATTATTCCGACTTGAGCAACTGCAAACAATCCAAACGCCACTGCCACATGATATCTAGCCTGAGAGAAAATGAAACATGTAATTTGGGCTTGGGCTTGAAATTTGGGTCAAGACATTTGCTGCTTTTTTGGCCCTTTTCCAAGACAACTACAGATATAGAAAGTTACGTTTTTAATAGCACATAGTGGGCTTTTATGTGCCTCTGTTCGATTACATACATAAGATAACTAAATTTTAACTCCACAAGTTTTGGAAAAAAAGAAGATAAAATACTCCAATAGTAGTTGTTAATTTAAAATGGAAAGTAAAATCTTGACAAAGATATACATCTAAGAAAGCCACCAAACGCTTTAAAAAAAAAAATTATTTTAGCCCTCAGGCAGTAGATGGTTTTACACCTCATAAATATTTTTATGTCATTGTGTTCGAAACATTAAGACGATATAAACAACAAATGAGCAGGATATTAGTTATAACTATTTTATTTTTGAAGTTGAAATATTCATATGTTGAAAAGACTTTAAAAAGTGAGATTACTTATCAATATTATAAGTAGCAATAAAGTTAGAAGAAAAAGATGAGTGTAAGCCTTAGTTCCACCTTAATTCCTCTTTATTAACCATTGCATCGGGTTAAGATGGCAATTTCACAAGATGAGAGTGGATAGTGCCTCCCAACTCATCATTTCCACTACTAATATTCTTTTGTTCCCATCTCTCATCAAACTTATACTTTTGAGAAAACCCATGCACAACTAGCCTTTTCTTTAAATTCTTTAAAATTCTCTAAAATATAATTTTTATTTTATGAAGTAAGCCCTAACATATTTAGAGAAATCATTAATAAAGCTAATCATGTAATGATATCCACTAATAGATGCTTGTTTTACTAGAGTAAAACCCAAATACATTTGAGTAAACTAATTGAAGAGATATCTTGAATTGAAACTTTGAGTCGTTATAAGGAAATTGATGTATCTTACTATACTGACAACCAACTAAAAGAGATCTTTTTATAATGACTTTTTTATCATCATCTTGAGTTTCTCATAACTCACATGTCCTAACTAAACATATCATAAATTAACAATCTCATTCTTCTTTGTCTTGTCTTCATATATAGCTTCTGTTGGTATTATATATACTAACTAAAGTCATTGACTTATCATGATCAATGTTCCAATAAGTTTCAAAATTTTGGTAAGCCTTAACATCATTTGGCCCAGACATTACACATTTTCTTGGAGCCACAAGTAAGGACATTAACAATAAATTCTCCTTCATCTTAGAGACATGATATACATTATGTATTGGTATCTAATAATGACTATATTGAGAAATGATCACCATAATCTAATATGTGTAATTGGTAACTTGGAATTATTAGACTCGTTTGCATTTTATATTATACCACACTTAATAATTTCTTCTCATCTTTGGTCATATGATTGGAGCAACTCAAATCAACAAGCTAGTTAGTATTATAATTTATTAATTTATCGTTCACTAAGATAAGTATAGTCTCTTTTGATTTTATAATATAGGAAGTTGCTATCTCTTATTTTCTTAAAGAATCCTCTATCAATCTTTTTTTTTTTTATCATAAATAATGCATGAAAGTCTCACTCTTCTTCATTGTCTTGTTTATAGTTAGAGATAGCAATATTTTTTCTTTTTGTTAATGTCCTTTTTTTCTATAATTATAACATGGGTTATTTTATTATTAATATTTCTTTTTTTCGTCTAGCTTGCCTTGATCACGATGAGCTCCCTTTTGTTGAGAACTTCCATTCTCTTATCTATGTTGCCAATTATTTGACTTTGTAGATTTAATCCTTCCTAGCAAGATTCTATAAAAACTACAACCTTTACTACAAAAGTCTCCCTTCTAAGTATAGAGGCTTTCTTGTTGTCCTTACCAAAGACACTTGCCATTTCTTTATTCAATTCTTCTTGGTTGGTTAATATATATTTCAACTCAACAAGAGTTAGTTCTATAACCTAATTATTAATTATTTGTGATGAGATTGTTGAATTTTGACCTTAACTTGTGAGTTAGTATGTGCCTCATCTATTTTTTTGAGATCTGATTTTTAGGATCTAATTTTGAAATCTCATCAAAAATAACTTTAACTTTATTAAAATATTAGCTTATTGACATATCTTGTTATGAGATTATTATGAACTCGTTCTCTAATCACTAAAGCTTTGCATTACTTGTGCTCATAAAAAGTATCACTAAAGTGTCCCACACTTCCCTTGATGTTTTTTACTACACATACATCGCTTTGTTTGCCTTTACCTTCCATTTATGTAAGTCTTCATGATTTGTTGATTGCGTAATATTATTGCCTCCAATAATATCCCATAAATCTTGCCTAAGCAAATAAAACAAAATTCAAGTGGACCATATTTTATAATTATTGTGATTTAATTTCTCAATACCAATTATCGACAAAATAATTTTAGCAAGTTGGTGATGTGTGGCACACAATCAAGTAAATATGATCCTTAACCAAATGACTTTACAATCTTGGACTATGCACTAGCGGCACCTTGGAGTAGTCCCCATTCTGACTATCTAATGCTGAAAGGCCCATGCTATACTGATTGGTTTCGAATCGTTCACTCTGATACTAACTGTTGAAAATTTGAAGGGAGTGAAATGAAATAAATTCTTTTCTTACTCATTCAAAATATAATATTCAGTCATACATTTTCACTTTCTTCCTTCTAGACAACCTGATTCACGACTCTCACCCGCATTACCACTTTACACGCTTTACTATCACACACCCCACTTTGCTATGCTACACAATTAACTACACACTTGGCCGCTCATTTCTCTGATGTACATCTATAATTGCCAAGGGAAGGGCTCTTATTTATAGTTGTTTTTCGGTTGGTGGTCTGGAAGAGTACTCTTCATTATTATTATTATTATCATTTTTCTTTTAATTCCACCGCAGCGCATTTAGCCACTACAGTGCACCCTATGAAATTTCTTAAAACAGGGAAGTTGGCTAATTTTAATGGTGTGTTTGATTAAATGATATAAATAAAAAAATATGCAAAAAAATAAGTAAATATATTTAAAAAATAATTTTTATTTTTTATTTTTAAAATATAATTCTATTCAAAATAATAATTTGATGAATAAAATAATATTACAAAAATATAATAAAATTATACAAATTATATAATAAAAAATACGTGTATGACTCATTGAATCAAACAAAACTCAGAATGCATCCTCGGATTGGACAATCTCGCCAAAATCTGAGTTTAAAAGTTTTTTACCATCCCTTGGCAATAATAATGGGAAATTGAAAGAATGGAATTCCAAAATGATAAGATAAGTGGGGTCGAAAATTGAAGAAAATGGGAGCGTATTGGTTCGGAGGTTTTATCTTCAGAAATCAGAATTCGCGTTCTCGCACAAGACAGAATGCCCCATCCTCAGCATCATCTTTCAGCCTTCTGCGCACCGCTCTTTTCTTTCTTTTTTGTTCCCATCCTTCCCTACGGTAGCGTCTTATATGCATCAACAAATTTTCTGCACCATCTGATTTTTAAGATTAAATTGTGTCAACTTTTTTTTATTTTTTGATTTATTATATCTGATATTCATTTATTTTAAAAATTATATTTAAATTTCTTAATTTATTTTCTGCTAATAAAATTAATTTTTTATGTAATATGTATTTTTTAAGAAATAAATTATCTAATTACCTTTATTATTATAATATTAAAAATTAAATTAAATTAAATTTTATGTTAAAGCTTAACATCAACTAACTATTTTTATAATCTTAATAAAATTATAGTCTCATATTATAGGAAAAAAATAAATTTTTTAATAAAAAATAAATCAGAAAAGATAAACTTGTAACATATATCAGAAAAATTGAATATATTTTTTGAAAAATATATTCAATATAATTTAGTCAAAATACAAAAAGTTTTAACGTGATTTACTTTATTTACACATTTTAACACGTAGTTAATGGCCTTCCATAAAGAATTAAAACGACAACATTTCCAGACCTTTTCATTTTTAAAAATTTTAATATTAGTTTGTATTTATTTAACATCTTAAATGTTATGAGGCAAATTTGTAACGTCCAAAGTCATTGTCTACTTTGTGGCCCAAAAAGAAAAATCATTGTCTATTTTATTACAATAATTTTGCAACCGTTGTGTTTTGAATCTTTGTCTATGTTCTAAAATATTATAGTGATATATTACATCATTACTTACTCTACATATTCTAATTCAACACCATGTCATTTTGAGATATCAAACATATATAAGTGCATCAAATAATTCTTTAAACTAATGAAAAAATTATAATTAACTTTATCAATATATCTAACATATCTTTTCACATTCTACGTATCATGATCTCACTATCCTTTACAAGCTTTAAACCTTTAATGACTCTCCTACAATTCAAACTTAAAGTAAGAATATATTAATATACTCTAAGGTGGAAACAAAAGCATGCATTGTGTTATAATAAAAGTATTGATGACTTTTATATAATTAATTTAACTTTTTAAATTGAAATAGTTATTGTTAACATAGTATTAAAACACTTGTGACAAAAATGATCATAATAAGTAAATTTGTGCTTTGTCGTACTAAATTATTTACTAGTTTTCAGTTTAAGTTTTTAACACCCAAAACCTAATATATCCTTTCTACAAAGACTGAAGTAGTATAGAATGTCAAAATCTTACATTGAGTAGTATGAGATACTTAAATAGAGTAGTTCTCCCATCTCAATAGTTAGTTTTTGGAGGAGGGTTCTTCACCTTGTTCAAGTGCCCATCAATTGGTATCAGAGCAGTAATCTATGACGGAGGGAACTTGCTCTCAAATTCGGGTTCAGAAAGTAGAGAATCACTTACAAGGGGAGCTGAACCAAAAGTTGGGAGCAATGGAGCAATAGTTCAGGGACTTACAGGAATTGGTACGTGAGTTATCTTTACATATTATTGATCTAACTAATGGCAACAGAGATTGTGGCAAGAACAATCAATGAGGTAATGGTAACATGTATCAGATTTCAACCCAATTTACTAAAGTAGAATTTTTGAAATTCACAAAAGAGGATGTTAACGAGTGGATCTCCAAGTGTGAGCACTTCTTCCTCTTGGATGGCACACCAGAAGCTAATTAGGTGATCTTGGCAAGTTTGACGATGGATGAGAAGGCATACAAATGATTCTAGTACTATGAGAAGAGCACACAAGGAAATCTGAATTGGGGAATGCTTGTCACGGTAATTAAGGCTTGCTTTAGGCCCCTATATGAGGATCCAATGGAGGAATTGATACAATTAATGCATACTAGACTATTGAATGAACTCCAAACATTATTTGATAATCTAATATGTAAGGTAGAACTATTTGAGACTCAGAAACTTAGTTGTTTCCTTAGGCTTTAAAACCAGAATTGGCTTCAGGAGTCAAATTACTCAAGCCTTATACACTATTAGAAGCAACTTAGATGGCTAAGTTACAAGATGCTAATCTACAAACTGTTATAGAAGACATTGTATGCTAGTATGGGAGAGCACTCTAAATGCATTGTAACATCACAACCTAGTCCACTTTAGGCGATAAAGGGAAATCCATAACAACAGAAGTTAAGAAGTGGCAAGGAGCAAGCAAGCCACCTACTCCAAAGAGTATTCTAGGTAAACTCACCGTGAGATTCCAACGAAGGCTAACTCCAAAAGAAGTGGATGATCATAGGTATTTAATGGAAATTGATGACAAAAAAAAAACTGAAGATGAAGAAGTAAAAAGAGGAACTGTGACTGAACCAATTGTGGAGGAAGTTGACGCACTAGACCACCCAATAATTTCTCTCAATGTATTATCAAGTACTTTTGCCTATTCCATTATAAGAATCACTAGTAAATGTGAGAAAAGATTGTTGCACATTCTTATAGGTACTAGTAGCACCCATAACTTTCTGGATGAGAGTTTGAGTGAAGAGGGAAGATCCCCTTATAAGTGTTCAATTTAACAATATTCTTGCCTTTTATTGGTTATTCAATTAGTTACTTAGGAAACTTAGTATAATTATGAAGGATTTAAAGGTTTTTCCCCCCTCTTCTTAGTAGTTTGAAAGTTATTAAAAAGCTTTGAATTTTGTTCTTAAATGCACCTAAGGGAACTTTCTACTTTAAATACTTAAGTTTAAGTTTAATTCGTATTTTAACAAAATTATCCTTTCGAATGTATTAAGTTAATCAAAAAATATATATTTTTAAAGTTGGTAAAAAAATTAGTCTTAATTAATGCAAGAATAAACCCTAAGATTCATTTAGCATATAGAATAGGAAGAAATAGAATAAAATAAAATAAAATAAATAATATTAAGAATAAAAAATAATTGTCATCCTTTTATTTTTAATAATACTTATAATATTAAATATTAAATAATAATCATAAAAATATAATAAATATGGTACAAATTTTTTAAAAGTAAATTTCCTTTCCCACAACTTGACAAAGGGGCTGCAAAAGTCTGCCCGGTTGCCTCCCACTGCTTCAAATTTGCATTAACGGAGAATCCCATAGCCATTGAATGGTTGGTCAAATTCAGTCCACATGCTTTGCCTTTAATTTTAACTAGCTGAACTGTTAGTGGGCTAAAAAAAAAAAAGGAAAAAATTATATCTAAAAACCAAAATTTTGTAAAATTTATAATAAAATATTTTAAAAATTAAAATTATTTTCAAATTTTATAATTATCATTAAATTTTAAGATATTTATTATTATGTGTAAATAAATTTATTATTTTTTTATATCCAATAATAAATTTTTTACATTTAATAATAAATATTTTAAAATTTAATAATAATTATAATCCTTAAAAATAATTTTAATTTTTAAAATCATTTATTATAAATTTTACGAAATATGAATCCTTGAATATAATTTTTTTAAAAAAATTTGAGACCGGCACACAGCCCATGAATCCCACATAAAGATTTTAAAAAGAAAAATATGAAAAATATAAAAAACAATGATAAATTATTTCAATTATTATAGATATTAGATTAGATTATATCATATCATATAAATTAATGAAAAATATAATGACTCTGGATCCGGCGGATCCATTAACCAGCAAAGTCAAATCCCTTCAAACAGTAGTAGATCTCCGTTTACAGTCTGACACAGCAAGCATCCATAACGCTTCCTTTTTTACACTCTGAAACAGCATCCATAACGCTTCCTTTTTTACACTCTGAAACAGCATCCATAAAGCCCGATTACTGATTACATACGGCACCAACTGCACTGCGTTTTCCCTTTTCGCATGTCGCTTTTTTTTTTACTTTTTATAGATTTTCCATTTTTGTTCATGTTTTCTAAGAACATTTTGAATGTAAAATATTATAATCATAATTCATTTTAAAAAATTAAGCTCAAGTTGTTAAAAAAAATTTCTTTTTACTAATTAATTAATATATTTTTCTCCAATCTTGTGAACAATTACAAATAAATTAAAATGATACCCATGTGGTACACAAATATTAGAAATAGAGAAAAAGGCCCCCAAAAAATACTACAGTAAATAAAATGGGAAGGTACAGGAACACGAAAGAAAAAATAAAAGATAAGAAAACAAAAGGACATGAAGCCTAGAATAATAGGCTAGCACGCTAGTGTGATTTACGGACAATAATCATAGAGGAAAATTTGTTCACAATATATGTATATATATATATATATATTACAATTTTTTATTCATCATTTTGTATTTTGTGCAATTGCCTGATTTGAAGTATCATCTCTGCGCGCAAGTTAATGAAGTTAATCACTGGCAAGAAAGCTAAAAGATGAATAAATACCTCAAG